>CM075660.1:44118717-45547467 GCA_037954105.1 Canavalia gladiata
TAATTGTAATTTTGGGAAGTTTAGGGACTTGATTATAATTTTTGGAAGTTTAGGGGCTTAATTGTAATTTTGGGACAAAATGGGGTCTAAATTGCAATTTTGGAAAGTTTGGGGTTCAATCTGTAATTAGGAGAAGCTTGCATGGCTTGGAGGAGCTTGTGGCTCATGTGGCTTGGAAGATGGCTTGGTGGCTTATGTGGCTTAGGGGAGGCTTGGTAGCTTCTGTGGCTTGAAACGACTTGGAGGCTGAAGGGCTTACGTGGCTCACCTAGGCTCGGTGGCTCGGCTCTGACGCTGGCTCACTTGGTGTGCATGCTGAAAATGAAGAGGGCAATCCCAATCCACATATGCACAGGGCCCAAGACAACTATGGCTGCACTTGGACCTATACGAATATCTAAATAGCGAACAGTAGAAAAAGCTACCAATTCATTTTTAGAGCTCGTTGCGTGAGATTAAGGAATGAAAAATGGGGTTTTTTAGAAAGAGTTTTCTTGATTGTAGCTATTGGAGGCGCGGGGGGCTTATGTGGAATTTCAGGAAGTTTTGGGGCCTAATTGTAATTTTGGAAAGTTAAGGGCTTAATTGTAATTTTGAGAAGTTTAGGGGGCTTAATTGTAATTTTGGGAAGTTTAGGGACTCGATTATAATTTTTGGAAGTTTAGGGGCTTAATTGTAATTTTGGGACAAAATGGGGTCTAAATTGCAATTTTGGAAAGTTTGGGGTTCAATCTGTAATTAGGAGAAGCTTGCATGGCTTGGAGGAGCTTGTGGCTCATGTGGCTTGGAAGATGGCTTGGTGGCTTATGTGGCTTAGGGGAGGCTTGGTAGCTTCTGTGGCTTGAAACGACTTGGAGGCTGAAGGGCTTACGTGGCTCACCTAGGCTCGGTGGCTCGGCTCTGGCGCTGGCTCACTTGGTGTGCATGCTGAAAATGAAGAGGGCAATCCCAATCCACATATGCACAGGGCCCAAGACAACTATGGCTGCACTTGGACCTATACGAATATCTAAATAGCGAACAGTAGAAAAAGCTACCAATTCATTTTTAGAGCTCGTTGCGTGAGATTAAGGAATGAAAAATGGGGTTTTTTAGAAAGAGTTTTCTTGATTGTAGCTATTGGAGGCGCGGGGGGCTTATGTGGAATTTCAGGAAGTTTTGGGGCCTAATTGTAATTTTGGAAAGTTAAGGGCTTAATTGTAATTTT
The DNA here is from genome assembly GCA_037954105.1 of Canavalia gladiata. NCBI lineage: Eukaryota > Viridiplantae > Streptophyta > Magnoliopsida > Fabales > Fabaceae > Canavalia > Canavalia gladiata. The sequence goes on from CM075660.1 coordinate 44,119,925, forward strand.
GAGAAGTTTAGGGGGCTTAATTGTAATTTTGGGAAGTTTAGGGACTTGATTATAATTTTTGGAAGTTTAGGGGCTTAATTGTAATTTTGGGACAAAATGGGGTCTAAATTGCAATTTTGGAAAGTTTGGGGTTCAATCTGTAATTAGGAGAAGCTTGCATGGCTTGGAGGAGCTTGTGGCTCATGTGGCTTGGAAGATGGCTTGGTGGCTTATGTGGCTTAGGGGAGGCTTGGTAGCTTCTGTGGCTTGAAACGACTTGGAGGCTGAAGGGCTTACGTGGCTCACCTAGGCTTGGTGGCTCGGCTCTGGCGCTGGCTCACTTGGTGTGCATGCTGAAAATGAAGAGGGCAATCCCAATCCACATATGCACAGGGCCCAAGACAACTATGGCTGCACTTGGACCTATACGAATATCTAAATAGCGAACAGTAGAAAAAGCTACCAATTCATTTTTAGAGCTCGTTGCGTGAGATTAAGGAATGAAAAATGGGGTTTTTTAGAAAGAGTTTTCTTGATTGTAGCTATTGGAGGCGCGGGGGGCTTATGTGGAATTTCAGGAAGTTTTGGGGCCTAATTGTAATTTTGGAAAGTTAAGGGCTTAATTGTAATTTTGAGAAGTTTAGGGGGCTTAATTGTAATTTTGGGAAGTTTAGGGACTTGATTATAATTTTTGGAAGTTTAGGGGCTTAATTGTAATTTTGGGACAAAATGGGGTCTAAATTGCAATTTTGGAAAGTTTGGGGTTCAATCTGTAATTAGGAGAAGCTTGCATGGCTTGGAGGAGCTTGTGGCTCATGTGGCTTGGAAGATGGCTTGGTGGCTTATGTGGCTTAGGGGAGGCTTGGTAGCTTCTGTGGCTTGAAACGACTTGGAGGCTGAAGGGCTTACGTGGCTCACCTAGGCTCGGTGGCTCGGCTCTGGCGCTGGCTCACTTGGTGTGCATGCTGAAAATGAAGAGGGCAATCCCAATCCACATATGCACAGGGCCCAAGACAACTATGGCTGCACTTGGACCTATACGAATATCTAAATAGCGAACAGTAGAAAAAGCTACCAATTCATTTTTAGAGCTCGTTGCGTGAGATTAAGGAATGAAAAATGGGGTTTTTTAGAAAGAGTTTTCTTGATTGTAGCTATTGGAGGCGCGGGGGGCTTATGTGGAATTTCAGGAAGTTTTGGGGCCTAATTGTAATTTTGGAAAGTTAAGGGCTTAATTGTAATTTTGAGAAGTTTAGGGGGCTTAATTGTAATTTTGGGAAGTTTAGGGACTCGATTATAATTTTTGGAAGTTTAGGGGCTTAATTGTAATTTTGGGACAAAATGGGGTCTAAATTGCAATTTTGGAAAGTTTGGGGTTCAATCTGTAATTAGGAGAAGCTTGCATGGCTTGGAGGAGCTTGTGGCTCATGTGGCTTGGAAGATGGCTTGGTGGCTTATGTGGCTTAGGGGAGGCTTGGTAGCTTCTGTGGCTTGAAACGACTTGGAGGCTGAAGGGCTTACGTGGCTCACCTAGGCTCGGTGGCTCGGCTCTGGCGCTGGCTCACTTGGTGTGCATGCTGAAAATGAAGAGGGCAATCCCAATCCACATATGCACAGGGCCCAAGACAACTATGGCTGCACTTGGACCTATACGAATATCTAAATAGCGAACAGTAGAAAAAGCTACCAATTCATTTTTAGAGCTCGTTGCGTGAGATTAAGGAATGAAAAATGGGGTTTTTTAGAAAGAGTTTTCTTGATTGTAGCTATTGGAGGCGCGGGGGGCTTATGTGGAATTTCAGGAAGTTTTGGGGCCTAATTGTAATTTTGGAAAGTTAAGGGCTTAATTGTAATTTTGAGAAGTTTAGGGGGCTTAATTGTAATTTTGGGAAGTTTAGGGACTTGATTATAATTTTTGGAAGTTTAGGGGCTTAATTGTAATTTTGGGACAAAATGGGGTCTAAATTGCAATTTTGGAAAGTTTGGGGTTCAATCTGTAATTAGGAGAAGCTTGCATGGCTTGGAGGAGCTTGTGGCTCATGTGGCTTGGAAGATGGCTTGGTGGCTTATGTGGCTTAGGGGAGGCTTGGTAGCTTCTGTGGCTTGAAACGACTTGGAGGCTGAAGGGCTTACGTGGCTCACCTAGGCTCGGTGGCTCGGCTCTGGCGCTGGCTCACTTGGTGTGCATGCTGAAAATGAAGAGGGCAATCCCAATCCACATATGCACAGGGCCCAAGACAACTATGGCTGCACTTGGACCTATACGAATATCTAAATAGCGAACAGTAGAAAAAGCTACCAATTCATTTTTAGAGCTCGTTGCGTGAGATTAAGGAATGAAAAATGGGGTTTTTTAGAAAGAGTTTTCTTGATTGTAGCTATTGGAGGCGCGGGGGGCTTATGTGGAATTTCAGGAAGTTTTGGGGCCTAATTGTAATTTTGGAAAGTTAAGGGCTTAATTGTAATTTTGAGAAGTTTAGGGGGCTTAATTGTAATTTTGGGAAGTTTAGGGACTTGATTATAATTTTTGGAAGTTTAGGGGCTTAATTGTAATTTTGGGACAAAATGGGGTCTAAATTGCAATTTTGGAAAGTTTGGGGTTCAATCTGTAATTAGGAGAAGCTTGCATGGCTTGGAGGAGCTTGTGGCTCATGTGGCTTGGAAGATGGCTTGGTGGCTTATGTGGCTTAGGGGAGGCTTGGTAGCTTCTGTGGCTTGAAACGACTTGGAGGCTGAAGGGCTTACGTGGCTCACCTAGGCTCGGTGGCTCGGCTCTGGCGCTGGCTCACTTGGTGTGCATGCTGAAAATGAAGAGGGCAATCCCAATCCACATATGCACAGGGCCCAAGACAACTATGGCTGCACTTGGACCTATACGAATATCTAAATAGCGAACAGTAGAAAAAGCTACCAATTCATTTTTAGAGCTCGTTGCGTGAGATTAAGGAATGAAAAATGGGGTTTTTTAGAAAGAGTTTTCTTGATTGTAGCTATTGGAGGCGCGGGGGGCTTATGTGGAATTTCAGGAAGTTTTGGGGCCTAATTGTAATTTTGGAAACTTAAGGGCTTAATTGTAATTTTGAGAAGTTTAGGGGGCTTAATTGTAATTTTGGGAAGTTTAGGGACTTGATTATAATTTTTGGAAGTTTAGGGGCTTAATTGTAATTTTGGGACAAAATGGGGTCTAAATTGCAATTTTGGAAAGTTTGGGGTTCAATCTGTAATTAGGAGAAGCTTGCATGGCTTGGAGGAGCTTGTGGCTCATGTGGCTTGGAAGATGGCTTGGTGGCTTATGTGGCTTAGGGGAGGCTTGGTAGCTTCTGTGGCTTGAAACGACTTGGAGGCTGAAGGGCTTACGTGGCTCACCTAGGCTCGGTGGCTCGGCTCTGGCGCTGGCTCACTTGGTGTGCATGCTGAAAATGAAGAGGGCAATCCCAATCCACATATGCACAGGGCCCAAGACAACTATGGCTGCACTTGGACCTATACGAATATCTAAATAGCGAACAGTAGAAAAAGCTACCAATTCATTTTTAGAGCTCGTTGCGTGAGATTAAGGAATGAAAAATGGGGTTTTTTAGAAAGAGTTTTCTTGATTGTAGCTATTGGAGGCGCGGGGGGCTTATGTGGAATTTCAGGAAGTTTTGGGGCCTAATTGTAATTTTGGAAACTTAAGGGCTTAATTGTAATTTTGAGAAGTTTAGGGGGCTTAATTGTAATTTTGGGAAGTTTAGGGACTTGATTATAATTTTTGGAAGTTTAGGGGCTTAATTGTAATTTTGGGACAAAATGGGGTCTAAATTGCAATTTTGGAAAGTTTGGGGTTCAATCTGTAATTAGGAGAAGCTTGCATGGCTTGGAGGAGCTTGTGGCTCATGTGGCTTGGAAGATGGCTTGGTGGCTTATGTGGCTTAGGGGAGGCTTGGTAGCTTCTGTGGCTTGAAACGACTTGGAGGCTGAAGGGCTTACGTGGCTCACCTAGGCTCGGTGGCTCGGCTCTGGCGCTGGCTCACTTGGTGTGCATGCTGAAAATGAAGAGGGCAATCCCAATCCACATATGCACAGGGCCCAAGACAACTATGGCTGCACTTGGACCTATACGAATATCTAAATAGCGAACAGTAGAAAAAGCTACCAATTCATTTTTAGAGCTCGTTGCGTGAGATTAAGGAATGAAAAATGGGGTTTTTTAGAAAGAGTTTTCTTGATTGTAGCTATTGGAGGCGCGGGGGGCTTATGTGGAATTTCAGGAAGTTTTGGGGCCTAATTGTAATTTTGGAAAGTTAAGGGCTTAATTGTAATTTTGAGAAGTTTAGGGGGCTTAATTGTAATTTTGGGAAGTTTAGGGACTTGATTATAATTTTTGGAAGTTTAGGGGCTTAATTGTAATTTTGGGACAAAATGGGGTCTAAATTGCAATTTTGGAAAGTTTGGGGTTCAATCTGTAATTAGGAGAAGCTTGCATGGCTTGGAGGAGCTTGTGGCTCATGTGGCTTGGAAGATGGCTTGGTGGCTTATGTGGCTTAGGGGAGGCTTGGTAGCTTCTGTGGCTTGAAACGACTTGGAGGCTGAAGGGCTTACGTGGCTCACCTAGGCTCGGTGGCTCGGCTCTGGCGCTGGCTCACTTGGTGTGCATGCTGAAAATGAAGAGGGCAATCCCAATCCACATATGCACAGGGCCCAAGACAACTATGGCTGCACTTGGACCTATACGAATATCTAAATAGCGAACAGTAGAAAAAGCTACCAATTCATTTTTAGAGCTCGTTGCGTGAGATTAAGGAATGAAAAATGGGGTTTTTTAGAAAGAGTTTTCTTGATTGTAGCTATTGGAGGCGCGGGGGGCTTATGTGGAATTTCAGGAAGTTTTGGGGCCTAATTGTAATTTTGGAAAGTTAAGGGCTTAATTGTAATTTTGAGAAGTTTAGGGGGCTTAATTGTAATTTTGGGAAGTTTAGGGACTTGATTATAATTTTTGGAAGTTTAGGGGCTTAATTGTAATTTTGGGACAAAATGGGGTCTAAATTGCAATTTTGGAAAGTTTGGGGTTCAATCTGTAATTAGGAGAAGCTTGCATGGCTTGGAGGAGCTTGTGGCTCATGTGGCTTGGAAGATGGCTTGGTGGCTTATGTGGCTTAGGGGAGGCTTGGTAGCTTCTGTGGCTTGAAACGACTTGGAGGCTGAAGGGCTTACGTGGCTCACCTAGGCTCGGTGGCTCGGCTCTGGCGCTGGCTCACTTGGTGTGCATGCTGAAAATGAAGAGGGCAATCCCAATCCACATATGCACAGGGCCCAAGACAACTATGGCTGCACTTGGACCTATACGAATATCTAAATAGCGAACAGTAGAAAAAGCTACCAATTCATTTTTAGAGCTCGTTGCGTGAGATTAAGGAATGAAAAATGGGGTTTTTTAGAAAGAGTTTTCTTGATTGTAGCTATTGGAGGCGCGGGGGGCTTATGTGGAATTTCAGGAAGTTTTGGGGCCTAATTGTAATTTTGGAAAGTTAAGGGCTTAATTGTAATTTTGAGAAGTTTAGGGGGCTTAATTGTAATTTTGGGAAGTTTAGGGACTTGATTATAATTTTTGGAAGTTTAGGGGCTTAATTGTAATTTTGGGACAAAATGGGGTCTAAATTGCAATTTTGGAAAGTTTGGGGTTCAATCTGTAATTAGGAGAAGCTTGCATGGCTTGGAGGAGCTTGTGGCTCATGTGGCTTGGAAGATGGCTTGGTGGCTTATGTGGCTTAGGGGAGGCTTGGTAGCTTCTGTGGCTTGAAACGACTTGGAGGCTGAAGGGCTTACGTGGCTCACCTAGGCTCGGTGGCTCGGCTCTGGCGCTGGCTCACTTGGTGTGCATGCTGAAAATGAAGAGGGCAATCCCAATCCACATATGCACAGGGCCCAAGACAACTATGGCTGCACTTGGACCTATACGAATATCTAAATAGCGAACAGTAGAAAAAGCTACCAATTCATTTTTAGAGCTCGTTGCGTGAGATTAAGGAATGAAAAATGGGGTTTTTTAGAAAGAGTTTTCTTGATTGTAGCTATTGGAGGCGCGGGGGGCTTATGTGGAATTTCAGGAAGTTTTGGGGCCTAATTGTAATTTTGGAAAGTTAAGGGCTTAATTTTAATTTTGAGAAGTTTAGGGGGCTTAATTGTAATTTTGGGAAGTTTAGGGACTCTATTATAATTTTTGGAAGTTTAGGGGCTTAATTGTAATTTTGGGACAAAATGGGGTCTAAATTGCAATTTTGGAAAGTTTGGGGTTCAATCTGTAATTAGGAGAAGCTTGCATGGCTTGGAGGAGCTTGTGGCTCATGTGGCTTGGAAGATGGCTTGGTGGCTTATGTGGCTTAGGGGAGGCTTGGTAGCTTCTGTGGCTTGAAACGACTTGGAGGCTGAAGGGCTTACGTGGCTCACCTAGGCTCGGTGGCTCGGCTCTGGCGCTGGCTCACTTGGTGTGCATGCTGAAAATGAAGAGGGCAATCCCAATCCACATATGCACAGGGCCCAAGACAACTATGGCTGCACTTGGACCTATACGAATATCTAAATAGCGAACAGTAGAAAAAGCTACCAATTCATTTTTAGAGCTCGTTGCGTGAGATTAAGGAATGAAAAATGGGGTTTTTTAGAAAGAGTTTTCTTGATTGTAGCTATTGGAGGCGCGGGGGGCTTATGTGGAATTTCAGGAAGTTTTGGGGCCTAATTGTAATTTTGGAAAGTTAAGGGCTTAATTGTAATTTTGAGAAGTTTAGGGGGCTTAATTGTAATTTTGGGAAGTTTAGGGACTTGATTATAATTTTTGGAAGTTTAGGGGCTTAATTGTAATTCTGGGACAAAATGGGGTCTAAATTGCAATTTTGGAAAGTTTGGGGTTCAATCTGTAATTAGGAGAAGCTTGCATGGCTTGGAGGAGCTTGTGGCTCATGTGGCTTGGAAGATGGCTTGGTGGCTTATGTGGCTTAGGGGAGGCTTGGTAGCTTCTGTGGCTTGAAACGACTTGGAGGCTGAAGGGCTTACGTGGCTCACCTAGGCTCGGTGGCTCGGCTCTGGCGCTGGCTCACTTGGTGTGCATGCTGAAAATGAAGAGGGCAATCCCAATCCACATATGCACAGGGCCCAAGACAACTATGGCTGCACTTGGACCTATACGAATATCTAAATAGCGAACAGTAGAAAAAGCTACCAATTCATTTTTAGAGCTCGTTGCGTGAGATTAAGGAATGAAAAATGGGGTTTTTTAGAAAGAGTTTTCTTGATTGTAGCTATTGGAGGCGCGGGGGGCTTATGTGGAATTTCAGGAAGTTTTGGGGCCTAATTGTAATTTTGGAAAGTTAAGGGCTTAATTGTAATTTTGAGAAGTTTAGGGGGCTTAATTGTAATTTTGGGAAGTTTAGGGACTTGATTATAATTTTTGGAAGTTTAGGGGCTTAATTGTAATTCTGGGACAAAATGGGGTCTAAATTGCAATTTTGGAAAGTTTGGGGTTCAATCTGTAATTAGGAGAAGCTTGCATGGCTTGGAGGAGCTTGTGGCTCATGTGGCTTGGAAGATGGCTTGGTGGCTTATGTGGCTTAGGGGAGGCTTGGTAGCTTCTGTGGCTTGAAACGACTTGGAGGCTGAAGGGCTTACGTGGCTCACCTAGGCTCGGTGGCTCGGCTCTGGCGCTGGCTCACTTGGTGTGCATGCTGAAAATGAAGAGGGCAATCCCAATCCACATATGCACAGGGCCCAAGACAACTATGGCTGCACTTGGACCTATACGAATATCTAAATAGCGAACAGTAGAAAAAGCTACCAATTCATTTTTAGAGCTCGTTGCGTGAGATTAAGGAATGAAAAATGGGGTTTTTTAGAAAGAGTTTTCTTGATTGTAGCTATTGGAGGCGCGGGGGGCTTATGTGGAATTTCAGGAAGTTTTGGGGCCTAATTGTAATTTTGGAAAGTTAAGGGCTTAATTGTAATTTTGAGAAGTTTAGGGGGCTTAATTGTAATTTTGGGAAGTTTAGGGACTTGATTATAATTTTTGGAAGTTTAGGGGCTTAATTGTAATTCTGGGACAAAATGGGGTCTAAATTGCAATTTTGGAAAGTTTGGGGTTCAATCTGTAATTAGGAGAAGCTTGCATGGCTTGGAGGAGCTTGTGGCTCATGTGGCTTGGAAGATGGCTTGGTGGCTTATGTGGCTTAGGGGAGGCTTGGTAGCTTCTGTGGCTTGAAACGACTTGGAGGCTGAAGGGCTTACGTGGCTCACCTAGGCTCGGTGGCTCGGCTCTGGCGCTGGCTCACTTGGTGTGCATGCTGAAAATGAAGAGGGCAATCCCAATCCACATATGCACAGGGCCCAAGACAACTATGGCTGCACTTGGACCTATACGAATATCTAAATAGCGAACAGTAGAAAAAGCTACCAATTCATTTTTAGAGCTCGTTGCGTGAGATTAAGGAATGAAAAATGGGGTTTTTTAGAAAGAGTTTTCTTGATTGTAGCTATTGGAGGCGCGGGGGGCTTATGTGGAATTTCAGGAAGTTTTGGGGCCTAATTGTAATTTTGGAAAGTTAAGGGCTTAATTGTAATTTTGAGAAGTTTAGGGGGCTTAATTGTAATTTTGGGAAGTTTAGGGACTTGATTATAATTTTTGGAAGTTTAGGGGCTTAATTGTAATTCTGGGACAAAATGGGGTCTAAATTGCAATTTTGGAAAGTTTGGGGTTCAATCTGTAATTAGGAGAAGCTTGCATGGCTTGGAGGAGCTTGTGGCTCATGTGGCTTGGAAGATGGCTTGGTGGCTTATGTGGCTTAGGGGAGGCTTGGTAGCTTCTGTGGCTTGAAACGACTTGGAGGCTGAAGGGCTTACGTGGCTCACCTAGGCTCGGTGGCTCGGCTCTGGCGCTGGCTCACTTGGTGTGCATGCTGAAAATGAAGAGGGCAATCCCAATCCACATATGCACAGGGCCCAAGACAACTATGGCTGCACTTGGACCTATACGAATATCTAAATAGCGAACAGTAGAAAAAGCTACCAATTCATTTTTAGAGCTCGTTGCGTGAGATTAAGGAATGAAAAATGGGGTTTTTTAGAAAGAGTTTTCTTGATTGTAGCTATTGGAGGCGCGGGGGGCTTATGTGGAATTTCAGGAAGTTTTGGGGCCTAATTGTAATTTTGGAAAGTTAAGGGCTTAATTGTAATTTTGAGAAGTTTAGGGGGCTTAATTGTAATTTTGGGAAGTTTAGGGACTTGATTATAATTTTTGGAAGTTTAGGGGCTTAATTGTAATTCTGGGACAAAATGGGGTCTAAATTGCAATTTTGGAAAGTTTGGGGTTCAATCTGTAATTAGGAGAAGCTTGCATGGCTTGGAGGAGCTTGTGGCTCATGTGGCTTGGAAGATGGCTTGGTGGCTTATGTGGCTTAGGGGAGGCTTGGTAGCTTCTGTGGCTTGAAACGACTTGGAGGCTGAAGGGCTTACGTGGCTCACCTAGGCTCGGTGGCTCGGCTCTGGCGCTGGCTCACTTGGTGTGCATGCTGAAAATGAAGAGGGCAATCCCAATCCACATATGCACAGGGCCCAAGACAACTATGGCTGCACTTGGACCTATACGAATATCTAAATAGCGAACAGTAGAAAAAGCTACCAATTCATTTTTAGAGCTCGTTGCGTGAGATTAAGGAATGAAAAATGGGGTTTTTTAGAAAGAGTTTTCTTGATTGTAGCTATTGGAGGCGCGGGGGGCTTATGTGGAATTTCAGGAAGTTTTGGGGCCTAATTGTAATTTTGGAAAGTTAAGGGCTTAATTGTAATTTTGAGAAGTTTAGGGGGCTTAATTGTAATTTTGGGAAGTTTAGGGACTTGATTATAATTTTTGGAAGTTTAGGGGCTTAATTGTAATTCTGGGACAAAATGGGGTCTAAATTGCAATTTTGGAAAGTTTGGGGTTCAATCTGTAATTAGGAGAAGCTTGCATGGCTTGGAGGAGCTTGTGGCTCATGTGGCTTGGAAGATGGCTTGGTGGCTTATGTGGCTTAGGGGAGGCTTGGTAGCTTCTGTGGCTTGAAACGACTTGGAGGCTGAAGGGCTTACGTGGCTCACCTAGGCTCGGTGGCTCGGCTCTGGCGCTGGCTCACTTGGTGTGCATGCTGAAAATGAAGAGGGCAATCCCAATCCACATATGCACAGGGCCCAAGACAACTATGGCTGCACTTGGACCTATACGAATATCTAAATAGCGAACAGTAGAAAAAGCTACCAATTCATTTTTAGAGCTCGTTGCGTGAGATTAAGGAATGAAAAATGGGGTTTTTTAGAAAGAGTTTTCTTGATTGTAGCTATTGGAGGCGCGGGGGGCTTATGTGGAATTTCAGGAAGTTTTGGGGCCTAATTGTAATTTTGGAAAGTTAAGGGCTTAATTGTAATTTTGAGAAGTTTAGGGGGCTTAATTGTAATTTTGGGAAGTTTAGGGACTTGATTATAATTTTTGGAAGTTTAGGGGCTTAATTGTAATTCTGGGACAAAATGGGGTCTAAATTGCAATTTTGGAAAGTTTGGGGTTCAATCTGTAATTAGGAGAAGCTTGCATGGCTTGGAGGAGCTTGTGGCTCATGTGGCTTGGAAGATGGCTTGGTGGCTTATGTGGCTTAGGGGAGGCTTGGTAGCTTCTGTGGCTTGAAACGACTTGGAGGCTGAAGGGCTTACGTGGCTCACCTAGGCTCGGTGGCTCGGCTCTGGCGCTGGCTCACTTGGTGTGCATGCTGAAAATGAAGAGGGCAATCCCAATCCACATATGCACAGGGCCCAAGACAACTATGGCTGCACTTGGACCTATACGAATATCTAAATAGCGAACAGTAGAAAAAGCTACCAATTCATTTTTAGAGCTCGTTGCGTGAGATTAAGGAATGAAAAATGGGGTTTTTTAGAAAGAGTTTTCTTGATTGTAGCTATTGGAGGCGCGGGGGGCTTATGTGGAATTTCAGGAAGTTTTGGGGCCTAATTGTAATTTTGGAAAGTTAAGGGCTTAATTGTAATTTTGAGAAGTTTAGGGGGCTTAATTGTAATTTTGGGAAGTTTAGGGACTTGATTATAATTTTTGGAAGTTTAGGGGCTTAATTGTAATTCTGGGACAAAATGGGGTCTAAATTGCAATTTTGGAAAGTTTGGGGTTCAATCTGTAATTAGGAGAAGCTTGCATGGCTTGGAGGAGCTTGTGGCTCATGTGGCTTGGAAGATGGCTTGGTGGCTTATGTGGCTTAGGGGAGGCTTGGTAGCTTCTGTGGCTTGAAACGACTTGGAGGCTGAAGGGCTTACGTGGCTCACCTAGGCTCGGTGGCTCGGCTCTGGCGCTGGCTCACTTGGTGTGCATGCTGAAAATGAAGAGGGCAATCCCAATCCACATATGCACAGGGCCCAAGACAACTATGGCTGCACTTGGACCTATACGAATATCTAAATAGCGAACAGTAGAAAAAGCTACCAATTCATTTTTAGAGCTCGTTGCGTGAGATTAAGGAATGAAAAATGGGGTTTTTTAGAAAGAGTTTTCTTGATTGTAGCTATTGGAGGCGCGGGGGGCTTATGTGGAATTTCAGGAAGTTTTGGGGCCTAATTGTAATTTTGGAAAGTTAAGGGCTTAATTGTAATTTTGAGAAGTTTAGGGGGCTTAATTGTAATTTTGGGAAGTTTAGGGACTTGATTATAATTTTTGGAAGTTTAGGGGCTTAATTGTAATTCTGGGACAAAATGGGGTCTAAATTGCAATTTTGGAAAGTTTGGGGTTCAATCTGTAATTAGGAGAAGCTTGCATGGCTTGGAGGAGCTTGTGGCTCATGTGGCTTGGAAGATGGCTTGGTGGCTTATGTGGCTTAGGGGAGGCTTGGTAGCTTCTGTGGCTTGAAACGACTTGGAGGCTGAAGGGCTTACGTGGCTCACCTAGGCTCGGTGGCTCGGCTCTGGCGCTGGCTCACTTGGTGTGCATGCTGAAAATGAAGAGGGCAATCCCAATCCACATATGCACAGGGCCCAAGACAACTATGGCTGCACTTGGACCTATACGAATATCTAAATAGCGAACAGTAGAAAAAGCTACCAATTCATTTTTAGAGCTCGTTGCGTGAGATTAAGGAATGAAAAATGGGGTTTTTTAGAAAGAGTTTTCTTGATTGTAGCTATTGGAGGCGCGGGGGGCTTATGTGGAATTTCAGGAAGTTTTGGGGCCTAATTGTAATTTTGGAAAGTTAAGGGCTTAATTGTAATTTTGAGAAGTTTAGGGGGCTTAATTGTAATTTTGGGAAGTTTAGGGACTTGATTATAATTTTTGGAAGTTTAGGGGCTTAATTGTAATTCTGGGACAAAATGGGGTCTAAATTGCAATTTTGGAAAGTTTGGGGTTCAATCTGTAATTAGGAGAAGCTTGCATGGCTTGGAGGAGCTTGTGGCTCATGTGGCTTGGAAGATGGCTTGGTGGCTTATGTGGCTTAGGGGAGGCTTGGTAGCTTCTGTGGCTTGAAACGACTTGGAGGCTGAAGGGCTTACGTGGCTCACCTAGGCTCGGTGGCTCGGCTCTGGCGCTGGCTCACTTGGTGTGCATGCTGAAAATGAAGAGGGCAATCCCAATCCACATATGCACAGGGCCCAAGACAACTATGGCTGCACTTGGACCTATACGAATATCTAAATAGCGAACAGTAGAAAAAGCTACCAATTCATTTTTAGAGCTCGTTGCGTGAGATTAAGGAATGAAAAATGGGGTTTTTTAGAAAGAGTTTTCTTGATTGTAGCTATTGGAGGCGCGGGGGGCTTATGTGGAATTTCAGGAAGTTTTGGGGCCTAATTGTAATTTTGGAAAGTTAAGGGCTTAATTGTAATTTTGAGAAGTTTAGGGGGCTTAATTGTAATTTTGGGAAGTTTAGGGACTTGATTATAATTTTTGGAAGTTTAGGGGCTTAATTGTAATTCTGGGACAAAATGGGGTCTAAATTGCAATTTTGGAAAGTTTGGGGTTCAATCTGTAATTAGGAGAAGCTTGCATGGCTTGGAGGAGCTTGTGGCTCATGTGGCTTGGAAGATGGCTTGGTGGCTTATGTGGCTTAGGGGAGGCTTGGTAGCTTCTGTGGCTTGAAACGACTTGGAGGCTGAAGGGCTTACGTGGCTCACCTAGGCTCGGTGGCTCGGCTCTGGCGCTGGCTCACTTGGTGTGCATGCTGAAAATGAAGAGGGCAATCCCAATCCACATATGCACAGGGCCCAAGACAACTATGGCTGCACTTGGACCTATACGAATATCTAAATAGCGAACAGTAGAAAAAGCTACCAATTCATTTTTAGAGCTCGTTGCGTGAGATTAAGGAATGAAAAATGGGGTTTTTTAGAAAGAGTTTTCTTGATTGTAGCTATTGGAGGCGCGGGAGGCTTATGTGGAATTTCAGGAAGTTTTGGGGCCTAATTGTAATTTTGGAAAGTTAAGGGCTTAATTGTAATTTTGAGAAGTTTAGGGGGCTTAAATGTAATTTTTGGAAGTTTAGGGACTTGATTATAATTTTTGGAAGTTTAGGGGCTTAATTGTAATTTTGGGACAAAATGGGGTCTAAATTGCAATTTTGGAAAGTTTGGGGTTCAATCTGTAATTAGGAGAAGCTTGCATGGCTTGGAGGAGCTTGTGGCTCATGTGGCTTGGAAGATGGCTTGGTGGCTTATGTGGCTTAGGGGAGGCTTGGTAGCTTCTGTGGCTTGAAACGACTTGGAGGCTGAAGGGCTTACGTGGCTCACCTAGGCTCGGTGGCTCGGCTCTGGCGCTGGCTCACTTGGTGTGCATGCTGAAAATGAAGAGGGCAATCCCAATCCACATATGCACAGGGCCCAAGACAACTATGGCTGCACTTGGACCTATACGAATATCTAAATAGCGAACAGTAGAAAAAGCTACCAATTCATTTTTAGAGCTCGTTGCGTGAGATTAAGGAATGAAAAATGGGGTTTTTTAGAAAGAGTTTTCTTGATTGTAGCTATTGGAGGCGCGGGGGGCTTATGTGGAATTTCAGGAAGTTTTGGGGCCTAATTGTAATTTTGGAAAGTTAAGGGCTTAATTGTAATTTTGAGAAGTTTAGGGGGCTTAATTGTAATTTTGGGACAAAATGGGGTCTAAATTGCAATTTTGGAAAGTTTGGGGTTCAATCTGTAATTAGGAGAAGCTTGCATGGCTTGGAGGAGCTTGTGGCTCATGTGGCTTGGAAGATGGCTTGGTGGCTTATGTGGCTTAGGGGAGGCTTGGTAGCTTCTGTGGCTTGAAACGACTTGGAGGCTGAAGGGCTTACGTGGCTCACCTAGGCTCGGTGGCTCGGCTCTGGCGCTGGCTCACTTGGTGTGCATGCTGAAAATGAAGAGGGCAATCCCAATCCACATATGCACAGGGCCCAAGACAACTATGGCTGCACTTGGACCTATACGAATATCTAAATAGCGAACAGTAGAAAAAGCTACCAATTCATTTTTAGAGCTCGTTGCGTGAGATTAAGGAATGAAAAATGGGGTTTTTTAGAAAGAGTTTTCTTGATTGTAGCTATTGGAGGCGCGGGAGGCTTATGTGGAATTTCAGGAAGTTTTGGGGCCTAATTGTAATTTTGGAAAGTTAAGGGCTTAATTGTAATTTTGAGAAGTTTAGGGGGCTTAATTGTAATTTTGGGAAGTTTAGGGACTTGATTATAATTTTTGGAAGTTTAGGGGCTTAATTGTAATTTTGGGACAAAATGGGGTCTAAATTGCAATTTTGGAAAGTTTGGGGTTCAATCTGTAATTAGGAGAAGCTTGCATGGCTTGGAGGAGCTTGTGGCTCATGTGGCTTGGAAGATGGCTTGGTGGCTTATGTGGCTTAGGGGAGGCTTGGTAGCTTCTGTGGCTTGAAACGACTTGGAGGCTGAAGGGCTTACGTGGCTCACCTAGGCTCGGTGGCTCGGCTCTGGCGCTGGCTCACTTGGTGTGCATGCTGAAAATGAAGAGGGCAATCCCAATCCACATATGCACAGGGCCCAAGACAACTATGGCTGCACTTGGACCTATACGAATATCTAAATAGCGAACAGTAGAAAAAGCTACCAATTCATTTTTAGAGCTCGTTGCGTGAGATTAAGGAATGAAAAATGGGGTTTTTTAGAAAGAGTTTTCTTGATTGTAGCTATTGGAGGCGCGGGGGGCTTATGTGGAATTTCAGGAAGTTTTGGGGCCTAATTGTAATTTTGGAAAGTTAAGGGCTTAATTGTAATTTTGAGAAGTTTAGGGGGCTTAATTGTAATTTTGGGAAGTTTAGGGACTTGATTATAATTTTTGGAAGTTTAGGGGCTTAATTGTAATTTTGGGACAAAATGGGGTCTAAATTGCAATTTTGGAAAGTTTGGGGTTCAATCTGTAATTAGGAGAAGCTTGCATGGCTTGGAGGAGCTTGTGGCTCATGTGGCTTGGAAGATGGCTTGGTGGCTTATGTGGCTTAGGGGAGGCTTGGTAGCTTCTGTGGCTTGAAACGACTTGGAGGCTGAAGGGCTTACGTGGCTCACCTAGGCTCGGTGGCTCGGCTCTGGCGCTGACTCACTTGGTGTGCATGCTGAAAATGAAGAGGGCAATCCCAATCCACATATGCACAGGGCCCAAGACAACTATGGCTGCACTTGGACCTATACGAATATCTAAATAGCGAACAGTAGAAAAAGCTACCAATTCATTTTTAGAGCTCGTTGCGTGAGATTAAGGAATGAAAAATGGGGTTTTTTAGAAAGAGTTTTCTTGATTGTAGCTATTGGAGGCGCGGGGGGCTTATGTGGAATTTCAGGAAGTTTTGGGGCCTAATTGTAATTTTGGAAAGTTAAGGGCTTAATTGTAATTTTGAGAAGTTTAGGGGGCTTAATTGTAATTTTGGGAAGTTTAGGGACTCTATTATAATTTTTGGAAGTTTAGGGGCTTAATTGTAATTTTGGGACAAAATGGGGTCTAAATTGCAATTTTGGAAAGTTTGGGGTTCAATCTGTAATTAGGAGAAGCTTGCATGGCTTGGAGGAGCTTGTGGCTCATGTGGCTTGGAAGATGGCTTGGTGGCTTATGTGGCTTAGGGGAGGCTTGGTAGCTTCTGTGGCTTGAAACGACTTGGAGGCTGAAGGGCTTACGTGGCTCACCTAGGCTCGGTGGCTCGGCTCTGGCGCTGGCTCACTTGGTGTGCATGCTGAAAATGAAGAGGGCAATCCCAATCCACATATGCACAGGGCCCAAGACAACTATGGCTGCACTTGGACCTATACGAATATCTAAATAGCGAACAGTAGAAAAAGCTACCAATTCATTTTTAGAGCTCGTTGCGTGAGATTAAGGAATGAAAAATGGGGTTTTTTAGAAAGAGTTTTCTTGATTGTAGCTATTGGAGGCGCGGGGGGCTTATGTGGAATTTCAGGAAGTTTTGGGGCCTAATTGTAATTTTGGAAAGTTAAGGGCTTAATTGTAATTTTGAGAAGTTTAGGGGGCTTAATTGTAATTTTGGGACAAAATGGGGTCTAAATTGCAATTTTGGAAAGTTTGGGGTTCAATCTGTAATTAGGAGAAGCTTGCATGGCTTGGAGGAGCTTGTGGCTCATGTGGCTTGGAAGATGGCTTGGTGGCTTATGTGGCTTAGGGGAGGCTTGGTAGCTTCTGTGGCTTGAAACGACTTGGAGGCTGAAGGGCTTACGTGGCTCACCTAGGCTCGGTGGCTCGGCTCTGGCCCTGGCTCACTTGGTGTGCATGCTGAAAATGAAGAGGGCAATCCCAATCCACATATGCACAGGGCCCAAGACAACTATGGCTGCACTTGGACCTATACGAATATCTAAATAGCGAACAGTAGAAAAAGCTACCAATTCATTTTTAGAGCTCGTTGCGTGAGATTAAGGAATGAAAAATGGGGTTTTTTAGAAAGAGTTTTCTTGATTGTAGCTATTGGAGGCGCGGGGGGCTTATGTGGAATTTCAGGAAGTTTTGGGGCCTAATTGTAATTTTGGAAAGTTAAGGGCTTAATTTTAATTTTGAGAAATTTAGGGGGCTTAATTGTAATTTTGGGAAGTTTAGGGACTTGATTATAATTTTTGGAAGTTTAGGGGCTTAATTGTAATTTTGGGACAAAATGGGGTCTAAATTGCAATTTTGGAAAGTTTGGGGTTCAATCTGTAATTAGGAGAAGCTTGCATGGCTTGGAGGAGCTTGTGGCTCATGTGGCTTGGAAGATGGCTTGGTGGCTTATGTGGCTTAGGGGAGGCTTGGTAGCTTCTGTGGCTTGAAACGACTTGGAGGCTGAAGGGCTTACGTGGCTCACCTAGGCTCGGTGGCTCGGCTCTGGCGCTGGCTCACTTGGTGTGCATGCTGAAAATGAAGAGGGCAATCCCAATCCACATATGCACAGGGCCCAAGACAACTATGGCTGCACTTGGACCTATACGAATATCTAAATAGCGAACAGTAGAAAAAGCTACCAATTCATTTTTAGAGCTCGTTGCGTGAGATTAAGGAATGAAAAATGGGGTTTTTTAGAAAGAGTTTTCTTGATTGTAGCTATTGGAGGCGCGGGGGGCTTATGTGGAATTTCAGGAAGTTTTGGGGCCTAATTGTAATTTTGGAAAGTTAAGGGCTTAATTGTAATTTTGAGAAGTTTAGGGGGCTTAATTGTAATTTTGGGACAAAATGGGGTCTAAATTGCAATTTTGGAAAGTTTGGGGTTCAATCTGTAATTAGGAGAAGCTTGCATGGCTTGGAGGAGCTTGTGGCTCATGTGGCTTGGAAGATGGCTTGGTGGCTTATGTGGCTTAGGGGAGGCTTGGTAGCTTCTGTGGCTTGAAACGACTTGGAGGCTGAAGGGCTTACGTGGCTCACCTAGGCTCGGTGGCTCGGCTCTGGCCCTGGCTCACTTGGTGTGCATGCTGAAAATGAAGAGGGCAATCCCAATCCACATATGCACAGGGCCCAAGACAACTATGGCTGCACTTGGACCTATACGAATATCTAAATAGCGAACAGTAGAAAAAGCTACCAATTCATTTTTAGAGCTCGTTGCGTGAGATTAAGGAATGAAAAATGGGGTTTTTTAGAAAGAGTTTTCTTGATTGTAGCTATTGGAGGCGCGGGGGGCTTATGTGGAATTTCAGGAAGTTTTGGGGCCTAATTGTAATTTTGGAAAGTTAAGGGCTTAATTGTAATTTTGAGAAGTTTAGGGGGCTTAATTGTAATTTTGGGAAGTTTAGGGACTTGATTATAATTTTTGGAAGTTTAGGGGCTTAATTGTAATTTTGGGACAAAATGGGGTCTAAATTGCAATTTTGGAAAGTTTGGGGTTCAATCTGTAATTAGGAGAAGCTTGCATGGCTTGGAGGAGCTTGTGGCTCATGTGGCTTGGAAGATGGCTTGGTGGCTTATGTGGCTTAGGGGAGGCTTGGTAGCTTCTGTGGCTTGAAACGACTTGGAGGCTGAAGGGCTTACGTGGCTCACCTAGGCTCGGTGGCTCGGCTCTGGCGCTGGCTCACTTGGTGTGCATGCTGAAAATGAAGAGGGCAATCCCAATCCACATATGCACAGGGCCCAAGACAACTATGGCTGCACTTGGACCTATACGAATATCTAAATAGCGAACAGTAGAAAAAGCTACCAATTCATTTTTAGAGCTCGTTGCGTGAGATTAAGGAATGAAAAATGGGGTTTTTTAGAAAGAGTTTTCTTGATTGTAGCTATTGGAGGCGCGGGGGGCTTATGTGGAATTTCAGGAAGTTTTGGGGCCTAATTGTAATTTTGGAAAGTTAAGGGCTTAATTGTAATTTTGAGAAGTTTAGGGGGCTTAATTGTAATTTTGGGACAAAATGGGGTCTAAATTGCAATTTTGGAAAGTTTGGGGTTCAATCTGTAATTAGGAGAAGCTTGCATGGCTTGGAGGAGCTTGTGGCTCATGTGGCTTGGAAGATGGCTTGGTGGCTTATGTGGCTTAGGGGAGGCTTGGTAGCTTCTGTGGCTTGAAACGACTTGGAGGCTGAAGGGCTTACGTGGCTCACCTAGGCTCGGTGGCTCGGCTCTGGCCCTGGCTCACTTGGTGTGCATGCTGAAAATGAAGAGGGCAATCCCAATCCACATATGCACAGGGCCCAAGACAACTATGGCTGCACTTGGACCTATACGAATATCTAAATAGCGAACAGTAGAAAAAGCTACCAATTCATTTTTAGAGCTCGTTGCGTGAGATTAAGGAATGAAAAATGGGGTTTTTTAGAAAGAGTTTTCTTGATTGTAGCTATTGGAGGCGCGGGGGGCTTATGTGGAATTTCAGGAAGTTTTGGGGCCTAATTGTAATTTTGGAAAGTTAAGGGCTTAATTGTAATTTTGAGAAGTTTAGGGGGCTTAATTGTAATTTTGGGAAGTTTAGGGACTTGATTATAATTTTTGGAAGTTTAGGGGCTTAATTGTAATTTTGGGACAAAATGGGGTCTAAATTGCAATTTTGGAAAGTTTGGGGTTCAATCTGTAATTAGGAGAAGCTTGCATGGCTTGGAGGAGCTTGTGGCTCATGTGGCTTGGAAGATGGCTTGGTGGCTTATGTGGCTTAGGGGAGGCTTGGTAGCTTCTGTGGCTTGAAACGACTTGGAGGCTGAAGGGCTTACGTGGCTCACCTAGGCTCGGTGGCTCGGCTCTGGCGCTGGCTCACTTGGTGTGCATGCTGAAAATGAAGAGGGCAATCCCAATCCACATATGCACAGGGCCCAAGACAACTATGGCTGCACTTGGACCTATACGAATATCTAAATAGCGAACAGTAGAAAAAGCTACCAATTCATTTTTAGAGCTCGTTGCGTGAGATTAAGGAATGAAAAATGGGGTTTTTTAGAAAGAGTTTTCTTGATTGTAGCTATTGGAGGCGCGGGGGGCTTATGTGGAATTTCAGGAAGTTTTGGGGCCTAATTGTAATTTTGGAAAGTTAAGGGCTTAATTTTAATTTTGAGAAGTTTAGGGGGCTTAATTGTAATTTTGGGAAGTTTAGGGACTCTATTATAATTTTTGGAAGTTTAGGGGCTTAATTGTAATTTTGGGACAAAATGGGGTCTAAATTGCAATTTTGGAAAGTTTGGGGTTCAATCTGTAATTAGGAGAAGCTTGCATGGCTTGGAGGAGCTTGTGGCTCATGTGGCTTGGAAGATGGCTTGGTGGCTTATGTGGCTTAGGGGAGGCTTGGTAGCTTCTGTGGCTTGAAACGACTTGGAGGCTGAAGGGCTTACGTGGCTCACCTAGGCTCGGTGGCTCGGCTCTGGCGCTGGCTCACTTGGTGTGCATGCTGAAAATGAAGAGGGCAATCCCAATCCACATATGCACAGGGCCCAAGACAACTATGGCTGCACTTGGACCTATACGAATATCTAAATAGCGAACAGTAGAAAAAGCTACCAATTCATTTTTAGAGCTCGTTGCGTGAGATTAAGGAATGAAAAATGGGGTTTTTTAGAAAGAGTTTTCTTGATTGTAGCTATTGGAGGCGCGGGGGGCTTATGTGGAATTTCAGGAAGTTTTGGGGCCTAATTGTAATTTTGGAAAGTTAAGGGCTTAATTGTAATTTTGAGAAGTTTAGGGGGCTTAATTGTAATTTTGGGAAGTTTAGGGACTTGATTATAATTTTTGGAAGTTTAGGGGCTTAATTGTAATTTTGGGACAAAATGGGGTCTAAATTGCAATTTTGGAAAGTTTGGGGTTCAATCTGTAATTAGGAGAAGCTTGCATGGCTTGGAGGAGCTTGTGGCTCATGTGGCTTGGAAGATGGCTTGGTGGCTTATGTGGCTTAGGGGAGGCTTGGTAGCTTCTGTGGCTTGAAACGACTTGGAGGCTGAAGGGCTTACGTGGCTCACCTAGGCTCGATGGCTCGGCTCTGGCGCTGGCTCACTTGGTGTGCATGCTGAAAATGAAGAGGGCAATCCCAATCCACATATGCACAGGGCCCAAGACAACTATGGCTGCACTTGGACCTGTACGAATATCTAAATAGCGAACAGTAGAAAAAGCTACCAATTCATTTTTAGAGCTCGTTGCGTGAGATTAAGGAATGAAAAATGGGGTTTTTTAGAAAGAGTTTTCTTGATTGTAGCTATTGGAGGCGCGGGGGGCTTATGTGGAATTTCAGGAAGTTTTGGGGCCTAATTGTAATTTTGGAAAGTTAAGGGCTTAATTGTAATTTTGAGAAGTTTAGGGGGCTTAATTGTAATTTTGGGAAGTTTAGGGACTTGATTATAATTTTTGGAAGTTTAGGGGCTTAATTGTAATTTTGGGACAAAATGGGGTCTAAATTGCAATTTTGGAAAGTTTGGGGTTCAATCTGTAATTAGGAGAAGCTTGCATGGCTTGGAGGAGCTTGTGGCTCATGTGGCTTGGAAGATGGCTTGGTGGCTTATGTGGCTTAGGGGAGGCTTGGTAGCTTCTGTGGCTTGAAACGACTTGGAGGCTGAAGGGCTTACGTGGCTCACCTAGGCTCGGTGGCTCGGCTCTGGCGCTGGCTCACTTGGTGTGCATGCTGAAAATGATGAGGGCAATCCCAATCCACATATGCACAGGGCCCAAGACAACTATGGCTGCACTTGGACCTATACGAATATCTAAATAGCGAACAGTAGAAAAAGCTACCAATTCATTTTTAGAGCTCGTTGCGTGAGATTAAGGAATGAAAAATGGGGTTTTTTAGAAAGAGTTTTCTTGATTGTAGCTATTGGAGGCGCGGGGGGCTTATGTGGAATTTCAGGAAGTTTTGGGGCCTAATTGTAATTTTGGAAAGTTAAGGGCTTAATTGTAATTTTGAGAAGTTTAGGGGGCTTAATTGTAATTTTGGGAAGTTTAGGGACTTGATTATAATTTTTGGAAGTTTAGGGGCTTAATTGTAATTTTGGGACAAAATGGGGTCTAAATTGCAATTTTGGAAAGTTTGGGGTTCAATCTGTAATTAGGAGAAGCTTGCATGGCTTGGAGGAGCTTGTGGCTCATGTGGCTTGGAAGATGGCTTGGTGGCTTATGTGGCTTAGGGGAGGCTTGGTAGCTTCTGTGGCTTGAAACGACTTGGAGGCTGAAGGGCTTACGTGGCTCACCTAGGCTCGGTGGCTCGGCTCTGGCGCTGGCTCACTTGGTGTGCATGCTGAAAATGAAGAGGGCAATCCCAATCCACATATGCACAGGGCCCAAGACAACTATGGCTGCACTTGGACCTATACGAATATCTAAATAGCGAACAGTAGAAAAAGCTACCAATTCATTTTTAGAGCTCGTTGCGTGAGATTAAGGAATGAAAAATGGGGTTTTTTAGAAAGAGTTTTCTTGATTGTAGCTATTGGAGGCGCGGGGGGCTTATGTGGAATTTCAGGAAGTTTTGGGGCCTAATTGTAATTTTGGAAAGTTAAGGGCTTAATTGTAATTTTGAGAAGTTTAGGGGGCTTAATTGTAATTTTGGGACAAAATGGGGTCTAAATTGCAATTTTGGAAAGTTTGGGGTTCAATCTGTAATTAGGAGAAGCTTGCATGGCTTGGAGGAGCTTGTGGCTCATGTGGCTTGGAAGATGGCTTGGTGGCTTATGTGGCTTAGGGGAGGCTTGGTAGCTTCTGTGGCTTGAAACGACTTGGAGGCTGAAGGGCTTACGTGGCTCACCTAGGCTCGGTGGCTCGGCTCTGGCCCTGGCTCACTTGGTGTGCATGCTGAAAATGAAGAGGGCAATCCCAATCCACATATGCACAGGGCCCAAGACAACTATGGCTGCACTTGGACCTATACGAATATCTAAATAGCGAACAGTAGAAAAAGCTACCAATTCATTTTTAGAGCTCGTTGCGTGAGATTAAGGAATGAAAAATGGGGTTTTTTAGAAAGAGTTTTCTTGATTGTAGCTATTGGAGGCGCGGGGGGCTTATGTGGAATTTCAGGAAGTTTTGGGGCCTAATTGTAATTTTGGAAAGTTAAGGGCTTAATTGTAATTTTGAGAAGTTTAGGGGGCTTAATTGTAATTTTGGGAAGTTTAGGGACTTGATTATAATTTTTGGAAGTTTAGGGGCTTAATTGTAATTTTGGGACAAAATGGGGTCTAAATTGCAATTTTGGAAAGTTTGGGGTTCAATCTGTAATTAGGAGAAGCTTGCATGGCTTGGAGGAGCTTGTGGCTCATGTGGCTTGGAAGATGGCTTGGTGGCTTATGTGGCTTAGGGGAGGCTTGGTAGCTTCTGTGGCTTGAAACGACTTGGAGGCTGAAGGGCTTACGTGGCTCACCTAGGCTCGGTGGCTCGGCTCTGGCGCTGGCTCACTTGGTGTGCATGCTGAAAATGAAGAGGGCAATCCCAATCCACATATGCACAGGGCCCAAGACAACTATTGCTGCACTTGGACCTATACGAATATCTAAATAGCGAACAGTAGAAAAAGCTACCAATTCATTTTTAGAGCTCGTTGCGTGAGATTAAGGAATGAAAAATGGGGTTTTTTAGAAAGAGTTTTCTTGATTGTAGCTACTGGAGGCGCGGGGGGCTTATGTGGAATTTCAGGAAGTTTTGGGGCCTAATTGTAATTTTGGAAAGTTAAGGGCTTAATTGTAATTTTGAGAAGTTTAGGGGGCTTAATTGTAATTTTGGGAAGTTTAGGGACTTGATTATAATTTTTGGAAGTTTAGGGGCTTAATTGTAATTTTGGGACAAAATGGGGTCTAAATTGCAATTTTGGAAAGTTTGGGGTTCAATCTGTAATTAGGAGAAGCTTGCATGGCTTGGAGGAGCTTGTGGCTCATGTGGCTTGGAAGATGGCTTGGTGGCTTATGTGGCTTAGGGGAGGCTTGGTAGCTTCTGTGGCTTGAAACGACTTGGAGGCTGAAGGGCTTACGTGGCTCACCTAGGCTCGGTGGCTCGGCTCTGGCGCTGGCTCACTTGGTGTGCATGCTGAAAATGAAGAGGGCAATCCCAATCCACATATGCACAGGGCCCAAGACAACTATGGCTGCACTTGGACCTATACGAATATCTAAATAGCGAACAGTAGAAAAAGCTACCAATTCATTTTTAGAGCTCGTTGCGTGAGATTAAGGAATGAAAAATGGGGTTTTTTAGAAAGAGTTTTCTTGATTGTAGCTACTGGAGGCGCGGGGGGCTTATGTGGAATTTCAGGAAGTTTTGGGGCCTAATTGTAATTTTGGAAAGTTAAGGGCTTAATTGTAATTTTGAGAAGTTTAGGGGGCTTAATTGTAATTTTGGGAAGTTTAGGGACTTGATTATAATTTTTGGAAGTTTAGGGGCTTAATTGTAATTTTGGGACAAAATGGGGTCTAAATTGCAATTTTGGAAAGTTTGGGGTTCAATCTGTAATTAGGAGAAGCTTGCATGGCTTGGAGGAGCTTGTGGCTCATGTGGCTTGGAAGATGGCTTGGTGGCTTATGTGGCTTAGGGGAGGCTTGGTAGCTTCTGTGGCTTGAAACGACTTGGAGGCTGAAGGGCTTACGTGGCTCACCTAGGCTCGGTGGCTCGGCTCTGGCGCTGGCTCACTTGGTGTGCATGCTGAAAATGAAGAGGGCAATCCCAATCCACATATGCACAGGGCCCAAGACAACTATGGCTGCACTTGGACCTATACGAATATCTAAATAGCGAACAGTAGAAAAAGCTACCAATTCATTTTTAGAGCTCGTTGCGTGAGATTAAGGAATGAAAAATGGGGTTTTTTAGAAAGAGTTTTCTTGATTGTAGCTACTGGAGGCGCGGGGGGCTTATGTGGAATTTCAGGAAGTTTTGGGGCCTAATTGTAATTTTGGAAAGTTAAGGGCTTAATTGTAATTTTGAGAAGTTTAGGGGGCTTAATTGTAATTTTGGGAAGTTTAGGGACTTGATTATAATTTTTGGAAGTTTAGGGGCTTAATTGTAATTTTGGGACAAAATGGGGTCTAAATTGCAATTTTGGAAAGTTTGGGGTTCAATCTGTAATTAGGAGAAGCTTGCATGGCTTGGAGGAGCTTGTGGCTCATGTGGCTTGGAAGATGGCTTGGTGGCTTATGTGGCTTAGGGGAGGCTTGGTAGCTTCTGTGGCTTGAAACGACTTGGAGGCTGAAGGGCTTACGTGGCTCACCTAGGCTCGGTGGCTCGGCTCTGGCGCTGGCTCACTTGGTGTGCATGCTGAAAATGAAGAGGGCAATCCCAATCCACATATGCACAGGGCCCAAGACAACTATGGCTGCACTTGGACCTATACGAATATCTAAATAGCGAACAGTAGAAAAAGCTACCAATTCATTTTTAGAGCTCGTTGCGTGAGATTATGGAATGAAAAATGGGGTTTTTTAGAAAGAGTTTTCTTGATTGTAGCTATTGGAGGCGCGGGGGGCTTATGTGGAATTTCAGGAAGTTTTGGGGCCTAATTGTAATTTTGGAAAGTTAAGGGCTTAATTGTAATTTTGAGAAGTTTAGGGGGCTTAATTGTAATTTTGGGAAGTTTAGGGACTTGATTATAATTTTTGGAAGTTTAGGGCTTAATTGTAATTTTGGGACAAAATGGGGTCTAAATTGCAATTTTGGAAAGTTTGGGGTTCAATCTGTAATTAGGAGAAGCTTGCATGGCTTGGAGGAGCTTGTGGCTCATGTGGCTTGGAAGATGGCTTGGTGGCTTATGTGGCTTAGGGGAGGCTTGGTAGCTTCTGTGGCTTGAAACGACTTGGAGGCTGAAGGGCTTACGTGGCTCACCTAGGCTCGGTGGCTCGGCTCTGGCCCTGGCTCACTTGGTGTGCATGCTGAAAATGAAGAGGGCAATCCCAATCCACATATGCACAGGGCCCAAGACAACTATGGCTGCACTTGGACCTATACGAATATCTAAATAGCGAACAGTAGAAAAAGCTACCAATTCATTTTTAGAGCTCGTTGCGTGAGATTAAGGAATGAAAAATGGGGTTTTTTAGAAAGAGTTTTCTTGATTGTAGCTACTGGAGGCGCGGGGGGCTTATGTGGAATTTCAGGAAGTTTTGGGGCCTAATTGTAATTTTGGAAAGTTAAGGGCTTAATTGTAATTTTGAGAAGTTTAGGGGGCTTAATTGTAATTTTGGGAAGTTTAGGGACTTGATTATAATTTTTGGAAGTTTAGGGGCTTAATTGTAATTTTGGGACAAAATGGGGTCTAAATTGCAATTTTGGAAAGTTTGGGGTTCAATCTGTAATTAGGAGAAGCTTGCATGGCTTGGAGGAGCTTGTGGCTCATGTGGCTTGGAAGATGGCTTGGTGGCTTATGTGGCTTAGGGGAGGCTTGGTAGCTTCTGTGGCTTGAAACGACTTGGAGGCTGAAGGGCTTACGTGGCTCACCTAGGCTCGGTGGCTCGGCTCTGGCGCTGGCTCACTTGGTGTGCATGCTGAAAATGAAGAGGGCAATCCCAATCCACATATGCACAGGGCCCAAGACAACTATGGCTGCACTTGGACCTATACGAATATCTAAATAGCGAACAGTAGAAAAAGCTACCAATTCATTTTTAGAGCTCGTTGCGTGAGATTATGGAATGAAAAATGGGGTTTTTTAGAAAGAGTTTTCTTGATTGTAGCTATTGGAGGCGCGGGGGGCTTATGTGGAATTTCAGGAAGTTTTGGGGCCTAATTGTAATTTTGGAAAGTTAAGGGCTTAATTGTAATTTTGAGAAGTTTAGGGGGCTTAATTGTAATTTTGGGAAGTTTAGGGACTTGATTATAATTTTTGGAAGTTTAGGGCTTAATTGTAATTTTGGGACAAAATGGGGTCTAAATTGCAATTTTGGAAAGTTTGGGGTTCAATCTGTAATTAGGAGAAGCTTGCATGGCTTGGAGGAGCTTGTGGCTCATGTGGCTTGGAAGATGGCTTGGTGGCTTATGTGGCTTAGGGGAGGCTTGGTAGCTTCTGTGGCTTGAAACGACTTGGAGGCTGAAGGGCTTACGTGGCTCACCTAGGCTCGGTGGCTCGGCTCTGGCGCTGGCTCACTTGGTGTGCATGCTGAAAATGAAGAGGGCAATCCCAATCCACATATGCACAGGGCCCAAGACAACTATGGCTGCACTTGGACCTATACGAATATCTAAATAGCGAACAGTAGAAAAAGCTACCAATTCAATTTTAGAGCTCGTTGCGTGTGATTAAGGAATGAAAAATGTGGTTTTTTAGAAAGAGTTTTCTTGATTGTAGCTATTGGAGGCGCGGGGGGCTTATGTGGAATTTCAGGAAGTTTTGGGGCCTAATTGTAATTTTGGAAAGTTAAGGGCTTAATTGTAATTTTGAGAAGTTTAGGGGGCTTAATTGTAATTTTGGGTAGTTTAGGGACTTAATTATAATTTTTGGAAGTTTAGGGGCTTAATTGTAATTTTGGGACAAAATGGGGTCTAAATTGCAATTTTGGAAAGTTTGGGGTTCAATCTGTAATTAGGAGAAGCTTGCATGGCTTGGAGGAGCTTGTGGCTCATGTGGCTTGGAAGATGGCTTGGTGGCTTATGTGGCTTAGGGGAGGCTTGGTAGCTTCTGTGGCTTGAAACGACTTGGAGGCTGAAGGGCTTACGTGGCTCACCTAGGCTCGGTGGCTCGGCTCTGGCGCTGGCTCACTTGGTGTGCATGCTGAAAATGAAGAGGGCAATCCCAATCCACATATGCACAGGGCCCAAGACAACTATGGCTGCACTTGGACCTATACGAATATCTAAATAGCGAACAGTAGAAAAAGCTACCAATTCATTTTTAGAGCTCGTTGCGTGAGATTAAGGAATGAAAAATGGGGTTTTTTAGAAAGAGTTTTCTTGATTGTAGCTACTGGAGGCGCGGGGGGCTTATGTGGAATTTCAGGAAGTTTTGGGGCCTAATTGTAATTTTGGAAAGTTAAGGGCTTAATTGTAATTTTGAGAAGTTTAGGGGGCTTAATTGTAATTTTGGGAAGTTTAGGGACTTGATTATAATTTTTGGAAGTTTAGGGGCTTAATTGTAATTTTGGGACAAAATGGGGTCTAAATTGCAATTTTGGAAAGTTTGGGGTTCAATCTGTAATTAGGAGAAGCTTGCATGGCTTGGAGGAGCTTGTGGCTCATGTGGCTTGGAAGATGGCTTGGTGGCTTATGTGGCTTAGGGGAGGCTTGGTAGCTTCTGTGGCTTGAAACGACTTGGAGGCTGAAGGGCTTACGTGGCTCACCTAGGCTCGGTGGCTCGGCTCTGGCGCTGGCTCACTTGGTGTGCATGCTGAAAATGAAGAGGGCAATCCCAATCCACATATGCACAGGGCCCAAGACAACTATGGCTGCACTTGGACCTATACGAATATCTAAATAGCGAACAGTAGAAAAAGCTACCAATTCATTTTTAGAGCTCGTTGCGTGAGATTAAGGAATGAAAAATGGGGTTTTTTAGAAAGAGTTTTCTTGATTGTAGCTACTGGAGGCGCGGGGGGCTTATGTGGAATTTCAGGAAGTTTTGGGGCCTAATTGTAATTTTGGAAAGTTAAGGGCTTAATTGTAATTTTGAGAAGTTTAGGGGGCTTAATTGTAATTTTGGGAAGTTTAGGGACTTGATTATAATTTTTGGAAGTTTAGGGGCTTAATTGTAATTTTGGGACAAAATGGGGTCTAAATTGCAATTTTGGAAAGTTTGGGGTTCAATCTGTAATTAGGAGAAGCTTGCATGGCTTGGAGGAGCTTGTGGCTCATGTGGCTTGGAAGATGGCTTGGTGGCTTATGTGGCTTAGGGGAGGCTTGGTAGCTTCTGTGGCTTGAAACGACTTGGAGGCTGAAGGGCTTACGTGGCTCACCTAGGCTCGGTGGCTCGGCTCTGGCGCTGGCTCACTTGGTGTGCATGCTGAAAATGAAGAGGGCAATCCCAATCCACATATGCACAGGGCCCAAGACAACTATGGCTGCACTTGGACCTATACGAATATCTAAATAGCGAACAGTAGAAAAAGCTACCAATTCATTTTTAGAGCTCGTTGCGTGAGATTAAGGAATGAAAAATGGGGTTTTTTAGAAAGAGTTTTCTTGATTGTAGCTACTGGAGGCGCGGGGGGCTTATGTGGAATTTCAGGAAGTTTTGGGGCCTAATTGTAATTTTGGAAAGTTAAGGGCTTAATTGTAATTTTGAGAAGTTTAGGGGGCTTAATTGTAATTTTGGGAAGTTTAGGGACTTGATTATAATTTTTGGAAGTTTAGGGGCTTAATTGTAATTTTGGGACAAAATGGGGTCTAAATTGCAATTTTGGAAAGTTTGGGGTTCAATCTGTAATTAGGAGAAGCTTGCATGGCTTGGAGGAGCTTGTGGCTCATGTGGCTTGGAAGATGGCTTGGTGGCTTATGTGGCTTAGGGGAGGCTTGGTAGCTTCTGTGGCTTGAAACGACTTGGAGGCTGAAGGGCTTACGTGGCTCACCTAGGCTCGGTGGCTCGGCTCTGGCGCTGGCTCACTTGGTGTGCATGCTGAAAATGAAGAGGGCAATCCCAATCCACATATGCACAGGGCCCAAGACAACTATGGCTGCACTTGGACCTATACGAATATCTAAATAGCGAACAGTAGAAAAAGCTACCAATTCATTTTTAGAGCTCGTTGCGTGAGATTAAGGAATGAAAAATGGGGTTTTTTAGAAAGAGTTTTCTTGATTGTAGCTACTGGAGGCGCGGGGGGCTTATGTGGAATTTCAGGAAGTTTTGGGGCCTAATTGTAATTTTGGAAAGTTAAGGGCTTAATTGTAATTTTGAGAAGTTTAGGGGGCTTAATTGTAATTTTGGGAAGTTTAGGGACTTGATTATAATTTTTGGAAGTTTAGGGGCTTAATTGTAATTTTGGGACAAAATGGGGTCTAAATTGCAATTTTGGAAAGTTTGGGGTTCAATCTGTAATTAGGAGAAGCTTGCATGGCTTGGAGGAGCTTGTGGCTCATGTGGCTTGGAAGATGGCTTGGTGGCTTATGTGGCTTAGGGGAGGCTTGGTAGCTTCTGTGGCTTGAAACGACTTGGAGGCTGAAGGGCTTACGTGGCTCACCTAGGCTCGGTGGCTCGGCTCTGGCGCTGGCTCACTTGGTGTGCATGCTGAAAATGAAGAGGGCAATCCCAATCCACATATGCACAGGGCCCAAGACAACTATGGCTGCACTTGGACCTATACGAATATCTAAATAGCGAACAGTAGAAAAAGCTACCAATTCATTTTTAGAGCTCGTTGCGTGAGATTAAGGAATGAAAAATGGGGTTTTTTAGAAAGAGTTTTCTTGATTGTAGCTACTGGAGGCGCGGGGGGCTTATGTGGAATTTCAGGAAGTTTTGGGGCCTAATTGTAATTTTGGAAAGTTAAGGGCTTAATTGTAATTTTGAGAAGTTTAGGGGGCTTAATTGTAATTTTGGGAAGTTTAGGGACTTGATTATAATTTTTGGAAGTTTAGGGGCTTAATTGTAATTTTGGGACAAAATGGGGTCTAAATTGCAATTTTGGAAAGTTTGGGGTTCAATCTGTAATTAGGAGAAGCTTGCATGGCTTGGAGGAGCTTGTGGCTCATGTGGCTTGGAAGATGGCTTGGTGGCTTATGTGGCTTAGGGGAGGCTTGGTAGCTTCTGTGGCTTGAAACGACTTGGAGGCTGAAGGGCTTACGTGGCTCACCTAGGCTCGGTGGCTCGGCTCTGGCGCTGGCTCACTTGGTGTGCATGCTGAAAATGAAGAGGGCAATCCCAATCCACATATGCACAGGGCCCAAGACAACTATGGCTGCACTTGGACCTATACGAATATCTAAATAGCGAACAGTAGAAAAAGCTACCAATTCATTTTTAGAGCTCGTTGCGTGAGATTAAGGAATGAAAAATGGGGTTTTTTAGAAAGAGTTTTCTTGATTGTAGCTACTGGAGGCGCGGGGGGCTTATGTGGAATTTCAGGAAGTTTTGGGGCCTAATTGTAATTTTGGAAAGTTAAGGGCTTAATTGTAATTTTGAGAAGTTTAGGGGGCTTAATTGTAATTTTGGGAAGTTTAGGGACTTGATTATAATTTTTGGAAGTTTAGGGGCTTAATTGTAATTTTGGGACAAAATGGGGTCTAAATTGCAATTTTGGAAAGTTTGGGGTTCAATCTGTAATTAGGAGAAGCTTGCATGGCTTGGAGGAGCTTGTGGCTCATGTGGCTTGGAAGATGGCTTGGTGGCTTATGTGGCTTAGGGGAGGCTTGGTAGCTTCTGTGGCTTGAAACGACTTGGAGGCTGAAGGGCTTACGTGGCTCACCTAGGCTCGGTGGCTCGGCTCTGGCGCTGGCTCACTTGGTGTGCATGCTGAAAATGAAGAGGGCAATCCCAATCCACATATGCACAGGGCCCAAGACAACTATGGCTGCACTTGGACCTATACGAATATCTAAATAGCGAACAGTAGAAAAAGCTACCAATTCATTTTTAGAGCTCGTTGCGTGAGATTAAGGAATGAAAAATGGGGTTTTTTAGAAAGAGTTTTCTTGATTGTAGCTACTGGAGGCGCGGGGGGCTTATGTGGAATTTCAGGAAGTTTTGGGGCCTAATTGTAATTTTGGAAAGTTAAGGGCTTAATTGTAATTTTGAGAAGTTTAGGGGGCTTAATTGTAATTTTGGGAAGTTTAGGGACTTGATTATAATTTTTGGAAGTTTAGGGGCTTAATTGTAATTTTGGGACAAAATGGGGTCTAAATTGCAATTTTGGAAAGTTTGGGGTTCAATCTGTAATTAGGAGAAGCTTGCATGGCTTGGAGGAGCTTGTGGCTCATGTGGCTTGGAAGATGGCTTGGTGGCTTATGTGGCTTAGGGGAGGCTTGGTAGCTTCTGTGGCTTGAAACGACTTGGAGGCTGAAGGGCTTACGTGGCTCACCTAGGCTCGGTGGCTCGGCTCTGGCGCTGGCTCACTTGGTGTGCATGCTGAAAATGAAGAGGGCAATCCCAATCCACATATGCACAGGGCCCAAGACAACTATGGCTGCACTTGGACCTATACGAATATCTAAATAGCGAACAGTAGAAAAAGCTACCAATTCATTTTTAGAGCTCGTTGCGTGAGACTAAGGAATGAAAAATGGGGTTTTTTAGAAAGAGTTTTCTTGATTGTAGCTACTGGAGGCGCGGGGGGCTTATGTGGAATTTCAGGAAGTTTTGGGGCCTAATTGTAATTTTGGAAAGTTAAGGGCTTAATTGTAATTTTGAGAAGTTTAGGGGGCTTAATTGTAATTTTGGGAAGTTTAGGGACTTGATTATAATTTTTGGAAGTTTAGGGCTTAATTGTAATTTTGGGACAAAATGGGGTCTAAATTGCAATTTTGGAAAGTTTGGGGTTCAATCTGTAATTAGGAGAAGCTTGCATGGCTTGGAGGAGCTTGTGGCTCATGTGGCTTGGAAGATGGCTTGGTGGCTTATGTGGCTTAGGGGAGGCTTGGTAGCTTCTGTGGCTTGAAACGACTTGGAGGCTGAAGGGCTTACGTGGCTCACCTAGGCTCGGTGGCTCGGCTCTGGCGCTGGCTCACTTGGTGTGCATGCTGAAAATGAAGAGGGCAATCCCAATCCACATATGCACAGGGCCCAAGACAACTATGGCTGCACTTGGACCTATACGAATATCTAAATAGCGAACAGTAGAAAAAGCTACCAATTCATTTTTAGAGCTCGTTGCGTGAGATTAAGGAATGAAAAATGGGGTTTTTTAGAAAGAGTTTTCTTGATTGTAGCTACTGGAGGCGCGGGGGGCTTATGTGGAATTTCAGGAAGTTTTGGGGCCTAATTGTAATTTTGGAAAGTTAAGGGCTTAATTGTAATTTTGAGAAGTTTAGGGGGCTTAATTGTAATTTTGGGAAGTTTAGGGACTTGATTATAATTTTTGGAAGTTTAGGGGCTTAATTGTAATTTTGGGACAAAATGGGGTCTAAATTGCAATTTTGGAAAGTTTGGGGTTCAATCTGTAATTAGGAGAAGCTTGCATGGCTTGGAGGAGCTTGTGGCTCATGTGGCTTGGAAGATGGCTTGGTGGCTTATGTGGCTTAGGGGAGGCTTGGTAGCTTCTGTGGCTTGAAACGACTTGGAGGCTGAAGGGCTTACGTGGCTCACCTAGGCTCGGTGGCTCGGCTCTGGCGCTGGCTCACTTGGTGTGCATGCTGAAAATGAAGAGGGCAATCCCAATCCACATATGCACAGGGCCCAAGACAACTATGGCTGCACTTGGACCTATACGAATATCTAAATAGCGAACAGTAGAAAAAGCTACCAATTCATTTTTAGAGCTCGTTGCGTGAGACTAAGGAATGAAAAATGGGGTTTTTTAGAAAGAGTTTTCTTGATTGTAGCTACTGGAGGCGCGGGGGGCTTATGTGGAATTTCAGGAAGTTTTGGGGCCTAATTGTAATTTTGGAAAGTTAAGGGCTTAATTGTAATTTTGAGAAGTTTAGGGGGCTTAATTGTAATTTTGGGAAGTTTAGGGACTTGATTATAATTTTTGGAAGTTTAGGGGCTTAATTGTAATTTTGGGACAAAATGGGGTCTAAATTGCAATTTTGGAAAGTTTGGGGTTCAATCTGTAATTAGGAGAAGCTTGCATGGCTTGGAGGAGCTTGTGGCTCATGTGGCTTGGAAGATGGCTTGGTGGCTTATGTGGCTTAGGGGAGGCTTGGTAGCTTCTGTGGCTTGAAACGACTTGGAGGCTGAAGGGCTTACGTGGCTCACCTAGGCTCGGTGGCTCGGCTCTGGCGCTGGCTCACTTGGTGTGCATGCTGAAAATGAAGAGGGCAATCCCAATCCACATATGCACAGGGCCCAAGACAACTATGGCTGCACTTGGACCTATACGAATATCTAAATAGCGAACAGTAGAAAAAGCTACCAATTCATTTTTAGAGCTCGTTGCGTGAGATTAAGGAATGAAAAATGGGGTTTTTTAGAAAGAGTTTTCTTGATTGTAGCTACTGGAGGCGCGGGGGGCTTATGTGGAATTTCAGGAAGTTTTGGGGCCTAATTGTAATTTTGGAAAGTTAAGGGCTTAATTGTAATTTTGAGAAGTTTAGGGGGCTTAATTGTAATTTTGGGAAGTTTAGGGACTTGATTATAATTTTTGGAAGTTTAGGGGCTTAATTGTAATTTTGGGACAAAATGGGGTCTAAATTGCAATTTTGGAAAGTTTGGGGTTCAATCTGTAATTAGGAGAAGCTTGCATGGCTTGGAGGAGCTTGTGGCTCATGTGGCTTGGAAGATGGCTTGGTGGCTTATGTGGCTTAGGGGAGGCTTGGTAGCTTCTGTGGCTTGAAACGACTTGGAGGCTGAAGGGCTTACGTGGCTCACCTAGGCTCGGTGGCTCGGCTCTGGCGCTGGCTCACTTGGTGTGCATGCTGAAAATGAAGAGGGCAATCCCAATCCACATATGCACAGGGCCCAAGACAACTATGGCTGCACTTGGACCTATACGAATATCTAAATAGCGAACAGTAGAAAAAGCTACCAATTCATTTTTAGAGCTCGTTGCGTGAGACTAAGGAATGAAAAATGGGGTTTTTTAGAAAGAGTTTTCTTGATTGTAGCTACTGGAGGCGCGGGGGGCTTATGTGGAATTTCAGGAAGTTTTGGGGCCTAATTGTAATTTTGGAAAGTTAAGGGCTTAATTGTAATTTTGAGAAGTTTAGGGGGCTTAATTGTAATTTTGGGAAGTTTAGGGACTTGATTATAATTTTTGGAAGTTTAGGGGCTTAATTGTAATTTTGGGACAAAATGGGGTCTAAATTGCAATTTTGGAAAGTTTGGGGTTCAATCTGTAATTAGGAGAAGCTTGCATGGCTTGGAGGAGCTTGTGGCTCATGTGGCTTGGAAGATGGCTTGGTGGCTTATGTGGCTTAGGGGAGGCTTGGTAGCTTCTGTGGCTTGAAACGACTTGGAGGCTGAAGGGCTTACGTGGCTCACCTAGGCTCGGTGGCTCGGCTCTGGCGCTGGCTCACTTGGTGTGCATGCTGAAAATGAAGAGGGCAATCCCAATCCACATATGCACAGGGCCCAAGACAACTATGGCTGCACTTGGACCTATACGAATATCTAAATAGCGAACAGTAGAAAAAGCTACCAATTCATTTTTAGAGCTCGTTGCGTGAGATTAAGGAATGAAAAATGGGGTTTTTTAGAAAGAGTTTTCTTGATTGTAGCTACTGGAGGCGCGGGGGGCTTATGTGGAATTTCAGGAAGTTTTGGGGCCTAATTGTAATTTTGGAAAGTTAAGGGCTTAATTGTAATTTTGAGAAGTTTAGGGGGCTTAATTGTAATTTTGGGAAGTTTAGGGACTTGATTATAATTTTTGGAAGTTTAGGGGCTTAATTGTAATTTTGGGACAAAATGGGGTCTAAATTGCAATTTTGGAAAGTTTGGGGTTCAATCTGTAATTAGGAGAAGCTTGCATGGCTTGGAGGAGCTTGTGGCTCATGTGGCTTGGAAGATGGCTTGGTGGCTTATGTGGCTTAGGGGAGGCTTGGTAGCTTCTGTGGCTTGAAACGACTTGGAGGCTGAAGGGCTTACGTGGCTCACCTAGGCTCGGTGGCTCGGCTCTGGCGCTGGCTCACTTGGTGTGCATGCTGAAAATGAAGAGGGCAATCCCAATCCACATATGCACAGGGCCCAAGACAACTATGGCTGCACTTGGACCTATACGAATATCTAAATAGCGAACAGTAGAAAAAGCTACCAATTCATTTTTAGAGCTCGTTGCGTGAGATTATGGAATGAAAAATGGGGTTTTTTAGAAAGAGTTTTCTTGATTGTAGCTATTGGAGGCGCGGGGGGCTTATGTGGAATTTCAGGAAGTTTTGGGGCCTAATTGTAATTTTGGAAAGTTAAGGGCTTAATTGTAATTTTGAGAAGTTTAGGGGGCTTAATTGTAATTTTGGGAAGTTTAGGGACTTGATTATAATTTTTGGAAGTTTAGGGCTTAATTGTAATTTTGGGACAAAATGGGGTCTAAATTGCAATTTTGGAAAGTTTGGGGTTCAATCTGTAATTAGGAGAAGCTTGCATGGCTTGGAGGAGCTTGTGGCTCATGTGGCTTGGAAGATGGCTTGGTGGCTTATGTGGCTTAGGGGAGGCTTGGTAGCTTCTGTGGCTTGAAACGACTTGGAGGCTGAAGGGCTTACGTGGCTCACCTAGGCTCGGTGGCTCGGCTCTGGCGCTGGCTCACTTGGTGTGCATGCTGAAAATGAAGAGGGCAATCCCAATCCACATATGCACAGGGCCCAAGACAACTATGGCTGCACTTGGACCTATACGAATATCTAAATAGCGAACAGTAGAAAAAGCTACCAATTCATTTTTAGAGCTCGTTGCGTGAGATTAAGGAATGAAAAATGGGGTTTTTTAGAAAGAGTTTTCTTGATTGTAGCTACTGGAGGCGCGGGGGGCTTATGTGGAATTTCAGGAAGTTTTGGGGCCTAATTGTAATTTTGGAAAGTTAAGGGCTTAATTGTAATTTTGAGAAGTTTAGGGGGCTTAATTGTAATTTTGGGAAGTTTAGGGACTTGATTATAATTTTTGGAAGTTTAGGGGCTTAATTGTAATTTTGGGACAAAATGGGGTCTAAATTGCAATTTTGGAAAGTTTGGGGTTCAATCTGTAATTAGGAGAAGCTTGCATGGCTTGGAGGAGCTTGTGGCTCATGTGGCTTGGAAGATGGCTTGGTGGCTTATGTGGCTTAGGGGAGGCTTGGTAGCTTCTGTGGCTTGAAACGACTTGGAGGCTGAAGGGCTTACGTGGCTCACCTAGGCTCGGTGGCTCGGCTCTGGCGCTGGCTCACTTGGTGTGCATGCTGAAAATGAAGAGGGCAATCCCAATCCACATATGCACAGGGCCCAAGACAACTATGGCTGCACTTGGACCTATACGAATATCTAAATAGCGAACAGTAGAAAAAGCTACCAATTCATTTTTAGAGCTCGTTGCGTGAGACTAAGGAATGAAAAATGGGGTTTTTTAGAAAGAGTTTTCTTGATTGTAGCTACTGGAGGCGCGGGGGGCTTATGTGGAATTTCAGGAAGTTTTGGGGCCTAATTGTAATTTTGGAAAGTTAAGGGCTTAATTGTAATTTTGAGAAGTTTAGGGGGCTTAATTGTAATTTTGGGAAGTTTAGGGACTTGATTATAATTTTTGGAAGTTTAGGGGCTTAATTGTAATTTTGGGACAAAATGGGGTCTAAATTGCAATTTTGGAAAGTTTGGGGTTCAATCTGTAATTAGGAGAAGCTTGCATGGCTTGGAGGAGCTTGTGGCTCATGTGGCTTGGAAGATGGCTTGGTGGCTTATGTGGCTTAGGGGAGGCTTGGTAGCTTCTGTGGCTTGAAACGACTTGGAGGCTGAAGGGCTTACGTGGCTCACCTAGGCTCGGTGGCTCGGCTCTGGCGCTGGCTCACTTGGTGTGCATGCTGAAAATGAAGAGGGCAATCCCAATCCACATATGCACAGGGCCCAAGACAACTATGGCTGCACTTGGACCTATACGAATATCTAAATAGCGAACAGTAGAAAAAGCTACCAATTCATTTTTAGAGCTCGTTGCGTGAGATTAAGGAATGAAAAATGGGGTTTTTTAGAAAGAGTTTTCTTGATTGTAGCTACTGGAGGCGCGGGGGGCTTATGTGGAATTTCAGGAAGTTTTGGGGCCTAATTGTAATTTTGGAAAGTTAAGGGCTTAATTGTAATTTTGAGAAGTTTAGGGGGCTTAATTGTAATTTTGGGAAGTTTAGGGACTTGATTATAATTTTTGGAAGTTTAGGGGCTTAATTGTAATTTTGGGACAAAATGGGGTCTAAATTGCAATTTTGGAAAGTTTGGGGTTCAATCTGTAATTAGGAGAAGCTTGCATGGCTTGGAGGAGCTTGTGGCTCATGTGGCTTGGAAGATGGCTTGGTGGCTTATGTGGCTTAGGGGAGGCTTGGTAGCTTCTGTGGCTTGAAACGACTTGGAGGCTGAAGGGCTTACGTGGCTCACCTAGGCTCGGTGGCTCGGCTCTGGCGCTGGCTCACTTGGTGTGCATGCTGAAAATGAAGAGGGCAATCCCAATCCACATATGCACAGGGCCCAAGACAACTATGGCTGCACTTGGACCTATACGAATATCTAAATAGCGAACAGTAGAAAAAGCTACCAATTCATTTTTAGAGCTCGTTGCGTGAGATTAAGGAATGAAAAATGGGGTTTTTTAGAAAGAGTTTTCTTGATTGT
Source organism: Canavalia gladiata (assembly GCA_037954105.1). Taxonomy (NCBI): domain Eukaryota; kingdom Viridiplantae; phylum Streptophyta; class Magnoliopsida; order Fabales; family Fabaceae; genus Canavalia; species Canavalia gladiata. The sequence goes on from CM075660.1 coordinate 44,158,094, forward strand.
AGCTACTGGAGGCGCGGGGGGCTTATGTGGAATTTCAGGAAGTTTTGGGGCCTAATTGTAATTTTGGAAAGTTAAGGGCTTAATTGTAATTTTGAGAAGTTTAGGGGGCTTAATTGTAATTTTGGGAAGTTTAGGGACTTGATTATAATTTTTGGAAGTTTAGGGGCTTAATTGTAATTTTGGGACAAAATGGGGTCTAAATTGCAATTTTGGAAAGTTTGGGGTTCAATCTGTAATTAGGAGAAGCTTGCATGGCTTGGAGGAGCTTGTGGCTCATGTGGCTTGGAAGATGGCTTGGTGGCTTATGTGGCTTAGGGGAGGCTTGGTAGCTTCTGTGGCTTGAAACGACTTGGAGGCTGAAGGGCTTACGTGGCTCACCTAGGCTCGGTGGCTCGGCTCTGGCGCTGGCTCACTTGGTGTGCATGCTGAAAATGAAGAGGGCAATCCCAATCCACATATGCACAGGGCCCAAGACAACTATGGCTGCACTTGGACCTATACGAATATCTAAATAGCGAACAGTAGAAAAAGCTACCAATTCATTTTTAGAGCTCGTTGCGTGAGATTAAGGAATGAAAAATGGGGTTTTTTAGAAAGAGTTTTCTTGATTGTAGCTACTGGAGGCGCGGGGGGCTTATGTGGAATTTCAGGAAGTTTTGGGGCCTAATTGTAATTTTGGAAAGTTAAGGGCTTAATTGTAATTTTGAGAAGTTTAGGGGGCTTAATTGTAATTTTGGGAAGTTTAGGGACTTGATTATAATTTTTGGAAGTTTAGGGGCTTAATTGTAATTTTGGGACAAAATGGGGTCTAAATTGCAATTTTGGAAAGTTTGGGGTTCAATCTGTAATTAGGAGAAGCTTGCATGGCTTGGAGGAGCTTGTGGCTCATGTGGCTTGGAAGATGGCTTGGTGGCTTATGTGGCTTAGGGGAGGCTTGGTAGCTTCTGTGGCTTGAAACGACTTGGAGGCTGAAGGGCTTACGTGGCTCACCTAGGCTCGGTGGCTCGGCTCTGGCGCTGGCTCACTTGGTGTGCATGCTGAAAATGAAGAGGGCAATCCCAATCCACATATGCACAGGGCCCAAGACAACTATGGCTGCACTTGGACCTATACGAATATCTAAATAGCGAACAGTAGAAAAAGCTACCAATTCATTTTTAGAGCTCGTTGCGTGAGATTAAGGAATGAAAAATGGGGTTTTTTAGAAAGAGTTTTCTTGATTGTAGCTACTGGAGGCGCGGGGGGCTTATGTGGAATTTCAGGAAGTTTTGGGGCCTAATTGTAATTTTGGAAAGTTAAGGGCTTAATTGTAATTTTGAGAAGTTTAGGGGGCTTAATTGTAATTTTGGGAAGTTTAGGGACTTGATTATAATTTTTGGAAGTTTAGGGGCTTAATTGTAATTTTGGGACAAAATGGGGTCTAAATTGCAATTTTGGAAAGTTTGGGGTTCAATCTGTAATTAGGAGAAGCTTGCATGGCTTGGAGGAGCTTGTGGCTCATGTGGCTTGGAAGATGGCTTGGTGGCTTATGTGGCTTAGGGGAGGCTTGGTAGCTTCTGTGGCTTGAAACGACTTGGAGGCTGAAGGGCTTACGTGGCTCACCTAGGCTCGGTGGCTCGGCTCTGGCGCTGGCTCACTTGGTGTGCATGCTGAAAATGAAGAGGGCAATCCCAATCCACATATGCACAGGGCCCAAGACAACTATGGCTGCACTTGGACCTATACGAATATCTAAATAGCGAACAGTAGAAAAAGCTACCAATTCATTTTTAGAGCTCGTTGCGTGAGATTATGGAATGAAAAATGGGGTTTTTTAGAAAGAGTTTTCTTGATTGTAGCTATTGGAGGCGCGGGGGGCTTATGTGGAATTTCAGGAAGTTTTGGGGCCTAATTGTAATTTTGGAAAGTTAAGGGCTTAATTGTAATTTTGAGAAGTTTAGGGGGCTTAATTGTAATTTTGGGAAGTTTAGGGACTTGATTATAATTTTTGGAAGTTTAGGGCTTAATTGTAATTTTGGGACAAAATGGGGTCTAAATTGCAATTTTGGAAAGTTTGGGGTTCAATCTGTAATTAGGAGAAGCTTGCATGGCTTGGAGGAGCTTGTGGCTCATGTGGCTTGGAAGATGGCTTGGTGGCTTATGTGGCTTAGGGGAGGCTTGGTAGCTTCTGTGGCTTGAAACGACTTGGAGGCTGAAGGGCTTACGTGGCTCACCTAGGCTCGGTGGCTCGGCTCTGGCGCTGGCTCACTTGGTGTGCATGCTGAAAATGAAGAGGGCAATCCCAATCCACATATGCACAGGGCCCAAGACAACTATGGCTGCACTTGGACCTATACGAATATCTAAATAGCGAACAGTAGAAAAAGCTACCAATTCAATTTTAGAGCTCGTTGCGTGTGATTAAGGAATGAAAAATGTGGTTTTTTAGAAAGAGTTTTCTTGATTGTAGCTATTGGAGGCGCGGGGGGCTTATGTGGAATTTCAGGAAGTTTTGGGGCCTAATTGTAATTTTGGAAAGTTAAGGGCTTAATTGTAATTTTGAGAAGTTTAGGGGGCTTAATTGTAATTTTGGGTAGTTTAGGGACTTAATTATAATTTTTGGAAGTTTAGGGGCTTAATTGTAATTTTGGGACAAAATGGGGTCTAAATTGCAATTTTGGAAAGTTTGGGGTTCAATCTGTAATTAGGAGAAGCTTGCATGGCTTGGAGGAGCTTGTGGCTCATGTGGCTTGGAAGATGGCTTGGTGGCTTATGTGGCTTAGGGGAGGCTTGGTAGCTTCTGTGGCTTGAAACGACTTGGAGGCTGAAGGGCTTACGTGGCTCACCTAGGCTCGGTGGCTCGGCTCTGGCGCTGGCTCACTTGGTGTGCATGCTGAAAATGAAGAGGGCAATCCCAATCCACATATGCACAGGGCCCAAGACAACTATGGCTGCACTTGGACCTATACGAATATCTAAATAGCAAACAGTAGAAAAAGCTACCAATTCATTTTTAGAGCTCGTTGCGTGAGATTAAGGAATGAAAAATGGGGTTTTTTAGAAAGAGTTTTCTTGATTGTAGCTATTGGAGGCGCAGGGGGCTTATGTGGAATTTCAGGAAGTTTTGGGGCCTAATTGTAATTTTGGAAAGTTAAGGGCTTAATTGTAATTTTGAGAAGTTTAGGGGGCTTAATTGTAATTTTGGGAAGTTTAGGGACTTGATTATAATTTTTGGAAGTTTAGGGGCTTAATTGTAATTTTGGGACAAAATGGGGTCTAAATTGCAATTTTGGAAAGTTTGGGGTTCAATCTGTAATTAGGAGAAGCTTGCATGGCTTGGAGGAGCTTGTGGCTCATGTGGCTTGGAAGATGGCTTGGTGGCTTAGGGGAGGCTTGGTAGCTTCTGTGGCTTGAAACGACTTGGAGGCTGAAGGGCTTACGTGGCTCACCTAGGCTCGGTGGCTCGGCTCTGGCGCTGGCTCACTTGGTGTGCATGCTGAAAATGAAGAGGGCAATCCCAATCCACATATGCACAGGGCCCAAGACAACTATGGCTGTACTTGGACCTATACGAATATCTAAATAGCGAACAGTAGAAAAAGCTACCAATTCATTTTTAGAGCTCGTTGCGTGAGATTAAGGAATGAAAAATGGGGTTTTTTAGAAAGAGTTTTCTTGATTGTAGCTATTGGAGGCGCGGGGGGCTTATGTGGAATTTCAGGAAGTTTTGGGGCCTAATTGTAATTTTGGAAAGTTAAGGGCTTAATTGTAATTTTGAGAAGTTTAGGGGGCTTAATTGTAATTTTGGGAAGTTTAGGGACTTAATTATAATTTTTGGAAGTTTAGGGGCTTAATTGTAATTTTGGGACAAAATGGGGTCTAAATTGCAATTTTGGAAAGTTTGGGGTTCAATCTGTAATTAGGAGAAGCTTGCATGGCTTGGAGGAGCTTGTGGCTCATGTGGCTTGGAAGATGGCTTGGTGGCTTATGTGGCTTAGGGGAGGCTTGGTAGCTTCTGTGACTTGAAACGACTTGGAGGCTGAAGGGCTTACGTGGCTCACCTAGGCTCGGTGGCTCGGCTCTGGCGCTGGCTCACTTGGTGTGCATGCTGAAAATGAAGAGGGCAATCCCAATCCACATATGCACAGGGCCCAAGACAACTATGGCTGCACTTGGACCTATACGAATATCTAAATAGCGAACAGTAGAAAAAGCTACCAATTCATTTTTAGAGCTCGTTGCGTGAGATTAAGGAATGAAAAATGGGGTTTTTTAGAAAGAGTTTTCTTGATTGTAGCTATTGGAGGCGCGGGGGGCTTATGTGGAATTTCAGGAAGTTTTGGGGCCTAATTGTAATTTTGGAAAGTTAAGGGCTTAATTGTAATTTTGAGAAGTTTAGGGGGCTTAATTGTAATTTTGGGAAGTTTAGGGACTTAATTATAATTTTTGGAAGTTTAGGGGCTTAATTGTAATTTTGGGACAAAATGGGGTCTAAATTGCAATTTTGGAAAGTTTGGGGTTCAATCTGTAATTAGGAGAAGCTTGCATGGCTTGGAGGAGCTTGTGGCTCATGTGGCTTGGAAGATGGCTTGGTGGCTTATGTGGCTTAGGGGAGGCTTGGTAGCTTCTGTGGCTCACCTAGGCTCGGTGGCTCGGCTCTGGCGCTGGCTCACTTGGTGTGCATGCTGAAAATGAAGAGGGCAATCCCAATCCACATATGCACAGGGCCCAAGACAACTATGGCTGCACTTGGACCTATACGAATATCTAAATAGCGAACAGTGGAAAAAGCTACCAATTCATTTTTAGAGCTCGTTGCGTGAGATTAAGGAATGAAAAATGGGGTTTTTTAGAAAGAGTTTTCTTGATTGTAGCTATTGGAGGCGCGGGGGGCTTATGTGGAATTTCAGGAAGTTTTGGGGCCTAATTGTAATTTTGGAAAGTTAAGGGCTTAATTGTAATTTTGAGAGGTTTAGGGGGCTTAATTGTAATTTTGGGAAGTTTAGGGACTTAATTATAATTTTTGGAAGTTTAGGGGCTTAATTGTAATTTTGGGACAAAATGGGGTCTAAATTGCAATTTTGGAAAGTTTGGGGTTCAATCTGTAATTAGGAGAAGCTTGCATGGCTTGGAGGAGCTTGTGGCTCATGTGGCTTGGAAGATGGCTTGGTGGCTTATGTGGCTTAGGGGAGGCTTGGTAGCTTCTGTGGCTTGAAACGACTTGGAGGCTGAAGGGCTTACGTGGCTCACCTAGGCTCGGTGGCTCGGCTCTGGCGCTGGCTCACTTGGTGTGCATGCTGAAAATGAAGAGGGCAATCTCAATCCACATATGCACAGGGCCCAAGACAACTATGGCTGCACTTGGACCTATACGAATATCTAAATAGCGAACAGTAGAAAAAGCTACCAATTCATTTTTAGAGCTCGTTGCGTGAGATTAAGGAATGAAAAATGGGGTTTTTTAGAAAGAGTTTTCTTGATTGTAGCTATTGGAGGCGCGGGGGGCTTATGTGGAATTTCAGGAAGTTTTGGGGCCTAATTGTAATTTTGGAAAGTTAAGGGCTTAATTGTAATTTTGAGAAGTTTAGGGGGCTTAATTGTAATTTTGGGAAGTTTAGGGACTTAATTATAATTTTTGGAAGTTTAGGGGCTTAATTGTAATTTTGGGACAAAATGGGGTCTAAATTGCAATTTTGGAAAGTTTGGGGTTCAATCTGTAATTAGGAGAAGCTTGCATGGCTTGGAGGAGCTTGTGGCTCATGTGGCTTGGAAGATGGCTTGGTGGCTTATGTGGCTTAGGGGAGGCTTGGTAGCTTCTGTGGCTTGAAACGACTTGGAGGCTGAAGGGCTTACGTGGCTCACCTAGGCTCGGTGGCTCGGCTCTGGCGCTGGCTCACTTGGTGTGCATGCTGAAAATGAAGAGGGCAATCCCAATCCACATATGCACAGGGCCCAAGACAACTATGGCTGCACTTGGACCTATACGAATATCTAAATAGCGAACAGTAGAAAAAGCTACCAATTCATTTTTAGAGCTCGTTGCGTGAGATTAAGGAATGAAAAATGGGGTTTTTTAGAAAGAGTTTTCTTGATTGTAGCTATTGGAGGCGCGGGGGGCTTATGTGGAATTTCAGGAAGTTTTGGGGCCTAATTGTAATTTTGGAAAGTTAAGGGCTTAATTGTAATTTTGAGAAGTTTAGGGGGCTTAATTGTAATTTTGGGAAGTTTAGGGACTTAATTATAATTTTTGGAAGTTTAGGGGCTTAATTGTAATTTTGGGACAAAATGGGGTCTAAATTGCAATTTTGGAAAGTTTGGGGTTCAATCTGTAATTAGGAGAAGCTTGCATGGCTTGGAGGAGCTTGTGGCTCATGTGGCTTGGAAGATGGCTTGGTGGCTTATGTGGCTTAGGGGAGGCTTGGTAGCTTCTGTGGCTTGAAACGACTTGGAGGCTGAAGGGCTTACGTGGCTCACCTAGGCTCGGTGGCTCGGCTCTGGCGCTGGCTCACTTGGTGTGCATGCTGAAAATGAAGAGGGCAATCCCAATCCACATATGCACAGGGCCCAAGACAACTATGGCTGCACTTGGACCTATACGAATATCTAAATAGCGAACAGTAGAAAAAGCTACCAATTCATTTTTAGAGCTCGTTGCGTGAGATTAAGGAATGAAAAATGGGGTTTTTTAGAAAGAGTTTTCTTGATTGTAGCTATTGGAGGCGCGGGGGGCTTATGTGGAATTTCAGGAAGTTTTGGGGCCTAATTGTAATTTTGGAAAGTTAAGGGCTTAATTGTAATTTTGAGAAGTTTAGGGGGCTTAATTGTAATTTTGGGAAGTTTAGGGACTTAATTATAATTTTTGGAAGTTTAGGGGCTTAATTGTAATTTTGGGACAAAATGGGGTCTAAATTGCAATTTTGGAAAGTTTGGGGTTCAATCTGTAATTAGGAGAAGCTTGCATGGCTTGGAGGAGCTTGTGGCTCATGTGGCTTGGAAGATGGCTTGGTGGCTTATGTGGCTTAGGGGAGGCTTGGTAGCTTCTGTGGCTTGAAACGACTTGGAGGCTGAAGGGCTTACGTGGCTCACCTAGGCTCGGTGGCTCGGCTCTGGCGCTGGCTCACTTGGTGTGCATGCTGAAAATGAAGAGGGCAATCCCAATCCACATATGCACAGGGCCCAAGACAACTATGGCTGCACTTGGACCTATTTGAATATCTAAATAGCGAACAGTAGAAAAAGCTACCAATTCATTTTTAGAGCTCGTTGCGTGAGATTAAGGAATGAAAAATGGGGTTTTTTAGAAAGAGTTTTCTTGATTGTAGCTATTGGAGGCGCGGGGGGCTTATGTGGAATTTCAGGAAGTTTTGGGGCCTAATTGTAATTTTGGAAAGTTAAGGGCTTAATTGTAATTTTGAGAAGTTTAGGGGGCTTAATTGTAATTTTGGGAAGTTTAGGGACTTAATTATAATTTTTGGAAGTTTAGGGGCTTAATTGTAATTTTGGGACAAAATGGGGTCTAAATTGCAATTTTGGAAAGTTTGGGGTTCAATCTGTAATTAGGAGAAGCTTGCATGGCTTGGAGGAGCTTGTGGCTCATGTGGCTTGGAAGATGGCTTGGTGGCTTATGTGGCTTAGGGGAGGCTTGGTAGCTTCTGTGGCTTGAAACGACTTGGAGGCTGAAGGGCTTACGTGGCTCACCTAGGCTCGGTGGCTCGGCTCTGGCGCTGGCTCACTTGGTGTGCATGCTGAAAATGAAGAGGGCAATCCCAATCCACATATGCACAGGGCCCAAGACAACTATGGCTGCACTTGGACCTATACGAATATCTAAATAGCGAACAGTAGAAAAAGCTACCAATTCATTTTTAGAGCTCGTTGCGTGAGATTAAGGAATGAAAAATGGGGTTTTTTAGAAAGAGTTTTCTTGATTGTAGCTATTGGAGGCGCGGGGGGCTTATGTGGAATTTCAGGAAGTTTTGGGGCCTAATTGTAATTTTGGAAAGTTAAGGGCTTAATTGTAATTTTGAGAAGTTTAGGGGGCTTAATTGTAATTTTGGGAAGTTTAGGGACTTGATTATAATTTTTGGAAGTTTAGGGGCTTAATTGTAATTTTGGGACAAAATGGGGTCTAAATTGCAATTTTGGAAAGTTTGGGGTTCAATCTGTAATTAGGAGAAGCTTGCATGGCTTGGAGGAGCTTGTGGCTCATGTGGCTTGGAAGATGGCTTGGTGGCTTATGTGGCTTAGGGGAGGCTTGGTAGCTTCTGTGGCTTGAAACGACTTGGAGGCTGAAGGGCTTACGTGGCTCACCTAGGCTCGGTGGCTCGGCTCTGGCGCTGGCTCACTTGGTGTGCATGCTGAAAATGAAAAGGGCAATCCCAATCCACATATGCACAGGGCCCAAGACAACTATGGCTGCACTTGGACCTATACGAATATCTAAATAGCGAACAGTAGAAAAAGCTACCAATTCATTTTTAGAGCTCGTTGCGTGAGATTATGGAATGAAAAATGGGGTTTTTTAGAAAGAGTTTTCTTGATTGTAGCTATTGGAGGCGCGGGGGGCTTATGTTGAATTTCAGGAAGTTTTGGGGCCTAATTGTAATTTTGGAAAGTTAAGGGCTTAATTGTAATTTTGAGAAGTTTAGGGGGCTTAATTGTAATTTTGGGAAGTTTAGGGACTTGATTATAATTTTTGGAAGTTTAGGGGCTTAATTGTAATTTTGGGACAAAATGGGGTCTAAATTGCAATTTTGGAAAGTTTGGGGTTGAATCTGTAATTAGGAGAAGCTTGCATGGCTTGGAGGAGCTTATGGCTCATGTGGCTTGGAAGATGGCTTGGTGGCTTATGTGGCTTAGGGGAGGCTTGGTAGCTTCTGTGGCTTGAAACGACTTGGAGGCTGAAGGGCTTACGTGGCTCACCTAGGCTCGGTGGCTCGGCTCTGGCGCTGGCTCACTTGGTGTGCATGCTGAAAATGAAGAGGGCAATCCCAATCCACATATGCACAGGGCCCAAGACAACTATGGCTGCACTTGGACCTATACGAATATCTAAATAGCGAACAGTAGAAAAAGCTACCAATTCAATTTTAGAGCTCGTTGCGTGAGATTAAGGAATGAAAAATGGGGTTTTTTAGAAAGAGTTTTCTTGATTGTAGCTATTGGAGGCGCGGGGGGCTTATGTGGAATTTCAGGAAGTTTTGGGGCCTAATTGTAATTTTGGAAAGTTAAGGGCTTAATTGTAATTTTGAGAAGTTTAGGGGGCTTAATTGTAATTTTGGGAAGTTTAGGGACTTGATTATAATTTTTGGAAGTTTAGGGGCTTAATTGTAATTTTGGGACAAAATGGGGTCTAAATTGCAATTTTGGAAAGTTTGGGGTTCAATCTGTAATTAGGAGAAGCTTGCATGGCTTGGAGGAGCTTGTGGCTCATGTGGCTTGGAAGATGGCTTGGTGGCTTATGTGGCTTAGGGGAGGCTTGGTAGCTTCTGTGGCTTGAAACGACTTGGAGGCTGAAGGGCTTACGTGGCTCACCTAGGCTCGGTGGCTCGGCTCTGGCGCTGGCTCACTTGGTGTGCATGCTGAAAATGAAGAGGGCAATCCCAATCCACATATGCACAGGGCCCAAGACAACTATGGCTGCACTTGGACCTATACGAATATCTAAATAGCGAACAGTAGAAAAAGCTACCAATTCAATTTTAGAGCTCGTTGCGTGAGATTAAGGAATGAAAAATGGGATTTTTTAGAAAGAGTTTTCTTGATTGTAGCTATTGGAGGCGCGGGGGGCTTATGTGGAATTTCAGGAAGTTTTGGGGCCTAATTGTAATTTTGGAAAGTTAAGGGCTTAATTGTAATTTTGAGAAGTTTAGGGGGCTTAATTGTAATTTTGGGAAGTTTAGGGACTTAATTATAATTTTTGGAAGTTTAGGGGCTTAATTGTAATTTTGGGACAAAATGGGGTCTAAATTGCAATTTTGGAAAGTTTGGGGTTCAATCTGTAATTAGGAGAAGCTTGCATGGCTTGGAGGAGCTTGTGGCTCATGTGGCTTGGAAGATGGCTTGGTGGCTTATGTGGCTTAGGGGAGGCTTGGTAGCTTCTGTGGCTTGAAACGACTTGGAGGCTGAAGGGCTTACGTGGCTCACCTAGGCTCGGTGGCTCGGCTCTGGCGCTGGCTCACTTGGTGTGCATGCTGAAAATGAAGAGGGCAATCCCAATCCACATATGCACAGGGCCCAAGACAACTATGGCTGCACTTGGACCTATACGAATATCTAAATAGCGAACAGTAGAAAAAGCTACCAATTCATTTTTAGAGCTCGTTGCGTGAGATTAAGGAATGAAAAATGGGGTTTTTTAGAAAGAGTTTTCTTGATTGTAGCTATTGGAGGCGCGGGGGGCTTATGTGGAATTTCAGGAAGTTTTGGGGCCTAATTGTAATTTTGGAAAGTTAAGGGCTTAATTGTAATTTTGAGAAGTTTAGGGGGCTTAATTGTAATTTTGGGAAGTTTAGGGACTTAATTATAATTTTTGGAAGTTTAGGGGCTTAATTGTAATTTTGGGACAAAATGGGGTCTAAATTGCAATTTTGGAAAGTTTGGGGTTCAATCTGTAATTAGGAGAAGCTTGCATGGCTTGGAGGAGCTTGTGGCTCATGTGGCTTGGAAGATGGCTTGGTGGCTTATGTGGCTTAGGGGAGGCTTGGTAGCTTCTGTGGCTTGAAACGACTTGGAGGCTGAAGGGCTTACGTGGCTCACCTAGGCTCGGTGGCTCGGCTCTGGCGCTGGCTCACTTGGTGTGCATGCTGAAAATGAAGAGGGCAATCCCAATCCACATATGCACAGGGCCCAAGACAACTATGGCTGCACTTGGACCTATACGAATATCTAAATAGCGAACAGTAGAAAAAGCTACCAATTCAATTTTAGAGCTCGTTGCGTGAGATTAAGGAATGAAAAATGGGGTTTTTTAGAAAGAGTTTTCTTGATTGTAGCTATTGGAGGCGCGGGGGGCTTATGTGGAATTTCAGGAAGTTTTGGGGCCTAATTGTAATTTTGGAAAGTTAAGGGCTTAATTGTAATTTTGAGAAGTTTAGGGGGCTTAATTGTAATTTTGGGAAGTTTAGGGACTTAATTATAATTTTTGGAAGTTTAGGGGCTTAATTGTAATTTTGGGACAAAATGGGGTCTAAATTGCAATTTTGGAAAGTTTGGGGTTCAATCTGTAATTAGGAGAAGCTTGCATGGCTTGGAGGAGCTTGTGGCTCATGTGGCTTGGAAGATGGCTTGGTGGCTTATGTGGCTTAGGGGAGGCTTGGTAGCTTCTGTGGCTTGAAACGACTTGGAGGCTGAAGGGCTTACGTGGCTCGCCTAGGCTCGGTGGCTCGGCTCTGGCGCTGGCTCACTTGGTATGCATGCTGAAAATGAAGAGGGCAATCCCAATCCACATATGCAGAGGGCCCAAGACAACTATGGCTGCACTTGGACCTATACGAATATCTAAATAGCGAACAGTAGAAAAAGCTACCAATTCATTTTTAGAGCTCGTTGCGTGAGATTATGGAATGAAAAATGGGGTTTTTTAGAAAGAGTTTTCTTGATTGTAGCTATTGGAGGCGCGGGGGGCTTATGTGAAATTTCAGGAAGTTTTGGGGCCTAATTGTAATTTTGGAAAGTTAAGGGCTTAATTGTAATTTTGAGAAGTTTAGGGGGCTTAATTGTAATTTTGGGAAGTTTAGGGACTTAATTATAATTTTTGGAAGTTTAGGGGCTTAATTGTAATTTTGGGACAAAATGGGGTCTAAATTGCAATTTTGGAAAGTTTGGGGTTCAATCTGTAATTAGGAGAAGCTTGCATGGCTTGGAGGAGCTTGTGGCTCATGTGGCTTGGAAGATGGCTTTGTGGCTTATGTGGCTTAGGGGAGGCTTGGTAGCTTCTGTGGCTTGAAACGACTTGGAGGCTGAAGGGCTTACGTGGCTCACCTAGGCTCGGTGGCTCGGCTCTGGCGCTGGCTCACTTGGTGTGCATGCTGAAAATGAAGAGGGCAATCCCAATCCACATATGCACAGGGCCCAAGACAACTATGGCTGCACTTGGACCTATACGAATATCTAAATAGCGAACAGTAGAAAAAGCTACCAATTCATTTTTAGAGCTCGTTGCGTGAGATTAAGGAATGAAAAATGGGGTTTTTTAGAAAGAGTTTTCTTGATTGTAGCTATTGGAGGCGCGGGGGGCTTATGTGGAATTTCAGGAAGTTTTGGGGCCTAATTGTAATTTTGGAAAGTTAAGGGCTTAATTGTAATTTTGAGAAGTTTAGGGGGCTTAATTGTAATTTTGGGAAGTTTAGGGACTTAATTATAATTTTTGGAAGTTTAGGGGCTTAATTGTAATTTTGGGACAAAATGGGGTCTAAATTGCAATTTTGGAAAGTTTGGGGTTCAATCTGTAATTAGGAGAAGCTTGCATGGCTTGGAGGAGCTTGTGGCTCATGTGGCTTGGAAGATGGCTTGGTGGCTTATGTGGCTTAGGGGAGGCTTGGTAGCTTCTGTGGCTTGAAACGACTTGGAGGCTGAAGGGCTTACGTGGCTCACCTAGGCTCGGTGGCTCGGCTCTGGCGCTGGCTCACTTGGTGTGCATGCTGAAAATGAAGAGGGCAATCCCAATCCACATATGCACAGGGCCCAAGACAACTATGGCTGCACTTGGACCTATTTGAATATCTAAATAGCGAACAGTAGAAAAAGCTACCAATTCATTTTTAGAGCTCGTTGCGTGAGATTAAGGAATGAAAAATGGGGTTTTTTAGAAAGAGTTTTCTTGATTGTAGCTATTGGAGGCGCGGGGGGCTTATGTGGAATTTCAGGAAGTTTTGGGGCCTAATTGTAATTTTGGAAAGTTAAGGGCTTAATTGTAATTTTGAGAAGTTTAGGGGGCTTAATTGTAATTTTGGGAAGTTTAGGGACTTAATTATAATTTTTGGAAGTTTAGGGGCTTAATTGTAATTTTGGGACAAAATGGGGTCTAAATTGCAATTTTGGAAAGTTTGGGGTTCAATCTGTAATTAGGAGAAGCTTGCATGGCTTGGAGGAGCTTGTGGCTCATGTGGCTTGGAAGATGGCTTGGTGGCTTATGTGGCTTAGGGGAGGCTTGGTAGCTTCTGTGGCTTGAAACGACTTGGAGGCTGAAGGGCTTACGTGGCTCACCTAGGCTCGGTGGCTCGGCTCTGGCGCTGGCTCACTTGGTGTGCATGCTGAAAATGAAGAGGGCAATCCCAATCCACATATGCACAGGGCCCAAGACAACTATGGCTGCACTTGGACCTATACGAATATCTAAATAGCGAACAGTAGAAAAAGCTACCAATTCATTTTTAGAGCTCGTTGCGTGAGATTATGGAATGAAAAATGGGGTTTTTTAGAAAGAGTTTTCTTGATTGTAGCTATTGGAGGCGCGGGGGGCTTATGTGGAATTTCAGGAAGTTTTGGGGCCTAATTGTAATTTTGGAAAGTTAAGGGCTTAATTGTAATTTTGAGAAGTTTAGGGGGCTTAATTGTAATTTTGGGAAGTTTAGGGACTTGATTATAAATTTTGGAAGTTTAGGGGCTTAATTGTAATTTTGGGACAAAATGGGGTCTAAATTGCAATTTTGGAAAGTTTGGGGTTCAATCTGTAATTAGGAGAAGCTTGCATGGCTTGGAGGAGCTTGTGGCTCATGTGGCTTGGAAGATGGCTTGGTGGCTTATGTGGCTTAGGGGAGGCTTGGTAGCTTCTGTGGCTTGAAACGACTTGGAGGCTGAAGGGCTTACGTGGCTCACCTAGGCTCGGTGGCTCGGCTCTGGCGCTGGCTCACTTGGTGTGCATGCTGAAAATGAAGAGGGCAATCCCAATCCACATATGCACAGGGCCCAAGACAACTATGGCTGCACTTGGACCTATACGAATATCTAAATAGCGAACAGTAGAAAAAGCTACCAATTCAATTTTAGAGCTCGTTGCGTGAGATTAAGGAATGAAAAATGGGGTTTTTTAGAAAGAGTTTTCTTGATTGTAGCTATTGGAGGCGCGGGGGGCTTATGTGGAATTTCAGGAAGTTTTGGGGCCTAATTGTAATTTTGGAAAGTTAAGGGCTTAATTGTAATTTTGATAAGTTTAGGGGGCTTAATTGTAATTTTGGGAAGTTTAGGGACTTAATTATAATTTTTGGAAGTTTAGGGGCTTAATTGTAATTTTGGGACAAAATGGGGTCTAAATTGCAATTTTGGAAAGTTTGGGGTTCAATCTGTAATTAGGAGAAGCTTGCATGGCTTGGAGGAGCTTGTGGCTCATGTGGCTTGGAAGATGGCTTGGTGGCTTATGTGGCTTAGGGGAGGCTTGGTAGCTTCTGTGGCTTGAAACGACTTGGAGGCTGAAGGGCTTACGTGGCTCACCTAGGCTCGGTGGCTCGGCTCTGGCGCTGGCTCACTTGGTGTGCATGCTGAAAATGAAGAGGGCAATCCCAATCCACATATGCACAGGGCCCAAGACAACTATGGCTGCACTTGGACCTATACGAATATCTAAATAGCGAACAGTAGAAAAAGCTACCAATTCATTTTTAGAGCTCGTTGCGTGAGATTAAGGAATGAAAAATGGGGTTTTTTAGAAAGAGTTTTCTTGATTGTAGCTATTGGAGGCGCGGGGGGCTTATGTGGAATTTCAGGAAGTTTTGGGGCCTAATTGTAATTTTTGAAAGTTAAGGGCTTAATTGTAATTTTGAGAAGTTTAGGGGGCTTAATTGTAATTTTGGGAAGTTTAGGGACTTAATTATAATTTTTGGAAGTTTAGGGGCTTAATTGTAATTTTGGGACAAAATGGGGTCTAAATTGCAATTTTGGAAAGTTTGGGGTTCAATCTGTAATTAGGAGAAGCTTGCATGGCTTGGAGGAGCTTGTGGCTCATGTGGCTTGGAAGATGGCTTGGTGGCTTATGTGGCTTAGGGGAGGCTTGGTAGCTTCTGTGGCTTGAAACGACTTGGAGGCTGAAGGGCTTACGTGGCTCACCTAGGCTCGGTGGCTCGGCTCTGGCGCTGGCTCACTTGGTGTGCATGCTGAAAATGAAGAGGGCAATCCCAATCCACATATGCACAGGGCCCAAGACAACTATGGCTGCACTTGGACCTATACGAATATCTAAATAGCGAACAGTAGAAAAAGCTACCAATTCAATTTTAGAGCTCGTTGCGTGAGATTAAGGAATGAAAAATGGGGTTTTTTAGAAAGAGTTTTCTTGATTGTAGCTATTGGAGGCGCGGGGGGCTTATGTGGAATTTCAGGAAGTTTTGGGGCCTAATTGTAATTTTGGAAAGTTAAGGGCTTAATTGTAATTTTGAGAAGTTTAGGGGGCTTAATTGTAATTTTGGGAAGTTTAGGGACTTAATTATAATTTTTGGAAGTTTAGGGGCTTAATTGTAATTTTGGGACAAAATGGGGTCTAAATTGCAATTTTGGAAAGTTTGGGGTTCAATCTGTAATTAGGAGAAGCTTGCATGGCTTGGAGGAGCTTGTGGCTCATGTGGCTTGGAAGATGGCTTGGTGGCTTATGTGGCTTAGGGGAGGCTTGGTAGCTTCTGTGGCTTGAAACGACTTGGAGGCTGAAGGGCTTACGTGGCTCACCTAGGCTCGGTGGCTCGGCTCTGGCGCTGGCTCACTTGGTGTGCATGCTGAAAATGAAGAGGGCAATCCCAATCCACATATGCACAGGGCCCAAGACAACTATGGCTGCACTTGGACCTATACGAATATCTAAATAGCGAACAGTAGAAAAAGCTACCAATTCATTTTTAGAGCTCGTTGCGTGAGATTAAGGAATGAAAAATGGGGTTTTTTAGAAAGAGTTTTCTTGATTGTAGCTATTGGAGGCGCGGGGGGCTTATGTGGAATTTCAGGAAGTTTTGGGGCCTAATTGTAATTTTTGAAAGTTAAGGGCTTAATTGTAATTTTGAGAAGTTTAGGGGGCTTAATTGTAATTTTGGGAAGTTTAGGGACTTAATTATAATTTTTGGAAGTTTAGGGGCTTAATTGTAATTTTGGGACAAAATGGGGTCTAAATTGCAATTTTGGAAAGTTTGGGGTTCAATCTGTAATTAGGAGAAGCTTGCATGGCTTGGAGGAGCTTGTGGCTCATGTGGCTTGGAAGATGGCTTGGTGGCTTATGTGGCTTAGGGGAGGCTTGGTAGCTTCTGTGGCTTGAAACGACTTGGAGGCTGAAGGGCTTACGTGGCTCACCTAGGCTCGGTGGCTCGGCTCTGGCGCTGGCTCACTTGGTGTGCATGCTGAAAATGAAGAGGGCAATCCCAATCCACATATGCACAGGGCCCAAGACAACTATGGCTGCACTTGGACCTATACGAATATCTAAATAGCGAACAGTAGAAAAAGCTACCAATTCAATTTTAGAGCTCGTTGCGTGAGATTAAGGAATGAAAAATGGGGTTTTTTAGAAAGAGTTTTCTTGATTGTAGCTATTGGAGGCGCGGGGGGCTTATGTGGAATTTCAGGAAGTTTTGGGGCCTAATTGTAATTTTGGAAAGTTAAGGGCTTAATTGTAATTTTGAGAAGTTTAGGGGGCTTAATTGTAATTTTGGGAAGTTTAGGGACTTAATTATAATTTTTGGAAGTTTAGGGGCTTAATTGTAATTTTGGGACAAAATGGGGTCTAAATTGCAATTTTGGAAAGTTCGGGGTTCAATCTGTAATTAGGAGAAGCTTGCATGGCTTGGAGGAGCTTGTGGCTCATGTGGCTTGGAAGATGGCTTGGTGGCTTATGTGGCTTAGGGGAGGCTTGGTAGCTTCTGTGGCTTGAAACGACTTGGAGGCTGAAGGGCTTACGTGGCTCACCTAGGCTCGGTGGCTCGGCTCTGGCGCTGGCTCACTTGGTGTGCATGCTGAAAATGAAGAGGGAAATCCCAATCCACATATGCACAGGGCCCAAGACTACTATGGCTGCACTTGGACCTATACGAATATCTAAATAGCGAACAGTAGAAAAAGCTACCAATTCATTTTTAGAGCTCGTTGCGTGAGATTAAGGAATGAAAAATGGGGTTTTTTAGAAAGAGTTTTCTTGATTGTAGCTATTGGAGGCGCGGGGGGCTTATGTGGAATTTCAGGAAGTTTTGGGGCCTAATTGTAATTTTGGAAAGTTAAGGGCTTAATTGTAATTTTGAGAAGTTTAGGGGGCTTAATTGTAATTTTGGGAAGTTTAGGGACTTGATTATAATTTTTGGAAGTTTAGGGGCTTAATTGTAATTTTGGGGCAAAATGGGGTCTAAATTGCAATTTTGGAAAGTTCGGGGTTCAATCTGTAATTAGGAGAAGCTTGCATGGCTTGGAGGAGCTTGTTGCTCATGTGGCTTGGAAGATGGCTTGGTGGCTTATGTGGCTTAGGGGAGGCTTGGTAGCTTCTGTGGCTTGAAACGACTTGGAGGCTGAAGGGCTTACGTGGCTCACCTAGGCTCGGTGGCTCGGCTCTGGCGCTGGCTCACTTGGTGTGCATGCTGAAAATGAAGAGGGCAATCCCAATCCACATATGCACAGGGCCCAAGACAACTATGGCTGCACTTGGACCTATACGAATATCTAAATAGCGAACAGTAGAAAAAGCTACCAATTCATTTTTAGAGCTCGTTGCGTGAGATTAAGGAATGAAAAATGGGGTTTTTTAGAAAGAGTTTTCTTGATTGTAGCTATTGGAGGCGCGGGGGGCTTATGTGGAATTTCAGGAAGTTTTGGGGCCTAATTGTAATTTTGCAAAGTTAAGGGCTTAATTGTAATTTTGAGAAGTTTAGGGGGCTTAATTGTAATTTTGGGAAGTTTAGGGACTTAATTATAATTTTTGGAAGTTTAGGGGCTTAATTGTAATTTTGGGACAAAATGGGGTCTAAATTGCAATTTTGGAAAGTTTGGGGTTCAATCTGTAATTAGGAGAAGCTTGCATGGCTTGGAGGAGCTTGTGGCTCATGTGGCTTGGAAGATGGCTTGGTGGCTTATGTGGCTTAGGGGAGGCTTGGTAGCTTCTGTGGCTTGAAACGACTTGGAGGCTGAAGGGCTTACGTGGCTCACCTAGGCTCGGTGGCTCGGCTCTGGCGCTGGCTCACTTGGTGTGCATGCTGAAAATGAAGAGGGCAATCCCAATCCACATATGCACAGGGCCCAAGACAACTATGGCTGCACTTGGACCTATACGAATATCTAAATAGCGAACAGTAGAAAAAGCTACCAATTCATTTTTAGAGCTCGTTGCGTGAGATTAAGGAATGAAAAATGGGGTTTTTTAGAAAGAGTTTTCTTGATTGTAGCTATTGGAGGCGCGGGGGGCTTATGTGGAATTTCAGGAAGTTTTGGGGCCTAATTGTAATTTTTGAAAGTTAAGGGCTTAATTGTAATTTTGAGAAGTTTAGGGGGCTTAATTGTAATTTTGGGAAGTTTAGGGACTTAATTATAATTTTTGGAAGTTTAGGGGCTTAATTGTAATTTTGGGACAAAATGGGGTCTAAATTGCAATTTTGGAAAGTTTGGGGTTCAATCTGTAATTAGGAGAAGCTTGCATGGCTTGGAGGAGCTTGTGGCTCATGTGGCTTGGAAGATGGCTTGGTGGCTTATGTGGCTTAGGGGAGGCTTGGTAGCTTCTGTGGCTTGAAACGACTTGGAGGCTGAAGGGCTTACGTGGCTCACCTAGGCTCGGTGGCTCGGCTCTGGCGCTGGCTCACTTGGTGTGCATGCTGAAAATGAAGAGGGCAATCCCAATCCACATATGCACAGGGCCCAAGACAACTATGGCTGCACTTGGACCTATACGAATATCTAAATAGCGAACAGTAGAAAAAGCTACCAATTCAATTTTAGAGCTCGTTGCGTGAGATTAAGGAATGAAAAATGGGGTTTTTTAGAAAGAGTTTTCTTGATTGTAGCTATTGGAGGCGCGGGGGGCTTATGTGGAATTTCAGGAAGTTTTGGGGCCTAATTGTAATTTTGGAAAGTTAAGGGCTTAATTGTAATTTTGAGAAGTTTAGGGGGCTTAATTGTAATTTTGGGAAGTTTAGGGACTTAATTATAATTTTTGGAAGTTTATGGGCTTAATTGTAATTTTGGGACAAAATGGGGTCTAAATTGCAATTTTGGAAAGTTCGGGGTTCAATCTGTAATTAGGAGAAGCTTGCATGGCTTGGAGGAGCTTGTGGCTCATGTGGCTTGGAAGATGGCTTGGTGGCTTATGTGGCTTAGGGGAGGCTTGGTAGCTTCTGTGGCTTGAAACGACTTGGAGGCTGAAGGGCTTACGTGGCTCACCTAGGCTCGGTGGCTCGGCTCTGGCGCTGGCTCACTTGGTGTGCATGCTGAAAATGAAGAGGGAAATCCCAATCCACATATGCACAGGGCCCAAGACTACTATGGCTGCACTTGGACCTATACGAATATCTAAATAGCGAACAGTAGAAAAAGCTACCAATTCATTTTTAGAGCTCGTTGCGTGAGATTAAGGAATGAAAAATGGGGTTTTTTAGAAAGAGTTTTCTTGATTGTAGCTATTGGAGGCGCGGGGGGCTTATGTGGAATTTCAGGAAGTTTTGGGGCCTAATTGTAATTTTGGAAAGTTAAGGGCTTAATTGTAATTTTGAGAAGTTTAGGGGGCTTAATTGTAATTTTGGGAAGTTTAGGGACTTGATTATAATTTTTGGAAGTTTAGGGGCTTAATTGTAATTTTGGGGCAAAATGGGGTCTAAATTGCAATTTTGGAAAGTTCGGGGTTCAATCTGTAATTAGGAGAAGCTTGCATGGCTTGGAGGAGCTTGTTGCTCATGTGGCTTGGAAGATGGCTTGGTGGCTTATGTGGCTTAGGGGAGGCTTGGTAGCTTCTGTGGCTTGAAACGACTTGGAGGCTGAAGGGCTTACGTGGCTCACCTAGGCTCGGTGGCTCGGCTCTGGCGCTGGCTCACTTGGTGTGCATGCTGAAAATGAAGAGGGCAATCCCAATCCACATATGCACAGGGCCCAAGACAACTATGGCTGCACTTGGACCTATACGAATATCTAAATAGCGAACAGTAGAAAAAGCTACCAATTCATTTTTAGAGCTCGTTGCGTGAGATTAAGGAATGAAAAATGGGGTTTTTTAGAAAGAGTTTTCTTGATTGTAGCTATTGGAGGCGCGGGGGGCTTATGTGGAATTTCAGGAAGTTTTGGGGCCTAATTGTAATTTTGGAAAGTTAAGGGCTTAATTGTAATTTTGAGAAGTTTAGGGGGCTTAATTGTAATTTTGGGAAGTTTAGGGACTTAATTATAATTTTTGGAAGTTTAGGGGCTTAATTGTAATTTTGGGACAAAATGGGGTCTAAATTGCAATTTTGGAAAGTTTGGGGTTCAATCTGTAATTAGGAGAAGCTTGCATGGCTTGGAGGAGCTTGTGGCTCATGTGGCTTGGAAGATGGCTTGGTGGCTTATGTGGCTTAGGGGAGGCTTGGTAGCTTCTGTGGCTTGAAACGACTTGGAGGCTGAAGGGCTTACGTGGCTCACCTAGGCTCGGTGGCTCGGCTCTGGCGCTGGCTCACTTGGTGTGCATGCTGAAAATGAAGAGGGCAATCCCAATCCACATATGCACAGGGCCCAAGACAACTATGGCTGCACTTGGACCTATACGAATATCTAAATAGCGAACAGTAGAAAAAGCTACCAATTCATTTTTAGAGCTCGTTGCGTGAGATTAAGGAATGAAAAATGGGGTTTTTTAGAAAGAGTTTTCTTGATTGTAGCTATTGGAGGCGCGGGGGGCTTATGTGGAATTTCAGGAAGTTTTGGGGCCTAATTGTAATTTTGGAAAGTTAAGGGCTTAATTGTAATTTTGAGAAGTTTAGGGGGCTTAATTGTAATTTTGGGAAGTTTAGGGACTTAATTATAATTTTTGGAAGTTTAGGGGCTTAATTGTAATTTTGGGACAAAATGGGGTCTAAATTGCAATTTTGGAAAGTTTGGGGTTCAATCTGTAATTAGGAGAAGCTTGCATGGCTTGGAGGAGCTTGTGGCTCATGTGGCTTGGAAGATGGCTTGGTGGCTTATGTGGCTTAGGGGAGGCTTGGTAGCTTCTGTGGCTTGAAACGACTTGGAGGCTGAAGGGCTTACGTGGCTCACCTAGGCTCGGTGGCTCGGCTCTGGCGCTGGCTCACTTGGTGTGCATGCTGAAAATGAAGAGGGCAATCCCAATCCACATATGCACAGGGCCCAAGACAACTATGGCTGCACTTGGACCTATACGAATATCTAAATAGCGAACAGTAGAAAAAGCTACCAATTCATTTTTAGAGCTCGTTGCGTGAGATTAAGGAATGAAAAATGGGGTTTTTTAGAAAGAGTTTTCTTGATTGTAGCTATTGGAGGCGCGGGGGGCTTATGTGGAAATTCAGGAAGTTTTGGGGCCTAATTGTAATTTTGGAAAGTTAAGGGCTTAATTGTAATTTTGAGAAGTTTAGGGGGCTTAATTGTAATTTTGGGAAGTTTAGGGACTTAATTATAATTTTTGGAAGTTTAGGGGCTTAATTGTAATTTTGGGACAAAATGGGATCTAAATTGCAATTTTGGAAAGTTTGGGGTTCAATCTGTAATTAGGAGAAGCTTGCATGGCTTGGAGGAGCTTGTGGCTCATGTGGCTTGGAAGATGGCTTGGTGGCTTATGTGGCTTAGGGGAGGCTTGGTAGCTTCTGTGGCTTGAAACGACTTGGAGGCTGAAGGGCTTACGTGGCTCACCTAGGCTCGGTGGCTCGGCTCTGGCGCTGGCTCACTTGGTGTGCATGCTGAAAATGAAGAGGGCAATCCCAATCCACATATGCACAGGGCCCAAGACAACTATGGCTGCACTTGGACCTATACGAATATCTAAATAGCGAACAGTAGAAAAAGCTACCAATTCATTTTTAGAGCTCGTTGCGTGAGATTAAGGAATGAAAAATGGGGTTTTTTAGAAAGAGTTTTCTTGATTGTAGCTATTGGAGGCGCGGGGGGCTTATGTGGAATTTCAGGAAGTTTTGGGGCCTAATTGTAATTTTGGAAAGTTAAGGGCTTAATTGTAATTTTGAGAAGTTTAGGGGGCTTAATTGTAATTTTGGGAAGTTTAGGGACTTAATTATAATTTTTGGAAGTTTAGGGGCTTAATTGTAATTTTGGGACAAAATGGGGTCTAAATTGCAATTTTGGAAAGTTTGGGGTTCAATCTGTAATTAGGAGAAGCTTGCATGGCTTGGAGGAGCTTGTGGCTCATGTGGCTTGGAAGATGGCTTGGTGGCTTATGTGGCTTAGGGGAGGCTTGGTAGCTTCTGTGGCTTGAAACGACTTGGAGGCTGAAGGGCTTACGTGGCTCACCTAGGCTCGGTGGCTCGGCTCTGGCGCTGGCTCACTTGGTGTGCATGCTGAAAATGAAGAGGGCAATCCCAATCCACATATGCACAGGGCCCAAGACAACTATGGCTGCACTTGGACCTATACGAATATCTAAATAGCGAACAGTAGAAAAAGCTACCAATTCATTTTTAGAGCTCGTTGCGTGAGATTAAGGAATGAAAAATGGGGTTTTTTAGAAAGAGTTTTCTTGATTGTAGCTATTGGAGGCGCGGGGGGCTTATGTGGAAATTCAGGAAGTTTTGGGGCCTAATTGTAATTTTGGAAAGTTAAGGGCTTAATTGTAATTTTGAGAAGTTTAGGGGGCTTAATTGTAATTTTGGGAAGTTTAGGGACTTAATTATAATTTTTGGAAGTTTAGGGGCTTAATTGTAATTTTGGGACAAAATGGGATCTAAATTGCAATTTTGGAAAGTTTGGGGTTCAATCTGTAATTAGGAGAAGCTTGCATGGCTTGGAGGAGCTTGTGGCTCATGTGGCTTGGAAGATGGCTTGGTGGCTTATGTGGCTTAGGGGAGGCTTGGTAGCTTCTGTGGCTTGAAACGACTTGGAGGCTGAAGGGCTTACGTGGCTCACCTAGGCTCGGTGGCTCGGCTCTGGCGCTGGCTCACTTGGTGTGCATGCTGAAAATGAAGAGGGCAATCCCAATCCACATATGCACAGGGCCCAAGACAACTATGGCTGCACTTGGACCTATACGAATATCTAAATAGCGAACAGTAGAAAAAGCTACCAATTCATTTTTAGAGCTCGTTGCGTGAGATTAAGGAATGAAAAATGGGGTTTTTTAGAAAGAGTTTTCTTGATTGTAGCTATTGGAGGCGCGGGGGGCTTATGTGGAATTTCAGGAAGTTTTGGGGCCTAATTGTAATTTTGGAAAGTTAAGGGCTTAATTGTAATTTTGAGAAGTTTAGGGGGCTTAATTGTAATTTTGGGAAGTTTAGGGACTTAATTATAATTTTTGGAAGTTTAGGGGCTTAATTGTAATTTTGGGACAAAATGGGGTCTAAATTGCAATTTTGGAAAGTTTGGGGTTCAATCTGTAATTAGGAGAAGCTTGCATGGCTTGGAGGAGCTTGTGGCTCATGTGGCTTGGAAGATGGCTTGGTGGCTTATGTGGCTTAGGGGAGGCTTGGTAGCTTCTGTGGCTTGAAACGACTTGGAGGCTGAAGGGCTTACGTGGCTCACCTAGGCTCGGTGGCTCGGCTCTGGCGCTGGCTCACTTGGTGTGCATGCTGAAAATGAAGAGGGCAATCCCAATCCACATATGCACAGGGCCCAAGACAACTATGGCTGCACTTGGACCTATACGAATATCTAAATAGCGAACAGTAGAAAAAGCTACCAATTCATTTTTAGAGCTCGTTGCGTGAGATTAAGGAATGAAAAATGGGGTTTTTTAGAAAGAGTTTTCTTGATTGTAGCTATTGGAGGCGCGGGGGGCTTATGTGGAATTTCAGGAAGTTTTGGGGCCTAATTGTAATTTTGGAAAGTTAAGGGCTTAATTGTAATTTTGAGAAGTTTAGGGGGCTTAATTGTAATTTTGGGAAGTTTAGGGACTTGATTATAATTTTTGGAAGTTTAGGGGCTTAATTGTAATTTTGGGACAAAATGGGGTCTAAATTGCAATTTTGGAAAGTTTGGGGTTCAATCTGTAATTAGGAGAAGCTTGCATGGCTTGGAGGAGCTTGTGGCTCATGTGGCTTGGAAGATGGCTTGGTGGCTTATGTGGCTTAGGGGAGGCTTGGTAGCTTCTGTGGCTTGAAACGACTTGGAGGCTGAAGGGCTTACGTGGCTCACCTAGGCTCGGTGGCTCGGCTCTGGCGCTGGCTCACTTGGTGTGCATGCTGAAAATGAAGAGGGCAATCCCAATCCACATATGCACAGGGCCCAAGACAACTATGGCTGCACTTGGACCTATACGAATATCTAAATAGCGAACAGTAGAAAAAGCTACCAATTCATTTTTAGAGCTCGTTGCGTGAGATTAAGGAATGAAAAATGGGGTTTTTTAGAAAGAGTTTTCTTGATTGTAGCTATTGGAGGCGCGGGGGGCTTATGTGGAATTTCAGGAAGTTTTGGGGCCTAATTGTAATTTTGGAAAGTTAAGGGCTTAATTGTAATTTTGAGAAGTTTAGGGGGCTTAATTGTAATTTTGGGAAGTTTAGGGACTTAATTATAATTTTTGGAAGTTTAGGGGCTTAATTGTAATTTTCGGACAAAATGGGGTCTAAATTGCAATTTTGGAAAGTTTGGGGTTCAATCTGTAATTAGGAGAAGCTTGCATGGCTTGGAGGAGCTTGTGGCTCATGTGGCTTGGAAGATGGCTTGGTGGCTTATGTGGCTTAGGGGAGGCTTGGTAGCTTCTGTGGCTTGAAACGACTTGGAGGCTGAAGGGCTTACGTGGCTCACCTAGGCTCGGTGGCTCGGCTCTGGCGCTGGCTCACTTGGTGTGCATGCTGAAAATGAAGAGGGCAATCCCAATCCACATATGCACAGGGCCCAAGACAACTATGGCTGCACTTGGACCTATACGAATATCTAAATAGCGAACAGTAGAAAAAGCTACCAATTCATTTTTAGAGCTCGTTGCGTGAGATTAAGGAATGAAAAATGGGGTTTTTTAGAAAGAGTTTTCTTGATTGTAGCTATTGGAGGCGCGGGGGGCTTATGTGGAATTTCAGGAAGTTTTGGGGCCTAATTGTAATTTTGGAAAGTTAAGGGCTTAATTGTAATTTTGAGAAGTTTAGGGGGCTTAATTGTAATTTTGGGAAGTTTAGGGACTTGATTATAATTTTTGGAAGTTTAGGGGCTTAATTGTAATTTTGGGACAAAATGGGGTCTAAATTGCAATTTTGGAAAGTTTGGGGTTCAATCTGTAATTAGGAGAAGCTTGCATGGCTTGGAGGAGCTTGTGGCTCATGTGGCTTGGAAGATGGCTTGGTGGCTTATGTGGCTTAGGGGAGGCTTGGTAGCTTCTGTGGCTTGAAACGACTTGGAGGCTGAAGGGCTTACGTGGCTCACCTAGGCTCGGTGGCTCGGCTCTGGCGCTGGCTCACTTGGTGTGCATGCTGAAAATGAAGAGGGCAATCCCAATCCACATATGCACAGGGCCCAAGACAACTATGGCTGCACTTGGACCTATACGAATATCTAAATAGCGAACAGTAGAAAAAGCTACCAATTCATTTTTAGAGCTCGTTGCGTGAGATTAAGGAATGAAAAATGGGGTTTTTTAGAAAGAGTTTTCTTGATTGTAGCTATTGGAGGCGCGGGGGGCTTATGTGGAATTTCAGGAAGTTTTGGGGCCTAATTGTAATTTTGGAAAGTTAAGGGCTTAATTGTAATTTTGAGAAGTTTAGGGGGCTTAATTGTAATTTTGGGAAGTTTAGGGACTTAATTATAATTTTTGGAAGTTTAGGGGCTTAATTGTAATTTTCGGACAAAATGGGGTCTAAATTGCAATTTTGGAAAGTTTGGGGTTCAATCTGTAATTAGGAGAAGCTTGCATGGCTTGGAGGAGCTTGTGGCTCATGTGGCTTGGAAGATGGCTTGGTGGCTTATGTGGCTTAGGGGAGGCTTGGTAGCTTCTGTGGCTTGAAACGACTTGGAGGCTGAAGGGCTTACGTGGCTCACCTAGGCTCGGTGGCTCGGCTCTGGCGCTGGCTCACTTGGTGTGCATGCTGAAAATGAAGAGGGCAATCCCAATCCACATATGCACAGGGCCCAAGACAACTATGGCTGCACTTGGACCTATACGAATATCTAAATAGCGAACAGTAGAAAAAGCTACCAATTCAATTTTAGAGCTCGTTGCGTGAGATTAAGGAATGAAAAATGGGGTTTTTTAGAAAGAGTTTTCTTGATTGTAGCTATTGGAGACGCGGGGGGCTTATGTGGAATTTCAGGAAGTTTTGGGGCCTAATTGTAATTTTGGAAAGTTAAGGGCTTAATTGTAATTTTGAGAAGTTTAGGGGGCTTAATTGTAATTTTGGGAAGTTTAGGGACTTAATTATAATTTTTGGAAGTTTAGGGGCTTAATTGTAATTTTGGGACAAAATGGGGTCTAAATTGCAATTTTGGAAAGTTCGGGGTTCAATCTGTAATTAGGAGAAACTTGCATGGCTTGGAGGAGCTTGTGGCTCATGTGGCTTGGAAGATGGCTTGGTGGCTTATGTGGCTTAGGGGAGGCTTGGTAGCTTCTGTGGCTTGAAACGACTTGGAGGCTGAAGGGCTTACGTGGCTCACCTAGGCTCGGTGGCTCGGCTCTGGCGCTGGCTCACTTGGTGTGCATGCTGAAAATGAAGAGGGCAATCCCAATCCACATATGCACAGGGCCCAAGACAACTATGGCTGCACTTGGACCTATACGAATATCTAAATAGCGAACAGTAGAAAAAGCTACCAATTCATTTTTAGAGCTCGTTGCGTGAGATTAAGGAATGAAAAATGGGGTTTTTTAGAAAGAGTTTTCTTGATTGTAGCTATTGGAGGCGCGGGGGGCTTATGTGGAATTTCAGGAAGTTTTGGGGCCTAATTGTAATTTTGGAAAGTTAAGGGCTTAATTGTAATTTTGAGAAGTTTAGGGGGCTTAATTGTAATTTTGGGAAGTTTAGGGACTTGATTATAATTTTTGGAAGTTTAGGGGCTTAATTGTAATTTTGGGACAAAATGGGGTCTAAATTGCAATTTTGGAAAGTTTGGGGTTCAATCTGTAATTAGGAGAAGCTTGCATGGCTTGGAGGAGCTTGTGGCTCATGTGGCTTGGAAGATGGCTTGGTGGCTTATGTGGCTTAGGGGAGGCTTGGTAGCTTCTGTGGCTTGGAACGACTTGGAGGCTGAAGGGCTTACGTGGCTCACCTAGGCTCGGTGGCTCGGCTCTGGCGCTGGCTCACTTGGTGTGCATGCTGAAAATGAAGAGGGCAATCCCAATCCACATATGCACAGGGCCCAAGACAACTATGGCTGCACTTGGACCTATACGAATATCTAAATAGCGAACAGTAGAAAAAGCTACCAATTCATTTTTAGAGCTCGTTGCGTGAGATTAAGGAATGAAAAATGGGGTTTTTTAGAAAGAGTTTTCTTGATTGTAGCTATTGGAGGCGCGGGGGGCTTATGTGGAATTTCAGGAAGTTTTGGGGCCTAATTGTAATTTTGGAAAGTTAAGGGCTTAATTGTAATTTTGAGAAGTTTAGGGGGCTTAATTGTAATTTTGGGAAGTTTAGGGACTTAATTATAATTTTTGGAAGTTTAGGGGCTTAATTGTAATTTTGGGACAAAATGGGGTCTAAATTGCAATTTTGGAAAGTTTGGGGTTCAATCTGTAATTAGGAGAAGCTTGCATGGCTTGGAGGAGCTTGTGGCTCATGTGGCTTGGAAGATGGCTTGGTGGCTTATGTGGCTTAGGGGAGGCTTGGTAGCTTCTGTGGCTTGAAACGACTTGGAGGCTGAAGGGCTTACGTGGCTCACCTAGGCTCGGTGGCTCGGCTCTGGCGCTGGCTCACTTGGTGTGCATGCTGAAAATGAAGAGGGCAATCCCAATCCACATATGCACAGGGCCCAAGACAACTATGGCTGCACTTGGACCTATACGAATATCTAAATAGCGAACAGTAGAAAAAGCTACCAATTCATTTTTAGAGCTCGTTGCGTGAGATTAAGGAATGAAAAATGGGGTTTTTTAGAAAGAGTTTTCTTGATTGTAGCTATTGGAGGCGCGGGGGGCTTATGTGGAATTTCAGGAAGTTTTGGGGCCTAATTGTAATTTTGGAAAGTTAAGGGCTTAATTGTAATTTTGAGAAGTTTAGGGGGCTTAATTGTAATTTTGGGAAGTTTAGGGACTTAATTATAATTTTTGGAAGTTTAGGGGCTTAATTGTAATTTTGGGACAAAATGGGGTCTAAATTGCAATTTTGGAAAGTTTGGGGTTCAATCTGTAATTAGGAGAAGCTTGCATGGCTTGGAGGAGCTTGTGGCTCATGTGGCTTGGAAGATGGCTTGGTGGCTTATGTGGCTTAGGGGAGGCTTGGTAGCTTCTGTGGCTTGAAACGACTTGGAGGCTGAAGGGCTTACGTGGCTCACCTAGGCTCGGTGGCTCGGCTCTGGCGCTGGCTCACTTGGTGTGCATGCTGAAAATGAAGAGGGCAATCCCAATCCACATATGCACAGGGCCCAAGACAACTATGGCTGCACTTGGACCTATACGAATATCTAAATAGCGAACAGTAGAAAAAGCTACCAATTCATTTTTAGAGCTCGTTGCGTGAGATTAAGGAATGAAAAATGGGGTTTTTTAGAAAGAGTTTTCTTGATTGTAGCTACTGGAGGCGCGGGGGGCTTATGTGGAATTTCAGGAAGTTTTGGGGCCTAATTGTAATTTTGGAAAGTTAAGGGCTTAATTGTAATTTTGAGAAGTTTAGGGGGCTTAATTGTAATTTTGGGAAGTTTAGGGACTTGATTATAATTTTTGGAAGTTTAGGGGCTTAATTGTAATTTTGGGACAAAATGGGGTCTAAATTGCAATTTTGGAAAGTTTGGGGTTCAATCTGTAATTAGGAGAAGCTTGCATGGCTTGGAGGAGCTTGTGGCTCATGTGGCTTGGAAGATGGCTTGGTGGCTTATGTGGCTTAGGGGAGGCTTGGTAGCTTCTGTGGCTTGGAACGACTTGGAGGCTGAAGGGCTTACGTGGCTCACCTAGGCTCGGTGGCTCGGCTCTGGCGCTGGCTCACTTGGTGTGCATGCTGAAAATGAAGAGGGCAATCCCAATCCACATATGCACAGGGCCCAAGACAACTATGGCTGCACTTGGACCTATACGAATATCTAAATAGCGAACAGTAGAAAAAGCTACCAATTCATTTTTAGAGCTCGTTGCGTGAGATTAA
The DNA here is from genome assembly GCA_037954105.1 of Canavalia gladiata. NCBI lineage: Eukaryota > Viridiplantae > Streptophyta > Magnoliopsida > Fabales > Fabaceae > Canavalia > Canavalia gladiata. The sequence goes on from CM075660.1 coordinate 44,187,382, forward strand.
GGAATGAAAAATGGGGTTTTTTAGAAAGAGTTTTCTTGATTGTAGCTATTGGAGGCGCGGGGGGCTTATGTGGAATTTCAGGAAGTTTTGGGGCCTAATTGTAATTTTGGAAAGTTAAGGGCTTAATTGTAATTTTGAGAAGTTTAGGGGGCTTAATTGTAATTTTGGGAAGTTTAGGGACTTAATTATAATTTTTGGAAGTTTAGGGGCTTAATTGTAATTTTGGGACAAAATGGGGTCTAAATTGCAATTTTGGAAAGTTTGGGGTTCAATCTGTAATTAGGAGAAGCTTGCATGGCTTGGAGGAGCTTGTGGCTCATGTGGCTTGGAAGATGGCTTGGTGGCTTATGTGGCTTAGGGGAGGCTTGGTAGCTTCTGTGGCTTGAAACGACTTGGAGGCTGAAGGGCTTACGTGGCTCACCTAGGCTCGGTGGCTCGGCTCTGGCGCTGGCTCACTTGGTGTGCATGCTGAAAATGAAGAGGGCAATCCCAATCCACATATGCACAGGGCCCAAGACAACTATGGCTGCACTTGGACCTATACGAATATCTAAATAGCGAACAGTAGAAAAAGCTACCAATTCATTTTTAGAGCTCGTTGCGTGAGATTAAGGAATGAAAAATGGGGTTTTTTAGAAAGAGTTTTCTTGATTGTAGCTATTGGAGGCGCGGGGGGCTTATGTGGAATTTCAGGAAGTTTTGGGGCCTAATTGTAATTTTGGAAAGTTAAGGGCTTAATTGTAATTTTGAGAAGTTTAGGGGGCTTAATTGTAATTTTGGGAAGTTTAGGGACTTAATTATAATTTTTGGAAGTTTAGGGGCTTAATTGTAATTTTGGGACAAAATGGGGTCTAAATTGCAATTTTGGAAAGTTCGGGGTTCAATCTGTAATTAGGAGAAGCTTGCATGGCTTGGAGGAGCTTGTGGCTCATGTGGCTTGGAAGATGGCTTGGTGGCTTATGTGGCTTAGGGGAGGCTTGGTAGCTTCTGTGGCTTGAAACGACTTGGAGGCTGAAGGGCTTACGTGGCTCACCTAGGCTCGGTGGCTCGGCTCTGGCGCTGGCTCACTTGGTGTGCATGCTGAAAATGAAGAGGGCAATCCCAATCCACATATGCACAGGGCCCAAGACAACTATGGCTGCACTTGGACCTATACGAATATCTAAATAGCGAACAGTAGAAAAAGCTACCAATTCATTTTTAGAGCTCGTTGCGTGAGATTAAGGAATGAAAAATGGGGTTTTTTAGAAAGAGTTTTCTTGATTGTAGCTATTGGAGGCGCAGGGGGCTTATGTGGAATTTTTGGAAGTTTTGGGGCCTAATTGTAATTTTGGAAAGTTAAGGGCTTAATTGTAATTTTGAGAAGTTTAGGGGGCTTAATTGTAATTTTGGGAAGTTTAGGGACTTGATTATAATTTTTGGAAGTTTAGGGGCTTAATTGTAATTTTGGGACAAAATGGGGTCTAAATTGCAATTTTGGAAAGTTTGGGGTTCAATCTGTAATTAGGAGAAGCTTGCATGGCTTGGAGGAGCTTGTGGCTCATGTGGCTTGGAAGATGGCTTGGTGGCTTATGTGGCTTAGGGGAGGCTTGGTAGCTTCTGTGGCTTGAAACGACTTGGAGGCTGAAGGGCTTACGTGGCTCACCTAGGCTCTGTGGCTCGGCTCTGGCGCTGGCTCACTTGGTGTGCATGCTGAAAATGAAGAGGGCAATCCCAATCCACATATGCACAGGGCCCAAGACAACTATGGCTGCACTTGGACCTATACGAATATCTAAATAGCGAACAGTAGAAAAAGCTACCAATTCATTTTTAGAGCTCGTTGCGTGAGATTAAGGAATGAAAAATGGGGTTTTTTAGAAAGAGTTTTCTTGATTGTAGCTATTGGAGGCGCGGGGGGCTTATGTGGAATTTCAGGAAGTTTTGGGGCCTAATTGTAATTTTGGAAAGTTAAGGGCTTAATTGTAATTTTGAGAAGTTTAGGGGGCTTAATTGTAATTTTGGGACAAAATGGGGTCTAAATTGCAATTTTGGAAAGTTTGGGGTTCAATCTGTAATTAGGAGAAGCTTGCATGGCTTGGAGGAGCTTGTGGCTCATGTGGCTTGGAAGATGGCTTGGTGGCTTATGTGGCTTAGGGGAGGCTTGGTAGCTTCTGTGGCTTGAAACGACTTGGAGGCTGAAGGGCTTACGTGGCTCACCTAGGCTCGGTGGCTCGGCTCTGGCGCTGGCTCACTTGGTGTGCATGCTGAAAATGAAGAGGGCAATCCCAATCCACATATGCACAGGGCCCAAGACAACTATGGCTGCACTTGGACCTATACGAATATCTAAATAGCGAACAGTAGAAAAAGCTACCAATTCATTTTTAGAGCTCGTTGCGTGAGATTAAGGAATGAAAAATGGGGTTTTTTAGAAAGAGTTTTCTTGATTGTAGCTATTGGAGGCGCGGGGGGCTTATGTGGAATTTCAGGAAGTTTTGGGGCCTAATTGTAAATTTGGAAAGTTAAGGGCTTAATTGTAATTTTGAGAAGTTTAGGGGGCTTAATTGTAATTTTGGGAAGTTTAGGGACTTGATTATAATTTTTGGAAGTTTAGGGGCTTAACTGTAATTTTGGGACAAAATGGGGTCTAAATTGCAATTTTGGAAAGTTTGGGGTTCAATCTGTAATTAGGAGAAGCTTGCATGGCTTGGAGGAGCTTGTGGCTCATGTGGCTTGGAAGATGGCTTGGTGGCTTAGGGGAGGCTTGGTAGCTTCTGTGGCTTGAAACGACTTGGAGGCTGAAGGGCTTACGTGGCTCACCTAGGCTCGGTGGCTCGGCTCTGGCGCTGGCTCACTTGGTGTGCATGCTGAAAATGAAGAGGGCAATCCCAATCCACATATGCACAGGGCCCAAGACAACTATGGCTGCACTTGGACCTATACGAATATCTAAATAGCGAACAGTAGAAAAAGCTACCAATTCATTTTTAGAGCTCGTTGCGTGAGATTAAGGAATGAAAAATGGGGTTTTTTAGAAAGAGTTTTCTTGATTGTAGCTATTGGAGGCGCGGGGGGCTTATGTGGAATTTCAGGAAGTTTTGGGGCCTAATTGTAATTTTGGAAAGTTAAGGGCTTAATTGTAATTTTGAGAAGTTTAGGGGGCTTAATTGTAATTTTGGGAAGTTTAGGGACTTAATTATAATTTTTGGAAGTTTAGGGGCTTAATTGTAATTTTGGGACAAAATGGGGTCTAAATTGCAATTTTGGAAAGTTTGGGGTTCAATCTGTAATTAGGAGAAGCTTGCATGGCTTGGAGGAGCTTGTGGCTCATGTGGCTTGGAAGATGGCTTGGTGGCTTATGTGGCTTAGGGGAGGCTTGGTAGCTTCTGTGGCTTGAAACGACTTGGAGGCTGAAGGGCTTACGTGGCTCACCTAGGCTCGGTGGCTCGGCTCTGGCGCTGGCTCACTTGGTGTGCATGCTGAAAATGAAGAGGGCAATCCCAATCCACATATGCACAGGGCCCAAGACAACTATGGCTGCACTTGGACCTATACGAATATCTAAATAGCGAACAGTAGAAAAAGCTACCAATTCATTTTTAGAGCTCGTTGCGTGAGATTAAGGAATGAAAAATGGGGTTTTTTAGAAAGAGTTTTCTTGATTGTAGCTATTGGAGGCGCGGGGGGCTTATGTGGAATTTCAGGAAGTTTTGGGGCCTAATTGTAATTTTGGAAAGTTAAGGGCTTAATTGTAATTTTGAGAAGTTTAGGGGGCTTAATTGTAATTTTGGGAAGTTTAGGGACTTAATTATAATTTTTGGAAGTTTAGGGGCTTAATTGTAATTTTGGGACAAAATGGGGTCTAAATTGCAATTTTGGAAAGTTTGGGGTTCAATCTGTAATTAGGAGAAGCTTGCATGGCTTGGAGGAGCTTGTGGCTCATGTGGCTTGGAAGATGGCTTGGTGGCTTATGTGGCTTAGGGGAGGCTTGGTAGCTTCTGTGGCTTGAAACGACTTGGAGGCTGAAGGGCTTACGTGGCTCACCTAGGCTCGGTGGCTCGGCTCTGGCGCTGGCTCACTTGGTGTGCATGCTGAAAATGAAGAGGGCAATCCCAATCCACATATGCACAGGGCCCAAGACAACTATGGCTGCACTTGGACCTATACGAATATCTAAATAGCGAACAGTAGAAAAAGCTACCAATTCATTTTTAGAGCTCGTTGCGTGAGATTAAGGAATGAAAAATGGGGTTTTTTAGAAAGAGTTTTCTTGATTGTAGCTATTGGAGGCGCGGGGGGCTTATGTGGAATTTCAGGAAGTTTTGGGGCCTAATTGTAATTTTGGAAAGTTAAGGGCTTAATTGTAATTTTGAGAAGTTTAGGGGGCTTAATTGTAATTTTGGGAAGTTTAGGGACTTAATTATAATTTTTGGAAGTTTAGGGGCTTAATTGTAATTTTGGGACAAAATGGGGTCTAAATTGCAATTTTGGAAAGTTTGGGGTTCAATCTGTAATTAGGAGAAGCTTGCATGGCTTGGAGGAGCTTGTGGCTCATGTGGCTTGGAAGATGGCTTGGTCGCTTATGTGGCTTAGGGGAGGCTTGGTAGCTTCTGTGGCTTGAAACGACTTGGAGGCTGAAGGGCTTACGTGGCTCACCTAGGCTCGGTGGCTCGGCTCTGGCGCTGGCTCACTTGGTGTACATGCTGAAAATGAAGAGGGCAATCCCAATCCACATATGCACAGGGCCCAAGACAACTATGGCTGCACTTGGACCTATACGAATATCTAAATAGCGAACAGTAGAAAAAGCTACCAATTCATTTTTAGAGCTCGTTGCGTGAGATTAAGGAATGAAAAATGGGGTTTTTTAGAAAGAGTTTTCTTGATTGTAGCTATTGGAGGCGCGGGGGGCTTATGTGGAATTTCAGGAAGTTTTGGGGCCTAATTGTAATTTTGGAAAGTTAAGGGCTTAATTGTAATTTTGAGAAGTTTAGGGGGCTTAAATGTAATTTTTGGAAGTTTAGGGACTTGATTATAATTTTTGGAAGTTTAGGGGCTTAATTGTAATTTTGGGACAAAATGGGGTCTAAATTGCAATTTTGGAAAGTTTGGGGTTCAATCTGTAATTAGGAGAAGCTTGCATGGCTTGGAGGAGCTTGTGGCTCATGTGGCTTGGAAGATGGCTTGGTGGCTTATGTGGCTTAGGGGAGGCTTGGTAGCTTCTGTGGCTTGAAACGACTTGGAGGCTGAAGGGCTTACGTGGCTCACCTAGGCTCGGTGGCTCGGCTCTGGCGCTGGCTCACTTGGTGTGCATGCTGAAAATGAAGAGGGCAATCCCAATCCACATATGCACAGGGCCCAAGACAACTATGGCTGCACTTGGACCTATACGAATATCTAAATAGCGAACAGTAGAAAAAGCTACCAATTCATTTTTAGAGCTCGTTGCGTGAGATTAAGGAATGAAAAATGGGGTTTTTTAGAAAGAGTTTTCTTGATTGTAGCTATTGGAGGCGCGGGGGGCTTATGTGGAATTTCAGGAAGTTTTGGGGCCTAATTGTAATTTTGGAAAGTTAAGGGCTTAATTGTAATTTTGAGAAGTTTAGGGGGCTTAATTGTAATTTTGGGAAGTTTAGGGACTTAATTATAATTTTTGGAAGTTTAGGGGCTTAATTGTAATTTTTGGGATAAAATGGGGTCTAAATTGCAATTTTGGAAAGTTTGGGGTTCAATCTGTAATTAGGAGAAGCTTGCATGGCTTGGAGGAGCTTGTGGCTCATGTGGCTTGGAAGATGGCTTGGTGGCTTATGTGGCTTAGGGGAGGCTTGGTAGCTTCTGTGGCTTGAAACGACTTGGAGGCTGAAGGGCTTACGTGGCTCACCTAGGCTCGGTGGCTCGGCTCTGGCGCTGGCTCACTTGGTGTGCATGCTGAAAATGAAGAGGGCAATCCCAATCCACATATGCACAGGGCCCAAGACAACTATGGCTGCACTTGGACCTATACGAATATCTAAATAGCGAACAGTAGAAAAAGCTACCAATTCATTTTTAGAGCTCGTTGCGTGAGATTAAGGAATGAAAAATGGGGTTTTTTAGAAAGAGTTTTCTTGATTGTAGCTATTGGAGGCGCGGGGGGCTTATGTGGAATTTCAGGAAGTTTTGGGGCCTAATTGTAATTTTGGAAAGTTAAGGGCTTAATTGTAATTTTGAGAAGTTTTGGGGGGCTTAATTGTAATTTTGGGAAGTTTAGGGACTTAATTATAATTTTTGGAAGTTTAGGGGCTTAATTGTAATTTTGGGACAAAATGGGGTCTAAATTGCAATTTTGGAAAGTTTGGGGTTCAATCTGTAATTAGGAGAAGCTTGCATGGCTTGGAGGAGCTTGTGGCTCATGTGGCTTGGAAGATGGCTTGGTGGCTTATGTGGCTTAGGGGAGGCTTGGTAGCTTCTGTGGCTTGAAACGACTTGGAGGCTGAAGGGCTTACGTGGCTCACCTAGGCTCGGTGGCTCGGCTCTGGCGCTGGCTCACTTGGTGTGCATGCTGAAAATGAAGAGGGCAATCCCAATCCACATATGCACAGGGCCCAAGACAACTATGGCTGCACTTGGACCTATACGAATATCTAAATAGCGAACAGTAGAAAAAGCTACCAATTCATTTTTAGAGCTCGTTGCGTGAGATTAAGGAATGAAAAATGGGGTTTTTTAGAAAGAGTTTTCTTGATTGTAGCTATTGGAGGCGCGGGGGGCTTATGTGGAATTTCAGGAAGTTTTGGGGCCTAATTGTAATTTTGGAAAGTTAAGGGCTTAATTGTAATTTTGAGAAGTTTAGGGGGCTTAATTGTAATTTTGGGAAGTTTAGGGACTTAATTATAATTTTTGGAAGTTTAGGGGCTTAATTGTAATTTTTGGGATAAAATGGGGTCTAAATTGCAATTTTGGAAAGTTTGGGGTTCAATCTGTAATTAGGAGAAGCTTGCATGGCTTGGAGGAGCTTGTGGCTCATGTGGCTTGGAAGATGGCTTGGTGGCTTATGTGGCTTAGGGGAGGCTTGGTAGCTTCTGTGGCTTGAAACGACTTGGAGGCTGAAGGGCTTACGTGGCTCACCTAGGCTCGGTGGCTCGGCTCTGGCGCTGGCTCACTTGGTGTACATGCTGAAAATGAAGAGGGCAATCCCAATCCACATATGCACAGGGCCCAAGACAACTATGGCTGCACTTGGACCTATACGAATATCTAAATAGCGAACAGTAGAAAAAGCTACCAATTCATTTTTAGAGCTCGTTGCGTGAGATTAAGGAATGAAAAATGGGGTTTTTTAGAAAGAGTTTTCTTGATTGTAGCTATTGGAGGCGCGGGGGGCTTATGTGGAATTTCAGGAAGTTTTGGGGCCTAATTGTAATTTTGGAAAGTTAAGGGCTTAATTGTAATTTTGAGAAGTTTAGGGGGCTTAAATGTAATTTTTGGAAGTTTAGGGACTTGATTATAATTTTTGGAAGTTTAGGGGCTTAATTGTAATTTTGGGACAAAATGGGGTCTAAATTGCAATTTTGGAAAGTTTGGGGTTCAATCTGTAATTAGGAGAAGCTTGCATGGCTTGGAGGAGCTTGTGGCTCATGTGGCTTGGAAGATGGCTTGGTGGCTTATGTGGCTTAGGGGAGGCTTGGTAGCTTCTGTGGCTTGAAACGACTTGGAGGCTGAAGGGCTTACGTGGCTCACCTAGGCTCGGTGGCTCGGCTCTGGCGCTGGCTCACTTGGTGTGCATGCTGAAAATGAAGAGGGCAATCCCAATCCACATATGCACAGGGCCCAAGACAACTATGGCTGCACTTGGATCTATACGAATATCTAAATAGCGAACAGTAGAAAAAGCTACCAATTCATTTTTAGAGCTCGTTGCGTGAGATTAAGGAATGAAAAATGGGGTTTTTTAGAAAGAGTTTTCTTGATTGTAGCTATTGGAGGCGCGGGGGGCTTATGTGGAATTTCAGGAAGTTTTGGGGCCTAATTGTAATTTTGGAAAGTTAAGGGCTTAATTGTAATTTTGAGAAGTTTAGGGGGCTTAATTGTAATTTTGGGAAGTTTAGGGACTTAATTATAATTTTTGGAAGTTTAGGGGCTTAATTGTAATTTTTGGGATAAAATGGGGTCTAAATTGCAATTTTGGAAAGTTTGGGGTTCAATCTGTAATTAGGAGAAGCTTGCATGGCTTGGAGGAGCTTGTGGCTCATGTGGCTTGGAAGATGGCTTGGTGGCTTATGTGGCTTAGGGGAGGCTTGGTAGCTTCTGTGGCTTGAAACGACTTGGAGGCTGAAGGGCTTACGTGGCTCACCTAGGCTCGGTGGCTCGGCTCTGGCGCTGGCTCACTTGGTGTGCATGCTGAAAATGAAGAGGGCAATCCCAATCCACATATGCACAGGGCCCAAGACAACTATGGCTGCACTTGGACCTATACGAATATCTAAATAGCGAACAGTAGAAAAAGCTACCAATTCATTTTTAGAGCTCGTTGCGTGAGATTAAGGAATGAAAAATGGGGTTTTTTAGAAAGAGTTTTCTTGATTGTAGCTATTGGAGGCGCGGGGGGCTTATGTGGAATTTCAGGAAGTTTTGGGGCCTAATTGTAATTTTGGAAAGTTAAGGGCTTAATTGTAATTTTGAGAAGTTTTGGGGGGCTTAATTGTAATTTTGGGAAGTTTAGGGACTTAATTATAATTTTTGGAAGTTTAGGGGCTTAATTGTAATTTTGGGACAAAATGGGGTCTAAATTGCAATTTTGGAAAGTTTGGGGTTCAATCTGTAATTAGGAGAAGCTTGCATGGCTTGGAGGAGCTTGTGGCTCATGTGGCTTGGAAGATGGCTTGGTGGCTTATGTGGCTTAGGGGAGGCTTGGTAGCTTCTGTGGCTTGAAACGACTTGGAGGCTGAAGGGCTTACGTGGCTCACCTAGGCTCGGTGGCTCGGCTCTGGCGCTGGCTCACTTGGTGTGCATGCTGAAAATGAAGAGGGCAATCCCAATCCACATATGCACAGGGCCCAAGACAACTATGGCTGCACTTGGACCTATACGAATATCTAAATAGCGAACAGTAGAAAAAGCTACCAATTCATTTTTAGAGCTCGTTGCGTGAGATTAAGGAATGAAAAATGGGGTTTTTTAGAAAGAGTTTTCTTGATTGTAGCTATTGGAGGCGCGGGGGGCTTATGTGGAATTTCAGGAAGTTTTGGGGCCTAATTGTAATTTTGGAAAGTTAAGGGCTTAATTGTAATTTTGAGAAGTTTAGGGGGCTTAATTGTAATTTTGGGAAGTTTAGGGACTTAATTATAATTTTTGGAAGTTTAGGGGCTTAATTGTAATTTTTGGGATAAAATGGGGTCTAAATTGCAATTTTGGAAAGTTTGGGGTTCAATCTGTAATTAGGAGAAGCTTGCATGGCTTGGAGGAGCTTGTGGCTCATGTGGCTTGGAAGATGGCTTGGTGGCTTATGTGGCTTAGGGGAGGCTTGGTAGCTTCTGTGGCTTGAAACGACTTGGAGGCTGAAGGGCTTACGTGGCTCACCTAGGCTCGGTGGCTCGGCTCTGGCGCTGGCTCACTTGGTGTGCATGCTGAAAATGAAGAGGGCAATCCCAATCCACATATGCACAGGGCCCAAGACAACTATGGCTGCACTTGGACCTATACGAATATCTAAATAGCGAACAGTAGAAAAAGCTACCAATTCATTTTTAGAGCTCGTTGCGTGAGATTAAGGAATGAAAAATGGGGTTTTTTAGAAAGAGTTTTCTTGATTGTAGCTATTGGAGGCGCGGGGGGCTTATGTGGAATTTCAGGAAGTTTTGGGGCCTAATTGTAATTTTGGAAAGTTAAGGGCTTAATTGTAATTTTGAGAAGTTTTGGGGGGCTTAATTGTAATTTTGGGAAGTTTAGGGACTTAATTATAATTTTTGGAAGTTTAGGGGCTTAATTGTAATTTTGGGACAAAATGGGGTCTAAATTGCAATTTTGGAAAGTTTGGGGTTCAATCTGTAATTAGGAGAAGCTTGCATGGCTTGGAGGAGCTTGTGGCTCATGTGGCTTGGAAGATGGCTTGGTGGCTTATGTGGCTTAGGGGAGGCTTGGTAGCTTCTGTGGCTTGAAACGACTTGGAGGCTGAAGGGCTTACGTGGCTCACCTAGGCTCGGTGGCTCGGCTCTGGCGCTGGCTCACTTGGTGTGCATGCTGAAAATGAAGAGGGCAATCCCAATCCACATATGCACAGGGCCCAAGACAACTATGGCTGCACTTGGACCTATACGAATATCTAAATAGCGAACAGTAGAAAAAGCTACCAATTCATTTTTAGAGCTCGTTGCGTGAGATTAAGGAATGAAAAATGGGGTTTTTTAGAAAGAGTTTTCTTGATTGTAGCTATTGGAGGCGCGGGGGGCTTATGTGGAATTTCAGGAAGTTTTGGGGCCTAATTGTAATTTTGGAAAGTTAAGGGCTTAATTGTAATTTTGAGAAGTTTTGGGGGGCTTAATTGTAATTTTGGGAAGTTTAGGGACTTAATTATAATTTTTGGAAGTTTAGGGGCTTAATTGTAATTTTTGGGATAAAATGGGGTCTAAATTGCAATTTTGGAAAGTTTGGGGTTCAATCTGTAATTAGGAGAAGCTTGCATGGCTTGGAGGAGCTTGTGGCTCATGTGGCTTGGAAGATGGCTTGGTGGCTTATGTGGCTTAGGGGAGGCTTGGTAGCTTCTGTGGCTTGAAACGACTTGGAGGCTGAAGGGCTTACGTGGCTCACCTAGGCTCGGTGGCTCGGCTCTGGCGCTGGCTCACTTGGTGTGCATGCTGAAAATGAAGAGGGCAATCCCAATCCACATATGCACAGGGCCCAAGACAACTATGGCTGCACTTGGACCTATACGAATATCTAAATAGCGAACAGTAGAAAAAGCTACCAATTCATTTTTAGAGCTCGTTGCGTGAGATTAAGGAATGAAAAATGGGGTTTTTTAGAAAGAGTTTTCTTGATTGTAGCTATTGGAGGCGCGAGGGGCTTATGTGGAATTTCAGGAAGTTTTGGGGCCTGATTGTAATTTTGGAAAGTTAAGGGCTTAATTGTAATTTTGAGAAGTTTAGGGGGCTTAATTGTAATTTTGGGAAGTTTAGGGACTTAATTATAATTTTTGGAAGTTTAGGGGCTTAATTGTAATTTTGGGACAAAATGGGGTCTAAATTGCAATTTTGGAAAGTTTGGGGTTCAATCTGTAATTAGGAGAAGCTTGCATGGCTTGGAGGAGCTTGTGGCTCATGTGGCTTGGAAGATGGCTTGGTGGCTTATGTGGCTTAGGGGAGGCTTGGTAGCTTCTGTGGCTTGAAACGACTTGGAGGCTGAAGGGCTTACGTGGCTCACCTAGGCTCGGTGGCTCGGCTCTGGCGCTGGCTCACTTGGTGTGCATGCTGAAAATGAAGAGGGCAATCCCAATCCACATATGCACAGGGCCCAAGACAACTATGGCTGCACTTGGACCTATACGAATATCTAAATAGCGAACAGTAGAAAAAGCTACCAGTTCATTTTTAGAGCTCGTTGCGTGAGATTAAGGAATGAAAAATGGGGTTTTTTAGAAAGAGTTTTCTTGATTGTAGCTATTGGAGGCGCGGGGGGCTTATGTGGAATTTCAGGAAGTTTTGGGGCCTAATTGTAATTTTGGAAAGTTAAGGGCTTAATTGTAATTTTGAGAAGTTTAGGGGGCTTAATTGTAATTTTGGGAAGTTTAGGGACTTAATTATAATTTTTGGAAGTTTAGGGGCTTAATTGTAATTTTTGGGATAAAATGGGGTCTAAATTGCAATTTTGGAAAGTTTGGGGTTCAATCTGTAATTAGGAGAAGCTTGCATGGCTTGGAGGAGCTTGTGGCTCATGTGGCTTGGAAGATGGCTTGGTGGCTTATGTGGCTTAGGGGAGGCTTGGTAGCTTCTGTGGCTTGAAACGACTTGGAGGCTGAAGGGCTTACGTGGCTCACCTAGGCTCGGTGGCTCGGCTCTGGCGCTGGCTCACTTGGTGTGCATGCTGAAAATGAAGAGGGCAATCCCAATCCACATATGCACAGGGCCCAAGACAACTATGGCTGCACTTGGACCTATACGAATATCTAAATAGCGAACAGTAGAAAAAGCTACCAATTCATTTTTAGAGCTCGTTGCGTGAGATTAAGGAATGAAAAATGGGGTTTTTTAGAAAGAGTTTTCTTGATTGTAGCTATTGGAGGCGCGGGGGGCTTATGTGGAATTTCAGGAAGTTTTGGGGCCTAATTGTAATTTTGGAAAGTTAAGGGCTTAATTGTAATTTTGAGAAGTTTTGGGGGGCTTAATTGTAATTTTGGGAAGTTTAGGGACTTAATTATAATTTTTGGAAGTTTAGGGGCTTAATTCTAATTTTTGGACAAAATGGGGTCTAAATTGCAATTTTGGAAAGTTTGGGGTTCAATCTGTAATTAGGAGAAGCTTGCATGGCTTGGAGGAGCTTGTGGCTCATGTGGCTTGGAAGATGGCTTGGTGGCTTATGTGGCTTAGGGGAGGCTTGGTAGCTTCTGTGGCTTGAAACGACTTGGAGGCTGAAGGGCTTACGTGGCTCACCTAGGCTCGGTGGCTCGGCTCTGGCGCTGGCTCACTTGGTGTGCATGCTGAAAATGAAGAGGGCAATCCCAATCCACATATGCACAGGGCCCAAGACAACTATGGCTGCACTTGGACCTATACGAATATCTAAATAGCGAACAGTAGAAAAAGCTACCAATTCATTTTTAGAGCTCGTTGCGTGAGATTAAGGAATGAAAAATGGGGTTTTTTAGAAAGAGTTTTCTTGATTGTAGCTATTGGAGGCGCGGGGGGATTATGTGGAATTTCAGGAAGTTTTGGGGCCTAATTGTAATTTTGGAAAGTTAAGGGCTTAATTGTAATTTTGAGAAGTTTTGGGGGGCTTAATTGTAATTGTGGGAAGTTTAGGGACTTAATTATAATTTTTGGAAGTTTAGGGGCTTAATTGTAATTTTCGGACAAAATGGGGTCTAAATTGCAATTTTGGAAAGTTTGGGGTTCAATCTGTAATTAGGAGAAGCTTGCATGGCTTGGAGGAGCTTGTGGCTCATGTGGCTTGGAAGATGGCTTGGTGGCTTATGTGGCTTAGGGGAGGCTTGGTAGCTTCTGTGGCTTGAAACGACTTGGAGGCTGAAGGGCTTACGTGGCTCACCTAGGCTCGGTGGCTCGGCTCTGGCGCTGGCTCACTTGGTGTGCATGCTGAAAATGAAGAGGGCAATCCCAATCCACATATGCACAGGGCCCAAGACAACTATGGCTGCACTTGGACCTATACGAATATCTAAATAGCGAACAGTAGAAAAAGCTACCAATTCATTTTTAGAGCTCGTTGCGTGAGATTAAGGAATGAAAAATGGGGTTTTTTAGAAAGAGTTTTCTTGATTGTAGCTATTGGAGGCGCGGGGGGCTTATGTGGAATTTCAGGAAGTTTTGGGGCCTAATTGTAATTTTGGAAAGTTAAGGGCTTAATTGTAATTTTGAGAAGTTTTGGGGGGCTTAATTGTAATTTTGGGAAGTTTAGGGACTTAATTATAATTTTTGGAAGTTTAGGGGCTTAATTCTAATTTTTGGACAAAATGGGGTCTAAATTGCAATTTTGGAAAGTTTGGGGTTCAATCTGTAATTAGGAGAAGCTTGCATGGCTTGGAGGAGCTTGTGGCTCATGTGGCTTGGAAGATGGCTTGGTGGCTTATGTGGCTTAGGGGAGGCTTGGTAGCTTCTGTGGCTTGAAACGACTTGGAGGCTGAAGGGCTTACGTGGCTCACCTAGGCTCGGTGGCTCGGCTCTGGCGCTGGCTCACTTGGTGTGCATGCTGAAAATGAAGAGGGCAATCCCAATCCACATATGCACAGGGCCCAAGACAACTATGGCTGCACTTGGACCTATACGAATATCTAAATAGCGAACAGTAGAAAAAGCTACCAATTCATTTTTAGAGCTCGTTGCGTGAGATTAAGGAATGAAAAATGGGGTTTTTTAGAAAGAGTTTTCTTGATTGTAGCTATTGGAGGCGCGGGGGGATTATGTGGAATTTCAGGAAGTTTTGGGGCCTAATTGTAATTTTGGAAAGTTAAGGGCTTAATTGTAATTTTGAGAAGTTTTGGGGGGCTTAATTGTAATTGTGGGAAGTTTAGGGACTTAATTATAATTTTTGGAAGTTTAGGGGCTTAATTGTAATTTTCGGACAAAATGGGGTCTAAATTGCAATTTTGGAAAGTTTGGGGTTCAATCTGTAATTAGGAGAAGCTTGCATGGCTTGGAGGAGCTTGTGGCTCATGTGGCTTGGAAGATGGCTTGGTGGCTTATGTGGCTTAGGGGAGGCTTGGTAGCTTCTGTGGCTTGAAACGACTTGGAGGCTGAAGGGCTTACGTGGCTCACCTAGGCTCGGTGGCTCGGCTCTGGCGCTGGCTCACTTGGTGTGCATGCTGAAAATGAAGAGGGCAATCCCAATCCACATATGCACAGGGCCCAAGACAACTATGGCTGCACTTGGACCTATACGAATATCTAAATAGCGAACAGTAGAAAAAGCTACCAATTCATTTTTAGAGCTCGTTGCGTGAGATTAAGGAATGAAAAATGGGGTTTTTTAGAAAGAGTTTTCTTGATTGTAGCTATTGGAGGCGCGGGGGGCTTATGTGGAATTTCAGGAAGTTTTGGGGCCTGATTGTAATTTTGGAAAGTTAAGGGCTTAATTGTAATTTTGAGAAGTTTAGGGGGCTTAATTGTAATTTTGGGAAGTTTAGGGACTTAATTATAATTTTTGGAAGTTTAGGGGCTTAATTGTAATTTTCGGACAAAATGGGGTCTAAATTGCAATTTTGGAAAGTTTGGGGTTCAATCTGTAATTAGGAGAAGCTTGCATGGCTTGGAGGAGCTTGTGGCTCATGTGGCTTGGAAGATGGCTTGGTGGCTTATGTGGCTTAGGGGAGGCTTGGTAGCTTCTGTGGCTTGAAACGACTTGGAGGCTGAAGGGCTTACGTGGCTCACCTAGGCTCGGTGGCTCGGCTCTGGCGCTGGCTCACTTGGTGTGCATGCTGAAAATGAAGAGGGCAATCCCAATCCACATATGCACAGGGCCCAAGACAACTATGGCTGCACTTGGACCTATACGAATATCTAAATAGCGAACAGTAGAAAAAGCTACCAATTCATTTTTAGAGCTCGTTGCGTGAGATTAAGGAATGAAAAATGGGGTTTTTTAGAAAGAGTTTTCTTGATTGTAGCTATTGGAGGCGCGGGGGGCTTATGTGGAATTTCAGGAAGTTTTGGGGCCTGATTGTAATTTTGGAAAGTTAAGGGCTTAATTGTAATTTTGAGAAGTTTAGGGGGCTTAATTGTAATTTTGGGAAGTTTAGGGACTTAATTATAATTTTTGGAAGTTTAGGGGCTTAATTGTAATTTTCGGACAAAATGGGGTCTAAATTGCAATTTTGGAAAGTTTGGGGTTCAATCTGTAATTAGGAGAAGCTTGCATGGCTTGGAGGAGCTTGTGGCTCATGTGGCTTGGAAGATGGCTTGGTGGCTTATGTGGCTTAGGGGAGGCTTGGTAGCTTCTGTGGCTTGAAACGACTTGGAGGCTGAAGGGCTTACGTGGCTCACCTAGGCTCGGTGGCTCGGCTCTGGCGCTGGCTCACTTGGTGTGCATGCTGAAAATGAAGAGGGCAATCCCAATCCACATATGCACAGGGCCCAAGACAACTATGGCTGCACTTGGACCTATACGAATATCTAAATAGCGAACAGTAGAAAAAGCTACCAATTCATTTTTAGAGCTCGTTGCGTGAGATTAAGGAATGAAAAATGGGGTTTTTTAGAAAGAGTTTTCTTGATTGTAGCTATTGGAGGCGCGGGGGGCTTATGTGGAATTTCAGGAAGTTTTGGAGCCTAATTGTAATTTTGGAAAGTTAAGGGCTTAATTGTAATTTTGAGAAGTTTAGGGGGCTTAATTGTAATTTTGGGAAGTTTAGGGACTTAATTATAATTTTTGGAAGTTTAGGGGCTTAATTGTAATTTTTGGGACAAAATGGGGTCTAAATTGCAATTTTGGAAAGTTTGGGGTTCAATCTGTAATTAGGAGAAGCTTGCATGGCTTGGAGGAGCTTGTGGCTCATGTGGCTTGGAAGATGGCTTGGTGGCTTATGTGGCTTAGGGGAGGCTTGGTAGCTTCTGTGGCTTGAAACGACTTGGAGGCTGAAGGGCTTACGTGGCTCACCTAGGCTCGGTGGCTCGGCTCTGGCGCTGGCTCACTTGGTGTGCATGCTGAAAATGAAGAGGGCAATCCCAATCCACATATGCACAGGGCCCAAGACAACTATGGCTGCACTTGGACCTATACGAATATCTAAATAGCGAACAGTAGAAAAAGCTACCAATTCATTTTTAGAGCTCGTTGCGTGAGATTAAGGAATGAAAAATGGGGTTTTTTAGAAAGAGTTTTCTTGATTGTAGCTATTGGAGGCGCGGGGGGCTTATGTGGAATTTCAGGAAGTTTTGGGGCCTAATTGTAATTTTGGAAAGTTAAGGGCTTAATTGTAATTTTGAGAAGTTTAGGGGGCTTAATTGTAATTTTGGGAAGTTTAGGGACTTAATTATAATTTTTGGAAGTTTAGGGGCTTAATTGTAATTTTCGGACAAAATGGGGTCTAAATTGCAATTTTGGAAAGTTTGGGGTTCAATCTGTAATTAGGAGAAGCTTGCATGGCTTGGAGGAGCTTGTGGCTCATGTGGCTTGGAAGATGGCTTGGTGGCTTATGTGGCTTAGGGGAGGCTTGGTAGCTTCTGTGGCTTGAAACGACTTGGAGGCTGAAGGGCTTACGTGGCTCACCTAGGCTCGGTGGCTCGGCTCTGGCGCTGGCTCACTTGGTGTGCATGCTGAAAATGAAGAGGGCAATCCCAATCCACATATGCACAGGGCCCAAGACAACTATGGCTGCACTTGGACCTATACGAATATCTAAATAGCGAACAGTAGAAAAAGCTACCAATTCATTTTTAGAGCTCGTTGCGTGAGATTAAGGAATGAAAAATGGGGTTTTTTAGAAAGAGTTTTCTTGATTGTAGCTATTGGAGGCGCGGGGGGCTTATGTGGAATTTCAGGAAGTTTTGGGGCCTAATTGTAATTTTGGAAAGTTAAGGGCTTAATTGTAATTTTGAGAAGTTTAGGGGGCTTAATTGTAATTTTGGGAAGTTTAGGGACTTAATTATAATTTTTGGAAGTTTAGGGGCTTAATTGTAATTTTGGGACAAAATGGGGTCTAAATTGCAATTTTGGAAAGTTTGGGGTTCAATCTGTAATTAGGAGAAGCTTGCATGGCTTGGAGGAGCTTGTGGCTCATGTGGCTTGGAAGATGGCTTGGTGGCTTATGTGGCTTAGGGGAGGCTTGGTAGCTTCTGTGGCTTGAAACGACTTGGAGGCTGAAGGGCTTACGTGGCTCACCTAGGCTCGGTGGCTCGGCTCTGGCGCTGGCTCACTTGGTGTGCATGCTGAAAATGAAGAGGGCAATCCCAATCCACATATGCACAGGGCCCAAGACAACTATGGCTGCACTTGGACCTATACGAATATCTAAATAGCGAACAGTAGAAAAAGCTACCAATTCATTTTTAGAGCTCGTTGCGTGAGATTAAGGAATGAAAAATGGGGTTTTTTAGAAAGAGTTTTCTTGATTGTAGCTATTGGAGGCGCGGGGGGCTTATGTGGAATTTCAGGAAGTTTTGGGGCCTAATTGTAATTTTGGAAAGTTAAGGGCTTAATTGTAATTTTGAGAAGTTTAGGGGGCTTAATTGTAATTTTGGGAAGTTTAGGGACTTAATTATAATTTTTGGAAGTTTAGGGGCTTAATTGTAATTTTGGGACAAAATGGGGTCTAAATTGCAATTTTGGAAAGTTTGGGGTTCAATCTGTAATTAGGAGAAGCTTGCATGGCTTGGAGGAGCTTGTGGCTCATGTGGCTTGGAAGATGGCTTGGTGGCTTATGTGGCTTAGGGGAGGCTTGGTAGCTTCTGTGGCTTGAAACGACTTGGAGGCTGAAGGGCTTACGTGGCTCACCTAGGCTCGGTGGCTCGGCTCTGGCGCTGGCTCACTTGGTGTGCATGCTGAAAATGAAGAGGGCAATCCCAATCCACATATGCACAGGGCCCAAGACAACTATGGCTGCACTTGGACCTATACGAATATCTAAATAGCGAACAGTAGAAAAAGCTACCAATTCATTTTTAGAGCTCGTTGCGTGAGATTAAGGAATGAAAAATGGGGTTTTTTAGAAAGAGTTTTCTTGATTGTAGCTATTGGAGGCGCGGGGGGCTTATGTGGAATTTCAGGAAGTTTTGGGGCCTAATTGTAATTTTGGAAAGTTAAGGGCTTAATTGTAATTTTGAGAAGTTTAGGGGGCTTAATTGTAATTTTGGGAAGTTTAGGGACTTAATTATAATTTTTGGAAGTTTAGGGGCTTAATTGTAATTTTCGGACAAAATGGGGTCTAAATTGCAATTTTGGAAAGTTTGGGGTTCAATCTGTAATTAGGAGAAGCTTGCATGGCTTGGAGGAGCTTGTGGCTCATGTGGCTTGGAAGATGGCTTGGTGGCTTATGTGGCTTAGGGGAGGCTTGGTAGCTTCTGTGGCTTGAAACGACTTGGAGGCTGAAGGGCTTACGTGGCTCACCTAGGCTCGGTGGCTCGGCTCTGGCGCTGGCTCACTTGGTGTGCATGCTGAAAATGAAGAGGGCAATCCCAATCCACATATGCACAGGGCCCAAGACAACTATGGCTGCACTTGGACCTATACGAATATCTAAATAGCGAACAGTAGAAAAAGCTACCAATTCATTTTTAGAGCTCGTTGCGTGAGATTAAGGAATGAAAAATGGGGTTTTTTAGAAAGAGTTTTCTTGATTGTAGCTATTGGAGGCGCGGGGGGCTTATGTGGAATTTCAGGAAGTTTTGGGGCCTAATTGTAATTTTGGAAAGTTAAGGGCTTAATTGTAATTTTGAGAAGTTTAGGGGGCTTAATTGTAATTTTGGGAAGTTTAGGGACTTAATTATAATTTTTGGAAGTTTAGGGGCTTAATTGTAATTTTGGGACAAAATGGGGTCTAAATTGCAATTTTGGAAAGTTTGGGGTTCAATCTGTAATTAGGAGAAGCTTGCATGGCTTGGAGGAGCTTGTGGCTCATGTGGCTTGGAAGATGGCTTGGTGGCTTATGTGGCTTAGGGGAGGCTTGGTAGCTTCTGTGGCTTGAAACGACTTGGAGGCTGAAGGGCTTACGTGGCTCACCTAGGCTCGGTGGCTCGGCTCTGGCGCTGGCTCACTTGGTGTGCATGCTGAAAATGAAGAGGGCAATCCCAATCCACATATGCACAGGGCCCAAGACAACTATGGCTGCACTTGGACCTATACGAATATCTAAATAGCGAACAGTAGAAAAAGCTACCAATTCATTTTTAGAGCTCGTTGCGTGAGATTAAGGAATGAAAAATGGGGTTTTTTAGAAAGAGTTTTCTTGATTGTAGCTATTGGAGGCGCGGGGGGCTTATGTGGAATTTCAGGAAGTTTTGGGGCCTAATTGTAATTTTGGAAAGTTAAGGGCTTAATTGTAATTTTGAGAAGTTTAGGGGGCTTAATTGTAATTTTGGGAAGTTTAGGGACTTGATTATAATTTTTGGAAGTTTAGGGGCTTAATTGTAATTTTGGGACAAAATGGGGTCTAAATTGCAATTTTGGAAAGTTTGGGGTTCAATCTGTAATTAGGAGAAGCTTGCATGGCTTGGAGGAGCTTGTGGCTCATGTGGCTTGGAAGATGGCTTGGTGGCTTATGTGGCTTAGGGGAGGCTTGGTAGCTTCTGTGGCTTGAAACGACTTGGAGGCTGAAGGGCTTACGTGGCTCACCTAGGCTCGGTGGCTCGGCTCTGGCGCTGGCTCACTTGGTGTGCATGCTGAAAATGAAGAGGGCAATCCCAATCCACATATGCACAGGGCCCAAGACAACTATGGCTGCACTTGGACCTATACGAATATCTAAATAGCGAACAGTAGAAAAAGCTACCAATTCATTTTTAGAGCTCGTTGCGTGAGATTAAGGAATGAAAAATGGGGTTTTTTAGAAAGAGTTTTCTTGATTGTAGCTATTGGAGGCGCGGGGGGCTTATGTGGAATTTCAGGAAGTTTTGGGGCCTAATTGTAATTTTGGAAAGTTAAGGGCTTAATTGTAATTTTGAGAAGTTTAGGGGGCTTAATTGTAATTTTGGGAAGTTTAGGGACTTAATTATAATTTTTGGAAGTTTAGGGGCTTAATTGTAATTTTGGGACAAAATGGGGTCTAAATTGCAATTTTGGAAAGTTTGGGGTTCAATCTGTAATTAGGAGAAGCTTGCATGGCTTGGAGGAGCTTGTGGCTCATGTGGCTTGGAAGATGGCTTGGTGGCTTATGTGGCTTAGGGGAGGCTTGGTAGCTTCTGTGGCTTGAAACGACTTGGAGGCTGAAGGGCTTACGTGGCTCACCTAGGCTCGGTGGCTCGGCTCTGGCGCTGGCTCACTTGGTGTGCATGCTGAAAATGAAGAGGGCAATCCCAATCCACATATGCACAGGGCCCAAGACAACTATGGCTGCACTTGGACCTATACGAATATCTAAATAGCGAACAGTAGAAAAAGCTACCAATTCATTTTTAGAGCTCGTTGCGTGAGATTAAGGAATGAAAAATGGGGTTTTTTAGAAAGAGTTTTCTTGATTGTAGCTATTGGAGGCGCGGGGGGCTTATGTGGAATTTCAGGAAGTTTTGGGGCCTAATTGTAATTTTGGAAAGTTAAGGGCTTAATTGTAATTTTGAGAAGTTTAGGGGGCTTAATTGTAATTTTGGGAAGTTTAGGGACTTAATTATAATTTTTGGAAGTTTAGGGGCTTAATTGTAATTTTGGGACAAAATGGGGTCTAAATTGCAATTTTGGAAAGTTTGGGGTTCAATCTGTAATTAGGAGAAGCTTGCATGGCTTGGAGGAGCTTGTGGCTCATGTGGCTTGGAAGATGGCTTGGTGGCTTATGTGGCTTAGGGGAGGCTTGGTAGCTTCTGTGGCTTGAAACGACTTGGAGGCTGAAGGGCTTACGTGGCTCACCTAGGCTCGGTGGCTCGGCTCTGGCGCTGGCTCACTTGGTGTGCATGCTGAAAATGAAGAGGGCAATCCCAATCCACATATGCACAGGGCCCAAGACAACTATGGCTGCACTTGGACCTATACGAATATCTAAATAGCGAACAGTAGAAAAAGCTACCAATTCATTTTTAGAGCTCGTTGCGTGAGATTAAGGAATGAAAAATGGGGTTTTTTAGAAAGAGTTTTCTTGATTGTAGCTATTGGAGGCGCGGGGGGCTTATGTGGAATTTCAGGAAGTTTTGGGGCCTAATTGTAATTTTGGAAAGTTAAGGGCTTAATTGTAATTTTGAGAAGTTTAGGGGGCTTAATTGTAATTTTGGGAAGTTTAGGGACTTGATTATAATTTTTGGAAGTTTAGGGGCTTAATTGTAATTTTGGGACAAAATGGGGTCTAAATTGCAATTTTGGAAAGTTTGGGGTTCAATCTGTAATTAGGAGAAGCTTGCATGGCTTGGAGGAGCTTGTGGCTCATGTGGCTTGGAAGATGGCTTGGTGGCTTATGTGGCTTAGGGGAGGCTTGGTAGCTTCTGTGGCTTGAAACGACTTGGAGGCTGAAGGGCTTACGTGGCTCACCTAGGCTCGGTGGCTCGGCTCTGGCGCTGGCTCACTTGGTGTGCATGCTGAAAATGAAGAGGGCAATCCCAATCCACATATGCACAGGGCCCAAGACAACTATGGCTGCACTTGGACCTATACGAATATCTAAATAGCGAACAGTAGAAAAAGCTACCAATTCATTTTTAGAGCTCGTTGCGTGAGATTAAGGAATGAAAAATGGGGTTTTTTAGAAAGAGTTTTCTTGATTGTAGCTATTGGAGGCGCGGGGGGCTTATGTGGAATTTCAGGAAGTTTTGGGGCCTAATTGTAATTTTGGAAAGTTAAGGGCTTAATTGTAATTTTGAGAAGTTTAGGGGGCTTAATTGTAATTTTGGGAAGTTTAGGGACTTAATTATAATTTTTGGAAGTTTAGGGGCTTAATTGTAATTTTGGGACAAAATGGGGTCTAAATTGCAATTTTGGAAAGTTTGGGGTTCAATCTGTAATTAGGAGAAGCTTGCATGGCTTGGAGGAGCTTGTGGCTCATGTGGCTTGGAAGATGGCTTGGTGGCTTATGTGGCTTAGGGGAGGCTTGGTAGCTTCTGTGGCTTGAAACGACTTGGAGGCTGAAGGGCTTACGTGGCTCACCTAGGCTCGGTGGCTCGGCTCTGGCGCTGGCTCACTTGGTGTGCATGCTGAAAATGAAGAGGGCAATCCCAATCCACATATGCACAGGGCCCAAGACAACTATGGCTGCACTTGGACCTATACGAATATCTAAATAGCGAACAGTAGAAAAAGCTACCAATTCATTTTTAGAGCTCGTTGCGTGAGATTAAGGAATGAAAAATGGGGTTTTTTAGAAAGAGTTTTCTTGATTGTAGCTATTGGAGGCGCGGGGGGCTTATGTGGAATTTCAGGAAGTTTTGGGGCCTAATTGTAATTTTGGAAAGTTAAGGGCTTAATTGTAATTTTGAGAAGTTTAGGGGGCTTAATTGTAATTTTGGGAAGTTTAGGGACTTAATTATAATTTTTGGAAGTTTAGGGGCTTAATTGTAATTTTGGGACAAAATGGGGTCTAAATTGCAATTTTGGAAAGTTTGGGGTTCAATCTGTAATTAGGAGAAGCTTGCATGGCTTGGAGGAGCTTGTGGCTCATGTGGCTTGGAAGATGGCTTGGTGGCTTATGTGGCTTAGGGGAGGCTTGGTAGCTTCTGTGGCTTGAAACGACTTGGAGGCTGAAGGGCTTACGTGGCTCACCTAGGCTCGGTGGCTCGGCTCTGGCGCTGGCTCACTTGGTGTGCATGCTGAAAATGAAGAGGGCAATCCCAATCCACATATGCACAGGGCCCAAGACAACTATGGCTGCACTTGGACCTATACGAATATCTAAATAGCGAACAGTAGAAAAAGCTACCAATTCATTTTTAGAGCTCGTTGCGTGAGATTAAGGAATGAAAAATGGGGTTTTTTAGAAAGAGTTTTCTTGATTGTAGCTATTGGAGGCGCGGGGGGCTTATGTGGAATTTCAGGAAGTTTTGGGGCCTAATTGTAATTTTGGAAAGTTAAGGGCTTAATTGTAATTTTGAGAAGTTTAGGGGGCTTAATTGTAATTTTGGGAAGTTTAGGGACTTAATTATAATTTTTGGAAGTTTAGGGGCTTAATTGTAATTTTGGGACAAAATGGGGTCTAAATTGCAATTTTGGAAAGTTTGGGGTTCAATCTGTAATTAGGAGAAGCTTGCATGGCTTGGAGGAGCTTGTGGCTCATGTGGCTTGGAAGATGGCTTGGTGGCTTATGTGGCTTAGGGGAGGCTTGGTAGCTTCTGTGGCTTGAAACGACTTGGAGGCTGAAGGGCTTACGTGGCTCACCTAGGCTCGGTGGCTCGGCTCTGGCGCTGGCTCACTTGGTGTGCATGCTGAAAATGAAGAGGGCAATCCCAATCCACATATGCACAGGGCCCAAGACAACTATGGCTGCACTTGGACCTATACGAATATCTAAATAGCGAACAGTAGAAAAAGCTACCAATTCATTTTTAGAGCTCGTTGCGTGAGATTAAGGAATGAAAAATGGGGTTTTTTAGAAAGAGTTTTCTTGATTGTAGCTATTGGAGGCGCGGGGGGCTTATGTGGAATTTCAGGAAGTTTTGGGGCCTAATTGTAATTTTGGAAAGTTAAGGGCTTAATTGTAATTTTGAGAAGTTTAGGGGGCTTAATTGTAATTTTGGGAAGTTTAGGGACTTAATTATAATTTTTGGAAGTTTAGGGGCTTAATTGTAATTTTCGGACAAAATGGGGTCTAAATTGCAATTTTGGAAAGTTTGGGGTTCAATCTGTAATTAGGAGAAGCTTGCATGGCTTGGAGGAGCTTGTGGCTCATGTGGCTTGGAAGATGGCTTGGTGGCTTATGTGGCTTAGGGGAGGCTTGGTAGCTTCTGTGGCTTGAAACGACTTGGAGGCTGAAGGGCTTACGTGGCTCACCTAGGCTCGGTGGCTCGGCTCTGGCGCTGGCTCACTTGGTGTGCATGCTGAAAATGAAGAGGGCAATCCCAATCCACATATGCACAGGGCCCAAGACAACTATGGCTGCACTTGGACCTATACGAATATCTAAATAGCGAACAGTAGAAAAAGCTACCAATTCATTTTTAGAGCTCGTTGCGTGAGATTAAGGAATGAAAAATGGGGTTTTTTAGAAAGAGTTTTCTTGATTGTAGCTATTGGAGGCGCGGGGGGCTTATGTGGAATTTCAGGAAGTTTTGGGGCCTAATTGTAATTTTGGAAAGTTAAGGGCTTAATTGTAATTTTGAGAAGTTTAGGGGGCTTAATTGTAATTTTGGGAAGTTTAGGGACTTAATTATAATTTTTGGAAGTTTAGGGGCTTAATTGTAATTTTGGGACAAAATGGGGTCTAAATTGCAATTTTGGAAAGTTTGGGGTTCAATCTGTAATTAGGAGAAGCTTGCATGGCTTGGAGGAGCTTGTGGCTCATGTGGCTTGGAAGATGGCTTGGTGGCTTATGTGGCTTAGGGGAGGCTTGGTAGCTTCTGTGGCTTGAAACGACTTGGAGGCTGAAGGGCTTACGTGGCTCACCTAGGCTCGGTGGCTCGGCTCTGGCGCTGGCTCACTTGGTGTGCATGCTGAAAATGAAAAGGGCAATCCCAATCCACATATGCACAGGGCCCAAGACAACTATGGCTGCACTTGGACCTATACGAATATCTAAATAGCGAACAGTAGAAAAAGCTACCAATTCATTTTTAGAGCTCGTTGCGTGAGATTAAGGAATGAAAAATGGGGTTTTTTAGAAAGAGTTTTCTTGATTGTAGCTATTGGAGGCGCGGGGGGCTTATGTGGAATTTCAGGAAGTTTTGGGGCCTAATTGTAATTTTGGAAAGTTAAGGGCTTAATTGTAATTTTGAGAAGTTTAGGGGGCTTAATTGTAATTTTGGGAAGTTTAGGGACTTAATTATAATTTTTGGAAGTTTAGGGGCTTAATTGTAATTTTCGGACAAAATGGGGTCTAAATTGCAATTTTGGAAAGTTTGGGGTTCAATCTGTAATTAGGAGAAGCTTGCATGGCTTGGAGGAGCTTGTGGCTCATGTGGCTTGGAAGATGGCTTGGTGGCTTATGTGGCTTAGGGGAGGCTTGGTAGCTTCTGTGGCTTGAAACGACTTGGAGGCTGAAGGGCTTACGTGGCTCACCTAGGCTCGGTGGCTCGGCTCTGGCGCTGGCTCACTTGGTGTGCATGCTGAAAATGAAGAGGGCAATCCCAATCCACATATGCACAGGGCCCAAGACAACTATGGCTGCACTTGGACCTATACGAATATCTAAATAGCGAACAGTAGAAAAAGCTACCAATTCATTTTTAGAGCTCGTTGCGTGAGATTAAGGAATGAAAAATGGGGTTTTTTAGAAAGAGTTTTCTTGATTGTAGCTATTGGAGGCGCGGGGGGCTTATGTGGAATTTCAGGAAGTTTTGGGGCCTAATTGTAATTTTGGAAAGTTAAGGGCTTAATTGTAATTTTGAGAAGTTTAGGGGGCTTAATTGTAATTTTGGGAAGTTTAGGGACTTAATTATAATTTTTGGAAGTTTAGGGGCTTAATTGTAATTTTGGGACAAAATGGGGTCTAAATTGCAATTTTGGAAAGTTTGGGGTTCAATCTGTAATTAGGAGAAGCTTGCATGGCTTGGAGGAGCTTGTGGCTCATGTGGCTTGGAAGATGGCTTGGTGGCTTATGTGGCTTAGGGGAGGCTTGGTAGCTTCTGTGGCTTGAAACGACTTGGAGGCTGAAGGGCTTACGTGGCTCACCTAGGCTCGGTGGCTCGGCTCTGGCGCTGGCTCACTTGGTGTGCATGCTGAAAATGAAAAGGGCAATCCCAATCCACATATGCACAGGGCCCAAGACAACTATGGCTGCACTTGGACCTATACGAATATCTAAATAGCGAACAGTAGAAAAAGCTACCAATTCATTTTTAGAGCTCGTTGCGTGAGATTAAGGAATGAAAAATGGGGTTTTTTAGAAAGAGTTTTCTTGATTGTAGCTATTGGAGGCGCGGGGGGCTTATGTGGAATTTCAGGAAGTTTTGGGGCCTAATTGTAATTTTGGAAAGTTAAGGGCTTAATTGTAATTTTGAGAAGTTTAGGGGGCTTAATTGTAATTTTGGGAAGTTTAGGGACTTAATTATAATTTTTGGAAGTTTAGGGGCTTAATTGTAATTTTGGGACAAAATGGGGTCTAAATTGCAATTTTGGAAAGTTTGGGGTTCAATCTGTAATTAGGAGAAGCTTGCATGGCTTGGAGGAGCTTGTGGCTCATGTGGCTTGGAAGATGGCTTGGTGGCTTATGTGGCTTAGGGGAGGCTTGGTAGCTTCTGTGGCTTGAAACGACTTGGAGGCTGAAGGGCTTACGTGGCTCACCTAGGCTCGGTGGCTCGGCTCTGGCGCTGGCTCACTTGGTGTGCATGCTGAAAATGAAGAGGGCAATCCCAATCCACATATGCACAGGGCCCAAGACAACTATGGCTGCACTTGGACCTATACGAATATCTAAATAGCGAACAGTAGAAAAAGCTACCAATTCATTTTTAGAGCTCGTTGCGTGAGATTAAGGAATGAAAAATGGGGTTTTTTAGAAAGAGTTTTCTTGATTGAAGCTATTGGAGGCGCGGGGGGCTTATGTGGAATTTCAGGAAGTTTTGGGGCCTAATTGTAATTTTGGAAAGTTAAGGGCTTAATTGTAATTTTGAGAAGTTTAGGGGGCTTAATTGTAATTTTGGGAAGTTTAGGGACTTAATTATAATTTTTGGAAGTTTAGGGGCTTAATTGTAATTTTGGGACAAAATGGGGTCTAAATTGCAATTTTGGAAAGTTTGGGGTTCAATCTGTAATTAGGAGAAGCTTGCATGGCTTGGAGGAGCTTGTGGCTCATGTGGCTTGGAAGATGGCTTGGTGGCTTATGTGGCTTAGGGGAGGCTTGGTAGCTTCTGTGGCTTGAAACGACTTGGAGGCTGAAGGGCTTACGTGGCTCACCTAGGCTCGGTGGCTCGGCTCTGGCGCTGGCTCACTTGGTGTGCATGCTGAAAATGAAGAGGGCAATCCCAATCCACATATGCACAGGGCCCAAGACAACTATGGCTGCACTTGGACCTATACGAATATCTAAATAGCGAACAGTAGAAAAAGCTACCAATTCATTTTTAGAGCTCGTTGCGTGAGATTAAGGAATGAAAAATGGGGTTTTTTAGAAAGAGTTACACGCTCGTCGCAAACGCGCAAAAATAATTTCTAGATTTCCCCCAAACTATTGGTATAGTATAAGGTGCAACCTAGGTCATCTCCCAAAGACCATTTCATATTCTTAAGCAAATAAGGAGACAATTAGAACAAGGGGGTTTTGTAAAGATGTGATATTGAGTGTTAAACACAAAATACAGACTGAAATTAATTTCACTTAACAATTATCAACTCAAGGAATTCAGAGGCTATTTTCATAACTAATCATTGATCACTAAAATCATGCATTGTGTTTATCAACCTAGGATCATCTGGAACCCCTACAATGATCCTTGAATTCTCTACTGAGAAACCTCTCAGAATTTAATTGATTATGATCAACAAGATTTAGTAACCACTTAATCTTTTATCTAAACCAATTTTACAATCAGAATTCAGTTGAAGTAAGTAATAAAATGAAAACCTTCAATTCAATTACTTAATTTCTACTCTTCAAACTTTTGGAAAATGATTTACCAATCAAAAACCAATTATAAATCAATTATACATTAACCAAAATACGTCAACCGATCAAACTTTGATTAAAGAATAAAATTGAAGAATATAGTGAAGCAGAGTAGAAACCACTTAATATGCACGTAAATAAAGATCAAGACCTCAAAGTTAAAATGAAAATAGCTTGAATCCTTGAATTGAAACTACAAACCTAGCCTTCCATGAAGGAGGCAAACTAACAACAAAGAAAGAGGCAAACTAACAACAAATAAATCCTAAGCCTTCCATGTAGGAGGCAACTAACAACAAATAAATCCTAAGCCTTCCATGTAGGAGGCAACTAACAATAAAGAAAAGCTAAGCCTTCCATGTAGGAGGCAAACTAACAAGAAAGAAAAACTAAGCCTTCCATGAAGGAGGCAAAACTAACAAGAAAGAAAGAAAGGAAGAAAGAAAGAAAGAAAGAAAGAAAGTGGTATTGGAGTTAATCTCCAAAAATGGTGTGTGTCTCCTCTTGCAAACCCTTCTATTTATAGAGGATTTTTGAGGCATCATCTTCAGAAAGTCACCAACTAGGATATTACTTTTCTACCCTTTTCTTGCTTTCACATGGGCTTTGTTGAAATTGCAAAACACTTTTGAATTTTTGCCACCAATGAGCACAACAATTTTGACTTTCTTGCACCGCAATTTCGGATGTTCACATGTCCGAATTAGAGCTTGCCTTCTGAACAAAAGTTGTAGCCCTGGATCTTAGCTGTCCAACAAAGTTGATTTCATCTCAATATGACTTCTATATCTCAAGATATGGCCGGATCTTTGCACACTGTTCAAATTCCACGTCAGCAACACTATCTCATCTTTTGAGATAATTTCGGAGTCCTAAACATCCCATTTAGAATCTTCTCTTGCTTTGTAAATATGGACACTTCTTTAAGCTTTCATTCAAGATAGATTTCATGATTTTTGGATGTCTACAACTCCTATTATGCTCAAAATACTATAATAGTGTCATTTTAATCGGGTAAGCAAAGAAATTCAATTAAACTTCATATGAACCCAAACTCATAAAATATGACAAAGATCACTTAATTGAACATATAAGAAGTCTTAATGAGATAAAAGTGAGAGATAATTATTTATGAAATCTATGCTTATCAAATTCCCCCACACTTATCTTTTGCACGTCTCGGGCAAACTTAAGTTAAGGATTGGTGACTTTTTTTTTTTTTTTTTTTTTTTTTTTTTTTTTTTTTTTGAAAGAACATCAAAGTTTTGAGTTGATTTCTCAAGAATTCACAAAATTTCATGAAGCATTCTTTCATCACATTTTTGAAATTACTTAGAAAGGCAACTTTAATTTGAAAAACATAGATTGAGAAAGATAAAACCTCACATGATATACTCTGAATCTCTCAAGTGTTTGATTTGGTAAGTGTTTCTCTCAAATTCAATCCATGAAAGATGAACTATCATAGGCTTGCATATCTTCTACTTCTCTACTACTATGTACACATGCAATGCACAAATCAAGAGGTCTTTATTTTGGTTCTAACGGGAATAGAAAGATGAAATGATATATTGAAGAGATACAATGTTAGACCAATGAAAATGGTGAGGATTGAGAATTGATTGTAAGTGCAAGTGTGAGAAACAGATATCACTTCTTCAATTTTTTTTTTTTTTTTTTTTTTTATTTTTTTTTTTTTTGCAATATAATAGTTTATTTATTAATTTATTGCTTCAGTTTTTTTTTTTTTTTTTTTTTTTTTAACCATGATATTGATGAACACAACAATAATCTCCCCCACACTTATTGAAACACTTATGGTATGATAAATCCAGTATTCCTCACCTTCTATGGTCAGACAAAGTTGTTTTTTTTTTTTTTTTTTTTTTTTTTTTTTTTTATTTGTGGTGAGCTAAAAAGAAGAAAAGGCTAATCGGCTCAAAGGGCTGATCAAAGGATAAAATTATATGGTTTAGTTATTTGGCCAAGTGGTTTGTTCAAGAAAAACAGTGCCTCAATCATTTTTGTACAAATCATGTGAAAATGTAGCTTCAAAAAGAATCAATGCAAGTTCTGAAGTAACATATTCCATGGATGAAAATCACACAAGAAAGAAAATAATAATAAGGCTCAAAATCTCACAGGTAATATATTTATCAAATCTAATCTATCCAGTTCAAATATGTGTTGCCAAACTAATTAATCTCGAAATGTAAATCATTTTGCTTCAATTATTTTATGAAATCTAAAGAAAAACATACTTCCACATTCAAATTTTTTTTTTTTTTTTTTTTTTAAATCATAAGATGCGTATCAAGAGTCAAGTGTAACTCCTTACTCAGCCATCTTACTCAAAGCAAGTTTATGAATCTAACCTAATTTTTTTTTTTTTGTTTTTTTTGTTTTTTTTGTTTTTTTTTTTTTTTTTTGGGTTTTGTTTTGTTTTTTTTTTTTTTTAATTTTAGATATCGGACCATCTTCCCCCCAACCTATCCAAGACATTGTCCCCAATGTCTTAGATGAAATTTCATATAACAGGAAAAGAAATGTAAGAAAACCATCAAAGTAAGGAAAAGTTATAACCGAAGAGTGGTATCTGGTTCTCTTTTATCTCTGCCATCCTGATTTGGTTGGTTCACCAGCTGCATTGCTTGACTGAGCTCAGATGTAGGATTTTGCAAAATCTCAAGTAGCTGTTCAACAGTTGAAGCAGATACTATGATGTTGCGCATGGATTGTGGCATGAACTCCTGCTCTACTGCATGATCTAAAAAGGATATCAAACCATTATAAAAGCCATTAATATTCAATAAGCCCAAAGGTTTTTTATGAAAATTCCGATAGGCCCAAAATATAATGGTAAAAATTTCTTCCATTGTTCCAAGACCACCAGGTAATGCAATAAATGCATTAGAATTAACCAACATGTGTCTCATACGGTCATGCATGGTTGCAACCTTCAATTCAGTACCCAGGGTGAAGTAGGAGGTGCTCCCATTTTTTAAGCCAACACCTAAGACGTTACACCCCTTTGTGAGTGCAGATCCTGCAACATATCCTTTTAAACCCTGAATCCCTCCCCCATAAACAAGATTGATTTTTCTTGCAGCTAATGCCTTACCAAGGGTAGAAGCTGCATGTTGAAATTCTCCATCCTTTCCAAGGTTAGACCCACCAAAAACACAGATAGTATTGATCTTATCCATATACGGTGTTTCTGTCTTTTTTTTTTTTGAAAAAATATGTCATAGAGGTGGATAATTTATAGGGACTCAATATCAGACAAGGAGATCGCTTGAATAGTGCGGGATCAGGATTTGGTAGCAAAAGTTTGAATTTTTGCTGCAAAAGTTTGAATTTTTGTTGCAAAAGTTTGAATTTTGGTTGCAAAAGTTTGAATTTTGGGTTCAAGGAAAAGGTGAATGTCAGAGGGGAAAGACTTTAAGCAGGGGTGAAAATTTCAAAAAAAAACGGTGGCCCAATAAATTGAAAAGACAATGTAAATGACAAACATACACGCATGAGAATGAACAGTAGTTGTGATTGTGGCTCACATCTTCCTCTGGTTTTACGTCCAGTAACGGCTGAAACGCCTTCTAAGAGTCGAGGATGTGCTTCCTATTCAGTTTTCTTGTAAACTGACAACAGGGTCTTTTAAAGTCAGATTCCCAAGACTATAACGTGCTTTTTCCTTACGGAACAGTTCAAACAAATCAAGAAGGACTCCTTGTACATGCCCACTAGGATGCGTCTCAAGAGTCTGAATGATATCATCCAATGACTCCTTACTCAGTCCATCCTTTATGAATTGAATTTTGTCCTCTCGATTTCTTGAAACCATTCCAGGGTTCTTGCATCTTGTGTTACAGGTCCATCTTGCACACCTGTAGCAAACTCCAATTCTTTTTGCCCTTCTCTTCTTTGCATAGGAACTTCTTCCCATACCTGGCATATTTTTAACAAACGATTCTTGAAATTCACCTGCTAAACGTACCTTAGCTTCAATGATCCAACGGACATCTTCTGGAAGGCCTAAGAGTGTTAATGCTCTCAATCGTTCAAGTCTGCAATTGTAAATGTCTTTAAGAAAATTTCTGGGGAGAGTAGGGAACAAAATTTTGATCCTGGTGAGAGCTTTCTCCATTTTTTTCTTAAAACACTCAAGTTATTATTCCTGCAAGCTCAATGTGGTGTAATAGTTGGGATGATTTAAGAGGTGAAGAAGGAAGTTGAGAGATTAGTTGAAACTTATAAGCGAGGAATGTGAGAGAGGGAGAGGGAGAAAGAGAGAGAGAGAGAGAAAGAGAGAAAGAGAGAGAGAGAGAGACTTCTCTTGAATTTATTGCAGGTATGTGGCATTGTGCAAATGCACTTCTTCTACCGTGTGCTTTTGAAAACCTTCAAAAAATGGTTTAAGACGATGTCCATTCACCTTGAAGATTTTTTCAGTTACCTCATTTTTTATTTCAACTGCACCATAAGGAAAAACATTAGTAACTACAAATGGTCCTAACCATCTAGAGCGTAGCTTACCAGGCATAAGCTTTAGCCGAGAATTGAAAAGGAGAACTTTTTGTCCAACGGAAAACTCCTTTCTTGCCAACTTTTTGTCATGAAGAGCTTTGACCTTTTCTTTGTAAATTTTGGAGTTTTCGTATGCTTCTAATCGAATTTCTTCAAGTTCCTGCAATTGAAGCTTCCTATAGATTCCTGCTTGGTCTAGATCCATGTTGCATTTCTTTACTGCCCAAAATGCTCTATGCTCTAATTCAACTGGAAGATGACATGCTTTACCAAAGACAATCCTGTAGGGAGACATGCCAATGGGTGACTTGTAAGCTGTCCTATATGCCCATAATGCATCAACAAGGCGCAAGCTCCAATCCTTCCTGTTAGGCTGAACTGTTTTCTCTAAGATTTTCTTGATCTCTCGATTAGAAACTTCAGCTTGACCATTTGTTTGAGGATGATATGGGGTGGAGACTTTATGCATGACTCCATATTTGCGGAGTAGGGCTTCCATTGTGCGGTTGCAAAAATGAGTACCTTGGTCGCTAATTAGAGCTCTAGGAATGCCAAACCTGCTAAAAATGTTAGACCTGATAAAATCTGCAACAACTCGAGCATCATCAGTACGGGTGGCTTTTGCCTCCACCCATTTTGAAACATAATCAACAGCTAGCAGAATGTAAACAAAGCCAAAAGAGACAGGGAATGGACCCATAAAGTCTATACCCCATACATCAAATACCTCACAAAAGAGAAGTGGTTGTTGGGGCATCTCATTTCTGCGCGAAATACTCCCTATTCTTTGGCACTGCTCACAAGTTATGCATAATCTGTGTGCGTCACGAAATATTGTAGGCCAATAAAAGCCTGAGTCTAGTACTTTTCTAGCTGTCCGTTGTGGCCCAAAGTGTCCACCACAAGCTAGGGAATGGCAAAAGGTAAGTACAGACTGAACTTCATGATCTGGAACACACCTTCTAATGATTTGATCACTGCATGTCTTCCAAAGGTATGGTTCATCCCATATGTAGTGTTTGGCATCACTTTTCAACTTGGCAAGTTGCGATTTGGTGAAGTGTTTGGGTATTTCTTTTGCAACCAGATAGTTTACCAAATCTGCATACCAAGGATCCTTCCCGTGCAAATGATAGAGATGCTCTTCTGGGAATGAATCTGCAATTGAAGTTTCTTCACAAGGTTGCTGGATCCGACTTAAATGATCTGCTACAAGGTTCTCTGCACCACTCTTGTCTTTAATCTCTAAATCAAATTCTTGCAACAGAAGCATCCAACGAATCAGTCTTGGCTTAGCATCTGTCTTCTTCAGCAAGTATTTCAAAGCTGCATGGTCAGAGAAGACAATAACTTTAGATCCAAGCAAATAGGAGCGAAATTTATCTAATGCAAACACAATTGCCAAAAGCTCCTTCTCAGTAGTTGTGTAATTTGATTGGGTTGCATCAAGTGTGCGAGAGGCATATGCAATGACATGAGATCTCTTGCTAACTCTTTGAGACAGTACAGCACCAAGGGCATAATTGGATGCATCACACATTAATTCAAATGGAAGCGTCCAATTAGGTGGTTGAATGATGGGAGTGGTTGTCAACCGCTTCTTTAGTTCATCAAATGAATCCTTGCATGCTTGATCAAACACAAATTTGGTATCTTTTTGTAGTAGTTTAGAAAGAGGTTGTGCAATCTTGCTAAAATCCTTGATGAATCTTCTGTAAAAACCTGCATGACCAAGTAAAGAACGTACTTCTCGCACAGAAGTGGGGTAAGGTAGAGAAGTAATAATGTCTATCTTGGCCTTATCAACCTCTAAACCTTTGCTAGATACCAAGTGTCCTAAGACTATACCTTCTGTTGCCATGAAATGACATTTTTCAAAATTCAAAACCAGGTTAGTCTCAATGCATCTGTCCAAAACTTTAGAAAGGCTTTCTAAGCATGCATCAAAAGAAGAACCATATACAGTGAAGTCATCCATAAACACTTCCATGCAACTTTCTAAGAGATCAGAGAAAATGCTTACCATGCATCTTTGAAAGGTTCCAGGGGCATTGCATAGACCAAAGGGCATCCTTCGATAGGCAAAAGTACCAAAAGGACAAGTGAAGGTGGTCTTATGCTGGTCTTCTGGGGCTATATGTATTTGAAAATAACCTGAAAAACCATCTAGAAAGCAATAGTGAGATTTTCCTGCTAATCTTTCCAAAATTTGGTCTATGAAGGGCAAAGGGAAGTGATCCTTGCGAGTAGCTTGGTTAAGCTTCCTATAATCTATGCACACTCTCCAACTGTTTTGTATTCTGGTAGGGATTAGTTCATCATTGTGATTTTTGACTACAGTCATGCCAGTTTTCTTAGGAACTACTTGCACCGGGCTTACCCAATCACTGTCTGAGATGGGATAGATGATACCAGCTGCCAAAAGCTTACCTACTTCCTTCTTTACCACATCTAGGATGGTTGGATTCAAACGCCTTTGTGGTTGTCTAACAGGTCTGGTGTTTTCCTCTAGCAGTATCCTATGCATACAAGTAGATGGGCTAATACCTGGAATATCAGCCAAAGTCCATCCAATTGCTTGTTTATGGCTTTTTAAGGTTTGCAGTAACCTTTCTTCCTGTTGTGGTAGAAGGTTCTTTGCTACAATGACAGGAAGCTTCTCATTTTCCCCCAAATAAGCATACTTTAGATGTTCAGGCAAAGGCTTCAACTCTAAAGGAGGTGGTTGTATTATGGAAGGAAGAGATCTATCTGAGATTGAAATGTCTGCAACACTTGCATCTAACATGTCATCTTTCAACGAAGGTTGGTCTGCAGCATTAATCCTGGAACACACAATACATGAATCAAATTCATCACATGTGCAAGTAAAATTATCTAAGTAATCTAAATCAAAATCAAAAAATTTAAAAAGTAGATTGTCAATAGAATAATCATCCGCAAGAAGGTCTATGGCATCAAGTTGGAAGAGTGAATGATTCTCTATGGGATGCTTCATGGCTTCAAATATGTTGAATTGGATGATATCATCTCCAAATTCCATAGAGAGAGTCCCCGTATGCACATCTATCTTTGTTTTTGCAGTTTTGAGGAAAGGTCTCCCTAGGATCAAGGTTGCTCTATTGATGGATGACTCATCTTCCATATCCAAAATGTAGAAGTCAGCTGGAAAGATCAGCTTATTCACTTGAACTAGCACATCTTCAAGTACTCCGGCTGGATGTGCTGTACTTCTGTTGGCTAATTGAATCACCACACCAGTTGGCTTCAGTTCTCCCAGATTCAAAGATTTATAAACTGATGAGGGCATAACATTAATGGAAGCACCTAGATCCAGCAATGCATCACCAAATGTAGAGTTTCCTATTGTGCAAGGAATGGTGAAAGTTCCTGGATCTTTACATTTCTGAGGGAGGCTGGGTTGAATTAAGGCTGAAACATTGCGTCCCACACTAATCTTCTCATCCCCTTTGAGTCTTCTCTTATGCGTGCACAAATCCTTTAGAAATTTGGCATATTTGGGAATTTGCTTGATAGCATCTAGAAGTGGTATGTTGACTTCCACTTTCCTGAAAGTATCTAGAAGCTCCTTATCCAATTCTGCATGAACATTGGGCTTGGATTGAACCATTCTATTTGGAAAAGGTAAAGATACCTTCTGATCAGCACAATTTGGGGTTTTCTTCTCATCAGATGCTTCAAGTGCAGATCGTTTATGGCAAGCTTCTTTTTGTTGATCATTCGATGTCTTATCGAAGGCTGATGTACTTTTTTCATCAGACTTTCCCTCTGATTCAGATGGCTCATCAGAGATGTCTCCAGGTGTGGAGATAAATGCTTCTTTTTGGTGTGGATTAGTCTGATTGAAGCTTTGTTGCTTTAAAATTGTAGGGTCTGTCTGCACTTTCTTCCCACTTCTCAAGGTCATGGCATTCACACTTTTGGGATTTATGACAGGTTGAGAAGGTAGTTGACCAGAACCTTGAGATTTCAATTGGTTGACAGTGGTAGCCAACTGCCCAATTTGAGTTTGTAAATCCTGAATGGTAGAACTTACATTTTGTTGAAACTGAAGATTGTTGGTTGCTAATTGCTTCATCAAATCATCAAGAGAGGGTTCAGAAGCATTAGAGGGTACAGATTGCTGCATATGCTGTTGTTGTTGTCTGAATGGCGGTGGTTGGTATTTATTTTGGGAGTCAGATGTTTGAATCCTTTGTTGTTGTGGAGGACCATATCTCAAGTTAGGATGGTTTCTCCAACTAGGATTGTATGATCCAGAAGGTGGCTCAAACTTCTGTTGCTGATAATGTTGAGGAGGCCTGTATTGTTGTCCTGTGCCAAAAATACCATTTACTGCAGCCTCAGGTGTCTCACTTTCTTGCAATGTTGGGCATGCATCAGTAGGATGATCTGCAGAAGTGCAGATGCCACATGTTTTGGTTTTGTCAACAACATTAAGCTGCTGTTGTTGTCCGATGGCCAACTGTCTTACGATGGAGGTTAGTTCTTCAATTCTGTTCTCCAATCGTGTATGGTCTGTCTTGGTGGTCATTTCATGGACTCCTTTAGACAAGGAATTAGTTCGAGAATTGAATTGCTGAGAATTTTCTGCCATGTTAGCAATCAAATCTCGAGCTGCTGTAGGAGTTTTGTCCATAAGTGCTCCACCACTAGCTGCATCAACCATGCTTCTGTCCATTGGCATGAGTCCTTCATAGAAATACTGAATCAGTAATTGATCACTGATTTGATGGTGTGGACAAGTGGCGCATAGTTTCTTGAATCTCTCCCAATACTCATAGAGAGTTTCTTGGGAGTTCTGTCTGATGCCGCAAATCTCTTTCCTGATAGCTGCTGTTCTGGATGCAGGGAAGAATTTCTCCAAGAATAATCTTTTCATATCATTCCAGCTTGTAACAGATGTTGGATGTAGATAGTACAACCAGTCCTTAGCTCCATCATTTAAGGAGAAAGGAAATGCCTTCAACTTGATATGATCTTCTGGAATTCCTTGTGGCCGCATTGTGGAACACACAATGTGAAATTCCTTCAAATGTTTATGAGGGTCCTCACCTGCAAGGCCATGAAACTTAGGTAGCAAATGTATTAGTCCAGACTTCAGTTCAAATGGTGCATCAACATCAGGGTATTGAATGCACAATGGTTGATAAGCAACATCAGGTGCAGCTAATTCTTTTAAGGTTCTATCAGCCATGTTCTTAGCAAAATATTTAAAACTATCAAAATTTAAAGATGAAAAATCACTACTGTTACTTTCTTGGTTATTACTGGATGAATGTCTTCTATGTGCTCTTTTCAAATGGTGGAATGTTCTATCAATCTCAGGATCATATGCATATAAATTTTCAGGATTGGATCGGGTCATACACAAAAAGGTGAATTCATACAAAAAATCCAAGAATGATATACCTAAAGTAAAAACAATTGTTAGAAAGATTAAAATTTTTATACAAACTCCTAAATGAGCCTAGGAAATTAAAATGGTCCCCGGCAACGGCGCCAAATTTTTACACGCTCGTCGCAAACGCGCAAAAATAATTTCTAGATTTCCCCCAAACTATTGGTATAGTATAAGGTGCAACCTAGGTCATCTCCCAAAGACCATTTCATATTCTTAAGCAAATAAGGAGACAATTAGAACAAGGGGGTTTTGTAAAGATGTGATATTGAGTGTTAAACACAAAATACAGACTGAAATTAATTTCACTTAACAATTATCAACTCAAGGAATTCAGAGGCTATTTTCATAACTAATCATTGATCACTAAAATCATGCATTGTGTTTATCAACCTAGGATCATCTGGAACCCCTACAATGATCCTTGAATTCTCTACTGAGAAACCTCTCAGAATTTAATTGATTATGATCAACAAGATTTAGTAACCACTTAATCTTTTATCTAAACCAATTTTACAATCAGAATTCAGTTGAAGTAAGTAATAAAATGAAAACCTTCAATTCAATTACTTAATTTCTACTCTTCAAACTTTTGGAAAATGATTTACCAATCAAAAACCAATTATAAATCAATTATACATTAACCAAAATACGTCAACCGATCAAACTTTGATTAAAGAATAAAATTGAAGAATATAGTGAAGCAGAGTAGAAACCACTTAATATGCACGTAAATAAAGATCAAGACCTCAAAGTTAAAATGAAAATAGCTTGAATCCTTGAATTGAAACTACAAACCTAGCCTTCCATGAAGGAGGCAAACTAACAACAAAGAAAGAGGCAAACTAACAACAAATAAATCCTAAGCCTTCCATGTAGGAGGCAACTAACAACAAATAAATCCTAAGCCTTCCATGTAGGAGGCAACTAACAATAAAGAAAAGCTAAGCCTTCCATGTAGGAGGCAAACTAACAAGAAAGAAAAACTAAGCCTTCCATGAAGGAGGCAAAACTAACAAGAAAGAAAGAAAGGAAGAAAGAAAGAAAGAAAGAAAGAAAGTGGTATTGGAGTTAATCTCCAAAAATGGTGTGTGTCTCCTCTTGCAAACCCTTCTATTTATAGAGGATTTTTGAGGCATCATCTTCAGAAAGTCACCAACTAGGATATTACTTTTCTACCCTTTTCTTGCTTTCACATGGGCTTTGTTGAAATTGCAAAACACTTTTGAATTTTTGCCACCAATGAGCACAACAATTTTGACTTTCTTGCACCGCAATTTCGGATGTTCACATGTCCGAATTAGAGCTTGCCTTCTGAACAAAAGTTGTAGCCCTGGATCTTAGCTGTCCAACAAAGTTGATTTCATCTCAATATGACTTCTATATCTCAAGATATGGCCGGATCTTTGCACACTGTTCAAATTCCACGTCAGCAACACTATCTCATCTTTTGAGATAATTTCGGAGTCCTAAACATCCCATTTAGAATCTTCTCTTGCTTTGTAAATATGGACACTTCTTTAAGCTTTCATTCAAGATAGATTTCATGATTTTTGGATGTCTACAACTCCTATTATGCTCAAAATACTATAATAGTGTCATTTTAATCGGGTAAGCAAAGAAATTCAATTAAACTTCATATGAACCCAAACTCATAAAATATGACAAAGATCACTTAATTGAACATATAAGAAGTCTTAATGAGATAAAAGTGAGAGATAATTATTTATGAAATCTATGCTTATCAAAGAGTTTTCTTGATTGTAGCTATTGGAGGCGCGGGGGGCTTATGTGGAATTTCAGGAAGTTTTGGGGCCTAATTGTAATTTTGGAAAGTTAAGGGCTTAATTGTAATTTTGAGAAGTTTAGGGGGCTTAATTGTAATTTTGGGAAGTTTAGGGACTTAATTATAATTTTTGGAAGTTTAGGGGCTTAATTGTAATTTTGGGACAAAATGGGGTCTAAATTGCAATTTTGGAAAGTTTGGGGTTCAATCTGTAATTAGGAGAAGCTTGCATGGCTTGGAGGAGCTTGTGGCTCATGTGGCTTGGAAGATGGCTTGGTGGCTTATGTGGCTTAGGGGAGGCTTGGTAGCTTCTGTGGCTTGAAACGACTTGGAGGCTGAAGGGCTTACGTGGCTCACCTAGGCTCGGTGGCTCGGCTCTGGCGCTGGCTCACTTGGTGTGCATGCTGAAAATGAAGAGGGCAATCCCAATCCACATATGCACAGGGC
Source organism: Canavalia gladiata (assembly GCA_037954105.1). Lineage (NCBI taxonomy): Eukaryota > Viridiplantae > Streptophyta > Magnoliopsida > Fabales > Fabaceae > Canavalia > Canavalia gladiata. Next base: position 44,227,567 of record CM075660.1, read on the forward strand.
CCAAGACAACTATGGCTGCACTTGGACCTATACGAATATCTAAATAGCGAACAGTAGAAAAAGCTACCAATTCATTTTTAGAGCTCGTTGCGTGAGATTAAGGAATGAAAAATGGGGTTTTTTAGAAAGAGTTTTCTTGATTGTAGCTATTGGAGGCGCGGGGGGCTTATGTGGAATTTCAGGAAGTTTTGGGGCCTAATTGTAATTTTGGAAAGTTAAGGGCTTAATTGTAATTTTGAGAAGTTTAGGGGGCTTAATTGTAATTTTGGGAAGTTTAGGGACTTAATTATAATTTTTGGAAGTTTAGGGGCTTAATTGTAATTTTGGGACAAAATGGGGTCTAAATTGCAATTTTGGAAAGTTTGGGGTTCAATCTGTAATTAGGAGAAGCTTGCATGGCTTGGAGGAGCTTGTGGCTCATGTGGCTTGGAAGATGGCTTGGTGGCTTATGTGGCTTAGGGGAGGCTTGGTAGCTTCTGTGGCTTGAAACGACTTGGAGGCTGAAGGGCTTACGTGGCTCACCTAGGCTCGGTGGCTCGGCTCTGGCGCTGGCTCACTTGGTGTGCATGCTGAAAATGAAGAGGGCAATCCCAATCCACATATGCACAGGGCCCAAGACAACTATGGCTGCACTTGGACCTATACGAATATCTAAATAGCGAACAGTAGAAAAAGCTACCAATTCATTTTTAGAGCTCGTTGCGTGAGATTAAGGAATGAAAAATGGGGTTTTTTAGAAAGAGTTTTCTTGATTGTAGCTATTGGAGGCGCGGGGGGCTTATGTGGAATTTCAGGAAGTTTTGGGGCCTAATTGTAATTTTGGAAAGTTAAGGGCTTAATTGTAATTTTGAGAAGTTTAGGGGGCTTAATTGTAATTTTGGGAAGTTTAGGGACTTAATTATAATTTTTGGAAGTTTAGGGGCTTAATTGTAATTTTCGGACAAAATGGGGTCTAAATTGCAATTTTGGAAAGTTTGGGGTTCAATCTGTAATTAGGAGAAGCTTGCATGGCTTGGAGGAGCTTGGAGGAGCTTGTGGCTCATGTGGCTTGGAAGATGGCTTGGTGGCTTATGTGGCTTAGGGGAGGCTTGGTAGCTTCTGTGGCTTGAAACGACTTGGAGGCTGAAGGGCTTACGTGGCTCACCTAGGCTCGGTGGCTCGGCTCTGGCGCTGGCTCACTTGGTGTGCATGCTGAAAATGAAGAGGGCAATCCCAATCCACATATGCACAGGGCCCAAGACAACTTTGGCTGCACTTGGACCTATACGAATATCTAAATAGCGAACAGTAGAAAAAGCTACCAATTCATTTTTAGAGCTCGTTGCGTGAGATTAAGGAATGAAAAATGGGGTTTTTTAGAAAGAGTTTTCTTGATTGTAGCTATTGGAGGCGCGGGGGGCTTATGTGGAATTTCAGGAAGTTTTGGGGCCTAATTGTAATTTTGGAAAGTTAAGGGCTTAATTGTAATTTTGAGAAGTTTAGGGGGCTTAATTGTAATTTTGGGAAGTTTAGGGACTTAATTATAATTTTTGGAAGTTTAGGGGCTTAATTGTAATTTTGGGACAAAATGGGGTCTAAATTGCAATTTTGGAATGTTTGGGGTTCAATCTGTAATTAGGAGAAGCTTGCATGGCTTGGAGGAGCTTGTGGCTCATGTGGCTTGGAAGATGGCTTGGTGGCTTATGTGGCTTAGGGGAGGCTTGGTAGCTTCTGTGGCTTGAAACGACTTGGAGGCTGAAGGGCTTACGTGGCTCACCTAGGCTCGGTGGCTCGGCTCTGGCGCTGGCTCACTTGGTGTGCATGCTGAAAATGAAGAGGGCAATCCCAATCCACATATGCACAGGGCCCAAGACAACTATGGCTGCACTTGGACCTATACGAATATCTAAATAGCGAACAGTAGAAAAAGCTACCAATTCATTTTTAGAGCTCGTTGCGTGAGATTAAGGAATGAAAAATGGGGTTTTTTAGAAAGAGTTTTCTTGATTGTAGCTATTGGAGGCGCGGGGGGCTTATGTGGAATTTCAGGAAGTTTTGGGGCCTAATTGTAATTTTGGAAAGTTAAGGGCTTAATTGTAATTTTGAGAAGTTTAGGGGGCTTAATTGTAATTTTGGGAAGTTTAGGGACTTAATTATAATTTTTGGAAGTTTAGGGGCTTAATTGTAATTTTGGGACAAAATGGGGTCTAAATTGCAATTTTGGAAAGTTTGGGGTTCAATCTGTAATTAGGAGAAGCTTGCATGGCTTGGAGGAGCTTGTGGCTCATGTGGCTTGGAAGATGGCTTGGTGGCTTATGTGGCTTAGGGGAGGCTTGGTAGCTTCTGTGGCTTGAAACGACTTGGAGGCTGAAGGGCTTACGTGGCTCACCTAGGCTCGGTGGCTCGGCTCTGGCGCTGGCTCACTTGGTGTGCATGCTGAAAATGAAGAGGGCAATCCCAATCCACATATGCACAGGGCCCAAGACAACTTTGGCTGCACTTGGACCTATACGAATATCTAAATAGCGAACAGTAGAAAAAGCTACCAATTCATTTTTAGAGCTCGTTGCGTGAGATTAAGGAATGAAAAATGGGGTTTTTTAGAAAGAGTTTTCTTGATTGTAGCTATTGGAGGCGCGGGGGGCTTATGTGGAATTTCAGGAAGTTTTGGGGCCTAATTGTAATTTTGGAAAGTTAAGGGCTTAATTGTAATTTTGAGAAGTTTAGGGGGCTTAATTGTAATTTTGGGAAGTTTAGGGACTTAATTATAATTTTTGGAAGTTTAGGGGCTTAATTGTAATTTTGGGACAAAATGGGGTCTAAATTGCAATTTTGGAAAGTTTGGGGTTCAATCTGTAATTAGGAGAAGCTTGCATGGCTTGGAGGAGCTTGTGGCTCATGTGGCTTGGAAGATGGCTTGGTGGCTTATGTGGCTTAGGGGAGGCTTGGTAGCTTCTGTGGCTTGAAACGACTTGGAGGCTGAAGGGCTTACGTGGCTCACCTAGGCTCGGTGGCTCGGCTCTGGCGCTGGCTCACTTGGTGTGCATGCTGAAAATGAAGAGGGCAATCCCAATCCACATATGCACAGGGCCCAAGACAACTATGGCTGCACTTGGACCTATACGAATATCTAAATAGCGAACAGTAGAAAAAGCTACCAATTCATTTTTAGAGCTCGTTGCGTGAGATTAAGGAATGAAAAATGGGGTTTTTTAGAAAGAGTTTTCTTGATTGTAGCTATTGGAGGCGCGGGGGGCTTATGTGGAATTTCAGGAAGTTTTGGGGCCTAATTGTAATTTTGGAAAGTTAAGGGCTTAATTGTAATTTTGAGAAGTTTAGGGGGCTTAATTGTAATTTTGGGAAGTTTAGGGACTTAATTATAATTTTTGGAAGTTTAGGGGCTTAATTGTAATTTTGGGACAAAATGGGGTCTAAATTGCAATTTTGGAAAGTTTGGGGTTCAATCTGTAATTAGGAGAAGCTTGCATGGCTTGGAGGAGCTTGTGGCTCATGTGGCTTGGAAGATGGCTTGGTGGCTTATGTGGCTTAGGGGAGGCTTGGTAGCTTCTGTGGCTTGAAACGACTTGGAGGCTGAAGGGCTTACGTGGCTCACCTAGGCTCGGTGGCTCGGCTCTGGCGCTGGCTCACTTGGTGTGCATGCTGAAAATGAAGAGGGCAATCCCAATCCACACATGCACAGGGCCCAAGACAACTATGGCTGCACTTGGACCTATACGAATATCTAAATAGCGAACAGTAGAAAAAGCTACCAATTCATTTTTAGAGCTCGTTGCGTGAGATTAAGGAATGAAAAATGGGGTTTTTTAGAAAGAGTTTTCTTGATTGTAGCTATTGGAGGCGCGGGGGGCTTATGTGGAATTTCAGGAAGTTTTGGGGCCTAATTGTAATTTTGGAAAGTTTAGGGCTTAATTGTAATTTTGAGAAGTTTAGGGGGCTTAATTGTAATTTTGGGAAGTTTAGGGACTTGATTATAATTTTTGGAAGTTTAGGGGCTTAATTGTAATTTTGGGACAAAATGGGGTCTAAATTGCAATTTTGGAAAGTTTGGGGTTCAATCTGTAATTAGGAGAAGCTTGCATGGCTTGGAGGAGCTTGTGGCTCATGTGGCTTGGAAGATGGCTTGGTGGCTTATGTGGCTTAGGGGAGGCTTGGTAGCTTCTGTGGCTTGAAACGACTTGGAGGCTGAAGGGCTTACGTGGCTCACCTAGGCTCGGTGGCTCGGCTCTGGCGCTGGCTCACTTGGTGTGCATGCTGAAAATGAAGAGGGCAATCCCAATCCACATATGCACAGGGCCCAAGACAACTATGCCTGCACTTGGACCTATACGAATATCTAAATAGCGAACAGTAGAAAAAGCTACCAATTCATTTTTAGAGCTCGTTGCGTGAGATTAAGGAATGAAAAATGGGGTTTTTTAGAAAGAGTTTTCTTGATTGTAGCTATTGGAGGCGCGGGGGGCTTATGTGGAATTTCAGGAAGTTTTGGGGCCTAATTGTAATTTTGGAAAGTTTAGGGCTTAATTGTAATTTTGAGAAGTTTAGGGGGCTTAATTGTAATTTTGGGAAGTTTAGGGACTTAATTATAATTTTTGGAAGTTTAGGGGCTTAATTGTAATTTTGGGACAAAATGGGGTCTAAATTGCAATTTTGGAAAGTTTGGGGTTCAATCTGTAATTAGGAGAAGCTTGCATGGCTTGGAGGAGCTTGTGGCTCATGTGGCTTGGAAGATGGCTTGGTGGCTTATGTGGCTTAGGGGAGGCTTGGTAGCTTCTGTGGCTTGAAACGACTTGGAGGCTGAAGGGCTTACGTGGCTCACCTAGGCTCGGTGGCTCGGCTCTGGCGCTGGCTCACTTGGTGTGCATGCTGAAAATGAAGAGGGCAATCCCAATCCACACATGCACAGGGCCCAAGACAACTATGGCTGCACTTGGACCTATACGAATATCTAAATAGCGAACAGTAGAAAAAGCTACCAATTCATTTTTAGAGCTCGTTGCGTGAGATTAAGGAATGAAAAATGGGGTTTTTTAGAAAGAGTTTTCTTGATTGTAGCTATTGGAGGCGCGGGGGGCTTATGTGGAATTTCAGGAAGTTTTGGGGCCTAATTGTAATTTTGGAAAGTTAAGGGCTTAATTGTAATTTTGAGAAGTTTAGGGGGCTTAATTGTAATTTTGGGAAGTTTAGGGACTTAATTATAATTTTTGGAAGTTTAGGGGCTTAATTGTAATTTTGGGACAAAATGGGGTCTAAATTGCAATTTTGGAAAGTTTGGGGTTCAATCTGTAATTAGGAGAAGCTTGCATGGCTTGGAGGAGCTTGTGGCTCATGTGGCTTGGAAGATGGCTTGGTGGCTTATGTGGCTTAGGGGAGGCTTGGTAGCTTCTGTGGCTTGAAACGACTTGGAGGCTGAAGGGCTTACGTGGCTCACCTAGGCTCGGTGGCTCGGCTCTGGCGCTGGCTCACTTGGTGTGCATGCTGAAAATGAAGAGGGCAATCCCAATCCACATATGCACAGGGCCCAAGACAACTATGGCTGCGCTTGGACCTATACGAATATCTAAATAGCGAACAGTAGAAAAAGCTACCAATTCATTTTTAGAGCTCGTTGCGTGAGATTAAGGAATGAAAAATGGGGTTTTTTAGAAAGAGTTTTCTTGATTGTAGCTATTGGAGGCGCGGGGGGCTTATGTGGAATTTCAGGAAGTTTTGGGGCCTAATTGTAATTTTGGAAAGTTAAGGGCTTAATTGTAATTTTGAGAAGTTTAGGGGGCTTAATTGTAATTTTGGGAAGTTTAGGGACTTGATTATAATTTTTGGAAGTTTAGGGGCTTAATTGTAATTTTGGGACAAAATGGGGTCTAAATTGCAATTTTGGAAAGTTTGGGGTTCAATCTGTAATTAGGAGAAACTTGCATGGCTTGGAGGAGCTTGTGGCTCATGTGGCTTGGAAGATGGCTTGGTGGCTTATGTGGCTTAGGGGAGGCTTGGTAGCTTCTGTGGCTTGAAACGACTTGGAGGCTGAAGGGCTTACGTGGCTCACCTAGGCTCGGTGGCTCGGCTCTGGCGCTGGCTCACTTGGTGTGCATGCTGAAAATGAAGAGGGCAATCCCAATCCACATATGCACAGGGCCCAAGACAACTATGGCTGCACTTGGACCTATACGAATATCTAAATAGCGAATAGTAGAAAAAGCTACCAATTCATTTTTAGAGCTCGTTGCGTGAGATTAAGGAATGAAAAATGGGGTTTTTTAGAAAGAGTTTTCTTGATTGTAGCTATTGGAGGCGCGGGGGGCTTATGTGGAATTTCAGGAAGTTTTGGGGCCTAATTGTAATTTTGGAAAGTTAAGGGCTTAATTGTAATTTTGAGAAGTTTAGGGGGCTTAATTGTAATTTTGGGAAGTTTAGGGACTTAATTATAATTTTTGGAAGTTTAGGGGCTTAATTGTAATTTTGGGACAAAATGGGGTCTAAATTGCAATTTTGGAAAGTTTGGGGTTCAATCTGTAATTAGGAGAAGCTTGCATGGCTTGGAGGAGCTTGTGGCTCATGTGGCTTGGAAGATGGCTTGGTGGCTTATGTGGCTTAGGGGAGGCTTGGTAGCTTCTGTGGCTTGAAACGACTAGGAGGCTGAAGGGCTTACGTGGCTCACCTAGGCTCGGTGGCTCGGCTCTGGCGCTGGCTCACTTGGTGTGCATGCTGAAAATGAAGAGGGCAATCCCAATCCACATATGCACAGGGCCCAAGACAACTATGGCTGCACTTGGACCTATACGAATATCTAAATAGCGAACAGTAGAAAAAGCTACCAATTCATTTTTAGAGCTCGTTGCGTGAGATTAAGGAATGAAAAATGGGGTTTTTTAGAAAGAGTTTTCTTGATTGTAGCTATTGGAGGCGCGGGGGGCTTATGTGGAATTTCAGGAAGTTTTGGGGCCTAATTGTAATTTTGGAAAGTTAAGGGCTTAATTGTAATTTTGAGAAGTTTAGGGGGCTTAATTGTAATTTTGGGAAGCTTAGGGACTTAATTATAATTTTTGGAAGTTTAGGGGCTTAATTGTAATTTTGGGACAAAATGGGGTCTAAATTGCAATTTTGGAAAGTTTGGGGTTCAATCTGTAATTAGGAGAAGCTTGCATGGCTTGGAGGAGCTTGTGGCTCATGTGGCTTGGAAGATGGCTTGGTGGCTTATGTGGCTTAGGGGAGGCTTGGTAGCTTCTGTGGCTTGAAACGACTTGGAGGCTGAAGGGCTTACGTGGCACACCTAGGCACGATGGCTCGGCTCTGGCGCTGGCTCACTTGGTGTGCATGCTGAAAATGAAGAGGGCAATCCCAATCCACATATGCACAGGGCCCAAGACAACTATGGCTGCACTTGGACCTATACGAATATCTAAATAGCGAACAGTAGAAAAAGCTACCAATTCATTTTTAGAGCTCGTTGCGTGAGATTAAGGAATGAAAAATGGGGTTTTTTAGAAAGAGTTTTCTTGATTGTAGCTATTGGAGGCGCGGGGGGCTTATGTGGAATTTCAGGAAGTTTTGGGGCCTAATTGTAATTTTGGAAAGTTTAGGGCTTAATTGTAATTTTGAGAAGTTTAGGGGGCTTAATTGTAATTTTGGGAAGTTTAGGGACTTAATTATAATTTTTGCAAGTTTAGGGGCTTAATTGTAATTTTGGGACAAAATGGGGTCTAAATTGCAATTTTGGAAAGTTTAGGGTTCAATCTGTAATTAGGAGAAGCTTGCATGGCTTGGAGGAGCTTGTGGCTCATGTGGCTTGGAAGATGGCTTGGTGGCTTATGTGGCTTAGGGGAGGCTTGGTAGCTTCTGTGGCTTGAAACGACTTGGAGGCTGAAGGGCTTACGTGGCTCACCTAGGCTCGGTGGCTCGGCTCTGGCGCTGGCTCACTTGGTGTGCATGCTGAAAATGAAGAGGGCAATCCCAATCCACATATGCACAGGGCCCAAGACAACTATGGCTGCACTTGGACCTATACGAATATCTAAATAGCGAACAGTAGAAAAAGCTACCAATTCATTTTTAGAGCTCGTTGCGTGAGATTAAGGAATGAAAAATGGGGTTTTTTAGAAAGAGTTTTCTTGATTGTAGCTATTGGAGGCGCGGGGGGCTTATGTGGAATTTCAGGAAGTTTTGGGGCCTAATTGTAATTTTGGAAAGTTAAGGGCTTAATTGTAATTTTGAGAAGTTTAGGGGGCTTAATTGTAATTTTGGGAAGTTTAGGGACTTAATTATAATTTTTGGAAGTTTAGGGGCTTAATTGTAATTTTGGGACAAAATGGGGTCTAAATTGCAATTTTGGAAAGTTTGGGGTTCAATCTGTAATTAGGAGAAGCTTGCATGGCTTGGAGGAGCTTGTGGCTCATGTGGCTTGGAAGATGGCTTGGTGGCTTATGTGGCTTAGGGGAGGCTTGGTAGCTTCTGTGGCTTGAAACGACTTGGAGGCTGAAGGGCTTACGTGGCTCACCTAGGCTCGGTGGCTCGGCTCTGGCGCTGGCTCACTTGGTGTGCATGCTGAAAATGAAGAGGGCAATCCCAATCCACATATGCACAGGGCCCAAGACAACTATGGCTGCACTTGGACCTATACGAATATCTAAATAGCGAACAGTAGAAAAAGATACCAATTCATTTTTAGAGCTCGTTGCGTGAGATTAAGGAATGAAAAATGGGGTTTTTTAGAAAGAGTTTTCTTGATTGTAGCTATTGGAGGCGCGGGGGGCTTATGTGGAATTTCAGGAAGTTTTGGGGCCTAATTGTAATTTTGGAAAGTTAAGGGGTTAATTGTAATTTTGAGAAGTTTAGGGGGCTTAATTGTAATTTTGGGAAGTTTAGGGACTTAATTATAATTTTTGGAAGTTTAGGGGCTTAATTGTAATTTTGGGACAAAATGGGGTCTAAATTGCAATTTTGGAAAGTTTGGGGTTCAATCTGTAATTAGGAGAAGCTTGCATGGCTTGGAGGAGCTTGTGGCTCATGTGGCTTGGAAGATGGCTTGGTGGCTTATGTGGCTTAGGGGAGGCTTGGTAGCTTCTGTGGCTTGAAACGACTTGGAGGCTGAAGGGCTTACGTGGCTCACCTAGGCTCGGTGGCTCGGCTCTGGCGCTGGCTCACTTGGTGTGCATGCTGAAAATGAAGAGGGCAATCCCAATCCACATATGCACAGGGTCCAAGACAACTATGGCTGCACTTGGACCTATACGAATATCTAAATAGCGAACAGTAGAAAAAGCTACCAATTCATTTTTAGAGCTCGTTGCGTGAGATTAAGGAATGAAAAATGGGGTTTTTTAGAAAGAGTTTTCTTGATTGTAGCTATTGGAGGCGCGGGGGGCTTATGTGGAATTTCAGGAAGTTTTGGGGCCTAATTGTAATTTTGGAAAGTTTAGGGCTTAATTGTAATTTTGAGAAGTTTAGGGGGCTTAATTGTAATTTTGGGAAGTTTAGGGACTTGATTATAATTTTTGGAAGTTTAGGGGCTTAATTGTAATTTTGGGACAAAATGGGGTCTAAATTGCAATTTTGGAAAGTTTGGGGTTCAATCTGTAATTAGGAGAAGCTTGCATGGCTTGGAGGAGCTTGTGGCTCATGTGGCTTGGAAGATGGCTTGGTGGCTTATGTGGCTTAGGGGAGGCTTGGTAGCTTCTGTGGCTTGAAACGACTTGGAGGCTGAAGGGCTTACGTGGCTCACCTAGGCTCGGTGGCTCGGCTCTGGCGCTGGCTCACTTGGTGTGCATGCTGAAAATGAAGAGGGCAATCCCAATCCACATATGCACAGGGCCCAACACAACTATGGCTGCACTTGGACCTATACGAATATCTAAATAGCGAACAGTAGAAAAAGCTACCAATTCATTTTTAGAGCTCGTTGCGTGAGATTAAGGAATGAAAAATGGGGTTTTTTAGAAAGAGTTTTCTTGATTGTAGCTATTGGAGGCGCGGGGGGCTTATGTGGAATTTCAGGAAGTTTTGGGGCCTAATTGTAATTTTGGAAAGTTTAGGGCTTAATTGTAATTTTGAGAAGTTTAGGGGGCTTAATTGTAATTTTGGGAAGTTTAGGGACTTAATTATAATTTTTGGAAGTTTAGGGGCTTAATTGTAATTTTGGGACAAAATGGGGTCTAAATTGCAATTTTGGAAAGTTTAGGGTTCAATCTGTAATTAGGAGAAGCTTGCATGGCTTGGAGGAGCTTGTGGCTCATGTGGCTTGGAAGATGGCTTGGTGGCTTATGTGGCTTAGGGGAGGCTTGGTAGCTTCTGTGGCTTGAAACGACTTGGAGGCTGAAGGGCTTACGTGGCTCACCTAGGCTCGGTGGCTCGGCTCTGGCGCTGGCTCACTTGGTGTGCATGCTGAAAATGAAGAGGGCAATCCCAATCCACATATGCACAGGGCCCAAGACAACTATGGCTGCACTTGGACCTATACGAATATCTAAATAGCGAACAGTAGAAAAAGCTACCAATTCATTTTTAGAGCTCGTTGCGTGAGATTAAGGAATGAAAAATGGGGTTTTTTAGAAAGAGTTTTCTTGATTGTAGCTATTGGAGGCGCGGGGGGCTTATGTGGAATTTCAGGAAGTTTTGGGGCCTAATTGTAATTTTCGAAAGTTTAGGGCTTAATTGTAATTTTGAGAAGTTTAGGGGGCTTAATTGTAATTTTGGGAAGTTTAGGGACTTGATTATAATTTTTGGAAGTTTAGGGGCTTAATTGTAATTTTGGGACAAAATGGGGTCTAAATTGCAATTTTGGAAAGTTTGGGGTTCAATCTGTAATTAGGAGAAGCTTGCATGGCTTGGAGGAGCTTGTGGCTCATGTGGCTTGGAAGATGGCTTGGTGGCTTATGTGGCTTAGGGGAGGCTTGGTAGCTTCTGTGGCTTGAAACGACTTGGAGGCTGAAGGGCTTACGTGGCTCACCTAGGCTCGGTGGCTCGGCTCTGGCGCTGGCTCACTTGGTGTGCATGCTGAAAATGAAGAGGGCAATCCCAATCCACATATGCACAGGGCCCAAGACAACTATGGCTGCACTTGGACCTATACGAATATCTAAATAGCGAACAGTAGAAAAAGCTACCAATTCATTTTTAGAGCTCGTTGCGTGAGATTAAGGAATGAAAAATGGGGTTTTTTAGAAAGAGTTTTCTTGATTGTAGCTATTGGAGGCGCGGGGGGCTTATGTGGAATTTCAGGAAGTTTTGGGGCCTAATTGTAATTTTGGAAAGTTTAGGGCTTAATTGTAATTTTGAGAAGTTTAGGGGGCTTAATTGTAATTTTGGGAAGTTTAGGGACTTAATTATAATTTTTGGAAGTTTAGGGGCTTAATTGTAATTTTGGGAAAAAATGGGGTCTAAATTGCAATTTTGGAAAGTTTGGGGTTCAATCTGTAATTAGGAGAAGCTTGCATGGCTTGGAGGAGCTTGTGGCTCATGTGGCTTGGAAGATGGCTTGGTGGCTTATGTGGCTTAGGGGAGGCTTGGTAGCTTCTGTGGCTTGAAACGACTTGGAGGCTGAAGGGCTTACGTGGCTCACCTAGGCTCGGTGGCTCGGCTCTGGCGCTGGCTCACTTGGTGTGCATGCTGAAAATGAAGAGGGCAATCCCAATCCACATATGCACAGGGCCCAAGACAACTATGGCTGCACTTGGACCTATACGAATATCTAAATAGCGAACAGTAGAAAAAGCTACCAATTCATTTTTAGAGCTCGTTGCGTGAGATTAAGGAATGAAAAATGGGGTTTTTTAGAAAGAGTTTTCTTGATTGTAGCTATTGGAGGCGCGGGGGGCTTATGTGGAATTTCAGGAAGTTTTGGGGCCTAATTGTAATTTTGGAAAGTTAAGGGCTTAATTGTAATTTTGAGAAGTTTAGGGGGCTTAATTGTAATTTTGGGAAGTTTAGGGACTTAATTATAATTTTTGGAAGTTTAGGGGCTTAATTGTAATTTTCGGACAAAATGGGGTCTAAATTGCAATTTTGGAAAGTTTGGGGTTCAATCTGTAATTAGGAGAAGCTTGCATGGCTTGGAGGAGCTTGTGGCTCATGTGGCTTGGAAGATGGCTTGGTGGCTTATGTGGCTTAGGGGAGGCTTGGTAGCTTCTGTGGCTTGAAACGACTTGGAGGCTGAAGGGCTTACGTGGCTCACCTAGGCTCGGTGGCTCGGCTCTGGCGCTGGCTCACTTGGTGTGCATGCTGAAAATGAAGAGGGCAATCCCAATCCACATATGCACAGGGCCCAAGACAACTATGGCTGCACTTGGACCTATACGAATATCTAAATAGCGAACAGTAGAAAAAGCTACCAATTCATTTTTAGAGCTCGTTGCGTGAGATTAAGGAATGAAAAATGGGGTTTTTTAGAAAGAGTTTTCTTGATTGTAGCTATTGGAGGCGCGGGGGGCTTATGTGGAATTTCAGGAAGTTTTGGGGCCTAATTGTAATTTTCGAAAGTTTAGGGCTTAATTGTAATTTTGAGAAGTTTAGGGGGCTTAATTGTAATTTTGGGAAGTTTAGGGACTTGATTATAATTTTTGGAAGTTTAGGGGCTTAATTGTAATTTTGGGACAAAATGGGGTCTAAATTGCAATTTTGGAAAGTTTGGGGTTCAATCTGTAATTAGGAGAAGCTTGCATGGCTTGGAGGAGCTTGTGGCTCATGTGGCTTGGAAGATGGCTTGGTGGCTTATGTGGCTTAGGGGAGGCTTGGTAGCTTCTGTGGCTTGAAACGACTTGGAGGCTGAAGGGCTTACGTGGCTCACCTAGGCTCGGTGGCTCGGCTCTGGCGCTGGCTCACTTGGTGTGCATGCTGAAAATGAAGAGGGCAATCCCAATCCACATATGCACAGGGCCCAAGACAACTATGGCTGCACTTGGACCTATACGAATATCTAAATAGCGAACAGTAGAAAAAGCTACCAATTCATTTTTAGAGCTCGTTGCGTGAGATTAAGGAATGAAAAATGGGGTTTTTTAGAAAGAGTTTTCTTGATTGTAGCTATTGGAGGCGCGGGGGGCTTATGTGGAATTTCAGGAAGTTTTGGGGCCTAATTGTAATTTTGGAAAGTTTAGGGCTTAATTGTAATTTTGAGAAGTTTAGGGGGCTTAATTGTAATTTTGGGAAGTTTAGGGACTTAATTATAATTTTTGGAAGTTTAGGGGCTTAATTGTAATTTTGGGAAAAAATGGGGTCTAAATTGCAATTTTGGAAAGTTTGGGGTTCAATCTGTAATTAGGAGAAGCTTGCATGGCTTGGAGGAGCTTGTGGCTCATGTGGCTTGGAAGATGGCTTGGTGGCTATGTGGCTTAGGGGAGGCTTGGTAGCTTCTGTGGCTTGAAACGACTTGGAGGCTGAAGGGCTTACGTGGCTCACCTAGGCTCGGTGGCTCGGCTCTGGCGCTGGCTCACTTGGTGTGCATGCTGAAAATGAAGAGGGCAATCCCAATCCACATATGCACAGGGCCCAAGACAACTATGGCTGCACTTGGACCTATACGAATATCTAAATAGCGAACAGTAGAAAAAGCTACCAATTCATTTTTAGAGCTCGTTGCGTGAGATTAAGGAATGAAAAATGGGGTTTTTTAGAAAGAGTTTTCTTGATTGTAGCTATTGGAGGCGCGGGGGGCTTATGTGGAATTTCAGGAAGTTTTGGGGCCTAATTGTAATTTTGGAAAGTTAAGGGCTTAATTGTAATTTTGAGAAGTTTAGGGGGCTTAATTGTAATTTTGGGAAGTTTAGGGACTTAATTATAATTTTTGGAAGTTTAGGGGCTTAATTGTAATTTTCGGACAAAATGGGGTCTAAATTGCAATTTTGGAAAGTTTGGGGTTCAATCTGTAATTAGGAGAAGCTTGCATGGCTTGGAGGAGCTTGTGGCTCATGTGGCTTGGAAGATGGCTTGGTGGCTTATGTGGCTTAGGGGAGGCTTGGTAGCTTCTGTGGCTTGAAACGACTTGGAGGCTGAAGGGCTTACGTGGCTCACCTAGGCTCGGTGGCTCGGCTCTGGCGCTGGCTCACTTGGTGTGCATGCTGAAAATGAAGAGGGCAATCCCAATCCACATATGCACAGGGCCCAAGACAACTATGGCTGCACTTGGACCTATACGAATATCTAAATAGCGAACAGTAGAAAAAGCTACCAATTCATTTTTAGAGCTCGTTGCGTGAGATTAAGGAATGAAAAATGGGGTTTTTTAGAAAGAGTTTTCTTGATTGTAGCTATTGGAGGCGCGGGGGGCTTATGTGGAATTTCAGGAAGTTTTGGGGCCTAATTGTAATTTTGGAAAGTTAAGGGCTTAATTGTAATTTTGAGAAGTTTAGGGGGCTTAATTGTAATTTTGGGAAGTTTAGGGACTTGATTATAATTTTTGGAAGTTTAGGGGCTTAATTGTAATTTTGGGACAAAATGGGGTCTAAATTGCAATTTTGGAAAGTTTGGGGTTCAATCTGTAATTAGGAGAAACTTGCATGGCTTGGAGGAGCTTGTGGCTCATGTGGCTTGGAAGATGGCTTGGTGGCTTATGTGGCTTAGGGGAGGCTTGGTAGCTTCTGTGGCTTGAAACGACTTGGAGGCTGAAGGGCTTACGTGGCTCACCTAGGCTCGGTGGCTCGGCTCTGGCGCTGGCTCACTTGGTGTGCATGCTGAAAATGAAGAGGGCAATCCCAATCCACATATGCACAGGGCCCAAGACAACTATGGCTGCACTTGGACCTATACGAATATCTAAATAGCGAATAGTAGAAAAAGCTACCAATTCATTTTTAGAGCTCGTTGCGTGAGATTAAGGAATGAAAAATGGGGTTTTTTAGAAAGAGTTTTCTTGATTGTAGCTATTGGAGGCGCGGGGGGCTTATGTGGAATTTCAGGAAGTTTTGGGGCCTAATTGTAATTTTGGAAAGTTAAGGGCTTAATTGTAATTTTGAGAAGTTTAGGGGGCTTAATTGTAATTTTGGGAAGTTTAGGGACTTAATTATAATTTTTGGAAGTTTAGGGGCTTAATTGTAATTTTGGGACAAAATGGGGTCTAAATTGCAATTTTGGAAAGTTTGGGGTTCAATCTGTAATTAGGAGAAGCTTGCATGGCTTGGAGGAGCTTGTGGCTCATGTGGCTTGGAAGATGGCTTGGTGGCTTATGTGGCTTAGGGGAGGCTTGGTAGCTTCTGTGGCTTGAAACGACTAGGAGGCTGAAGGGCTTACGTGGCTCACCTAGGCTCGGTGGCTCGGCTCTGGCGCTGGCTCACTTGGTGTGCATGCTGAAAATGAAGAGGGCAATCCCAATCCACATATGCACAGGGCCCAAGACAACTATGGCTGCACTTGGACCTATACGAATATCTAAATAGCGAACAGTAGAAAAAGCTACCAATTCATTTTTAGAGCTCGTTGCGTGAGATTAAGGAATGAAAAATGGGGTTTTTTAGAAAGAGTTTTCTTGATTGTAGCTATTGGAGGCGCGGGGGGCTTATGTGGAATTTCAGGAAGTTTTGGGGCCTAATTGTAATTTTGGAAAGTTAAGGGCTTAATTGTAATTTTGAGAAGTTTAGGGGGCTTAATTGTAATTTTGGGAAGTTTAGGGACTTAATTATAATTTTTGGAAGTTTAGGGGCTTAATTGTAATTTTGGGACAAAATGGGGTCTAAATTGCAATTTTGGAAAGTTTGGGGTTCAATCTGTAATTAGGAGAAGCTTGCATGGCTTGGAGGAGCTTGTGGCTCATGTGGCTTGGAAGATGGCTTGGTGGCTTATGTGGCTTAGGGGAGGCTTGGTAGCTTCTGTGGCTTGAAACGACTAGGAGGCTGAAGGGCTTACGTGGCTCACCTAGGCTCGGTGGCTCGGCTCTGGCGCTGGCTCACTTGGTGTGCATGCTGAGAATTCTCTTTAAAAAGGGAATTTGGCCTGCAGCAGGTTCGAACCCGCATCCCGTAGGTGAAGAGCATTGCATTCGACCACTAGGCTGAGCTCTTTGGTTGAGATTTAAAATTCTTCGATTGGATTTAACCCACCCGTGAACTTAACCCACTGTTGTTTCACGTTGAATAATGCATAAGCCATGCATCAAACGTAACTTCGTCAAGGCTGAATAAAGATCATTAAGTTAACGATTATGCGGGGCTTTCCACCAAGTCTCCTTAATACCTTCTCCCTTTATCATTTCCACTGATTAATCGTTTACTCGAATATCTTATGATAAGTTGGCCATGCATTTGGTGTATGCTTTCCCAAAGGAAGTTGGTTTATGACGGGCTGATTCTGTCTTGATCAACTAATGAATATCTGAATGAGATGAAACCCAATGCATGCAGCGCCTAAGGCAACCTCAAGGCCGTGAATGCCAAACTAATGGGAATCAAGAGTGAACATGCTGGTTTGCAACCCCTAGGGCCTCTTCTGAGCATTGTACCAGATGAGGCAACTCTCATACCTATATCACACTCTGAGATAGTGGCATTCAAACATTCGCAAGTATTTGAATAATCAGCTCCCACAGCGTTTTGACTTCATGATGGTTACCCCTTACAAGTTTCTACTGGGATGCTCTTGAGATTGAACCCAAGTATGCGTCCATGTGGAAGAGCCAAGGTAGTGCAGACTCATTAACGGATTCAGATCGGTCAAGCCCGATGATCAAGAGCCATTTCCAAATATAACTATTAGTTATTCCTTCCAAGTGAGGTGCCATCCTTGAGTTGCTATGGCCAAATTAGAGAGTGTTCTAACAGGGGACTCATCCAAGTGGGGTGACAGTAGCCAAAGAAGTCAAACTTGGAGCAATGTCACTCATTTTAATAACCAAATATCCTTGCAAACTCTCACTATACCTGAACCAGCCCTTCACCAACTGTACAACTTACTATAGGTGGCTAAAAGTCTATACAAGACCTGCTCCAAAGCGTGTTTCTCCATAGGCTATAACTTTCATCTGCAATACTAGGCATATCGCTTTATCTACATGCATCATTTGTAGAGCATGTTGCACCCAGAATTGAAGGTCAGTGACTTAAGGTCAATGACCAAAATCGCTATTACTTTTGGCTGTGGTTGCTTCCAAGGTAATCAAAAATACACACATCACAGCATTACTATCAGCTTACACTATGGATCATTGGGTGAAATTGTATATAACAACAATTACGAACAAAGTTAAAGCAATGAATCAGATGATTGCACGCATGGTGATCTTGATTTAATTTTTTTTTTTAGCACAAAACTCTACTCCTTCATCAAAGACATGACTGCATGGACCAGTCATTACAGGATCAAGAATCACTTTCATTCAAGCAACAACATATGAGAATAATCAAATGTTAAACGATGTACCTGGACGTTTGCCCGAGTCTCCTTGTTTTCAAGAACCAGTATCTTTCTACCTCCGATCCTCTCAAATTTGCAGAATTTTCTTATTTTGAAGGAGGATCTTCAAGCTCTTTTCCAAGGACCCGGCGCTGTGACGTGCAGAGAAAACCTTCTCTTCAGAATCCTCCCCTCATTTTCTTTTTCACCTCTATACGTCCCTGTTCTTTTCTGGAAAAAAAAAACCTCCTCTCTTCTTTCGTCTAGCTTGGTGCTAAAAGTCTACAAGAGTGTTGGAGCTCCATCCCTAGGGTCGCTCCCCCTCTCCCATCCTACAGGAGGTCGGGGTACAGTTCGTAATGGCTCCCTCAAGTCCTGGGAATTGGTGTGCACTTCTTGTGATCAGCATACGCAAGCTTGGACCATTGGAGCGGAGCAAAACTCCATCCCTAGCTCTGAACGCCAAGAATGATATCTCCCTTTTTTCAATCTCGTTGTTTTTTCTCTTCTCCCCCTTAATTTTGTTCCCAAACTTCATTTTTGCCCAGACCTCTCTTTTTCTTGAGTCAAGCCATGAGGAGTTTTCTCTTTTTCTCCACTGTGCCGTAGTAAAGGAATTTAATCCCCCGCTCCTCCTTTGATCTCCTCCCCTCTTCCCAGAGAAGGATTCTCACACACCCCCGAGAAGAGGACGAAAAACTGGGGCCAAGTTGTAGGAGAGTCTTCAGAAGAGGACCTCCCCCCCTACGTGCCTCTGTATGCCTTTTCTTCTTCTTCTTTTTTTTGTTTTTTTTTTCCTTTCTCTGTTTTTCTGTTATTTTTAGTTATTTCTGTTACTTCTTTTTTCTGTTTTTCGAAATTTAGTTATTCTGTTTTTTATTTAATTTCAGCTTTGTTTTTATTTTTGTTAATTAAATTTCGTCTTCATTACTTATATATATATATATATATATATATATTTATATTTTGATTTTCAAAATTTTTTATTTTGTTTTAATTTCATATTTTATTTCCAAATTTAAATTCTTTTCTCTTTTTTTTATTCTTTTCCAAAAAATCTATTTTATTTTTAGTTTCTTCTTTTTATTTATTATTATTTTTTATTATCTTTCAGATTTTCATTTTCACTTTTTATTTTTTGATTACTTTTGTATTCTTTTAATTTTTCTATTTTCTTGTTTTTATTATTATTATTTTATTTTATTTTATTTTTATTTTGTATTTTTTATTATATTATATTTTATTTTTATTCTTCTTTTTTTATTTTTTTTTAGATTTTATTTATTTCATTTTTATCAACCTTTTTCTTTATTTGTTTTTATTTGGTTGTTTTCCATTTATTTTTTCTATTTTTCTGCTTATCTATTTTATGTTTCTTCCTTGTTTATCTGTTTTCTGCTTCCTTTCTTTTTGCTGTTTTCTATTTATTTAATTATTATTTATTGATTTACATATTAATTAATTTCAAAATGGGGACTCGGACATAAATGGGTGTTTACATGCATAACTTATACCCAAAAAACAAGTTTATAACCACATGCGTATGTAATTAGTATATAAATTAAAAAGTATATAACTTATACATACCTATACTTGTTATATTTCCAAGATACATCACTTTTTCTATCCAACTACTGAAAAAAAATTTCTTATAAAGACTCAACCAAGTTTTGTTCATGTAGTTAAGGAAAATAGGAAATTATGAACAAATCTCCTCCAATATACTCAAATAGTTTTCATATTCATCCTCGGTATGAGAATCCATAACACAAGACCGTGCATCCATTATGTGACCCCAATTATCTCTCAGAGATACTAGAACTTGCATTTAGCCTTGATATTCTTAGAAATATAAAATTGACATTGGAAAAATTAATTGAACAACATTTATCAAAGCAATGTCTCTATTTGTGACAACCACTTAAGGTATTGATTAAATTTTAGAAAAAACATCCTTTTAACTTTATCAACGCTTATAAAATTATTTGCTCTCTCTGACTCCAAATAAGTAAAACCCATAGAAAATGTTGATTCTGTTAATGCTATTCCAACAATCTCCAGTAACACAAATTGATACTTGTTAATTTTGTATATGGTATCAATTACTAGCATAATGTGGAATGCATTTAATAATTTAATTGCATTTGAATGTGAGCCAAAATATGTCTAGCACAACATTAGACATTTCAACCCTTTTATGCCATTCATATATTTATCATCTTCCATTAATTTCATCAAATATTGGAGTTTGGTTTTACAACCTTCTTTTTCTTTGTGATAAGCTTGGCAAGCTTTATACACCTGCTTGATTGTAGCCACATTATGCTAGTCATGATCTTTTAATGTTAAAAAACTATTTTTTTGGTTTAACCATAATTTTTTGTTATATCATCAAGTAATTACTTCTCCTCACCACTTAATTGACCTACATATGCTTGATCCTCTAATGTTTCGATTACATCATGATTGGGAAACCCACATGCAATATTAAGCTTCCAACCTTTTCCATTTATCACATTTTTAATACCAGTTACCTTATGGGATCATTCATTCTTGTATTCTCTATAACTTACACTCTTTTCAAATCCAATATTAACATTGTTTTTCACATTAAACCTCTTGCGTCTAACCTATAAATAAAAACAAAAAACTCACTCTCTACCAACAACTTGAGTCTAAGTTTTATATTATCTTGAGAAGAAAATAACTTAGCATTAAACAAGCAAAAAATAAAATGTATAGTTGTAACAATTATTCAACTCAAATTTGAAATTTAACATGCAATTATCATGTTAATCATAAATGTATTACTATAATATACAATATTCTTTACTAGTAAAACTTCAATTATATGTATATTTAAACCATCCTGAAATAAAATCACAAAATAGTCACTTATAAGTAATAGTCAAATTCCAACTAATACAATTCAGTTATAAAAAAAATTCCTTACTTCTTCATCATGTTGTCTCACTATACACATGTCCATTTCATTAGAAACATAGTTAAACCAAGGTAACAAATCTTCAATATTCTTATCTAAATAAACAACATCACAAATAGTTAACAGTAAAACCTAATATACAATTCCAATGAATTCTAGAATTATGATTCTATAAGTTAAAGAATATATTTCCAAAATTATAATTCTCAAAGTCATTTGTTTACACTTTTAAGAATTATCATTTATTTTTCTAAATTTAAATTTCAAAACTTAAAAACACATTTCCAAATTTTGATTCTGGAACATATTCTCAAAATATATGTTTCAAAATTAAGATTCTCAAATCATGCTCTAATAAATAGAACACTCACTTGTGATGACCCTTTTTAGAAAAATTCTTCATTTAACAATAATAAATTATGATAAAATAAAAAACTATACTAAATGTAGTATTTATGTTTTTCTAAGAGCACAAACAAATAGAAAAACAAAGACAAACCAAGTCGCAAATAATAACTACACCGAACTAGTAGAAAGAAAATTCAACAATACATATATGTGCAATAATGATTTTAGAATTTGCATATGAAGTAGTGTATTTTTTAATTTTCACATAGGGGAGTCCAAAAAGTAAAATGGATGGACATAAAAAGAAATTTCTATAATGTTAACATGACCTTAGGGCCAATATGAGAAGTTGGTACAATAATGTTGAAGAAATTTTGATCCTTGGGATACATACATGAGTTTTGAACAATATATAGGCCTAAAATAACTTAAATAGTTACTAGTAAATCAAATAGAATCTGGTTGAGTTAATACAAATGGGTATGGTAAGATATATTTTTACTTTTAAATTTGAAATATTTAATATGGTAACATATTTTTGTAGCCTCAGTCCCATAACTGTTGTTTAATTGGAATTTCGTCCCAAAAGTTCTTTATGCTTATCATGTGAGATGATTAGGTAAGGTAGGATTAAATCTTTTAAATCCCTTTTTTTCCTTATGAATGATTATATGTTTTCATTATGAATGATTGCATGTTTCTTTATTCAATTGTGTTATCTTATCGCACTTAATTAATTAATAGAAATTAGTTACTCTTGTTAATTTCTAAGTTGGTTGAGGAGTAGGTGGTTGTACCATTTCCCAATTGGCGAAACTATATGATAACAGAGTCTAAGGGTTTTGAAGGATCAATAGGAATCCTAGACTTCTAACCGATTATTAACTTAACAAATTTGAATATGCTTTATACTTCTCTTATTCATTTACCTTATGATAATTGAATGTAGTACTTAAGGGATATATTACTACAATTGAATGATCATCAAATAGTAATAACATTAGAATGTGTAGTTAGTAATTGATGCTTAAATTAGTCATAAATAAATTCAGGGTTGAAAATAGGTGATATGATTCACCCTATGCAAATGAATAAGAATGCGGAAACGATAATGTAACGTCTTGAGAAACATGATAAGATAAGATAAGGTAATATTAGGATAAGATAAGATAAGATAGGATAAGATAAGATGAGATAAGATAGGATAAGATGTGATAAGATAGGTAAGGTGAGATAAGATAAAGTAACCCGACACAAACCACGACCTGCTGGAGAGCATCAAAGTTATCAAGAGTTCACACAGAAATGAAAAACTCTCAAAGAGAAAATATGATTATTCCTCAAAATCTTTCTCTACACTGAGTCCCTAACTCCTAGATAACAAATTAACCCATGTTGGAATTGGGTTTGGTTCCACGTACTCTTTTTCTTGAACTTCTTTGATGAGACCTTCAAGTGCTTATTCCATACTTTTGGTCCTATTTCTCGTCATAGGACCTTCCGTTCCTTGTAGATAATCTTTTAGATGATCTCTTATCGCGGTGCCCATGTTCACATCATTCCCTCCTTCTCCAAGAGGATTCATCCTCGAATCTTGAAGGTCATCTGTATTAAAGAAGGATAAATCAGAAACATTGAAAGTGGCACTCACATTACCATAGCTACTTGGAAGGTTAATTTTATAGGCATTATTGTTGATCATTTCAATCACTTGAAATGGACCATCTCCTCTAGGATGTAATTTGGAACTTCTTTGACTTAGAAACCGCTCCTCTCGCAAGTGAACCCACACCCAACCACCAGGGTCAAAGACCACCTTGGTGCATCTTATGTTTGCTTGTCGAGCATAATGTTTATTCTTCTTCTCAATATTATCGTGAACCTTGGCAAGTAATTTCTGCACAAATTTAGCCTTTTGGTTTCCATTCAAATTAAAAGAGTCATCAGTATGAAATGGTAAAACATCTAAAGGTGATAAAGGATTAAATCTATATACAATCTCAAAATGTGAAAAGGAAGTAGATGTGTGAATAATCCTATTATATGCAAATTCGACATGAGGCAAACAATTCTCCCAATCTTTTAAATTCTTTTGAATTATAGTACGTAATAAGGTGCCTAAAGTTCTATTCACTACTTTAGTTTGTCCATTTGTTTGTGGATGAGCCATAGTAGAGAAAAAAATTTAGTGTCCAACTTACCCCACAAGGTTCTCCAAAAGTGACTAAGAAATTTAACATCTCGATCACTTACAATAGTTTTAGGTAAGCCATGTAAACGTATAATCTCTTTGAAAAATAAATCAGCAATATGAGTGATATCATTAGTTTTAGAACAAGTAATAAAATGTGTCATTTTGTTAAACCTCTCTACAACAACATAATTACTATATTTTCCTTTTGAGATCCTAGGCAGCCCCAGTACAAAATCCACAGAAATATCAGTCCAGGGATATTTAGGAACAGGTAAGGGTGTATACAAGCCATGATGCATTACCTTAGATTTTGCTTGTAAGAAATTAATACATTTTTCACTAATAAGTTTAACATCATGCTTCATTTTTTGCTAAAAAAAATGTTCATGTAAAATATCATAATATTTTTTAATACTAAAATGTCCAATTAATCCTCTCCCATAAGTCTCTCTAATAAACATTCCCCTTATGCTACACTTAGATACACATAATTTAATTTTCTTAAATAAATACCCGTCTTGCCTAAAATAGTCCTCAAACCTATTGTTAGAACATGTTTTCCACAATTGTCCAAATTCAATATCATTTGCATATATGGTTTTTAGCAATTCAAATCCAAGTAATTGGGTTTGTAAAGTCATAAGTAATACATACCTTTGTGACAACGCATCCACTACAATGTTTTCCTTTCCTTTTTTATACTTGATAACATAAGGAAACATCTCATTAAATTCTAGTCACTTATCATGGCTTTTGTTGAGCTTACCTTGAGACTTTAAAAACTTCAAGCTGAGTTGATCAGAATTAAAGACAAATTCCCTCGACCAAAGGTAATGTTGCCAAATTTGTAAGGCGCTCACCAAGGCATAAAGCTCCTTGTCATAGGTTGGATATTTAAGCATCGTTCCACTAAGTTTCTCACTAAAATATGTCATAGGTTTGAATCCTGCATTAAAACAACTCTTATACTCACTCTAGAGGCATCACATCCAATCTTAAAAACTTTATCAAAATTAGGTAAATTTACCACAAGGTCATTAGTTAACTTATCCTTTAGCAAATTACAAGCTTGTTCATGTTTCTTATCCTATTTAAAATTAACATTCTTTTTAACAAGTTCATTTGAAGGGGTAGTTATAGAACTAAAATCTTGTACAAACCTCCCATAAAAACTTGCTAAACCATGGAAGTTTCTTTCTTCATTAGCATTTGTAGGCATGGGTCATCCTCTAGTTTCATTAACCTTTTCTTCATCAACACTAACTCCCGTAATCTTGTTGATGACTCTACAATCCACGCACATGCACCATGTTCCATCCTTATTTGGTACCAAGATAACATGAACTGTACGTGGGCTAAGACTTTTCCTCACAAAGCCTTTCTGCATCAACTCCTCTACTTGTCTTTGAATCTCCTTGGCCTCTTCAGGGACATTTCTATAGGCTGTGGTTTGGAATCATAGCACCATAGATAAAATCACTTTGGTGTTTAATGCCTTTTATAGGAAGCAAACTTTTGGTGGCTCTCTAGGAAATACATCATCAAATTTCTGTAACAAAGATTCAACTACACTATGAAAAGAAGAGTTATGATTGTTAGTAAGATAAATATCCTTATACACGAGTACAAGAACTTATTCCTTTGCCCTCAAAACACTCTCGACCTCCCTTTTGTGAGCAAATATAGAAACTTTTTTTTTTGTTTCTTTTCACTCTCATTCTTTTTTTGACTTTCTACTTTTTCTTCACTCTTAATTTTATCTCTTTTTTTTTCTTTCTTGATTTTCTAATTCTTTCTCATTCTCTTTTTAACTTTCTACTTTTTCTTTACTCTTAATTTTATCTCTCTTTTCTCTTTCTTGATTTTTTAATTCTTTTTCTCTCATTTTACATTCTTTTGAATTTTCCATTTAATCACAATAAGCCTCTTTTAGTTTAGGATTTTCCCTCTCATTTGACCAATTAAACTTCGATGATGAACTAGAAGCATATTTGTGATATTTGCGAGTGCTCCTAGATTTGAGTTGTCTTTCCACCTGAATAGCTTTATGAAGCAATTCATCCATCTCCACATAATGTTGTTACTCCACCACATCAATTATCTCTCTTTTTAGCCCTCCAATAAATCTTGCCATAGTGATTTCTCTGTCCTCCTCCACGTTGGCTCTTATCATAGCAATTTCCATCTCTTTGTAATAATCTTCAACACCCATGGTGCCTTAAGTAAGACTTTGTAGTTGTTTTCGGTGCAAGTCCCTATGATATTGACTTGGCACAAATTTTCTTCTCATGGCTACTTTCATCTCTTCCCATGTTCGGATAGGTCTCTCTCCATACCTTCTCTTATTAAGGACAAACTGATCCCACCAAATATTGGCATAATCGATAAAAGAAAAACTGGCTAATCTTACCTTTTTCTCCTCCGAGTAATTGTGACAATCAAACACATGCTCCACTTTTCTCTCCCACTCTAGATAAGTTTTAGGCCATTTTTTCCTTGGAATGGTGGAAGGGATAATTTAATACTCCCCAAGTTGTTATCATTTTCTTCTCGATATCGTCTTCTTTCTTTGAAACATCCACTGTCTGATTCTAAGTTCTCCCTCCAATCTGTTTCTTCATCACGATGAAGTAATCTTTGAGGATTACTTCTAGGAGACACCCGAGACCTCCTTCTTGAACAACCTTCCATATCCTCCAACCTCTTGTTCAATTGTTGGAATTGATCTTGAACTGATTTTATGAATATTTTTAGATCCATTTCATTTTGATGGAATTCTCTACTCATGTTGGCAATGTTGCAAATTGAACAAAATAAATAAATTAGAATAATAAAACGTCACCAATCACTCCCTTAGTTGTTTACCCTCAATATTGATGCTCTTCATTTATGTTTACACACGAATTAGCTTTTTGTATAATGCTATAACCAACTTTTGTCTTTTACCTCTTGATTCTCCTTAATTTTCCCCAGATAACGAAAGAGTCATGGATACACAAGATGAATAGGGTAAGGAATATTGGTCAAAGAAATAAGAACTTAAAAAAAAATTATATTGAATGAAGACTGATTTTTTTTTTATCAATAGTCTTAAATTTCTTTTTTTTAATTTCTATCACAAATTTATTTTTTGAATTTCTATCACAATTTTTTTTTTGTTTCTTTTTTTTGAATTTTTTTATCACAATTCCTTTTTTTTTTGGAATATTTGGTAGATAGCAACTTTAACACGAGAAAAATAAAAAAAAGGGCAGATGACACCTGATTCCAAGAGTCGAAACTTTGATGCTAAATGATATGATTCATCCTACGCGAATGAATAGAAATACGAAAACGATAATGGAACGTTTTGAGAATCAGGATAAGATAAGATAAGATAAGATAAGGTAAGATTAGGATAATATGAGATAAGATAAGGTAAGATAAGATAGGATAAGATAAGATAAGATAAGATAAGATAAGGTAAGATGAGATAAGATAGGATAAAATGTGATAAGATAGGTAAGGTAAGATAAGGTGAGATAAGATGCTCAAGAGGGACGTGACCCTTACCGCGACTTGCCGGAAGAACCAACGTTATCAAAGGTAGTTCTTTGCCCAAGAACTAAGGGAATCAACTCATACATAGATGAAAAACTCTCAAAGAGAAAATATAATTATTCGTCAAAATTTGTCTCTACACTGATTCCTTAACTCCTATTATATAGCTAACCTACTCTAGTAGAAAGATAAAAAATTAGAAATCATAATTAGATTGCAATTTGAATTGCAACTGATTTAAAACAACTAACTTCTAGATAAATATCAAGTCCTTATGCAATCTATAGAAAATCATAAATCTTATCACTTAAGATCTTCAATGATATGACTACATAAATTAACCCATGTTAGAATTGGGCTCGGATCCACGTAGTCTTTTTCTTGAACTTCCTTGATGAGACCTTAAAGTGCTTGTTCCATACATTTGGTCCTATTTCTCTTTCTAGGACCTTCCATTCCTTGTAGATAATATTTTAGATGATCTCTTTTACTTATTGTGGTGCCCACGTTCACATCAACAGGTAAAGTCATAAAAGGATCGAAGGTCCCATGCTTATCCATAAATTCACACTAATTCCATATTGTTTTGTGTTTTCTGTTGACTTACTTCCAAACTCTCATTTATTACACTTGCAACAAAACTCATTTATTGAGAGCTCAAAAGTTAGAAGTTAAATTTTTTCCATAAATTATTGGCATATTCTCTGTGATATTGACGTTGGAGGTCTACAATACCCTTTTCGACATCGACCGATACACTTGCCCGTGGATAAAACTTTACATATGATTTTTATACTCATTTTTTGCATGCATCATAACAGAACTTGGATAGCAACTAGAATTATTTTTCACTAACTAAAATAGAAGAAGTAAGATTTCATAGCAACAAAATTATTAATAAAGCTCATACAACAATATAATATGCTAATAGCAGAATTTGGAAAATAAAAACAAAATTAATTAAAAATATTAAAAATAGAAAATTATATTTATAATTATAATAAAATCATGAATAAAAATAAAATAATGATAAAAATAAATGATAGTAGAATTTAAACAAAATTCTTATACAACAAATGAAAACTAAAATTGGAGTTCTTATTAGTAACAAATTTCTTAATAGACCTAAACAATAGTAAAACATGGTGACAATATAACTTGGATAGCAAAAAGAATGAGTTTTAAATTCATATGATAGAAAGCTTATATAGTAATAGAATCACTAGTAAGATTCATACAATAGTAAATTAATATGTTAGTCATACTTAGATTGTTAACAAAATAAATATAAAAGAAATTTGAGTAGGAAAGTTCCGTCGATGTAAAAGTATATAATTACCAAAAATAATAATAACATTTTAGGCTTATATAAGTTCCTTCCTTGAAATTAAACCTCTTAAGCTTTCTAACAAGTCAAAGATCACTCAAATCCAAAACTTCTAGTCCAAATATGAGTTGTCAAAGTTGACCAATTTGAAATTAGAATGTAGGAGAAACTAGATTTAAGTTTAAGGTTTTAACAAAATACACTAAACCTCTTAAACTTTGTAATTAGCAAAAGATCACTAAAATCCAAAAGTTTTATCCCTAGATGTAAGCAAGCAAAGGACTGGTTTCAAATCAAAATGTTGGAAACACCAGATTTGGTTTTATATGCACTTTGAGAAATGCCTATTTTCTAAAATTATGTAACTTTTTAGTTTTAAACTACATCCTGTTACCTTTCAAACCCTCTAATTTTATTGAAAAGGTATTTTTCTATCTTTTCATTATGAACCATTTTTTAATTTTAATGATAATTCTTTCATATAAATAGAAATGCATAGGCCATGCATGCCAGTAAGAATTATATTAAAGAGACTTGATTTTCTTTGAGTGTACATGTTTGTGATGCTAATTACAATTAAGTGCTTTTAAGCCCACAAGTGTTACTATGTTAAAATTTTTAAATGGTGTGTGGGCTCACCTCTAAGTCTATCACAAATACTAGTTCATAGAACATCCTATGGCCTAGAGGGTAGGTAGAGGTTTCTTCATATTGGTATGTTGTAGTAGTTCACTTTTCCCTTGCAAATTGTTTTATTGTTTATTTAGTTTCATGTGAATATGGATTTTGTAATTGAATTTATTTCATTTTCTTCTTAAATTTTTATATTTTTAGTGTGGTGATCCTTCTAATTCATTCTATTTATAGAAATTAGGAAACTGAGAAGTATTTCTCAAATATGGTTTCCTCTTAGGAATTGCTGGCAAAAATTGACAGGCCAATAGGAATAATCTATTTCCAATTAGAAAACAATAACAATGATATTCTTAACTCATGGGCAAAAAACTTGGAGAAACTTATTAATTTGTTACATAAGGAAAATAGGGTCCTTAAAGCTGCTTTAAGGTTTAATATGGTCCATATCAGTAGTTATAATCATAGGGAAGGTTTTTTTTTCTTTTCCTTTTTCTCCTCTCGATTACTCACCTTTTTTATTTTATTATTTCCATTGTTTTAAGGGAAAGTCGGAGACAAGGGAAGGGAAGTCTAGTTTATGAAAAATAGTATAATTGTAACCATTCACTCGAAGTATTTCCTTCCAGTAATTTTAGGGGAACTATTTTGTGTAAAACGTGAATATAAAACTCTTGTTAAGTTTTATCTACGGCAAGTATATTTTTCAGTATAGAAAGATAGTATTTTAGACCCTCAGCATCGATCCCTTAGGGACTAGTCTAGCAATCAATATATGAAATCTAAATTATAATTTTTGAGCTCACCAAAAAAGTAGTTAAAGAGAGGTTATTATGAAAGCAGTAAAATGGAAAACGATAGAAACAAGATTTCTATTATGGAAAATAAAAGAAGATGTGTATGTTATGGAAAGTTTATAAGGCTTTGGTTCCCCTTATGACTTTACTTTTTTTCACCCTCGGTTCCCCCTTATTCAATTGTTAACCACCTATAGTTATTCTACTACTACTCCTTGATTCGGCAGTAGTAGTAATCTCCCTTCTACCTATTACCCTTGTTGATCAAGCAAAATAGATAAATAAAATAGGCATGATCTTTAAGAGGATATTAAATACATGTTAGGAAATTAATTGGTTAGAAACCTATATTCTCAATTGATTCTCCAAGACTCTTAGGCTCGATTATCCTATAGTTTCTTTAATTGGGTATGGTATGATCTCCTTCACCCAACCAACTTATAGATAATAAAATTGGAAAGTTCCTATTAATGAATAACGCATAATAGAATAACACATTGTAATGAAGACATCATTTAGAAAAGGGGAAAATAATTTTCAAACAATACACATCACAAAAAGTTTCCCAAAGCCAATAAAGGGAGAAATTAGTTATTCATGAAGAAAACAAACAGCCTGTAAATATCAATGAAAAAAATATATAACATAAAAACAAAACCAATACTGCTAACAAAGCTGGCAACTACTCTGATTTTGCACCACACAAGGATTACTCCTACCAGTATCCTATGGAAGGATGCAGAAGGAAGAACCGAAAATGGGGAGGCTAGAAATGAAAGATGGGGGAAAGGAAGGGATATCCCCAAAGAGAGGGATGTTGTTTCTTATGGAGATGTGTTGTGGATTTAGAAGCCAGGTGTGGTTTTTTGAGAAGTGTGGGAGAGCCTCCTTTTTATAAATGAAAAATTAGGATTTTCAGCATCATAGACCGGGTCTGCTCCAACTTCCTTGCAGTTGTTGAGACTGCTCTATCTCTTCGTAGCATGTAGGGATGGTTGTGACACCTTTGCATCATTAGAGTTGACTGGGATTCCATCATACATCATTAGAGCTGATGTGGCATTGCTTACTGGTCCCGTCAAATGCCTGCATGATCGTGTTAAGTCAGCATGATCATGCTATGTCACGTCAACACGATCATGCTGGTCTACTAGGGACATTTTTATCTTTTTTTGTGCTATTGTTATTTTATATCCATTTCCCTCTTTTTTTGGCTCAAAATTTTTCTATTTTCAGATTCTTTACTTGCTTGATCATTCGTGCAAAAACAAGGATCATTACGGGTAATTATAAGTGAAATTATGTTCAATCATGTAGTAATTATGCCTAAAACTCATAGATAAAGTGATAGAATGATAGTTTATTAGGAATATCAATATTAATGCAATTTTGTATTAAAGTTAGCTTTTCTAAAACCAAATGAGTTGGTAAGGAATTGCTTTAAATAATGATCATTTTTCTTATATTTTTTCATTCACCCGTTCAAGGTACAATTCAATATTTCCATTATGGTATTGAAAGTAGAATTATTATTGACTTTTAGCAAGATCCTGAATGATCTTGATTGTAGTACTGGGTGGAAATTGACTAGTGAAGTGGTTATTTTTCCTTCCATGAAATGTTGACCTGCCTTGCAGCTTGTCTTATCTGTACCTTTCATGCAAGGAATTGTAAATCAAACCATACTGAATTACGTTTCCAACTTGAAAACCTATAATATCCAAATCTAGCTAACAATAATTTTAGTGGTTTCATTCCTTTTTTAAAAATAAAGGCCAAGATTTTATGTATGGTGAAAAGTTTAGATTTTAAGGATTTTGATATGCTTTTAAGTATAAATGTGTCTCAACTGTTAATATGTTATTTTCTCTTGTTTAATGATTTTAAGGTGTATAACTTTATTACACAAGCAATGATGTTGATAAGCCTTAAAAATCTAGTTTGTTTGATGGGTTTTTGTTTGCTTGAAGAATGGTGTTTATATGCTTTCTGATCATTCTTGTTGTTAAAACTAAGATGGTTAAGAACAAATTAAGATCATTGACAATACCAATTTATTTTGATAATTAAAAATATTTTATATCTTTAATGATTTATTTGTACTAATTGTGCATTGAAATTTTTAGTAAGACTTTCTATTCATTTAATAAATATAATGTTTTAAAAGATTGTTCAAACATCGTTTCAAATCAATAAATAATAAAGAATGTCTCAAGGGTTTGCTACCTAAAAGGTTAGTTTTCTATATGGCATCTAAAGAGTGTTGCAGTCATTCATCCCTATATTTAGACTTATTTTGACCTATGAAAATACAAAATATCACCTAAAAAGTATTTGAAAAAAAAATGTTTAGATAAAAGTTCAACTAGTATAACAATAAGGTGAAAGTTTTTGTTGGAACACTGTATAACACGTATTATTGTGATGTTGTATACAAACTTTAAAACTTTACAAAGGGAACAATATCAACGATCAAGAACTACTAGAAAAATGGTTTTTTTCAAAGGGTAGTTATAGGCGGTTAACGTAAAATCGCCGTCATAGGAACCAAAAGGTGGTTGGGATGGAAGATATAATGTCTACCAAAGAATATGTGATTTTATGGTGTTTCGATGAGTGTGTAGAGGCGGTGTTTTAAATGCCACATAAGTGGGTTAAAAATTTACATTTTACTTTTCCATCCATTTCCCCTCTTAGTGCTTGTTGCATTGTTTCTCTGGTGTCTCTTCTTTAATCCTAGCTCTCACTTTTTGACCCTAATACCAAAGGAATTGTCTCGTCATGTTAAAGACCACACCCAACATGGCATTGAATAAGCAAGCTTCATATCATAGTTGGTGGGTAGCAATCCCCTTTCTCCAATTGTTTAAGGTATTACTCTTCGTTGGCTTTTGATTTCACACACATGGCATCAATTGCATCACATTCTCAAGCTTGATGAATACATCCTCATGCCAATTTCATAAATTATCTAATTATACAATATTTATTTTTTCCTATGCTTCTCTCAATATGTTTGTTTGTTATTAGTCTCCCTTCTTAACTTACTATAATAATAACAATTCTCATATTATATTCTTATTTTATTTTTTTTATGTTTATAATTATTTATAATTTAAAGTGATATATCACAATGTAGATTTGTAGCATATTCAGATTCCAAAGTGATGGCATATATTCTCTTGAAATTGACTAGACCATCCTATATTAGAAGCACAGTCTAAGACTCTATTTGAGTGAAAATTTTTCTTATTATTTTGATTAAGCTTCCTATAATCCTTTGTACATTGGATTCGTCCACCAAATTTTAGCATATATATTTTGAAAATTCTCTTAATTTTTCATTGTAATTTCACCTATAAATACTTATCAAGATTAGAAAGAGAATTACCCCATTGTACCATGCATCAAAGGTTGAACACATAAATAAGCAACATGTGCATCATGGACTCTACTTCTTTTTCCACATAGTTATTATTCAATCTATAATCTATTAAATAGTTTATTTTTTTCTACTAATGCATGGTATTACCCTACAATATTCAAGGCCAAGTAAACTTTTTATAAATATATTTATGTAATAATTTATCTTTATTATGAGAGGAGAACACTCATCCATTCTAATAGAGATTATTTGCTTACTTTTCTAAAGAATTTCATGGCTTGAAATCCACTTAAAAGCTCCAATAAAATAACTCTAAATGTATAAACATCATCTAAATGAATAAAATAATGAAGATTGGTCTATGCAATTTTAGCTTCACATTCCTCTTACTTTTGACAAATTTCTATGTACCTTACTATTCTATACAAAATATATTTTATATAGAATAATAAGAAAAACTCAAAGTATTCTAATAAGAAAAATCTAAACAAATTTAGAGAGTCAGACAAAAATTATTACCAATAAAAAAGAAAAAGAAACAAAAAATAAGCACACCAATAGAAAAGAAAAAGAAACAAAAAATAAGCATATAATCTTGAAGTGACCCATATAAGCATAAGAAATGAAGTCCCCAAGCACAGGAAAAAAAAAAACTGATAACATCATTCTATATGTTGAGAATGTTTAATGCATAAAATTGGTTGAAATGAAACTCTCTTCTCAAATACACCATAAAGTTAGCAAACGAACAAAATGCTACAAACCTTTTAAATGTTTCATTGCTTGTAACATTAACCAATTAGAAAAGAAAACAAAATTATTTTTAACTTACCTTTCTTTTTTTTATCTAAGAACAATACATTATTATGGAAGTAAACAAAATATAAATAGAATTATATTATACCAAAAAAAGGCATAGATTTCCTCCATCCTCATGGTTTCTCAGTAGTTGATGTTGAATTATATTTGCTTAGTTTCTCACTTTTGTTTCTTTTTATATTGTTGAAGTTGAAGAAATGCAACGTCTACATTATAGAAATGACCAAGAAGAGTGTTTCCTTTCCTTATCCCTCTACAACAAAAATTTTCTCACACGTTCTTTCTTTCTCTCTCTTTCTATCTCCCCTTCATTATATAGCCCTCCACTATGGTTTCATGCGTTGGAGAGTTAGAACTAAAAACCCCAAGACACTTATTTATATAATGCACAATGATTGAATGACATGAAGGATTACAAGATGTTCAAAGCCTATGCATATCCACATCGAGACCAATTCCTTGCAATCAACACTTTAACAAAGTGGAAGTTGTACATCGAATAAAAATCTCTCAAAGTGGAAGTATGAGAGACTACCATTCAAAATTGAATGTCATTCACTATACTCGCATATTACTTTATACATAGGTTAAAAGTCTATCTCTATCTTATCTTTTGTTGGTCAGATATGAAATCAGCTAGAAGATATGTAATAACCTTTTTTTTGTTAACATTGTTACGATAATGCAACTAACTCTTAATTTGAAATTTAAAACTCAAATTCAAAACCCAAAACTCAAAAATTCAAAATTTAAAATTTAAAAATTTAAAATTTTCAGTTTATTTGAAATTAAATTAAAATTTCTTCAACATCATTATATTATTTTATTCTCAATATTAGAGAAAAATATAATAATATTTCACTTTGATTAAAAAATTATTTTATTTGATTAAATTAAATTCTTTAATTTAATTATCAATAATAATTAAATTATCCTTTAACAATAATTAGAATACTTGTTAATCTGTAACCCCATTAGTTCAATACTAACCTGGTAGTAAATTAATTGCACTAATTTATTACTATAACAATCTCAAGTTAAAAGAAATTAAAATATTGTGTTCTTCATGAGAATATGCTATTGACAAATTAACGGTTCTGCAACCATTAGAAATTCTCGATTGAGTCATTTCAATGATCATATCTCTATATGTATATCATCTATATATGTAATTTAATAAATAAGATATATTAATATTCATACAATGAAGACCTCTGGATACATATTAACTTATCTAAATTATTAATATCCTTTATAATAATCCAACGATCAAGAACAATTTAGATTAAATTCTAAAAGACTCACATCTCATTATGATGATCTCTATCATAATTTTAAGTATCTAAATTTAATAAATGATCTTATGATATTTAATCAAATAACTAAATTATAAATATAATAATAATAAAATAAACTATTTAATTCATGATAAATTGAATATTACATATATTTTATTCTCATTATGAAATACTGCATATGTAGGAATGATGATTGTGTACTATAGCATGACGGTATTGGAGTGGTAGAATACATCTAAACAGAGGAAGACTACTTTGAACGTGTATGTGCTATGTTTAGACTATTGGCTCATGCAGGAGCAACATGTACATGGATTGCGTGCTATGGTTTCCATTAATAGTGGATGTGTGGGACCATGCACCTACATTCAAATTTGTTTCGATGGATGACACTATCTTTTTTTAACAACCACTTATATCATGTGTGCATTATATACTTTGCAAATTACTATTGAACTTTACATAAAAACATTTCTATTTTAAATTAATTATTATATTTTTTTCACAATTTTAGATTATGATCATTACAACTTATTAGAGTATATATACTATAGCATAAATTTGGTTTTTAAATAGTTGTCATTCTGTTAGAATACCACCTGTCATTCTATTACATTGCCACCTATCATTTTGTTAGATGGCTACCTGTTGGTTAGTTAGCATAACCACTTGTTATCTCATATAAATAGTGTACTCTCTTAGTTTTCTAACATAATAACATAATCTCTTTTTCAGTCATTTTATCTCTATATCTTTTCTCTATTTCTCTTTCAATATGGCATTAAGAGCTTCATTTTTCCTTAGGGCCTGATGGGGCACACAAATCCCTTACATGTGGTGCATGCGCCCTCTAATCCACCACCTCTTGGTGGTTCAACATCTTCTCCGGTCATTTTCTCTCACTCGATCTCTGTTTGCCTTGATGATCGCAACTCTTTGTTTTGGAAGCAACAACTTAAAGCGATGATTAAAGCTCATCGTCTTCATCGCTTTGTTGTCAATCTTGAAATTTCGGTGCATTTCATCTTTGATGTTGATCGTGAAGCAGGTTATGTTAGTGAATCTTACCTTTGATGGGAACAACAAGATCAAATGTTGTTTTCTTGGCTTCTCCCATCACTTTCTGAATCTGTACTCATTTGTGTAGTAGGTTGTGTTCACTCGTGGCAAGTTTGGGATGAGATTCACAACTATTTCCATTCGCATGTCAAAGCCAAGGCTCATCAACTTCGTGCGAACTTCAGAACACAAAGAAAGCTACTAGGTCCATCTGGGAATATTTTCTTCACACAAAAGCACTTATAGATTCTTTACTTTTGATTGGAGATTTGGTAACATCTCGTGATCATGTTGATATCATCCTTGAAGGTTTTCCGGAGGAATGTGATGCGTTTGTTACATCGATCAGCAGCTGACTTAAACCTTACACTGTAAGTGACATTGAAGCCTTGCTTCTAGCTTCCAAAACATGCCTTGAGAAGCATCATCAAGCTACTCTTGCAGATGCACTTTCTATTTATGTTGCTCTAACTACTGCAAAGAATCCAACCACAAATCAGCAGCAACAATTCTCTACTTCTACACATGCCTCGTCACCATATCCCACCTCTAATATTCATGGCACTATTTAGCATCAAACATCTTCTTTAGAATTTAATACCATGCAATCTTTTCAATCTACCCCAAACTTTAGGAAAGGTTAAGGATCTCGTGGTCATGGATGTTTTGGCCGCTCTCATGGTAGAGGAAGGTATAACTCCTACCGAGGCTCCATATTTTGCCAACTATGTTTTTAAGCTTAGACATG
The DNA here is from genome assembly GCA_037954105.1 of Canavalia gladiata. Taxonomy (NCBI): domain Eukaryota; kingdom Viridiplantae; phylum Streptophyta; class Magnoliopsida; order Fabales; family Fabaceae; genus Canavalia; species Canavalia gladiata. Next base: position 44,263,963 of record CM075660.1, read on the forward strand.
AAGCTTCCAGTTGCTTCCATCGTTTCAATCAATAATTTCTTAGACCATCCTTGCCACCTCAAGTTATACATCATGGTTATGGATATTTCTTCAAATGGCCACCATAGCCACCCTTTACTGTACCTCCTTCTGGACAATTTGTCCATTCTCAATCATAACCTATGTCTTCCAACACTACACTTATTCAATCCAATGCATCCCCCATTCCTCCATAGGCTCAAGCCTATCTAGCTACACTCACAGGCCTTGCTTCTCAACCTTTGTATTCGGATTTAGGTGCCACTCATCATGTCACAACAGATCCTAATAATCCACTGCAGAGTTCTTCATTTTTTGGGACTAATCAAATTATCATGGGTGACGGCCAAGGTTTTCCCATTGTCTCAATAGGCTCCTCCACTACAACCACACACTACATTGCATCTGCAAAATTTACTACTTGTACCCTCTATTACGAAAACTTTGGTTAGCATAAGTTAATTTGCCAAGGATAACTCAGTATATTTTTAGTTTCACCCCTACTCTTGCTTTGTCAAATCACAGGGCACTCATGATGTTCTCTTGACTGGTTTCCTTGCTCTAGATGGATTATATCAGTTTCATAATGTTCAGTTATCCAGGAAGCATTCTCCTACTTCTATCATTACTTTGCATTCAATGCATATTGCTATTGTAAATAATGTTGATTCATATGTAAACATCAACACTTGGCATCATCGTTTAGGACACCCACACACTGATGTACTCAAACTTGTACTTCAACAATGTAATATCCCATATCATAATAAAAATGGTCTTGATTTCTGTTATGCTTGTTGCATGGGAAAAACACATTGTTTTCTTTCTACTTGTTCCACCACAATTTACTTTTCACCTTTTGAACTTGTTTTCGGTGATTTATAGGGACCAACTCCTGTTACATCTATTTCTGGTTATACATATTATATAACCTTTGTAGATGCTCATACATGCTTTACTTGGATATATCCACTCAAGCTAAAGTCAGAATCCCTTGCTATTTTTCAAAAGTTTCATGCTATGGTTAAACTACAATTTAATTCCCCAATTAAATCTATACAAACAGATTGGGGTGTGAGTATCGCCCTTTCACCAAGAACCTTCAAGACCTTGGTATCCTACACAGGGTAATTTGTCCTCATACTCATCATCAAAATAGGTTAGTAGAATAAAAATAGTTGATATGGGGACTAACCATTCTTTCATATGCATCATTGCCCTTAAAGTTCTAGGATCACACTTTTATTACTACAATCTACCTTATTAATTAACTTTCGACAACAGCTCTCAACTTTGATGTTCCATTTATCAAGTTCTATCAAAATCCACCATATTACAAGTTCCTTCGCACCTTTGGTTATTCTTGCTACCCTCTATTAAGGCCATACACTCTACATAAATTAGCGTTTCGAACTGAAGAATGCCTCTTTTAGTGCTACTCATTTTCACAAAAAGGATATAAATGTCTTTCTTCTTATGGTAAACTCTTTATTTCCAAGGATGTCCTTTTTAACGAAACTTGTTTTCCTTACTTATCCTATTTCTCTTCCATCTTTCCACCTCCATCACCTTCACCACCCACTTTCTCTAATCACATTCAATCTCCTTTTTCCCCTGCCTCTTCTATATTTCCAAATTTATCTCCTATTGCACTTTCACCTCCTTACCCAAGTTCTTCACCTTCACCATTTTCCTCCTCCACTTTCCCTATCGTAACACTTCCTCCATCTAACCACTCTCCCACCCCTTCTCCCTCCTTTCCAGAATATGTTTCCTCCTTTTTCCTCACAATTCACCACTTCTCCTCATCCTATGCAGACCAGATTCAAGTCAGGTGTTCTTCAACCTCGCATTATGCCCATTATCTAGCTCACTCATATAGAACCTACCTCTGTTAAGCAAGATCTTGCTGATCCTAGTTGATTTGTTGCCATGCAAGATGAATATAATGCTCTTCTATGCAACAACACTTGATCTCTAGTCTCTTTATCCGATCACAGAGATCTTATTAGTTGTAAGTGGGTTTTTCATATCAAGAAGAATCCTAATGGGTTTGTTAATAAATTCAAGGCTGGGTTAATCGCAAAAGGGTTTCACTAGTAGTATGGTTTCAATTACACTGAAACTTTTTCTCCAGTCGTAAAACTTGAATCTTTAATCTGTTTGTAATAATTAACCTACCTGCACTTCTTCATTATGCCTCTCCCATCAAAAATTCCTCGCTTTAAAGCACTCATAGTCAACCCATGCTTGGTGGGTTCAGTTGTCAGTAAGCTTGCTTCAATGTGCTTAGTTTGAGTGGTGGTTCTATAACTATTGCTTCCATTTGAGGCGTGCGGCAAGCTCTAAGATCACTCCACCATTTGACACTTTGGATGATACAAATAAGAAAAAGGAACTCCACCAGTATGAAGATCAAGAAATGTTCCTTATGTTTCAAGCCATTCCTTTATATAATATCAACAGAAAGTAGAAATCTATTTCGAACTTCTACGTAAAGTAAGCAAGACGCATGCATGCTTCTTGGAAATATAGAAGGTTAAAGAACTGGCTGTTAGCATAGAGGAAAGAACTAGGACCTATATGAAGGCTTAGTGAAATGGATAATTCCATTGGATAACCTTCTTTCTCACAGCTTGGTGAGGGTTTTGCTGACTTCATTGCCTCTAAGATATTGATGACCCCGAAGGGCTCCCTTGCGCCACCAAGGTATTCTACAAGAGGCAGTTTCAGCAAGGTTTCTTAGTATTAAACTGGCTTTTCACGTCATTCTTATCTTTCATGACCAAGAACGCTAATGTTGCTCATGAAAAGCCATATACATTTCCTATATCAGTTTCATTATCATTATTTGGGATGAGGCCAGTAGCTCACTCAACAACAAATGTCATGAAGCTTTGCAACAGAAAATGGGAGAGCCTAACTTTGGTTTATGAGGGCAGTAAAAGCAAGCCTTAGAGGGAAGTTTTAGTGGAAAGATATTTTTGAGATCAGTAATGTTGTCTCTCAAATTTTAGGGTTCCTCATGATGTATCAGCTGCTACCTTAATCGTGGAAGTGTAACGTTAATTGAAGAAAGAGATCCGAACTTAAAACAGGACGTGGAGTACTTCACCATTCATGTAGGGAATCGTCCAAAATGCGTTTCTTTAACAGCAAATTGCATGGCCACTATAATTTCAAGAGGAGGGTCCCTTCTTGCAAAAGCAAGCCAATGATTGGTAGGACTACATGACCCATGGAGATAAGGCTTTAGAAGCAGTAGTTAAGGATGGCACCAAGCTCCAGGGGCTCGTTGTATCAACAATGTGATACGATGGTTACAGAGGTTGTATGGGAAAGGTCAATACCATCCACGCTGCAAAGCTCTGCATGCTGGTGGAAAAGTACATCCTAATTGTTGTTCATATTAATTAAAGTTGGTCATAGGTCATAATGCTTAAGCTTGGCCCAAATGGTTGGCGTATCTAAAGCTCACATGAGAGGCATCTAGTTCGAGTCCCGCGTGCAACAATTCCTCATAAATTTTCTCATATCCATTGGGCTCACACTTCGATCAGGCCAGTTCACTTGTAATTGGGCCTTGCCAGCTTTTTCCTTGGCCATATACGAGCGAAATCAGTTCGTTTGCAATTGAGCCTTGCAAAATTGAGCTCAAATCTGGTCACCTTACGAACAATTGGGCCGTCCTGTGTCTCACACATTCAATTGGGCTTTTCTGCTCCTTAATCCGTCTAGCCCAACTTGCCTCATGGATTAAAATCAGTCTTTCTCCAAAAGAATTTTATTTAAATTTAATCTAAGAAATCAAGCCAAAATTTTCAAATAAGAAACATCAACTATATCGTTTTTGAAATCAAGTTTTTATGGGTCAAGCCCAATTTCATTTTTAATTCTAACTGAAGTCTATTTTTATTATTTGGGTCTAGCCCAATTCTTTTGGAATCAAACTTCCTCTCTTAATGTGAGTCAAACTCAATACCTTTTTATTTATTTGAAATCGGTTCCTTTATTTATCAATCAAGTCTTTTTAATCGGGGTCAAGCCCAATCTCCTTTTATTTTTTCTACTTTTAAGTCCTTTGTTTCTTTAATGATTCTAGGTCTCACGCAATGAGTTCCAAGTACGAACTGGTGGCTTTTTCTACTGATCAATATTTGGAGATTCATATGGGTCCTAGTGTAGCCTTAGTTGTCTTGGACCCTGTGCATATGTGGACCCCAAGAGCTGTTAAGTGTCCCAACCGTAATTCCGACGAGAAGACGAATTCGCTAAGATTTTAGAAATGAATTATTTTGGTAATGTGGAGTCGCCACCAAATTTTATTTAAGGGAAAAAAATTTGGAAAAATCCTGACTCGAGGAAGAGATTTAGGTTCGGGAGTCGGTTACAAGTGGGGAAGGTGTTAGGCACCTCACTAGCCCGTTCTGAAGAACGGTACCCTTAAAATGAGTGTGTGATTTTTGAAAATGTTTGATCCCTTAATTAATGTGAAAATAAATAACTTGATGGAGGTTAGCCTGACAGGACTTGATCCTGCTCCTACGTATTCCCCGATGCAATGGAAAACTCAAGGCTTACGTAGTTCTGGTTTGTGAAGGCTTGACCTTTGAATTGCTTGAAAAGGAAAGGAGTATCTTGAAAATATCTTAAGGAAAAATCCTCAGCCCACTTATGCACAGGATCTGAGGCAAACGTAGGCCGCACTAGGATTCATATGAATCTTTGAATATTAAACAGCAGTGAAGACCGCCAGTTTCCCATTTAGAGCTCATTACGTGAGATTTGTGTTTCCAAAAATATTTTTAAAAGAGTTTTATATTTTGAATATGAACTTTTAGTCCACTTATGCACAAGGTCCGAGGCAACTAGGGCTACAATCGGGCCTATATGAATCTCTAAATATCAAACAGCAGTGAAGACTGCCAATTTCCCATTTAGAACTCATTGCGTGAGACTTGTGATTCCCAAAAAGAATTGGTTTAAAAAGAAAAAGGACAAGAAAAGAATTGGGCTTGATTTGAAATAAGAAATGAATTTGATTCAAAATTTGAAGAGAAGAATGACACTTGATTTAAATGGAACTTGATTTTGAAATTTGGAAATTGAACTTGATTTGGCTAAAAATGAACTTGATTGAAAATTTGAGAGATGGAACTTGATTTGAAGTGAACTAGATTTAAAACTTGAGAATTTGAACTAAATTTGATTTGAGAAAAGGAATTGAATTTGTTTTGGGAATTTGAGAGAGAAAGAGTTAAGCTTGAGTTGGATTTGAGAAAAAGCATTGAATTTATTTTGAAAACTTGAGAGAAAAAGAATTAAACTTGAATTTGATTAGAATCAAACTTGACCTTATTTAAAGAAAAAAATTAAGCTTGGCTTTTATTCGAAGAAAGAATTGCGCTCGATTTTATTAGAAAATGATTAAGCTCGATTTTGTTTGAAGAAAAGGATGAAACCTGGTTTTATTTGACAAAGAGAATTAACTTTGATTTTATTGGAAATTGATGGAAGGTTAAATTTTGTTTTGAAATGAAATGAGGAAAAAGGAAGAGTTAAGTTTGATCTGAAATGAAATGAGAAAAGAGAAAAACTGAATTTTGATTTAAAATGAAATGAGGAAAAAAAAACTTGATTTAAGATGAAATAAGGGAAAAGAAAAAAATAAATTTTGATATAAGATGAAATGAGGAAGAAAAAAGATTAATTTTGATTTAAGATAAAATGACGAAGAAAAATTGAATTTTGTTTTTTGGGGTGGCTTTACACAGATTTGAAGAGGCTGGCCCATGTATGAATTTAATTTGGCCCGTGCCTGGCGCTGACACGTGTGGAGCATGTGACGTAGGGGATGAATTTTGTTTTGCAAAATAATGGCTTGTGCGGGATTCGAACCCAGATTGTGGAGGGTGCGGACAACTCACTCAGCCATTTTGAGCTATCCAAATCTTATGATTTACTTCTTCTGGTTCCGTATACATGCATGAGGCTGGACTTTTCGTCATTTTATATGAGACTTACTGGTGGGCCCCCACGTTCTTTTTAAATTCGTCATTTTTGCATGTTGAGAAACCGTGCATGCATGGGGTGCTTGTATCATAACAATATTCAAAAGGGATTCTTGAATCAGGTGGACGCCTTCTATCTTTCACTTGGGAATGAAAACTCTCAGAAAACCTTGTATAGGTTGGATCAACCAAATATGTAAAAGGGGTCCCAGAATCAAAAAAGCAGTGAATTCTGCCTCGATTAGAATTGTTCCTGCACGAACTTGAGTGACTGTGATGTTATAGGTAGGGTACTTACTGTGAGGGGTTCATATTAAATGGAGTCTCATCTTGATCAAAAATTCCCTTGTCCCCAAAACTTATTCTCCCAACACCATTACGTTCAAGACACAAGGAGAATGAACCTGTTGTATATCCTTCCCTTGATAAAGATGCTAGGAACTGATATTTTCTCCATACCTAGTCCAAACAAACCATTGGCAGCAGCAACATCCAAGAATGATCCACTTTGAACTTGTTACAGCCAAATATGGCATTTGCCTCTACAAGGTCACGATGATTATCCTCTTTTGTTAAGTACAGAACATCTTTCACCAGCATTCTTGATGTAGACGTTTCAGCAGAGACATATGAAACCATGTAGGGGTAGTTGCTGAATGTCCCAAGGCACCGGTTGCGGTGTGTGCACCATTACAATCCCTGGCCATTTCGAATGCACCACGAGACTAAAATAGTGTCGTATATACCTCATATGATTGGCGAAAAGACGTGGGTAAAGTACAAGGAAAATAGTTAAGCCTTGTTTCAATCACAAGCCTATTATGAGGTTGACACTGAGATTGGTTTCTTCAAAAATTGTTCAGATAAACTGCATGCCTTTTAGGGGTATCTCTGAGTCGAGATTCGGTCTTGTAACAAGAACTCATTTGGAAAAACTTGTGCCACGAATATCAAATCTTTGTGCTACTTTTGCTTATCTCCATTTGCAGTGAAGTAGCAGGTCCCTGGATGTGCTATAGACCTAAGTTCTGTTTCTGGTTCAACAATCTTGACCGAAGGATATTTTGATCTACGAACTTCCATTGCTGAATAAACTGCTACTATCATCTCTAGCACAGATAGTGCACGCACGCTATCGTTTAGTTTACTTGTCATGAGCTTTAGGGAATACAACCAGATTTCCAACCTGGGTTCCTCCCAATCGGTGCCAGTGAATGAACTCAGGCCAAACACAAAGAGACCTCCAGATTCGTGTTTCCGATAAAGCCATAGAAAGATCATGGCAACATGTTTATAACCATTGAACTCCAGTGTTCCTTGAACAGCGACCGAATATCCCTTCATAAGATCAACTAGGTTTCCTCTTTTCCATCCCTGATTTGGCTCGTCCATAAACAGCATGTCGAACCTAGATAACTGGATGATAAATGGTCTTTCTGCTCGCCTATTCCAGCCTCGTTACCATGCAAACATTCTTGCATTTGAAGTCATCTCATATTAGTATTTAACTTCGTGCCACTGTGACCTGTGTCCTTGTATCTATTGTTCTTTCATGTGACAGGGGTGCCTATCAAAGCCCATCACGAGTCATTCGTCATCTGAGAAACGGGCACAAGGCGGGGAATCCCTGTTAGTCTCAACAAATGCTTCGACCATCGTGACGATCTTTTGCTGATATCCTCCATACAAGATTCGTTGCTTTTGGAGCTACCGAATCCTTTCAAGATTGAAAGAGGCTCTTGATAATGGGTTCAATGTAAATCAAGAGAGATACAGGGCATGAATCAGGTTACTTCCATCATGATCCAAGATCTCAAGTCCATAAGCAAACGGTCAATATGATCATAATTGACGGTCGTATATTGACCCCTTGAATCAAACACCAATCTAGCCTATACATCCATAGTAATTATATAGATCTAGGTGAATGGAAAAGAATTTCGCAGAGCCATAATTCCATTTCCAGATCAGTGAATGTGGTTCGTAGCCTAATAGATTTTCAACGAATGGCAAATGTTTGACCAACCCACTCTCAATCTACCACACACCCGTCATTGAACGAAAACTAATCCCCAAGTGTGAGATAGGAGGATCGAAATAGAAGGTCTAGCAGAATCGATTCTATATTAACCTTAAATTGCCTTATCAACCAGGTTCTTATATCACAAATATATTAGCAAGTGAGTGAATCACCACAGGGTTCTTGGTTCAAGAACGATCAAAACAGATTATCACAGAATTCTTTAGATCCAAGGGTGGAAGAAGTGTGACTAACTTGTTATCCAATCAATAAGGCGTGCGAACTAATCCCCTTATGCTAGAATTAGCTTCCTTGCAGCTTTGCTTGTAGTGGCCCCTCTTACTGAAACTACCCAGGAATCTCCCTTTACCAGAGTCGAGCTTCTCCTCTTTTCCTTGTTGACCTTCTTTTTTCTCTCTCCTCCCTTTTTTCTCTTTTCTGATTCTTTCTTTTTCTGTTAGTTTCTCCTCTTTTCACCTCCTTTGAGAGCTCCTTCACGAAGCCCCCATGCAGGCAACAGCCTCCTCTCCCTTTCTTCTTCACGTGCACCCCCCTGCACCTCATTTTATATTTTTCTCAAACCGTTTTTTGTTATTTTTCTTCTTTTGTTTTTTGTTATTTTTTTTTCCATTTTTTTCGTTTTTCATTATTTCTCTTTTTTTAAATTATTTTATTATAATTATTATTATTTTTATTTTCTGTTTTTATCTATTGTTTTTATTATTTTTAGATTTTGTTTTTAATTTATTTATTTTTTTATTTTCAGATTTTTTGTTTTTATTTTTATTTTTACTTTTAGATTTTTTTTTATTTTTTATTTTCATATTTTTTTTATTTTTATTTATTTATTTACTTCTTTTTTATATTTTAATTAATTTATCTATTATTTATTATTTTAATTTTCTGTTTTATTAATATTTTTTGTTTTTATTTCTTTCATACTTTTCATTTATTTATTTCTTTATTTATTTTTTTCATTTATTTTTTTCCCTTTCTTCGCTTAATTATTTTATTACTTTTTCTTTGTTTTTATTTCATTTTCTATTTTCTGTTTTTAAATTCTGTTTTCCGTTTATTTAATTTAAATCAGTATTGGTTTCTTGATTAATTTTAACAATTGGAAGCCTCAGACATAATTGAGTATTTACATTAAGGAATAAAGGATTCAAAAAGATGTCATTTCAATAATTCTAGAGTCTCACGCAATGAGATCTGAATATGAACTAGTGGCTTTTTCTATTATTCAATATTTAGATATTTATATGGGTCTCAGTGCAGCCTTAGTTGCCTTAAATCCTGTGCATATATGGACTAAAGGATTATCCAAAATACCTAAAATGCTTTTAAAATCATCTTTCAAATTCTTTTTACCTCCGAAGATCAAGTCTTCAAAAACCAAAACTAAGTAACCTTGAATTTCCCCATTGCACCAGGGAATACGTAGGAGTAGGATCAAGTCTTGTTGGGCTATTTTCATACAAACCTATTTATTTCTATTCTATTTAAAGGGATCAAACAATTATCAAAAATATCAAAATCACATACTCAGTTTAAGGGTACCGTTCTTTGGAACGGGCGAGTATGGTGCCTAACACCTTCCCTACTTGTAACCGACTCCTGAACCTAGATTCATCCTCAAGTTAGGGCTTTTCCAAATATTTTCCCTTAAAATAAAATTTGGCGACAGCTCCACTAATCAATAAAATTTCTTTTCTAAAATTTAGTGAGTTTGTCGTCTCGTAATTACGGTTACAATAATGAGCATTCATCATGGTTTTCGTTGGACCCACAAGAGGCTTAATCTACATTATATAGTTCTGATCTCTATCTAGTTGCTATATAATCTTGATATTCTTATTATTTATTATTTTTTGTTTAAAGGAAATTTATTAAGAAGAAGAATACACAAGAAAAAGGAGATAATAAATAAAAGAAAAAAACTAAACAAGAAAAGCTTATAGATATCAATGTAGGAAAGCTACATTATTGTCAAGTTGTGAGGAAAAGACTGTGATTTACATCATATACAAGTGAAACTCTTAATCTTATGCTTATCTAAAGAAATTTCCTAAAATTTTCTCGAGTTATGCTCCACCTAATACAGTGTGACAAATGTTACACATTGTCGCAATAGTTTGGCTTCTTTATTTCTATCAAAACTCATAAAAATAGTCATCCAACATTGGTCTAATGATAGGAAGAATTTTCATTTTCATTTCCAAATCTTGAAATCAATGATATGCTAAACTATCATACTTTCCGGTGATTAGAAGAATCATAGATATTAGGAATAGCTTTTGAAGATTATTATGTTGTTTCTTATTTCTAAACATTTGATTCTTTTTAATTAAAATCATTGTTAAGATGAAAGAAATTTAGAAAATAATTTTGAGGATAGGGAATACTCTTAACATACAAACCAACCACTAAACTTTAGGACAAGAAAAATAAAAACATTTATGAAACAAATCTGCAAAAATACTATACACACTTATTAAGGAAACCCTCTTACCATAGTCAAGTACTTTACTGTGTTATGTGTTATAATATGGTAATACATATTTGTCGCAATCATAATTATGACGAGACTACGAACTCGCTAAAATTTGAAAATGATCTTGATTAATTGAGTGGAGTCGCCACCAAAGGTGTTAGGCACCTTACTCGCCTGTTCCGAAGAACGGTACCCTTAAACTGAGTGTGTGATCTTGATATTTTTTGAAAATTGTTTGATCCCTTTAGTTTAGAATAACAATAAATAATTTGGCAGAGGATAGCCTGACAGGACTTGATCTTGCTCCTACGTATTCCCCGGTGCAATGGGAAACTCAAGGCTTACGTAGTTCTGGTGTGAAGGCTTGACCTTCGGAGGTGTTTGAGAATGAACAGAGTATTTTGAAAATATTTAAAGAAAATCCCTTGTCCACATATGCACAGGATCCAAGACAACTACAGTTGCACTGGGACCTATACGAATCCCTAAGCATTGAACAGCAGAAAAAGCTACCAGTTCGTGCTTAGGGTTCATTGCGTGAGACTTAGAATTAACGAATTTAATTTGAAATAAAAATAAACTTGATTTGACTTTGATGATCTAAAATAAACTAAACTTGGTATGAACTCAAGGGAAAAAATTAGGCTTGCTTAAGAAAGTAATTAGGTTTGGTTTGATATAAAACGAACCTGATTTGACATGGATTTGATTTAAAATGAACTTGATTTTGAAATGGACTTGTTTTAAAATGAACTTGACTGAAATAGACTTGATTTGAAATGAACTTGATTGAAATGGGCTTGATTTGAAATGAACTTGATTTGAAATTTGAAGAAAGGAATTGAATTTGATTTTGACTTGAGGAAAAGAATTGAACTTGATTTGAAGTGAACTTGATTTAAACTAAGAATGAACTTGATTTGAAAGTTTGCAGAAAGGAATTGAATTTGATTTTGACTTGAAAAATAATTGGACTTGATTTGGAATGAACTTGATTCAAACTAAGAATGAACTTGATTCAAACTAAGAATGAACTTGATTTGAAAGTTTGCGGAAAAGGATTAAATTAACTGGGTTTGAAATGCATTTGAATTGAAATGAATTTTGAATGGAGATTTAGGGAAAGGAATTAAATTTGATTCAAATAAAACGCATTTAAATTGAAACTTGGGGAAAAGAATTAAGTTTGATTTTATTTTGAGAAGAAGAATTAAACTTGAGTTTATTTGAAGAAAGTAATGAAGTAACACAAGCTTGATTTGAGATTTGAGAAAGGTAATTAAATGATTTTAAACCAAGATGGAGAAGAGGATTTGAGCTTGAATTGATTTTGGAGGAAGAAAAAATTTATTTTAATTTGAAATTGAGTAAAGGTTCAAACTTAACTTGATTTTTTTTAAAAAAAAATTGATTTAATTTGAAAATTGAGGAGAAGGTTTAAGCTAGAATTGATAAAAAAGGAATTAAATCTAGTTTAGATGAACTTGGTCAAAGATTAATTTAACTAGACGTGGCTCATAATTAGGGATGGTGCTCAATTTGGCTGGCTCATCGGCTGCTCGCTTGGCTCATAATTAGGGATGGGGGCTCACTTTGGCCGGCTCGTTGGCTGCTCACATGGCCCCATTTGGTTATCTGCATGGCTCAACTGGCTCACCTGTTAGGTTGGCTCACTAGACGACTCGTCAGGTCCATTGTGTGTGTGGCCCGAATTAATTGCATGGCCCAATGAGGTGGCACTCACATTATCCACTCCACAAGATGGATTTATAGATGGATTTACAGCGAAAGAGCACTAGGCAGGGATCGACCCTAGGATCAGGGGGTTGCATGTGTGCCAAGTCAACCACTGAACCAAGCTCCAGGTTACATTATAATTTGTAACTTAAGATATATATAGCTTGTGGGGCCAGATCAGTTTTAAGCAAAAGGAAACCCTTGGTGGCCTCCACCTATTTGATTACTTTATTCAATTTATTGCATGGGACTGGATTCACGCCATGATGCCCCAACATGCCTAGGTATCCTTCTTGATCTTCTTCGTCCTCATCACCTTATGTATCTTCTTCATCCAGAATATTCTTGACTAGTTGAAGGGTCATCCGAGGACCAATCTGTTGAAGCTTGACGACGCTTTTCGAAGAAGAACGATTAACTCTGTCAATATCGCTAGTCAAAGCCACCATGGTTGCTTCTTCATCTGCTTCACTGTTTGATCCATAATCAGCTTTATTCACGTCTTGAAGATTCCTTAGATCAGACACCTCATAGCTCTGCACCAGTTTTCTTATTCTGCGCAAAACACCTATTAGCTTGCTGAGTTCCTGACTTAAGACTTTTGTTTGGCATAGAAGTGACCAGAAATGCTCTCCAACTACGCCCATGGCCATGAGATATGCTTCTGCCACCTCCATTTCTAGCATAAGGATCTTCCTATCCTTGCTTCAAAAAGGTTCCATGGACATGTCCAAACTGAAACAAGAATTCTTCTTGCTATCCTTGTTCTTGGCTGCTAATATTTGACAAATGCCAACCCACGCCATAAAACGCTACATTGCACCTCCTAACCCCGTCATCAATTCAGAAACCATATCGATCATAAGACAGAGGTTTATCTATCTTGTGTTTCTGGGTTGTACAGGGACTAACGTAGGCTACCATTAATGGAGGGATTCAGGTCGTTTTTTACGTCAGGCAGAAAGGATTTCTAGTTCACATGCTGAGTTTGATGGACCGATATCGTATTTGCCATATGCTAGAGGTTCAAGCCTTGAACATGGCCAATGTGAGGGACAACAACAAAAATCTCCAAGTCTGTGGAGTTATTTCTAAGAGGTTTATTTCATGCAAATTTTTGCACATGTTCATGCAAACGTCTGATTTACTTCAAGACTATTTCACCTAGCATATTCTAAACATAATTTAAACACGAGGATCAAGACTTTTGATGCTTTATTTTTCATGATCAAGGTGAACTTCAAGCATCATTTACTCACCAAGCATGCAGAATAAACATAAAAAATCTGCTAGTCTTAACTTATTACTTAAACAATGATGCTCACCTGATTAAAATGAACCTCAAGCAAATGCCAAAACCTGAATTGGGCCAGTCTCTCAATTTTACAACTCCTTGATGAATTCTTGATATCTTGGTGGAAGAAGGCGGGGTCCAATGCAAATTCGGAAGATCTCTCAAAGTCCCTCCCGTTCCTAGGATTTTCAATGAGAATTCCAACATTTCAAACTCAGACTCCCTCCCCTAATGCCTGCCTGTATGCCTTTTTTCTCTACTCTCGACCTCTTCTTTCCTCCCTTAATGAAAGTCTTTTCCAGAATAGAAACCGAATGCCTCCGTTCTGACGTGAAGCCTTTTTTCTCCTCCAAGCTCCATGCCCAGTTGAGCCCATGGCGTCTTGTAGCCGCCACCTCTCCCAAAGAAATCGATTCTCTCCCTCTCCAAGAAGAAGAACCCAGAAGTTCGAAAGCACCCAAAAGAAAAATCCCCCACATCGATGCATGCATTCTTTTTTTTTTTAATCTTTTTTTCTTCTTCTTTTTCTATATTTTAATTTTTCTGTTTTTTCAGTTAGTTAGTTTTTTTAGTTATTTCAGTTTTTTCTTTATCTATTTTTTAGATTTTATTTTTTATTTATTATTTCAGATTTTGTTTTTATTTTTTATTTTAGATTTTGTTTTTATATATTTCAGATTTTGTTTTTATATATATCTTTTATTATTATTTTTTGCCATTTTTTCAATTTTTATCATTTTGCTTATTCTTACTTTTTTATTTTAATTTGTTTTATTATTATTACTGTTTTTTGTTTATTTTTTTCTTTTTTTTTCTTTTTAGTTTTTGTCTTTTATCTTTATTATTATTTTTGCTATATATTTCTATTTTTTATTTCTTTTTTTTAAAAAAATTCCTTTTATTATTTTTTATTTTTTCCAATTTTTATTTATTTTTATTTTTATTATTGTTTGTTTATTTTTTAGTTATTTATTTCTTCAATTTTTATTTTCTTTTTATTATTCTTTTCAAACTTTCCTTTTTTTTGCTTATATTATCTTAGAAGATTTTTTTCAGCTTTTTATGTTTATTTTTTCTTTTCTTATTTTTATTTATTTTTGTAATTTTTGTTTTATTTATTATTTATTTTCTAGTTAATTTTGGTTCTTTTGTTATTTTAATTTTCTTTTTTCTATTTTATTTATTTATTTTTTTTGTTTTATCATTTTTTGTTTATTTATTTTCTGTTTATTAATCTTAATATTTACTTATTATTTAAATTATGGTTTATCCACTAATTAATTTCAAATATGGGACCTCGGAAGTGCTTACAATCTTATACCAATTTATGCACAGAATCCGAGGCAATCGTAAGCTGCATTGGGATCCATATGAATCTCTAAATATTGAACAGCAATGAAGACCGTCAGTTTTCCATTTAGAGCTCATCGCGTGAGACCAATGATTCCTGAAAATATTTTAAAAGAGTTTTATTTATTATTATTATTTTTTTTGGAGGAACCTTTAGTCCACTTATGCATAGGATCCGAGGCAAACGTAAGCTGCACTGGGATCCATATGAATCTCTAAATATCGAACAAAAGTGAAGACCGTCAGTTTCCCATTTAGAGTTCATTGCATGAAACTTGTGATTCCCAAAAAGAAATCAATTTGAAGAAAGTAAAGAAAAGATTTGGGCTTGATTTGAAATGAATTTGACTCAAACTTGAAGAAAAGGATGGAACTTGATTTTAAATGGAACTTGATTTTGAAATTGGGAAATTGAACTTGACTTGCCAAAGAATTGAACTTTATTTAAGATGAACTTGATTTGAATTAAACTTGAGGGAGGGAAATAAACTTGATTTGACTAAAAATAGACTTGACTTGAATTTGAAAAAAGAGAGTTTGACTAAAAGCATAACTTGAAGAATTTGAGCTTGATTTGAAGAGAAAAGAATTTAATTGGAATGTGAAAAATTTCAACTTGGTTTGAAGAGAAGAGAAATTAATTTGAATTTGAATTTGACTTAATTTGGAGAAAAAGGGATTTTATTTGAGTTTGAATAAAGGAATTTAATTTGAATTCGAAGAATTTGAACTAGATTTGAAGTGAAACTAAATTTTATTTGAAGTAGAAGTAAATTTTATTTGAAGTGAAATTAACCTTATTTGATATTTGAGGAAAAAGTTAAGCTTGATTTTAAAATGGTATAAAAATGAGGAAGAAGAATAAACTTGATTTGAACTAAAATGGACTTGATGAGATTTTAAGGAACGAACTAAACTTAATTTTAAATGAAAAGAGCTCGATAAAAGTTTTAAGAAAAGAGTTTAATTTGATTTTAAATAAGAAGAATTAAAAAAAAATTTAATTTAAAATTTAATTGAAGGCTTGTGTCTTATGTAGTGTGAGCTTGTGGCTTAATGGCTTGTAGGGTGAGCATGAGGGTTAATGACGGGCTCAGATGGCTCGTGGCTCGTCCCATGTGAGCTGGCTTGGGAGAGCCTTTCAGGCGGCTTGAAGGTTTAATTATTTTAAAATGAAAATTAGTCCCAAGGGGGGTTCAAACCCACGTTCAAGGAGTCTTGGGTCAGCTGCCTAACCACTTTGGCACGCTGGGTGTTAGTTATAATCTTACTCCTCTATGCTTATATTAGAAACCAAGATTTACCTGCCACTTGTGAGAAAAATTGTTAAGGGGATTCAAACTCCCGTCGCATAGATTACGAGTAGCGCCTTTGACCATTGGGCTAAGCCATTTGGTTGTGATTTAATGCCCATTGACTTCATTAAAACGGCCTGAAGACAACTTGGTTAGGCTAATATAAGCCATGCACGTGTATGCCTTACGTTGCAATAGGGATGTGGGTCTACCCAGCAGTTCATGGTGTGCAAGAGGTGTAGAGTAATTTTAGAACTATATTATCAACACGGGATGCACCAAAATCATAAGAGAAGTCAATGTATGATCAGTGCAGCCTTTAGCACGATGATCGACTCATGGATCTAGACCATGATCCTCTAATGATATATTCAAATCCATGACAACAGCTCTAGAAGATCCTTACTAGCATGATCGACACTCTGCTATTGTGACCCCAAGTGCTGGCCTAACAGATCTTTGGAGTAGCTTTAATGATCTCACAAGGAACTCCTTTCCAACCATTTCCTTTAATGTTGCTCTACCAACAATCATCACTTCTTCCATTACCAAGGTTATCACTATAGAGTTCTTAGGCTAATAAACTAGACTTTGGCAATGCAATGTGATGTGATCACATACAAGGACTACGCATCAGTTACCTAGAAACAACTATGGAACCCAGAATTCATCCACATCACATGAGTCAGTAAACAATGGATGTGCAAGAGCATCTAGAACCATTAGTCGCAAGAAAAATCTATGAAACTTAGGCGTATATACAGAATCAATTTAAATTGGAATGCTGAAGCAACTAGCGAAACAAATACACCCACTGATCATGCTATGTAATAGCGACAGAAAGGATCTAGATTTAGACAAAAACAATCATCAACTAGGCAGCAGATTGGATCAAAATTGAATCGGGAGAGGGCCAATTAATTCAAGCACATTTGGTCGAGACTCTAGAGTCAATTGGAATCATTAACTCCGCTCACCATAGCAACAATATGCATTTTAATTTCTTGCCAGGCAAAGTCATCGATGAGAAAAGATTCCATGATTCAAACACATAAACAAATGGGATCAATCGAGAATGCTAACCTGATCAGAGTACGAGCTCAAAGGATGTAGGATCTTTTTCATCGAAGGAGCGGTTTGACGTTGGTTCTTGTTGCTCCCAGAACGACGAAGATGCTCAGAACAAAAGGCGGTGTAGCCACCAATTCATAACTCTAGGAAGAAACTCCAGGGAGCTTTTTCGTCTCCAGCCGAGCCAACTCCCGAGAACCCACTAAATTCTTTTTCCCGTTCCTCCAAAACCTGAAGAAGAGAGACAAATTAGTTGAAGACCCCTCCTTCTTGCATGCGCCCCCCATGCATGCCTAAACCCTTTTCTTTTTTCTTTTTTTTGTTTTTTCTTTTTTTTTTCTGTTAATTAGTTAAATTTTTTTTTCTGTTTTTGTTAACCGTTTTCCTGTTTTTTAAATTGTTTTTATTTTAAATTCCTCTTTTTATTAATTCTCTTTTTATTACTTTTTTTTTCTATTTTTTATTAATTCTATTTTTATTTTCTTTATTATTTTTCCATTTTTTATTTTTTTCTTTTTTTTCTTTATTTTTATATTTTTTCATTTTTAATTTTTGATTAATTCTATTTTCTTATATTTTTTCTTCACTTTTCTTTATATATATATATATATTTTTTTTTTCTCTATTTTTATTTTATCATTTTTATATTTTTATATTTTGTTTTTTATTATCTTTTCAGATTTATTTAATCTTCTTTTATTTATTTATTTTACAATTTCTATTTTTTTATTTATGATTATATTTCTTGTTTTTATTTTTCAGATTTTGTTTTTTATTTAATTTTTTATTTATTTATTTTTTATTACTTTTCAATATATTTTTTCACTTTCATCTATTTATTTATCTTATTTTCTATTTTTCTTTTCTTTTCCCCTTGTAATTTAATCTTTCCCTTTTTTTTTGTTTTTATTTTTGTTGTCTCTTTATTCTTTTTTCTGTTTTCTGCTTACTTATTTTCCTGCTTTTCTTTTTCTTTTGCTGTTTTCTGTTTATTTAATTATTATTTAAATTAGTATTGGCTGCTTGATTAATTTTAACAATTGGGGGCCTCGGACATAAGTGAGTGTTTACAGTAGACATATTGAAGTTGTATCAGGAAATGTCAACTCATGAAGTTTATTTTTTAGTGTTATCTTTCCACAAACATCAAGCTCTGAGAATCGTTTTTGCAAGGCTTCAAATTGTGGTTTCAACGAAAAATCGCCCCATGGCTCTGTCATTCCTTGATCAGCAAATGTCAATCTCTTCCAATGACGATGAACTGACTCTAATGGCACAAAATTACCCATGACACTATACCTTGCTAACTCACATGTACAAGGTAATCCATGTGTACTTCTAAGACTGCACCCACAGGTTATACTGTCAATACCAACAATTTTTATTCGCTCATACTCATTAGCAATGTGGGCTAAAGCATTATTTGATACAAAGCCTCGTAACTTGGCATAAAAACCTTTGTTGAATCTATGCTCTACAACGATCATGCTTCTTTCAAATGACGCCTTTATATCACTATGTTGCAGTATTATCATATTATTCATTGCATCCCAACATGAACACAAGTCACCTCTACTATCTTGAAAAAAGCAAGATACATGTCATGAGTCCTTTATGTCATTCAAGTATATTATGAAAATATTCATTTTAATTATAAAGATACCTGCTGGTCGTTGTATTTCCAAGATGCATCACCCTATCAATGTAGCAACTGACAAATCTCTCCTTGTAAGGATTTAACCAAGTTCTGTTCACATAATCCAAAAAAATAGGAAATTTTGAACACTTGGTCTCGAATTTAAGAAAACACTTTTCATATTCAATTTCACTTGAAGAATCCATTAGAATAATCCATGCATCCATTACACAATCTCATTCATCTATTGGAGATACTGGTAACTTTCACTTTGACTTCACATTTTTAGAAACATGAAATTGACAAAGCAAGTGTGTTGTAGATGGAAACGCTACTTCAACAGCATTCATTAAGGTGATATCTCTATCTGTCACAATCACTTGGGGTATTAATTCTTCTCTGAGAAACAAACCTCTAACTTTTTTTAATGCCGAGGTGAAATTATCTCCTTGTTCAGACTCCAAATAAGCAAAAACCATAGAAAATGTCAACTCTATCGAGGTTACTCCAATAATCTCAAGTAATGGCAAATGATATCTGTTTATGTGGTGTCAATGATCAACATAATATGGAATGCATTCAACAATTTGATGGCATCTGGATGTGTCCAAAACATATCTTGAACAACATTAGACGTTTCAATCCTTCTATACCAATACACATATTTGTCACGTTCCATTAATTTCATCAAGTGCTGCAGTTCTGTTCGAGGACCCCTTTCTGATTTTCGATATTTATGGCGAGCATTATAGATCTGTTTGATCTTAGTTACATTATGATCATCATGACCTTTTAGTGTTAACATTTTCTTTGGCTTAACCATATTCTTTGTCATATCACCTAGTAAAGACTTCTCTTCACCACTTAGTCTTCCAGAATACGCATGACCTTCTAATGTTTCGGCTACATCATGGTTGTGAAACCCACATACAACGTTAAGCTTCCACCCTTCACCACTTCTTAATGGCCTTCCTCTTAATCTGAAGGGACACTCACATTTTCTTGTTCCACTCACATTTTCTTGTTCCACTCACCTTACGCGCTAATTCATTCTTGTACTGTCTATATTTTCCACTTCTTTCACAACCTAATATTAACATTGTTTTCTGTCCAATTCCACCACTATCAGATCTAATAATAACCACAACAAATCCATGAGCTTTACCCACTGCTCTAGTCCAAGTTAATAAATCATCCCGTGAAGGAAAAACCTAATTATAACATACAAACAACCAAATATTACTAAATCATAGACAACATAACAATTAAACTAAACTTTTCAATCTGAAAAGCATTTACCATATCAATCAAGAATGTGTTTGTATAATCACTATTATTCTTTATCAGAGCCAACTTATTTCCTTCAACACTTACATTATTTTAACATCACACATATCAAAATTAAATCATGTTAGAAACTTTTATAAAAAAAAAAAATTTCTCCAAAACAATATTACTACATTATCCTCTTCTAGAGAAATTGGCATGACCCCTTCGTCCGAAACATGATTGCTCCACCTCAGCGAATCTTCAATAATTATCTCTGCATAAAAAAGAAAAAAATATCACATAACATAAGCATTTAATTTTTCAACCTTTTTAATTTAATTAAAATAATTAACCTTCAACAAATTAGTTTGTGGAATAGTAAAATTACATTGCCTAAACTAATTTGCAGAATACAACTATACCATTCCGCAAATTAGTTTACGGAATGTAATTTTTTTACATTCCGCAAACTAATTTACAGAACACAAAAATTATATTCCGTAAACTAGTTTGCGGAATACATAAGTATATTCCATAAATTAATTTACGGAATGTAACTTTTTATGTTCCGTAAATTAATTTACGGAAGGTAATTGTTTTAAGTTCCGTAAACGAATTTGCGGAAAATAAAAGTTACATTCCACAAATTAATTGGCGGAATACACTAATGAATTTCACAAATTAATTTATGGAAGGTTTTTAACATTCCACAAATTAATTTTTGGAATATAAAATCCAGTTCCATTATCAGCTCACCTTCGTCTTCTTCTCCGACGCTTCTCCAGCGCTTCTCCGACGGTGCTTTCCTCAGCTCCTCCTCTGACCAACAATGGATCCCCAACTTACACTTAATTAATAATGTAATATGTTGGAGAGAAAAAAAAACAGCAATGGCAGAAAGAGGAAAAGAAAACAAAGAAAGGTGTTGTTGGGGGTGTTATAATCAGCAAAGGCATTTTGGTCTTTTCATGTAACAGGGTGCAAAAATAAATTTGGGGGGTGAAAAAAGAAATTCCCACCTTGCTTTGGCTTAAGCAAGCCCAATAGACCCAACGTCTCGGACCAAAAATTGAGGTCTTCCTTTACCTGAAAGACAAGTATGTTCAGAGACCTTGTTAAAGGGAGGGAATTAGAATGAGAGATTAGTTGAGCTCGGTGGGGCTTGTTATAGCCGCGGTGAACTCAAGACACCCTTGAGATAACTCAACCTGGTAATGAGTGCACCGAGTGTACCACACTGGATTTTCCATTATGTTCCTCAAAATCACAGTGGAACATGTGTATTATAGTAATCCATTCCAATGGAGGACTTGAAACACCTGTTCTTTGATGCCAAATAGTTCACTTGTTCCATCTTTTGGCCCTCTATTAACCCATTGTTGGACTTCTTGAATCTCCATTTCTTCAGATGGATCAATCTGAGCATGGTGGCATTGATAAGTGAATCAAGATTGTTGAAGCTGCATGTTTGAAACATCTCGCTTTGTTCCTTTGGTGTTACAGAACTATGGCGTCGAGGGAAAGTGTCACCCGGTTCAAGTGCCACCATCGAAATGGATCAGGACCTAACATCGCATGAAAGGTTTTATTAAAATTCCTTCCCAATGAATTCTCCGGTTTAGTTCCTTTGTTTCTAAGACCAGAGTGAGCCACGCCTTGAATGGATCAACAGGGAATCCTTCTTCCCCATCTGCTTCGCCTCACAAACCAACCTCCTTAGAATTGCCCTATTTGCAAACTTTTGACCACGTTCCATGGATACCAATAATAGAAAGAGACAAAAATCGAAGGGGAAACATTTTTCTTTACTTTTTTATTTTATAATTCCATTTGAGGGGGTATTTCTAAATACCATGCCTGCAATGGTGGTTTTGATGACCTTGAGGTAGTGGTCAAATGCCAAAGAAAAATGGCGAGAGTCTCCTTACTCAAGTACCTGAAGATTATTCCATTTTCTTTTCTCGTGCTTTTTAAACTATAATAACCAGGAACCTAATATGGGGTCTTATGACTCGAAATAGCCTAATCTTGCCACAATTAACTAGACAGGGGATTCTACAACTCAACTATATTTACTTAACTTAATCCTAAGAAAGGTATGAATACGTATTTTCAAACATAAAAGTAGGTAAGCAAGACGATGAACAAGTCACAGGAAAAAAAACATGATTTCATTACCGAGAATGTGGTAGCACGCTTAGAATTAAAGCTAATTTGCTAATTGGAGATTTAACAAAATCTTAAAAATGTACCTGTGACTGAAGGAACTTGAATTAGCTAGAGAATCTTTAATGGAGAGCTTTCCAAAAACTCTCTAAAGGAAAAATAGAGAAAGCCCCTTATTCCCTAGTCTACTTTTTTCTCCTTATGCTTTCTGCTTCTAGTATAAAAAGAATTCCCATTCCCCTTAACTCCGGTCTTGCAAAACTAACCATAACCATTTTCTAACTCTTCTTAACTGAATCCTAACAAGGTCATAATCAATTTTGAAAAGGACTCCCCCTTTTTTTAGACAAGCTGCTTAGAGGTATCCTCAAAGGATACCAACCTCCTTCCTTTCTTTTGCTATTTTTCCTTCGCGTATTAAAACTTCCTCTTTTGTTTATTGATTAATTATTCCTTTTTTCTTTTTATTTAAATTATCATCGTTAAATAATTTTAATTACTAAACATAGTCTCAGACATAAATTAAAATTCACAAAGATCAATTTCAAAACCAAATTTTTTAAACCATTACCAGAAGAAAGTCACATAAATATTGGATAATTAATGTAATTGGTAAGTAGGTTAATACATTTTGTGTATGTTTGATTTTATCTTTACTTTCTAAGAAAAACCTTTTTTATTTATAAAAACATAGATGCAGACAGGGTAATTAAAGAAACTCACCTACGAGTTGCAGATTAAACTTTGAACCTTCCTCAAGGCTAAAAAGTAGTGTTGAAATGGAGTAAGAATGATCAAACAATTGGATATAATAGTTGTAAAACCCTAAAAATGAAGTTCTTCCCTACGCTTAAATCATATTTGCGATTTCATTATTAGATTATTACTTCATGATGCAGAGTTGTTTTAGAAATTATTGATATAGAAAATACGATATAAACTTTTTTCCTTTTAAAACCTTTACTAAAAATATGAGTCTCGTCATAATAATCAACATATTAGATAATCAATGTTAAGACATCGTCACTCACGTTAATTTTGAAAACACACTCATTTGCTTGTCATACTATACATTCAATTCCAACATAATATTTACAATATTAGTTATATATGTAATACAACACATAGACAATAATAAGTTAAAGGTTTCTAGTAAGTCCCTTAAAAAAGAACAAAGGCTTCATGTCCTTCACAAGTTACAGTCATCCAAAGTAAAAGGTACAAAGTTGGACAAAGCAATATAAGATCCTTTACAGTTCTACCCACATTCCATTCCATGAACATTGATCTCTAGTCTGTTTTATTCGTTTCACATAGATTATTGCTAGTTTGCCACTGTGAAGAATAAGATCGGACTTTGGGAAAGAAATGAAAGATAGGAAGTGAGAAATTGTAATTCTTAGTAGGTGTCTACCATAAGGTTGACGTCATCATTTCTAACTCGTCCACTTCAATCAATTAAAAAAATGTGACAAACATATAAGCTCAATTATTTCTTTTTAAAGTTATACTTATCTGAAGTGGATTTTTTTAATAATACCATAAATTAAATCTCATACAGCATTCAATTCATACATAATTAGAATCACTTTTTCATATAAGTTCTAAAAGACATAAATCTCATGAATTCTTTAGATAACTTTCTCATCATCACATAGATATTATCTAACTCTTACTCATTTTATGCCTTAATCATAATAATTCTTATTCTCTAGTCACCTTCTTAGTGATAGTTTCATTTAAGTCAAAACATTAACCATTTAGCTAAATAATATCTTTCACCTATCTACTACTCCACCTTCTAAGCTAGGATATGAGCTCATTTCGAATGGTCGTCACCATCATAAATTTGGAAAACCTACGGTTTCTCCATAGAAGGATTTATTTAAAGTCTTGAGGCTTCACCGTAGAAGGTTATGTATCTTCTTATTACCATAGAAGGACCCACTGCCTTCTGGTGTGCACATGTTCCATACTTAGCACACTAGGAGTAATGTTAAGTTTTCACGTAAGATTTTTCTTTAGGGATCTCTTGATTTATTAGGTTTCATTTTAATTGTTCATATTAGGATGTGTGCTCAATATTCAATCAAAATGCTATGAGCATATAGCATCCAATTCATCCAATTAATATCAAATCATGGAATCATATAAACATACACAAGTCGTCATGTCATCCATGAGATCACACAAGTCATTACATCACTTAAGAGAGTACATAATGCATTTACACATATAAGGACATGCTCAAGTATCACCATGATAAATAGGGCATTAATAGTTACCCAAAAGTTCAGTTTCTTAGTTAAAATATTTACTTAAGAATGGTCCTTAAATTTTTGACAACGAGCATATTTCTTCTAACATTATAAGTTGACCTTGTTCATTATGTTTTATGAGAAACCTCTCATGGGAACTTAATCTACTCATCCTTCTAAGTTACCTTTAGACCTTTCCTTTTCTCAAAGGCTACGATTCTCTCATACATTTAATTTTAAGTTTGTGACATGGTGAGGTCTAGTATATTTGGTCGAATGGCCTTTTTTAGACTAATCCACTTTGTTATCCTCAAACTAGGTATATGTTGTACCACTAATACATCCCAAGTTTAAGTGTTATAAGTTTTATGGTTTCTTCATATAACATCTCAAATTTCTTACTTGAGTTTTATGACTAAGAAATAAATAATTATAAAATTTCCCTTGAAATCTCTAAGGAAATTAGAAAAGTTTTAGTAAATGATGAAAATGTCCCTACACAAGAATAACCCAAATAATGTGCATAAAAAATATAAAAAAAATTTAAAAGATATCCTAAGGGATTAAAATACATCAAGGATGATTTAAAAGTTATAAGGAAATAATAGGAAAAGAGAAAGGGTGAAAAAGTTGACAGAAAACTCCAAAAATGCTTAAAACGGCCTTAGGAAGCTTTGTCTTTCATCAAAGCTAATCTGTTCCTAGAAAAATATTAAATGACATTATAATGACTTGGTAACAAACCAATAAGTGTTAGAAATGTTGGAGGAACAATTTGGGAACTTCTCAAGTAGTGCTAAGAAAAATTACGAAAATACCCATAGAAGGCTAGGACGGCAACAAAATATGAAGCAGAACATAGAAATGGGCCTTACACATCTTGCACGAAAATTACATCTAGAAAACATGGTGATGAATCACCAAATGATTCATCACAAAATTAAATGCATAAATGACAAATAATAAATGCAAAGATTCATTTAACCAAGGTTATGATTAATTAACCTTATTTAATTAAAATTAATCATACTTAGGGTAAGTTAAACTTGATTAGTGACAAAATCAACCTAATTATCACTAATCTAATTCTAAAAGGATAATTCCTTATATTTGAATTATTTTAAAAATAGAAATTTCTTGTCAAATTATCAAAGTGTCCTTATGTGAGAAATTCATTCCTAAAATGCCCTAGCTTGGCCAACTTCACTAAGGGTCATGGGGAAGCTCATTTGTTTCAGATTTCACCTCCTCAACACTTAGAAAATTTATCCAAACTCTCCCAAGGTTAAACCTAATCCTAAAACCCTAATCTTCCACCTTAAGCTTAAGTTTCCATCTTTGAAATTTAGGCTAAAATCAAACTCTAAATACCAAGCCCCACCACCATCACTAAGAGCTCCTTGTGGACCATCAAAGGGGGTCCAAGATCAGCCAACACAACCCTACAAAAATCCTACACCAAGTCTTCATCAAGTAGGGTTTTACTACTTTGTCTTTTAAGCTTTAAATCTTAATTTTTATGGTTTATTTTCTTCTTTTTGTGAATCCTTTCTTTAAGATCCATAGATCTTATTTTCTTTTGAACTCATGAGAGGTCAAGACTGCCTTTGAACGGTTAAAAATTAGCATCACCCATTTTTAGTGATTTTTGAAAGTTAAAGTGAGGTTTGGATGGATTCAAGTGCTTCTATCCACCTTAGAAGCAATTTAATCGGTTAAAATTCTTTTAAAATCCATTTTGATGCTTTGAAAAGTTTTGAGAGGTCATAAGGAAATTTTTTTAAGCGTTCATAATATGAGATGGATGGATCTTGGGGTAGATCTAGTGGATCTACACTTACTTTTCTTGAAAAATGCTATCTTGATGATTTTTATACTTGAAGCTTGAAAGTTGTTGATTTTCTTACTATTGTGAACTTGTGTAATAAAGTGTCCAGATGTGAACCCATGGACTAAAATACTTAAAATTCTAATAAAAATTAAATCATAAGTCCCATAACCTTGCTTTGGGCATAAATCTAAAAGTTACTAAGAGAAAGTTGAAATTTTGGAACCAAGAATGACACAAATTTCATAAGACACCTATGACTCTCTTTGACCATGACCCAAGCTAAGGAGTTTGAACAATCCTTGTATGGATCAAGTGCTTAAGGTACTACAAGTGCACAAAATCATGGAACCAAGGTTTTATAAGAAGAAATTTTGAAAAGGTGACCTTGGAAGCTCAAGGTGAGCATTAGCCATATGAGCCAAGTCAAGGATCAATTTTTTAAAATTTTTCAAAGATGGTACAAACTATATGATTAAGTCCTAAATGGTGTGAAACAACTCTTAAGGGAAGAAAAATTAAGCTAAATAAATATGCTAAAATCAATAGGTGTGCATTCGACCACCTTTGGTTAATTAAAGGAAAATGAGTTTAAATTTTTATTAAGGATGCATTAAGAACCATCATTAGGTAAATGGGAAGATTTAAATGTGTAAGAAAGATTTATAAGTGGCTAAGTTTATAGTAGTCAAAATTGATGAAATCAAGTGAAACCCATAATTAAAAATTAAGCTACATCCAAGGATGCACAAGTTGGTAATTAAAAATGAACCATGGAATTGCGAGGAGAAAAATGGATATTCGGCCATAACATATAGAAGTGGAAGAGAAACCTAAAAATTAGCTAAACTTGGTAAAAATTTATGGCCTAAACTCTAATTATAAGGATTCACCAATTTAAGTTAAATTAAAATGAAATTTGATACCTTAAACTCTAGGTGTGGCATTCGGCCATCTTTGGATTAATTAGAAAAGAAGAAGTTTAAAGTCTTGACTAGAGTTAATTAAGCATTCTTGGCATGTAAGTATAAAGTATTAAGAGTGTAAGGAAGTTTTAGGAATGGTAGAAAGTCCATTCAGGCATGATAGATAAGTTAGTGAAAGGAAGTTAAAATTTTTACTATGACTTAAGTCTAAACCTAAGTATGCATAAATTGATTAATTAAGAAGGAACCATGAGGTTGAAAAGTGCTAGAAACCATTCGGCTATGACCTTTGAGTGTAAGGGAGAAGTCTTAAAAATTTATAAGCTAGGTAATGATTAATGACATAAACTTCAATTAGTAAAAATCATCTTTTAACATAAAGAAAGAGAGAACTAGAAGGCTTTAGAAACCTTGTTCATGCGTTCGGCCACCTTGAGTTAAATCAAAGGGAGATGAGTTTAAAACATTAATCAAGATGTAATAAGGATGCTCACCATGTAAAAGAAAAATTAAAAGTTTAAAAGACATTTAGCAAATGTGATGAGCACCATTCGATCATGGGTGAGAAAATTGATGAGAGTAAGTTAAAAGCTTGCTAACACATAACCTTTAAACATAGTATAATTAGGTTATGCATAAGACATGTAAATTGAAATGCACAAGAATAAAAACTCAAGAGGTGTCATTCAGCCACCTAAAGGAAAACTTCTAAGTCTTATAAAAATCATGTGAAACAAATTAAGCTTTGAAAAAAGGAAAGACTAAGGAATAACTTAAACTGTTGAGTGATTAAGCTCCTATGAATGATTCATTATGAAATGTTATGAATTAAACAAGTTGAACATTTATGGGTATATGTGATTATATTTCACAATATTGAATGATAAGCATAACTAAGTCTTAACTTAAAAGACAATTATATGCTTAAGAATGTTAAGCCAACTTGTGTATTACTTTATGAATTCATAAAGTCTAATGTAAGAAGAATGATGATTACTCATGAATGTTTAAATTATGATGATCATGTATGATTGATGCTATGAATATGTGCATGGCATATTGGTTGAATATTTATTAAGCATGCATGATTATTTGAAACTTTTTGAAAAAGGAACCTAAATAATCAAGAGATCACTAAAGAAAAATTCTATGTCAAAATTTAAGACACTACTCTTACCATGCCAAGTCATAGGTTTTATGCATATATGGAGGTCACAAGACCTTCCATGCAGAAGCCATAGGGCTTTAAGAAATAATGATGGTGATGACCACCAGGAATGAGCCTATATCCTAGAAACAAAGGTAGAGTATGTGGGAAGTGAAAGATATTGTTTTACTAGGATTGTTAAGAATATGCCTTAAACTGAATTGTCACGGAAATGATGATTAGAGAATGAGAATAAATTATGAGTAAGGCGTGAATTAATATGCCTTAAATTAAATTATCACGAAAAAGATGACTAGAGAATGAGAATAAATTAAGAGTAAGGAATGAAGGAGATGATAGTCAAATGATATCTGTGTTGTAATGTAATGTGATCTCAAGAGAATGAAAGATGTGTGAAACTCATGATAAGTGCCTTGTATGATAATGATTAGAGTTAGTTTCTGTAACTGTAAAAGAAATCTACTTCGGCTAAAGTTTTTCTAAATATGTAAAAGTGAACATGTATGCATGTAATATTTCTAAATAAACTAAAGTGGCTGGGGTGAAAATAATATCACTAACCTTAAAGTAGAATCCTACAAGGAAAATTAGTTTCTCACCCCTACCCCTACTATTTTCTTCCCAGACACCTCAAATGTTGTTCGTGATGGTAGAAATTCATGTATTTAAAGCGGATGCAAAACCTCCTTGAAGAAGAAGAAGATTTTCATTATACCATATTGTACATATTGTAATTAGATGGATGAATGTATGTTAAGTAATTAATATGTAGAAGTAAATATATATGTATTTAAGTATGTAAAGGCATTAAAACCTTAGCTTAAATAAGCCTGTGAATGTTATGTGTATGCTTATTGTGTAAACTGGACGTTAAAAAGGAAGATTGACTCTATCTAATCAAAATAAGCAAAAAGTCCATGAAAGAAACACGGACTCAATTGTAAATCGATGGGTGTGAGGACGTTTAATTGTTCATTTTTTGCTATGATGAGGCTTGCAATTTTAGTTAAGATTTTCAACCAAGGTGCTTTTTAAAAAACAAATAATTTTAACCGTATTTTCTCTAATACCTATTCTCTAAAGTTTCTGCACCATGAAGTAATAGTCTAAAAATGGAACTGTGTGTACAACTTAAGTGTAAAAATGGTATTCATTTTTAAGGTGTTATATTATGATATTAGAGCAGTTCATCCTTAAGGAGCCTGGAGATGGTCTGACTATGCTTCTAGAGCATGTGTGTGATTTCTATGATAGGAATTAAAATTCATGCTTCGAAGTTAGTTAGTTAAGTTAGTGCATGACTGCCTTATGCTTTCTATTGTTGGTTGCTGACATGCTTGATTTCAGTATTGAGTCTGATCACCTTAGCTTTTGTGCATGTGCGTTCAAAAACCAATGGCAGAGGCAAGGCAAGGTAGAGGCTGCACTAGAAATGAAGAGACACCTGAAGTCCCGGGGACTTGAGCGCCACCCTGAGAGACATGACAACTATCATCCAGGGTATAATGGATAGGATGGATAAACAATCGAAGAACAACGGGGGTACTGCAAACACCTCTACAACAAACCTTGAATGACATGGTTTTTTAGTTTTAGAAGGAGAACCCACCATGTTTTATAGGAGCTCTGGACCTTGACAAGGCCGGTAAATGGATCAATGCCATGGAGAAAATATTTGCAATCATATACTACAATGAGGAGCAGAAGGCATGTTCTACATTGCCTATATGTTAAAGGTAGATGCTGAATTTTGATGGATAGGCGCTAAAAGGACTACTAGAGGCTAGTGGAAACCCCATCAACTGGGAAGTTTTCAAGGAGGCTTTTTATGAGAAGTACTTCCCATAGTTAGTACAAGATGCGAAGAAAGCAGAGTTCATTTGTTTTCAACAAGAAAATATATCAGTGGTGAAGTACACAACAAGATTTGAGCAGTTGTGTAAATATTCTGCTTTATATCAAAGACACCCAGATGAGTCCTGGAAGTGCAAGAGGTATCAAAAGGGATTAAGGGAAGACCATCTTGTGATTGTCGGTCTCATGAAGATTTATGATTTCACACAATTGGTTGACAAATGTTGATTGAGTGAAGAATGAAATTAGTTGGAAACTCCTAAGGCTGAGGCATTTGAAAGAAGGTTGGCGCCTCAAAGAAATCAATTTAAGCCAAGGTTTAGGAGACAACCATTTACTCAAAGAGGAAATAAGGAAAAGAGGTTCCAAAGGCAGATAGTCGATGCCCCTAGATAGTCTACTAAAGTCCTAAGCCAAAAGTGTGGAAAACCTCATGTGATAGACGATGCTTGCGGGAGCAAGATGTTTGTTACCGCTGTGGTAAGGCTTGACATTTTGCAAGGGATTGCACAATGAGGTTACTGACCCTTCCCAATGGACCTCAGCACTAGAGAAAAGTCCTCACTTGAACATCGAGGAGGTAAGCTGCTTCACTGATTTCATAAGAGGTAGGTGTTTCTTAATTGGAAAAACTTTGAACTTTATTGTATGACTCTAGTGTCATGCATTCACTTATTTGTCATAGCTGCATGAAAATATTGGGACTATATGTGTTTGAACTTCATATGATTTATTGATTTCCACTCTTATCAATAAACTGATAAAGACCTACCTATGTTGTCTGAATTGCTCTTTTTTCTTACTTGATAGAATATTTGAAATCTGATTCTATTGTTTGCCTTTGATTGGACTGATATAATTATAGGGATGAATTACCTCTTTAGAAATCATGTATTTGTGGACTACCTGAATAATTTATTGCTTTTGCACCTATTGTTAATGATTCTGTCAAATTGTAGAGTTTCTTTGAAACCCATTTAGTCTAAAACATGGTTACATGCTCCTTTAGGTTAATAAGGTGGAAGTAGAACAGACACTTGAGGTAATCCCCATAGTAAGAAAATATCTTAAAGTATTTCTATAGGACAAAAGACTTGGTACATAACCTATGAGACTTTTGGATAAAGGCTTGAACCATAAGTCGCTCAAATTTTGAATTTAAAAAACAAGGAAAACTAAAAGATAAAATCCAAGATTTAGGAAGCATGGACTCCATTCGACCATAAATCCTAAAATGAGTATAAGAGGATTTAAATTTATATGACCTAAGTAATTAACTCCCTTAAGTCATAATCTGGAGAGAAATAGCTTTCAGAATTAAGGAAATTGAATAAAATAGATGTATTAAGCAATTAAGTGTCATTTGGTCATAACCTCCAAATATGGGTATGAGAGAACTTAAATTCATAAGACTTAGACATTTTTTTTGCTTTGATATATGATCACGAAAGGGTAGCATCGAAGCTTGAGAAAAAGGAATCAAGTAAGATTAGTGTGAAAGGAGTTCTTTCTAGCTTAGCCACCTTAGATAGGTAAGAAAATATTTAAAAATCTTAAAACATAGAAATTTAAACTACTTAGGTTATGACTACTTGGACTTGATAAAAGTAAATAAAGTTGGTTTGAGGAAAAAAGATATTAAATTGGTCATGACCTTATAAAAGAGTATAAAAGAGAGTGTGAATTAATAAGGGTTAGGCATTTACCTTCTTAATAAATGATATTGAGAAACAAGTGATGGATTTGAAGTTAGCTGATTAAATCTCCTACTTATGGAACATGAAAGGCATTTGACCTAAAAAGAGCTAAAAAAATTAAGAAGTTATGATAATTGTTAGCTGGTTAAAAATTTAATAATAGTTTAAAATACAAATATAAAATTTTTTCAAAATAGCACTAGTTAAAACCATTACCAAATTTTAAATTATTTTTTATTTTAAGTTATGATAGTTGTAACCACTATTAAATTTAAACAAGATTTATTTTTCCATCAATTTTGTGGTAGATTGAGTCCTAAACCTACCATTATGAAACATATGTGAAGTTAACGACAATTATTTTGGCAGTGGGTCAAAACTTTATGAATTTACTTAGTGTCATTGAATATGATGAGGGGTTTTTGAAAGCCACTAATGTTAATAAGCAACAACCAATAGTCTTTTCTTTTTATAGTGAGGTGAGTCTGATAAATGTTTTGTTCGATTGAGGAGTGGACAAAACTATTTTCATTCCTACTAGTTTTTTTTTTAAATTTCAAAACTACCCTTGCCCTTCCTCTTTAGCTTTCCCTCTCAACGTTCTTTGGCTATCATTGCTAATTGTTTTTCCTGGTCCATTGTTGTCACCATTTGTTGAAATAGGAAGCATTTCTAGCAAGAATACTTAAAAGGAATCATTGATGTTATTTTCATCTACACTGTTTTCTTTGGTATGCTTATCATTCTGCTACATAAATATATTATAGAACTAAGAATTCAAAAGGTGAATATCAATTCCAGAATCTTAGTTCCAAAATAATCTTTCAAAATTTTAATTTCAAAACAAAAATAAACAACTTTTAAAACTTAAATTCTAGAAGTCATTCAGTTTGGTTTTAGAAAAAAATCTTGGCATAGGTTATGTATTTAGTTTTAAGCTTCTGAAATTATAATTTTAAAATGAGAAGCACATTCCAAAATTATAATTTCATACATTCCAAAATTATAATTTCAAATGTTATAGTAGAATTATATTTTTGAAATTTATAATATTTTGAAATTATAATTTTAAAATATTTTTATTTTTTATTAATATGTTGTAAATGTAATATTAACACGTACTAATTTATGTCTAGACATGGCAAGAACTAAGGATTCTTTGTCCTAGAGAGGTGGTTGTTCTAGAGAATGAGGACCTTTAGAACATATTCGATCTATGACTTCTGCATGAAAAGAACTTGTTCATTCTAATCTTGTTGCTAATGATGTTTGGGTTGGTGATACTCTTGTTGAGACTAGTGTGTTAGACTTATCTTTCCTTGGTGGTCCTACAGATTTTTTTGTGCTGAAATCATATTATAACCACATTATTGGTGCATTATGGTTCAGAAATTAATAATTATTTATGTTAGGTTAAGATTTTAAACAAATAGTGATGACCCATATATATGTTTTAATTCCTTCAAGGAAGTCACACATGGTTGAAAGCTAAAGAAGATCCAAGATGGTTATATTTGCTTCATTCTTGTAGATTCTAGTCATATTCTTTGTGGTTACACTTTATTGCTAAAAAGTGTCATAGGGATACATGTACCTTTTATACATTGGTTAGAGAGATGACTATTGAATTAGATGATATGTTATCCCTATTACATTTACTAATAATAGGTGATATGTTCTCTTACTTTGATGGTAAGGGAGATAGCCTGTGAGGTTTTGAAAGAGCTTTTAGGAGTATTACAAAAGGAGGCAAACCTTGATATGGATCATCCATGGAATGAGAACTCAATTTGAGTTAATTATAGGATATGTGTGACCTTTGTGTTAGAGAGGGTCATATAAAGGCAGCTTCTAGGACATATTTCCTCCATCTAGTTGGTTGCAATATTTTTGTTGATAACAGTGAAACCTCTTCAGAAGTTACATACCTTTAAGTTATTTAGGGATCTCCACACTATGGGTAGGTATGCATGTGGTGCATCTACTCTTGCATACTTATATGACCAACTTAGTGATGCAATTTTTTGTCAAACTCAACAAATTATGGGCTATATGACTCTTTTATAGGTATTTTTTATTCTGATTAATTAGATAATAGTTTTTAAAATTATATATGGGTACTAATTATGTTTGAATTTTATTTCCAGCTTAGATTTTAGAGCATTACTCTTACGTTAACACTTATCAACCCCACTTAAAGTTTTCCCCTAACATGCCTATATTTATCCAACTAACGATGGTCCATAGTTCAGGTAATATCAAGACATATAGGAAGATGTTGGATCATGTAGTTATGGATGACATCATTGGAAGTCATACTCTTTATACAAGTCACATTGACCTAAGCATAATTTTGTTGGTACATAGGATACATTTCATGTGGTGATATATTGTATCCTCACATACCAAAGAGGATCTTATGTTAGTATAGCCATGAGTAAACTTTAGTATAACAAATTGGAAAAAACCCTTAAATCTCAAACTCAGAGTTATGCTCTAACATTTTATAAGCATATCATAGACATGCAATGTTTGAATATGTTATCCTATTATTCTCCTCAAAGCTTCTACAATAACATACTTAAGATTAGGTTGAGGTCTACTCCATCCCATATCACAATACTCCTCACTAATCTGGATTAGGTCATCCCTACAAATGCAGATGCATGTGGACCCAAAACATCATCATTGCTTTATCAAAACAATAGGCTGTAATGGGATCTAATTTCTACAATAGCAACATGCCCTCAGTAACACTCACCATAATAACAACATGCCCTCGGAAACGCTCAAATCGTTATCATCATACTTATAGTTATTTCACAAAACCAAGAAATTTCTTGACAGGTAATGATAATTTTTAGAATCTCGTCAAGGCTAAGTTCGGGCAAAGTAATCTTAGTTACAATGAGAAACTTCATGCCATTTTAGAGGCTCAAACCTAGCTCACATACCACCTAAACTCGAAAATTCTCATTTCTTCTGAACTATGGTCAATTTCAATGTGATTCAAACATTAGATTTCCCAGCTACCCCACTTAAAGGTCTTTACAAAATATCTCTCACATTAATGATTTACAAAACAAATAATTTTTTAGGCATATGATGCATGATCGACTATCTATTTAATAGTTTCATTCATCATTCTTAACTGAAGGCCTTACCTCCTCAAAAGTGAGGACCTTATTATCTTCTTTCACTTATCATATGGGTACTTATTTTTAGTAACTTTAAAGTTTACATATATAATTTTTTTCACTAAAAGAGATTCCTAACTTCCACTTGTCAATTCATTTATCCAATAACAATACACATTCTTAGTGTTTTGACTTCTAGTCCACTTAATACAAACACACAATATCCATTTTTCCATTTGATTCACCTTATTGTAACACATATTGCTAGGTCCATGCTCATTCATTTAGTAGGGTCATGCTCATTCATTAAGTAGGGGCTTGCTCATTCATTTAATAGGTCATGCTTACTCATTTTGTTCTTGGCACAACCATGCTAAATTTTATCATAACCATGAGAAATTTAAAAATCTAGAAATTTTTATGATCATGGTTTGGCACGATCGTGTAAAAACATAACTATGCTAAATTCACAATCTACAAATTCATACATGTTTGTTTTTTACACAACTATCCTAACTTTGATCATATCCATGCTAAATCTCTAAACCTAGAAATTTGTATGAATTTTTTCTTGGAATGATCATGCTAACTATGAGTACAACTATGCTAAATCCCTAAATTGAGAAATTTTTTCAATTTGGAATTAGTATAGCTATGCTAATTATAAGTACAGTAGGGCCCCATAACGTTGAGAAAGAATAACATATTTAAGGATATCTAAATATCCTTATTATCTACCAAACTCAACACAAAACATTAAAACATACCCAAATTTAATTTTTAAACATCACTACGCATAAATATTAATTTTATAAGAATCAAATAAATTTAAATCTAGAGCTAAGGGAGTGATGCTTGCAAAATGTGAGTGTAAAAATGTCTATCAAGTTTTACCCATAGGAAAATATATCCAGTGTAGAAAAGGGGTATTTAACACCTCTAAGGTTAATCCCACAGAGGCTATGCCAACAATCTATGGGAGAAGTTTAAATTCCAACTTTTGATCTTGCCAAAAGAAAGATTTTGTTGTAAGTGTAGGGAACGAGAATATGAAAGCAAGTTTAAAGAAAAATAAAAAATGAAGAACATAAATGCAAAGTGATGGATAAGCATGGATATTTCGGATCCCTTATGAATTTACCTATTTTTACCTCCAAATTCCCTTACAAATAAATTAAACATCAATTGTTAACCTTCCATTCTAATGCTATTACTACCTAATGATCAGGCAATAATAAAAATCTTTCTCCTAAGTATTACCCTCATTGATCATGCAAGGTAAATAGTTAAGAGAAGTATAAAGTACATCGGATTTATTAATTTAATAATTGGTTAGAATCCTAGGATTATGATTGATCCTCAAAAACTCACAAACTCAGTTACTTTATAGTTCTATCAATTAAGAAATGGTACAACCACCTACCCTTAATCAACTTAGAAATCAATAAGAGTAATCAATTCTCATTAATTGATTAAATGTACAAAAGTAACACAATTGGATAAAGAACCATGTAATCATTGATAATAAAAACATATAATAATTTATAGAGATAAATGAGGTTCAAATAGTTCTAACTCCCTAAAATTTGAAGGTTAGTTACACATAGAAAAAATTGAAAAATGAGAACAAAACATCCCAATAAAATTATCCATAATCCTAATCTTAAGATAAGAATTAAAAATTCAAAATACTAGCAAGGTTGGCAAGAAACTTTGTAACTTGCAATGTGCGAGAATTCCTTCTACCAAGTCCTATAGGAGGATGCTAGAAGAAGAAATGAAAATAGGGGAAATGAATATGAGAGATGGAAAGAAAGAGATGGGTTAGAGGACCCTTCAGAATATCGAGGGTGGCAAGATGTGTTTTTCTTTGTAGGCAGTAATTAAGGCTTCCTTCATTATGAAGCAGGTTGACCTAAGTTTCCTCTTTAGTCATGAAATATTCTCTTGATCACCTTTAGCATTATCAAGGATGATTGGAATCCCTTCTTGCATCTTTAGGGATGAACTGGATTATTTCTGGAACCTTCCAAGGTTAGCACCATCGTGCTCAAGTCTGCACAGACATGTTCGAAATATGAAGATGCTTCAAGCCCATGCTCAGCTCTACATAGTTGTACTCCTTATCCTAGTCCGTTGTGATGATGTGCTTAGCCAGCATGATTATGCTAGCCTCTTCCAAGGGGAACTTTTTCCTGCTATTGCTCTGTCATCTTTTATGCTTTTTCCCCCCTCTTTTGGCCTAAAATCCACCTAGTTTCTAATTCTTTGCTTGCCTGGTCATTTCTACAAAAATTAGAGAAATTAGGATTAATTACGATTAAATAATAATTTATTACATAGTAATTATAGTCAACTTCCCACGAATAAATCAACATAATAGTTGTTTACCACATCCCCAAACTTATACATTGTTTGTCCCCAAATAATAATCCAAGAAATGAGAGTGAGGCAAGTATAAAATTCAAAATTCTCAAACCATGCAATGGACAAATACAATTACCATCATAGGAATAATTAACAACAATTCTATTAGACTTTTTCAGTTTCCTGAAATCAAATCTCACGCACAAAGGAGATTGCTCTAATCATCGTCTCTCACGTGTACAAGCGTATAGATCATTATTGCTTTGTTCTTCGCAATTGTACACTACCATAAACTTGACCATAAATCTCAATCTCCACTAAAAGTTAAATTACATATAAGAATCAAAAAGACTTTATTAAAGTTGTAACACAACCAAGGAAATTCATGCAATTTAGGTGAGATATAAGAAGTAAAGGAACACCAAAGGGTTTTTTCTTTATTTTTACTTTTAATATCCCTAAACAACCCTTATATTATGAAGTCAATTACTTAGGATCTTATGGAATTTAATTTTTTGAACTTTCCAAGATTTTTCATTCTTTTCTTTTTGCTTCCTTGTTTGTCCTTTTCTTTTCTTTTCTTTTTTTCTTTTTGACCATTTTTTCATCCCTAAGCACTTACTTTGCTTCAATTATAATCTAAAGGTACATAAAATTGTAGCAATTATGTGAAGGGTACCAAAGAAAGTAACTTTAATCATTTTAAGCTTAAAAAGGGCATTAAGTGATACTCTAAGTCTATATTTAATCAACAAAACCTAATTTACCTTCATCATTTTCTTGCTATGCATTTAACTTATGCAAGCATTGACAAGGTTACAAGACAATTTCTAGAGTTTACAAGTTGGAGGAAAAACACTTAACAAAGAGAGAAAAAGGTTGGGTGCAACCTCAATTAGGCTCAATCCTTTACTAAGGCTACTCTAGTATGAGACAAGATGATAAGGAACATGACTAATTATTAATTATTTTATCAAAAGTTTCCATGTCCTTATTAAGTTCAATTGTCTTCCATAACTTGTTTGAGGTTCCACAACTTACTAACAATCCTAAAAATACGGAGTTATCAAAATGGACAAGCATTTTTACAGAAAACTAAGGAGGGGTGTCCCTCCTTAAACTTAATCCTCTACCATTATTTTAATTTATTTAAAATAATTAATACCAAGGTAGAAAATATTATATACAAGAGGAGGGATGCATGATTTTTAAAAAGATAATTATCAAGGAGAGAGTCCATTTCCTCTATATACATGCAAATTAACACAAGTATAATGGAGAGAAAAGGTAGAAATGAGAATTTCTTAAAACGGAGGAAGAAGGTCTCCTTCCTCAATTTTGAGGGCAACAATGCCCTCAATTTTGATGGCAACAATGCCCTCAATGTGTCCCCCGTTGGTTGTCAATGATTAAGAAAGAAGTCATTGTGCTTTAGGTTATCCTTCTCACACTAAATGTACACGTCAAAATGAGAAAAAGTACTAGATACTAACGTAAGTTTTGTACAACAAAGTAAATTCATCAAAATCAAAATGTCTAACAATCTAAACTAAAACCTAATCCTAACAATATAATCATCATAATAAAATTTAAATATAAGTTTTTCACCAAGGCAGTGAGTAGCCCATTTAACCTTACAGTAACCATAGCACAATCATGCTAGAATTTGGCACAACGGTGCAAAGTGTTGAGCATGGTCATGCAGCAGGGGCACAACCTTGCAACGGAGAACTCTTTTTGACAAGACTATGCTAACATGACCACATTTGTACTCGTTGCATTTCCCTTTTTTAAAAAGTAATAATTAAAATCAAGTTATTCTAAATCTAATAAGATTGGTTGGCTCCCGCAAACGTTTGTTTAACGTTATGAACTTGATGTACCTACGCTCAATGGCTAATTGGAGCGACGAGTGGCTACCTTAGGACTAATAACATATTGCTGCGCTTCTTAGATGTAACTTCCTTATAGTATTTAGCTTTTTTCTCATGTATGTTTAAGGTTTTTCCATTCTTTTTGATAAGCTCCAATACTCCACAAGAAAATATTGTGCTCACCTTATAAAGGTTTCCTTTGCTTGCATAAGAGCCCCATTTTTCTATTCAAGGCCTCTATTTGATTGGATATCATGGTTGTGTAATCCACCTAATGCATTCCTACTAGTTAAAAGATCTTCTTCCTCATGTATTTGTGTGTAGATCATCATTGGTTGCTATTAGCAGCCAAGTTTTCTCCTAGGTGTCCTTTGGGGGGATATGTAGAATGCCCCCACCAGAACTATGTTAATAACAACTTTATTGGCATGGAACAGGATGTTTAGAAGATATGCACAAGATGGGATAATTGGTAGCCATGATGCAGACACCTTCAAAGAAGGTTTCGAAAATGGTCTCAAGCCTTATACAGGAACTCATTCTCAAACTGGGTGAAGTCGACGATCTTCACTATGATCTACGATTGTGTTAACTATGGAAAATATTGCGTTAGGAATAGATGTTGTAACTGCTCCTGGGTAGTAATGGATGCCTCCAGCAAAGAGTATAATCAATCGTTCACCTTCTTTGTGATGGAAAAAGGGAACAATCATAGTCATATGACATCCTACATGACACCAATCATCTTAATGGTGTTCGTTAGCCATAGGAACTTTCTAATATGGAGATATGGCTCCTCTTAGGTTGTCCCTCAAAATTGAAGCGTGTTTTGAATCATATTGATAAGGGTAGATTTCAATTTGAATTTTGGAACACCTTCAAATGTTGGGATAGATATAATGCTTCTTAAGCCCTCATAACTGGGGGGTCTTGTAATCCAGCAAAGTCTTACGTACTCGTGCAACTATCTTCCACACTTTGGTCTCTCACCTCAACCTCTAAGTTATTCTCTCTATCTCTAGATTAAACTATAAATAGAGGCTTGGGAACGAGTTAGCATACATAAAAAAAAATAACTATACAAGGATAACAATTTTATTTTGAATTTTTATTTATTTTATTTTTTAAATATATATATATATATATATATATAAGTTTCCAGTAATCAAAATTTAAACTTCAAATATTATTAGAGAATAGTTCCTAACAATGGTGCTAAAAACTTGATGTGTGCAAAACATAAATATAAAAATGTATATCATGTTTTACCCATGGAAAGTGTACCCATCAATCTAGAAATGAGGTATTTGAGACCCCATGTTGATCCAATTGAGACAATACCAATAATTTATGGAAGAAGTTTAAATTCCAATTTTAAGCTCATCAAAAGAGAGTTTTTTTTTTGTATGTGTAGAAAACAAAAATATGAAAGAAATTTTAAAGAAAGATAAAAAGCGAAGAACAAAAGTGCAAAATTATGGATAAACATGGAGACTTTGGATCCCTTCATGACTTTGCCTATTTTATCCCTAAATTCCCTAACATCATTTAAACATAAACTGCTAACTACTCGTTCTAATATTATTACTACCTAATGATCATGCAATAGTGACAATCTTTTTCCTAAGTACTACCCCTGGTGATCATGGAAGATAAATAATTAAGAGAATCATAAAATACATTGGATTTGTTAATTTAATAACTGCTTGGAAGCCTAGGATTCCAATTGATCCTCCAAAACCCATAAACCTAGTTATCTTATAGTTTTGTCTATTGGGGATGGTATAATAACCTACCTAC
Source organism: Canavalia gladiata (assembly GCA_037954105.1). Taxonomy (NCBI): domain Eukaryota; kingdom Viridiplantae; phylum Streptophyta; class Magnoliopsida; order Fabales; family Fabaceae; genus Canavalia; species Canavalia gladiata. The sequence goes on from CM075660.1 coordinate 44,305,233, forward strand.
AATCAACTTAAAAATCAACAAAAGTGGTCAATTCTCATTAATTGATTAAGCATAATAAAGAGACACAATTAGATAAATAACCATGCAATCATTTATAATGAAAATATATAATCATTCATAAAGACAAATGGAGTTCAAATAGTTACATCAAAAGGTTCACAAAGCCCTATAATTTGAGGGTGAGTTACATATAACAAAAGATGACAGATGAAAACAAACCATCCCAACAAAATTATCTATAATCCTAATCCTAAGATAAGAAATACAAAATGTAGTGCTAGCAAGGATGGAAAAAAACTCTATAACTTGCACTATGCAGGGATTCCTTCCACTAAGATTCTATAGGAGGATACCAAAAGAAGAAATGGGAATGAGGGAAGTGGAGATGAGAGATAGAAAGAAAGAGGTGGGTTGGAAGATCTCTCAAAATATCAAAGGTGTTAAGACGTGTCTTTGTTCCAAGGTGTAGCCTTCCTTTTATAGGTATGGATTAGGGTTGCTTCTAGAGATGGAAGTGAACAAGGCCGTCTGACAGGGGCTTACGACTCGGGTCGTTTAAAGCCTAGCTTGACTCGGCTTGTTTAATAAATAGATAGACTCAAGCTTGTTAAAAAGCATTTTTAGATAAACAAGTCAGGCCTAAACTTATAAAAAAAACTTATTTAACTTATTCAGGGGCCTATTTATATTTATATATTATATATTTATATTTATCTTAATATATTATATTTGTATAATATTTATTTTATATTTTATTTACAAAATATTAATATACATATGTTTTAGGCCTATTTAATGACTTTTTTATCTTGTAGGCTTTAAGTTTGCAACCCTTTTTAATCAATTATTTATATAGACTTTAAGTCTATTTATTGATTTTTTTTGGAACGTAGACTTATAGGTCTTGCAGGCTTTAAATTAGGCCAAGCCTTGACAGAAAAAAAAAAGCCTTATAACAGGTAACAGGCTCAGGCTCAGGCTCAGGCTCAGGCCTCAAAATTTTTAAACAGGTCAGGCTTGAACACTCAAAACCTAGCTCGGCTCACCCTACTTCCATCCCTAGTTGCCTTTATTATGACTAGGTTGACCTAAGTTGTCCTCTCAGTCATCACGGTTGCTCTGGATCACCTTTAGCACTATCAGGGATGACTAGGATTAAGGCTACCTTGGATTACATTTGGCGTCTTCCAAGGTTGGCATGATCATGCTCAGATATGCATAATCACGTTAGAAATATGAAGACATAGAAAGGTCATGCTCACGTCTACACGACCGTGCTCCTTATCCGACACGGTAGTGCTTAGATCCTCGGTAATGCTCACCATAATAATAGTGTGTCCTCGACAATGCTCTAATCATAATCATCATTTCAAAAAATCACGAAGTTGTTCGACCAGTAGTGATAGTCTTCAAGGTCTTGTCGAGGTGGCTAAGTCCAACCAAAGTAGTTTCAGCTATAAGGAGCAACCCTAAGCCATTGGAGAGGCTCAAAGCTAGCTCACATATCTGAGGCTCAAAAATTCCCATTTCTAATGAACTATCATCTATTTCAATATAAGTTTATCCTTTTCCAAAGTACCCTACTTAAAGGGACTCACAAATTATCCTGAATTCACAAAACAAACAACCTTTTATGAATGTGATGCATAATCGATCATCTATTTAATAACTTCATTCACCATTTTTAACTAAAGACATCATTTTCTTCTCAAAAGTCAGGACCTTATCATCTTCCACTTATCATGTTAGTAACTTTAAAGTTTACGTATATAATCTATTCCATTAATAGAGATCCCCAACTTTCACTTTTCAATTCATTTATCCAATAACAATACACATTGTTAGTGTTTGGACTTCTAGACCACTCAACATAAATACACAACATCCACTTGTCCATTTGATTCACCTAATGTAACACAGATTGCTAGTGTTTTAGGATTTTTAGTCAATTTAATACAAGCATACATAATTTTCAATCATCAAATAAGTTTTATGTTCATGCTTAATATTTAATTTAGACGCAATATTGATTGCCCATAGGTTTTTCACACAACTGTATATTCCTAATCTTGAATGCTTTAGTAGATTTCCATGTTTAGTCATATTCTTCATACTTTGTACACTTAAGTTAACCTTTGATTAGCTTGTGTTGATCTTTGACACTGTGTTGTCCTTTTGTCTTGCTCTTCTATATTTTCATCCTTTAACAAAGACTTACTTAAAGTGTATGCGGTCATGCTCCTTCATTTAGTTAGGTCATGCTCCCTCGTTTAGTTGGGTCATGCTTATTTACTGGGTAAGGCCATGCTCATTCACTTAGCAAGGCCTTGCTTGTTCATTGAGTATGGTCATGCTTTCTTATTTTGTTCTTGGCACAGTTGTGCTAAATTTTAGCATGATCATGCTGAATTCAAAAATTTAGAATTTTTTATTGCCATACTTTGGGACATTCATGCTAACTTTGAGCATAGTTGTCCTAAATCTTTAAATTTAGAAATTTGTATAATTTGTTCTTCGCACGTCTGTGCTGACTATAAGTATAGTCATGCTAAATCTCTAAAATCAAATATTTGCATGAATTGTTTTTTAGTACAATCATACTAACTTTGAGCATAATCGTGCCAAATTTTTCAATCCAAAAATTTATTCAATTTTCCATAAGAATGATTATGCTCTATAATACATAGATAAAATAATATATTTAGACATATCTAAATACTTCCATTATCTATTAAATTCAACTCAAAATATTAAAACATACTTAAAATTAATTTTTAAATATCATTATGCATCAATATTAATTTTTTAAAAATCAAATAACTTTAATGCAAAGAAACTTTAAAAATACTTCTAATTCTACTTAAATTTTTTTCTTTATATGAAATTGATAAAATTGAAAACCAATGTAATCTTTATTTTTTTTAATGCTTCCATTAAATTAAATCTTCAAATTCCATTATCAATTTGGCCAAAAAATTTGACAAAGTTCTTCGAACTTTCTTTGAATTTCGTTTCCTCACTTTCTGTTTTTCCACTTTCTATGTTCTTTTGCAGTTCAAATGAATGGTGTGACATTCCAAAAATTTTTATGATGTTACAAAATTATTACAATTTAATTACTATATTATATGTTTATAAATTCTACATGTTATTTTTGCAAAAGCCTTTTTAACATTACAATGTAAAATATCTTTTGAGTAAGGTTCCAAAAGAAATCCTCAAAGTATCGAGAAGCAATTTGTGTCTCAAGAAGTCTAGAGATAGGATCATTCAAAAGAAGTATCTTATATACAAAAGTCTTGTAAAAAAGTGTATCATCAGTAATGGAAAGTTCTTGAAGTAAGCGTCCTCTACAAAAATTGTCTTATCAAATGCAAATAAAAGTTAATGCTACTTTTTAAAATATCTTCACTAAATGATCAGATTTTTAAAAAAGCACATACAATGCAAAAGAAGTTTCTCTTTTCAATGCATATATTAAGATAAAAAGAAAAATATCTTATACCAATAAAATAGAATAAATAGTTAGAACAGAAAAAATTGATTCAATATACAAAACATGTTCGAAAGTTTTCAAACATATATTTGAAATATGTACTAATCAACGAATATGCTTATAAATAGAATATATAATTATTTCATTCGATAGAATAGAAAATAATTTGTATAAATATCTTCTACTCTTTTACTTGTATAAATAATTTGCTTGAATATTAATTTGGATTTTAAGACAAGATTTTGAGATAATTCTTCTAATTATATGTATGTTTGATTTAATTTTTTTTCTTTCCAATATATTTTTATCATCATCTCATTTCTTTGTATATTTATTTCTTTATCTTCATTTATAATTTTATTTAAGTGATTTTTAGATAATTTAATAAAATAGATTATTTAAAATTATTTTTTAATTAACACACCATAATATATTTTTTATAATTATCTATATTAATAACTTATTATGAAATAATTAATTATTAAAATAATTCTTTTTCTCAACATATTAGTACAATAAATAAATTTTTAAATATAATATTTAACATTCTTATCGTGACACCTCTTGCTATTAATCTAATAATTATTATATGTATCATTGATAAAAATTTTACGATCATAGTTATATAATCCTCCATAGATTTATATTTAGTTTATGTTCTTTTATTTTAACAAGGGATATCATATTTTTCATTTTACAAGTATAATAAAATACTAACCACACACATACATATATTTAATTTCTCCAAAACAAAGTTTATTTTGCTTTTCGAAAATTATTCAATCATCAATGCTCTTCCATTTTAACAAGGGATATCATATTTTTCATTTTACAAGTATAATAAAATACTAACCACACACACAAACACATATATTTAATTTTTCCAAAACAAAGCTTATTTTGCTTTTCGAAAATTATTCAATCATCAATGCACAAATCCACTTGGGTGTGGAATGATAGTCCAATCATGTTTCTCAATATAGGAAGCTGCTATATAGAGTTAAATAGTAGTAATAAAACAAATAGAGGGAGTGAGAATTCGTAAATATTCATGTACATAAATAGTAGAATATAAGGTTAGAATATCTACATCCATGCTGACAAAAGTGCTTATTCTAATGTCATTAAGAGCCTATTTAATTTAACACTTAACATATACAAGGGTCAATGTAATATTTATGTCATGCATGAATGCACATGATGGACCTTTATGTTTTCAAAGGGTTCAAACTCATAAAAACTATTATTGAATCTCCTTAAACCTATGATCTATCTTAAACTCAAAATTTCATGAATGTGGGCTCATGTCTAACATCCTAGGAAGTTGTCAAGATCCTGAATTTCTATGTTGTTTCTTACTACAATTCATCAAATCTATTAAACTTCTTCTTAGACCAAATATTAACACCTATTTGAAAAATTAAAAAAAAAAATAGTTCTTTGACCATGAAAATTCTCAAGGAAAATCAGGGTGGCCAAGTTTGTGAAATGTGATAACCTCGACACTGAAGAGCTACCTTGGATCTCCTATAGGTCATCACACTTAGTCACTAACTTTCTAGGCTCTTAAACAGCCAGCTCCTACGATTTTTCAGCATAAACAGTCGTGATTTTCTAACTTTATTATAATATCCTTATAGTCCTTTAAAATTTAATTATTATAATATTTTTTAATTCAAAGAATACCTAAATTGTTCTCATAAGCTAACTTTGACTCCAATTTAACTCTTTAGAAATAAGTACCTATATTTCACTTAATTCTCTTAGCTCATAAACATACATATCATTACCAAAGACTATCCTAATGCAATCAATTTAACAATTATATTATTTTTCTTTTTCTTATATTTTAACAATTTAACAATTCTCTTAGCTCATAAACATACATATCATACCTATATTTTTCTTTTTCCTTAATAAAATATATATTATATAATTTATATTATTTTATTATTATTTTAAACTAATTAGGTATGGTTTAATCAAATTCGTAAGTTTGAGAGAATGAAAAATTTTAAATTCCTTTAAAAGTTTCAAATAAATGTTTAGGATAGATAATTTCTATAAAAATTTATTTGGAAATCAATCTGAAAAAGAAAGTAAAACCTACCTGCATTTTGAATCAAATTAAACTATTTATTTTTTAAAAATTAAAATATTGTGAGATAAATTTTAAAAAAATATTTTAATTAATATAAAATCATTTATATATTATAGAAATGTTTTTTATAATTTTTTTAAAAAATTATTTTATGAAATCTCTATCAACATTTATAAATTTTAATTGATTTTGAATGGATGATTTTTGAAATATTATTTTCTATAATTTAAAAAAATTAATTTAAGTAATTTAGTTAATAATAGGTGTCTCAATTTTTTTTATTTAGAAAATTTTCTTTTCATTCTTACTAATCGTATATAAAATTATCGATTAATGGCTTTTGAATTTTTTTTTCTAAAATTAAAAACATATTAATTAAATTGGTATAAATTTTATTTATTTTTATTTTTTCTTCTATTAAATTATAAATTTTTTTTATCTCTTAAAAAATATAATCAACATTAATTATGAAGTTCATATTAAAAATATATAAAAAACAAAATTTAAGATGTTACATTTATAATTTTGTTTAATAAGGAATCATGATTGGAAAGGTAAATTTATTTTTTTAATTTATTACAAATAAGTCTTTATAAACATTAAAAGTGAAAACCGTAAATGCAAAAGTCATTTAAAAAAGATTTTATCGGTAAATAAAAAAAATATATTATTTAAAACTTTTGATATTCAGAAGTTTTAAAAATTCATTTAATAAAGGGAATACCATTCTAAATTATAAAGAAAATAGTTTATTATCTTTAATGTTGATTACAAATTTACATATTAATTAAAATAAATAATAAAAATTAAAAAATTCTTTGATTTGAAGATTGATTTAAAAATGTTGATTTCATTTAACACGGAAATTCATGAGATACATGCCACAAAATAAAAAATTCAAATATAAATTATCTTAATTAAAGAATAAATCCTTAAACTTACAATATAAGAGAAAATTAAAATTAAATACATAAAACATGAATAGTCGAACATTAAAAAAAAGTTAAATAAAAAATATACAGGATAATTCATCACGAAAAAAGTTATTTTTTAAAAATTAAATAAAAAGGAGGAAATACCTTTTCATAGTCTATTTATTAATTTTATATTTTCAATAACATGAAATAGGCAAATATAACAATGGGAAGAAATGAGAATGGAGAAAATAAACAAAATCCTCATACAATGGGATAGGATGGCGTATCCGTTAAATTTCAAATTCAAGCTTACCATTCTATTTCTTTTTTAAAATTTTTTGAAAGATGTAAATATAAATCCTTAATAGATATTCTAAGAATCAAAAGATTTAGTTTTCCTTTTGACTGATATATCGTTTTCCTGCTTTGTAAATTTGATAGTGCAAAGAAAGACAGATGGAGTAGAATTATGTTTGATTAACATTGATATAATATGAAGTGATAAAATGAGAGTTTGATAAGAATAGGATATAACAATGTGAATTAAATTTTTATTTTATTATGTAGTTTATGTATATTACGATAATAAATAAGATAATATTATGTTATTTTATTTAATATTTGATATAAGAAAATAATAATAGGATTAAATATAATATATTAAAATAATATTATTTTCTTACAAAAATAAATGAAAATTTTAAAAATAATTTCTAATTTAATTTTACTTCTCAATAAAATATAAATAAATTATTAAAAACAATTTATATATATATATTTTCCATATAAATAATATTAAAATTATAACATGTATTTTTATTTTATTCAAAATTTTAATTTTTTCATAATATACTATAATTGAAACTAAACGAATGATAAATTTTCTTAAATTAAAAATTTATTTTATAAATTAAGTGAAATATTTTTACTCTTTTTTAAAATTAAAATTTAGTATAACTTTTATAAATATTAAAAACATATATTACATTTTATAGAAAATTATTCTTGTAAAAGTTGTAAATCATATTTTATAAAATAATTAATTACTTTTTAAATACTTAAGAAGATACCACGTAAAGATAAAACAATTTTTTTATATTCTAATAATTTTTAATCCAACAATTGTTTAGGCTAAAAATTTAAATTATGATCAAAATATAATGAAATAAACTATTTTATTTTATCTGCTACAATTATAATAATAATATAATAAACTATTTTATACAGTGTTAAAAAATAGTTGAAAACTAAAAGATAAAAATTAGTTAAAAAATATGTTTAACAATGAATTTTAATTAAATAAAAGGTGAAATTATTAATTAAAAATTTTAAAATATTTTATCTTTATTTATTAAACTAACTTTTTAAATAATTATTGATATATTTAGAAGAATATTAATACTTTTTGAAAAATTATTTTAAATAATTTAAAAAATTTTCTGTTACTAACAAACATTTTTTATAATTTAATTTTTTATTTATATATTTATTATTATAAATTTAATATTATCAGTATTGTTTTTTATAAATATTGAAAATCATGATATATTTATTTTTTATTTTATTATAAAGTATATTTTAAATTATTATTTTATTATAAAATACTTATTTTAATTATTTTTATTTTATTTTTAATTATATATCAAATTTTTTATAAAGAATTAAATTAAAATTATGAAAAAATGAGAAAGAAGAAGAATTTTTTAAGTAAATAAATAAATAATATAATAATTAAAATAAATAATATATTATAATAATAATTTAAAATAAAATATTTTATGATAATGTAAAAAAATAAATATATCGAAATTATTAATATTATTACAAATAAATCACATAATATTATATTTATAAAAATAAATAAATAAATAAAGGATTAAATTAGAAAATATATTAAAGTAAAAAATAAAAAATAATTTTAATTAAAAGTTAAAAACCTTTAAAAATAATTAAAATAATAATTCTAAAATACTGATAATAAGTTAAAAGTTTTAATATTTATTAATAAAATAATTTTATTTAAATTTTAATCAATAATTTTAAGTTTCATATAACGCTCTATATCTTTATATCTATTTTTCATCATCAAATTATCTTAAATAAAAATAAATTATTTTGATCCTATTGACCTGTGGAACAAAATTTTACTTTTTATATATACACCACCAACACTACTTACGGAGACATTGCCGTGTGACCTTTTATCTGTCTTTTTTCACATTGAAGATTTGAGACCTATATATTCCCACAATTTTCCATATTGGATTTCTCTTTCTCTCCTTATTCGTGGAGAGAGAAACAGACAGAGGGAGGGAGAGAGAAAATCAAAGGGCTTTCCTATCCCTCTCTCCTATGTCAGGGCAGAAATCTTCCACCTCTTGTTCTTCTTTCTGACCCTTATCAAAGCCGAAGAAGGAACTGGAGAAAAAGAAAGGAGGCATAAGCTTCTAGAAGCTGCCAATTTTTGTTTCTCCTTTGATTTAATCTGTCGGAGTCAGAGACGGTTGTGATTGTAACCATGGATTCCTCGTGTGTCTCAAACGGTGGCGTTTCTGGGTTCAAAGATAAGGAATCAATGGTTTTCCCTTTCTTGGTTGAGGCTCTCCAGAACCCTCGTCACCGTCTCACCAGTTAGTCCTTTCTCTCTTAAATCTTGATTTCGTGTCGCAGACCATTTTTTTTTATCGTTTATGATTTTGTGTTGTTCGGTTTCGTTGTTTAATATTATTATTGTAATGCTTCGATTAATTGTTGTGCCGCAAAATTATAGCTTGAAGTGGATTTAGTTAGCTCCTTTTTTATTTTTAATTTGTGAGTTTTGTTGATAGGAGACAGTTGTTTTTATTTTAAAATTTATTATTGGTGTTTGGGATACGTTTACTTTGTTCCAGATCTAGAATGCTTCTGGTAATTGTGATAATTGAGATCAGCATATAAATTAAGACTCTGAATGTGATGTTCAACGTTGGGGAAATGCTTTGGGAATGATAAATTTGGAATCCTGGGTGCTTGGGGGAAACCAGTTGGTAATCTGGTGTTGAATTCTACCCATTTATGTTACAGAAATTTGGGTTATGATAGGGAATGATGCCATTATTTGATTTGTGTTGTGGATTCCACCTAGTACTATAAGGTTTGGTTGTTGTTGTTATATGCTCCTAAGTTTATTGCAGATATCACTGTCCAAAGGAAAAAATTTAGGTGTTTGATGGATTAATTTGTGGTGATAAGATGTTTCAATCCAATTGTATTGTAATGTATGGGACTTGCGTCCCACACTGAAAGTATGGGGGTTCATTAGGCTTTGGACTCTCTAATTATAACAGCTAGCTTTTGTGGTGTGGTTCTCTCAAGATTCTTATCAATTGGTATTAGAGCTTTCTTTCCATCATGTCTCTAAGCTACAATTGAGTGGCGTGAGCGCAAGTGGTGGTGTTGGCAGTACAGTGTTCATTCAGGACTATCAAGGATTAGTGCAGAGCAAGCCTGTGTGGGCATCGGAGCTGCAGGGTGTGATGCGATATTAGGATCCAATTGTAAGATATGAGACTTGAGTCCCACATTGAATTCTAGTGTAGGATTTACAAGGCTTTGGACTCTCCAACTATAATGGTGAGCTTTTGTGATGTGGTTCTCCCAAGTTTCTTGTCATAGGAAAGGCAGATTAAATTTTGAAGCTAAAAAAAATTGATATTAGTGTGCCATCTTTGTACTCTGAATTTTTCTGTAGATAGCTCTGGCCATGGACCAATTAGTAATAATATACTTCTCCAAAAAAATCTTTTCTCTGGAAAGAGGATTTAGGCTACACACTCACTATTGCAACAGGTTGTCATTGGCTTGCTTTTAATAATTTGGACTATAAAATGGTTATAATTTAAAACTGTCAATTTTCATTTTAATATAATAATAATTGCACAAAGGGATGTAGTGAAGTCTGCACCTTAGAAAATTGTTATATAAAATGCCTGAGAGCACAGTTGTACAATAATGTAACTTCTGGTTTTGTTTGGTGTCTGGAATTTGTGGCCCTCTAGATTGTGTCAAAAGGGACAGAGCTTAAGAATGAGTTGTTTTCCATGTATTTGTATATCTATATAACCTACTTTGCTTGGGCCTTGAATGGTAGAGGCTGTTGGATTAGGATATTGGAGCTATATAGGAAATGAAAAAGTTTTTCTTTGATCATGTGGTTGTCACTTGTCAACATTCACTTTGTTATGGCTGTAATTTCCCCTGCTATATCTTTTCTAGCTGTATATTGGGTTATTTGTTTTTAACTTTTCTCCCGTCTGTTATTGTATATCATGACATTTTTCTTATTCATTATCTACTACTTTGTTACACAACTACAGTTTTGCGGATGGAGCTGGATATCCAGAGGTTTCTGAATAATGCTGATCAGCAGCATTTTGAATTTCAACATTTCCCTTCTTCGTATCTCAGACTGGCTGCACATCGTGTTGCTCAACACTATGGTATGCAAACAATGGTTCAAGATAATGGCTTAGATGGCCAGGGAACTAGAATTATGGTAAGAAAGTTAGCAGAAAGCAGGTATCCTGCAGTCTGCTTATCTGAAATACCTGCCAAACAGTTGGAAAATGATAAACCTGAGCAGATAAAAATTGTCATTAGGCCTAGGCCTAATAAAACCGGTTTAAATGAAGCCAATGAAGCCGGGAGGAAAAGCAATCCTCTTAGAAGTGTGGAAGAGAGGAAGGAGGAATATGATCGGGCTCGGGCACGTATTTTTAGTGGCTCCAGTTGTGATTCAGGTGATACTCTGCCCCAGGTCTCAATGGATGAGAAGAATTCTTTTGTAAGCAAGGATGAGAATGAAACTAGCAAAAACTATGTGGCAGATCCAGAAAGATGCACTAGTGGTAGGGATAATAGTTTTACTCGTGTTGCCATCTTCAGAGATAGGGAAAAGGATCGTAGTGATCCAGATTATGATCGTAGCTATGGAAGGTCAGTTTTATCACTGTAATGTGTTATTTATTTGAGAACTGTATTGGCAATGAATGGAAAAGTTGCAAAGATATGGTTGTTTGGCCTTTTTATTGTGTTGTACTTAGAATTAGAAACCTGTATTGTATTATGTATCTATCAAAAGTCAAAATTGGTGCCCACACTTACCCCTAAAATATCTAAAATATTTTTATTATAATTGATAAAAAACTCTTAATTAATAAGTGGTAGAGGTTCTTACTAATTAGTATTTTGCATAGTCATCAATAGCACCCAAAAGTGGCAGTATTGCAGCATACTTTGTTGCAGCTGCTATCCTAACATGGGATTAAAACCCCCCTTTGCTTCCTTGTCCAACACTTTCTTGGGGAGTTGGGGTTATTTTTGTGATTTCAACCCCTTTTTGTCCAGAAAAGAAGTGTTTGAAACTGCATTTGGAACCTACTAAAAGCTTTATTTGTGCAGTATGCACTGCTCTCTCATCTTCTCAGCACAAACCACCAACACATAGTGCTAGTTGCTGTTGTTTTGGGCAAGCCTGGCATTTTCCGGTAAGGCTGGGCATACCTTTCAGTTCTCATGGAGAGAAAGGTCTGTGACAATGTGCCCTTCTTTTGCCCTTGTTGAATTTTTCACTTGCCCTTCCGTTTTCCTTTTTTGATGTCCCAAGTACTTGTTCTGTTATACTTCTCAGCTCTCTGTTCTATCTTCATGTTCTGTTCCAGTTCTCTCTCTACTTCATTGATCACTCTTGAAGCACTCACAACATCATCCACTTGGAGGGTTACCTTTATTTAATTTCTTGACTTGTTTTGGTTATTAACTTGTGTGTTTTGTGTAAGAATGACTTATGATTATCAGTTGTGAATATCTTTCACCTTATGTAATTTTTTTGAGTATTGATATATGTGTAATATAATTTTTTTAGCTTATATCTGTAGTCTTTGGAACACCAGTCGCCTCGCTTTCCCTCTAACGCAGTTTTGGGGTTGGCCACTCTGCACTGCTATTTTAGATTGATAACTATGGTATGTGGAGAGAGTGAGGGGATGCAGGATACAATTGTAATGGAGCTTATTAAGAATTTAAATGAGGGATTACATGAGGTGTTAGCCTTGTGATAGATGGTATAGGTAAATTACTTCTGTAAAACTTTTTGGGTTATCATGAGTTATTATGCTTTGCTGAAATCCTGTGAAGTGAATGTATAAAGCTGTCCTTGTGTGAGAAAGAAATGGGGGAGTTATGGATGACATTTTGTTATCAGTCTGGCATATTTTGTGGCATAGATCAGTATCACTGGTGGCAGTCTACATTTTAGATCTTCCCCTTTTGATGTTTTTCAAAGTTTTTCCTCTTTAGGTAGTGGATTTCTTTTATAATTGGGTTTTAACTTTTGCTAAGAAGGGTTTGGTTATTGATCAAATTGTATCACATTACTGATTCAGGTATGCGAGGAGTATTCCAACCTCTTCCCATAACTTGATTCCCTTTAATTTGCAACAAGTTCAACCTTCATTTGTTCAGTATGACACTACTTTTAATCAGCTGAGTCAGATGTCACAAAATCAAGCTTCACTTGGCTATGGACCTCCTACAGGCCCTCTAATGAATCCTTTTGGTGTTCCGGGATTGAATCAGGCCTCTAGGGATGCTACTTACCTACAGTGGCCAAGTGCTGCAATGATGTATGCACATTCATATGACCAATTTAGACATGCTGTTTTCCAAGTAAGTCAGTTAACTTAATTTCATTGCACTGTTGAATGCGATGAGTGGTTTTCTTTTAGCTTTGAAATTTTGAGGCATTCTAGAAATTAATCTATAACATTTGTTTTTGAATCAAATTTGGGTTTTCTGGGTTAGGCTCTTGGTACAATGTGTAGAAGTGCAATAACTCATTTTCTATCTCTAGATAACTGCTTGTCTGCGTTTTCTTCTTTTGGCTTATTATGTGTTTTGATATCTTGCTTTTACAGTCTTTCAAGTTTATGCTTTATTTATATGCTGCCCATAGATTTGTATAGTTAGGCCATTTTTATTTGTTCAACCTAATACTAGTCAAATTGTGCTGGGGATGCATGTGAAGGATGAAAATGGCTGCAGTTGTAGCATTTTGGCAATATGTATTTTGCTACAGAATGTTGGGTATTTCCTAACGTGCAAAGAATGAAAAATATCGGGCTAGGTTAATGAAATTGTTTTACCAAGTTTGTTGGAATTACTGTTCCCTGTCAAGGATTAAAACATCTTGGTCTCTTATCTATATTTTTGCTGCTTTGCAGGCTCCATTTGGTCAACAGCCATTGAGCTTTGATTATTCACAGAATTACTAGATGGCATTTAGGGGGGGCAGTTCTCCATTTGGATGCAGAAGTTATTTTAGCTATTAAGGATTTCAGATTTAGATACAATTTTTTCTGTACTGTTATAGACCAATGTTCCTATTTTGGTTTCAGTTTTGATGGTGATAGTAAAGTATTTGGTGTTTGGTAACTTCTAGTGACATTTTTATACTGGACTGTAGTTTTACTGGATTTAAGATGTATGAAGAATTATGTGGTTATCTTGTCTAATGTTAGGGAGCCTTAAGTTCATTCTGTTCTAAGTTCGTGCAAACTATCCCATAAATTCTATTTTAAATGCGTTGATCCGCATCCTATTTTGATAGCCTAATTTGCATGGAAAGTAAAATTTGCATGTTGGAGTCGCCTATTTTATATTCCTCGGGGGAAAAGAAATGGTTTTGCATGTCATGTTTTGACAACACTTCATCTTTTTAAATTTTTAAAATAAACAAGTTATTGGATAAACGGTGTATTTTGTATATAGTGAATATCATTTATAAAAAAACCAGGAGTAAATTTGGGCGATATATGTTTTTAAAAGTCATGTGTTTATATATGAATATTATACAATTTTTGTTTTATTTCTGATTTTGTTTAATTATTAAGATTTGATATTTTCTCATGCCCGATAATACTTGAAGCTGTAATTAGTCAGTTATGAGATGATATCTTATTCTATTTAATGAAGTTTTTACGGTCAACTTTACTTTTTCCTTTCTTTTTTCTTGAATATCTTTTGCATTTTTATATTTTCACATTAACTGTTATTGTAAATATAATAATTAAAAAGGGACATAATATAAAGGAATTTCTGACCTGGTCTATAATTTTCTTAAAAATACTTTCCCATAATGGATTTCCTTTATATATATATGTGTGTATATATATATATAAACTAGATTTGTTTTATTAATATCGGAGGTATTTAATTTTAAAATTTCCTTTTATATTATAACCATACTTTTAAACATAAATAATTTATATTGACTTATTTTGTGATATATTTTATGCATTTTTATATTAAATAAATACAATATATTCTCTTTAATTAACTATCAAGTCAGTAAATTTTATTTTTTAACTATTTTAATTAATATACAATTTTCTTTAATCAACATTAAAGATATTAAGCTACTGATTTAGTATTAAAAGAATAACATTATATTCATTAAATTAATTGTTAGAAGTTTTTGAATAATAAAATTTTCAAATACTATATATATCTATATATATTTTAAATTTATATTTTTATTTACCAATAAAATATTATTTTCTTAAATAACTTGCGTTTATATTTTTCACATGTCATGTGTATAGAATACTTATTAGTTAATTAATAACTTTAAGAAAAAATATTTTTTAAATCACAATTCTTATTTAAAAATTAAAATATTTGAAAATTGGGTGTGTTTTGATTAGTTGTGAAAAAATTATTATTTTAGTAACCAATTAAATCTGTAATAGAAATTATTCTAGAAGAGAAACTAATTTTTCTGAAATTGGAATAATAGTAAATTATTATTTTGATATTTATCTTGGAATCAACTTAAGTGTGTTCCGATGGATTAACTTTTGCCGACTTGCTATACCTAATCCTAATTTTGAAGTGTTTTATATATGGAATTTTATATCAAAAAAACAAGCTAGTTTTTTTTAGCAAGCTACATGATACTTAGTATGTTTGATCAAATATACATTATACTATTTTTAAAATCTTTTGGTTCTAATGCAATTATTATAATTAAAAATAATTGCAGTCAAAATGATTACATAAAAAAATTGTATATAATAAACACGTAAAATTATAATTTAAATTAAAAATTTAATTAATAAATTGTAACATATATGACCAAGAAAATTCTCAATCACCTCATATTTTTATCTTATGGAGCTTCTCTCATCTTATTGATATGACTGTAGACAATAGTTTGTGATAGGGGATTAAACTTTTACAAGGGAGACCAACTCTTAGAAATTAATATTAATGGTCCCTACAAAAATTGAACCATTAATGGTCAATGTGATATTCAGATTTTAGAAAAATAAAATTTGCCATCCATCAATTAAATAGATTAAACATTTCATTTAATTGACGTTTTCATTGCACGTGCTCTTTTCTTCATCGATTAATGTCTTGCTTTTGGAATTAAAAGAAGAGGTTTAACATTTCCGGTTACAACATTTTAATAATGATATTTATTTTATATTTAAGTTGTATAATTAATTTATTATTAATTTGTTATTTTATGATGTAATTTTTTTATAAAATATTATTATTAAAAATATAATATAATTTTTTTAAAAATATTTGTTGAAAATATGAATCTTATCAAAATAATTTATGTAGTAAATAGTAAATGTTTAAAACGTTAATACTTAAGTTAGTTTTAAAAACTCATTCATTTACTTAAGATAATATATATCCACATATACAATCATATATATCATATTATTTTATATTTATCATACACATACCAAACATAGAAAGTAAAAGAATCTTAGTGAGTTCTTTATAACAAAACAAGGATATCAATTCCCTTTCTCATATTTACAATCATTCATTATAATTTATACATACACTACATTCTACATAGGAAGAGCTCTCTTTATCTCTTCTTACATCCTTTCCTATAAGTATTAAAATTCTAGTCCACGTTATTCATTTCTACATGAATCATTGCCACTGCAAGAAGTCTAGATAGGCTTTGAGAAAATAAATAGAAGGTAGAAAGTGAGAAATTGTAATTTCTACGTAGGTGTCTACCCTAAAGTTGGTGACATCATTTCAAACCCAGCCACTTCAATTTATTAAGAAAAAAATGACAAGCATACAAGTTTAATTGTTACTCTTTAAAATAATACTTATCTAATGTGAATCTTTTTTAATAATGATAGGAATTAAATTTCATACAAGCATATAACTCATTCATTATTTGGATCACTATATTAACATAATAAATCATATAAAAAATATTACTTGACACATTAACATATTTTTTCATATTCATAACATTCTCATTCATTAGTCACTCTCTCAATGACATTTTAACAAATGGCACACCATTATACTCTTAATGACATATTATTAAATATTTGTTAAGTAATATCTTCTCACTTTCATACACATACTCAACTTTCTTTAGGATAGGATCTCATTCCTGATGGTCAACACCACCTTAACTTGAAGCCTTATGACCTCTAACATGGATAGTCCCTTACTTCCACACATACACAAGTCCCAAACTTGACATTTTACAAGTATGTGCTTGTTAAGTTTTTACATATGATTTTCTTTATTGACCCCTTAACCTGTTAGGTTCTATTTTAACTCTTTAAAATAGGATACATACTCAATATTCAATCAAAATCTCATGCATATATAACATCTAATTCATTCGTCAACACATAATCATTTAAGCACAATATAGAACCATGTACACATAAGCAAGTCATCATACCATTCAAGAGATCACATAACAATTTAAATATAAGTGACCATACTCAAGTATATTCCTAATAACTAGAGAAATAATATTTATCCAAAAGTTTACATACTTAGTGAAAACCTTTACTTAAGCAAGGTCCTTATAATTTTGGACAGCATGCATTCTTTTTCTAAAATTGTCCAACTTGACCTTGTTCTTCATGTTTTATGATAAGCTTATCAAGGGAAACCTACACCACTCAACATTTTAAGTTTCTCTTGTCCTTTCTTTTTCTTAAATATTTTTTTGGCATTTTTCTTATTATTAAGTTTATTTTGGCCAAATGGCCCTTTCACCTCTCAAGTGAAATTTTTGTTCATCTAGACCTTATGATCATTTTTATTTCTCAAATTCATTTCTAAAAAAGATGAACATGTAGATTCTGTTTCATTAAATCTTATTTATTGAATTCTAATCTCTCTTGGACAAATAGTCTCTTCTAACCTCATAAATTTGTGTTCATCCTTGTAAGCCTTTATGACCAAACTTTTAAATCGAAAGTATAATAAGAATAATTCTTTAGTCCTTGTCCATTAATTTATTTAATTTATTTTACTAGCTTGATTACTAATTTAGGTTAAATTGTTCATATATTTCCTACAAAATCATATCCATTTATTTGAAATCACCTATGTATCCTATAATATCTAATGACTTTTAATCTAGAATCTATTAACCATTCTTACCTAATTTTCCCAAGACTTGGCTAAATGTCCTATATAAACTTGAGAGGTTACTAAATTTGTGTTTCTTTCTCCAAAAGTTTATTTTTCTTAATGTCATATTTTTGAAGGTTTAACTGATTAATTTTAGAAAATTTTTTAACCTTTACTCCCCTAATTTTGGAGCTATGGTAGAATGGGCATATCTACTTTCCAAAGTCCCTTAATTTAATTTTTCTCAGCCCCAGGTGTGGATCTTATGTGTTAACACTTGTGGAGGTTAATAATTATCATGAATTTTAGATTTTAAGCCTTTTGTTCATAATGGTAGGGTTATGACCGAATATCCTATTTTCCACCATGATGTCACTTTTACCAATTTTTACCAACATAACTCTTGGATCTATTATCAAAGGACTTATTAAATTTTATTCTTAGATCAAGTCCATCAAATCCTTTCAAGTTTTTGTCCTTTGTCCACGTCTTTGTTCTAGGTAAAATTTAGAGAATTTTTGTAACACCCATAATTTTTCATAATGAATCATTTAGGTTACAAATAACCTTTATTGAGAAATAAATTAAAGACAAGGATAAAAGATAACAAAATTAGAAAATTTTGCACAAATGACGAAAATGTCACGCACTTGGGTAACTCTAATAGATGTGCAGAAAACTTAAGATAAAAGTTAAAATACATCCTAAGGGATTAAATTACACCAAGAATGATTGAAATGTTATGAAGAAAGAATAGGAAAAGAGAAAAGGGGGAAAAAGCTAACAGAAAACTCTGAAAATACCCAAAATGCCCTTAGGAAGCTCTATCTTTCACCTGGGCTAATTTGTTCCTAGAAAAATAGTAAATGACACAAGAATGGTCGAGAATGAACCAATTAGTATTCAGAACATTGTAGGAATAAATTTTGAACCTCCCGAGAAATGTTGAGAAAAATTACAAAAATGCTCCTAAAAGGTTGGTAAGATAAGAAAATGCAGAGCAGAAGCCAAGAAGTGGGCCCCACATCTATTGAACGAAAATTCCATGTGGAAAATATGGTGATGACTTACCATATGAGTTGTCAAAACATTAAAGGCATAAAAAGACAAATAATAAATGTAAAGACTCCTTTAACCATGGTTAAGGTTAATTAACCTTGTTTAATTATAATTAACCATGCTTAGGGTAACTTAAACTTTATTAGTGAAAAACTCAGAATAATTAGCTCTAATCTAATCCTAAAAGGATAATTCCTTACATTTTTTAATTATTTTAGAAAACGAAAATATGCAAATTACCAAAATGCCCTTAAGTAGGAAATTAGTCCCTAAATTATACTAACTTGGCCGAGTTCACTAAGAGCTTTGGGAGGCCTCATTTGCAGAATTATAAAGATTCTAAACATTTAGGTAATTTTTCTAAACTCTCTCATAGCTTAATCTAATCCAAAATCCCCAAAATTTCACCTTAAGGCTAAACTTCCATCTTTGAAGTTGAAGTTAAATCAACTCCTAATCACCAAGCCCCACCACCACCACCAAGAGATCTTTGTAAAACAATAAAGGGAGACAAAGATCAGCCATCAAATCCCCACAAAAACCCATCATCAAGTCTCCATCAAGTAGGACTTTACTACTTATGTTTTTAAGCTTTAAATCTTGATTTTCATGGTTTGATTTTTTCGTTTTGTGGATCCTTTCTCTAACATCCATGAGTCTCATTTTATTTGAACTCATGAGAGCTCAAAACTTCATTTGTATGGTTAAATATGAACATAATCCATTTTTTGTGATTTTTGAAAGTTAAAGTGAATTTTTGAGGGATTAAAGTGCTTCTAGCTACCTTAAAA
Organism: Canavalia gladiata; assembly: GCA_037954105.1. NCBI lineage: Eukaryota > Viridiplantae > Streptophyta > Magnoliopsida > Fabales > Fabaceae > Canavalia > Canavalia gladiata. The sequence goes on from CM075660.1 coordinate 44,325,060, forward strand.
GCAATTTAATTGATTAATTTTTAAAAAAAAAATCAATTTTGATACTATGGGGCTGATTTGAGAGTTCATGTGAAAATTGTTGAACTTTTCATGGTGTGGGATGTATACCTTGGAGTAGATCTATTGGATATAAACTTATTTGCCATGAAAAATATTTTCTTTAAGATCTTTATGCTTAAAGCTTGAAACTTGGTGATTTTATTCATAATATGAAATTATGTGCTTAAGAGTCCAGATCTAAACTCATAAGTTAAAATAATATGAAAAATTATACCATAAGTCCCACAAGCTTGATTTGGACATAGATCTAAAATCTACAAAGAGTAAGTTGGAATATTGGAAGCAAAATTGGAATAAACTTCATAAGATACTTATGATTTTCCATAGTCATGACCCAAGATAAGGAGAAAAGACAAGTCCTGATGGATCTAAGAGCTAATGAGGCTTCAAGTGTACCAATTTATGGAACAAAGGTTATGTGTGAAGAATTTTTGAGAAAATTACCTTGAATAATCAAGGGGGACCATTCAGAAACTTTTGTTAAATATGAGTAAAATATATAAAAGTTTATAAGCATGGCATAAAATACAATATTAAGTCTTAAATGGTGTAAATCAACTCTTAAGAGAATAAAAATTGAACCAAAATTCCCTAGGATCAAAGGGTGCGCATTCAGTCACTTTTACTTAATTAAGGGAAAGTGAGTTTAAAGTCTTGATTAAGGTTAATTTAGGATCCTTATTATGTAAATAAGAATAATTAAAAGTGTAAGAAAGGTTTCGGAATGGTGTGGATGACCATTCGGCCATGATGGCCATAATTGATGAAATTAAGTTAAAACCATGATTAAGACTTAAGCTTGATTCAAAGATGTCTAAGTTCATGATTAAAAATGAATCATGGTGGGGGTAGTGAATAGGTACATCACCATTCAACCATACCTCCTAAGAATTTAAGAGAGGCTTGGATGAATGGAGGTAGCCATTCGACCATGAATGTTTTAAATGTATGCAAGTAAGTTAAAATCTTGCTAATAGATAACCCTTAAACCTAATTAAGTAGGTTATACATAAGTCATGCAAATTAAAGCACACAAAGAGCAAATCAATCAAGAGGTTCCATTCGGCCACCTAAGAACAAACTTCAAAGTATCATGATTTTCATGAAAATATGTGAAATAACTTAACCTTTGAGAAAAGAAAAGGTTGAGAGATAACTTAGAAGGATGAGTGGTTTAGGATTCTATGAGTGATTCATCATAAGATTCTATGAACTAAGAAAGTTGAACATGTTATGGGCATAAGTGATTAAGTTTCCCAAGAATTTATATCAAGCTTAAAATGAATAAGTCTTAAGTTAGAAGATGATTATTTTCTTGAGAATGTTATATCAACTTGTGATATTACTTTACAAGTTCATAAAGAGCAATGTGATGTATATGATGACTTCTCATGCAAGATGTCTTGTATGATGATCATGTGGAATGATGATGTGATAGAAATTGAAACTTAAATATTCATGGCATATTGGTTGAATATTGATTAAGCATGCATGATTATCTGGAAGCTTTTAAAAGTGAACCTAATTGATTAAGGGATCATTATAGAAAGAACTTATGTGAAAAGTTAAAAACTACTTTTCCAGAAGACAATTTGGTTCATCTAAAGAGAAGGCAAAAGAGACCTTCTAGAGAGAGAGAGGAGGCCAATAGGTTCTCTAAAAATATTCTTATAGTGTGGAGACTATGTCTTTATTTATTATTTAATGGTGATGACCATCTAAGAATGAGCTCATATCCTTAAAAATATAAGGTAGAGTAGTAGATCCAGTGAAAATTTATTGTTTGACTAATTATACTTGTCTGCCTATATCTTAAAATTTCACTAAGAAAGTGAAACAGAGAAGAGATGAAAAAGAAGAGTTATATTGAGACATAGAAGAAACAATAGTCAAATAATATCTATGTCATGATCTCCAGAGTTATAATATTCAAGCAATTTATGTGCTTACTTGAGATAATATTATTTGATCGATATTATTGTATGCCTATGTCTTAAATTTCACCAAGAGAGTGAAATAGAGAAGAGAGAGAGTTATGTTGAAACCTGGAAGAAATAGTAGTCAAATAATATTTATGATATGCTTCCAAAAAGTTATGATGTGTAAGCAATTTATCGGTTTAATAATGATGATACAATCATCTAATATGAATGTATGTCTATATCTTAATTATCATTATGAATGTGATAGAGATTAGATGAGAAGCTATATAAGATATAGAAGAGACAAAAGTCAAATAACATGTATGATGTGATTCCAAGAAATTTATATGGTCAATTAGAGATTGCTCATCGTAAAATAAAAGAAATCCACTTCAGTTAGAATTTTTGAAAGATTAAAGTCAATCTTGTATGTATGCCATGATTTTTAAATAAACTAAAGTGACTAGGATGAAAGTGATGACACTGAGCCTAGAGTAGAATCATACTAAGAAACTTAGTTTCTCACCCCTACTTTTCCATTTTTTTCTTAGTCGATTCCAACGTCTTTCGCAACAGAAGTAGTGTTCATAGAAATTAGCAATGTCAATTGGACAACAAATCTTCATGGGCTGTTGATTATAGCCTAGACTAGCCTGTGCATCTACTTTTCTTTAGAACATTTATTTGTCTCTGCAATTATGAGCCTAAACTTCTCTACAATGGACTTCGCCATTCCTTTAAAGGATTTTCACCTGAACAGGGTTTTTCTGCCTCCACCTGGCTTTAGGGCACAAAGAGCTTCAACTATTATAGACTCCTACTTATCCGAAGGGGAAACTAATATGTAGATACCTTCTCATTATCATAGTTCATCGCATGCTAGGTTATCTCAAGGTAGTTCTGTCTCCTAGACCATACCCTTTTCAATCTTTTTAAAGAAATGGAAGATAGAACTTTTATTGGTTTGAATGAGAGCCTATGGTTGGATTGAGAAGAAGAAGAAGAAGAAGAAGAGGAAGAGTTGAGTCATTCTAATAATGTAAATTTTTGTAAATAGATGGATGAATGCATCCTTCTTAATAGTAAGTAATTGTAGAATTAATGATGTAAATATGTAGTGGAGATAACTATGTATGTAATTAAGTTTGTAAAGGCTTTAATGCCTTAACTCTACTATGTATATGTAAATATTATCAATATAATTAGAAGTTGAATGGATGTTTATGATATGTGCATGTTTATACCATTACTTGAGCCTACATGATAAAAATGAACAAATAAACTTGTAAAAGCAACCTAAATGCAGTTTAAATTTAATGTGGATAATGTCGATCATTTATTTACTTTCTGCTATGACAAGGCTTATATTTTATATCAAAGGATTCGTTTTTAAGGAAAAAAAAAATTACTATATTTTCACTAATAATTATTTTCCAAGAATTCTGCCTCATGAGATAATAGTCTAAAAATGAAATTGAGTGTACGACTTAAGCGTAAAAACAAAATTCATTTTTTGGGTGTTATAATTTTCTTCCACCTCTTAAGTTCATAAATCCTTATCTTCACATTTTTATCACAAAGATCCAATCTTTAAATTTTCAAATTTAATATTTGTGTCTTTCTCTTGAAAGTTTTAAGTTTATGTCCATAAAATTCCAGATCTAAGACTCTTAAGTATTAAAGGTCAAAATTATAACTTAGCATAAGGAAAGTAACAAGCTTGAACTTTTGAAAGAGATAAAAAACACAGACATTTTCAGCTCAAATAAAACAAGATTCTCAAGATCTTCTCAAATATCTAAATCCATCATCACGTGATCATATTTCAAGACTTAGTTAAAATTTCTTAAATCTTTCCAATACTTTTAAAAATTATTTTCAAGAAGATTTAGCCGATTAAAATGTTTAAGAAGTTCTAATAAGAATTTTAAACCATTAAAGCTTCATTTAGGACTCTTAAAAATCATTTAAAAGGTAGAAATGTTTATTTTAAAAGTCTAGGGCCGTTTTAAAATAAATAACACTCAAGGATATTGGATCTTGAAGTTTAGAGAAAAGAGCCATAAAGATGAATAAGATTAGGCAAGAATACTTAGAAAACTAGAAAAATTTAATGATAGAACATCCTACTTATTGAAGCTAGAAGTGATACTTGGTGAATTTTGGTGATGAATATACACCTCCTTTGTGGTCCCACATGAAAATTTCCTGAAGAGAAGGAAGGAGTCTTGGTTACGTAATGTTTAAACTTAAGCTTCAAAGATGGATGCTTGAACTTAGTTGTTTTTAATTTATGGAAAGGTAGAAGATGAAAGATTCGAAATTTAGGATTTGTATAAGTATTTAGAGAGTTCTTTGTGCAGAAAAATGATGACTAAAAGCTACCTTAAGCATTTGGCCATGAATGGATCATTATAGATTTAATTTTTAACAAAAGGTAAAATGGTCATTTCATTTATAATTTTACCTTTTTAAAAGTAATTGTAAAATATGAAATCTTATCTTCTAAGGTTAAACATGGTTAGATTAACCTAACCATGATTACATATAACCTAACTGTAATTATATTTTAACCTAACCATTGTTAGTTTTCTATCTCTTTATTAAGATTTTTGTCCTTTAGTGGTTAAATGGCCATATGAATCAGTCCCCCTTCACGACACCCATATATACTCCATAATTATTCTAGAAACACATGCTTAAAGATAAGAACAAACTGCGAGCCTCTGCCGATAGTTTCTGGCCTGCCTAGGCTATTAGGGGCATTTTGGTTATTTTTCAAAAAAATTCCATAAAAGTTTCTAAACATCATTTCTAAAGCTTCTAACCCTTAATTATTCCTTCTTGGTTAATTTCTTTCGTTTCATTTGTTTTCTAGAGCAGTTTATCTCTTAAGGAAATCAGGGTTCTTTGTGAGCATCCTAAGTGTTTTCTACCAAGTTCTGTCTTTTATTTTTTACTAGTTTCCTATAGTGACATTTTAGTAATTATCTATGTGTCTAAGTTTCTTGAAGATGTTCTATCCTTTTTTTTGAGCTGCTCATGCTTTATTTGTTGTTATCTCAGCTTTGGGATATTTTCATCATTTCTCAAAAAGATTTCTAATTTTTCTAAAATCCCTAATTTTCAAGTTTTTTCTCTTGGGACTATTAATTCCTAAATCATGAATTCAAATAAAGAAATTTGGGGTATTATAGCAGCAATAACTTGCAAAAGGAAGGCATAATCGTGCTCCATTTTCTATTGTAATGCGAACTCCTCAATCTGACAAACTCTTTTTTCCTCTTCCAATCTTTCCTTCTCCTATCATTCCCAAAAAACCCCTAATCTCTTCAAGCCTAAACAAAAATAAAAAAAGGGAATCGTGCATGAGAATTTGGTTTTGGATATGTGGAAAAAGGATAAGTGTAGAGAAACTAAGATAGAGATTACCATCACCAATAAAAGAGGAATAAAAAACTAGAACTAAAAAGAAAGGTTCAAAATAAGGGAAATATAAAGTCAAGAGAGTTGGATATAAATTGGGATGATTATAGGGCTTATAAGAAGGCTAAATTGGCATATCTCAAATCTTTGATTTAGGAAGGGTTTGGAGCATGTTATTGAGTTTTTCAATAATGGCAACGATAATCCCATTGCCAAGCCCCCTGGCGAAGGTCGTTAGAGGTTGTTCACCATTGTTAAAGAGGGAGCGATTTTGTTGAATATGATAACGTCAAATTTGGTAGCTGCTATCAAGGAAAAAAAATACTTGTTTTGTCATACTCACTAGGGGTGGAAGTAGGCTGAGCTGAGCTAGGCTTTGATTGTTCAAGCCTGCCTTATTTAAAATTTTGAGGCCTGAGCCTGAGCCTGTTACCTATGAAAGACTTTTTTTTTTCTGTCAAGGTCTGGCCTACAAGCCTATTTAAAAGCCTATATTCCAAAAAAGATACATAAATAGGCTTAAAGCCTATATAAACGATTGAATAAAAATGCTGGCTTGTTTTTCTAAGAAGGCTTTTCAAATAGATTAAATAGGATTTTTTATAAGCCTAAATCTGACTTGTTTATCCATTAAGGATTTTTAACAAGCTTGGGCGTATCTATTTATTAAACATACTAAGTCAAACTAAGCTTTAAATAAGTCAAGCCGTAGGCCCTTGTCGGACAACCTTGTTCACTTCCATCCCTAATACTCACATTCAAAATTCAAGTCAAAGCTTAGTGGAAAAAATAACATTGGAATGAAGAGCTCAATTAAATTGGAGTAACCAAGAAAAATAGAGCCTATATCAAACTTCAATTTCAGGTAGGGAGAGGAGATCCAAGTAGAACATAGGAACAGTTTTGGATCTTCCTTGGTTCTATAATGAAGTTTTATTCATTATTTATAAATCTATAAATTGCGTTTAATTATGTTTAAATTTAATTTTGGATGAAATTTTGTGTGGTTGTTGATTGAGAACTAAAGTGGTTAGAAAACATAGATATGATCGAGACATTAGTTTAAGAAATTATTATAGTATACTATGAAAATAGAACGTTGAACATAAAAATTTTATTTGTGTGATTCTCATTTATAGGTGTGATTTTGGATGTAAAATTTTTAGGTGTCTAGTGATGTGTGTTTGTGGACTACGTCCATAAATTTTTATAGATATTATATGATTTTATACAAATTTTAGAAGTCATTATACTTAAATTTAAAACCATTAAAAAAGGTTCCTAAAAATAGAAAATCATTTAATAGTTTTTAAACTATACAAATATATTTTCATATAGTAGGCATGAGGAAGTATTGAGAAGTTTAGTAAAAAAAATGAATTAATTTTTATTCTATAAAAATGGTTGAAATTTATTACCTTATAAAAATTATTTTTTAATTTAATCACAATGTTAATATATATATATATATATAAAGAGATAGAATTTAATTGACTTATTTTCTACATAGAAAACTTTTTAGTTAAACCTTGATATGTAAGAATAAAATATAAAAACTTAGAGTAATTTTATATTAATATTTATTTTATAAAAATTTTATAAGTTAATCTGTCACGTTGTCCTATAACTATATAGTGTATGATTATTTAATTTTTTCCTTTTAAATGATTTTTTAAAAATTTAGAAAAATTAATAAAATTCTAAACATGTACATTGAGCATGAATTAAACACGATTGTGCTCGATGATGAAGATGAAGACAAGTAAAACAAAGACATGCAAGGTGGAGAAAACATGAATGTGTAAAGCATGAAGAATGTGATCATGGAGAGGAATCCACACAGACATACAAAAATAGGACTATACGGCCATGTAATGTTGTATTAGTACGGTTGTGCAATATATTAAGCATGATTTGAAGGAAGGTGTATTTGTGAGAGTGGTGTATACGTATATAAAGTGAGATAATAAAGGAAGGTTTGAAGTCTTCATGATGGCCAGAAAGGGTAACAATATCCTTATATTTGAATATAAGGGAAGGCCTTTGTTTGAAGAAGAAAAGATGAAGTAATTGAATAGATTGGTTATCATGCCATAAAAATGTTGTTTTGGAAATATTCAATGTAGGAGATTTTCTACAAGCCCTTGTATGAAAAGGAGCCGTAAAATCTAGGGGTGACTCACATATAAATAGACCATAGTGTCACAACTGTAATTACAACGAGACGACAAACTCGCTAAAATTTAGAAGAATTTGATTGGATTAAGTGGAGCCGCCACCAAATTTTTATTTGAGGGAAAAATATTTGGAAAAACTCTAACTTGAGGAAGATATTTTAGGTTCGAGAGTCGGTTACAAATAGGGAATGTGTTAGGCACCCTACTCGCCCGTTCCGAAGAACGGTACCCTTAAACTGAGTGTGTGATTTATTTGAAAACTATTTGATCCCTTTAATTAGAATAGAAAATAAATAATTTGATGGAAAGATAGCTTGACAGGACTTGATCCTGCTCCTATGTGTTCCTTGGGGCAAGGGGAAACTCAATGCTTACGTAGTTCTGGTTTGAAGGCTTGACCTTCGGAGGTACTTGAAAAAAGAGCAGAGTATTTTGAAAATATTTTAAAGAAAATCCTTAGTCCACATATGCACAGGATCCAAGGCAAACGAGAGCTGCATTGGGATCCATATGAATCTCTAAACATCGAACAACAGCGAAACCACCAGTTCCTATTTTAGAGTCCATCGCATGAGACTTGGGATTCCAAAACGAGGTTTTTCTAAAATTATTTCAAAAGGATTCGTAGTCCACATATGCACAGGGTCCAAGACAACTACGGCTGCACTGGGACCTATACGAATCTCTAAATATCGAACTGCAGTAAAACCGCTAGTTCCTATTTAGAGTTCATCGCGTGAGACTCGGAATTTCCAAAAGGATGTCTTTTGAAGTATTTTGTTATTTAAGAGAGATTCTTAGTCCACATATGCACAGAGTCCGAGATAACTGAGGCTGTACTGGGACCCATATGAGTTTCTAAATATCGAACAGCAATGAAACTGCCAGTTCTTGTTTAGAACTCATCGCGTGAGACTCGAAATTTCTAAAAGGTCATTTTTTGAAATATTTTACTATTTAGGAGAAATCCCAGTCCACATATGCACAGGGTCCAAGACAACTGAGGTTGTACTGGAACCCATATGAATCTCTAAAAGCTGAACAAGAGTGAAACCGTCAGTTCTCTTTTAGAGCTCATTCCATGAGATTTGAGATTCCCAAAAAGTTTTATTATTTTTGAGGGATTCTTAGTCCAAATATGCACAGTGTCTAAGACAACTAAGGTTGTACTGGGAGCCATATGAATCTCTAAATATCGAACAGCAGTGAAACTGCTAGTTCCTATTTAAAGCTCATCGTGTGAGACTACGAATTATAAATGGACTTGATTTAAAATAAAATAAACTTGATTTAAATTTGATGAAAATAATTGGAATTGATTTAAAATAAAATAAACTTGATTTGAACTTGAGGAAAAGAATTGGACTTGATTTAAAATAAAATAAACTTGGTTTCAATTTGATGAAGAGAATTGGGCTTGATATAAAATAAACATGACTTGATTTGAAATTTAGGAAAAGAATTGGAATTGATTTAAAATAAAATAAACTTGATTTGAAATTGACCAATTGAAAGATATGGATCATAGGAATAAAAAAAACAATTTTGGCAAAAATAAAATAAAAAATGAGCATGTTATACACAAATCAAATGAGTTAGGTTCATTTGTGCACCAAGACGAACATACTTCGGTAATCATGAGATAGAAATTTCATTTCAGATACAAATTAGGAAACTAATATCATTCCAGAAATTAGAGAGAAATCCTAAGAGAACGCACAAAAATCACCAAAATCGGAGATCATTTGACTGATCAAAAATGAAAACCAAGAACAGACGTGAAGATGAACCTCAAGAACACAAGAGAATTTGGCGCCAAAATTTGAATTCAAATTTCATAATTTTTTGAAAATTTTTTTGGTAGATCTAAAAAATAAAAACCAAAAAATTGAAATATATGGATCATAGGAATCAAACAAAATAAATTTGAAAAAAATCAAACCAAAAACGAGCAAGTTATGCACAAACCAAACGAGTTAGGTTCATTTGTGCACCAAGAAGAACATTCATCAATAATCAATTGATATAAATTTCATTTCAGATCAAAATTAGACAAAGAATATCATTCCAGAAAATAAAGAGAAATATGAAGAGAAATCAACAAAAATCACCAAAATTCGAGATCATTTGATAGATCAAAAATAAAAATGAAGAACAGAGGTGAAGATGAACTTCAAGAACACAAGAGAATTTGGCGCCAAAATTTGAATTCAAATCTCAGAATTTTTAGAAAATATTTGTTGGTAGATCTGAAAAATTAAAACCAAAAAATTGAAAGATATGGATCATAGGAACCAAAAAAAACAAATTTGACAAAAATAAAACCAGAAATGAGCAAGTTATGCACAAATCAAACAAGCTAGGTTCATTTGTGCACCAGGAAGAACATGCTTCAGTAATCAGTTGATAGAAATTTCATTTAAGATTCAAATTAGACAAACAATATCATTCCAGAAACTAGAGAAAAATACTAAGAGAACAGAAAAAAAAGTCACCTAAATAGGAGATCATTTGACTGATAAAAAATGAAAAAGAAGAACAGAGATGAAGATGAACCTCAAGAACACAAGAGAATTTGGCGCCATAATTTGAATTCAAATCTTAGAAATTTTAGAAAATATTTTTGGGTAGATCTGAAAAATTAAAACCACAAAATTGAAAGATATGGATCATAGGAATCAAACAAAACAAATTTGACAAAAATCAAACCAGAAATTAGCAAGTTCACAGATGCAACTCAGCCCGACACAACTCTCGAGTTCACGGGACTCAACTTAAATATCGAGTCGCCTCTCGACTCGACTTGGCTAGGATTTAGGCTAAAAAACAAAACGATTTATTTATTTATTCTTTTTTTAATTTTACGCTTGGACATAATTTAGTGTTCACATATATTTTATGAGAAATGAGAATTTCTTAGCCTAGAGGCTATGTGAGTTAGGTTTGAGCCTCTCCAATGGCTTGTGGTTACTCCCTGTAGCCAAGACTACTCTAGTTGGACTTAGCTGCCTCGATGAGATATTGACTATTATCATTACTATTAGATCAATTTCGTTTCTTTTTTTGTTGAGAAATGTGAAATGTTGTTGTTAATGATGATAGAGTTGTAAAGGGCACACTTCGATGTAAGAAATTGGATCCTGGTACCCCCATAATTTTAATAAATGGTGACGGTATTTTCGGCCCACATGCACTTGCATCTTGTAGGAATGACCAACTCAAGATTAGTGAGAATTATTATAGTATGGGATGGAGTAGATCTCAACCTAATCCAAAGTTTTTCATCATAGAAAGATTAGAAGATGAAGATAGAGTAAACATAATCATATATTGCATACAATGATTGTTTTTATTGTAGTTGTGTAAACATCTTTGGTATGTTAAATTATAATGTAACACATTACCCATAGTCAAATTCTACTTGTATGAAATGTCTTTCTCCCCTTCTATTATCTCCTTTGTATGTGACTATGAATTTCATAGTAAATATGCACTATGGATTGCACTCTCTTCAACGTTGAGGTGATCGTTGATGTAAAAGCTGGATTGTGATTTTTGTACTCCTTGACTATGAACAACGACCATGAGGCAAAAGTAGTGATAATAGAATAGAAGTCAAAGAAGTGAACTTAGTTAAATCCCATATTTCTATTTTAGTAACATCAACATAAATTTTCTATAACTTAATTGTATAAAAATCTATATAGGTGATTTAGAAGGTTGTTGCACAATATAAACCTGATGATATTTTCATGAGAAGTTGTGGTTAAGGATGTGTTTGATAATCCATTTTAGTTAGTTTAAAGTTAAAATTAATAATTAAACTTTATTAAAATATTTTAATTTTATTTCATAAAATAATTTTTTTAAATAGTTATTATGATTTTAAAATTAATTATTAAGATTTTAAAAAGTTAATCTAGTAATTTTTGAACTTTGTAACTTATAACTAAAATATTTTTTATTTTTATCTTTAATATATTTTTATAGTTTGATATATTGTTTACCTATTTATTTCATGAGTTTAATATTAGTTGGTTTTTTAATAATAATATTATTAATTTTGATATATTTGTTTTTATATTATCATAAAATATTATATATTAAATTATTATTTTAATATATGATATTTATTTTAAAATAAAATATTAAACTTTTTGCAAAAAAAAATTTATAATTATTTTTAAAAAATTTAAATTTTATTTATGTAAAAATTTAAAAATTAAAAAAATAAATTCTTATTTAATTAAATCATAAAATATCAAAATTTTTAAAAGACTAAAAATACATTTTACTTATAAAAATATGTCAAAAGTAAATTATTTATTAACAAAAAATTAATTTTTCTTATAATCATATTGATAAAAGTTCTATTTATAAAATATATTATTTATATGACCTTTTTCATTCTATTTAAAAACCTAAGACCTCACTTAAAATGGTTTCAAAATTTTTATTTTTTTTCTTAAATCAAATTTAAAAATAAAATTTATTCACCTAAATTTTTTTTAAATTAATTTTTAACAAAATTTCTAAAATAATATGATTCAATTTATAAAATTAAATAAATAAATTTTTTTAAATTTATTTTAAATGTTAAGATATTTTTATTTCAACTTTAAGTCCATATATTAAAATGCACCACTATTATTCCACTCCATCATAATCATTATCATCCTTTCCATAATTACCACTACCATCATAATAATAATAATAATAATAATAATAATAATAATAATAATAATAATATATTATTATTATTATATAAATTTAAATTTTAAGTTTTTTTATTTTTTACAAAATTTATTATTATTATTTTAAAATAATTTATTTTTATTTAATTTTTAATTAATAACTTTTAGTAAATTGATAGTGACTTCAATCCGCAACTTTAAATAAAATATGTTGATTCACTTTTATAATAAATTTTTACAAATTTAAAATTAAAATTCAAAACTTAAAATTAAAACACAATTTAGTTTCTAAAAATATTAAAACCAAATAATTAAATTCAAACCTTAAGATATCTAAATAATTTAGGTTTTTTTTTTTTCATGTTATCTTTGTTTTATGTTTCTTTATGAATTGAAAAATTTTATTCACAAAATTAATGATATCATCTATAATTTTTTTTCTTTTTGTTTTTTTACGAACGTTATATAATTTTTTTCCTGCTTATTTTTTAATATATTAAATTAATTTATAAATTATAAGTGTGATTCATTTAATTTTTTAAAATTTTAAAATTAAATTTAAAAATACAAGTATAATTATTTTTTATTTTTGTTAAAATTATATCAAAGTCATTTTTATATTTGTATTTTTTTTAGCTATATAGACGGTTAATGTAGTGATTTCATGTTAAATGCGAATTCCTTTTTTTTTCCGTAATTTTTGGTTCTTTCATTATATTGTTTGGATCAAGTTTCTTAACAGCATCCTTTAAAACTCACCACACGTGAGCCTAACGACTAAGAAATATAGTTTTAAAATTGTTAATTAGAAGAAGAGGAAAAAAAATTATACTTGTAAGTTAGAAATATTTTTAAAAAAATTATATTTGTAATTTTAAAATTAATTTAATGTATTATTAAAAAATAAGTTGAATAGGAGAGATAAAAAAAATTACGGATGATATCATTAATTTTTTTAATGAGATATTTTAATTCATAAAAATATATAAAATAAAGATTATGATAAAAAAAAGAATGAAAAATATCTTAGATATCCGTATAGGAAAAAATTCACACATATAAAATTAGTTTTTTTAATTTTTTAATTTAATTTTTGATATTTTTATTAATTTATTGTACTATTCTTTTTTAAAAAAATTACCACGTAAACATGTTATATATTTGAACTTGTTACGATAATTAAATTTGTATAAAATATTATTTTGATCTCCTAAATTTTAAAAATTTTAATTTGACTCTTTACTTATCATTAATAATAGTTGACTATCACATCATTAAAAATTTAATAGTGTTAATATAAAATTAATGAAAAATGCAACATTATAAATATTTAAGAGATTAAAGATCAATTTAAAATAAAATTTAAAAAATCAAATTGGAATTAAAAAATAAGTTAAAATACTTACAATATGATTTAATACATGTTTGGTTCAATTTATTTTAAATGTAGTTCCTTACTTTTAATAATATTAAGGAATTTTTTAAAATATAAAATTAATAGAAGATGCAATATTACAAATATTTGAGAGATTAAAGATCGATTCAAAATAAAAAAGTTAAAAAATAAAATTTAAATTAAAAAAATAAGTTAAGTGACTCATAATATAATTTAATACATGTTTGGTTAAATTTATTTTAAAAAATAATTTTTTACTTTTAACAATAGTATATAATTTTTTTTAAAACATAAATAACTAGTTATTTTTAAAATTTAATCCAAACTTACATTTACCTTTAGTAAAACTAATCAAAAGAGATTTTAGTGAGACTAGAAGAAAAAATTTTAATTTTATATGATTATTAATTTAATTTCAATTATATTTGTAATTAAGTTATGAAACTATCATAATTAATTATATATTATTTTTGCATATATCGAATCTTTTATATATATATATAATATTTTAAAAAATTTAGACACTTAAAATTAAAATTTGTATTAAATCAAATAATTTTGGATTAATAGGTAAAATTTTAGTTTTTCTAACAAAGTTAAATATAATGTGTTTTAAATTGTTTAAGATGGATATGTTAAATTCATGATAAATATTTTAAAAAATAATTATTAATACGATTATAAAAATATATATAGACATTGATGTGGTGGGTAGTTTAATAAAAATGATACAACCAATTCATACCCTAACAATGGTTAAGTAATAAAATTTTAAAATTGTATGACTTTTATGTTAATTTAATCACATGTTATTAATTATATTATGGTAAAATGTTGATAGAGACCTCTAATGTTCAAGTCTAGAATGTAAGGGGAGAGTGTTTAAATTTAAAAGTTAATACCCAAATTAAAAAAAAATAAAAAAAGAAGATTAAGAAAAGAATTGTTGAAATGAAAAGGTACTATAATCTTTATGGAAGAGATATTGATAAATCATTACATCCACCATAATAAAGCATCATCCATTGATAAAAAAACTTGAATATTAACTCAAGAAATAGAGAGAATTTGGGTATCATTGAGCTCTTAGAGAGTTTTTCATTCAACTAACTCAAAAATGTTTCAAAAATATTCTTACAAGGATCTATATATAGATCTTAGGATCAATCAAGGATCATGATCATGGATTCACCCTTCTCTACCTTAATTTTGCCTTAATATGGCCTAATTAGGTATCCTAAAAATTTAAACAAAATATATCTTAAAACCAATTCAAAATAGGATTCTCTGTATTAAGTATAATAAGAAAATTCTAACCTATTCTATACAAGTAATAAGGAAAATCATATAATAATAAGAGATTTTGGAAGTCTCCTCATAAATGCTTAACAAGGTCTCTACTTCTCCTTGTAGCTTGTTTGTCATTGCCTTGATGATGGACCCAATAGGCCTTTATTTCTTGGTGGTAACCTTTGCAACATCTTTCTCTTTCGAAGGCATATTCGACCTTGAATGGTTACTTCCATTATCATTTGTAAAATAAAAAAGAGGAGAAAGATTAGAAATACTAAATGTGACACTAACACCATAGTCACCTAGTAAATTAAGGCAATAAGTATTAGGTCCTAAATGTTCTATCATCTAAAAGAAGCTATCTCCTCTAAGGTGTAGTTTAAACTTTCTAAGAGAATGAAATCTTTATTTCCTAAAATGAAACCATATACAGTCAATCCCCTTGCTAAAAGAGAACCGCTTTTTTACTATTGTTGGCCAACCTTGCATAGTGGATTGTGTTATTTTGTATAGTCTCTTTAACTTTAGCATGGAATTCTTTAATGTATTTATCCTTTTGTTTATTATCCATACTATGATGTTGACTGACATTTGGAATTGATAATAAGTCAATGGGGGTTAACAAATTGAAATCATAAATTACCTCAAAGGGGAATGTTGAACGATAAAATGAGAAGTCTTATTATAAGCAAACTCAATATATGGTAAACAATCTTCACATGATTTAATACTTTCCTAACCATAGTCCTTAATAGGTTAGAAAGTGTTCTAATGACCACCTCAATTTAGCCAAAGGAGGATAAAGAACTTGGTGTTTCTATTAGACACAATACTCCTGGAATGCCATGTAGCCTAATCACTTCCCTATAGAAAAGTTTGGCTATATGACTAGCATTATCCATCTTGTGGTAAGGAATAAAATGTTTCATCTTGTTAAACCTATCATAAATACAAAGAAGGAATGCATTCCCCTTTATATTTTTGGTAAGCAAGGGACAAAGTTCATGTTGAAATCTACCCAAGAGGAATAAGGAATAGGCATGAAAGAATAAAGGGCATCGGGTTTAGAGGTAAACTTAGCTTGTTTATAAATGATACATCTCTTAAACTAACCATGGACATCCTTATCCATGTGAGGCTAAAAGAAATGCTTTCAAAGTATGGTCAAGGTTTTATGAGTGCTAAAGTGATCCATTAAGAGAGCATATTTTACTTTCCCATCCTTCGCTAGAAAAATATTAAGGGGTAATTCATCGTCCTTTTTTCCTTAGTTTTTTTTTTCTTTATTTTTCAACTTATTCCTTTCTTCAAGCTTTCCTTCTTCACATGCACCTAGTCTTTATGAACCTTACAAGGGGCTAAAGGAACCAAATTTATTTTCTAGGAATTAAACATAAAGGAATACCTATTGAAATGTACATCATGATAAAAATTTCTATCATATTGCAATGACCTTATCATGAGCACATAGCTGGCGTCCATGGGCACAACATCACACTTGACATTGTTCATATATCTACCTATGCTAAAGGAAAGTAAGACTTTTTTATCAACTAATAAATCTCCATTATCACTAAGCCATTAAAGTTTATATGACTTAGGATGGGAAATGGTGTCTAGACCTAACTTGGAAACTAACCTAGTACTAGCTATGGAGGTACAACTCCCACCATTAATAATTAAAGAGTAAGTGTGCCAATAAATAGAATATCTTGTGTGAGAGATATATTTTCTTTGATTCTCTTCCTCACCATTGACCATGCTACCAAAAAACCTTACCACCAACAAGTCCTTTTTAGGGCATATTCTAAGGATTCATCACAAGAAGATGAGGTGGATGAGCTAGAACTAGATGATTCTCAAAAAGAGTATTCCCTGTTGTCCCTTAAGGTCATGTTCTTTTTACTGGAACATTGAGAGGCAATGTGTTCTCCATCCAAGCATTTAAAAATTTTAATGGAAGATTCTTTTTTGCTAGTGGAGGGTTGTGAGGGTTTATCCTTATACACTTTAGAGTGTTTGGTGTCCTTACTCTTCCTAGGGTTATAAAGTTGATTTCCTTCTTCCTATCCTTCCATTGGATGTTGGATGTGTTTTTATGGGAGGTAAAATTTCTCTTTCCCTTTTTTTGAAGTTATTGCTCTACTTTAAAGGATTGATAATGGAGTTCATTCAAACTCTTGTAATGGTAGAGTTCCACTACATCTCTTGTTTCATCCTTAAGGCCTTCTAAAAACTTAGCCATGGTGGCTTCCTCACTCTCTTCCAAATTGGCCCTAATGATTGATATCTCCATCTCATTGTAATAGCCATCCAAATTTTCATTGACTTGAGCAAGTGTTTGAAGTCTATTATACAACTCTTTAAGATAATAAGGAGGTACATATCTACCCCTTAAGATGTGTTTCATTTCTTCCCAAGGAGTTATAGGATGAAACCTTTCTTTAGTTAACTTATCCTACCAAATTAGGACAAAGTCACTAAACTCTAGGGAAGCTAGCTTCACTTTTTTCTATTCCTTAATGGAGTAACTATAACACCATAAAAATGAATACCGATTTTATGCTTAAGCAGTTCATTTGGTCCCATTATTAGTTTTTTATCTCATGATGTGGAGTTCTTTAGAAATATTTATTAGAGAAAATACGGTAATTTTTTTAAAAAATTGTTTGTTATAAAAATTGCAAGCCTCATCAGTATAATGTACCTAGCGATAAATTAAATTGCTAAGCGTCTCTGTACGCATGCAGTTTGTTCTATTCACTTATCATTTTCTTTACTTCATTTGTTTATAATCAACAGTAAACAACCAAACGAATATTACTCATATAGCATACTAAACTTACATAATTATACAGTCTATCTTACATGTCCATCATAGTCATTGGTACTACAGTATTTTCATACACATATTACATACCTTAATGCACATATAAAATTTACATAATTATTTTCTACGCACCATGATACAATATATACATATAAGTTAGCTTAATACTACATATTAATAGCTAGGATCCTTGCATCATCTATTTACAAACATTTACATTATTGGCAAGACTTCAAACTCTTCTTCTTCCTTGAGACAAATGGTAGGACCAACAAACTTCCCTAAACCTAGTGGTGAAAATATTCCAGCCACATGCTCTGGTCCAAAGACATGAACGTCCCATCATGCATCTCTTTATAAGCATAGAAAGGGTATGGCATCGGATAAGGTAAGCTTCCTTGCAAGGACCACTTGTGTGAAGAATTATGGTAATAGGATGGCATCTAGGGATTTGTCTCCCCTTCTGAGGAAGAAGATTCCTTAGCAGTAGTAGCATGCTACCTTTGGTACCTGGGAGGTGGTGGAAACAGTTCGTTCAGATAAAAGGCTTCTAGAGGAATCGCAAAACCCATGGTGGAGAAGTTCAGGCTCAAGACTTCCATAAGGAAGAGATGTCCTAAGGAAAAGTATATCCTAACATTTGCTTGGGCAGTAATCAGTAAGCCATGGGGGTTTGCCATCTAGTCCATGTTACTAATGTCTATATATACCATCGCCATCACGAACGACATGATCTTCGTCTAGGAAGAAAATGGGAAGAGAAGGAGTGAGAAACTAGGTTTCTCAGTAGGTTTCTACTCTATTTTTAGAGTCATCACTTTTATCCTAGCCACCTCAGTTTATTAGAAAAACCATTACTTGCATACAAGATTGATTTTAATCTTTTAAAAACATCCTATTGAAATGGGTTATTTTTATATAGAAACAACCTTAGAGCATAAGCATATATCTGTCTTTATTATTTAACCCACAAATTATTTTATGTCAGAAATTTTATCTCTATCTTTATGCTATTCCATAACTTTGGAGAATTATAGATTAAGTTCCAAAACTTCAAGGAAACTTCTAAACATAGACATACATTAAAATAGTCAAACAATATCTTCTCACTAAGTCTGCTACTCTACCTTTTGCTACTATGGATACGAGTTCATTCCTAGATAGTCGTCACCATCTCATAATGTGTGAAGAACCTTTCTGTCTTCATTGTAGAAAGATTTTTGGAGAACCCTTTTATCTCTTAGGAGAACCCTTTTGCTTCCTCTTCAGTAGAGCTATAGGTGCCCTCTAGATATGATGTGCACAAGGCACATTAAGAGTAGATTAACTTTTCAAATAAGTTTGCTATAATGATCCCTTAAACCTTTTAGGTTCATTTTTAATGGCTTTCAGATAATTATGCATGCCCAATCAATATCTAGCCAATATGATATGCACACGTAGATCTCAACATCAATCATAAACATTTGTCATACATAGCATCATCTTTTCTATACTTATGAGCATTCAACATTTCAACTTACATTAAACAGTGTGCATTCACAAGAACATCACAAGTTAACTGGTAAATCACATTTGGAATAACATCATATGCATGTTTCAAGTACATGACCAACTTATTTATCTCTTTAACTTTTTATGTTGAATCACTCAAAGGGACTTAATTCTCTCAACCTTCTAAGTTTTTCCTCAACCTCTCCTTTTCTCAAAGTTACATTAGTTTCATATGAATTTTACAACTTAGAAGTTTCGCTAGGTGGCTGACTTTTAAGTTTTTATTCTTTGTGCTTTTCAATTTTTCAAGTCTTATGCGTATCCTACTTATACTAAGTTCAAGTGTTAACAAGGTTTTTTCTTATTTAGGTCAATTTAAGTTAACATGGCCGAATGATTTTCTATGATTATTTCAAGCTTCTTTTAAACTTTTAATTCTTCATTTCACATTATAAGGCTTCTTAAGTTACCTAAACCAAGATTTCAAACTTTTTTCTTTTAATTTAACCTAGAGTGGTCGAATGTGAACCCTTGGCCTCTAAGGCCTTCTAGTTTATTTTTTTCTTGTCTTATGAGTTGATGTTTCTCAATTGAAGACTAATTCATCAATTGATATCTAACTTACCTTGTGTTTGGATGAGGTATTTAGGGAGGGAAAGTAATTTTTGAGAGAATTTAAATTTCTTGCAATTAAAATATCTTGTTTGAATATTGTTTTGCAAGAAATTTTAAATTGTAGATATTTTTAAAAAGTATTTTAACCAATTAAAATAAGAGAGTTTCAAATTCCTACAAAATAGATGGAATTTGAAATTCCTTTATGTTTTTTTCTTTGATTATTTTATATTTATGCTATTTTATCTTTCATTATTCTTTTTTGTTGTTCTCTCACATATTTCTCTCTCATTTCTCATATCTAGACATAATATTTTTAATATCAAATGATATAATTGTATATTTCTATCATTTTAATATCTACATTTGTTGGATATTATTTTGATTAAATATGTTGTATAATAAAAATACTTGTATATCTAAATTTTGCTATGAACAAAAAAAGTAAGAGAAAAATTAAGATAAATCTTTAAATATTTAAACGTAAAATTTTGTATATATTAAAATTAAATTATTTAATCTAAATAAAAATTCTAAAATATAAAAATTTAAAATTCAATGAATTTAAATTTCATCATCCAAGTGAAGAATTAAAATGTAATAAATTGAAATTGTTTTATCCAAACAAGATATTTTTAAAATGAAAGTATTTAAATTGAAAGCATTTAAATTTCTAAATATTTCAAATTCCTTAAAATGCTGAAATACTTCATCCAAACACAAGGTTAGAGATTTTTAAAACTTCTTCTCCATCCTTAAAGGTCATGACTGAATGACTTAACCTAGCTTCGAACTTCATATTTTATTTCTAAACACCTATCTTACGCATGCTTAGGTTTAGGCTTGAATTATAATGACTTCTTGACTTCCTTTTCAGTACCTTAGTGATTATGTCCAAATGACTTCTTAATCTTTGTAAGACTTCCTCCTAATTTTAATATTTGCTAGTTATAGACCAAAGGATGTTTAATTAAGGCTAGTTAAGAATTAAACCTCCTCATATATCATTTGGCCCTAAAGTGGCCAAATGGTCCCTAAGTTATTGTCATAACCTTCTTACACTTTTAATATCTTATACTTACATGCCTAGGATCCTTAATTAAATCTAATTAAGAATTAAAACTCCTTTTTGGTTAGTTATCCTCATGGTGGCCGAATGCCACTTCCATGACTTATGTTGCCAAATTTTCAATCCTAATTGACCTAGGTTAACCAATTCTTCTAGTTAGGATCTAAGCTACAAGTTTAACTAAGTTTGGGTAATTTTTAGGTCTTCTTCCCTAATTCTAAGGGGCATGACCGAATGACATTTTCCCCTCCTCCTAAGTCATGATTCATTTTTAGTTACCAACTTATGCCTTCTTGAAATCTAGATTAAATACTAATTAAGAACTTCACATTATTTTACCTAGGTTGGTTATTATAGACTTGGTAACTTTTAGGTGTTACTTATACCTTTAATTAATCTATTTATTTAATGAAAATATTTAATACATCATTAACCAATTTTAAACTCATTTTTCTCTTAATTTACACTAAGGTGGTCAAATGCACACCTAGTGAATTTTAAGCCATTTTAGCTTAAATTCTCTTTGTTAAAAGGTTGCTTTACATCATTTAGAACCTAGTTACATGATGGAGAGGTCCTACCTACAAAGGACCATTGGGCCTATGGACCCATCACAATGTATATAGTTTAGGATTATGTTTGTTGTACCAATTTTAGAGGATCCTACTTGTATAGGCTTAGGATACCTTTTATGTGTAATACTTAGGCTCATAAAATAGGCTTATCTCTCTTCTGTAATTCTTAGACCCATAACATGGACTTATCGAAGCCCAATTAGGGGCTGCACAGTGGTTGGATACATGGCTTGTATTTTGGGCCAATCCAAGCCCATTTTAGAGAAGAAAAGAGGCAAATCCAAGGCCCACATTGATCCCCCTTCTTTAGTCTATATATAGACCACTTTGTAGTCATTTTAAGAGACTTTGAGTCATTAATTGAAATAAGAATTTTCAAAGTAATATTTTCTCTCAAATTCTCTCTCCCTTAGCCTTGTCTTAAGGTCAGAACCTCCTTATCCTTGGAACTCCAAGGTGGCGGAGCAACCATGGCTTATCTCCCTAGGAGTGGCATCTAAAATACTCTCTATTTCTACATCCAATTCAGGATCACTTTGGCCTCCATCGAATTAGTTTTTTCTCACCTTTCAAGGTGCTATCAAGTGGTATTCAGAGCACATCAATGGAGGTAAGAACCTAGGCCAAAACTTGTGCCAATTAACATTCTCTTCTACTCTAATTTTGCTCTCATTTTTTGTTTTTCCAATTCTATCTAGATTTGGAATAATAATCAGTAAAATATACTTGAATTTCCTTAAAAGTTGCTAGAAATTTCAAATCTGAATTTGCATTTTTTGGCGCCAAAATATTTTTGAAATTCTGGAAACATTTTCAAAAATTCAGCCTTAATTCTCTTAGATCTTCATGAGATTTTGTTGTTTGATGCTGAATCTGCATGTTACAAGAAAAATGTTCGGTGAAATCCTCTCCAATTGACTTCAATTTGCATCAAAATTTTGAATCCTTCAAAGCTTGTTCTTGGCGCCAAAATTCAGCATGAACAATTTTCAAATTTTTGATCCAAAGTTGTTAATCTTTGTGCAGTTATGTGTCTAATGTATAGATATGCACATTACACAAACTTTAATTGATGGAATTTGCATCAAAACTCCTAGATCTAATCTATATCTAGAAATTTACTTTTTTGCTCTTGAATTTAAAATTTAGATCTACTCAAATCTCAAAGGATTTTCAAAACTTGTAATGGAAGAAGTGTTGTAATTTAATGAGATCTACAAGGATCATAAAAATGTTTTTGAAAATATAAAAAATTGTTCTTGTGTGTTCTTGAGGGTTCTTGATCTCAACTCACTTTGATCTTGTCTAAGTACTTTGGATGTTGTTTTTGTGTTTAATGTATACTTGTTTGGAACTATTTTGAGTAGCCTAAAACACTATCCAAAAGATAAAAGTGCATAAACTCAAGATTGAAAGAATTAAATAAAGCCTCATTCAAGTGCATGAAGTAAAAAAAAAAAAAAGAAGAGTTTTGAAAAAATATTTGTAGAAAAAACAGTGCAAAAGGAAAATTCATATGCTTATATGGTTTATGTTGATGAATCAAGTGCTAGTTTTGTAAAAAAAAAAAAAAAGTACTAATGATGGTTCTCTTTGAATTTGCAATGTAATATCTGTTCTTGAGTTAAGATAAACCTCTTTGAGACCAAGGCTACCTAAAAACAATTTAAATTTCAAGATGCTTAAATTATAAATTCAAGGACACTAAATTGAATAACATTCTACTTTCTTCTCATTCTATTCAATTTTGAGTGCCTTTTCTTGAACCTTATTTCTAGTTTATCTCTTTTAACTCATAGTTTTCCATATTCAAATTCCATTTGAGTTTACCTAATTCTTGTGATAAGGATTTTGTTGCTTGTCATTTCCTTTGGTTTTATCTTGAATTTCTAACTCCTTTGACCTTTTGGTAAGCTTTATAACTCACTTTGGAAATATCAAGTCTCAAGCATTGAAGTTGAGTGTTCTCTTCTCAAGGCTAGACCTAAGGTGTTCTTTGAGTGAAAGGTGTGAGAGGATTTTGAAATTTAGTGAGCGAAACAAAAAGAGTGTGGAGGAGTGAAACACTTGGTGAGGATATAATTTTGCACTAACCTCTTTTTGTGTGTAGACAACAAGACTTATATATTTCCTTATCCCATTTAGGTGGAATTTGGAGCAAAAAGGAGCAAGGACATCATGAAGCTTGAAGAGTGACTCAAGATTGTAATAGCTAAGTATTGTTGTGCATTTTGTTTTTAGCTTGTAACCTTGTAGAAGTTGGCTTGTAGTAGGTTGACATTGTGTTGTAAATTTTTTTAGAAATTGTAGTAGGTGTTTGAGTTGTTGTAAATTCTGTTTTGTTTTTAAACTTGGGTGCAAAGGACTTGGACTTTACAATCTTGGTGTAGGATACTCACCAAGAATTTTAGTTTGTTGGTTTGTGCATGCTTGGAGGCATAAGGAGGTGTTAGTGTTGATTGAAGTTCTAGAATTTTCTCACTAACTTGTGTTTCCAAGATTGTTTTGTGAGGTTGAAGCAAGTTAGGTATACCTCTAAACTTTCTTTAAGGTGTTATAGTTTTGCATAAAACTTGTGGACTCAAAGGACATTGGACTTTCATTCAAGGTTTTCGGTGGTTTGTGAAACCATAAATGTTGTTTGATTGTTTGATTGGAAGGATAAGGTTGAATGCTTTTTGTTAACTCTTGATTATCCTTGAGTGTTTCTCTCTCTCTCTCTCTCTCTCTCTCTCTCTCTCTCTCTCTCTCTCTCTCTCTCTCTCTCTCTCTTTATCTCTTTCTCTTTCTTGCAAAAAGAATCTGTGTGTGGAGAGGTTTTGTAATATGAGTGACAACGCTTATTCACCTAGGATCCAAATTGAACAACTAGCCTCTAGGTTAGAAAGAGCTTTCCAAATACAAAGTGAGGCCTTTGAAGAATGCCTTGATAAAATACAAAAGAATCAAAGTTCATCTAGGTCTAAAATGACCAAAGGTAAACATGTTGAATTGGAAACTAGTAGATCTAGGAAAGGTGGATATCATAAAAAAGAAGAGGAGACATCCAAGGATGATGTCAACTTTTTTGGTGAAAATAACATCAAAACCCCTTCACATAGGAAGAAGGTTCAATCAAGGGAAAGGTCATCTTCAAGAGATAGGTCACATTCTTCCCCCAGGAGAAAATTGCCAACACGGAGGAGGCATCAACACAAGGATAGAGTCCATAAAAGTAAGGGTAGAAGTACCTCTAGGAGTAGGGATAGAGAACCCTTTAGGAATAGGAACCATAGAAGTAGGGATAGGCATCCTTCTAGGTATAGGCATAGAAGTTCCTCTAGAGATAGTTTAGAGGAAAGGTCCTATAGGAGTAGACGTAGCCCTAAACATAAAGATCATAGGGATAGATACCATTATGATACCTTGGATGGAATTAAAGTTAAAATACCTAAGTTCCAAGGGAGAAATGATCCTGAGGTGTATTTGGATTAGGAGTTCAAGGTTAAGCAACTCTTCTTTAGTTATTCAATTAGAAAAGATCAAAAGGTTAAGTTAGCTGCCCTAGAATTTAGTGTTTATGTACTTATTTGGTGAGATAAGCTAAATAAAGAAAGATACCAACCTTTGAGTAATCGGGATGAGATGAAACATGTTATGAGGAATAGGTATGTACCTCCTTACTATCTTAGGGAAGTACATAATAGGCTTCAAAGAATGACCCAAGGCACCAAGAGTATAGATGAGTACTATAGGAGATGGAAATAGTTGTCATTAGGGCTAACTTGAATGAAAGTGAGGAAGCTACAATGGCTAGGTTCTTAGATGACCTTAAGCATGAGATTAGGGACATAGTTGAACTTCACCATTATCTAAGCCTTAATGACTTAAATTACCAAGCCCTTAAGGTAGAGTTGCAATTGAATAGGAAGGGTAGAGGTAAGTACACTCGTTATAGGAAGGATGGGAAGAAAGAATCAAATTCCAAACCTAGAAAAATTAGGGACACCAAGGACTCCAAAAAGTTCAAGGGAAAAACACCTAACCTACCCTCAGGAAAAGAATCCTTCATTAAATGTTTTAAGTGCCTAGGACGAGGACACATAGCCTCTCAATGTCCCAACAAGAAGAGCATGATCCTTAGGGACAATGGAGATTATTCCTCCTTGGAATCTTCAAGTTCTAGCTCCAACTCCTCATCCTCTAGTGATGAAGCTTTAGAGTATACATTAGAGGGAGATCTACTGGTGGTTAGGAGGTTGCTAGGAAATGTCAATAATGGGGAGGAAGAAAACCTAAGAGAGAATATGTTTCATACAAGATGTTCAATTCAAGGACGCACATGTTCCCTAATTATTGATGGTGGTAGTTTCACTAAGCTAGCACTAGGTTAGTGACTAAGTTAAGGTTAGAAACGACTCCCTATCCTAAGCCATATAAATTTCAATGGCTTAGTGACAATGGAGACTTGTTGGTTGATAAGCAAGTTTTCCTTTCATTTAGGATAGGTAAGTATAAGGATAATGTCCAGTGTGATGTTGTCCCTATGGAAGTCAATCATGTTCTACTTGGAAGGCTATGGCAATTTGACAGAATGTCCAACATAACGGGCACTCCAATAGGTTTTCTTTCATGTTCAATTCCTAACGAATAACCTTGGTGCCTTTAGCCCCAAGTGAGGTCTGTAAAGACCAAATCCAAATAATAAAAAAGGGATGCAAAGAGAAAGGAATTGAAAAAGATAGAAGCAATTGAAAATAATAAAAAGAAAAAAAAGGAAGGAAAGAGATAAGGTAAGTGAGTGCCCAACTCTCTTGAAAGTAAGAATGAGGTGAGAGAAATACTCTTAATTAGGAAACCTCTTTATCAAACTAAAATTAACTTGAACCTCAATCTTAGAATATTGCCTAGTATGCCTCAATCCATTTTACCTAATATAGAAGTTGAGAGGTCATTTTTTAGGAGAAGTAGTTAAGAAATGGCACTGTTGAAATTCCAATCTCCTACCACAATCATGTATAATTGGGACACCTTTTGTTGCGTTACTTTTTGATGGTTATATGCCTAGATTACATCATATTACACAACCTTCACCTCATTTTTATGTGCCCCATTATGGTTGTACATTTTCACATATAAAGATTCCTATTATGCCCTAACTTTTGTTTTATGATATATGTCTAGGATACTTGATTTGTTTGTGATCTCAACTATATATGATATTAGTGCACCTTACATATCAATATTGCATGGAACATTCAACAAGATCTGTATCAAGTGCACTTGGTCAAATATGGATCCCATGTGCATATCTTACACTCTATCAAACATTGGCATGATTTAAGTGTCTAAATCTTTGTTGCATAATAGTCTTTCACTTTTACATTATTATTCACTTTGTAATGAGATGTCGTTGTTACATCAAGGAGTGAATCATTTACAACTCACTTTAAGGCACACCTTACGTAATAAAAATAACCTTTTTTAGGAACAGGGAAATTAAGTGCAACCCATAAGCATTCTTGGTCCATGTTTGATAATAATTGTGAACTTGTGAGTAATCTTAATCTTTTATTCCTAATCAACTCTATTGGTCTAGTCTTACAAGTATTTGCACAGTTTCAAAGGTTAATCTTTGACCCTAACATTGCCTTTCATTCTCTGTCATTAATAACATCTCCTCTTCTTACTTGTGTCCTTGTTTTGTAAATAATGTTGAGCTTAAACATTCAACAACGAAAGGTTCTCAAGGGGGAGGAGATGATGGAGAGGTCCTAGCTGCAAAAGATCATTAGGCCTATGGGCCCATCATAATGTATAGTTTAGGATTAGGTTTGTTGTAATAAGTTTAGAGGGCCCTACTTGTATAGGTTTAGGGAACCTTTTATGTGTAATACTTAGGCTCAAAATATGGGCTTATCTCTCTTGTGTAATTCTTAGACCCATAACATGGGCTTATCAAAGCCTAATTAGGGGCTGCATAGTGGCTAGATACATGGCTTGTATTTTAGACCAATCCAAGCCTATTTTAGGGAAGGAAGGAAGAAAATCCAAGGCCCAAATTGATGCCCCTCGTTTGGTCTATATATAGACTACTTTGTAGTTATTTTGAGACACTTTGAGTCATTAATTGAAATAAGAATTTTTAGAGTGAGATTTTCTCTCAAATTCTCTCCCTTAGCCTTGTCTTAAGGTGAGAACCTCCTTATCCTTGGAATTCCAAGGTGGCAAAGCAATCATGGCTTATCTCCCTAAGAGTGGCGCCTAAAATACTCTCTATTTCTGCATCCAATTCAGCATCACTTTGGCCTCCATTGAACCAGTTTTTCCTCACTTACGAAGATGTTATCATTACATGATTTGTGTCACTCATGAAAATTTTAGGAAGTCTTATCCTTGAGTGTGCTTACATGGTCGAACGCCTCCCTTGGCTTGCCAAGGTCACCTTTTCCAATTTTCTTCTCATACAATCTTGGCTCCTTGATTTTGTGCACTTGCTGAGCCTTAAGCTCTTGAACCATACAAGGCTTGTCCAAAGTCCAAAGCTTGGGTCATAGCCAAAATGAGTCTTGAGTGTCTTGTAAGGTTTATGTCATTTTATGGTCCAAAGTTCCATCTTTTACTTATTTTTAGATCCATGCCCAAAGTAAGCTTTTGGGACTTAAACATTAATTTTTCTTTCATATTTTAATATTTAAGTTCATTAATTCATATTTGGATAAAATAATACATAAGTACACCATAAGAAGAAAAAAATCATAAACAAGCTTTTAGCATAAAAACATGCAACATAACATTTTCTTCCAAACAACAAAGTGTACATCCATAAGATCTACTCTAAGATCCATACATCTCCTACCAAGAACACTTCAAAAAAATTTCTCATGAGTTCTCAAAACTTTCCAAAGCATCAAAATGGGTTTTAAAATAATTTTCACCAATTAAATTTCTTCTAAGTTACTTAGAAGTACTTTAAACCAACCAAGCTTGATTCTTTTTCTAAAAAATCACTAAAACATGGTGTTGTCCATTTTGAATCATGTAAGTGAAGCCTTGAGCCCTTATGAGTCCAAACAAAAGGAGACCCATGAATTTTAGAAAAAGGATTCATAAAAGAAAGAAAAAAAACCATAAAAAGTAAGTTAAAGCTTAAAAAGATAAAGTATAAGATCCTCCTTGATGGTGACTTAGTGTGGTGATGGTGAGGCTGTGATGGTTGCTCCTTGCTCTCCCTTGGTTGGTCCACAAGGTTCTCTAAGGGAAAGTGGTAGGACTTTATGTTTAAGGCTTAATTTTAGCTTAAGGTGATAATAGGTTAAGATTTTTTGGACTTAGATGGATTTGAAGATATTTTAGAGAGTTGGTCAAGTGTTTTAGGAATTAAAAACTGAACCAAATGAGATCCCAAAAGGGCTTAGTGAATTCGGCCAAGCATGGACAAATTTGGATTAATTTTACACTTAGGGGTATGTTGGTAATTCTGCATAGATTTTCTCATTTTTTAAAATAATTCAAAATTCAAGAAATTATCCTTTGGGACTTTGATTAATGTTAATGAGACTAATTTTTCCACTAATCATATTTAACTTAGCCTAAACATGGTTAAATTTTAATTAATCAAGGTTAATTAGCCTTAACCATGGTTAAAGGAATCTTAGTATTAATTATTTTTATTTTTTATGGGTTTACTATGTTTGACTTGACTTGGTGACTCATCACCATAGTTTTCACATGGTAAATTTTGTGCAACTCATGTGGGTCCCACTCATGACTTCTTCCTCACACTTTCTTACCCTTCCTAGCTTTCTAGGGGTATTTTTATAATTTTTTCAACTTTGTCAGAAAAATTTTCAAATTATTCCTATGACAATTATAATACCTTTTGGTTTGTTTCCATGTAAATATAAGGTCATTTGATATTTTTTTGGAACTAACTAGTTCTGTGCAGAAAGCAGATCTTTTTAGAGGTGTTTTTGGGGTTTTCTGAGGGCGTTTTTGCCCTTTCTTTGGTTTCTAAGTTTTTCTCACTACTTTTGATCATCTTTAATGTTTTTTAATCCTTTATAATGTCTTTTACATATGTTTTACATTTCTATAGTACCTTGTTTGGGTTGCCCAAGTGCAGGAGCATTTTCGTCATTTGCACCAAATTTTCTAATTTCTTTGTTTTTGGTTTGTAGGTACAAAGTTATTAATTTACTATTATCTTGCTAAATAAATCCTAGATATCTAAATACAAATTTACCTTTTAATATTTAAAATTTAATTAATTAAAATTTTTATGATACTTTAAAATAGTTTTAACACAATTAATTCTATTTTTAAATATATCGATACAAAAGAAATTAATTCATACTAAATTTTTTATATTTTTAATTACTAAATGATTTTATATTAAATTTTTTTAATATCCTTCTTACATCAAATTCCTTTGAGATATGTAAAAAATTTAAATAAAGGATTTTAATAATACCACTACTAAAAAATGGATTTTTGACAACTCATATTTTAAAATATTTTATAAATAAAATGCTTTAAAAATAACATAAAACATCTTTTAAAACATTTGTAAAAAGAAAATATTTAAAATAGAAAATTATTAAAACATTTATACTTTAAAATGCTTTAAATACTAGTATAAAAAAATAATATATAAAATAATACTATTTTTACAACACTTTATAACAAGACTTTAACTTCTTTAAAATATTTGAATTTTTTTAACTAAGATAGTAAGGATTTAATTTTTTATTATTAATATTTTAAATTTTTTAAAATTATTTGAGTTTACCGTTATAACTTTTGTTTGTCCTGTTATTAGTACGAAAGTTCTGAACGTACTACTCCTTTTCTTCTTCCCTCGCTGCACCACTACATTTATGGTCTTCTTCCCTCATGCTCATTGCTTTTGTTGCTGGTTCATGCTCTTTGCTCGTTGCCATTATTGCCATTATTGATTTGTTGTTTTAGCTGGTAATATTTTTTATTATGTGATTCTACATTTGCTTAATTTTTGCTAAATCCCTAAGTTCTCATTTGCTCATTCCCTTATAATTTCAATAAGTGGATCTGTAACTTCAATTTTTTGGTTTCATGACCTAAGAAGTGGACCTGCATCACACAGTAAGAGGTGAGCTGGTTCTCCTTGACCATTTACATTTTATGCTCATCACAATGTTAATGGTTTTCTTTATGCCATTTATTTAGGGGCAATTCTCCACATGCAATTTTATTTTCCTTATTAGAACCCTTTAAATGCATACATTATTAGTAAGAATCTAAATCAGGTATATAGAATTAGAAGAGGCTTGTGTCAATAGCTTCTTCTTCAAACATGAATTTCAAAAGTTCTTAATCTCATTATTAGTTCTCCTTATAACTGTGCTATAATTTAAGCCCACCTAAGATTGAAAAATAACCATCTCAAAAAATCTTCAAACATCAACTTCTCAATATTTACTAGTTGAATAAGTTAATTTGATTTTCCTATTTTCTAGAAGTTGATGAAGACAAATAATAAGATCCTCCTCCTATTGGAGTTCTGAAATTGATAGATGAATTTGAATTGGGAAAAGAATGATATGAGAAGAGAGAGAGATGTGTTAATGTTAACATCTTGTTTAGGAACTGAACTCCATCAACTAACACCGAATTTGGTTAAGTAAAAATTGAATAGCTTCTCATCTTCTTCAGGGACCATAAACCTTTCCTTAGTTTTTCTTTAAAGAATGGTGTGATTAAAAATTTCAATGACTATTGACACCACCACCCCAATACGAACCCGTTAAGGATATCCTAGAATTTTCACATGTCAATTCCAAGTGAAGCACACATAATTATCCATGGTCCTTCATTTGAGTCATTGTCGGCCTGTCTAGTATAGCTTCACATGGATGTAACTTAAGTATAAGTTGATCAAAGCATTAGTGTAATGTTTGAGCGGTTAGGATTCTTTTCAGTTTTGAGCATTTATCCTACCTAGGAATAGGGATGGAAGTGAACAAGGCCGTTCGACAGGGGTCTACGGCTCGGCTTGTTTAAAACCTAGTTAAGTTCGGCTCGTTTAATAAATAGACAGGCTCAGGCTTGTTAAAAATCATTTTTAGATAAACAAGTCAGGCTCAGGCTTATAAAAAAACCTATTTAACCTATTCAGGGGCCTATTTATATTTATATATTATATATTTATATTTATTTTAATATATTATATTTATATAATATTTATTTTATATTTTATTTATATGATATTAATATATATATATATATATATTAGGCCTATTTAATGGCTCTTTTATCTTGTAGGCTTTAAATTTATAAGATTTTTTAATTAATTATTTATATAGACTTTAAGTTTATTTATTAATTTTTTTGTTATGTAGGTTTTTAAACAGGCTTACAGGCCTTGTAGGCTTTAAATCAGGCCAGGACTTGACAGAAAAAAAAAAGCTTTTGACAGGTAACAAGCCCTTGCTCAGGCCTCAAAATTTTTAAACAGGTCAGGCTTGAACACTCAAAGCCTAGTTCGACTCGACCTACTTCCATCCCTACCTAGAAATCAATATGCTTAGTTTGAAAGGTTTTGGACACGTAATAAGGAACCAAAAAAGGTGGGCATGGGTTCTATGGCTTGGAATAATTGGGATCATGGCTAGCAATAAATCAATGTGCATTTTAGCCAATTTGAGGATATTGATTTGATGCAACTAAGATCATGGTGGTAGTTGAAGACTAGACTTAAAGGGTTCTGTTACCCCTTTTCGTCTAGGAATTCCTATCCTTTCCAATGTTTCTATGTATTTGTATTCAGAAGTAAGTTCAATTCTATTCTGGTCTTGTAGAATCAACTTGGTGTGGCTCAATAGTCTCAAAGGGATAGGGGTGGTGCTTATTTTTGTTTTGTGTTGTCGAAGAACTTTGGTGTAGTGTTGGTTCTGTGATGCTGCTATGCTTAATTTTGGAGATTTTCACGCAAGTGCAGGGTGTTGATGTCACAAGGTAACGTCTGCTGTGATTCATTTTGTTAGTGCGATGGTAAGAATCTAAAGGAAAATTGTGAATGTACGAGATATATAAAATATGAAAGAAAAAGAAAAGAACTAACATAATGTATTAAAATAAAAATGATAAGCAAAATTGATTCAAAAATTGTAAGATAAAAAACTTTCATCAGGATTATTTTCTAATATGTAATTATTTATTTAGGTATCAAAAATCATTCTAAATTTTTGATATCTTTAAATTGATTTTTAATAATTTTAAGTATTAAAAGCATTAATTTTATTTTTTATAGTTATTCAAAAATAAGAAATTTTATCAAAAATAAATGTTATATAACTTTGTCATAAAAATACTTATTCAAAAATTATTATGTTAATTAAATAGAAGAGAAGCCACTCACCTCCATTTCATTTTCCTTGTTGTTCCTATATTTTTCATACTCTATTGTCTTTTCCTTGTTTTGTTATAATTTTTAAGGAGTATTTTTTTTCTTGTTTAAAACAATAGATATCATTTATGACCTTACTAATTAAGCATATGCTACATGAATCAGTAAATATTATATTGGGTTAAAGTAGCCTTCTTGTCTTATAACGCATTTTCTTTTGTTGGAAAAAAAATAATACTACATGAACCTTATAAGGAGTATTTTAAATTATTATGTGCAATATTAATAATTTAAAAATGATAAAAAAAATATTAAACCAAGTTAATATTTGTGTGTTTAAATAATTTTTTTTTTAAATCTTACTAATTGAATGACCTCTTATTGGTATTTTGATCATACATATTAATTTTAATTTTTATTATTATTTTATAATTTTGATTATTTATTTTATATATTTTATTTATGAGTATGTTAATTTTATTTATAAATTATTCATATTTTTATAAAGAAGTAATAATAATATGATTAAGTTAATATTAAATTATGTACGTTAAAATTTTTTAAAAACTAAGAATCATACAATATAATTTGAAGGGGACAAAATATTTTAGACTTATTTTAATAATATTATTACTTAAAAAATTGAAATAAAAATGATAACCAATGATTTTGATAAAATAAAAGTAAAAATTATAAAATTAAAAATTAAAACCAAATATAAAAATAAAATAAGATATCAAAACTTTATTGCACTTAATTTTAATTTAGTTATTTCCAGGCATAATGTGTAAAATTAAATCATAACAAGGTGTAAAATTAAATCCCTAGAAAATGCAATATTTTCAATCAAAATAAGACGTTTAATTGATAATATGATAACTTAAATTGAGTGAAATTGAATTCACTGTCTAATAGCAAGGCGTAATTTGTGAAGATAAAGCATGTTTCTTCCCCTGTAAAATGAGAAATGTCTACTTTTAACTTTTTTTATAAGTATCTAATTCCAGTTTTTTTTTTCTAAAAAAGTTTAGATTTAAGGAAATGTTTATTCTTGTTTTTTAAAAAAAAAATTAAAAAACTTGTCTGATATCTCTTTTTAGTTTTGTAAACAACAACAACAAAAGAAATTATAAAAACTTGTTTGATATCTCTTTTTAGTTTTTAAACAACGACAAAAATAATTTTTATTTAATTTAAAATTAATTAGGTAAATTTAATTTTAACATAACTTTTAAATTGTTGAATTTTAAAATATGTATTAATTAATTAAATTAAATATTTTATTATAATATATATTTTGCATTAGAAGGTATGAAAATAAATTATGAAATAAACAAAGCTATTATCATCATCAATCATGTTTAAGTGCAAGGACTATTAAGTTAAATAAAATTAGCTTGGGCCATCTCCAATAAAATAGCTACAACTTAATTACTTTACATAATTTAAATACAATATAAAGTTCACGAACTTTATGAAGAACTTGTCTTCATTAACCAATTCTTCAACAGTATGTGTTGATTATTCTTATGTTAGAAGTGCAGCATTTGATTAGAATAGACCCTTTCTTTTTTTTAAGAAGGTTAGGGTAATAGTCACTGAGACTCTTGCATTTTGTCTTCAAAAATGTAGCATAAGTGGAATTCAAAGAAGGTTCTTATCATTTTTTTCCATTAAAATTGTAAAGCCTCCAACTGAACAAGTTGCAATGCCCGACTCCAATTGTGTGCGCTCCTAAATATATATATATATATATATATATATATATATATATATATATATATATATATATATATATATATATGAGTAATATACAATTAAGATATAATTAATATGCATTATATGTTGCATCTCTGAATGCATTAGCATTAACCAGAAATTAATATAATGTATAATGTGAGTTATATAAAGGTTACCTGATAATACAACCAGATCGTGCTAAGTGAGACCTTTACTAGCAAAGCTCTGTTTGAGTTGGATGAAGTTGAAGAAAGGTGCTGAGATATTGGCCAAGACTTGGCTACTTTTCGACATTGTGCCATCTCTTCTACTTGTGAGCAATTCCCACATTGATTTATTAAACTGTAAAATTTATTTATATATTTGGTAATTAAACATGCATGAAGCAATAACCTAAGTTAGAATAATATATGTGAATGGTTAGCTAGCTAGCTTACTTGGAGGGAAACAACATGCTTAGCTGTTAATGTTACTATGTATACAAGATACAGTTTTGGGACATTTGGCCTCCGCTGCATTTTTTATGTCATGTATGACATCAAAGCCGGCCAAAGTTAAATTACGAATTGCATCCTTATGCAGTGTTATTGGCATTAGAGTTCAGCAAAACCGAACCATCACAACCCTGAAATGTTTGCATTGCAGTCATATTATACGCATTTTAAGCAATTGTTATGTAACTTCATAATAGGTTGCACTTGCACGGATTAACATTTTGCATTTAATTCCATGGTAAATTTATATATTAAAACTGGACAAAACTATTTGTAAAAAGAAAACACAAGTAAGTGAAAAAAATATTTTGGAATGAATAGAAATAGAAAAATTATCATCATATACCAATAGGATTTACATTCCAATACACGTTACTTTTTTATCTTTTTTTCTTATCATATTATATATCATTTCTAATCTCTTTTTTACCTTTTATCCTTCCTTATAGAGATCCCTTATTTACAGTTTAGGAGTAGTCGAATAATTGGAACTATCTGAAGCTATTTACACAGTTTGGTGTAATAGTATTAGATTCTTTTTTTTACTTATGGATTGGTGTTAGATTTGTCGAATCTTAGCTTAGTTATGTTTGAACTTGTAACGGTGGTGGGTCTTTGTTTTGGCTTTCTACTTTCATATATTTAACTTTTTATTATATATATTTAAATACATATTATAAAAATCCATAGCCGAAATAAGATTAAAAATTCTTTTTATGATTGATCGATTTAAATACATTCACTTAAAATTCATGTGGTTTATTTGACATGTGTGCATAAAAATCAACACAGCAGATAATTTAATTACCATATAGCTATGAGAACTATTTTCCTTTTTATGATATTATGAAGTGTTATCGGTGATGGAAGAATATATATGAAGATGTTGACTATAATGTTGATATGATATCAAAAGTTTGTAAGTATACTAACTGTGTATTTTTAATTACAAGTTTTTTTTTTAAATTTTACAATATTATTTATCATCAAAATTTATTTAGATTGATTTCGAGTTAAAGTTTGTGAAATCTAAAATTTGTAAGGTAATTTTTTTTTTCATTCTTTAAGTATAACATTACACGTGCATAATATAATATGTATACATGCATTTTATCTTATTTTTTTCTTCAAGAATAACTTGTAAATTATGTTTAGTATAGTATATAAGTTGTTCTTGAATTATCCAAAAGTAGACAGTTTAAGATTATAAATTTGTATTTAGTAAATTATTGTATATCTCAATTCTTGATCTAAAAATATCATTGGTTGACATTTTCCATTGTTCTCTGAGTACATGTCTAATATAAGAGATAATATATATCACTTATATTAAGTTGTGTTCTTGGAGAACTAAGGGAAAATGCTACCGAAATTTTCTTAGATCAAGAATAAGAGTCATACAAAAATATAATACAAATTTAATAATTTTGGATAGGATAGGAGCCCCACCATTATAAGATGAAGTAGACATCAAAATATAATCATTTTATATTGACATGAACTTTCTAAACTGAAAAATTGTTATTATTAAGTAGGAAGAATCAATTATGGATCGAAAATGGATGTTTGTCAATCGTTTGTCAGATGAATATGAGAACAAAGTAAAAGAGTTTATCAAGTTTGCAATTGATCATGCAAAAAATCCTGAGAAAATCATATGTCCTTGTGTAAGTTGTTGTTACTCAAGGAGAATTAATGTGGATGACTTAGAGAATCATCTAGTATGTTATGGAATAGATCAAAGTTATACATGTTGGACAAGACATAGTGAGACAAGGGATGATTCTGATGATTCAAGTAATATTGAAATGTTTGAAAACACAGATACATATGAAGGTGATCGAATTAATGATATTGCAAATGCAATGGAAGAGAATCTTCAAGATTGTCCTAAAATGTTTGAGAGGTTGGTGAACGATGTAGAGAACCATTGTATGATGGTTGTACAAAATACACAAGATTGTCAGCAGTTTTGAAGTTGTATAACTTAAAAGCTAGTAATGGATGGTCAGATAAAATCTTCACAAAGCTACTTACACTTTTGAAAGATATCTTGCTAGAGAATAATGTGCTTCCCAATCAACCGTATGGGGCTAAAAAATGTTATGCTCTATTGGCATAAGTTATGAGAGGATACATGCTTGTCCCAATGATTGTATTTTATTTAGAATGAATATGCATGCTTAAAGAACTGTCTTAAATGTAATTCCATGTGATATAGGAAGAAAGAATCAACACCAATGAAGGTGGTTTGGTATTTTCCCATAATACCAAGATTCAAGCATATGTATCATAGTCTTGAAAATGCAAAAATAATTGACATGACATGCAAATGATAGAATTAAGGATGGAAAGCTTCCACATCCTACAGATTCACCTCAGTGGAGCAAAATTGATCACAACTATCCTGATTTTGGGCAAGAGCTAAGAAACCTACGCCTTGCATTGTCTACTAATGGAATGAACCCACACGGCCTTCAAAGTAGCTCTCATAGCACTTGGCCAGTGATTTTGATGATTTACAACCTACCTCCATGGTTATTCATGAAAAGTAAGTTTATGATGTTGTCTATGTTAATTTCTAGACCTAAACAACCAGGAAATGATATAAATGTATACTTGGCTCCTTTAATTGAAGATTTGAAAAAAAAAAGTGGGAGGTAGGTGTGGAGGTGTTTGATGGGTACATGGAAGAAAGATTCTTATTAAGGGCTATGTTTTTTGGTACAATTAATGATTTTTCAACATATGGTAATTTGTCAGGATACAATATCAAAGGTTAATGTGCATGTCCTATATGTGAAGAGAATACAAATTGGAAGTGATTGCAACATTGTAAGAAAAATGTATTTCTTGAACATTGTAAATTTTTACATCCTAATCATCCTTATCGAAGGTGGAAAAAATCTTTCAACGGGAATATTGAATACGGTAGGTCTCCTATTCCATTAACAGGTGATCTGTTGTTTGAAAAAGTAAAGGTCAAGCCTTTTGCCAAAGAGGTTGTTACAAATGGATGGAAGAAAAGGTCAATCTTCTTTGAATTACCATATTGGAAGTCATTATATGTAAGAAAATTTCTTGATGTAATGCATATTGAAAAAAAATTTTGTGAGAGTCTCATTGGTACATTGCTTAATATGCAAGGAAAGAGTAAAGATGGCATCAATTCAAGATTAGACTTAATTGATATAAGAATAAGGACAAAATTGGGACCGGTACAAAAGGAAAAATATATGTATTTACCTCCAACTACTCATACTCTATCTAGATAAGAGAAAATTACATTTTGTAAATTCCTTAATGGAGTTAAAGTTCCAAAGGGGTACTCTTCAAATATTAGAAACCTTATATCAATGAAAGATCTCAAGTTAAAAGGTTTAAAGTCTCATGATTACCACGTTCTCATGAAACATTTGCTACCAATGGGTATATGTTCTATTTTTCCCCTAAAAGCACGAAGAACCATTATTGAGTTATGTTTTTTCTTCAGGATGATCTATAGTAAAGTACTTGATCCTACTAGGTTACTTTCTTTGCGTAAAGAAATTGGTGTAACTTTGTGTGAGCTTGAGATGTATTTTCCACCTTTATTCTTTGACATAATGGTTCATCTAATCATTCACTTTATTATAGAAACTCAAAGGGTATGTACCGATTGAGAATTATATAAAGATATTAAAAGGGTATGTGAAGAATCAAAGTCGGCCAAAAGGTTGTATTGTTGAGAGATATATAGTTGAAGAAGCTGTTGAATTTTGTACTAAATATCTAAGTAATGTTGATTCCATAGGACTTCCAAAATCTTGTTACCAAGGAAGAATAGAAGGTGAAGGGATATGGGAAATAATATAGTGACAAGCAAGGACTGAATAGAAGCAATCACATTTATATTTTTTACATAATACAAATGACGTTGAGCCATTTATTGATAGACATAAACATATACTTAGAAGTTTTAACCCAAACAAGAATGAAAATTGGATAACAAGAGAACATAACTGAGAATTTATAACATGGTTTAAAGAGTATATTTTTGCAAATTTAGTCGTAAATCCTTCTTTAATTTCAAATAGAATAAGGTGGTTAGCAAGTGGTCCCGATGTTTATGCCCTTTCTTACCCTAATTATCTTATTAATGGATATACATTATGTACAAAAGAACAGAATAGTCGAAGTACAATGCAAAAAAGTGGTGTGACCCTTGTAGCACAATCTTTGCATATGTCAAGTGCTAAAGACCAAAATTGTATATATGAAAATATGCAATATTTTGGCATCATTGAACGAATATGGGAGTTGGATTACACAAAGTTTAAAGTGCCTATGTTTGGTTGTAAGTGGGTTGACACCAATAACGATGTTCAAATGGATGAGTCAGGATTTTTGCAAGTGGATTTTAGTAGGGAGGGATATAAAAATAACCCTTTTATTCTAACATCTCAAGCTCAAAAAGTATTCTATGTCACTGATCCTATTGATAAGAAATGGTCAATTGTGCTTCTATCCAACAAAATATTACAAATCATGATCACTATTATGAAGAGATTGATATTGAGGATGATCCATTCTTAAGAATATCACAATCACTTAAGAGTGATCCAACAATAGATGATGAACTATATATGAGATATGATCATGATGATGTAATTTGGGTCAATCCATTATTTTGCATTAATAAGAGACAAACAAATGTTAATCCAACAAGCAAAAGGAAAAGATTAGTTTAAAATTTGTATGTAAATTACTTTTGTTTCATATTTACAATAATAATTTTGTTGTATTTTAATTAAACATGTTCTAATATGATTGAAGGTAAATAGATTTTTTCCATGAGAATGATGCTTCTAACACTTAGAAAAAATGTGGAGTGACTATCATGAAGAAAGTTGTTCTTTCAAAAAATAAAGGACTCGAGATTAAGGTAATACTTACTAATATAATATTTTATCATGTTTCTTTTATAAACATTTATATTTGATTAGGTTCAGTGGAATGCTAAAGACCAACCAATTAAGCCTAATAGAGATCAATTGATAAGTTATCTTATAACTATTACTCGATAATCGGCACCAATTAACTGTGATAATTGGAATAATGTTAGCTTGAATCCTATAAAAAATAACATTTGGGATAATATAAAGGTAATATATTGACTTTATGTCTTGGTTAATTGTTTTTGTTTCTAATGTATACATGTTAACATTGACACTTTGTTTATTTTATTTTGTAGACAACTTTTGATGTTGATGATAGCCATCGACATTATACAATTATGCAGTTGGAAAAATGCATTGATGGTTCAGATCTTATATTACAACTACATATTTGTATGATGCTGATAACAATCTAATTGATCCTCCACCTAAGCAGCCACCCATAAAATATGCAAACATTATAACTAAAAATGAATGGAGATCATTTATAGTTAAGCAAAAAGATCCAAAGTTTCAGGTAATACAATGTGATGCATAAAATATAATTAGTTATACTTATTGTTTATATACATTTGAAGAATATATATTTATATAAGTGTCTTTTCAGGAAATAAGAAATAAAAATAAAGAAAGAGCATCAAATCCTACATATCCATATAGGAAGTCACATACAGGTTATGCTCGACTTGAGTAAAAGATGGTAAGCTATGCATATTTATATGATATGGTAGAAATTATTTTAATATATTTGACTAATTATTTTAATATATAGATGGAATAGGTTGGATCAAATGTTACATCCATATCTCGTCATGTATTGTGGAAGGCTGCTCGTGTTAATAAAAAGGGAGAAAATGAGAATGAAAAAGTTGCTGAAGTGTGGGCTCATTGTGTAAATTTTTCTCTTTTTTATTTAATTTTTTTTTATGATAATCTTGATCATGACAACTATCTTTTTTTTCTTATTTATGCTTCTTAGGAGTTATTATCAAAACTTGAGTCATAGGAATCGAACTCCCATGATGATATACTTGCTAAAGCATTAAATGTTCTAGAATATCTTGGTTGTGTCAGGGGTGTGGGGTTTGGTGTGTCACAGAAATAGTATTTTCCAGAGTGAAAATAGTCAAGACTAAATGATACGCTTAATGAAGTGACTAGCTTGAAAGTCATGATGCAACACCTCATAGGAAAAATAATTGATATGGAGAATAAAATGCAAGAAAGGAAAACAATAAATAGATAGCCTAATGTAGCTTGTCCCAACATAAGAGATAATTGTTCACTTGTGTCTTACAACCTTCCTAAAGTATATTTACCATAAGAAAATCATAATTATTATTAATTCGTATTTAAAAGTATTAATATATATATATATATATATGTATATATATAACTTTTCATTGGTATAGGGAATTTCTTCATGTCATCTTTACTTATCAACTCCAACACATCGTATGGTTGGAAAAGGAAAAGTACATAACACATCTGGAGCTACAATACATAACAAGCCACTTCCTACCAATTATGTAAAGGTTCTAATTAAGGTTGTTAATGAGCCACATGCACCTTTGCCAATATCAGATGATTATGAAGGAATCACAGAACTTGGAGGAGTAATGGGTGCATATGTAGCTTGGCCAGTCAATCTTATTGGTTTAGATACCACTATATGTATACTACTTACCTTTTTAAGAAATATTCTTCTTTTCCTTATTCAATTCAATAGCTTCACATGATTTTTTCACATTTGAGTTTAATACTTGTGTATATGGAACTTCACAAAATTATAGGTTTTATCTATGAAATAGTTCTCATTTCAAATTCTTGGACAATCCAAAGGAAAGAAGGATAAAGTTTCAGGGAATACAAAGGAATTAACAACAACATTAAATAAGAAAAAAGGAAAAGATGTGCTTAAGAAGCCCCCCTTGCAACCGATTTATGCACTCAAATACCATTTTTAATTTACCTTAAAATACATGTGCAAAGTAAGATGCAGAGTGAGTATCAACTTAGTATAGAGATGGAAGAAAACATATATGGTAAACCATTTGTTGATTACCTTGGTCGACAACAAATCAGTGAGCTTCTCTATCATGAGCAAATAGGTGCCTCTGTTATTTGCACATATATTAGGTATTGTATGGTATATTATTTATGCATCCTTTCATATCTTTTAATCTTAATTTACATTTCTATTTGATGTTATAATAATTCATTTTATATATCTTCATTTAAGGTACTTGTATTTTGAGTTGTTACTCTCAACTGAAAAGACAAAGAGGTTTTATTCTTATTTCCTCATCTAACATGTTCATTAGCTAACGATTCTTTCCAATATGTAGCTAATGTTCTTAGCATGTTTTAAGAAGAGGAAAAGTTATTTTTAACTCCACATAATGTAGAGTGAGTGAATTTTTCATAAATTGGATTTTGAAATGAATTTAAATGAATGTCATTTGTTTAGGAGTTACTAAATGAGCATTATTTTGTAGGGAACATTGGGTGTCAATTGTTATTAATGCCAAAATTGAAACGATATATTATTTGAATTCTATGCATGAAGATCCAAGAGATCGTCCATATTTGAAGAATATGTTTAAGCGATAAACAATTGTTAGTTTTTAATATATTCATGTGAATTATAAACATTTACTCATATTATTTTTAGAGCATTCCAAATTTATCAGGTTGCCAAGAGAGTTAAGATGGAAAAATCTAAATCAAATGCAATTAGTTGGATTCCAATAGAGGTATTTATAAAACTTTACACTATTATTTGGAAAATGGTATTATTAATTTAACAAAATTTCATCTTTATTTTAATGGTGCCCTCGTCAAATAAATGATGTAGATTGTGGTTATTATGTTATGAGATTTATGAAGAAAATCATTTTAGAAAATCAAAATGTGAACCCAATAGAGGTATGTAATTTTAAATTGACTATATTTATTATGATTCCCAATTTATTTGAAACTTTATTATTATTTCATGCTAACATAATTTTATTTATGCGTATATTGCAGTATTTTCCTAACTATAGATGCACCACATATTTTTATTTTCATTCTCAGTTAGATGAAGTTAAAGAAGAATGATGTTGTTATGTGGTTAAAAATTTTATTTGAATTGTTTATATTTAACAAGTTTATATGTCATATTGTTAAATTTGACTTGACATATTTTGAATATATTCTAAACTA
Source organism: Canavalia gladiata (assembly GCA_037954105.1). Classification (NCBI taxonomy): domain Eukaryota; kingdom Viridiplantae; phylum Streptophyta; class Magnoliopsida; order Fabales; family Fabaceae; genus Canavalia; species Canavalia gladiata. Next base: position 44,368,354 of record CM075660.1, read on the forward strand.
TGAAGCCATGTTGGTCTAAGAAATTTCTAGAATGTTATTAGCTTATGATTTCTTTTTGAATTGAACATCTTTATTTGAAGATTAGAGAATTTTGCATTCCTAGATATTGAATTTCTTTTTTAAAATTGTTTTAATAATTTTGGTAGTCATTATCCATTATAATGTTGATAAATAGGAAAAAGATGCTAAAAATAAATAAATTGTATTACAACACTTGTATAATAAAATGTTTTAAAAAATAATATTTTACAACACTTACATAAGTAAGTGTTTTATAATGTATTACTTTTCCACAGCCTCTTACAGCACTTGTGTCATAAAGTGTTTTAAAAAATAATATTTTACAATGTCTACATATTTAAGTGTTTTATAATGTATTACTTTTTTTACAATGTCTACATATTTAAGTGTTTTATAATGTATTACTTTTTTTACAATCTCTTACGGCACTTGTGTAACAAAGTGCTTTAAAAAATAATATTCCGTCGTACTAACATATTTAAATGTTTTATAATATATTATATTTTTTACCATCTCTTACAATGCTTGTATAATAAAGCACTTTAAAAAATATTTTTTTATTATATTTTTTAAAACATTTTAATATATTACTTAATCTATTACTACCCTTACATACAAAGTATTTGAAAATGTTCTAAAATAAAAAAATAAAAAAAATACTTTGATAAATCTTTTTTGGCATAGCATACCAAATTGACTAACTATTCCAAATTAAATTTTTTAAATATTTTTTGGATATTAATACTTTTCTTAAATATATTAAAATAAAATGCAAGACTTAAAGATAATATCACCATATAATGCAACATTTCAATAGCTCTTTTCTTCTTCGTAACTTCATATAATTTCAAGAAAGCACAGGTGCCACTAAAATAAAGTTCTTAAATACTATCAATTATTTTTTGGCGATATGCAATAACCGCATGAATAAAATGATTGCGTGATAATTTTACTTATGTTAGTGAAAATTAAGTATTATTGATTTTCTAAGTCCATTCTCTTTAGCTCTTAAATTTATTCATTCATTTATTTTCAATTTAAAGTTTCTCATCAAACCCAAATATCACAGTTCTCATAATGTGAATTGTGCTCAAGTTAAGCTTGAGAAAGCATAGAAAGATGCAGTTAATGCTAATCGATTTCAACTTGGTAATGGCTAAATACACTGTTTCTCTTCCGACTCTGTAACTCTAATTCGCAGAACGAGTGAGCCAGTCAGCGACAGTGACAAGAATGAGGAACGGAGGTTCGATCCCAAATTAAACCCTCACGTTCTTACAGTAAAGACTTAGGCTTCCCCTACTGCAATTCCATTTGCTTCTCCACCATACGTCTATAATTAGAAAAGTTGTTAATGTTCGTTGTGTGAAAATTAACTTCTATATTTAGGTGTCAGAACTTTGCATCTTCTCTTAAACTTCTACAATGATGAAAAATGAAATGATATTATGAGCGTGCAATTTTCATGTGATATTTTGGATCATTAGCTAGCAGTTACTCTCATTACCAATTCAAATGTATAGACAATTTTCTTATTATGAATATAATGTTCAAATATTGGTGATAACTCGCTCCCTCCATGCTTTGGTTCAATTAATAAGTTGTGATAATTCCTTGTGGTGTAGAGTGTATATTAGCAATGTAAGTGAAAACATTAGGATAGTAAATTTATCAAAAGACCTGTTATTCTTTTCTTGGTATTCTCTTTGATATTTTCTAACTTTTTTGGGAAGCTTGGAGTTGATGCTCTATAATTCTGAAATGGATCCAAGTTCATGGTGGTTTTTCGAAAAGTTACATTATTTTTCTTTCAATTTGTTGTTTAAGCTATGCAGAAGGACTATGGTACTCAGAATCCGACCAAAGAGAATGAAAAGCTGATAAAACAAGGTGTTTGTACCAAAATCTGAATCAGAATGCCAGAGGTTCGGGTCAATGTGAATAATTTCGTGGATATGGTGGCTCCCATGCCCGTCATGAAGCTAAATAAGCTCTATGAAAATGGATTCATATATGAAGAAGCTATTCTCAGGTCACTATTTTTGTTCCTTTTTTCTCAGTGACACTAAGCTCCAATGATTATTTTAGATTTAAATTTTCCTTTTTTTGGAGAAATAATTATGGATATTTTGCTAACTTATATAAAAGATTAGGTATATCTGTTTGCCATAATATCAAATTCTTATATATATCATCAAATTGACAATTTCATAGTGTCATTGTTTGGCATCTTCGCTTCTTACAACCTTAAGTTATGTCCATTCACTTCACCCTTTTTTCATCCTTTTTTTCATTGATCTGCAGTCCAATCCTGTTTTAGAAGCCTTTGGCAAGGCAAAGACTATTAATTCAAGGTGGGATATAATAGTAAGTTTTTTGCTTATATAGTTATATTGCAATTTTTTACCATCTTGATTTAATTTATTTTCTTACTTGCGACTTCTGCAGTCGTTTTGGTAAGTTTGTGGTGATTCAATTATACCAAAGGGGAAGAATTTCAGGAGCTACTCTCAGGACTTATTTGCTTGAAAGATCACATGTTTGCCAGGTGTCAGATCCGAAGAGGATCTACCATTATTTCTACATGCTTTGCACTGTACCTCCAGAGGTGCTGAAACTATTTGTTTACATATTTGTTTCTGGATTGAATCATAAATGTAAGAAACTTACCATTTGAAAACAATAATCCAAAAATGGACCTGTGGATACCTTTGATAGGAAATATAAGAGTTGATTTCCTTTTCTCTCATCATCTCAATGTATGTTTCACTGTAAATTTTTTGTTTTAAGGTGTCTTTATGCTCAAGTGTGATAATGCAGGCGGTTGTTACTTGTTAATGCGACCTTGTGTTGATTTTCGCCTACAAGTTCAGAGTTAATTGGGTTGAATAAATGATATATGTTCATGATTTTGTTTAGTATTACTTTGTTGCATATTGATGTTCCAGTGGCAGCTAAATTATTGGAGATGTGGGTGCTTTTAGATGGAGCTTCAAAACACCGAGTAGCCATTGATAGGTTGGTTCAATTGAGACTTGAAGTTGACAGATACACATTTATTCACTAATTAAAAATTTTGTACCAACCAACCAACGTATTTAGAGACTATTTAACACTCTCCAAAGCCATTGCATGGGAATAAACCCCAGATTTCTGCTCCCGCTACAAAGTACTACTTTAGAATCAGAAGAAAAGAATTTATTTCTTTCTCTTTTTTATCGTAGTCATTTGAAAGTTAAAGTTATGATATGAACTAACTCACCTTGTTGCTGACTGTATTCTCATGTTAACCTCTAGATGTTATTACTTGTACTCTATGTAATTTAGAGGACGTTCCTTCTATGTTATCATCATTATACAGTTGTTACAAGGTTCTGTGGCCCCCTTTTATTCGTTCAATTAATAAGTTGTTTTCAATAATATTAACTCACCCACTTTATGAGTTATAGTTTTCTTTATGGTTCAAAAATTAAATTTTATGTTTATAATATAATAAATATATATATATATATATGCAGTTTAGATTATTTTATGTATATATTAAAAAATAAAGAAAAAATAGTTGTGCTTTTATTCACTAGTCAGTATAAAAAAATATTTGAGATTTATTTTTTTATTAATTTTAAAAAAAATTATGATGGTTTTTTTAAAGTTTGTGACAATTTTTAACTATTAGTAACAATTATTTTTCTAGCATCCGCGAAATTAATGTTTTTTTTAAAAATACTAATAATCATATTTGTGACGATTTTTAACTGTTAAAAAATATATTTTTAATTGATAAAAATAATTTATCCTTTTTTAGTGTGTAAATAAATATTAAAAGTACCAACGTAAGCACGTGCAAAAACTATCATATATTTAATATGAATATTTAATTAATTATGAAGTAATTTCACTTCATGTATTTAACTATCAACAAATGCAAATAAATATTTTCAAAAGCTTGTGATTTGTTGATTACCGTCAATCAAATTATTTGGAGCACTTGAAATCTCTGGTACTTATAAAAAGATTGTAATTCTTCAGGTCAAGATTTTGTCAATGAGGATTTAAAGTAACGTGCAATCATTTGAAAATTAAGTTATCACCCACTAAACTTTTTAGAAAAATAATATTTTTAATTATGTTTTTCATTAAAACATTAGAGAAGAATCACTTTTTTATATAAAAATGTAAAATTTTTAACCATATTTATTTTAATTTTCTCATTAAAAAATAATAAATAAATAAATAAAATATATAATATATAATAAATAATATAATAAACTTAAAAATATCATACAGTATAATAACTTTTCCATTAACTTGATGAATAAGAAGTGTTTTATCAACCACTCTCAAAGCAATCATGTTGGAATAAATTGGTAAATAGCCCAGCAAATAGCATGAACATTAGTTTCCATTTTTAAAGTGTATTTAGTTTAATGGCAAACAAATACTCAATTACCGTTATCATATGAGATCCAGAGTAAAATTATATATTCCATTTGCCATATTTTATTTGTGTACATAGTTAAAATGTTTTAAAAATTCTTACAAATTACTATGGTGGGGCGGCCCAGTAAAGGTTCCCTTTTCCCACCAATCAGGATCTGGGGAGGGTAGATGAATGCGACCTTATCTTTACAACCGTAGAGGTTATTTTCAGGAATTGAACCTATTTAACTATTTTATAATAGTTATTTTTAATTTCAATTTTTCTTTTGTTGATTGTATATTGTATTATATAATTATATATATAGAATTTTATTATTTTAATTGTATTTTTCAAAAATTATACTCATTATTTTTTTGTTATACAATATAATAAAATTAATACAAAATGCTGCAAAACATAAAAAATACATTAAAGGTAATTGTTACATACTAATTTATTTTACGTAAAAGTATTTTTGAATTTATTCTATGAACACTTTTATTGGATGATATTATAACAATAAAAATTAAAATAAAAAGATCCTATATAAATATAAAGTATATTTCAACTTTTTTATTAAACTAAAAAAAAAGTACTATTCTCATAGTATACAAGTAATAAGATATCAACAACGAAGGATCTTATATAAGAATACCAAGAGTTCTATTAGGACCTTCACCTATTGTACCAGGTGGGACCAGTGACAGGATCAAATGGGCCAACTTTCAGAAAAAGGCCTAAACGTTACAAACACAAACACACAATGTGATTCAAGGGATAAATGAAGAAAAAATAGACAAATTATTTATTATTTTGAATCCATTGAAAAAGGATATATAACATACGCCTATATTATTTTTCACCAAACAATAAAATATGAAGCCCATGATATTACCTGGTCAACTGCTGGAGAGAGTAGCAACTTATTTGCATCATCATAAAATAATCCACTTGATCCAAAAACTGCAGTATTATATTTAATGAATATTAATTAATCTCTCAATGCATTAGTCATACAGTATTACAAGATAGTTCAATGGAAAGAGAAAAAAAAAACGTGGAATGCATTTAAGTAAAGATGAAGGAGCAAATATTATCTGAGTATTCAATTGGATGTATTAAAAATTTAAAGGTAAAAACATAAATTAAAAAGTGAACAAATTAAAGCATCAATATATTCAGTTAGCATCCATGCACCAAATTTCATAAGTTTTATTGAGAACTAGTTACCAGCAGACACCAAATTCTCATTAGCACTGGAACTTCAAAAACCAAGACATATTCCGAATTGAAGCTCTACCCAATTGCCTTCCATTCATTAGATTTGGATCTAGAGCAAATCAAAAGTCACAATATCAGGTTTAGTTTATGTTTGGTTGAAATCTGTAGTCTAAGATGCAATTTTAACTTTATATCATTAATACTGGATAATATTTTATCTATAGGAAGTTTTATAATAGTATGTGTTATAACTTTATATCATTAATATTGGACCACAGAACTCTTGGCTGAGCCCGTGCACAAGAATCAACACGAAAAGTTCCTACAAAAAAGAAAGAAAGTCGTAGTAACACACCACATTTGAGTGGTGAATGGCTCTAGGAAAGACCAACGACTTGACTTCTCGTTTATAGGAACAACAATAACAAGCTCTGACTCCAAGAAAGCTTGAGTGAAATTCACCATCTGTGTTTTATTTGTGACAATTGTAACATCCCCAACAGTTGCATCAAGCTTCTGAACAAGGAGAAAAGCCAAATTAATATAACTACCAGAATTTAAAATCATGCAAAGGAAAGGACCAAGGTTCCATATTATTGCTACTTGTGCTAGCATAAGATTTAGAAACTCATATTTTCTGCAACTTGTTCCACAATCTCGTTTGTAGTGCCACATAAACCCACATTTTCAAATTTTTATCTAATGATCCTACATTTCAGGATTAAACAAAAATGTGTTGGACAGACATGCATAAAAATCTAGAACGTCCGTAGAGCACATGAACAGCAAAGGCAGGGTAAGAAGGTCCACAACTATATACAGACTATTAGTAGCTAGAAGAAAGAATACCACAAATTTATGGCTCTTACTATTTTCTAGGACTAAACAATCAAGAACATGACAAAATTTTTAAGTGATGATATTTGCTTTACCTTTGTTCCACCTTCAGAAGGGTTAAGCTTTCCAAAGTTAAGTTCAAAACTATCATTTCAGTGAGCCATTTTATCAAACAACATGAGTACAACACAAAATTGGTTTCCCTAGAAACCGTAATAGAAGAATGCATAGACAAGATAAAATTTGAATGACGTATAAACGCAATCTCCATATTGCATCAACCAAATCAAGTGTCAAGATGGAAGATAAATTTTGAGAAATGTATAAAAAATATTGATATTGTGAGAATGGAGAAGAGAGTATTACATTGAAGTTGTTGAAGTTGACGAGGGAGGAGCTAAGATAAAGGATCTCAAAACAAATCACAATGGTAATAGGAAACTCGAAGCTGTGGAGACATGGAAGGAGTTGTGACTTTTCTTCTGTGCAAATTATTGAATCAAATATACTAGGATAAAATTCAAATTTTATTTTTTCATCAATCCATTGTGTTATTGTTATCTTTTATTTATTTCAGAGAAGTGTGTAGTTAAAACAAAATACGGTAAAATTTTATTGTTTTCATCAATCCATGCCACTAAAATTTTATTTTTCTTTCTATTTCTACATTGAATCAAGTACAAATTATACTCATTGATTTAAATGTTGAATATTTTATATTATAATAAATTTGAAAATATTTTTAAATAAATTCAATCTTAGTTATTATAATTTTAATTTAATTTAATTTAAAATTGATTTTTAAAGTTTTTATATTATAATAATAAATATTTTGTATCATATTTTTTAATAATTTATTTTTCTTAATTTCTATATAAATTTATTTTATAAAGATAATTTACTTATTTTATAAAATATAATTTTAAGTTTTTCATATTTTTATTTGTTTAATTATAATTTATTACAAAAGTATTTTAAATTTTATTTATAAAATAAATTTGAATTTTTATAATTTAAAAAAAGTTAATAATATTTATAATTAACAAAAATTTTAAGTCATAAATTTGAGCCATATACCTATGAGTTATTTTATGTTTATACCTACAGTTTACCATATTCGTAGCTATAAGACATCTATACCATTATTTTAATAATTATTACTAATATAATTATGACAAAAACTTAACATTGAAGATGTACAGCAGCTATATTTACAGATTTTTTTATCCGTAAATATAGAATGCATGTACATATAATAGCAAAATTTGACATTCATGAAAATTAAAGATTTGCAATCGAATTTTGTAACTTACAAAATTCAGTTATAGGTAAAGATTGATATAGTGACCGATGGTGAGTACAATCAAAAAATTAAATATTTTTATTTAATCACTAAATTTAAAATCGAAATATCAGTAGTAAAATAATAAATTAAAAGTGATAGGTAAATTCGATTATTAAATCCTTTTTAAATATATTAACATTTATCATTTTACTTTGTGACTGTATATATGGTCGCAAGATTTAGATTTCTGCTTTTATGTTTTTACTTCTTTGGTCTGAGTTTCACTATCCTCTTGAGTTTTAGGCAAAAGTTTTTCCCTTTTCCTGTCTCAATTTCACAGTCTCTCTAGCTCTCCAACTTCCTGAGTGACATTTTTATTATATCTTTTCCAACTTCTAGTTTCCCCTCTTTGCGTCGGTAATTCCAACTCCTCTACTCTGTGTGCTTTATTTCACTATGAAATCTACTGTGGGAGGCAATGCTCCCTTTATGGGCTTGCACCGTGAAATCTCTCCTAAGAGCAATTCTCCTTTACGGTCTCATTGTAGAATCTACGTAATGGGAGGTATTGCAAGTTCCACGTTGATCAAAGGAAAGGCCAACCATGCATATATAATTTAAAGGCATCCCTCACCTTACAAGCTGGCTTTTGGGTTGAGTTAGGTCCATGTTTATGTTTACTTTTCAACATGGTATCACCCGCTGATGTAACTTCATGTTGGATTACCTTAAAATGAATATCTTACAGTCATGTGTCTAAGACTGTTTGGTACATGAGATAATGTAATGAGTCAAGGTTTGGAATTAAATTGTTTCTTATAAAACATTTGGTTGCCTTTTATCAAACTGAAAAATAGTAAATGAATTTTTAACATTGAAGTTTTCGTTCATGAATTCTTATATCAGTGTTGGCTTATGAAATCTCTTAAATTTGTTGCATTCATGCATGATTCCCTTCATTCAATTTGTGCTTGCATTTGAAATGTGTTCATGCATTTGAATTTATGAATTTATACTTATGTCATACTTAAATGCACTCACCTATGAGCTATTACATAACACTGTGGGGTCGACTCTAAACTTTTTTCCTTTAAAACGGTCCTTCTGTGTACAGAACTCACAAATTATATGCAACTATTGTTGTATCATTTTCATAAATTTATAGGCAAAGCATTTTATATTGTCCAAACCATAGAGGACATTGTATTTGCAAAAACAAGAAATTGATGCACTTTTATGCATGCTATGTTGATGTCAACCGGCTTTGGCAATGGTTCTCTATTATGAACTCAATACATTGTATGTGAGACTGGAAAGTGCTGATAGATATAGTTAATATAAATGTGCAAAGGTTGTTTTAGAAGTGTTGGAGGGAACTTCATTCTTTAGTAATGGTTATCTTCACAGATGCCTTCTAACCACAATTTGTCAATAAAGGTTATTTGAAATCATTGAAATCTCCATCTCAACCCATTATATTATTTATAGGCAACATACCTTATTTTTATAAGTATCCTAGCCACGAACTAATTATTTTACTACTAACTATAGTTATGTAACACATTTTGTGAAGAGTGCAATTACCTGCACAATTACTGAAATGAGTGTGTTAATGGCTTAAAATTAGGTTCTATATTTGGATAATAAAGACCAAAGTTATAATTTAAAATTTAGTGTTAAAAGCTTGTTAACTGATAGAAACATGTTGACAACAAGTTATAACTTGTGAGAAATCAAAATAAATAAATGTATAAAACTGGGAAGGAGAAGTAAGAGGCATTATTACATGGTTTAACTAAATCCTATATCTTAGCTTTAAGTAAATTATCTTTTGAAAAAGTTATATTATCAATTTATTATTTTTTGTGATTGCTTTAGTTTTTTAGAAATAAAATTATGTATTGAAAAAATTATTATTTTGGTGTTCAATTAAAAATATTAATATTTTTATTTTATTTTATTGTAATTATTGAGACTGAGTAAAAAAATTTGTGTGATGATTTTATTTTGACTTTTTCTTATTTTTTATTAAGGTATGTATTATTTACTTTTTTTTTTAAACTAGATTTATCATCTTATTTTATCTTTATTGGTGCAATGTTATTGTAGTATCTGTTGGTATATATATATAGCCTGTAAAGTTTGAATAGTTATTATAAATATATAATTAAAGATACACAAAACAAATATAATTTAATATATTATTAGTACGTTGGACTTATTACTACATTGAACTTGTACTTTTAATTTAATATATTATTTTAGATTTTTAATTGGTTATTATTTAATAAATTTTTTGTAATAAAATTTTAAATAATGTAACTATTAAACTATTTAATATTATTTTTATTATAATTTTTTGTTTATCTATCTTAATTTTAAGAATAATTTTAATTCATAGTTAATTAATATTTTGATATATTTTATAAAATATAAATAAAATTATTTCAAATTAAAAATTTCTTTTTGTATAATTATATTTATTTTAAAACATTTATTAATGTACTAATTAAAGAATAGCTTTTTTTTTAACAAAATAAAAAATTCTTTCCCCTTTAATTTCAAAAATATTTTTGACAAGTAATGTCTATTAAAGTTATTATTTCAAATACTTAATATTTTAATAATGTATAATGTTTGATATTTATAAATGATATATATATATATATATATATATATATAAACACCATAAGCAAACATAAATTTTTATAGAATAGGATGAATTTACATTAATTATCAAAATTTATAAGATTATAGTTTAATAATTTATTAAAAATTAATCCAACTGTTTAACTTTTATAAGGTAAATAAAACTTATTAATTATCACTAAAAGTAATTATAGATATATGGTAAATTTTGCGTAGTAATAAAATTACATGTATATGATATATTAATTGAATTATTTAACTATGTATGTTATCTAAAAAATTTTAAAAAATTCTAATTAATTAAAAGATCATTATGAAGAAATTTATGAAAAATATTAATATTATTTTTAATATGTCTTGTATATATTTAGAAGATAAAAGGATCCTTTTATGAAGATAAAAGGCTTATAAAAAAATCCTTCTATTATGAAGTGTTAGGTTTTCAAAGATTATGATTGTGAAAAATATAAAGGAATGAACTCATATTCTAAAAATAGAAGGGTAGACTAGTAGAGCCAATGAAAAAATATTATTTGACTAAATGTATGTAAATAAAGAAAATGCCGCTACACTAGATAACCCAGACAATATGCAGGAAAAAACATAAAACAAAGGGTAAAGACATTCTAAGAAATTATAATACATCAAGGATGATTGAAAAGTTATAAGAAAAGAGTATAAACAAAGAAAAGGTGTAAAAGTCATCAAAAAATTCCAAAAGGTTCAACATCCTTAGAAAGCTCTATTTTCCACAAAGGCTAAACTGTTCCCAGAAAATTGGAAAATGACATTAGAATGATTCAACAATGAATTGATAAACGTTAGAAACATCAGGAAAAAAATTTAGAAACCTCCTGAAAATGCGGAGAAAAATTACCAAAATATTCCTAAAAGGCTAGTAGGATAAGAAAATGTAAAGTAAAAGTCAGGAAGTTGGCCCCACCTATTGTACACAAAAATACCATGTGAAAAATTATGGTGATGACTCATCATACGAATCATCACTCTATTAAATTCATATAAGAAAAACAATAACAAATAGGAAAGATAAAATTAACCATGGTTAAAGTAAATTTGTAATATAAAAAAAAAGAATTAGGCGGCATTCGGTGGTAGCATGCATGCTACCACATGTCCCGTAGTGGGAGGGGGAAGTTGAGTTGCACATGCAATTCACTCTTTTGCGAATTAGATTGAAAGCCAATTTACTGAGGACAACAAAGGCTTGGGATTTTGTCAGGAAAATTCAAAGAATTATACTAGTCTTCAAATTCCAAGTAAAAAGGGGAATTCAAGTAGAGTATAGGAGTAGTTCTAGAACTCCTTTACTCTATAATGAAATTTATTAATTGTGTGATAAATTTAGAGGTTAGATTTAATTATATCTAAATTTAATTGTTTATATGGGTAATTTTAGAGTCCTATTACTCTAGGATAAGATTTTACCAATTATATCATAGTTTAAAATTTAGCTGTGATTATATTTAAATTTGAATGTAGGTAAAATATTAAATAATTATAAATTGGTGGTTGGATTAGTTAGGGATTAAATTGATTAATTTCAGGTGGGAGTGTGAAATAAAAATTTTAGGTGCCCAAAAATATATACATATTTATTTATGAATTATGTTAATAAATTTTGTAGGAAATACAAAATTAAATATCCTTATATAAATTAATATAAATTATAGGAGTTATAATATTTACACATGGAGCTGTAGAGAAAGGTTTTAAAATAAGATCCTATTTAATAAATTTAAGTTATATAAATATATTCCCACATAATAACTATAAGGAGGTATCCAATTAATAAGTTTGATGGAAAAAGAGAATCACCTATTATTTTATAAAAATAATTAAAATCTAATATCCTATGGTAGGTATTACTTTTCCCTCCAATATTTTTCTATGTTATATAAAAATATAGTTAGCATTTAATTGGATTTAGATTAAACGTGCCACCAGACTATCATCTCTATTGGAATTATGTTGGGCCAAATTGTCTATATCTTTAGATCACACCATGCATCACTAGTTGTAATTTTGATTAGGCTACTAACTTGTTGCAGATTACCCTCAAATGGGCCAAAGTCATCAGCTCTATTAGTTAAGCCTTTCGGATGGAAAACAACCCACGCTGCTATTGAAATCAAATTGCTTGGCTCTTAATCAAGTTATGCCAATGAGCCCAAAAGTGGCATTAAAAAGGTAAAATCTTGAGTAAAATAGAATTGTTTGGCACTCCTTTTCATTTGTTTTTTGGGTTGTGTCCAATTCAAATTAAATTTAAGATTTTATCAAGCCCAATTGCTCTCTTCAAAAGCCTTTTATCACAAAGGTCAAACCTCATTCCTTTTATCTTCACTACCAAGAAAATATTGTTTTAATAATTCTAAGTCTCACGTAGTGAGCTCATAATATGAACTGATGGCTTTTTCTACTATTCTTTATTGAGAGAATCATATGGGTCTCAGTGCAGCCGTAGTTGCCTTAGGCCCTGTGCACAGGTGGGCTAAGAGTTCATTTAAAAAAAATGCTCGTAAAAAATTGTTTTAATAATTTTAAGTCCTCCACAATGAGCTCTAAATATGAACTGGTAGCTTCTTCTTTTGTTTGATGTTTAGAAATTCATATGGGTCCCAATGCAACCTTAGTTGTCTTGGACCCTATGCTTATGTGGATCCTGGAAAACCTCGTTAGACAATAAAATGCTCCCAAAAAGTTGTTTTAATAATTCTAAGTCTTATGCAATGAGCTCTAAATACGAACTGGTATTTTTTCCTATTGTTCGATATTTAGAGATTCATATGGGTCCTAGTGTAGCCTTAGTTGTCTTAGACTCTATGCATATGTGGATTAAGGATTCCTCTGAGACATCGAAAGAGCTTTCAAAATCATCCCTCAAATTCTTTACCTCCAAAGGTCAAGCCTTCAAATCAGAACGACGTAGCCTTGAGTTTCCCCTTGCACCAGGAAATACGTAGGAGCAGGATCAAGTCCTGTCAAGCTATTTTTCACGAACTTGTTTATTCTAATTAACGGGATCAAATTGTTTTCAAATAAATCACACACTCAGTTTAAGGGTGCTGTTCTTTGGAACAGGTGAGTAGGGTGCCTAACACCTTTCCTATTCGTAACTGACTCCCGAACCTAGAATTTCTTCCTCAAGTTAGAGTTTTTCCAAATATTTTCCCTTAAATAAAAAAAAATTGATGGCGGCTCCACTTAATCATAAAAAAATTTTATAAAATTTTAGCGACTTCATTGTCTCGTTGTAATTACGGTTACAACAATATATAAACAATTATATCTAAACCTTAGTATATGGAGATAAAATATAAAACTATTAGGGAAGATTATATTAATAGTTAATTTATATAAAATTATTGGTCTAAGTTTTTAAGGGATATTTATTGGTGGTTTGAAACCTCGTTTAAGTTGATTATATACTATAGTGTTGAACAATAAAATAATTGATTGAGGAATGTGAGGTCTTGCCCCTTGAGAAGGAGGCGATGCCTTCAACTATGATAGAGATAGGAATTAGAATATTTAGTTGACATGCATTATTTGCATAAAAGTGTTTTGTAAATTGTAATGGAGGATAATCTGTGAGCCCTTATGTGAAAGGGAGCTGGGAAATCTAAGGATCGGTTCAAATGGAAGTAGACCAAAGTTCATGATAGTGGGAAATTCCAAGCATAGGTGATACGTGAGTTGAGTTTGAGCCTCCCAATGGCCTAGGGTTGCTCCTTGTAGTCGGGACTACTCTAGTCGGAATTAGCCGCTTCGATAAGACCCTGACGATTATCATTACCGGTCAAGCAATTTTGGGATGTTGTGGAATGAGGAAAATGATGATTTTAGTGTTTCCAAGGGCAGATTTGAAATTGGATCCTAGTACCCCTATTATGTTGATAAAATTACAAAGAAGTTTGAGCACATGCATTTGTACATTGTAAGAATGACCAACCCTAGATTGGTAAAGATTATTATGGTATACGATGCAATGATCTCCACTTATTCTGGAGTTTGTCATCATAGAAACATATGAACCTATGGTAAGGTGATAGATATTAATTTACGTTACTCGTATGCATATCATAGTGACTTATGGTAATTATTGTTATGTCATCTTTACCGCCATACCATACTACTCCTTATAACTCTTACTTAAATGGAATGTCTTACTTCCTCATCCCTCTATTTTATGTATGTTATTTCCTTAAACTAGTGAGATTATGTGATGGATCGTCCTTATCTTGATATAGAGATTGAAGTCGATGAGGAGAATAAAGAGTGGGTTCGACATCCACCGAACACTGGAGGTCATTTTAGAAGCACATTTAGAGGTAGAGCAACTATTTAGATGACAGATGCGTCTTCCCTAATGCATCTTCCACCAAAATTCCTATAGTCATGCCCACCAACGTTACTGTACTGATCCCACTACAGATATATCGTAGGCGGATGATCCCACCGCCTTCATCTGCGTCATCAGGGGACACTCCTCCTTATCATAAACCACCTCTTGCAGCGGTGGGCATCCCTGGAGTTCGTACGGTGTCTGCACATTACTCCTCTCCACAACGAGCTGGGTCCTTCCCGCACACACCTAGGACCTCCGGAGAGAGTATACAACAATGAAGTAGTAGATGTGGATGGAGAGGAAGATGACAAGGATGAGGATGACGTAGATGAAGACTCCTGTGAGGCTTCAAACTTCTCCCGTTATCGATAGGATGATGAGTAACCTCTCGCTACTGAGGGCGAGCTTGAGATACTGGGATTCTTTATAGTTACATATGGATGAATTAATATAGCTTCTATGTGATATCTTATGTATTCCCCTTATTTTGTACCTCATTATGTCATACTGTTATAGTTCCCTAGATTATTTACGTTCCAATGGTATGTGGAAACTTGTATTAATTAAAGATAATGTATATATTTATACATGTGTGCATGTGTAGATGTGGTTAACTACTTAGTCCAATGAGTAAATTAGACCTTGATACAATTATTACAGGATAGTACATTAATATAACGAATAACTGATAAGTAGAATAAGAAGGAATGTAGGTAATCTGGAGGGCTATGACAAAATTAACCTTGTTTAATTAAAATTAATCTTTCTTAGGATAGGTTAATCTTGATTAGTGACAAATTCAGAAAATTAACATTAATATAATCCTAAAAGGACAATTCCTTACATTTATATTTATTTTAAAAAATGAAAATTACACGCAAATGTACCAAAATTCCTTTAAGTGGGAAATTAATTCTCAACATATTTGATGTTGAGTGTTATTAGTCTCATAGATGTAGATGAAAATGGCTGAGGAGGATTCTATTTTGAGGATAAGGAGAAAGTTATCTAGGGTTCCTTTTTGTTTGAAATTAAAAATTAAAAAATTTTAATTTTTAACAAATTATGTAAATATGTTCATATTATATAAATATAATATATTAAAATAAATACTATACATATATAATATATTAAAATAAATATAATATAAATATGTAAAGATAAACAATAAACAAGTCCCTGAATAGGTTGAATATGTTTTTTTGTAAGCTTGAGCTTGGCTTGTTTATCTAAAAAAGCTTTTTAACAAGCCTAAGTCTATCTATTTATTAAACAAGCTGAGTCGTAAGCCCCTGTCGAATGGTCTTGTTTACTTCCATCCCTAGTAGTAGAGTTAGTGAGAAGATATTGTTTGACTGAGTATTAATGTATGCCTATGTCTTAATGATCACTAAGAGAGTGATAGAGAATAGATAAGAATTATGTAAGATATAGAGAAGATGATATTCAAATGATTTATATGATGTTATTCCAAAGATTTATGATGCTCAAGTAATTTGTATTCTTAATTAAAAATAGTTTATCTTGTGTAAAAAAAAAGTCTACTTCAGCTAGATTTTTTGAAAGATAAAAAATAAACTTGAATGCATGACATGTTTTTTAATAAACTAATGTGGATGGGATGAAAGTGATGTCACTAACCTTATGGTAGAATCCTACTAAGAAATTTAGTTTTGCACCCCTACTCCCACCATTTTCCTCCCATACGCCCCTGATGTCATTTATGAATGTGGTAGTCTTTGTAGAAATCAGTAATGTGAACTAGACTGCAAACGCTCATGGACTGATGATCATAGCTCAGGCCAATGTGGGAATTTACTTCTCTTTGAGTCATCTATTTATTTTTGCTGTGATGAGTCTAGACCTTTTCACCACTGAGTTCATTATACCTCTAGAAGCCTTCCAAATAGGATGTTTCTATCTCCATCCAGCTACCAAGCACCTCTAATAGCACCTACTGAAGACTCTTCTTCTTCAGAAGGGGAAAAAAACCTGTAAACACCGTCCCACTACTACAACACCTTCTATGTCTAGTTGTCCTAGGGAAGCTCCCTGTACCCCAAACCTTATTCGTTCCAAGCATTTCAAGAGATGGCAGATGGGACTTTCGTCAGCCTGGATGAAAGCTTATGGTTAGAGCGCTATCACCACCAATCTTGAAGTGTTTGTAGAGTCCTGTCTTTAAGGAAAAAGAAATAAAGTCATACCTATAATGTACATTTTGTAGATAAATGGATGAATGTATCCTAATTTCTAGTAAGTAGATTGTACTATAGTTTATGTGAATATGGTAGGAATAATTATGTATGTAATTAAGTGTGTAAAGGAACTAATGTCTTAACCTAACTAAGTATGTATAAATAAGGATTGTATATTATTAAAGACTGTATAATTACAAGTTGTACGAATGCCAGTATGGTTTAGTTACGATGAACTGAATTACTACTTATTAGAGGATAATAAAATAGTAGAAGTAATTTATAGTGTTAAGGAACTATATGTATAGGAGAATTCCTATTTGTTTACATTTTGTTACAAACGCTATTTTGACGAGACTTGCATTTATATCAAGAGGTTTTAAAAAAAATTATCGTATTTTCACTAATAATTATTTTTTAAAGATTTTGTATCATGAGATAACAGTCTAATAATGGAACCATGTGTACAATTTAAACATAAAAATAGACTTCATTTTTAGGTTGTTATACTAAGGATTTTTAAAAGTTAAAAGTGAACCTTTATGCATGTCATGATTTTTAATCAACTGAAGTGGTTAGGTTGAAAATATTGATACTATCCATAGGATAGAAATTTACTAAGAAATTTAGTTTCTCATCCCCTTACCACTATTTTCTTTCCCAGACACTGAACATGTCTTTCCCGATGGCAGTGATGTTCATCAAACTCAATAACGTAAATTGAATGGTCAACACCCACGAATTGATGATGAAGGCCCAGGAAAACGTAAGGGTCTATTACTCATTCGGTTAAATTTTAGCATCTATTGTCTTAAGCCAAAATTTTCACCTACAAACTTTGTTATACACCTTGGAGCTTTCCATTTGAATGCGATCTTTCCTCCACCCCCAAGGTATCAAGTGTCTCGAGTAGCACTCGTAGAAGAGACCTCCCCCTCCTCTAAGGGAGAAAGCAACCCACTGACACCCTCATATTATTTATAGTTCCTCACATGCATGGTCTTCATAAGGAAACTCCCCCTTCTCGATGCCACACCCACTTAGATCCTATCAAGAGATAGGAGATGAAGTTTTCTATGACCTGGATGAAAGCTTCTGGTTGGAACCCCTGAGGCCCACGTTACTAAGGCGTTGACCAGTCTCTATTAATGATAAAAGTTTTTTTTACCTCACCCAAATAATACATATGTTTTGTGAATAATCATGTAATATTATGATAGTGGTAGATATGTGTATTAGTACATAGTATATAAAATAATTCTAAACTATATGTATGTGATGTATGAACTGAGTACTGTATGCATAAATATATTTTATAACCCAAGTACATGTTACACTAGTGTGAGTAATGATGTCCAAATAATTATATTCTGCCACGTAATTGTTACAACAAGGCTCATATTTTTTTATGAAAGGTTTTAAAAGAAACTTTTTCTCATATTTTCAATATCAGTAATTTCTCAAAAGTTTTTCACATCATGAAGTAACAGTCTAATAATGAAATTGGGAATACAACTTAAGCGTAAAACAAGTTTCATTATTAGGATGTTACACTGTTGGAAATATCTCTCGATGGAAAGATCAATGGTGTGTTCTCATGTTAGGAGGGAGGACGATTTGATGTCGAGTAACAACAAATAGTCATAGTTTCGAGCTTCAAATAAATATGAAAATGATGTCATTTTAAAAATATGAAACTGTAGAAGTGAGGATGGAACTAAGATGATTAAATGATATATCTGAACTTAAGTTTTGATGGAAAAATAACAATGAATTAATGGAGAAAAATGAGAGAGAGAGAGAGAGAGAGAAAGAGAAAAGCCATCAACATTTAAAGAAAGAAAAAAGTGGAGGGGCATTCGGTGGTGGAGAGCTAAGGAGAAAAGAAACAAGAAAAAGAAAAAAAATGAAAGAAAATTAATAATTATTATTACAATCGAAATTGCAACGGAATGAAGAACTACCTAAAAATTAGAATGAATTGATATAATCTTGGAGTCGCCACCAAATTTTTGTTTTAAACAGAAAATATTTGGAAAAACTCTAATAGAGGAAAAGATCTAAGTTTGGAAGCCGATTACGAATAGGAAATGTATTAGCACCCTACTTGCTTGTTCCGAATAACGATACCTGACAAGCATAACTTTCATAAATAATTATCTCTCACATGTAGCTCATTATGTCTTCTTATATATTCAATTAAGTGGTCTTTGTCATATTTTAAGAGTTTGGATTCATACAGAGTTGAATTAAATTTCTCTAATTAACCAATTAAAATGACACTATTATAGTATTTTGAGAATAATAGGAGTTTTAAGTATCCAAAAATAATGAAACTTATCTTAAATGAAAGCTCAAAGAAGTATCCACAATTAGGAAGGAAGATCAAAGAACAAATGGGATGTATAGGACTCTAAAATTATCTCAAAAGAGAATATAGTGCTGCTGTCGCTGAACATGCATAGTGTGCAAATATTAGGCCATATTTTGAGATTCAAAAGTAATATTGAAATGAAATTAGATCTGTTGGAAAGCTAACATCCAGGGCTAAAACTTTTATCATACTTGAAGCTCTAATTTGGACAAGTGAATATCCGAAAATATGCTACAATTAACGTCAAAATTGGTGTTCGATTGATCTTTATTTATATGTTTATTACATTATTTCTACTCTGCTTTACTATATTCTTCATATTCCTTCTTTTAGTCAAATTTTGTTCAGTTGATATATTTTGACTAATGTGTAATTAATTTTTAAGTGATTAGTCATTTTCCAAAAAGTTTGAAAAGTAGAAATTAAGTAATTGAATTGAAGGTTTTCATTTTATTACTTACTTCAACTGAATTTCGATTATGAAATTGGTTTAGATCTAATAAAAGATTAGTGGTTACTTGATCTTGTTGATCATAATCAATTAAATCCTGAGAGCTTTCTCATTAGAGAATTCAAGGATCATTTCAGGGGTTCGGTATAATCCTGGGTTGATAAATATAAAGCATGATTTTAGTGATCAATGATTAAGTAAGAAAATAGTCTTTGAATTCCTTAAGCTGATTATCATTAAGTCAAATTAATTTCATTCTTCATTTTATATTCAAAATCTAATATCAAATCTTTACAAAATCCCCTTGTTCTAACTTTCTCCTAATTTGGTTTAGAATCTTAAATAATCTTTGGGAGATGACCTAAGTTGTACCTTATACTATATCATAGTTGAGGAAAATATAGAAATTATTTTTGGGCGTTTGCGATGTCAGTACCTTTAAATTGAGTGTGTGATTTTAATAGTTTTGAAAATTGTTTGATCCCTTAAATAGAAGAAAAATAAAATAGGTTAATAGAAAATAGCTTGACGGGATTTGATCATGCTCCTACGTATTCCTTGGTGTATGGGGAAACTTAAGACTACATAGTTCTAATTGAGGACTTGATCTTTGGTAGTATTGCGAGGATAAGATATAAGGAAACTTGTTTAAGAAAATTCTTAATCCACATATGCACAAAGTCTAAGGCAAGCAAAGGTTACTCTAAGACTTCTATGATTCTCTGAATACTAGATCGTAGGGTATGCTACACATTCGTATATAGAGCTCATTGCGTGAGATTTAAAATTTTTGAACTACTTTAAAATATATTATTTTGAAATTTAAATTTGAAGATAATATTTAAATAAAATACGACAGAATAATTTTTAAATATTTTCTTAAATCCACATACGCCCAAAGTCTGAAGCAAACGAAGGTTGCTTTGAGACCTGTATGATTCCGAATACTAAACGGTAAGGTATGTTACACGTTCATATTTAGAGCTCATTGCATGAGATTTAGAATTTGAAACTTTAAAAATTTAGAGGTTCCTCCTTTCAAGAATCGAACCTACGTCTTGAACCTCTTTAAAATAATCCAACCACTAAACCAAGCTTTAAATTTAAATTAATGCTAGTGAACATTTTTTTAACAACTTGGATGGTAACAGCCCTAAAAAATAACTTATTTAAGCTATAGACAAGTCTCAAACCTAGGACCTAGGGGCAAGATGCAAATGAGCTAACCACTGAACTAAGCTTCAAATTTAAAGATAATGCTCGTGAATATTTATTTAACAATTTGGACACTGACAACTGAAAAATAATTTATTAAAATAGAAAAACTCTAGATAGGTCTCAAACTTAGGACTTGGGCGTGGGATGTAGATGAGCTAACCACTAAACTAGACATTCCAAATTATGATTAATGTCCAATAAATATTATTAAGGATAGAAATTAACAGTCCATTTATACAAATTTGTGCCCAAAGCGATAAGATGTTTTACGTCTACCCATTTCTGAACTACAGATTGTGTAAATAATTAGGAAAGGGGAATTTAGGGTTAGGTTTTGGGGTGTTATGATGCTTAGTGAATAGAGAGTGAGGGTATCAAGATTGAATAAGCACCAAGGATGGAGAGGTGCTATTGACACCGAGGAGAGGGAAGTGAGCAACGTCGTTGACGGCTTTGGCCTCATTGGTGCAGAGTGAGACTTGTTGGGGGTACGAATCGAGAAGAGGAGGGGAGGATTCCTCCATGCATGGTGGCTCTGGAGGGAAAGGGAGGAAGAACCACCATTATCTACGATGGTGGTAACAACAGGTGAAGATTCTGGTAAGACTCCTTCACATTGGCAGGAATTTTGGGTGCGTCAAAGGAGGAGGTGACTATGAAGGGCTGCAACTGATACCTGCGTGGCTAATGATGGCTAAGGCCAGAAGTAATGGCGGAATCCTTTGCAATGATGGTTGGCCACTAATAAGGGCTTCGCCAACGCTAGGGATGGGCTTCCATTGAAGTAAGACACAAAGGTGAGATGAGTTTTTAGTTCTTGATTTTTATTAACTAATTTGATGTTAATTTATTTATTTAAGCACATAATTAATTTTAATTTGTTTTGAATCTATTTTTATATTGAAAATGATTTTTGATACATATGGGTGGGCGGCTTTAATTTTCGAAGTCAAAAGGGGGAAGGTCCTCATCAATTCCCCTCTCCCCCTAGTGTTCGTAAAATTGCTTGAACGAATAAAGAGTGGATGTTGTGGCAAAGGTGAGGGATTTAAATTTTAATCTATATATTAATTTTCTATTGCAATTCTTTTTAAACCATTTTTATTCTTGTAGCATACTCCAAGGGCATATGGGCTCTATTGGTACTAGAGAAGGGTGATCATATTCAAGAAGACGGTGAAGAGGTGAACTTTATTAATTTGATAAATACTGGAGCTTACAAATAGTGTATATATGTACTATGGACTATATATATGTTTTATTTTGAGGGAAAATGACTAATGATATGTATGTATGCTATGGACCGGAAGTGGTGACATATGGTGTGGGCAAAATTTGGTCTTTGTATGATGGAAAATTAAATCATGGTGAGGATATGGGGAGTGTGCATGCATATCAGAATTTGGTCCTCGGTTTCATTGTGCACCTAAAGTATGCTAAACTGTTATGCAAATGTTATCAATTTTAGTTTTATTGAGACCAAGCGATAGATGAATAAATACAATTATAAAAAAAACTTTCCAAAGATGGTATAGAACTTCTAATTATTTTTTATTATCTGATGACAATTAACCAATAGAATATGAGAAAACAAGATTAACATGCTTATGAAATTTTGAATAAAATATGGCTAGAGAAGTATCAATTTATCACGTGACAAGACAATAACTACTACATCAATTATGATATAAAATTTGAAAAAAAAAAAAGAGCACTATTCAGAACACTCATGAAACTAGAGATTCAATCGTACGTTCAACATCAGTTATAGGTAAGAATAATGCTTATAACTTCAATAACAATTAAGCTAAAGATGAAATACATACTAGAGGAAGATCCAATTAAGAGCATTTAGGAAATCAAATGCAATGAGAATTTCTATAAGAATCTGGTCGAGCTCTAATTTTCCATAAATGAGTGCAAACTCTTCAAGGAATTTTCAAACAAAAAAAAAATTAGAAGATCCTGAGAGAGGTTTTCAACTCTGGACTTGAAAATTTCAGAGAAACCAGTAAGAGTTCCCAAGAGAGAATTTTGAATTCTCTATTTTCCAAAAGCTTAGTCTTCAATCACCAGAAGAGTTCTTTGAGAATGTGAGAGAGAAAGGCTTTCTAAATCTTCTCCTCAAAATTTTTGGAAGAATGAAAATCCCCCATATTGTTTTGTTTTTCCTTATTTATAAGTCAAGATCAAATAACTAACTTATAACTAATTTCATCATAATTTAACTAACTCTAAACTAATTCTTAATTGAAATTTATATAACGTTATGTGTTTTTTCTTTTTATTTTATTTTTGTTTCCTAAATAAATCATTTTAGGAAAAATATTTTTTATGTTGTTTGGAAAAAAAAAGAAATCAATAAATAAAAATTATATTTTGTTATTTTTAATTTTAGATCTAATAGATAAACTTTTAATTAATGTTGTTTATTTATTAGTTAATTTATAGAAATAATCTTAGATGTAATTTGGTGTTCACAATTATATATTGATATATTTTAATTTTATAATATTATGAGAAAAAAATATGATAAAATAATAGTGATAGTAAAACTTTAAAAAATTCAAAAAATATAGAAGAAAATATTTGATGTTTAGGACAACTTAAATATTTTATATTAGTTCAAAAGAAATAAATTGAAACTCAAATACTTCCCAATTATATAAGAGAATAACTAAAATAGTCAAAGTAACTTTCTATTTTATTTTAAAATTAAGGATAAAATTAAATATGAATAGTTTACCCAAAATCTATTAAAAGCACAAAATATTACTAGTTTAGAAGAAAATTATTAAGTAAAAATAATCCATAAGATTAAAATTTCATAATAATAACAATAAAGGATAATAAATTTAATATAAAAAATGATAATAATAGTATCTTTAATATTAATATAATTATTGGTTCACAAAATTTGAACAGTATTACAGTTTTTCTCCCAAATAAAAATTTCGGGTTCTCAAAATTTTTTTTATTGAAATAAGTATGGATATAACTCTTACAACTTCTTTTCTAATTTTCATTTAACATCCCTTTCATCATCTTTATTCCAACTTAGTTTAACCAAAAAATTTTCTTTTCCTCGTAATTTTTGTGTCTTATGACAAGATTCTAATAGGAAAAATCTTTTTTGTGTCTTATGACAAGATTCTAATAGGAAAAATCTTATACGTGAAGTTTTCCTTCAATTGTAGGGTGTTAGGTTTAATTACATGAGAAGGGTCATGGGTGTATTTTCTCTAATAGAAAAGGATCCAATGATCCTAAAGAAATCTTACCCGAGATTGAAAATCTCAAGTTTGTTTATGAAAAGTAGATCTAATTATATTAGTATCTATAATTTTTTTTCTATAATACTAGTCAATAAGTCTCATTAGTAAGTGTTACATCATACTTTGGAACCCACAGTTATGGATTCGAGTCTACTAGTGTTGAACATTTTCTTTTTCAAGTGAAATCTCTTAGTGTTTTTGTTGTTAAATAAGAATCCTTTGTATCTTAATGCATGTACTTAATTTATTCAGAGGGATTAGAGTAGGATCTGATTTTTGATTAGGAAACATGGAAAAACATCATGAAAATTTGAAAAGAATGGAGTAGAGCTATTTGATAAACCACATGGCCAACTTGTTTCAAAAGTTGGTATAGACCAATGAATTGAGGGCTAAGTTTTCTTGATTTCATGGCTCTACCAATCCTAGTCTTAAGGATAATCTTCAAAAATACATGATCCCTGTTGCAACCATAATTACGACGAGACGACGAACTCGCTAAAATTTGAAAATAGAATTTATTTGGATTAAGTGGAGTCACCACCAAATTTTTATTTAAGGGACAAAGATTTGGAAAAACCCTAACTCAAGGATGAGATTTAGGTTCAGGAGTCGGTTACGAGTAGGGAAGGTGTTAGGCACCCCACTCGCCTATTCCAAAGAACAGTATCCTTAAACTGAGTGTGTGATTATTTGAAAATAGTTTGATCCTTTAATTAATGTGAAAATAAATAGGTTGGTGGAGGTTAGCCTAACAGGACTTGATCCTGCTCCTACGTATTCCCCGGTGCAATGGGAAACTCAAGGCTTACATAGTTCTGGTGTGAAGGCTTGACCTTTGGAGAAGCTAGAAAAGGAGTATTTGAAAATGAATAGAATGTTCTGAAAATATTTTAAGGATAATCCTTAGTCCACATATGCATAAAATCCAAGAAAATTACGACTGCAGTGGGATCCATACGAATCCCTAAGCATCGAATAGCAGAAAAAGCTACCAGTCCATGCTTAGGGTTCGTCGCGTGAGACTTAGGGATTCTAAAATGAAGTTTTTGTTGAAATTATTTACAAAAGGATTCTTAATCCACATATGCACAGGGTCCAAGACAACTACAGCTGCACTGGGACCCATATGAATTCCTAAACATCGAACAGCAGAAAAAACTATCAGTTCAAGTTTAGGGTTCATTGTGTGAGACTTAGAATCAATAGATTTAATTTAAATTTGATCTTGAATTTGAGAAGTTAAGCATGACTTTAAAATAAACTTGATTCAAAATTTGAAGAAAAGAATTAACCTTGACTTTATTTTTGAAGAATAGCCAGATTTTTTGAAGAAAAGAATTAAGCTTGATTTCATTTGAAGAAAATAATTTACACTTAAATTTCTTGAAGAAAAGAGTTGAACTTGATTTAAAATCGATCTTGATAAAAGAAGAGGAATGAAGGAAAAATAAACTTGATTTGAACTCAAATGAATTGGATTTGAAACTTGAGGGAAATGATTAAACTTTGATTTGAAATTGATTTTTGAGTTTGAAGAAAAGAATTAAAATGAATTTGATCTGAACTTTGAAGAAAAAATTTGATTTTATATGAAATGGGTTTTGGGTTTAATTTAATTGGATTGGGTTAATTTTTCAGGAAGTGAATTGAACTTGTTTTAATTGATACTTAGCTTTTAGTTTGAAAAAGAAGAAAAAAGGAAGAAAAGAGAAAACGGAAGAAGAAAGAAAAAAGAGAGAGAAAGAAAATTTAAATAAATAAAAAAAGGTTGATGGCTTGCGGCTTAGAGGCTCATCTAACGTTAGCCGGCTTGGGAGAGCTTCTGGTGGCTCGTCTGTGGCTCGCGGCTCGTCGAACGGCTTGGAGGTTTTTCTGGCGCATCAGATGGCTTGCGGCTTGCTTGGCGGCTTGTGGCTCATCTGATGGCTCAAGGTTTGGTACGGCTCTTCAGCGGCTTGTGGCTTCGTTTGACAGCTTGCGGCTGGATTATCTTTAAAAGAAAAACTGTTCCTGAAGGGACTCGAACCCGTGCCCCATCAGAGGGATCCTGGGCAGTGTCACTGACCACTGAGCTAAGCCCATGGCTAAGCTTTGGACGCTTCGAATTGAATTTAAACCATGTCTTCATGAATGCGAATTAGTGCTCTGCACGTCAACTGCATGGGGTTTCTTTCCCTGATCTTGGCCATGCCTTCATGCTTGTTCTGTGACATCCCGAGACAAAGGGGGCCCTTTGCTTAGGGAGGGCGTGTGCAGCTTGGAACCCTTCACCTACTGAACCCAAGGTTTGTTTCCCCAGAGCGCTTGGTTTGGAAGTTCTCCCCTACCAACAACAATTAAAACTAGACACTCACAGTTTTCACCTCTCTCAGACCCGACTTCAAGGTTCCTTCTACCAATGAAATAGATCCCTAATCAGCAGCTGCTGCTATCGACTAGGATACAGGAAAACAAATAGCGCTCTGCATTGCCTCTGTTATTGGAGCTTCGAGGTGAATTTCACAAGGACTAGGGTACTGGTTCAGGGTTGACATACGTCGAACTCGTTAACTTTGTCATTGCATAAATACTATTTATAGCAGCAAAGGGGTGGACCCTGTCTGGTATCCAGCTGAGCAAGAATTGGTTCCTCTGCCATCTAGGATGCCATCTGGTTAATTACTAATCTGATCTTGGATTCGAACTTGATCGATTGTCTTAAAGATCAGAGTGTATACATGGCCTGGTTCTTGCTAATTCCTAGTGATTAGTTAACCTTAGATCAGCATCTAAACTACCATTAACTAGTTGCACGCTCTAAAAGATCTTAGACTAAACCACAAAAGATTCTTTACTACATTTTAGCGATTGATATCTCTTAAGTCCTAATCAGTTATGAGTTTGTGATCAAATTTCATTAATGGGGAAGAGGAACAGAGGTTGGACCAAAGGAGCTACTGATTAGAGTATCTTATGCCTAAATTCAATGGATCAAAAACTAAGGTTATTACGGATGATGGAAGATCTACTAAACACAGACTCCTAAGATTCTGAATAGACTTCAGGTTCATTATTGCTCAAATTAGTTATTCTTTTAAGGCACTAAAAGACCAGGGTCTGTTTTCAACAATCATTACATTTACACAACAACTAATCTAATCGTATCTTCCCATTGAACCTACCATACATTCCGATCTAAGCAACTACACGCATATTTCATCTAGGAACTTCTATCGAAATGCAAACGCTGAACCAGACTGAGATGAAATGTTGAAACAGCGACAAGCTAGATATGCATCTACTGATTAGAATAAACATCAATTAATGTATCAGATCAATACCAAATCGCGACTTGAGCATGCAATTGGAACCACTAATTTAAACCATCGCACAACAATATTCACTATGACTTCTTACCAATAAAGTGCATTGATTCATGTACATTCTTAAGCAGAATCCCTCGGGATCACTAACCTGAGTAAAATGTAACTCCAAGAACGTGGAACTTCTACCAATCAAGGTTAGGATTAGCTTGATGAAAGAATCCCTTAAAGCTTTGGGAAGCAGGAGAGAATTCAAGGAAGCTGAACCCGATGGTCGAGGAAAATCACTTCGAAATCAGATTCCCCCCAATCTGAAACTTCATCCCTAACTTTGTTATACTTTTGGAGCTTTTCCGAATTTCTCCTCGTATGGAAGCTACAACCTCTCTCCCCTTTAAAAATGATTGAACCCCTTCTAAAACCTCCATCCTTTCTTTCTATATTTTGTTTCCTTCCTTTTTTAAATAAACTTTTTTCCCACTTTTTTTATTTTTTGTTTTTAAGTAGTTATTATTTTTCTATTTTTTGTTAACTATATATTTTTTAATTCTGTTTTTTTTATTTCTGATTTTAAATCTTCTATTTTCTTTCTTTCTTTTTGTTGTTTATATCTTTTTTTATTTATTATTTTTGGTTTATTACTTATTGTTTGTTTTTTTCTTATTTATTATTATTATTATTATTTATTTTTTATTTTTTTAGCTCACCTCTTTTTATTTTTTTATTGTCATTTTTATTTTTCAATTTTATTATTGTTTTTAATCCCCTTTTTATTCTTTTTTTTTGTTCTTTTTTCTTTACTTTTCAATTGAGGATCAAGTAGACCTTGGTTGAAATGATCTTCCGAAGGTATGAGATCACTTCCTTTCTCTGCTACAATAGAGTTATTTTTGGCCTAAGGAATAGTCGTCAAGACTTGCGGATCTCTAAGAATGAATCCGCTAGCACCTCTTGGAAGGGGTGATCAAGCTACCAAGAGCGGGAGCTTTGATTTCTCTTCGAAAAGTGAAAAGGAGCTTCCAATCTCCCCTAAATCCAAAAAGAAAAAAAGAAGCCCCCCCAGCTCTCCCTCCATGCATGTATTTTTCTTGTTTTCTGTTTTCTATTTATTAATCTTAATATTTACTAATTAATGTTAAAATGAGGGCCTCAGACATAATTGAGTGTTTACAATCCCTCCTTGAAACTCTAGCCGATTTCTCCTCTTATCAAAGTAACTCTTTTGTCGGTCTTGAAAAATTTTTATTCTCTTGAATTATCTTGACTTATTATGTCATTTACTGCACTACTTTCAATCCTAACATCAAATTCTCTCCCATCTCAAATCAACATAATGGTGTTCTACACTTTCTTTCATAAAGAGCTTGGTAAGAAGTCATTCCTATACTAGAGTGAAAGTTGTTGTTATAGGTTACTTAAATCAACGACAAAAAATGATCCCAATTCCTTTATATTCTAAGACACATGTACACATTATATCTTCCAATATTTGAATGGTCATTTTTTATTATCAATTTGTTTGTGGGTGATACGCAGAGCTAAGATTGAGTTTTGTGCCTAAGGATTGGTGCAAATTTCCCCCAAACTTCAAGGTAAATTTAGGATCTCCATCAGAGATAATACAGAAAGATACACCATGAAATCTAACTACTTCTTTTATGTATATTTAGGTTAGTTTCCTTAAAATATTCTTGATATTGACAGGCAAAAAGTGAGTAGACTTGGTTAGTTTTTCAGCTATTACACATACTATATCGTATCCTAATTATGTTCTTGGTAATCCAATTACAAAATACATCGTGATACTATCCCACTTCTATTCAGGAATACCAACTATTGTAATTCCCTATGAAGTTTTTTGTACTCCATCTTTACCTTCTAATAAACCAAACATGATGATACATATGCCATATTTTAAATGTTCCGGGTGAATACTTAATTTGATCTTGTGATCTTATTTTGAAATCATTCTCATATTTCCTTATCTTGGGATACACAGATTCAACCTTGAAATTTTTGAATCTCATCATCTCCTTTTTGGAATTATGTCTCATTTCCTTAAGCTCCAATGTTTTGTTTATTTTATAGATCTTAATCATCTTTTTTCTTCTCTCTTATATTTGTCCTAGAAATTCATTGGTAACAATTAACCTTCCTAATATGATACTTCTAAGGATCATCACAACTAAGTTAAGATCTTGAAAGTATTTGATGACTCGCATCCCTTTAATCATCATCATTACGATATATAGATACTTTATATTTAAATCATCTGTTACCGCATTAGCCTTTCCACAATGGTATCATAATTTGAAATCATAATGCTTTAAGATCTCCATCCATCTTTATTGTCTTATGTTCAACTTCTTTTGATTAAACAAATACTTTAGGCTTTTATGATCACTAAATACTCCCAATTTGGAGCCATAAAGATAGTACCTCCAAATCTTTAATGCAAAATGTAATATCCTAAAAATGAAGTTCATTTTATGCTTAAGCCATATTCGTGGTTTCATTATTATATTATTATTTAATGATGTAGAATCCTTTTATAAATTACCTATTTTGAAAATACAAGAAAAATTTTGTTCTTAAAACCTTACTTGAAAAATATGAGTCTCATCATAATAATTATCGTAATATAAAATAAATAATCTACGATGTCAATTATGTCTTAACTTACGTTGATTGTTTAATATAAAACAAAATAATGCATACAAAACTCGCTTCTTATTATTTATACAGTCATTAATAATAATTACACGTGTTTAAGTCTAGAGATTAATCCTGTGATATGAGTCCCTTTTCATACATCACATATTTAGATTATACATATATTTCACGCCCTACACCATATTATTGCAATAGCCACTACTACCATATCTACATCATATACATTATATTACAAACCTACATATTAAACGCTAGATAATATAAGAGGGTTTAAGGAAAGAAAGATAAACATTAGAGTTTATATTGATTTAGCCTCAAAACCCAAGAGTTATGTCCAATCTTTGACCTTTGGTCAAGCTTTTCAACAAAAAGAACTTTTTCAAAATAAGATGGACACACTCAAGTATCTCCCAAGTATTTTTTCTACAAGTGTCTCTAGGATCAAATTTCTAGTTTTCTTAAACAAGCCCCTACATGATCACACACTTCTAAGAAATATAAAAAAGTAAATTTTAGACTATCTAAAATAAGAATAGTAAAAGAATATTCATAGAAAATAACTAAGATCTAAGAATTCTATTTCATAGGTAGGTAGATTCTCTTCATCAATGCATTGGGTTTTCTATTTACACTTTCATACAATTCCTTGATTGTTATGTCTTTGAATGAACTTATACAACCTTCTACTTAAATCTTAAGCCTACTGACACGTGTTTTGTGTGCTAAAACAACTTTAATCAATCTTTTGTTATAACTGTTTTTCCTTTTTGCTTTGCAATGAGATTTTTCTTTTTCATTTTAGCAGAAACTTTGAAAGAATTAATTCCTTTTATCAAAACCTTTTTGGTTTATCTAATCACTTTTTAAAGAATATTATAAAAAATAGATTTTACCTTTATTTGTTTATGATAAGATACTTATAGGAAGATACTTCATTTCAAGTCTTCTTATTTCATAAGACGTTTCAACAGAGACTAATCAAAAACTATGTTCAAAACTTATTAGTATATAAGACACTTTATTTTATTTTAATTTTTTTGTAATATCATTAAAATTTTGAGGTAACAATCGTTTTAACTCTATCTATCCCAAACATGCTTGCCTAAAAGATATATTAGAATACCTAGTTGTGTGAATTCCAAAACCTCCTCTCCCAAACATGCTTGCCTAAAAGATACATTATAATACCTAGTTGTGTGAATTCCAAAACCTCCTTTACTTCAATGGTGGATTATAGTGTCCTAATTTACCTAATAGCAAGAATTACCTTTCTGGATAAATCTTCTTACAATAACATCAATATTGTCACACACACTTTCTAGTATCTACAGATTTTCATGGAATAAATAGGAATAGAAAAGATAATAGTCATCTTCACATGAAGTCATTTTTCTTCAATAATTTTTTCTTGAATAAGTAAGAAAAACTTTTCCTTGTGTTAACTTCTATTTTGAAGATAAACTGTCCATTTTTCACAGTTTCATTTTAAAGACAAATAAAAAAGTTTCATTTTAAAGACAAAGAAAAAATTATACAACTAGTGATAAGATTTACAACATTTAAAGGAAGCCAAATTTAGTCAAAGTAAGCTTAAGAAAATTCCATTAAGTACCTCTCTTTTATCTATGTGATGTATAATTTGGACATTGAGTGAATTTTATCAAAACTATTATTTTTATGAATAAAATTGTTTTAAAGAAGGCTAATAAGATAATCAAGATAAAGCGTAATTATTCCCACCAAAGGTTTATAAATGAGCTTTAGAATAACATTAGAAAGGCTTATTGTTCTAAACTATTTTAGAATTGTAGGAAAATTCACCTTTAGGATTAGAACAATAAGAATTTCCACTAACTATTTTATTTGCATTTATAGAATAAGGATTAGAAAAAAAAATTCCCAGATATCAACAACAACAATATGTTAATAGGATCTAAAGAGTCTACGTTAAGTTCCATCAGGTTCTAATGTCTTATGAGTTCTTAGAAATAAAATCTCCTTCACCTTCTCCATAGAAGCAATTTTCTACAATGATTAATTTTAACGTATGGAATGATATATAACTTCAAAC
Source organism: Canavalia gladiata (assembly GCA_037954105.1). Classification (NCBI taxonomy): domain Eukaryota; kingdom Viridiplantae; phylum Streptophyta; class Magnoliopsida; order Fabales; family Fabaceae; genus Canavalia; species Canavalia gladiata. The sequence continues at coordinate 44,400,721 of CM075660.1, forward strand.
TTTAAGGAAGACATGGTTCATTGGCCCTTCAAAAGTTTCTCAAAATATGATAAAGCCTCCCTTTTCAAAAAAAAAAAATCGTCTAAATACCAAATTTCATCAATATTAAGCACATTTACTATATTTTTCCTTTTGCAAATAATGGTTTGGATGTGAAAATTTTGATATTTTTATTTCAAAATTTAACCCAATTTTCTACAAAATTTTGATACCACAAAAGTTCTTCTTGAGCTAAAATATGATTATAGTGTCTCTAAATATCCTTTTCTAATCTTATAACCTTAAAATATGAGAAATATCCAACTGATGATGCACTCTTTTTATGTGAACCTCCAAGAGATTTTTCTTTCTAAAAGTATTGTAAAAAATTTTCTTCCTACAATGGAAGATTGATTTGGATTTATACAATTTTAAAATTATCTTTAGAATTTTTCAAATATTATCAACTTGTTTTTCATAATCTGGATGGAAAATTTACACTACCTGAAAATGAAAACAATTGACTTGGTTAATAAGAAAAAAAAGTTAATTTGCATTCGTCATACACTTATCTATTTTCTTCCTTTCTGACAACTATATTGTATATTTTTATGCTAAGTAAAAAGTCCTTCCATTATTTCTAAGTCAAGAAAGAGACATTTTTTATTTATATTAAAATTTAATAATTAAGATTTATTTTTTAATTTTCATAATAGAAATCTTTTTATTTTTGTAATTATATTTATGATGAGTAAATCTCTAAATTAATTTTTATGATTGTAAAATATTTCAATATGAAATATTTTAACTTTTAAAATATTTTCATTGAGATTCTTAATTTTATAAAATAATATTTATTGTAGTTATTTTTAATGCAAAATGATTAAAAAAATAAAAAAAAAATAACTAAGATAAATGATGTTTATACAAAATTAAAAAATTAATAATTTTTAAAAAGAATAAAAAATTAAATTATTTAAGTTATACAATTTAATTAGAATTCATAACTAATAAGGATGTGTTCCCTAAAACTAACAGATAAGTTAGCTAAAATATAAAAATTAAAAACCAAAAATTAAAAGCTAAAAATTGATAAACTATCAGTTAGATTAAAAGTATTTGATAAAACTAGCCATTAAAATAATAGATAAATGTAAAAAATAAAAATAAAAAATAAAAAAATAGTTAAAATATAGTTAAATAAAAATATATTAAAATTTAGTTAAATAAAAATATATTAAAATTTAGTTAAATAAAACTTTTTTATTTAAAATAAAAAGTTTTATTTTTAATTTTTACATAAATAAAGTTTAAATAAAATTTTTACAAAAGTAATTATTTTTATAATTTTAAATTTTATCGATATTTTTAATAAAAGAAAATAAATAATATGATAATTAAATAAATAATATATTAAAATAATAATTTAAAATATAATATTTATGATAATATAAAAAAATCTATAAAAAGTTAGTAATATTATTAAAAATAATAATATTAAATTTATAAAAATAAATAGATAAAAAAATATTTGAGTTAGGAGCTGAAAAATATAAAATTTACTTAAAGTAATTTTAAAAAATGCTAGTAATTGTCTAAAAAGTGTTAATAACTACTAAAATAAGCTATTTTACCAAATGATACAACCTTCAAATGAAGGAAAAATCTATATCAAATATGGAGCAAGAAGTGCAAAATGTAGATTTGGCTTTGGAGAGAAAAATTGAGAAGGAAAATGGATCCTAACATACTAAAGTGTGAGGCTCCACTTCCATGCAGATGATAAGCCTCCTAACACCACTTGTATGGAGGAAGATAAACTATGACTCTACCATCTTGGAATGCGCAAATATAAGGAGTGCTCCACCTCAAAGTTAAGCTAAGGGAGAAGAAAGTTGAGAGAGAATGCTTAGCACATCTTAAATTTGAATTTAGATATGAGTAAGATGGTTCAAAATAGGTACATAAATGGTCTATTATAGACCAAAGAGGGCGCGCAAAAGGGGATTGGATTTGCCTCCATCCCTAGCTTAATGTGGGCTTGAATTTGACCCAAAATACAAATCATGCATCTACCTCTATGCTGCCCTTAGCTTTGAACCCAAATTATTAGCCCAAATGTCGCAATCTAAATCATGACAAGATGATAAATTCATAAAAATTAAAATTAAAATATGTAAAAATGTGGAGCCAACATCAAATGTTATTTTTAAGAGAAAAATTTAGAAAAATCCAAAAGAGTTTTAAATTCGAGAGTTAGTTACGAACACGGAAGGTGCAAATACCCTATTTGTCCATTTCAAAGAACGGTATCCAAAGTTAAATGTACAATTTTAAAGTAATTATGTATAAAAACTTATTTGATCTTATTTAATATTAAAATTAAATATTTAAATTATTTATATGCATTAATTTTATATATATGAAAGAATAAAATAAAATATATACAAAAAATAATTTGATAGAATTTTTTATCCTACTCTTACATATTCCTTTCCGAGATAAGAAACTCAAAGTTACATAGTTCTATCATTTAACTTTTGAGAAAAATTTGTTGAAAAATAATTTGAATAAACTTGTTTAAAATTAAATTTTGAAAGAGATTTTTGTAAAAGAATGATTTTTGATAATTTGAGAAAACATTTGTGAAAAATTAAGTGTAGAGAAAAATTGGTTTGAAATTAAATTTAAAAGAGGGTTTAGATAATTTTTAGTTAATTTTGTAATATCATGTAAGTACAAGTTCCTAGATAAATAAGGGTTGCATCAGGATCTATACGATTTTCAAATACTAGACAACTTACGCATCTTTGCTTGAAATTTATTGCATGAGATTTAAAATTTATTTATTTTAAAATTAAATTAAATTTAAATGAAGAATCATTTTAAAAATATTTTATTTGTGAAATACTAAAATAATTTTCTAAATTCACATATGTACAAAATTCAAGATAGACGAGACTACCTAAAACATATACGATTTTTTCAAAGATTTGACGATAATGTTATTATATATCTATGCTTGAAATTCGGGTTAGATTTAAAATTTATTTATTTTAAATAAAAATAAATTTAAACAAAAAATTATTTTAAATACTATAATAATTTTCTAAACCCACATATACAAAATTTAAAATAAATAAGGATATATAATTTTTCAAATACCAAATCATAAGATATATTACACGTTTATCATTAAAATCTATAGCGTAAAATTAAAAATTAAAAATTATTATCCATAAATATTTAAAAGTTAAATTGGGCTTGGATGTGTGTACGAGATTATTGGGTTAGAATTTAAATTTTTATAACTTAGTTAAATCCAATTTCAAAAGGAAAAGTGAAGGTTTGCATAAAATAAAAAAATTAAATGACATACATTTACCTAGAGTTGGGCCAAAATTAACCAAACGATCCAAGTAATTTAGTTTTAGTGTACGAATAATTGATATATGCAGATGTTTGTACGCCTAGGTAATATTACCTTAAACTTTAGATAAAATATAAACCCAAAAAAGGCCAAAATATCGTTTCGGCTAGAACAAGTCATTAGACCCAATATTTTGATATAATCTTATAACGAGTGGATCGTGCATCTAGTAACTTTTGAATTTCTAATTGACCCAGTAATATTGGAATTCATCTGATTATTATTATAGTTTAAAATATAACTAAGTCAATTTGATTTGGAATTGGACCATTACAAGTCTAATTTTTAGCCCAAACATATTTAGTTTATATTTATGATTAAATTTTAACACAAATTTTCAAAGAAAGCAGAATAGGATATCCAAAATTTGTATGCCTTATACTTTTAGACATGCAATTTAAAGTACTGACACGTTGAATTGAAAGCAAAAGTTGTTGGACTATCAAAGAGATCCAATGTACATCATTCTCTTGGTTGAAGAAAAATGTTAGTGAAGACATGTGATACGAGTACCTAGAACAATATTGGACCAAAACTTTGAGTTGGCACTGTATACACGGGTGGTGAGTTCATTGGCTTGCCCAAAACCAGTTTGAAGGAGATGCTGGGAGAGCACTCATGCTGGAAGAAGAAGAGTAGCAGATCCTGGAGTGAGTGGGTGATGGTCTGCTTGTCCTCTGTTGGAACGTGAGGAACACGTATGTATATGAAAGAGTGGAAGCTAGCTACAAGTTGCTGTATGGGGCAGTGAGATTGTGATTTGCTAGGCGGTTGTTGTGGGTTCTTGAATTGAGAAGGAAAGAACCAAGGAGAAGGAGGGTGCGAGTGTAGTCTTGGAGATATGGAGAGAGTGAATTTAGGAGATGCTAGAGGCTGGGGGAGGGGCGAGGGGTTGCTTGCGGCATGTATGAGCGGGTCATATGTTGTTGGGAGAATATGGGAGAGAGATGGAGAGTGATTCCAAGAGAGAGTGGAGACTGAATGAGCTGGCTTGTGAGTGGGGAGAAGAGAGAAATGTTGGTTATGAGAAAGTCTAGGAGCATCCCGGAGAGTGCCCCGAGATGCTATTCCTTGGAGATATTTATGATGGAGAGAAAAATGGTAGTTCCCACATAGAAAGAGACCTGATCTTTGTTGCAGTGGAATGAGGGAGAGAGAACTGTAGTGAGCAATGGGGGAGGTGCTAGCTGAACCTTGCAGGTGAGAGTAGTGGATAGAATCTATTTGACGGTGGTAGAGTTGGTTATGTGAGTGAAAATATTGGGTGAGTTTGTTACCGAAATTCTTTTCTGATCATTTCACGGGTGAAAAATAAGCTTTTTACATCGAGTGTTATGGACTTTTTACATCGGTTATTTGGGCGGTGTTGAAGCGGGCGATATAGAAATTAAGATTTTTTACATCGGCTCTGGAACCGATGTAAAAAGTACACTTTTTACATATAACCGATGTAGAAAGTGTACTTTTTACATCGGTTATAGGCCCAACCGATTTAACCGATATAAAAAAGTGTACTTTTTACATCGGTTATAGGCCCAACCGAACTTTTTACATCGGTTACGTATACACACAGAATCATCAGACAGACAATACAGAATTCATATAATCTATATATTTAAATTAAATACATCATTATTTATTATCAAATTTTAATTTACAAGTTGAAAAAAAAATGTCGTAATCAGCCATGTACCTGTTGAAAACAGAAAAAATGGTTGAGCGATGACAAAACGGTGTCCTAACGGAGATACAACGGTAGTCGAACGACGGCACAACACATTGGTAGCCAAATAAGAAGCTTGAAAATTATAGAATACAACCAAAACGAATGTAAATTTCAATTATAATAACAGAATGAGATGTATAAATAACGACAAAGACGACTTCAAACCTTAGGATGCGCAACGACGACTTCAAACGGAGGAAATGGTTGCAACGGCAACGACAACCACGAACGTAAGAATGAAGTGCAACGACGAACAGAAGGGACGGCGGCAATGACTAAGACGTAAACGAAAATAGAGAGAACAAGCCGAAACGAGAAACTAGGGTTTTGGAGAATGAGATTAAAGACGACTAGCGTCGAAAAATAAGTGATAGGGGAAGACATTCTACATTGGTTGTTTCTTAGAACCGATGTAAAAAGTACTTAAAAGGAATAATTCTATTACTAATATTTTTTTTATATTTTCTTTAATCAGTAAAGTTAAATAAAAATATTAAAATTATTTTAATTTTTTTATTTTTAATAATTTTATTAGAAGTGCAATGAAATAGTTCTAAATATAATTAGGTGTTCACATTAAGAATTATACTTAAAAATTATCCAAATTTTATACAATTTGAACTATGTAGGGAAAGACATGACACAATGAAGATTGAACGTGATGTTGTAGGAAAGTTATGACTTTTTTTAAACATAGTGTTATAGGAAAATCATGACTTTTCCTATACTTATCGACAGAAAAAATAAAGGGATATCCATATAAAAAATTATATTGGTTCACCCTTATCAACCTAATGGTTACGTCCAGTTTCTGTTATTGCCTAACATATATTTTCACTGTTACAAGATACCATATTCTACAATCCCTAGTCTTTTTACACAAGCCATTTCAAACTTATTGTACTTAAAAAAAATACAAACTAAACATTTTCTATCTAACTATTTTGATTTCCAAAACATATATTGAATATAATATACAAATATAAAATTTACAATGTCTTATAAACAAATAAAACACTTATATGAATAGATATTTTTGGTTCAATTTGGTTTTATCTAGCTTAATTTATTATTCCTGTGAGTCGGATAAACCATTGTTGTGATAGAATATTTTTCATTTTTTTGTTTTCTTAAAATAAATTAACTCAAACCATATTTTATTTGAAGTCAACTGGATCTGTTTATTTAGTACTCATTTCAAAAAAGATATTTAATGGTTTAAAACACTTAAATAGTTTAAAAATATTTTTTTATTTTAAATATACAATTTTACACATTTTATTTCATCATATATTATTTAAACCTTTTAATAAATATTTACTTAAATTTTAGATTTTAATAAGTTTTTTAATCTAATTATAAGAAATAATTCTAATTTCTATAAAAATTTTATGATGATGGTTTGATATTATTTAAATTCTCTAATTAATACTTATAAAAAATAATTTTAATTCTTAAAATTTTTTATAATAATGATATTCATATCATTAAATAAAGTTAAAATATTTTAACAAATTTTTTTTATTAATAATTTTAGCTTTTATTAGTTGAAATACTTTATCAAATATATTTTAAATTTTATTTTATAAAATAAACCATAATTTTGATCCTTAGAATTTTTTATTTGGTTCATAAAAAAAGAAATAAAATAGAGCAAGGCCTAAAGTGGAAAACGTCGAAGATGTCGTTGAATAGACGAAGGTTGGCCATCGGAGGAAAGACTCTGGACACTCAATTTTGTCTCCTTGTTGCTATGAGTTTGGCTAGGTAATCAGCGCATTGAATTATTTTTGTAGAGAAAATGAACCACTTCAGCATTTCAGTAAAGTGAACATTTTAGATTGAATCAACCCCACACTTATGGAGAAAAGAGTCTCTTAAAAGTTTAAAAGACATTTTTACGAGCTTTAGGATATGGAACTAACTATTTTTTTTATGGTTTTAAATTTGAAAAATAAAATATTCATAGTTTTAATCTTGAAAGATAAAAAACTTAAATAATTGATTATTTTTATTTTTCAAATTAAAATAATTAAAACATTATTTTTAGTATACAAATAGTAAATAAATATTTATTTTAATTTTAAATAAATTAAAGATTTATATTAATTTCTTTAAAAATAAAAATTATCATTTTAATTTCTAAAAAAAATGGATCATTTTAATTCTTCAAAAACAATAAAATAATTTATTTTAACTTCTGTTAAAAATAATTAATCAAATTTGTATTTTTAAAAATAATAATATTTTTTATTTTTTTAAAACCAATAAAAACTATCCTTAATTATAGAACCAAAACACTAAAAGTGATTTCCTCTCATTTTACACGTTTATTTACCTTCCAGCGGAGGCGATCGACGAGTTGGGTCCATAACCATTACGCTCCACAGCTACCTGGAATGTCCGCATGAAACGGCCAAAACTCAAGTAGCAGCCAGCCTCACGAAATTTCCATAGCTAAAACATGATATACCGTACCATACACTTCTACACTAAAACTCCTTTGTTGTATCTTCCTCTTTAGCCATAAAGCTTTTTATCTTCATCTTCTTCTTCTGCAACCACACAAGAGCAATGGGTTTAGAAATTCTGGAGCCTAACACGTGCATTAGGGGTTGCTGCACCAGCCCCTCTATTCCTCTTCATCTCCCTCCTTCTTCTTACACTCTCCTCTCACCAATTGCCCGAGGTAAACCTACCCAAACCCCTTCTTCGAATTTCAACTTCTATTTTTTTTTTTTTAAATTTTATTAACCTTTTCACTTCTCAAGTTTTGATTTCTAATTTTCTTGGAATTATGAATCGTGAACATGGAAAGACGTGGTGGCTTTGTTGGTAGTTATTTCAGATTATATTTCGATGGAAGAGGCTATTGTAACTTTTGTTGGTAATGTAATCGTAGGGGCTGAGAGTGTTGTTTATGAAGGGACTTTGGATGACATGAAGGTTGCTGTGAAGAAACCCATATTGTCAACTTCAGAAGACATTAACAAGTTTCATAAAGAATTGCAATTGTTATGGTCTCTCTCTCTCTCTCTCTCTCACTCACTCACTCACTCTCTTACCTCTTCATCAGCTTCTATCTGTTTATGTAGTTCAGTATGTTTCTTTGCACATCATCTAGTGAAATTTACAATTTCTTTTTCCTTTACATGTTGACATGCTGAATGGTAAATTATGTGGAATCTTGTGAGTTTATGGTTCACCTTTTCTTTCTAAATATGTAGCAAGCTAGATCATCCGGGAATAGCGACACTAATTGCTGCCCATGCAAAACCACCCAATTACATGTTTTTCTTCAAGTTGTATGAGTCTCTGAATCTTGCTCAGAAGTTACATGTGGAAGAATGGAGCCCGACTCTCAGTGATGTGCTTATGATAACAATGCAGTTAGGTATAATTATGATTTCATCTTGGAGTTGCTATAAAATATCAAGTGACGATTGCTTGGTCTAGTTATACTTTTTCCGACATTTTTGTGTATAACTGTAACTGATTTTTTGTCAAATCAAGGAGGTGCATATGGTTTGGAGTGTCTATGAGAATTGTGGAGTATAAACGTTATGATCTGATTAAATGTTTGCATCTTTAACCTTGGAGCAAAACTGGACTTTCTTGGACTATAAACCAAAGTTCATTTACATCTACAAGGATTAGGAATATTTTTGCGAACTACCCATATGTATCTAGGTATCTTTTGATATTCCAACTGTCTTAAACTGCTACCCATAATAGTGATACCAGGCTATATTAATTGATTACACTTGTTAAATAATTTACAATGTCATTCTACTGCTACTTTGAATGGTTATTTTGGTATTAAAGCATCCTCTCCAAGTCGGAATTATTAAATTAAAATTAAGATGCCAAAAAAGAAGTTCAAGTAAGAAGTTGCAGAATTTAGAAGTATTCACAAAATCAACTAGTAATTTTTTCCTTCAATTTTTATCCAAAAGTCATTGACATTTTATCCAAAAGAAGAAGAAAATATAGTGTTTGACAAAATTTTCCCTTTTTCTTCTACTTCCTTTCTCCAGCTAAGGCTTTGCAATATCTGCATAACCTCGGGATTGTGCATAGAGATGTGAAACCAGCAAATATTCTTGTAAATGACTCCCATATCTTTTGATTTTCTAGTTGTTTGGAATTGTCTTTAACATTTGATGCCCTAACATATGTTGTACTTCATGTGCACATCACCTTACTAATCATATGTATCTGTAATGCAGCTTGACAAAAATCTTTGTCCACACCTCACAGATTTTGGTTTGGCAGAATACAAGAATGATCTTAAGGGAGTATCTATTGAGAATTGGAAATCTTCTGGAAAGCCTACTGGTGGTTTTCACAAAAGGAATATGGTTGGAACACTCATTTACATGGCTCCTGAAATATTAAAAAAAGAGTTGCATACGGAAAAGTCAGATGTATACAGTTTTGGAGTATCAATCAAGTAAGCATATTGTTATCTTCCATTCATGCTGTTTTTGGTTATGTAAGAGAGGTAGTCTGGAAAGATGTGTCGTCATACGAGGAACCAGTTGCAACAGATTTTTCTTGATGCAGAATGCTATTTTTGTGTTTCTGAGTTGATTAGCTTGGTTCTCAAGTTTGGAAATGCATTCTAGAGTTGAAATCTACCAACATATCTTTTCTGTCTTTCTTTTGTAAAGCAGTGGACAATCTAGCAGATCTGTGGACGGACTATCATCCACCTCTTCTGATTCTTCCTTTCTCAAATAGAGAATATTCGTACATACTGAAACTTACAGACATAACTTCTGGAAATTAATATTGCTTGTCAACCTTAGTTATGCTAGAAGGTAGGCAGCTTGCTTTAGGTACTTGTTTGGACTAACACTTCAACCATATAAACTGGTCATATTTTATCAAATAAGCTGGTGGCTCAGTGGTATTATAATATACTAGGATCATGGGACTCTGAAGATTGAAAAGAAAACTTGGTGTACACTTGGAGGAAGAAAAAGTAAGACATGGAAAATGAGGCAAAGCAATTGGAATAGTTACAGATTAGATAGGCTGATGAAGTTGTTGGTTAGGCAGTTGAAGTTGTTAGGAGCAGGGACCTAGGTAAATAGTAGGAGATAGGTAGAAGTGGGTTTCATTCTAAGTTTCAGATTTCAGAACTGTGCAGTGGCAAGAAACCATTGGAAGGAAAATTCTCTCCTTTGGTCTTTGTCATTCAATCAACCATTACAGAACTGTTCTTTCTCTTCCTCTCTTCTATGTCAGCTTATTTTTCACTCTCAGCCTCAGGTCTTTGATAAAGCATATATAGATAACAATATTAATTTAAGTTTTGCTTTGTGAATTAATAACTTTCTTGGGTGTGCTGCAGTGAACTCCTTACTGGTGTTGTGCCATATACCGATCTTCGTGCAGAAGCACAGGTCAGTCTAACTAATTTATGTGTAGGTAGTTTGAATTTATTGCTTGTTTATAGAAATATGACTTGTTCTATGAATAAGATGAAGTATATAGACTTTATATTTTTATTGATAAGCATGGTTTTTTTTTCTCTAGACTGAAAAACACTTCTTTTACTGTTTTAAATGTTATTTAATCCTTGTGACCATCCTCAAGGGAACTCTGGCTCATCAATGGGATCCTTTTTTGGTTTTTAACTAGCCCTTGGGGTGAGGAATGATTCTTGGGTCAAATGATTTGTATGGTTTTTCACTTCCTAAAGCTCATAAGAAAGCATTAATTTCCTAAGAATCAAAATAATGCTCAGTATGCTACCATATGATATAGGTGATGGAGAAGATTAACAGGGCTTTTAGAAAATAGGAATGATTCAATTTAATGACAATATAGTTAGTCTCCTTGACACTACATTTATATTGAAAATAAAGATTAATACCAGAATGATCGGCCCAACCCAATAATACAAAATAGCCTAATAAGTATATATATATATATATATGAAATTGACTATTTATTTATATGGAAGTATAAGAAGCTCTGTAGCCGAAACAGAAGACAATTACTCAAAGAGTGGAATGATAAAAGAGAAAAAAAAGGAGAGAAACACTCAAGACAGCTGCTAGCAAGAAGAGAGACCCTCAAAGGAGTTTAGAGAAATCCTTGCCTAAATATCCTAAACACCCTCTCTATCCAATTCCATCATGCCCTCCTCTCTCCACCCCTTCCCTCCTTTTATTTGCTCTTTTCATGATTCCATATTTTACCCCTCCAATCCCCATTGCCCAGCTATCCATTTACTCAGGCTCCTCTCTCTCTCCTCTAACAAAATTATCCAACTCGTGTTGAGCCCTTCGTTGATACACATGGGTTAGAGGCCTATCAATACCCTCCCCAACAAGCAGCACCTTGTTCTCAAGGTGAAAGTCTGGGAACATTGACTAAATGAGGGAAAATTTTTCCCAAGTATTATCATGATCAGGTAGATGAGCCTACTTGATTAGGACTTTAGTTTTTACATTCACAAGTTATCTTGTGGCTAGAATTGCCTTTGGAGCAACTTGTAGTTACTTTTCTGTAGAAAGAAACCTAGAGTGTTTTTAGCTTGGGACACTAGCTGGTGGAGCACACTTCAGCTGGGAAACATGGAAAATTGGATGCACCCTTGAAGATTTAGGTAATTGTGCAACCTATACGTGACCACACCCACCTTCTTCAGAATCTTAAAGGAACCATAAAATCGTGGACTTAATTTTTCATTGGGTCTTTTAGCCAAAGACTTAAGCTTATAAGGCTGACTCTTCAAGTAAACCATGTCACCTGCTCGAAATTCAACTTCTCGCCTTTCTTTATCTACATACTCTTTCATTCTATTTTGTGCCTTTAATAGATTCATCTTCAACTCAGCTAATATGCTGTCACGTCACATGAGTAGTTGATCAACTTCAACCACGATAGTACTACTCTTCCAGAAAGGAATAATGGAAAGAGGATCTCGACCCTTTAATGCCTTAAAGGGGCTCATTTTGATAGATGCATTGTAGGAAGAATTAAACTAGAATTCTGCCCAAGCCAGCCACTTAACCCAATGATTAGGATGATCATTGACAAAACAACGCAGATATGTCTCCATTGTCTGACTAGTAACCTCAATTTGACCATTTGAATGAGAATGATAAGCTGAACTAAATCGAAGTTTAGTGTTGAAAAGCCTGAACAATTCATGCCAAAACATACTAATAAAAACACGATCCTTGTTAGAAACTATAGTGGTAGGGAATCCATGTAATCGCATAACTTCCTTGACAAATGTTGCTGCCACTCCCTTAAAAGTATAAGGGTGTTGCAAGGGGATGAAATGGGCATACTTAAGCGATCAACAAACACCATAATGGTATCAGCCCATTAGACTTGGGTAGCCCACCAATAACCATGGAGATGTCCTCTCACACATGATTTGGAATAGGTAATGGTTGGAGTAGATTGACAGGTTTGAGAGTTTGAAATTTGTTCTTTTGACACACAGAACACCCCGACACATTGTTCTATGTCTCTTTTCATACCATTCCAATAGAAAACCATAGCTAATCTCTTGTACGTCTGTGTGACTCTTAAATGGCCCCCTTATAGAGATGCATGAAATTCCTCTAATAACAAAGGAATCCTTGCTAACTTAGATGGTAAAACCAATCTTCCCTTGTACCATAGGCAGCCCTTAGATATTGAGTAACAAAGATGGGCCTTGGGATGCTATATCACTTCTTGAAGAGTGTGCTTCAATGAATTATCTGTTAGTAACTCTTAAGACAACTCCACCAAATTAGAGGTAGTTATCATAGAAATTCCATGACAATCCTTCACCCAAGATAATGCATTTGCAGCTTTGTTCTCAGAACCTGGTTTATATTGAATTTCAAACTCTAATCCCAACAACTTAATCACCCACTTCAATTGATCCCTCGCTAACACCCGCTACTCCAATAAATACATTAAACTTTTTTGATCTGTTCGAATAATAAAATAGTGTTGTAGTAAAAATTGACGCCATTTCTGCATAGCAAAAACTATAGCCATAAGTTCCCTCGTAAACTGACTTTGTCTGAGACTTGGTTGAGAGTGCTTGGCTAATGAATGCCAATGGTTTGCCTTGTTGCATAAGCACTGCTCCTATGCCGTACCCAGAAGTGTCTGTTTCTAATTCAGAAGGAAACTCAAAATTTGGCATTGTTAAAGAGTAGGCAAGCACACCATAGCCTTCTTAAGCCTTTTAAATGCTTCCTGGGTTAGGGGTGTTAGGGGCTCACCATAATCCTGTAGCCTACCACAAAACGCCGGTAATAACCTGTTAAACCCAAAAGTCCCATTAAGCTTCGAATATCTTTTGGAATCGGCCACTGTTGCATCGCCTATACATTTGAAGGATCAACTTGAATGCCTTTGGCTATTATATGTCCTAGGTACTCCAACTGATTGACCCCAAAGCTGCATTTTTTGTAATTAACCCACAACTCATGATCCTTAAGCAATTGGAACACTGTTCTTAAGTGTTGGAGATGAGAGACAACATTAGAACTATATACCAAACTATCATCGAAGAAAACTAAAACGAACCTTCGAAGATATGGTTGAAAAACTTGATTCATGAGTGCTTGGAACATGGAAGGTGTGTTGGTCAACCCAAATGACATTACCAAGTATTCATAATGTCCTTTGTGTGTCCGAAAGATTGATTTAGGAATGTCATCTTCCTTAATGTGAATTTGGTGGTACCTAGACTTCAAGTCTAATTTAGAGAATATAGTCACTCCTCCAAATTCATCCAATAGTTCTACTGGAATTGGAAATTTATTGGGGACAATGATGTTATTGAAAGCTCTATAATCTACACAATTTGTTGAGGAGATATGATATTTGATGAAGAATCCCACGAGAAGCCTTAAAGGTACACAATGGAGTAGATAGATATTTGTGAGCACTATCACTTTTCAAGGTACGAATAAGAATACCAAATTGAGTTTTTATTATGTTTCAAAAAGATTGAAATATGGACAATGAATTAGGACAATCTTTCAAGTAAATGTAAGTACAATGATAAAAATCATTTGTAACAAAATATTTTGACCCTAAGTAAAAACAATATGACTAAGATCCCAAACATCCAGGTGAACCAAAACAAAAAAAAAGCAATGCTCGACTTGAGAGACAATTATTAAAAAAATTATGAACATGTTTACTTGATTGACGTGAGTAGTCTATGTACATAGTTGTTAACCATGTTCACAATAATTCTTAACTAAGGACATTTAAGAGTAGTGTTTTGATTTTAACTAGTCAAATATTGCGATCAAGTCATATAATTGATAATTGAGGACATTGAACTTACTAGTCTAAGAATTTTATGATATTGATTTAATTTATACAAGTAAAAAAATAAAAGAGAATGAAATGCCTCATAAATTAACTAAATGACATAATATCATTTAAAGTAGTAAGATTGGCATCTAGAGCATACACTACTCTAGTCAACAAAAATGCTCCCATTACATCCGTAGTAGTAGATCACTACATGAAGCATGAAACCCATGCCCAGATCGCCTAAAAACACTTGAAAACCCCCTCAATAGTGATTGGAAAAAATTGTATCGATCCTTGAGAAAGGTTGATTGGCAATATGTGAAAAGGTGAGGCAAGGTTCTCCCTTTCTTTCTTTTTTATGTGATAAAAGAAAAAAAAAACGAGGGTTTGCTAGATTATTCTTTAAATTGCTCTAGTTAGCATGTTCGAGAACATTAAAAGGAATGTTAGAAAATAGGAATTAGTAATGACATCTCAATGCTATAGTCTCCTAATGTCTATTTTATTACTATAATAAGGATCAATTCAAGAAAGATAGACCCAGCCCTATAATACTAAATAACCTAATAAGCTTATATAACTTAATAACTATTCTCTAATAGGAGGGAAAGTAAAATTTGAGTTTGTTATTTAAATGATAATTGATAGAATATATAAAAATATTAAAAAATATCCTATCATACCTTAGATTATCCTTTATAATGTGGGATTTTATGTAAGTAGGATAATGATATTGTAATTAGAGAAAAATAAATACAAATAAATAGGATAATTACAATAATGTTGTAATTATAGTAATGTTGTAATTAGGGGAATTATATTGTAATTGTGGTAATTAGGTAACTGAATATCTTTATAATTAATTTTTATACCAATGATCCCTACTATAAATACATGTTCCGATGTGTGGTTTAAACACATGGATTCATTTTATTTCTTCTCATTTTTCTCTCTCATCATGGTATTTAGAGTCTAATGAGAAGCAACTCTAATCTGTGACATACTCAGTGAGTCCACTATTCATTGACAATTTTATTCGGCAACCATATTTTCTCTTCGATTTTGAATCTCCATCTTCCTTGCTGACTATAACCATCTTTGATCCTCCTAAGCTTGAGACCCTTGTCTTTACCAACCATGTCACTATTCCCCTTTCTACTAAGCAATTGGATGGTAAGAATTATGCTATTTGAGCTTCTAACATTTGTCTTTGGCTTATAGGATTGGATTGTGATGCTACCTTACCACTAAGGTTGCTGATATTGTTAAGATTGTGTGCATGTTGGATAAAAGTTGATGCCTAACTCTGTTGCATCATTAAGGCCACCCTTCATCCTTTTGTGCATCATGTTTTTTGTGCTCATAAGACAGAAGCCATTTGGACCTAGGCTCATCTTATCTATAGTTGTTATTTGTCATTGGCCTCTTCACTAGCTTGACATAAGAAATACCTTCCTTCATGGTAATCTTATCGAAGAAGTTTATATGGAGTAACCTCTTGGATTTGTTGCTCAGGAGAAGTCTTCAAGACTTGTTTGTCATCTTTGGAGATCATTATATGATCTCTAATAGTCTCTGAAAACTTGGTTTGGCCAATTTAGTGTTTTGGTTTAGTAGTTTGGCTTGACTCAGAGCGAAGCCGGTCACTTAGCTTTCTTTTATCAGTCAATCATAAGATCCATTTACCTATTAGTGTATGTAGATGAGATTGTTATTGCAAGTAGCGATCATTGTGGCATTGCACAAGTAAAACAACATTTTTTGTCACCATCTTCAAACAAAAGATCCTGGCAAACTTCTATACTTCTTAGGGATAGAAATTGCATAATCCTAGAATGACTATGATTTTTCAAAGGAAGTATGCAATAGACATCCTAGAAGAAACTGGATTGATGAGTTTTAAACATATTGACATTCCTATGGATCCTAACGTGAAACTTATACTAGGACAGGGGAAGTCACTTTTAGATCTAGAGAGAGATATAGAAGATTGGTTGGTAAACAGAACTATCTCACTTGTCCAAACATTTCCTTTGCAATTAGTGTGGTAAGTCAGTTTCTTAACTCTCCATGCGAAGACTATTTGGATGCAGTAATCCGCATCCTTAAGTATGTTAAAGGAAGTTTAGACAAGGCTCTCTTATATGAAGATAAGGGTCATATCCAAGTTGAAGGATATTCAAATGCAAATTGGACAGGCTCTCTCATTGATAGGTGGTCCATCTTTTGGCTATTGCATCCTTATTGGTGGTAATTTAATTTCTTCGAAAAGTAAAACAAAATGTTGTTGCACAATCTAGTGTAGAAGCACAATATCGAGCTATGACTTTAACCACTTGTGAGCTCATTTGGCTCAAGTAGTTGTGTAAAAAGATGAAGTTTGATGAAATTAGTCAAATGAAATTTATTTGGGATAATCAAGTAGCACTATATATTGCCTCAAATCCTGTATTACATGAGAGGACCAAACATATTGAGATAGATTGTCAATTTATTCGAGAGAAGATCTAATCTGTAAATATCATTACTAACTTTGTCAACTCCAATGATCAATTGGCATATGTTTTAACTAAATCTTTGAAAAACTCTAGAATTAACTACATATGTAACAAGTTTGGTGTATATGATTTATATGCTCGAGTTTGAGAGGGTGTGTTGGATTCTATATAAATAGGATAATGATATTGTAATAAGAGAAAGATGGAAACAAATAAATATGGTAATTACATAATGTCGTAATTATAGTAATGTTGTAATTAGGAAAAGTATATCGTTGTACTTGTGGTAATTAAGTAACTTGGATATCTCTATAATTGACTCTTGTACTAATGATCCCTACTATAAATATATGTTCTGTTGTGTGGTTGAAATATAAGATTTTATTCTATATCTTCTCACTCTTCCCTCTCAACAACTAGTTTTCCTATTTCCTTGTTATCTTATAGGGTAGTTACCATATTTCCATGTCTTATCATGATTTGTTTTCTTAATTAGGATTATGATTAGTATAAATAAACGTTAGTTAGTACTCTACATCAGAGAACACATTAGAACATGTAATGCATTTCCTTTGATATCAATTCTCTTTCATTCTTTCTTATCTTTCTCTCCTCTATACACACAAAACTCTATAATTTCAATGGTATTAGAGCCTGTCATAAGCTTTTGATGTGGACCAGTAGTTGCATTCATTACAACCACTTGCACAACATCGCATTCATTGCAGCTATCCATGTTCTAGATGTTTAATCTTAGAAGTGCGGAGGGTGGGTTGAGATCTCTCATTAACTAGGAATATGGTCTAAATACCCCTTAGAAACTTTAGGCAATCCTCCTTTCTTGAGCTAGCTTTTGGGGATTTAGGCCTAATCCAAATTCTAAGTTGGTATCAGAGTCTATCTTAGGTTTGATATTGGATCTGAAACTCTGCCTTTGCAAACAAACCACTAGCTGCCTTCATTGCCACCCCCACAATTTTGCCTTCATTGCAGTTGCCTAGGCTACCTTTATTGCAGCTGTTCACACTCTAAGGTGTTTAATTTTGGATGTGTGAAATGTATGTTGAGATTCTACATTAATTAGAGAGTATGGTCAAAATAGAGCTTATGAAGGCTGAGCAATCTTCACGAGTTAGATTTTGGATTGAGTTAGGCCTTGTCCAAATTCAAAGAATAATTCTAATTATTTTTAAGAAATTTTTAAACCATTAGCACAATTACATTTAGTTTGAGATATCCAACTAATTGAGTTTTATGTTACATAAGATAAAACTAATATATATAGTTGTCAACATAGTCATTTTTACATCTAAACAACAAACTTTTGGTTCGATTGATAGTTTTTGTAATTATTTTGCTGGAGGCTTGCTTGTTTTGCATATTGGAACTTTCATAGAACATTGTTTGGCTATGTTTAACACTTTTTTTTTTTCAAACGTGTTTGTGACGATGATATTGATTAATGCTTACTGATGACAGGCTCACACAGTGCTTGAAATGAACTATACTGAGCAGCAACTAACAGCGGCTGTTGTTTCTGATGGATTACGACCAGTCCTTGCTACCGAGGAGTTGGGCATACCATCTAGATTATTATCAATGATACAAAAATGCTGGGATGCAAATCCTAAAAACAGACCTTCCTTTGATGACATTGTCAAGGAACTTGATTTTATTATGGAGCACAGGAAGTTAAAGAAGGAAGAAGATATGCATATAAGACCTTGTAATTTGCTAGTTAATGAACCTATGGACAAGACCAATCACCTTTCGGCTTATCAAGAAAGTATTAGCTGGTCCACTCAAGGGGAACTTTTGGCTAGGAGTGCCTCTAGTGCAATTGATTCTGGTTTGATAACTTGGTGCGAGTCTAATGAGGAGCCTTTGGCTTATCATCCATTACTGTCTTGGGGATCTTATGCTACGTGTGGGAGAAGGGAAACTATGGAGGATACACATTTCATTCTGCCCCGTATTTGCAATGAAAAAGATGTCTATGCTTTTGGTATCTTTGATGGCCATAGGGGTATGTATTAGTAATTTAGCAAATATCTACATTTTGTTTGATTATATTTTAGGGAAAAATAGATTACATTACTAGTAGAGTTATATGGACCTAAGGTTGTTGATAACTATTGAAATTATGGTATTTTAGGCATATAGAGGGAGGAGGAGAAATAAAAGAAAATAAAAGAGAATTGATATTATTAAGATATAATATGATGGAATGTTTTGATATATTCTAATGCAGAGTACTAACCCTTATTTATGCTAATTATAATCCTAATTAATTAAAGAAATAGGTCATGATAAAAATAAGAAAATATGGTAACTAATTCTAAGAGATAATGAGGAAATAGGAAAATTAGTCCCAAAAGATAATCTAAGATTGTTAGAATACAGTTAGTTTTCTACTAAGAAGTTTTCTGGTAGTTAGTTTTTTATTTTTATCTTATCTGTTAGTTACAACAGAATTCAGTTAGCTACCACTGTAGGTGTATAAATCCAAACTTTTGTATTCCAATTACTTAGGTAATTCAATATATCAATTCTCATTTTGTAACATGGTATTTAGAGCTTCTATTCGATCCTAACACATGGCTACACTGCTTGAAATTCCGCCACAACCAGTGGTTCTGGCTACCGCTATAGTCACATTCTCTCACTCTATTTTTGTAAAGCTAGACCAGAAGAACTATCTTCTTTGGAAGCACCAGGTTCAAGCTGTTATCAAAGCTCATCGTCTTCATCGTTATGTTGTTAATTTAGAGATTCCTTCACGTTTTCTCTCTAAAGACGATCGCAATTGTACACATATCAATGAAGCCTATCTTCGCGAGAACAATAGGATCAACTTCTCTTTTCTTGGTTTCTCTCCTCTCTTTCTGAATCTATCCTCACTCGTGTCGTTGGATGCACTCATTTTTGGCAACTTTGGGATGAAATTCATGAATTTATTGGCTTGCACACACGAGCAAAAGCTCATCAATTCCGTTTTGAACTTTGCAACATCAAGAAAAGTTCTTGCACTATTTCTGACTATCTGCTTTGCATAAAGTCTTTAATTGATTCTTTGATTTCTATTAGTGAACCACTGCCTCCACACGACCATATCGACGCTATTCTTGATGGCTTACCTGAAGAATATAATGTTTTCGTCACCTCCATTAATACTAGACTTGAATCATTGCTCCTTGCTCATGAAGCTCAACTTGAGAAAAATTGACAGGCTTCTTTGACTGATGCACTTTTTGTAAATCTTACTAATGTTTCCAATCAAAATTCTTCGACCTCCTCTTCTTCAACTAACAATCACTTTCCTGCCCACAACTCTACCCAAGGTTTTGATAACTCAAATTCTTGGAATCAGTTTCGAGGAACTAGTCATAGTTATTGAGGACAAGGTTGTCATACACAGTCTCACTATTTTGTAACCTGCCAGGTATTCCATAACCTTGGGCACGATGCTCTTGCTTGCTATCATCGCTTCAATCATGCCTACCCAACTTCTTCCTATTATGGATCTCCACAGTCCCCACATCCTGCAACAATAACATCCTACTCGGCACAATCACAGCAGTCTACTCCTTTTGAAATTGCTCCCACAGTCCCACCATAACCAAGCTCACCTCATTCCGATGCCTTTTTAACCATGCTTCATCCTCCCACTTCTCAAGAATGGTTCCTTGATTCTGGAGCAACTCACCATGTCACTCCTTACCCTGCCAATTTGCAGCTTAGCACCATATTCCAAGGTCCAGATCAAGTGTTCATTGCCAATGGTCAAGGTTTGTCTATCACCTCCATTGGTCAATCTTATTTTCAGTCCCTTATTTAGTCACACACAACACTAGCTTTTAAAAACATGTTGCTAGTTCCCTCTATTACCTGGAACTTGGTCAATGTGAGTAGATTTGCCAAAGACAATAATATATACTTTGAGTTTCATCCCAAGTTGTGTTAAATGTCAGGACACACATGAGACTGTGCTTGAAGGGTCCTTCGGAGTTGATGGGCTTTACAAGTTTCACCACATGCAGTTGCCATATAAGTTCTGAAAATGTTGCTCCATCTGATATTTTTCCTTTCCTACTGTATCTACTGTATCTACTTCTCCATCATCACTCTCATACACTGTTTGGCACAACAGGCTAGGTCACCCACACCATACTACACTTAAGACAGTATTATAGCATTGTAAAGTAGCTTTTACTCATAAAGATGACTTGGTTGTTATGCATGCTGCCTAGGCAAGGCTCATCGTTTTCCCTCATCTCCTTTCAATTTCTATCTACATTCAACCATTGCAATTAATTTTCAGCGATTTATGGGGACTAGCTCCCATGTTGTCTACTACTGGTTTTTCCTACTTTATTTTCTTTATTGATGCACATATGTACTACACCTGGATTTATCTCTTAAAGTCAAAATCTAAAGTTGTACATGTATTTAAGCAGTTTAAAAACATGGTTAAAGCTTAGGTCAATACACTAATTAAATTTGGACAAACAGATTGGGGACGAGAGTTTTGCCCCTTTACCAAAATGCTCGCCGACTTTGGTATCATTCATAGAATCATTTGTCCACACACACACCACCAAAAAGGCACTATTGAAAGAAACCATCGACATATAGTCGAAATGGGTCTTACTCTTCTAGCTCATGCATTACTTCCTTACAAGTTCTGGGATTATGCATTTCTTACTACTGTGCATATTATCAATTATCTTCCTTCAACATCTATTCATGGGAAGGTGCCTCATAGTGAGCTTTTTAAGACAAAACCTGATTATCATTTTCTTCTCACATTTGGATGTGCATGCTATCCTTTCCTACGCTTGTATAATCCTCACAAACTTAACTTTCACTCTCATGAGTGCATTTTTCTTGGGTACGTAGCAAATCACAAGGGATACATTTGTCTCTCCCTCTGCCCAATCTATATCTCCAAAGATGTTCTCTTCCATGAACGAAGTTTTCCTTGTCACCTTATTTCCTCCACATACATCCTCCTCTTCTTCATCCAGCTGGTTCCATCGTCACTTATTCCCACTTTTCCCTCCACCTTTAATGATACTTCACATGCAGCTATTGAAAGTCTAACATTTGACCCTTCTACTACCACAACAGAGAATGTCTCTACCTCTTCCACTGCTGACAATCATTCATCTTCTTCTCCTAGACCAATTTCCACTCATCCTATGCAAACTAGGTCCAGATCTGGAATTATACAGCGACGACTTCCTCCCACTATACCTTTAACCCATGTTGAACCTCTCACTGTTCAGAAAGCACTCTCAGATCCTTCTTGGCTTGCAATAATGCAAAAAGAGTACTCAGCTCTTCTTGCTAACAATACTTGGTCTCGTGTTCCTCTTCCACCTCATCATGCTGCCATTGGATGCAAATGGGTCTTTCGAGTTAAGGAAAATCTAGATGGAACAATAAATACCTACAAAGCTCACTTAGTTGCTAAGGGATTTCATCAAAAGTTTGGTTTTGAGTATATTGAAACTTTCTCTCCAATTGTTAAACCTGTCACCATTCGTATTATTTTCACACTAGCACTAACAAATCATTGGTGCATACAACTTGATATTAATCATGCTTTCCTCAATGGTTACTTAAATGAGGAGGTATACATGGCACAACCTCCTGGATTCATAGTCCCAGATTCATTCCTTGTGTGTAAGCTAAATAAGGCACTCTATGGCCTTAAACAAGCCCCTAGGGCCTAGTTTGAAAGACTCACTACCACGCTTTGCAGTTTCGGTTTTAAGTCAAGCCACTGTGATCCCTCCTTATTCATTCTTTCCAGTCCTACCATCACTGTCTGTATTCTGGTGTATGTTGATGATATTCTAATCACTGGAAATTCTCCTACTTATATTTAGAAATTGATTGCTCAACTTAACTCAGTTTTTGCTCTAAAAGACCTTGGCCCTGTTGATTATTTTTTGGGTATTGAAGTAAAACACCTCAACAATGACTCTCTTCTCTTATCTCAGTCCAAATACATTCATGACATTCTCCATCGTGCAAACATGACCACTGTTAAAGGGATAGCCACTCCTATGACTAGCAATACCAAATTATCAAAATATGGATCAGATTATGCATCAAACCTAAGTTTGTATCGATCCATTGTTGGTGCCTTACAATATGCTACCATCACTTGTCTTGAACTAAGCTACAGTGTAAATAAAGCATGTCAATTTCTCTCTCAACCTCTTGAGAGTCATTGGAAATTAGTTAAAAGGATTCTTAGGTATTTTCAAGGAACGATCTTTCATGGTCTTTTACTACAACTTGCATCCTTTCAAAATCAACTACTTATTTAGGCCTTTTGTGATGCTGACTGGGCTACAGATCCTGATGATAGACGCTCTAATTCTGGAGCATGCATTTATTTTGGTCCTAATCTAGTATCTTGGTGGTCCAGAAAGCAAACACTTGTTGCTCGATCTAGTACTAAAGTAGAATATCGCAGTCTGGTAGCCAGTATCACTAAAATTTAGTGGATTCAATCCTTGTTACAAGAACTTAAAATTCCTACAACCACACCTACAATCTATGCTGATAACATCAGCACCGTATCTTTGGCTCACAACCCTATTCTTCACTCTCGCACTAAACATATGGAGTTGGACTTGCACTTTGTTTGAGGAAAGGTCATTAACAAAAGTCTCAGTCTCTCCCATTCCGTCTCATGATTAGATTACTGACCTTCTCACCAAAGCCTTGGAAACTATAGGATTTCATCTACTTAAACCCAAACTCAGTTGTTGATCAGTTCTTCCAAACATCTCAACCCACCTAATTTTGAGGGGCTAATGTTAGAATACATAGTTAAGAAAGTACAACTTAGGCTCCTTGGTTAGTTTTCTGTTAGTTAGTTTTCTGTTTTTATCTTATCTATTAGTTACAACAGAATTCAGTTAGCTACCACTATAGGTGTATGTATAAATCCAAAACTCTTGTATTCCAATTATTCAGATAATTGAATATATCAATTCTCATTTTGTAACAAAGATATGATAAAATATTTTTGAATATTTTCATATATTTTAACAATAAGTAAGGTGTGTGAAGAAGGAAAAGAGGTGCAATGCACCTGATTATACCTAGGAGAAGGAAAGAGTATCTAACTGCCAACTAGGCAGTGGAGTGGGGACGGATGCAATGGGTCTGTTGTAATGAGAGAGAATATAAGCAAGGGGGAGAGTGGGTAGTGGAGGAGGCTAGAATTAGAGAATTGGGAACTTGGGAGAGAGCTAGGCCTCCCAAAAACCTAAAGCTGTTTTTCCTTTAATTTCTTCATGCTTCACTGTATATGCAGTTACTATTAGATATTGCTTCATCTTGATCAGACCTAACATTAAATAAAAGAGTATATTTCCTCTCATTATACTTGTTGATTTTCCGGTACCTATCATAGAGCATGAAAATAATCTTTATGCTATGCTTGGGCATTCTTGTAGAAGAACAATGCAATGCCTAATATGTTGAAAAGTCGTAGAAAATCAAGGATTTGAAATACTATTCTCTTGAAAATTGGGCTTGGCTTTAACTCAAACCCAAAAGCTAGCTCATAGGGCGAGAGGTGCCCTTAGTTTATATATATGCATGGTTGTCCTTATCACTAGGCAATGTGGGGCAATACACCCCCCTCTCACCCAGGATTGGACAACTGGACGTCTGGGCGTGAAATTTGCAAGATTAGACATCTGTAGGTGGCCCATTAACAGATTTTGGATAGGATTTGATACCATGTTGAAACTTGGGCTTGGAACTCCATTCCAAAAGCTAGCTTATATATGTATGGTTGACCTTACCACTAGCCAATGTGGGACTTGCAATATATTCCAACAAGTACATGAATCTCTTTTTGATTTTAGTTACATGCACTTGTAACATACTTCTATGCATTAATTAGTTGCCTTTTTTAATAGGATAAACAACTTAAGTATGACAATTCAAATTCCTACTTTTCTTGTATAGCATTATTGATAGCCCTTTTTGTTGCCTCTATTTGTTTCCAAATAAAGTATTCTCCTTTCTCTTCCAAATATTTTTTTGTGTTAGTTTATGTGGGCATATTCCACATAGTGGAGAAAGGCTTCGGTATTGTTGTAGTAGTAGGTCATTTGAGTGTGTAATATACTAATATATGTGGGCATTTTTCTAAACAGGATATGTTATAAGGTCCTTTAGTGCCCTTTTTTGGGGAAAATATGAGAAGCAATTTTTATGGTGTGAAGGGAGATAGTATTATGATTGTATTAGAGCACCAGTGTTCAAACTGTCACTGAACACTCAGCTTGAGACTGGAACATGAAGTTCAGGATAAATGCATCAGAAGCAAAACTGTGATGCTCCACTTCAGTGGATGACAATGCCACAACAGTTTACTATTTGGAACATTGTGAGACTATATTAGGTCCTAGGGAAAAAATGCACTAGAGGTGGACCTCCATTCATCGGGATCAGAAACCCTGTCAGGTTCCCAATAACAGTGAATAGGTGGTGGTGTCTGAATAGAAGCTGATAGGAGGCTTGAATGAAGCTAGGAATCTGGACAATGGAAGCAGCAATGGAGTTTTCATGGAGAATGGACTGAATGCACTTGCTTAAAGTTGGAGGCGCCACCAAGGAATGGATGAGCCACCTTCTCCGCCACCTTGGAGGAGCCAAGGATAAAGAGAAATCCTCACACTCTAACTCGGAGAGGAGAGAAAGGAGAAGAGAGACATGCTCTCAATTCACTCACAAATCTGAATTATGATTCAAAAGTTGCAAAATGAGCCATAAGTAGCCTTTATATAGGCCAAAGGAGGTGCTAAATGCGAGGGAGTGCATGCGGCCTTGGATTCGCATAGGGAGAGGGGATTTGGGCTTGGATGCAAGCCTAATAATGATGTCCTCTTCTACCCTCAATGCAGCCTCTAATTGGGATAGGACAGGCCCAAAACCTAAGCTAAAAAGTATACAGAAATTGGGCCCAAGCCTATACAATTTGGGCCCAATAATAATCTAAATTCTAAAATATAGAAAAAAGTCTAAGTCCTAAGCTAATCTCTACGAAGCCATGTGATGATGGGAAAGGTGGAAGTCTGAGGAGGGGCATCATCCTGAAGGCTCAACAGTGCATCAACATCTCCCTGAAGCTTTCTGGCTCTGATTCTGGTGATGGGCCCAATGGGTCCAATAGTCCTGCCTGGTGGTACCTCTACAGGAGTGCTCTTTGTAGTGATCTTGCATCAGAACAGGCTGTGGATATAAGCCATGTGTAATAGTCCCTTTCATTACACAAAGAAGGAAGTTCTTATCATCAAACTTCTGCGAGATTGCATGTAACAAGATGATATATGCTTGTGTAGGAATTGTGCCTGCAGAAGTTGAATATGCTGGTGGCAGACACGAATTAAGTGGTGAAGGGGTTTGCCAGGAAGGCTGTCAATGATGGTGGAGGAGGCTGCAAGAAATTTTTGGAAGCCACTGAGTGGGATCAACAACCAGCTCTAATACCATATTGAAAAACAGTAACTGAGAAAATTTGAGTGGAGAGAATATGAGAAAGCTGAATTCTAAACCTGTTATTGAAACAGAGCATGTTGGGTAAAACATTTTCTTAGGAGAAATAATTGGTTATTTATAAAAATTTAATCATGAAGTTGGTAAAAATAAAGTGATATTATTTATTCAAAATAAGTTGAATCAAACTTGCCCCGAGTGTCCAAAAGGTACTTGTAGAGATAGGGAGAGAGGGTTATCACATCCCTGTTACAATATCATAACCCTGCATTACTCATAGCTAACCTTAGTTATCCACTCTAACTAATAACTGCTTGATGACTGTACTAACAATTGCCAACTGGGTAGTGAGAACGGCCACACTAAAGTTACATGGGGCTACTACATACACAATAAACACATTCTAACTTTGCTAAAGGATTTGGATGGATGTTCTTGGTAAGATTATTGATTTATGTTCTTGGTATGGTTATTACTTCAATAAATATAATTGTTACACGTGAAGATGATCTCAATGACCATTCATGGTAATATTATAGCTTAAAAGCATGAAATGTGCTTGTGCAGGTGCTGCAGCTGCTGAGTTTTCTTCTAGAGCAGTACCAGTAATTCTGCAGACTTCAGGTTTGATGGGCAGGTGTATTTTACTCTGGCTGAACTTTTCCCATCCTCATTCTTTTTCCCATCAGTTCTCTGATCTTGGATGTTTCATTCTTTAATATGTTAATGCAGTCCTGCTAATGCACTAGTGGAAGCATTCATTAGGACAGATGCTGCCTTCAGAAAAGAGCTTGATTCCTATCGCAAATCCAAAAGATGTATCCAGAAGGATTGGCATCCTGGATGTACAGCAATTGCTGCTCTTATAGTCAGGAACAAGCTATTTGTTGCTAACATTGGTGATTGCAGGGCAATCCTATGTCGTGCTGGTAATCCAATTCCTCTAAGTAAGGTGAGCTGAAAATTGCTGCTGTTAACTCCTGCTTAGAGGGCATTTGGAAGAGCTTATAAAGTTTTATTTGAGCTTATCAAAATAGCTTACAGCTCTTGTAAGCTTTTTTTTATCTTATTTCAATAAGCTTCTTGGTAAAGCTTATCAAAGTAAGCTCTTTTTAACTTATTTTAATAAGTTTCACGATCAAATTTATAGCATAAACTATCTTGTGATTGGTAAGCCCTTAATTAAGTTTCTTGCGCAAATGCTCTCTTATTTACTTTATTATTCCTTCATGTTTTTCAATTTAGACTAATAAAATCTTAAACACTATTAGGATCATGTTGCAAGCTGTCTTCAAGAGAGAGAACGTGTTATTCGTCAGGGGGGGCATGTACATTGGCAAGTTGATACCTGGAGAGTTGGTCATCCTGCCCTTCAGGTTTGTTCAAATTGATTGCTATGGTGTATATTGTCGGAAATGCATGGATATATATATGTATCTTCCACATGCATTTTGTGAAATTGGAATCTGCGCTCATGTTTTCTTTTAAATACCCTCATTTTCATTATTTTATTATATAAAGTTTACTGTTATAAATATTAATAGGGAGATTACTGATAGCCCATGCTTTGCAAAATTTGTTTCTGTGCTGATGAATAATACTCTTACAACCAATGATATATTTTCACGATGAAAGTTTTGCGTGGGTGGGGGAAGCAATGTTCTTGTTCAGTTACAAATTTTTACAGTTCCTTTCTGGTCTTTTTGCTGAGGTGGCATGATGCTCACATGAATTCCAACTCCTGCTAATCTACAATCTTGTGCTCTATTGGAAAAGTAGTGGTGCAATCACATTTGCAAGGCATTCAAATGCAACACTAGTTGCGATTATATTTGATATTCTACTGGAGTAAATATAGTTCTCATTTTCCATTTCAGAAAGTAACTGGCATATATCCTGGATGAAAAGGTTATGTTGTGTTTATTTGACTAGTTTCCTGATGGTAGTAGGAACAGTGTCAGGAGTGCCTTCTGAAAATGGGTTGTACAATTACTTCTAGGTTTTCATCTGTTGCATGAGTCATGTGTTCTGGGATTACATGTGGAGCCAAGTCTAGCCATTACTGTTTTGATACATAAAGCCCAATTGGTTCAATAATGTCAATCCATTTTGCTTTCTCTTTTCCCTTTGTTTTAACATCTGGCACAAATGATCTTGTGTTAACAAAATGATTTCAGCAGACAATGTTATTAATGGCCATTTGAACTTTTACCATTTGCTGATGCTAGTAAAATCCACTGTTTTTTTAACACAGGTTACTCGTTCAATTGGTGATGACGATCTAAAGCCTGCTGTAACTGCAGAACCTGAGATAACTGAGAGTACCTTATGTGGAGAGGATGAATTTCTGGTTAGTAGTTTCACGCTACACTGTTATTTGCATGAAGTTTTTGATGAGCATTGGATCTTTAGATAAGTTTTCTGTTTGAAATATCTTAAAATACTGCATTGGCAGATAAGTAACAGTTGATCGTTGGAATTGTAATCTTACCGATTATAATTCTTGGAAGCATTAAAAATTTCCAATGGCACTTGTGGGCAAAGCATGAAGGGCATTGTTAAGTAATGATATTCTTTTAGTTAAACTTTACTCACTAGGTGTACCTTAATAATAATTTCTTTCTAATTCATTGAAGTGCCCTTAATGATATAGATCATTATCCATTTATGTTACATGCATCATCCTCATATTACCCTAGTGCTTCTGATACTGTTTTGAAACAAGCTCTTCCGTTTATGATTAAACTATTGATAAAATTGTGGATTTAGGTCATGGCTAGTGATGGCCTCTGGGATGTCATAAGCAGTATGGAGGTCATAAATATAATAAAAGATACAGTTAAAGAGCCCGGAATGTGCTCTAAGAGGTTGGCTACTGAAGCAGTGGAACGTGGGAGCAAAGATAACATTACAGTTATTGTTGTTTTTTTACGTCCTGTATCAACAGCGGAGAGAATTTATTAGCAAACCTTTTGAATGCTCCGAAACTTGTCACAAATCTTATTGTACTTATATTTCATTATTGAATAAAACAAAATGTGTATTACTTTTTCTGTCAACCCCTCCCTTTGATGATTGATTCTGTTGATTGTAGACCTATGTTGTATTGAACCATACATGGAAGTGTGTGGTTTTAATTTGCACAAGACTTTAAGTTATGCCCAATCGTATCGTGATTCTGTCTGTAATATGGTTTTACTTCTGCCACAAACTTTGCAGGATACCCCATTCAAACTCCGCATCATAATCTGTTAGGGTAGCTGGTATGCAAACACTTGGTAGGAACATGGAAAGATACCAAAGTACTCATGCTGAAAGACCTTAGGAGGCATTTAATTTGTAAAAATATTATTTTTTGATCACTTTTAACTACAAATTACTATTTTATTTTCAAAAGTTTATATATAAAATAGTAAAACTAAATTGCTTTTACTATTGTATAAATTTTTAAAATGGGATAAAAATAAAAATAGGATGATAATTTTGTAATTTAATGAGAATAATAAATAAAGAATTATAAATCAAATGTCCTTAATTTTTTATCTGTTAGAAATTCATCATTTTTTTTTTAAATTATGACCTCAACAAATTTTCAGTAAAAAAAAATTTATACATTAACTCAATCATGAGTTCATATTTTTTCCTTCAATAGGTAAGAGAAAGATAAAGATATGTGTGAGATCTCATCTAAGAAAAAAATTTAGAAAAAGATAGAGAGAAAAGAAAATAGAAAGAAATCAATGAAAATGAAAAAAATTAAGAGAAGTGTTATTTTTTAATTGCATACCATTTAAGAATAATATTTTTAATTGTTCTAATATGATAATTGTGTAAAATATATTTTTTTAATATTAAAAAAATATTTGTTAGTTATGTAGGATATGTGTTGTTATTATTTAACATATTTATTAGTAATTGAAAATTTAATATTGTATGTAGATTTTATAATTATGATGTAGTTAAAATATTAGAGGATTGTGCATATGTAGGTTGGTTAAGTTGTGAAAAAAAATTATTACTATTTAATAAAAAATATGAAGTTACAAATTATTTTATTGATACTAAGAGATTATTATAAGGATAATAAACTAATATTAAACAAGTATATAATGCTAACATTTTTAAAAAGAGAAAATAGATTTTTAACATTTGATAAAGTTAATGAAATATAAAAATTGTTTATTAGACCAAAGAGTGGATATGTAAAATGTTATATTTTGAACATATTTTAATATTATAAAATTATTAAATATATTCTACTCTATGTTGATCATTGATACAACATATAATTCACATAAATATTGTTTGTCATTATTTAAAATTGTTGAAATAGTAGAATTAACATTTTTTTTATAAATTTTACTTTTTAAAATTTCAGCAAGTAGCTATTTTATTAATTATTATAAAAGTTAAAAAGATTATTTAAAATATTTTATAAAAATAACATAAAACTTAATAAATAATACACATTGAAACATAATAGAAATAAATTATAAAATTTTATATATTATCTAAAATATTTAGATATTCAAATAATTAGTTATAATTTTTAAAAATAACGGCTAAATAAAATATATTTTTTTAAAATACTGAATCTTGTCTGTCATATTATATTAGAAATATTAAGACAACGTATAATTAAATATCTAATTTAAAGGTTCAGAATAATAAATAAACTTATTTTAAATATTATAAAGGTAAAAATAACCTTAAATAAATTTTAAAATAATAACTTAAGACTTAAGCAGAGAAAACATTAGTTAAATAGCATAAATCATTAGTGAAGATTATTTAATTTACATATGATATAATTTAGGATAAAACTTTATTTTAAAATTTTTAAAGTTAAAATATATATTAAAAATAAAAATAAATTCATATAAAATTTTGGAATTGTAAGAAATACAAAATTATAGAAAACCGAAGATCAAACAATCAACAAACAATAAAAATTTATATTTTTATAATCCACTAGACATGTTTAAAAATATTTAAATTAAATAAAAAAATTATAATTTATTTTGAAGCTACTGTTTAAAAACAGTAAAACTTATTAGGAATTATCCTAAAATATAATTACAAAAATTTCATAACTTCACACTTAAATTGACTCTAAAATCATACAAGAACAGTCGCAAAAAAGTTCAGAAGAAAATGCAACGGAAACAAATTTTGATAAAACAATTAAGTAGGAAATTTCTCAAACTAGAGTCATTTAGCTTAAAATCTTACCTACCTGTAATCAACAATTTATTTAAACAAAATCCCTTAAGATTTATCTATGAAAATTATTTCAAATTCAATACATTTAAGTTACTAAATAAATAAATTCAGTTTGAAGAAAAATAATTTCTAAAACATAAGAAAAGTTAGCCATGAAATTTAAATTAGGTGTTTTCTCATGAAATTTACGTATATTTTTAACAAACATAATTTTCTCCATCTTTTACAAGACAAGAACAGTTTAAACACAGCTGAATCATAAAGAAAAGAAGGAACCTTTTTGCTTATAAGAAAACCAATACACTATACAAACCAATAAGTATAACTAGGCCAAAACTAAATTAGCAAAATAGTCGAATTTCAACTACGTGGGAAACATGTAACAAGAGACTGAGTTAAAAGGTAAAATCAAGCTGGAAACCTTGCCAAAATAACACCTCGTTGGAGTGATAAATTTTAAGGAAATATAGAAATCCTAGGAGGAAAGTAGTAAACAAAATACTATCCAAAACTTGGCCAACAATTCATCAACCATTCACGTTTCAG
This sequence comes from Canavalia gladiata, assembly GCA_037954105.1. Lineage (NCBI taxonomy): Eukaryota > Viridiplantae > Streptophyta > Magnoliopsida > Fabales > Fabaceae > Canavalia > Canavalia gladiata. Next base: position 44,432,957 of record CM075660.1, read on the forward strand.
GTGAAAACTCACTGCGTCTGAAATACACAAAACTAAAAAGGATATTTTGGCTGAATCTCTTGCACATTTACACCTCATGCTTAGGTGTAAAAATTAAAGAAAAAAAAGGGAAAAGCCAAGCGGTGATCTTAGTTAAAATTATGCAAAATCTGTCCAGAAATTTTACAACAAAGCCACGATGAGTCAAGTCTCCACACCCCAGAGCGTAATGCCACGATACCCCTTTTCACTGAGCCAATAAAAGAATTCAACAAGCCACCTCATCCTTATATAAATAAAATTTTACAAACAAACTAGAATTTGTAGTCAGAAGCCACCGACATTATATTACATTTTTTTATAATATTTTAAAAAATATTATCTATTAATTTTAATAATATTTTAAAAAATGTTATTGTAAAATATTATTAATAACATTTAAATTTTTTTAAAAAATATAAAAAAATATTATCTATTAATTTTAATAATATTTTTTAAAAATTTTATATTTAATATATATTAAGAAAATATAATATATAATTAGTATGGACTAAATTAGAAGAAGAATTCATTAACTAAAATACTCAGCACCTCAACGACTTAATTTAGGTAGGAATGATAAACAATTAATTAAAATAAAAAAAATTAAAAAATCATAAAAAATTTGTGCAGAAAAAATTATTGAAACAAACAGAAATCTTACCAAATACCTCAAAAAATTTTGTAATCTGGTAACATGAGCAAATGAATTTAGTTTTGGTATTAGACACTACATAAAATTTATTTTGGACCCGTAACCTTAAATTATACTTTAAATACAGCTAAGGAAATTTTATCAAATGATATTTCAAAGCATGTGAAAAATTAATAAATTCACTAAGTACACTAGAAAAAAGATAAAATTCTGCTAGTAGTTGAAAAACTGTATAAAAAGATAATTTAATACAGTAAACATATATGGATAAATTCCAGATTTTTATAATTAATTAGATAAAGTGATTAGTCGCCGGAAAAAGTCCACTAAAAAATTTATTCATTAAAAGAAATAAATAAAACAACAAAGATTAAACATTTTCTCTATGTTTTCTTCACCCTAGATTAAGAATAACTTCATCTTAGTTGCAAACCACCGCCTGGATTTTGGTTAGATGTCCAAAAATTTACAAGAGAATTTCACCAATATAAATAAAGAAACTAAATAAAAAAAAAGAGAGAAAACAATTACAAATAGTAAATAAAGAAAAGTGTACAAGTCAATCGAAGTTTTGCAACATTTAATGTAGGTAAATTTGTTGGATGAGTTCACATGTTAGTTGTAATTTTTTTTTTTTTTATAAAATTATATTTAGTTGTTTAAAGTTAGGTTTTATTTTGTATTTAATTTTAACCATTTTGAAAGTTATATTTAGTGGCTTAGTGATAGTTTTATTTTAAATTCAGTTTTAACCAATTTGAGAATGACATTTAGATAGGAAAAATTTATTATTTTTTTCTATTTAAATTTTGATGTTTCAACAATTAATAACATAATTCAGTTTTAATCTATTCTTCATTTTTCTATCCCTTGAGTTAGATCTTTTTCAACTTATCTATTTTTTAATATAGACATTATCAACTTCTCTATTTTTAATAGTGGTATCATAGCCATAATTGATCTTACGAGATCAAAATTTTCCTTTTTTTTCAATCCATAAACCAATGGCTTACAATAACGTTCCTTTAAACCCACCCTTTACCTTTATTGGTGAAAATTATCACATTTGGTCAGTGAAGATGGAAGATTTTCTGAAATCTTATGAGCTTTGGAAAATAGTGCTTAAAGATAGCCCATTACCTTCCCAACCAACAAATCCAACCTTGGCTTATATAAAATCCTATAGTGAAGAAAAAGCAAAGAAATTCAAGGCTAAGTCCCTTATACAAAATACTGCGGCAAAATGTGTGTTTTACCAAATCATGACCTGTAAAACAACAAAGGAGGCTTGTGACAGATTGAAAGAAAATATGAAGGCAGCGATAGAATACGTCGAATGCAAGTGTTAAACCTGAAACATGAATTCAAATCTTTCAATATGCATGATCGAATCTCCTTAATTATTAATAATATTAGACTACTTGGTGAAGACTTTGTAGACAAAAGGATTATGGAGAAAGTTCTAGTAACTATTCCTGAAAGGTTTGAATGCAAAATTTCTTCTCTTGAAGAACCCAAGGACCTTAGCAAAATCTCATTAGGTAAACTAATGAGTGCTCTACAAGCACAAGAGTAAAGAAGGACCTTAAGAGAGAGCAGGTTTACTGAAGGAGCCTTTTCTGTTCAAAAACAACATTTTGGTAAAGGAAAACAACAACTTAACCAAAAGAATAATGGTAAACATGATGGTGGAAGTAGTAATGATTCAAAATAGAGGATGTTTCCTTCTTGCAAGCATTGTGAAAAGACAAAACATATGGAGAAATATTGTTGGTGGAGACCTGATGCTGTATATGGAAAAAGAAAACAATTGGGGCATGTAACCAAGGTTTGCAAATCTAAAAACAAATTCTCAAAACCTTTACAAGAACAACTAGAAACCATGAAACCATGAAATTGGTGGGCTACTATGGTAGTGATTGGGGAGGCTACATTGATGATTCCAAAAACACTTTTGGGTACTTATTTTCCTTGGGAATAAGTTTTTCCAGTTGGAGCTCTAGAAATAGGAAACTACAACTTAATCAACCGCAAAAGCTAAGTATATCGCTACTGCCTTTGCTGTGAATCATGTAATATGGCTAAGGAAGATGCTAAAGGACTTCGGACATGAACAAACAGAAGCTACCAAGATAATGTGTGATAACCTTTCAGCTGTTTCAATATCAAGAAATCCACTGCTTCACGAACGAATCAAACACATCAAGATCAAGTTTCATTTTATTAGAGAAGTTCAATAATCTAATGAAGTGTTGCTTGTTCATTGCTCATTTGAGAACCAGCTAGCTGACATTTTTACCAAGTCAATATTAAAGGAAAGATTTGAAGATTTGAGATAAAGAATTGGTGTTTGTCACCTAAATACTAAGGAGGAATGTTAGATGAGCTGGCATTTCAGTTCCAATCCATTTTTTTTTTCTGTTTTTGAAGTCAAACTTAATTACTTAAAGTTAGCTATTAATGACTTAGTGATAGTTTTATTTTGCATTCAGTTTTAACCACTTTGAGAGTGGCACTTAGATAGGAAAATTTCATTATTTTCCTCTATTTAAATTCTGATGTTTCAACAATTAATAACACAATTCAGTTTTAACTCATTCTCTACTTTCCTATCCCTTGAGTTAGGCCTTTTCCAACTTGTCTATTTTTAACAGAGACATTATCAACTCTTCTATTTTCAATAAAATTATGGTTGTTTTATTTAACTCTCAAGTCAATATTATCATCCTTTTCATTAGTTTCATGTCTCCTAATCACTTTGTGGTTGTTTCCTCTATCACTTCAAATCAAGGAAGTAACGTCGTACGTGTGCCATTGGTTTAATATGCTTGTCTTTCTTGTTAAAATAAAATTTTGGTCTTACTTTGAAAAGGATAAACATCTATTTCATTATAAAAATTGTATTTTTTCAAAGTAATATTTCTCTATAAGAAGAAACCAATACTTATAAAAAAGGATGGATGTCCATTTTCCTTAGCTTTGGTTATACTTTTATTAAGTGGTATATTCTTTCTAAATTATATTTTTACATACTATATAATTGAAGGATGATCCTTCTTGAAAATTTTATTAATATTTATATGTCTTATATGAAATAGAGTAAATGTTTATCTAACTATTAATGATCAATTTTTGGTAAATAAAAAAATATTGGTTTATAGATGTTAAGAGAACCTAGAAAAATTATGCATAAGATTCTATGATAGCTATAAATCTGTGTGTAATATGGTATAAGACATATTGAAAACTTTTGTATGTAAACATTAAATTCATCTTTCACTTAGAATTATTTTATATTTTGTATATGTTTGTTAATTTAATATGTTAAAATAGTTTGTGTTTTATGGAATACAGAATTGAGAAGATATGACATTAGTTGATAAAACTAAAAATTTATCTACTGGAACAAAATTTTCCTAATCAAATATATTTAAATAAATATATGAATAATTTTATTAATTTCACTGGACATTTGACTCCTCCAAACCCTCCAACGAGTATCATTGGACTAAACATGCAAATTCTTGATGTTTCTTCTTTGATAGATGATCAATTATCTAAATTGTTGGGAATTTTAGGATTATATATGAAATAGATTGAGTTGAACTAGATTTGAGAATTAGATCATTGAGAACCTTTCTTCGAAGGATGTAAGAAAGAGAGAATATTAAAAAAAATATATAAAAAAGTATGTTTGAAGTTTCTAAGTGTCTGGTTATGTAACAACTTTTAAATAAAAGTGTATAAAGTATGTTGTTGTATAAACTTATTGTTGCTTTTGTTCATATCCTACTTTTATTTTATTTAAGTAATTATTTTTTTATTGCATATAGCATAAGGACATGGCACTATTTTTTAATAGATGAAGCAATACCCTAAGTTATTGTAATAGATAGGGACATCTCTTTGATGAATGATATTCAAATAATTTTCCCAACTTTAACCCGCTTGTTATGTTAATTCCATATCTTTAAAAATGTGAAGAATAAATGCAAATTACTAGTATCTTCAACAAAGACATAAGATCGACTAATGGATGCATGATCTAGTTTAATGGATTGTTATACATTTGAGTAAATTAGAGGACATCTATTTCAACTTTCCTATCTTTATGGACTATGTAAACAAAATATGGTTGAATTATTGTAAGAACTTTGTTAGTTGTTAGATAGATAGGATGATATATCTTGGAAATACAACAAGCAATAGGTATGTTTATTTAAAATTGATAAATTATTTATTTTAAATATTAATGATATATAAAATGAATATGAAATATTTTTATTTTAAATTGCAAGGTTGAAAGTGCACATGCAAGGCTAAAAAGGTTGCAACATAGTGAGATAAAGACATCATTCTAAAAGATCATAATGATAGTAGAACACAAATTCAATAAAAGTTTCTATGTGAAATTAAAAGGTTTTGTATTAAGGATCACTTTAAGTTACATTGGTGTTGAGTATGAACGAGTTAAATTTATTGGTGTTTGATAGTTTCGCTTGTTGATTCACCTTAAGAACTACACATGGTTTACCATGTGCATATAAGTTAACAAGATATAGTATGATGAATAATTATGTACCATTTGAAGTAGTCCATTCACATTGGAGAATGTTAACCTTTGTTGACCAAAGATTGAATGAGTCATCGTCAGAATTGTAATTACAACCTGAGATAATACTAGCCTTCCTAAAACAATTATCTAAGCTTAATGTGTGTGGTAAAATAACATTAAAGATAATTTTATGAATTGGCTTATTTGGATAGCACCTCATTGTGTCCACCTTCTCAGCCTATGAGAACTAAAGGAGTAATTAAATGTTATGCATTAAAAATTAAAAACACAACAAAATAGGATCTATTATACTTTGAATATATAGATGCAATGACTTATGTACATGACATCACATCCGTTAAACCTTCAAGGCTTATTGTTGGACATAACACTAAAAGAAATAAAAATCTATTAATGATTAAACAATTCCCAGTTTAGTTACATAAGTATATTAAAAGCACTCATGGAAGATAAAAATTATGGATATCACAGTTTCTTCATTTCTTGCTAAAAGGTGAGGAGTTATGAGCTAAAATCTATATTGATTTGATTAGAGAGTTATGATAACTTCATCTTGACCATATCAATTTGTTTGTAACAAAGAAAGGTTTACAAAAATAAAAAATTATTTGTTAAAAATAAAAAAATTATGTTTGTGGATAAATGAATGATCATACCTAATATAAGATACATAATTGCATTAAGGCACAAGGTCATACTTGTCCATCTATCAATGTAAAGGTATATGACATTTTTTTTTTCACTTAAAGGTGAACCATCATTAACTCAATATGGACAACGACTTATTTGTATTGAATTTATTTATTATTATTTTGTGCATGTGAGTATTTGAAATAGTGCAATGTGAATATATTATGTTAAATGTTAATATTGATTATAATATAATTTCAGTTATGTACAGATATTCTTGATATTCTTAAAGGATGGATGTCTACTTCCCTTACTATTTTGCAATAATGTAGGTACTGTGATGAGAATGCTCTACTTCCCTTACTATTTTGCAATAATGTAGGTACTGTGATGAGAATGCTTGTTCTTAGGGGTCATTATTACTTGTTAGTGAACTATAATTACTGAAGGGATTATTTATACAAAATGAAAAAATTTCGTAAATATTACAATGGATTAACTATAATTATACTATTTGTAAAGAAATGTGATTAAACTATTTATAATGAAACATGATTAGACTATTTGTAATTAAATGTAGTGTTTAAAACATAATGTCATAACATTCCATAAATTTAAAAGTAATTTCATAATAATATTTTCAAAAAATTATCAATTAAAATAAAAGTTAACTAAGTGGATGACTTTTCTTTCTCTTTTAATAAGTAATGATGTCTTGCATACTTACACATGTTATATTTAAGGCTTCACATATCAATTTTACAACTCTTGCATCAATTGACATGCATCTCAAATTAGTCACTATCTATAGTAGTTGAACTATTCTTTCAAACCTTATTTGAAAAATAAGATATATTAATATTAATATATTAAAGGAAATTTTCTTGTATGTATAAGGATCTTAATACATACCTAACAATGATAACAATCTTGATCCTAACTGATGCTACCACTTAGTATATCCGCTTGTCTTGAAGGCTCAACAATTGTGTGTCTTTCTACTTAAGGTATCAAATATGAGTTTGAGATCCTACGAAACCATTCAAATAATTCATCAATGAACTTGACAAATATGATTGCAACAAGATCTTTCAGCTCATATGGTAGCACCAACTGCTTATAATTTTGATAAGTTTCATGAATCTTCTTAGGATTATTGATAATGCCTAACATCTCATAAAGTGACCTTAGTATGCCCTGATGTGCCTATAGTAACGTAAATCCCTCTCCAATAAATATGGATATACAATACCACCACTTGTAATGAATTTAATATACCAACACATCATGGAATGATCAATGCGTTCTGTAATTGGAATATGGTCGTGAATTGATGTCATCAACATACAAATGGTCCAAGGCTTTTCTATATGGTCTCACATAACTTGAGCCATTAATCACCCGAATCGTAGCAACACGAGTATATCAGTGGTAAATTCCATATTCGTCTGACAAAAGCTAATACATGGGAAATACTCTAAAACCAATGCCTAAACAAAGATTACTCAAAACTAATAAAATAACATAATGAACATAACATGTTATCTATCAACTACATATAAACTACATATAAACATAAGTAAATACATAGAACAATATCATGTAATATTCCATTTGTTGCATGTTACAAAAACTCATGTTACTATGATGATCATATAAGTATGCTAAACCAATTGTGCCCCATGCATACTTACCCACTGTATGAGGATTCCTAAACAATTCCAACTAAGATTTCACTCTTATATACCAAGATAGTACAACCTATAAATTAGAGTAAATATTCCTTTACAACAACATCCATTTGACCCTCTCCGATGCAACGATTACATTTATCCAGTAGCTAGCTCAATCTCACATTAGCACCATAGGTGCGATCATTATGTAGGTTTGTCTCCTGCTATGATACACCTAATAACTCTTGCAACATCTCATATGCCATTTCTATAACACCCTAAAAATAAATACCGATTTTACACTTAAGTCGTTTGTTCAGTTCCATTATTAGTTTGTTATTTTATAATGTGGAATTCTTTTGAAAATACTTGTATGAAAAATATGGTAATTTTTTTTTTAAATTGTTTGTTACAAATTGCGAGTTTTGTATATAAAACGTACGTAGCGATAACTAAAATTACTAGACATGTCTTACGCATGTATAGAATAATAAGAATACGTAGTGCTTATGTTGTTCCATTTGTTTCTTAATTACCATAGGAAATTAAACATAATATCACATAATTATACAGTCCATCTACTTATCCAAAAGTCTTAGGAATTAGGGCCTTATTATACAATTTATTACAAATCATAATTTACCTTCCTTATTTACATACATATTTACTATATTCTATCATATATATTTTATATTTTATATATATATATATTTATATATATACATAGTATATTTCTACTCACTAATATCTTGGAAGCTTGCATCCTTCTATTCACAAAATATATATTGTTGGCATGACTTCTCAACTTCTAGTTCCTTGATAAAAACTGGAAAATTCGCAAACTTCTACAAGCATAACAGTGGAATCACTCCATCCACATGCTTGGATCCGACAATATAGACGTTCCAATATAGGTTGGCTGACTAATCGACATTGCTAACATCGACAAACACCATCACCATTGTGAAGGATATCATCGTTGTTTAGAAAGAAAATGGGAAGAGAAGGAGTGAGAAACTAGGTTTCTTAGTCGGTTTCTACCCTATTTTTAGTGTCATCACTTTTATCCTATTCACTTCAGTTTATTATTAAAATCATGTCATGCATCCAAGGTTGCTTTTAATTTTTTAAAAACATCCAACTGAAATAGGTTATTTTTATATAGAAACAACTTATTGTTTATGCATATATGTGTCTGAACTTCATAAGTTTGGGATCATAATAAAGATATTATTTGAATCATAGGTTATTCTATGTCTTAAACTTTATCTTTATCTTTATTCTATTCCACAAACCACCACTTTGGGAAAAATATTTAGACATAGACATGCATTAACATTGTCAAACAATATCTTCTCATTGTCTCTACTCTAACCTCCTACTATTAAGGATATAAGCTTATTCCTAGGTGGTCGTCATCACCTTGTAAGGTGTGCAGAACATGTTGTCTTCACTGTAGAGGGATTTTTGGGGAACCTATATCTCCTAGGAGAACCGTTTTGCCTCCTCTTCAGTAGAGCTCTAGGTTTTCTCTAGAATATGATATGCACAAGACACATAGATAGTAGCTTAATTTTTCACATAAGTTTGCTTTAGTGATCCCTTAACCCTGTTAGTTTATTTTAATGGCTTTCAGATAATTATGTATGCTCAATCAATATTCAGCCAATATGATATGCACAAGTAGATCTCAACTTCTAACACATCATTAATCATAAATACTCCTCACACATAACATCATTTTTTCAATGTTTAGGAGCATTCCACATTTTAACTCGCATTAAACAGTGTGCATTTATGAAAGCATTACAAGTTTACCGATAAATCACATAACATCATTGCATGTTTCAAGTACATGTTCAACTTATTTGTCTCTTAACCTTCTAAGTTTCTCCTCAACCTTTCCTTTTCTCAAAGTTACATTAGTTCCATGAGATTTTTACAATTTAGAAGTTTACTCTAGGTGGTCAAATGACACCTTTTAAGTTTTTATTCTTTGTGCTCTTCAATTGTTCAAGTCTTATGTATGTCCTAATTATACTAAGTTCAAATGTTAAGTGTTAACAAGCTTTTAACTTGTTTAAGATATTTTACTTAACCATGGTCGAATGGTTGCCTATGATATTTCCAAGTTTCTTTTAAACTTTTAATTCTTCATCTAACATTATAATACTTCTTAAGTTACCTAAACCAATATTTCAAACTCTTTTCTTCTTATTTAACCTAGAGAGGCCGAATGTAAATCCTTTGTCTCTAAGGCCTTCTAGTTTATTTTTCCTTGATTTATGAGTTGATTTTTACCAATTCAAGACTAATTCATTAATTGCTATCTAACTTAGGAATCTTTAAAACTTTTTATCCATCCTTAAAGGTCATGGCTGAATAGCTTAAACTATCTTCTAGTCTTCATATTCTATTCCTAAACACGTTTAGGCTTGAGTTTATGGTAATTTCTTGACTTCCTTTTTGCTACTTTAGTGATTAAGTATTGACCTACAATTAAAAATAAGGTGCTAAGTAACAATCTTTATCAGTTTCTAGTCTACTTTGAAGGTACCCCTATATGTCAAATGCATTGTTCTCAGTTTTCTGCATATGAACCGGGTAAAGGAATCCATAGAGGTGTAAGTTCCCTCTTTACGTACAGATGCAATATAGGTACCTAACATTGTAAATAATTTCCATTTGTTAGATTTAGATACTTAATTAATTAAACTAAGGTTTAAAAATTTACTTACATTAACCTTAATTATAGAACTGATACACATAGGAGATCTTTACCCACAACCAACTCCAAGATATCCTTCTTAGTAATATAGAAAGGGGATAACAATGGGCTTCCCTATTATATCTAGTACCATAATTATTTGCTAAGGTTGGTCGCCCAAGTTAACGGTAATACCAAACAAACGTGTAAGCAACTCAACTTCAAGTTTCTTTTGAGTAGGCCCAGGAAGATCTTTTGAAGCACTGAAATCAATATCCTTCCCAAGATCTTCCATATGAACTTGAAACTAATTTAGAAAATATTAACACATATATTTATAAAATAGTAACATAGAATAAAATTATTTAATACCTTAAGTTGAGCTCGCTGCATAAGTCTCTTTGACCATAAAATAAAATGATTGGGGACTTGCCCTACAACATCAACCTGGTCAGTAGGCACAGGAATAGGAGCATTTTCATCTTCAACCCGTTCAACCACCACTCTAACATTATCATCATCAATTTGTTGGTGATAGATGGTTGAACACAAGGTGTAGACTTTTCCAATGGCTACCAAATGATATGGATGATCAACATACAACTCATAATTGTCTGCAGCATCAACAACATCCTCTCCTCTTGCTACATGTTCCTCCATCAAAGCGTAACTTCCCTTTGTGCTTAAGCGCCCCAGGAGAAGGGGAATGGTGATCTTGTGTCTGAGTTTAGGAAATTCCCAAAAAATGCAAGCTCTTGCCTAAGCTCCTACTTGAACTTTTGTCTGAGTTTCTGCCTAAGCTCTTCTGGAAGTTCTTGTCGCAATGCTTGTCTTATATCTTCTCTCACAGCCTCTAACTCATCTCTTTTGACACAATTCCTTCTTTGGAGGTATGTGTGGAAGATAATTCAAAGTACTGTCTAATGCCAACACTTCGTCCAACAACATGAATACGACCTAGATGCTCTGATTGACCAATAGCAATATTCAGAATATTAACCTGTCTAACTGGAACAAAGACTCCCTGTGAGCTTTGTTCAACTAAAGAATCCTAAAAAATAAAAATGGTTGTTATTAATAATATACATGTTTTAAGCTGAATAAAAAAATGTTAAATTTTCTAATTACTTATAATCTTCTCAGCAACACTGTGAGAAGACTTTGATGTATACTCTCTAGAATCCTTTTGGCATGCTCTCTTCCATTTCTCATGGCGTATGGGTGGAGACGGTGGAGATAGAAGTGTAGATAGGTATGCTTCAAATGATTGTTGACGTTCTTTCAACTTCTACTCCATTGGTCTTTCCTCAAGCAACTCATAACCCTCAAAAGATAATTAATGGAGGTAAGAGTTCTTGGCAGCAGAAATTTGCTGAGCCTTCTTTCTTTTCTCTTGTTATAAGAAATCAAATCAATTACACATAATACATCTTATATTAGTCATTAAAAAAAACACAAAGTTTATAAAGATACATACAACAAATGCAGAATCCTTTCTCGTCTCAACAAATCTTTGCCAAGTACCACAATCAACGAATTGGTACTCCTCACAAAGAGACACCTTTAGTGATCCCATATATATATATATATATATATATATATATATATATATATATATATTGGTGAGATGTGTCTTGAAGCCCCTCCAACATTCACTAGCAAATGAAAGTCACTTCCTCTTCAGCAAGCTAGTATTTGGCACATCATATGGAAGCTACGTAAAATAAGAGATGTAATTAAATACTGAATCATAAATATATGGAGAAACTTAATGCTTTAAAGTCAAATATCATGGTAGCCTCCCAAATATAATCTTTCACTTAGAGCTCTACATCATTGCAATACTTCTTCAAAATACTAGCTTTGCTTCGTCCAAAGAGGGCCACATAACTCTTCCACTTTATTTTGTTTGGCCCTAAAGGATTCCTAGTGGCCTGATCAAACCCTATGGGAATCCTCTGCTCACCACTCCGGCTAAGGGTTAACTCTTTTAACCATGTGACTCGTCTTCCCTTCTTTTGCTGAGACTGGCTATCGAACCTATTTGGGAAGGACGGTTCTCTAAGCGTCAGCCATGTGCCTGTTGAAAGAAGAGAAAAAAATATATGTTAAAAAATGTACTGAATATGAAAGAAGTAATTAACATTTTAAAATAAGTAAACAATAAACATAAAATGATGATATAATCAAATAAATAACTAACTTGTATCATGTGATAACATTTTCCCTTATTCCTTCATAATGATCATCTCGAATAGCATGTACGTCACCAATTTCATTTTCTACATCACCAATTTCATTTTCTTCATTAACAGTAGCTATCCTTGATGATAAGAGAGTTTGAGAAATATCAATATTTGCCAGTTCATTGGTGTCATCACTAGCAATTGTCGTCTTTTCTTGAAAAGTGATTGACCACCTTTTGTTAGAAGGATCTTCAATATAAAACACTTGTTTTGCTTGGTGGGCCATGATAAAAGGGTTATCCTTATAAGCTACTTTATGAAGGTCAACCAATGTAAATCCCAATTCATCAACTTGCAAACAATTGTTACTATCAATCCACTTAGATTTGAAAACAGGAACTCTAAATTTGGTGTAACTAATCTCCCAAATCTCTTCAATCACTCGAAAGTAAGATATGGAAGCCATGATTGGTTTTTTTATCTTTGGAACTTGAAAAATGCATCGAATCTACTACCACCATAACCCCACTATTTTGCATGGTACTTTTATCATTCTGAGACTTTGTGATATGATTCACCCTACGCGAATGAATCAGAATGCGGAAACGATAACGGAACGTCTTGAGAATCAGGATAAGATAAGAAAGGGTAAGGTAAGATAAGGTGAGATAAGGTAAAGGAACCCGACACAAACCGCGACCTGCCGGAGAGCACCGAAGTTATCAAGAGGAACGTGACCCTTACCGCGACCTGCCGGAAGAACCAACGTTATCAAAGGTAGTTCTTTGCCCAAGAACCAAGGGAATCAACTCACATAGAGATGAAAGTCTCTCAAAGAGAAAATATGATTAATACTCAAAATCTGTCTTTTCACTGAATCCCTAACTCCCTATTTACAGCTAACCAAATCTAATAAAAAGATAACAAATTAGAAATCCTAATTAGATTGCAATTTGAATTGCAACTAATTTAAAACAAATAACTTCTAGATAAATATAAAATCCTAAAAAATAACTTCTAGATAAATATAAAATCCTAATGTAATCTATAGCAAATCATAAACTTTATTACTTAATATCTTCAATGATATGACTACATAAATTAACCCATGTTGGAATTGGGCTTGGGTCCACGTAGTCTTTTCCTTGAACTTCCTTGATAAAACCTTCAAGTGCTTGTTCTATACGTTTGGTCCTACTCCGCGTCACAGGACCTTCCATTCCTTGTAGATAATCTTCGAGATGACCTTTTTTACTTATCGTGGTGCCCACGTTCACATCATTCCCTCCTTCTCCAAGAGGATTCGTCCTCGAATCTTGATGGTCATCTGCATCAAATAAGGATAAATTAGAAACATTGAAAGTGGCACTCACATTACCATAGCTACTTGGAAGGTCGATTTTATAAGCATTATCGTTGATCCTCTCAGTCACTTGAAATGGACCATCTCCTCTAGGATGTAATTTGGAACTTCTTTGATTTGGAAACCGCTCCTTTCGCAAGTGAACCCACACCCAGTCACCAGGTTCAAAGACCACCTTGGTGCGTCCTTTGTTTGCCTGCCGAGCATAATGTTCATTCTTCTTCTCAATATTAGCGCGAACCTTGGCATGTAATTCCTGCACAAATTCAGCCTTTTTCTTTCCATCCAAATTAAGAGAGTCATTAGTAGGAAACGGTAAAACATCTAAAGGTGATAAAGGATTAAATCCATATACAATCTCGAAAGGTGAAAATGAAGTAGATGTGTGAACAACCCTATTATATGAAAATTCAATATGAGGCAAACAATTCTCCCAATCCTTTAAATTTTTTTGAATTATAGCACGTAATAAGGTGCCTAAAGTTCTATTCACAACTTCAGTTTGTCCATCTGTTTGCGGATGAGCCACGGTAGAGAACAATAATTTAGTGCCCAATTTACCCCACAAGGTTTTCCAAAAGTGACTAAGAAATTTAACATCTCGATCACTTATAATAGTCTTAGGTAAGCCATGCAAACGTACAATCTCTTTGAAAAATAAGTCAGCAATATGAGTGGCATCATTAGTTTTTGAACAAGCAATAAAATGTGCCATTTTACTAAACCTATCTACAACGACAAAAATACTATCCTTTCCTTTCGAGGTCCTAGGTAGTCCTAATACAAAATCCATAGAAATATCAGTCCAAGGATATTCAGGAACAGGTAAAGGTGTATACAAGCCATGAGGCATTACTTTAGATTTTGCTTGTAAGCAAGCAATACATTTTTCACAAATGAGTTTAACATCATGTTTCATTTTTGGCCAAAAAAAATGTTCATGTAAAACATCATAAGTTTTTTGAATGCCAAAGTGTCCCATTAATCCTCCCCCATGAGCCTCTCTAATAAGCATTTCTCTTATGCTACACTTAGGTACACATAATTTATTTTTCTTAAATAAATATCCATCTTGCCTAAAATAGTCTTCAAAACCATGATCAAAACATGCTGCCCATAATTGTCCAAATTCAACATCATCGGCATACAAGGTTTTTAGTAATTCAAATCCAAGTAATTTAGTTTGTAGAGTCGTATGTAATGCATACCTTCGTGACAGAGCATCAGCCACAATGTTTTCCTTTCCCTTTTTATACTTGATAATATAAGGAAACATCTCAATAAATTCTAGCCACTTGGCATGCCTTTTGTTGAGCTTACCTTGGGACTTTAAAAACTTCAAGCTAAGATGATCTGAATGGATGATGAATTCCTTCGACCAAAGGTAATGTTGCCAAGTTTGTAAGGCCCTCACCAAGGCATAAAGCTCCTTATCATAGGTTGGATAGTTTAGTGCCGCTCCACTAAGTTTCTCACTAAAATATGCCACGGGTTTGGAATCCTGCATTAAAACAGCTCCTATACCCACACCAGAGGCATCACATTCAATCTCAAAAACTTTATCAAAATTGGGTAAATTTAATACAGGGGCATTGGTTAACTTGTCTTTTAGTAAATTAAAAGCTTGCTCATGTTTCTTATCCCATTTAAAATTAACATTCTTTTTAACAAGTTCATTTAAAGGGGCAGCTATAGAACTAAAATTTTGTACAAACCTCCTATAAAAACTTGCTAAACCATGGAAACTCCTTACCTCATTAGCATTTGTAGGCCTGGGCCAATCTCGAATTGCCTTAACCTTTTCTTCATCAACACTAACTCCCTGAGAACTTACAATAAACCTTAAGAAGACAACTGATTCCATACAAAAAGTGCATTTTTCAATATTAGCATGCAATTCATGGCTTCGTAAGGTAGTACACACAGCACGTAGGTGATCTAAGTGTTCATGCATTGTCTTACTATATATTAAAATATCATCAAAATAGACAACAACAAATTTTCCAATAAAAGTTCGCAAGACATGATGCATTAATCTCATGAAGGTACTCGGTGCATTAGAAAGACCAAATGGCATAACAACCCACTCATATAATCCATATTTTGTTTTAAAAGCAGTCTTCCACTCATCACCCTCCTTCATACGAATTTGATGATATCCACTTTTTAAATCAATTTTAGAGAACAAACAAGAGCCATATAATTCATCTAATAAATCATCTAACCTTGGAATAGGATATCGATACTTTACCGTAATCTTGTTGACAGCCCTACAATCCACACACATACGCCAGGTTCCATCCTTCTTTGGTACTAAGATAACAGGAACCGCACACGGGCTAAGACTTTCCCTCACATAGCCTTTCTGCATCAACTCCTCTACTTGCCTTTGAATCTCTTTGGCCTCCCCAGGACTAGTTCTATAGGCTGGTCGGTTTGGAATCGCAGCGCCGGGGAAAAAATCGATTTGGTGCTCAATGCCTCTAATAGGAGGCAAACTCGTTGGTGGTTCTTTAGGAAATACATCATTAAATTCCTGCAACAAAGATTTAATCACACTAAGGAAAGAGGAGTTATGGTTGTTAGTAAAATAATTATCCTTGTACATGAGTACAAAAACTTGTTCCTTTTCCCTCAAAATACTCTCAACCTCCCCTTTGTGAGCAAATACACAAACTTTCTTTTCTTTTTCTTTAATTCTTGATTTTTCTTTCTTTTCACCCTCACTCTTTTTTTGACTTTCTACTTTTTCTTTACCCTCAATTTTCTCTCTTTTTTCTCTTTCTTGATTTTCTAATTCCTTTTTTCTCATTTTACATTCTTTTGAAATTTTCATTTGGTCAGAATAAGCCTCAACGGGCCTTAATGGAATCAATACAATTTTTCGATTATCCACTACAAAAGAATATTATTTTTAAATCCATCGTGCATAACCTTCTTATCGTATTGCCAAGGACGTCCTAACAATAAGTGCCCAGCATGCATAGGGGCAACGTCACACAACACCTCATCATTATAATTGCCAATAGAAAAGGACACCAAGACTTGCTTGCTAACCCTTACATCCCCACAATCATTCATCCACTGTAGCCGATAAGGATTAGGATGCTTCTTAGTAGGCAAGTTTAATTTCTCTACTAGCAATGTACTAGCAACGTTGGTGCAACTACCGCTGTCTATAATCATACTACATACCTTGTTGTTCACATGACAACGGGTGTAGAATATATGCTCCCTTTGCTCTGAATCTCCTTCATCCTTTGGTTGAATGTTCAATGCACGTCTTGTGACCAAGATTTCTCCATGCACAGGTTCTGCTATCTCCACATCACTACAATCCTCCAACTTCGGCATTTCGTCTTCCTCCGAGCTCACACTGTCCACTTCGCCGTTGTCACGAATGATCATAGTCCTCTGGTTCGGACATTGAGAAGAAATATGCCCCAGACCTTGACACTTAAAGCAACGAATGTGACTTGACTTATTAGAGGATTTAGTTTCAAATTTACCTTTGGAAATAGGTGCTGCGGATTTTCCCTGAGATTCCTCCTTTGGTTTAGGCCCTTCTTTCTTGTTGGACCAATTGGACTTCCATGATGAACTAGAAGCATATTTGTGAGTGCTCCTAGATTTGAGTTGTCTTTCCACCTGGATAGCTTTATGAAGCAATTCCTCCATCTCTACATAATGTTGTAGTTCTACCATGTCAGCTATCTCCCTTTTTAATCCTCCAATGAATCTTGCCATAGTGGCTTCCCTATCCTCCTCCACATTGGCTCTTATCATGGCAATTTCCATCTCCTTATAATAATCTTCAACACCCCTAGCGCCTTGGGTAAGACTTTGCAATTTGCGGTACAAGTCCCTATGATAGTGACTTGGTACAAATCTTCGTCTCATGACTACTTTCATCTCTTCCCACGTTCGTATAGGTCTTTCCCCATACCTCCTCCTATTAAGGACAAATTGATCCCACCAAATATTAGCATAATCATTAAAAGATACAGTGGCTAGTTTTACCCTTTTTTCCTCCGAGTAATTGTGACAATCAAATACATGCTCTACTTTTCTTTCCCACTCCAGATAAGTTTCAGGTTCATTCTTTCCTTGGAATGGTGGCAAAGATAATTTAATACTCCCCAAGTTGTTATCTTTTTCTTCTCGATATCGTCTTCTTTCTCTATAACATCCACCGTCTGATTCTAAGTTCTCCCCCCAATCTGTTTCTTCATCGCGGTGAAGTGATCTTTGAGGACTACTTCTACGAGACACCCGAGATCTCCTTCTCGAACAATCCTCCATGTCCTCCAACTTCCTGTTCAACTGTTGGAATTGATCTTGAATCGATTTCATGAATACTTTTAGATCCATCTCATTTTGATGGAGTTCACTACTCATGTTGGCAATGCTGCAAATTGAACAAAATAAATTAGAATAATAAGGCCTCACAAGTCACTCCCTTAGTGTTTGCCCTCAATATTGACGCTCTTCACTCGTGTTTACACTCGAATTGGCTTTTTCTATAATGCTCTAACCAACTCTTGCCTTTTACCTCTCGATTCTCCTTATAAATCCTTGAACCAAGAACTTCACAAGTTGATTTTCCCACAGATAACGAAAGAGTCACAGATACACAAGATGAATAGGGTAAGGAATATTGGTCAAGAATTAAGAACTTAAAAAAATATATTGAATAAAGACTTTTTTTTTTAAATTTTCTTGAATTTTTTTTTTGAATTTCTATCACAACTTTTTTTTTCCATCACAATTTTTTTTTGCTTTTTTTTTTGAATTTTTATCACAATTCTTTTTTTTTTTGGAATATTTAGTAGATAGCAACTTTAACACGAGAAAATTAAAATAAAGGATAGATGACACCTGATTCCAAGAGCCGAAACTCTGATGCCAAATGATATGATTCACCCTACGCGAATGAATCAGAATGCGGAAACGATAACGGAACGTCTTGAGAATCAGGGTTAGGTAAGATAAGGTGAGATAAGGTAAAGGAACCCGACACAAACCGCGACCTGCCGGAGAGCACCGAAGTTATCAAGAGGAACGTGACCCTTACCGCGACTTGCCGGAAGAACCAACGTTATCAAAGGTAGTTCTTTGCCCAAGAACCAAGGGAATCAACTCACATAGAGATGAAAGTCTCTCAAAGAGAAAATATGATTAATACTCAAAATCTGTCTTTTCACTGAATCCCTAACTCCCTATTTATTGCTAACCAAATCTAATAAAAAGATAACAAATTAGAAATCCTAATTAGATTGCAATTTGAATTGCAACTAATTTAAAACAAATAACTTCTAGATAAATATAAAATCCTAACAAATAACTTCTAGATAAATATAAAATCCTAATGTAATCTATAGCAAATCATAAACTTTATTACTTAATATCTTCAATGATATGACTACATAAATTAACCCATGTTGGAATTGGGCTTGGGTCCACGTAGTCTTTTTCCTTGAACTTCCTTGATAAGACCTTCAAGTGCTTGTTTTATACGTTTGGTCCTACTCCGCGTCATAGGACCTTCCATTCCTTGTAAATAATCTTCGAGATGACCTTTTTTGCTTATCGTGGTGCCCACGTTCACATCACTTTGTGTAAAAGGAAAAATGATTGATATTGTATCCACTCCAACATATGACATCAAAGTTTGACCATTTGCTAGCCACTTCAATGTATGAAAGGCACCATCATCCTTCTTAATCGTTTCATCAAACTAGTTTAAGAAATTTTTTTTATCCTCATTCTACAATCATTTCTTCTTCATTTGAAGATTCTTTTCCCTTATAATGGTTTTGTGAGTAGATAAGTAAGGTTGAACCTCATCGATATTATTCAAAATATACAAATGTGCTTGAAGGACTTCCACACAACCCATGCTTTTCATAGTTATGCCTCATGTACCTTTACTCCTGTGTCTTCCCTTATGGTGAGACTTAGGAAGTCCTATGAGTTCCACCTCTGACAAATACTCTGTACAAAACTCAATTGCCTCTTCTGCAATGTATCTTTCAATCATAGATGCCTCAAGATGGTGTGGATTCTTTACATACCCTTTTAATATTTTTATGTATCATTCAATTGGATACATCTACCTTAGATAAACTGGACCACATAATCTGATCTCCCTCATTATATAAACAACTAAGTGAACCATAATGTCGAAAAATGATGGAGGAAAATACATCTCTAATTGGGATAAGACAGTAAAAGCTTCATTTTCCAACTCATCCAATTTTAGAGGGTCAATGGCTTTTCTACATATTTCATTAAAAAAGAAACACAACCTACTTATGATGTGTCTAACTTTTTTAGGTAAAATATCACAAATAACCACTAGAAGTAATTGTTGCATTGACACATGTCAGTCATAAGACTTTAACCAAACTAACTTTAGATCTTTCATGTAGACAAGTCTTTTGAAATTTGAAGAATAATCTTATGGCACTTTAACCCCATGTAGGCAATCACATAAACTTATTTTCTCTTTTTTTTTGACAATGTATGACATGTCGGGGGAAAATATGTCCACTTCTCTACATACTGTTGCGCTAACTGCTATCGTATATCCATTTAAACCAAATCTAGTCGAGAATTGACACCATCCTTAGTCTTACCTTGTATATTGAGGAGTGTTCCGATGATGCAATCACACACATTTTTTTCCACATGCATCACATCAATACAATGTCTAACATCAAGATTGCACTAGTATGGAAGATAAAAAAATATTGATCTTTTCGTCCATATCCTTGTCTTAGTGGCCTTCTTTAGTGTCTTTCTAAAAACAATGTTGATTTTTTAACACATTCATAAAATTCTTGTCCAGTTAAGACCTTTGGAGCAAACCCATTTTCTGGCAACCCATTAAAAGCTTTCTTTAATCTATGATACGAGTGATTAGTCCGAAGAAATTTTCGATGACGAAGTAAATTGTCTTCCTTCCATGATGTAGTTGATGGTAACTTATATACCTTCTTTACACATAGGACATGCTTTGTGCCCCTTAACACTATATCCACATAAATTTTCATATGCTGGAAAGTCATTAATAGTGCAAAAAAACATTGCCTACATTCATAAACCCTAAACCCTAAACCCACCATCTCTTACTATATTCATCTTTTGCGTCTTTGTCATTCACGGTTTGACTCCTCCTGTCCAATCCATTTCAAAGGAAACCCACCATGCGTGTGACATTGAGTGAGTATGTACGGTTTGCTTGTATTCAAATTGAATTTACAAAAGAATGATAACTTACTTATCTATGAGTATTATGTTTTCCAAGAAATATATTTTATAGAAAGGACTGCTCCTATAAAAGGAGAAATTTTATTAAAGGAAAAGCCTCTTGCTTCGGTTTTAGACTTTAAAAGGGTGTATTGTTCTTTAAAACTATAATTTTATATTACTAGCAAAATTTACTGGTACAAGATTTTTAAAGTGGATTAGCATAAAGATTTATTTAAGTACTAAAGAAATTTTATTGATTTATAAATGCCTAGAAGAAATTATACATGAGTTGCGTAAAAGAGAATAAGGAGGGACGCTTTCTAAAGAAAGAAAAGACAGTGGAAGGGAGATCTATGAAATTTATAAGTTTGTTTGATAATGTCAAATTGGTATGGAATATATTGAGCACCTGTACATGAAAGGGAATAAAAAAAAAATAAACATAAAAAAGAAGTATGTTTGAAATTTTAATGTATGGTGGTATAACACCTTACTGAATAAAAATTATGTATGTTGTATGAATTTGTGTCTTTAATTTATGCTTACTTTTATTTACTTTTATTTTATTATGCCTTTACTTGTTTGATGCATTAGTTCCTTATGTCATGACAATTATAGCCAATTGGTTGTAATAAAAATTGTACTATACGTTGAATAGTTTTCACTGTAAGTAGTTGCGTTATAGTTTAACTAATTGTTATAATTATACAAATATCAATTAATTAAAATATTTAAAAGTATTAGATGAAATAAATAAAATATTACATTAATGAAATAATGTAATATTTTTATCTATAATTTTATTATATTAATTAGAAGAATAAGTTTTTTTTCTTTTTTTTTTACAAGTAATCGTTCTTGAATATCCACACATGATATTAAAATTTTATATATTATCTCTTTTTCTCGTATTTCTTTTCACATATTTTTTAAATTAAGTATATTTTCAAATAATTCAACTATCTTTTTAAATTTTACATTTAAATAATAATGATAACTTATTAACATATAATATATTATTATTAGTGTCTAGAGAAAACTTGAATTTTTTTAAGGAGTTAAATTTACTTCACAAGAGTGAAAATCTTGATCAAAACCAGACATATCCCCTAGAATGTTAATCGCTAGTTTATCTACAAATCTAGATGGGATTGAATTGGTGTCTCCAATATGTCACATGTTAAATATTTATTAATTTAGAAAATAAAAATAGTATATTTTAAAAAATAAAAAACAAAAATTAATTATTTTTAAAATAAAAAACAAAAATTAAAATTTTATAATTTGAATGGATTGAAAATATATTTAAAAATAAAATAAAATTGTGGATGAGAATGAATTATCATTCCTTACAAATGGTATCCAAAATAATCTGGTATGAGCAAGAGAAGTTCAAATACCAGATCAAAATGTTCTATGAATGGTGATAAAAAGCAAAATTGTGGATTGAGTCATTGTCGTAATCAAAATAATAATAGGATAATGTAATCTTAAAAAGTATTAAATATTTAAAATATATAAAAATAGATTTATCATCAAATTTTATTTATAAAAAAATTTATTTAAAAAAAGAAATCTGAATTTTTTTTATTGTGCAGATTTCATCTTCTTTTTATTTAGGAAAGAAACGAAGTCACTCTACCGAGAAGGAGCAGTTGTTAGTTCTATGTATGAGAACAGGTTAGATGCTTAAAAAATTAGGTAACTAAACATTGTCGTGTGTGTAAAAGATCCTTATTAATTCATGGTAGATTTGGAATTAACCCCAATAGCATAGCTCAATTAGCAAGATCTGCTATGAAGATAGATACAAACATTTGATCACACGTAGTGAGCTGAAATTTAGCGATATGCTTAGCGAGCACAACTACATCTAAACCTACCGTAGCAATACCAATACAAGTTTAGGAGTTAGTTAGATGTTATCATTCTACTTGTTTATTCAAAAGAATAAAATTTAAATTGAATATATAATTATATAATAAATTTGAGAAAATGTATTTGGATACTTTTATAATAAAATAAAATAAAATATTTATATTATATATATAAAAAGAATAAAATAAAGTATATAAAAAAAACAGTCTAATAAAATATTTGATTTTATTTTTACGTATTTCTTAATATAAGGAACAATCCAAACATAATTTTTAAGAAGAAAATTAAAAAAAAACATTTAAAAGATTTTAAAAAATTTTATTTGAAAATAAGTAATAAAAAATATATTTTAATAATTTTATATAAATAATATTTAAAATATATAATTATTATATTATGAATGTTTATCCAAAAATATAAGATAATAGAAAATGTTGTACGCAATAAAATTTTTTGTGTGAGATCTATAATTTATTTAATAATAAAATATATAATTTTTATATTTAAAAAATATTTTAAATTTATATATGTATAAAATTTAAGATATATTAATTTTTATAAAAAAATATGTAATAATAAAAAATAATGTATATGTAAATTTTTATTGTATTAAATCTAAAATTAAAATATTTATTTAATAAAATAGAGAATATAAATTTATATTTAAATAATTTTTTGGGTTCATCAAGGTACGTAGTAATTATATTTTGAACTCTTGTATTTTTAAAAATATAATAGTAAAGAACGAGACATATAAATTTAAAATCCATAATTTAAAATTAAAATATTTATATAATTTATTTTTATTTAAAATATTATTTTAAATCTACATATGTATAAAATTTAAAATATATCGTAATTATATTATAAATTTTTATAATTTTAAAAATATATATTAGAAATATGTTATGCACACAAATTTTTAAAATTTATTGTGTAAGATTTAAAAATAAAATATATTTAATAAAAATATAAACTCATTTGTGGATATATAAATTTAATTGAACAAAAGTGGTAAAATAAAAAGAGATAAACATAGAAAAATGTGATATGTATAAAAGAAGAAATTATTAAATTAAATATTTAAATTACGGCAATTTTTTTATTGCTATGATTATTATTGTAAGTGTTATTGTATGCCTTACCCCTTAATTTTATAAGAACGAACTATATCTAAGAAGGAAAGAACTGATCCAATCCTTAGAACAATCCTTAGAACAAGAAACAAATTGTACCTATGTTGATCTTTTCTTATTTTTAAGGATCGAGCTCGATGAAGTTGAATTGAAACTTTTGATTTGTTGTCTTCGAAAGCCATTTTCTTTTTGAAAGTAAATTATTTAAAAAGGGGATTGCTTTTTGCACCCCCCGTTTTTTCTTTTCGCACCCCCCTTCACTTTTTGTAAATTTTTTTTTCAATTATACCCTTTAACAAATACATTCCGTAAATTAATTTGCGGAATGTAAACATTTTACATTCCGTAAACTAATTTACGGAATGTATTTTTACATTCCGTAAACTAGTTTGCGGAATGTATATTTTTACATTCCGTAAATTAGTTTACGGAATGTAAAAAATACATTCCGTAAACTAGTTTGCGGAATGTAAAAATATACATTGCGGAATGTAAAAATACATTCCGTAAATTAGTTTACGGAATGTAAAAATACATTTCGTAAAATATATTCCATAAGTTAATTTGCGGAATGTAAAATACATTCCGTAAACTAGTTTACGGAATGTAAAAAATACATTCCGCAAACTAGTTTACGGAATGTATTTTTTACATTCCGTAAACTAATTTACGGAATGTATATTAAAAAACGTAAAGGATAAAATGGGAATATCCAAATGTTTAAAAAAAGTGGGGGTGTAAAAAGAAAAAATGGGAGGTGCGAAAAGTAAAGCCCTTTAAAAAGAACAAGTGGCCCACAGGATAGCCCATGCATGTGCGTGTGCATATATAAATTATTATTATTATTGTTTAGCAAAATTAGATCCTGAGTTTGTAGTGTTTTTTGAGCAGCCTAAGTTAAACATCTTATGGACCCATTGTTACAGTTAGTTCTATTTAAAACAAACAAAAAATAATTAGAAAACATTAATTAAAGAAAAGAGAGGATTATTGATTCGGTGAACAGATAGGAGTTGTAACAGAGAAAATAGGAGTGGCGGTAGCGCTGGTGGCCTAGGGTGGCTTTATCGACGGCGTCAAAGGCAACACAATTGCCATGGAAACTGGTGGTTCCGTAAGGAACATAGAAGTAAAACTCTGGTGTTTACTTACCAGGCCTCGGAAGAGCTAAGTGAACTGAATCTGGCGATGATTCTCGATGCATCCATGGAGGTTGTCGAAGCTTTTGATCTCCAAAAACAGACATTGTCGAACATTTTTAAACTCCTCTTGTTGTTCTATCTATCCTTCTATTTTGGTTGCCTCATCCAGAATGCATTATCCTTCTCGTTGGAGAGTAGAAACACAAAAAAACACAAGGATCAAACTAGATTGTATTGCTTCCTAAAATGTTGATTCACCAACTCCATTTCAAATCTGTCATGGCTCCTTAAGAAACCACACAACATCGCCTCGAATGGCATCCTTTCCTTCGTAGGTTCTTTTGGCCTTCAGTTCCTGTGACAACTACCACCAACCATCGGAAGAACTCCATGAACTGCAAGCAAATTTATTAGGATTTATACTGAAATTTTAGAATAGCTAAATTAATAAGAATTAAAAAAATTATGTATCTCTTATAAATATGTTGAGAACGTTATTTTTTTTTTATTATTTAAATGTATACGTGGCGAACAAAGTCTTTCATTCATATTTTTTTTCTTTTACAACTTTCATTCTATAGAATCATGAATATCAACGAATAAGAATATGTTCTCTAGTAAAAAACATATATAATCTAATTTTTCTTCATCATGGATGTCAAACCCACTAGATCCTACACAAAATTCTTAACACACTTATTAATTGAGTTTAAGCTCAATAAACATATATACATAATGTTTTTCAAAACTCATAAATGGATCACTTATAATTATATGTACTTATAGAAAAAATATCAGATTATTCATTCAACCTGCTTTTATAAAATCAAAATCACCAATAAGTAGAAGTCTAAATTATAATAAAAATTTTAACATTCTCCCACTTGAACAATATTAATTGGATTTTATTTTATTTTGAAATTTATTTTGAAAATGACTCTCAGGTCAAACAACTGTGGTCACAAAAATAACTTGTACATGATTACCACAAAAATATGATCATCTCAGTTAATAAAACCACTAGTTAAGAGTCACAAGCGAAGTTAAACTATTACGAGTTTAGTTCATCAATGACCATAAAACCAACAATCTCGTTGTCATAATCATATCACAAAATGTGCAAATGTAGGTGCACATCATACCATAATTATGATCCCCTCATGTTATTGTGTATGGATCCTACATTGTGTCTTCTCAAGGAAACACAACCAATCTCTCAAAGAGATTATAAATCATGTCTCATTTGAAATATCATTCCTATAAGGAACCAATGTAACCAATCTCTCAAGAAGATTATAGTTTATGTTTCATTTGAAACACCATTCCTATAAGGAACCAATGTAACCAATCTCTCAAAAAGATTATAATTCGTGCTTTTTTTGAAACATCATTCCTATGAAGAACTAGAGCATCTCGAGACAACCACAATATAAAAAACTACTCATCAATAATAATGTTGATAATAATATGAAACATCAACATACGCATCAAAACAATTATATAGGTCCAATGTAATAAAGGTAAATATGAAATATTAATAATGATAACTCCCACTAACCAAATACATTAAAAAACCTTACAATACTCATGTTCTCAACATGTTTCATAAATACTACGCGTCTAGGTCCCTTGGTTAGGGGTCAACAAGCATCTTCTCAATGAAAATATGCTCAACAAGAATATATTCATCTTCAACCATTTCTCTAACAACCAAGAACTTAATTCTAATATCTTTTGAAGTTATAGTGATTCTATTATTCTTGGTTAAGAATACCGCAGAGATGTTATCACAACAAGTGCTCAAGGGTTTAGAAACAAATTCTATAATTCTCAGTAGAAACAAATTTTCCTAGTTATATATCATGTGATATAGCATGGTAACAAGTAATAAATTCAACACATAGTGGAGGAGACTATCAAACCTCCATCCAATATGACTGTATATCCATAAATAGATTTCTCATCATTTACACCTCTAACAAAATATAAATCAAAGCATCTAACAACCTCTAGGTTGTTAACTTTCCTATAAACAAGCATGTATTCATTTTTCTTTTACAAATATACCATGACCTTCTTAGAAACAATCCAATTAGCATGTCCTGTGCTTAATAGGAACTTGTCAAGTACACTACCACACAAGCTAAATCAATTGTAGTGCATACCTGAACATACATCAAGCTTCCTATTGCATTGAAAAAAAAAACTTAATCTACAGAACTTATTTCAATATCATTCTTAGGATGATGATACTTTCACAACTTATCATATTTGGAAATAAGAGCATCATTGAGTTTACAAGTTTTCATATTAAATCATTCAAAACTCGCTTAATATAAGCCCCCTTTTTTTAATAGACCTAAAAAATTCCAAAACTTGTTTCTATAAATCTTTGTTCTCAGAAAAAAAAATCCTCCAAGGTATGTCATGTCAAAAGTGACAACATGTTGTTGGTCTCAATGAACAAATCACAATTATTAGTAACACATAAGATGTCATCTACATCAAAATAGGAACGACAAAACTTACTCCTACAAACCTTAAGATTTATGTCATATCCGACCTTATTTTTCATAAATCCTATGAATGTAACTAACCCATCATTTAAGATACCACTTCTAAGAAGTCTTCTTCAAATCATAAATTGATTTCTTCAATTAACACATCAGATAGTCTTTGCTACTCTCTATAAAGTTTTACATACAAATTTCCTCATCAAGATTTCCATTCAAAAAGTCTATTTTTACATCTATATGATGCAACTCAAGATCTTAATATGTTACTAACACTACAATAGCCATAAAGGAATCCTTTAAGGAAATTAGAGAAAATATTTTTTTATATTCAATGTCTTGCTTTGAATAAACCCTTTTGCCATTAATTTTACTTTAAAATGCTCTACATTTTTCTTAGAGTCTTTCTTAGTTTTAAATATTTATTAACATCGAATAAAGTAAAATACTAATACAACCATCCACTGACTCCCACGCACCATTGCAATTCATAAAGAGTATTTCATCATCTACGACTTATATCCATTTATCATCAAGACACCAGAAATTATCTCCATATATTTCTAGAGATCTGTTATATAAATAATGTTCAAGTCTAACTATCAAAAGAAGGTATAATAATTGGATTTCTCTTTTTTTTGTGATCATTTAAAAAATAAATCCTTACTTGTTCTTCTAGATATGACATATCTCCTAAAGCTTCTTATTACAGTTTTTTTTAGACACCTTATAAACTAGTTGATAAATAATATATTTTTCAATATAAAGATTGAAATAATAAAATCCTTTTTACCAAATCTTCTTTCATCATCATTAGAGATGTTAGAATCTCCCTTGTCATCTTCTACAAATTTAGAAGTGATGGTCTCAACTATCCTTATATTTTACAGGTAGGATAGTAGGATTTATATCCTCTTTAGAATATACATAATTATTTTAAAAAGCTTATCTCCAAAATAATTTAGCTAAACTAGATCAACTTGTCATATACCTTATCATGTCTATCATAAAACTAATCAATCTTTATAATCGTTCTTAGTCAAAAGTTCAATATTATTTATAATGTTATTCATGAAAAATTTAATATGAGATAAAAATAATAGTAAAACCGTCAATAATATGAGCAATCAATAAAATAATAATTTCCAAAATTTAGGATTTAACACACATAACATAAACTCTCCTGTGGGTAGAGATTATATCATATGAAACAACAATTACAAAAATTCAACACCTGTGGGTAGAAGAATTTTACTATCAAGATCATCACAAATTAATAACATGGAAATCAGATTTAACACATAATATAAACTCTCTTGTGGGTAGAGATTATATCATACAAGAACAACGATTACAAAAATTCAACACTTATGGGTAGAAGAACTTTACTGTAAAAAATCCCAAAATTAACATGTCGCAACAAATCAATGAATGAATTAATCCCCTTTGGGTGAGTTAAAGTTCAAGTAACACAACATCCTAACAATGAAAATTTAACAGGAACTTTATTAATTTAGTAAATGACCCACTGTGTGGTGGTGTACACTCACTCAATTAAAAGAACTTCTAATAGGAATAAACAATTGTCCAATTTATTTATTTAGCTTTTGTGGTTTTTTTATCATTCAACTCCAATTTTCCAAACACATATGTGAACATAAAAAATTAATTATATATATTAACGTACAAAAAACAAAAGACTACCCTTTATATAAATTTTTGTGATGTATACAATAAATCTAATGAAGACAACGTCACGTATAATCCTTTTGTTTAATTTGAATTTCAACAAAAAAATAAATCTCAAATCTAATTTGTTTTGGGTAAAAATTATTAATCTCAAATTCCTAAATCATAACCAATTTAGGAAATTTAATAAATTAAAACTCTAGGGTTCTAAACCTAGTATAACCTTGCTTTGATAGCACATGTAAGGAAATTTAATAGGATCTACACTAGAATTTAGAACACCTAAATTAACAGGAATTAATAGGAATGATATACCTCTTGAAAACGTTGTCTTTCTCCATGTTCAAATGTACATTTCAGGAACAAAGTCTTCCGCCTACGCTCTTCCTCTTTTACAACCCTCACTTTCATAGAACCGTGAGTCATTAGAGTGTGTATCGAGACGAATGAGGATCTTGCCCTCTTATAGAAAATACATGTAACCTAATTTCCCTCCATCATGGATATTAAGCCCAGTAGACCCTACACAAAATTCTTAGCACACTTTTCAATTGGGTTTAAGCCCAACAAACACATATACATGATGTTTTCCAAAACTCATAAATGGATCACTTGTAATTATATAGGCTTATAGGAAAAATATCAGGTTATTCATTCAACCCGTTTTCATAAAATCAAAATTACCAATTAGTTAAAGTCCATATTATAATAAAAATTCCAATAGAATGCAGTGTTGACGAACACAACAACAACAAAGATAACAAGTGAGAAAAGAGTGATGTTTCTATGTTTGGTACAATGGTATATTGATGTTTGATGGAAGGTGTGAGACCTCTTAGCTGATGATGAAGAGAACGAGCAAAAATTTGCATTAGAGAATGAGAGAGGGAAAGAGTGATGGAGAGGTCCAAAAAGAATGATAAGGTGGGTGAAAGGACTATGAAATCACAATAGAGTCATAGAGTGATAGAGAATGATCAAGGGGAGAAGAGAAGTGAGATTTTGTTAATGTGATGCTTATAAAGGTTCCTAGGTAAGGAGAATAATCATTTCTCCTTGTGATAGATAATAAAGGGAGTCTTAGGATGAAGAGATATCCAGAGGGAGAAGAGGAATTGGAGTTGGGAAAAAGTAAAAGAGAAAGAAAAATGAAGTTCTTTTTGTGTGTGTGTGTGGTGTTGCGAGTCTAGGAGGAAAATGTAAGGAGAGTGAAGTCAATGTTGTGTGAGAGAAAGAGAGAAAGTTGAGCATATATGGAGAGAAAGAGGGGGGGGGAGAGGGAGGGGTAGAATGAAGGTTGATCTAGGAGAAGAGTACTCTCTACGTAAGTGTCTATGTCCCTCTCCTATGAGCATTTTTCTTTTGAATAGAAAGGGAGAATGTTGTGCTCCCATAGTGTCGATGTTAGTGGGTGTTTTTGGTTGTCTCAAAGAGAACCAACATTAAGAAATTCTAAATGAATAATAAATGAGCTCATTTTTATGGAATAAAGAAAATGGAAGAATGGAGTTGCTAACCAAATTCCATTTCTGGTTTAGTTAATTCTTTTACCATTATTTGCTGAGTAAAGTTAATGTTCCCCTTCCCCCATTTCTATCTTAGATCTGATTTGAAAAACTTCTTAATATTACTTTGTCGCAATCGTAATTCCGACGAGACGACGAACTCGCTAAAATTTTAAAATAGAATTTTATTTGATTAAGTGGAGTCGCCACCAAATTTTTATTTAAGGGAAAAAGATTTGGAAAAAACCCTGACTCGGAGAAGAGATTTAGGTTCGGGAGTCGGTTACAAGTAGGGAAGGTGTTAGGCACCCCACTCGCCCATTCTAAAGAACGGTACCCTTGAACTGAGTGTGTGATTTTTGAAAACTGTTTTGATCCCTTTAATTAATGTGAAATAAATGACTTGATGGAGGTTAGCCTGACAGGACTTGATCCTGCTCCTACGTATTCCCCGGTGCAATGGGAAACTCAAGTCTTACGTAGTTCTGGTTTGTGAAGGCTTGACCTTCGAAAGTGCTTAAAAAGGAGTGTTCGAAAATGAACATGTTGTTTTGAAAGGCTTTATCCCTTCTGTTTTGCACGGGGGCCTATACGAACCACTAAACATCGAACAGCACTGTAGACCGCCAGTTTCCCGTTTAGAGTTCGTTGCATGAGACCGTAGATCCCAAAGCATTTTGAAAGGAATTTTATTTTTGAAAGGACCTTTAGTCCACTCATGCACAAGGTCCGAGGCGGCTAAGGCAGCACGAGGACCTATAGGAGCCACTAAACATCGAGCAGCAATGTAGACCGCCAGTTTCCCGTTTAGAATCCGTCGCATGAGACCGTAGATCCCAAAACATTTGAAAAGAATTTAATTTGAATATGATAAAGATAAGAAAAGAAATGACTTGATTTGAAAAAGGAGTTTGTTTTGAAGTGAACTTGATTTTGAGTTTAGGGTTTAGGGTTTTAGTTCCAAAGTCCAATGTGTGGGGTCTAGTTAAAAGCATGCAGAAGGTGCCCACTGTAGCTTCACCATTGCTTCTTTGGTCAGCCCAGATCGTGTGTTTAACGAGGAAGGCTGTGCAGATTCGGGTTCATCATAGTTACTCCACATAGGCACCATGCACCATTCAATGTGAGACAATAACTCTACCTTCAAACAGCAATAAGTGATAATCGGGTCCATGCAACTCGACGTTCAACATAGTAGTTAGCACACTTGACCCTTATGGAGACCATATGTTCGAATCTTGAGCGTTGGTACCTGAAGTCACATGATCAGTTTGGAAGCCAGCCGCTCAAAATGTTAACCTCACAACAACCTTAATAAATTGCCTCATGTTGGATCTTCGAAAGGGCAACACCCAATCTGGTGGGGTTGGTTTTGCACGACCCCTAGGAGTTAAATATTCGGGTGGCTCATTTACCTCTTGATATTATCAGTACAAAGTCAGGTATCTCCTCAGTCCTATGAGGCTAGCCCATGCACTTGATCAGAAGGAATGGTTTATTTTGACATCCTTAATACCCAACCCGACGCACCAGCAAGAGAGGGGGCCTTGATAAGCCAATACCACCATTGATCAATGAACCCCTGAATAAAATTGAGACGTTCATGGTAACTTTAAATGGATGCTGGGCGAGCCTTTTGATTGACCATGAAAATTAATATGTAGTTCATGCCCACGAAACCTTACTAGAAACTACCCACGCGCGAGGCTTAAAGCTCGTCAACCTGTCACTAACTCTGGTCATTAGGCTTTCACCATACTCATTGAGCATTATAGAAACTTGGTGCAGTGGGTTAGATTGTTACACCTAGGACCATGGACCATGCAGACCCCGCTCTAGTGGCCGAGAAATTGAGATAAAGCCATGCAAATCCATACGTCCGATTCCTTTGGGGAGGTCACACCCATGTCCAAGGCTAGGCATCAAGTGCAAAAGACAAATGACTAGAGTCCAGATGTCTTATGCATGCAAGGAAGCCCATGCAGGAGAAAAGGCGTATTCCAATAGGTGTAGGAGATCCAGACGGGACTTAATTAAAATACAGTGGATGGACCAGACGTGGTTTTTATTTTAGATTTGCAAAGTATGAAATGTAGAGCAAATAGCTCAAGTGGTCGAGCGCTTCACCCATACCCCCAAGGCACAGGATCGAGTCTCATGGGGACCAATTTCTCTTTTAATGTATGTTAAGCCGCCCAGCCGCCATTCAAGTCGAACGAGCCGCAAGCTATGGACAAGCCACCGCGAGCCGTGAGCCACTGCCAAAGCCTTCAAGCCATCCAGCCTCCAATGGAGGCACGAGTCACGCGCACCTCACGTGCCCAAGCCACATGAGCCGCCTGAGCTCCCCCAAGCCATGTGAGCCACGAGCCATCTGGAACCTCTCTCTCAAGCCACCGAACTTTCAGAACATCAAGGCCTTGGAATACTGCCACCAAAGTTCTGTCTATGCTATGTATGAGCCTCACAACCGCTTCACTACATACCTAGGCCAAACTCATACATGCTGAGCTTGAATGTATGGAAGGCCCTTCATAAATGTGTGGCAATCTTTTGGACGTGGGAGTTGCATGCGATGCATGGAATATATTGGACGTCCTAATCAGACCTACTGGGTCAGCTTTCGTTTATACCTCCCGGCTCATTCTCAATGAAGTTACTATGAATTTTAGTGAAAGATCATGCCCATATGCCTCCTGCTTCTACTCGAAGTGTGCAAGGTACCCACGAGGTTGATGGACATCGTGGCTTTTGCTTGGCTGCTCGTACTCATTCTAATTGAGCCTATACGGATTCTCCATGTGTATGCTACAACGGAGAACTTTCTCTGCATGCGGACGTCGCTCGATGCAAAGTGATCAGGTCGTAATGGATGCCTGTGCTTTATCCTTTTCCTCCATACGAGGCCAACAACAAACTGATGGTAATGTTCAACTGCACCTCATTCCACCTATGACAGCTATACACGTTCGAGGAAGGCGGGGTTTCTTCTTTCAAGAGCTGAAGAATTCTCTGGATTTTGCTTGCTTTTTGGGTTTATTTTCAGCATGAATTTCTATTTGTTGCCATCAGACGCAAAGAAAAATCGGGGAACAAACTCATGTGCCAACCAGATTCGGTTCAGGTTAATGTATATAGCGAATCCAAATTCCTCTTTAGCAAAGGTGTTAGAGTTTTGATTTCGACTCAGAATCAACTTGATTCCACTTAACAAACATACAAAGCAATCATAAGTCCAGGTTTTAACTAAAGAACAGAAATCTTGAATTTGCTTTGAAGCCTACTTACACCGCGACATGACTCAGTTCAAGCGCATGCATAGTAATTATGGATCTGATTTTACTTCATGCATATGAACTCTACTTTGAGGATTTCAAAAACTGATTTCAAGGTTGGGGTCGTATGGCATAGTTATGTTCATTCAAGCACTATAGTTTCTCGAATCATGTAATGATTAATATAAGCTGGAAGAGAATCAAAGAGAATAAACATGTGAGGAGCCTATAACATGCTAACCTTGATCCAAATCGCACCAATCTACGATCGGCCGAGAGGAGAGTTCCAGGGTTCAGTGAATCTGACCTTCTCCCAGCGCTGCAAGTTCCTCCCTCTCGTTGTTACCCCCTCGAATAGGAAGAATGAAGACCCTTGAAAACGTTGGTTCCCTCCCTTTTATATCTCATCTTTTCCTTTTTCCCTTCTGTTTCTATTCTGTTAATTCTTGCCCTCTCTCCCTAGGCAAGGGGAAAATTCTTTTCAAGGCCCAAAAAGCCATCCCTTTCTCCTTGGCAAAAGCCAAACCCCTTCAAGGAGCCCCCCAAAAGTCACCCCTTCATGTATGTGTTTTTCATTCTTCGTATCTTTCTTTTTTTCAAATTTTAAGTATTTTTGTTATTTGCTTTTTCATTTCTTTTTTTTTCAATTTTTATTTTTTTTACTTTTTCTTTTCAATTTTTATTTTTTATTATTATTTTTTGATTTTTCTATTTTCTTGTGTTTATTTTTCATTCCTTTTTCAATTTCCATTTTTTACCCTTTTTTATTTTTTTACTACTTATTTATCCTTTTCTTCATTATTTTATTTTTATTTGTTTATTTTTTGTCATTTTTTATTTTTTTAAATCTATTTTTATTTTCCAATTCTACTATTTTTTTATATATCTTTATTTTTGGTTTTACTAATCTTTATTTATTTTTTCTTTTTCAGATTTTATTTTTTATTTTTATTTTCAGTTTTTTATTATTATTATTATTATTATTATTATTATTATTATTATTATTATTATTATTTATTTTGCTCTTCTTTTTTTTTATCAGTTTTTCCGCTTTCTGCTTCTGTCTATTTATTCTGTTTTCTATTTTAATTTTTGTTTTCTGTTTCTGTCTATTTATTCTGCTTCTTTGTTTTTTTATTAAATTAATGTTAGTTTATTGATTAATTTTACTACTTGAGGGTCTCGGATATAATTGAGTGTTTACTTACTCGGGCTTCTATTTATTTGGTTTCCTTTTGTCTACGGCTCGTAGGACTCCCTTCTTCTTTCCATTTTGTCACAACAATTTAGAATTTTTATTTTATGTATTGTTGGTGGGGGTAGAAGTTTGATTTTTGAATTTGTTGTCCATCCTCATTTCATAATGAAGTAAAAAGGGGTTGTGTTTTTTTTCATTATTGTTGGATTTTATAAAAATGGAGAAATCAATAGCAACGAAAGAAGGTTGCTTATATTCTATTATAGTTGAGGCAATTAAGGTATTTCATTTTTTTTCACCTATACAAAAAAGCAACCATATCAAAATGGTTATTGAAGTTGGTAAATATTTTTTATGTTTGTTTTTTTAACAATGATTGTGCTAAAAATTTGATTTTGTTCATATTTTGAACTACTTTGTTATTTATAATTTACTTACTTTATTGTAACTATTATTATAAAAATATATATATATATATATATAAAGATTAAATATTTTTAAACTTTTGAAGTTGAAGGCCTAAAGTTGTAGCATTTGTCTCTTGTATTATTTAGAATTTGATCTTATCCAGCATGCAATTTGCTAAAGGTTTAAGCTTTTAAATATGACCATATAGTTGTTTCTAAACATGGTCTTTTGCTTTTCACTTCAATTAAAATTTAATTGATATAAATTGAGAGAAATAAATCTAACTAGTTTCATAATTAAAGGTTAATTGTTCAAGTTGATGCATAGGAGAACATCACACTTTTCTTTATTTATTGTATAAATCCAAATACTAAGTAGTTGCTTAATATTTATGATGATGACCTCGTCCTACAACAACTTAAGTGTTGTGGAGGTCTACAAGTTGTTAGGCTTTCAAGGCTTGGATATCCTACTTGAATGAGCCATTGAAAGTTTCTAGAATGTATGCGAGAAACTTCTCATGGTTTTTAGATTATCTTGAATGATGGGTTGATATCAAATTCCTTAATGTATCTAGGTATGGATTTTTTCTTTCTGCCACCAATATATCTTAAGATCCATTAAGCATCCTAGTTGCTGTTTTGAAAAAGTTTAACATCCCTTCTAAAATGTACCAAGTTAGCTACACCAAATTATATCTTCAAGCAAGGTAGGTACATGTTTAAGTTTTCTTTGTTTGGCTAGGATCCTACTTTGTACTTTCTTTTTATTTTTCTCCACTATGTAAGTTAAATTTGTAACTACATGTCCATAGTCTGGCAATAGAAACATTTTTTATGATTAATTTCACTTTAGAAGGTTGTATATGCAAAGTACATACTAAGTTAAAATGTTAAGAGTTGTGTCATGCTTAGCTTGACTTTAGCATATTAGTTGTGCCATTGGAAGTTTATCTATCATTTGTTTTATTAAATTAGTTTTGCTTTTGGACCATGAATTCTTAAGACAATTTTGAAATATATGATGAACCTATCATATGATGTTTTAGTTGAGTTCACATCCATTCATGTTATGGATGCTTTGACTTGGTTATTCTTATGCTCTTACTATTTTTGTAGATTGGTATGTTGGACAATAAGAGGAATTGATTTTTTTTTGGAGAATATATGGGAATCAAGTGTGTATATGTTATTTATTTGTATTGTAATTGTATTCTTTTTTAGTGTTGTAACAAGTGTACATGACATGTTATGGGATTGATTTGTCATGGAGACAAGACATAAGTATATGAAGAAAGAATATGTATGAATTCACATAATGTGGAAATCAAAATAAAAAATTACATTAAATGTTGTCTAAGTTTATCGGCAAATTGCAACCTAAACTCTACCTAGTCTAAGAATTTAGTCAATATCTGTATTATCACTTCTTTTTCTTAAACCTTATATCCATTTTGACTCTGCCCTATAACATTTTGATGGACACCAATTAAGTTGTGAAAGTTAACACATGGATTTAATAATGATAGAAAGGATACCTAATGAGGAGTGGTTAAGTTAGCTTATATTTGTGGTTATCTTTGTTGTGTATGTGGTGAATACTATAGTTTGAAAAAAATCAAATCCAAGTTCATTTAATTTGACTAAAGATAAGGATAACTGACATAAAATATGGTTTACATTGTAATAATTATGTTATAGAAAAATTAACACATAGAATCATTGATTACATAAAAGATATTTGATGAGTAGTGATTAACTTAGTTCATATTTATGGTTATTGTAAGAATGGTGAATATTACTATTCAAAATAACCACCCCAACTACAAAGATTTTCACTGAAAACAATTCATTCCTTTAATACTATGATCTATATTTTCATCATTAACATGCAGATAATAATATTGCATGTCAAGGATCACATAAAAGATATATGATACACAATGATTACCTTAGAGTAGAGTGGTGGCTACTTTCTTTGTATAAATGGTGAACGTATCAATATGAAAAATTAAAACCCTAATATAATTTATTTAAATGGACTTAATCCTTGGTAATTAATTAAACCAGTAATTAATTGATTACAAAGGATAACGTAATCGATTAAATCTATTGTGCTTGGGTTTAAAATTTTTGAACTAGTTAGTTCACCCATTATATAATGTAAGTAACCATCTATTGAATATAGTTAACCATCCTCAATTAGGAATTTTTTTCTCATCCTTGACATGTAGTATTCATTTCCACATGTTAATCATGACAATATTGACCATGGATTTGAAAGGATTCATATATTCTAAGTGAAATCTATTGTACTTAATTTGCAAATTTTAGAACTAGGCATTTCATCCATTACACAACATCGGTAACCATGAGTTTGAACATAGTTAACCACAACCTATCGAGAAATTTTTGTCACCCTGCATATAAAGTAGTAACATCCACATGATAATGATGAGAATATTGACCATGGATTTTTCAAGTTGACACATATATTAAGTGAAATGCACTTTTCACTTATAAATTTTCAAATTGCTTAGTTCTTTGTATCTTTTAACCATTTCATTTTAGGAAAGTTTAACTGTATGAGAAAGTTTTTATTTCAATCTTGAACATAGAAAATCATTGTTTATTTACTTTTAGATTTAGAATGGTCATATGAGAACCATGACTACAGGCTATAAGAAAGAAATCTCCCAAAATAGGATTGTATACCAGTTGAAACAAAATACATCTAAAAATCCTAATTAAAAAGTACATAAAATATATGTTAGTTTATAGAAATACCTTAAAAATACTAAAACAATGGAATCTTGCAGCAGCTTCCCAATGATCTATGGTAACTCCAGTTTATTCCGTGATTATGGAAATTTTATCAATGCCCACATTCTTACTTCTTCTTATGCCTCACTTCCATGATTATGGAAAAATGTTTCCATTTCCAAACTATGGACATGTAGTTGCAAATTAAACTTACATGAAGTAGTGGAAAAAACAAAAATAGTATAAGGTAGAACCTCCTAACCCAATAAAGAAAAGTTAGACATGTACCTACCTTGCTCAAAAATACAATTTGATGTAGCCAACTTGGTGCATTTAAAAAAGGATGTAAAATTTTTGCAAAACGGTAAGTTAAATGCTTAATGGATCCTAGGATATATTGGCCGTAGAAGTAAAATTCCATATCTAGATATGTTAAGGAATTTCAAATCAACCCATCAAAAGTAACAACTTTGTGCCTTCAACTTCAAAAGTTTCAAAATATTCAATAAACATGCATTCCTTTCTTTTTTTTCTATAATAATAGTTATAATAAAGTAAGTAAATTATAAATAATAAAGTAGTTATGAACAAAATCAAATTTTCCCACAATTATTGTTTATAACACCCTAAAAACGAATACCAATTTCACGCTTAAGTCGATCATTCGGTTCATTTTTTAGTTTGTTATCTCATTATGCGGAATTCATTTTAGAAAGTAATTATATGAAAATACAGTAAATTTTTTTTAAAACTATTTGATATAAAATGCAAGCCTCGTTGATAAAATGTGAGTAGCGGTAAAATAAATCGTTAAGCGAATTTCTACGTATGTTTAAAATCTTAGGAATACTAAGAGTTTATATTATTCTTTTCGTTTATCATTTGCATATAATAAATAAACAAGATTCAATCATAACACACATGTCACACAATAATTATACATAACATTTCATACATACCATAAGTCATAGGCCCGTGGGCCTTATCATGTAGTTATTACAAACCATAAACTTACAACTATTATACAATATTTATACATAAGTTAGCTAATACTACATATTAGTAGTTAGGATGCTTGCATCCAATTATTTTTTTACATTAGTGCGATGTACATCTTCCAGAGAGAGTGCCTCACATCCACTTCAAGTACGTGAACTGCTACCATAATGAACAAAATCCGAAATGTCTGGGAAGAAAGTGTGAAGAAGTAGGGATGAGAAACTAAGTTTCTCAGTAGGCTTTCTACTTAGTTCTAATGTCATCACTTAAGTCCTAGCCACTTCAGTTTATTTCAGAAAATCATTTCTTGCATAAAATGTTACTTTTAATTCTTTGTAAACATTTCTCTGAAGTGGATCAATTTTATTCAAAACATACATCTTAGTATCTCATCATACATTCTTCTTAACATTCATAACTTTGGGATCACACATAAGATATCATTTGACATACAATTATTTTATGCCTTAAACTTTATTCTTTATTACTTTTCTTTGTCTTTATCATTCCTTTGTCCAACTTTGGGACACTTTATGAATCTAGTTTCACCACCTTAGGGAGAAACAATAAGACATAGACATGTATTAAATTTGTCAAACAATATCTTCTCACTGACTCTACTCCCACCTCCTAATAAAAATTAAGGATATGAGGTCATTCCGAGGTGGTCGTCACCACCTTATAACTTGGTGAAGAAACTTAAGTCTTCACAGTAGAAGGGTTTCCTTGAGAAACTTAAGTCTCCTAGAAGAAACTTTAGGCTTCTCTTCAGTAGAGCTTTTTAGGGCCCTCTGGATACTAGTGCGCATAAGGCATAAAGAGAGTAGCATTACGTTTTCACATAAAGTTTGCTTTAGTGATCCCTTAATCTTTTTAAGTTCATTTTAGTGGCTTCCAAATAATTATGCATGCTCAAACAAATTTCCAACCAATATGGAATGCACATATAGGTTTCGAATTTTCATCTCAATCATCATCATAAACCAATCTCATACATGATCATCATCCTTTCTCATTCATGAGTATCCATCATTTATTCATTCATAGATAGTGAGCATTGATAACTAATAATGAAATTTGATTGGTAAATCACATAGCATAATATCACATTTACATTACCAATCAGTTTGATGTTGAAATCACACAAAGGACTTACATCACTCATCCTTCTAAGTTACCTCTCATCCTTTCCTTTTCTCAAATTTATGTTGGTTCGTTCAGATTTTACGTCTTAGCATCTTAATCTAGGTGGTTGAATGGCACATTTCAAGTTCTTTTCTCTTTGTGTTCTCTTTTGTTCAAGTCTTATGCATGTCCTAATTATTCTAAGTTCAAGTATTAAGTATTTACAAATCTTTTAACTCATTTAGGACAATTTTGATTAAACATGACCGAATGGAAATTTTTTTTCCTATTTTCCTTTAAACTTTTAATTCTTAAAATTCTAATACTTCCTATGTTATCTAAATTAGGATCTTTAAATTCCTTTTCTCTTTATTATCCTTGTATGGCCGAATATAAAATCTAAGTAGAAATTAATTAATCTTCTAGATCAATTTATTCCTTAATGGTCGGATGACCTAGTCTCTCAAATTCCACCTTTCATACACCTTAATTATATTTTGCTTACATATTTAGGATCATTATTTGGGCCTAGTTAAGGATTGAAACTCATTCTTAGTTAATTTATAACATGGTAGCCGAATTCCAACCTCCTAAACTTAGGTTTCCACAATTTCCTTCTTCACCATAAGATCATTTGCTTAAAAAAATCAATCTATCCCTTTATCCATCTTAAAACTTTTTCATACTTTAAATTCGTTCTATTCACATAAAAATGGTCCTTAATTAACCCTAATTGGAAATTAAAACCTCCTTTAAGTTAATTAACCACTAAGTGGTCAAATGCCACTCCTCTAGGTTTAAGGTTTCTTTTTTCCTAACCCTAGTTGACTTAGGTTGACCATTTCTTAACCCTAGTTGACCTTTACTTGGGGGAAAAGTTTAAACTTCATAATTGACATATTGTAAGGTAAACTTAAGTATTTTTACCCAAAATTTAATGGCATGGTCGAATTTGACATTTACCCTTGCTTAAGTTATGGTAAATTTCCCAGTTACCCATTTTAAGCTTATTTGGAAATTTTACCACTTAGTAATTTTGGAATTTTTCCCTAAGCTTACCTAGGACATATATTCTGAAATTTAACCTTTTAAATATTGATTAAACCTCCAAATAAGTTATTTACTTGTTGAAAATACTTGATTTTTCCTAAATCACATTTTAAGCCCCTTTTTGCCAAAATCTCTCTAGGGTGGCTGAATGCACTCCTAGAGGTTTTTAACTCATTTTTGTTTTATTTAACTTTGTTTAAAGGTTGATTTAGTTCATTTAAAATATTATTTTTGGGCTTAAGTTACTTAAAAAAAAATTTACGAAACTAAAGCTTGCTTGGGAGTTGTGGCCGAAAGCCTTCCTTGGTTAGCCAAGGTAATTTCTTCAAATCTTCCATCTCACACCACCTTGGTTCTGTTGTGTTGGGCTTGTGCAGTCCCTCTTGCTTCTATTCCATGATTATTTTATCAATATTTCGATGCTTAAGTGCTGACCATGATGATTTTAGGGCGCCATGCAAGGATTTTAGCCACTTTTGGCTACAAATTACATCATTTGCTTGATAGCTTTCTAACTAATGACCAAAGGAAACCTTTGGAACTTATTACAAAACTTTATTCCACCTCTTAACATGTATACTCAG
This sequence comes from Canavalia gladiata, assembly GCA_037954105.1. Classification (NCBI taxonomy): domain Eukaryota; kingdom Viridiplantae; phylum Streptophyta; class Magnoliopsida; order Fabales; family Fabaceae; genus Canavalia; species Canavalia gladiata. The sequence continues at coordinate 44,475,283 of CM075660.1, forward strand.
AGGTGCAGATCCAGCACAGAGGTCATACTCATCACACAAGAAAATCACAAGGTTAAAACTTTAAGCATAAAAACAAGCATGAAAATAACAACATAGTATATTTTTTCAAGTCACAAAGAGTAGATTTTCATGATCTACTCCAAGATCCACAAATCATCTTTCAAATAAGCTTCAAAAACCTTTCTCATGAGAGCATAAAACTGATCAAAGCTTCAAAAATAATTTTAAAACAAAACCCACGGATTAAATTTCTTCTAAGTGCCTTAGAAGCACTTTTAACCGAACAAACTTTGTTTTTCTTTTCAAAAATCACTAAAAATGGGTGGGGCTTATTTTGAACGGTTAAAATACAATTTTAAACTCTCACAAGTGAAAACAAAAGAAGGAAAACTAATCTTGGAGAAAATATGCATGAAAGAAAACAAACACACAATAAAAAAGGCAAGTTAAAAGCATAAAAAGATAAGTAGAAAGATTCTACTTGTTGAAGACCTCCTTAGTGTTTTTGTGGGATTTAAAGGCTGCCTTGGGTCCCCTTTGGTCTGCTCTGGATGTGGACAAAGGATGGTGGTGGGGCTTAAGTGTTTATAACTTTAATATAGCTTAAGTCTTAAAGATGAAGATTTAGGCTTAAAGTGTAAGTTTTGGGTGTTTGGAGTTATGGAAAGCTTGGAGAGAATGGAGAGGATTTTGATGAGTTTCTAAGCTGAAAAATATGAAGCAAATGGGGTCTTAAGTGTCCCAAAATGTTTGGACTCTTATGGGTCAAGTGGAATTAGTTTTGCATTTAGGAGTATTTTGATAATTTTGCCTAGATTTTTCCTATTTTTCAAAATAAATCAAAATTCAAGAAATTATCCTTTTAGGCTTAGATTAGTGTTAATTAGGCTGATATTTCCTATAATTATGATTAATTTAACCTAAACATGTTTTACTTTTAATTAACCAAGGTTAGTTAGTTTTAACCATGGTTAAAGTAACCTTTTTACTATTCACTTTTGTCTTTCTGTGGAAGACTTGGTTGACTTCATTTTGGTGACTCACCATCACCTTTCCAGTTGTTACATTTGGTGCACATGGGTGTGGGGCCCACTTTTGGCATGCTTATCACCTTATCACCTTATCTTGCCCTCCCGCCCTTTCAGGGATATTTTCGTAATTTTTCTCAGCATTGCCAGAAAATTTTCCAAATTGTTCCTCTGATATTTTTAAGACTTTTTGGTTCGTTCCCATGTTAATTTAAGGCTTTTTGCTATTTTTATGGGAACTGACTAGCTTTGTGCAAAAAGTATAGCTCCTAGGGGCATTTTGGTCATTTTCAGGGTTTTCGAAGTGCGTTTTTGTCCTTTCTCAGGTTTTTAAATTTTTCTCATTACTTTTAACCATAAATGATGTTTATAATCCCTTTAGAATGTCTTATACTTGTATTTACATTTTTCTGTCTCATTATTTGAGCTGCCCAAATGTAGAGATATTTTCGTCATTTGCACCAAACTTCCTAATTTCTCTGCTTTTGCTTTCTAATTTTACCTAGTTTTATTATAGAAACTATTTGTAGCCTCAAACATTTATCATAAAAAATTGGGATGTTACATTGTTCAAACAACAAACATCAAAATTTCACCATAAAAAATTGGGATGTTACATTGTTCAAACAACAAACATCAAAATTTCACCAACTTCAGTAACCATTTCAATATAGTTTTTTCTTTGTCTAAGCAAAAAAAAATTGAAATATCCTAGTTGCTTCAGCTATATTGAAATATAAGCAACCCTCTTCCATTGCTATTGTTTTCTCCATTTTTACATAATCCAACAATGACAAGAAAGAAAATAATCTCTTTTACTTTAGATCTAATGAGAATGGAAAACTAATTCAAGAACCTAACTTCAATCCCAACCAACAATACACAAAAGGAAAACTTAAATTGTTATGACATAAGAGATGGAGGGAGGAAGGAAAAACCTACGAACCCTAGATGAAAAGAGTGAAGCAAATTGAAACTTGAGTAATATTAAGAAGTTTTTCAAATGGAATTTGAGATGGAGACATGGAACATTCACTATACTTGGAAAATGGTGGTAAAGGAATGAACGGAAAAGGAAATGAATATCTAAGAATTTTTTTCATTAAACAAAAATAAAAATAAGTAAAATACCAAATGAACCACAGTTATTGATTAAACCACATTAGTATGATGTAGATGGATGGAAATATTGTTTGTATGTTTGTTAATCCTTTTTTAAAATAAATAAATAAAAGGATGATATAAAGGGACAAGAGAAACATATATTTTTCACATTGTATACATCCCATTACACCTTACTTTAAATTGTCGGATGCTTATTTTAAAACAAAATTCAATCGTTAAATGAAGGGTGTATCTAAATGTACTAGTGTTCAAGTGTACAAATATCACTTCTCTGACATAAAATCTGTATTACATGATGTTGTTAGTAGAGAGGGAGAAAACATGTTGGGGCGGGGTATAATCGAATTGACAGGAACAACTTTTTTTTTTTTTACTTTATTTTATTTTGTGTTAGGATAAAATAAAAAAATAGTGAATTTTTACATTTAATTGATAAAATATTATGTTTTTTATTTTAAAAAATAAACAATTAAAAGGAATATTTTTATTATTAATGTTTTTATATTTTTATTTAATTTCTAAAACATAATCAAGACTAGTAAAATACTTTCAAATTATTTAAATTCCATTATTTTCTTAAATTTTTAATTTTTATATTTTTATTAAAAACAGAAAAATAAGTTGGAAAATGGCCTCAAACATTGAACTAAGTGTTCATAGTTCTCCTTTCTCTATTATTTTTTTACAAGTTAATATTTAGAATTTTGATTTCTATATTATTATGGTAAAAAATAGTAAAAATATGAACAATTATGTTCGAGACCTACAACAAATAGCAACCCTGATAATCGAAGAAAATGTAGAACATATTAAAAAGCATATGTATACTATCAGAAAGAGTAAGTGCAAGAAAGCAAATAGGTGTTTGGTAGCTTGTGATTGAAAAATAAATGCAAGAAAAGTATAGGTATCAGTAGGTTAATGGCTTTGAAAAATATAATAAAAAAAGTAAAGATGTCAAATAAATACTGACCTTGACAAAATTAACTGTAGGAAAGTAAAGGCCTTAGATAGGATTGGATTTTGATTGAAAATTGAATGAAAAAACGTAAAAGTTATAGATAGATAGTGAGATTTTGAAAACTAAATGTAAAAATGTAAAAGTTTTAAATAGATACTGGACTTTATATAGAAAATAAAATGTAGGAAAGCAAAGATTTAGGAATGTGCTAAGATTTGACTTAAAATAAATAAAAAAAGTAATGTTTCAAGTAAGTACTGGATTTTGGTAAAAAAATTAATATAAAAAAGTAAAAGGGATAGACAGATACTGGACTTTTGATAGAAAATTAAATGCATAAGAATATAGATACCAGAAAAGTATTGGGTTGTGACTAAAAATTAAATAAAAAAAATAAAGGTTCCAAGTAGGTAATGGGATTTGACTAAAAAATAAATGCAAAGAAGTAAAGGTTTCAATACATACTAGACTTTGATTGAAAATTAAATGTAAAAAGTAAAAGATTCAAGTAGGTACTAGGATTTGACTGAAAATTAAATAAAATAGGCAAAATTTTAGGAATGTATAGGGATTTTGACTGAAAATAAAAAATAGAAAAGTAAATGTGTTAGATAGATATTAAACTTTTTATTAAAAAGTAAAAAAACTTATGATACAAGTGTTAGACTTTGATTAAAAATTAAAAAAAGGTACCAAGTACCATGCCTTGACCGGCAAGTATAAAGTGTTAAGCAAGTAGTGGATTTTGACTAAAAATAAAGGTACGAGGAAGGTATTGAGTTTTATTTAAAAATTAAATTTAATAAAGATAAAAAAGTGTTTAATAAGTATTAGACTTTTATTCAAAGTAAAGGTGTCAGGAAGGTTATGGACTTTAACTTAAAATTAGATGAAGAGATAAAGAGTGCTAGGTAAGTATTATTCTTCAACTGAAAGTAAAAATGAATGTAAGAAGAATAAAGGTTCCCTGTTGGTATTTATACCCTAAGAAATGGGCATGGAATCCCATGAAACGCATAAGTTTATATAATGCAAAGATGAAAATTGGTACATCATATGATAATATGTATACCAAATGATGTATGACACGAAGCAAATACATGTGATTAGTGTATGTAAACTGTTCATGATAGAAGATGTAAAGGACAAAATATAGGATGCAAAATGATGCAAAATTGTCTTTTAATATGAAAATTCATGCATAATGTAAAGCAAGGATGTTGATTGATGCATATTATATGTTGTATGAAAATATTTGATTAAGGAATAGGTTAGTTTTTCTAATTTTGAATGATTTTCGATAATTAGAAATTTTTTCAATTTGGATTGATTTAAAAACAAATTTGTCCTAGATTTAAATTTTTTTAGAAAATTAGATATTTTTCTAGTTTTGCATTAATCTAAGCATGTACTTCCATTCTCCAATTTTAAATTTTAAATTACTAGACACATTTTATCCCAACTTTTAACTATTTTAAAAAATTAGTAATTTTTTTAAGTTGGAATCTTCAACTTGCTCATACTATTATAATGTAAGATGATATGATATGCATGATGTAAGATAAAATAATTTAGATTCTTGGATTATATTTATGCAATGTATATATATTGATAAAATGTTATGTGTGATGGTATGATTAGGGTTTGAGTGCAAGAATATGAGATGATTTGGATAATTTATTTCCTTGATTTTATTTTCACAAACATATTTTTTATTTTTAATGCAATACTAAAATTGTTGTAGGATATATAATGAGAATAAAGGATGGTTGACAAAAAAGATGCTTTTTACAAAAATGATAAATTTTTCAATATATTTTTATAAATTCTATTATATGAATTGATGTAGAGAGGTATTTGAGGATTTGAGATACACGTTTTTATTTTGTCTTTTATATTTATTTTATTATTTTAAGTGAGAAATGGAAGAAAAAATATTTTATTATTTTGATAATATGATTGTTTATAAAAAATCTCTTTATTTTTTTTGAAAAATTTCTAAAGACAGTGTTTCCCTTTTTCTTTAAATTTTTTTCCTAATTTTTTAGGGTGAAAACTCAAATTAAAAGCTTGTGTTGTTGAACAAACAATTGGTTTGAAAAATTTTCTCAAATTTATGATAAAATGTTTTTACTCAAAATTTTGCCTATTTTTTTTTAAAAGCTTTTATTTTAAGAAAGCTATCCTATTTGATCAGGTCACTTGACTTATTCATATAATCCAAATCACTTATGAATTTAGTATTTCCTTTAAAATATTTATTTTTAATAAAAATTAATCCAATGATCATTTAATTGTAATAATGTGAAAGAAGTGATTTTAAAACATGAACAAGGAAATTTTTTTTCAAGGGACATTATATGTAATGAATCAACCATAAAATCTTATTTAGATGGAAAGAATGAAATTTTACGCATCAAGAAAGAACACAAGATGTTTATTTTTAGGATTTTAAAATAATTTAACAAGATTGTTTTAAAGTTAATTTATTGTTCCATTTAGTTTAAATTTTTTAAGGAAACATTTCAATTCATACCTCAAGAGGGTTAAGCCTTAATAAAAACTTTGAAAGCTTGTAACATGATCAAGGTTCATGGTTTCATGGTTTTTTTAAGAAAAGATTGTTAGGCTCAAAATTAATTTTCAATTCCTATTCATTTTCTTTCAATTTTTTTAATTCTTATTTTTATTAAATTTTCCATTACATTCAAATATAAAAAGGATTTTTCAATTTGTAATGTGATTACATGATGAAAGACGCAGTTTATGAAAGAAAGGACATAATATCTTAAAAGTATGTTGAGTCCTAACAATTTTTTATTATTATTTGTAGTTCTATTTTTAAATTTGAATATATGAACACCTAATTATATTTAAGATTTCAATTTTAAGTTAATTAGTAAACAAACAATACTTAGCTATATTTAATTAAAATAAAAATAAAAAAAAGATACTCTTGGACCCCAAAGGTTCAAAACACTAAAATAAACATACTAAAAAAAATACTTTCAAAAAATTACAAAAAGAAAAGATAAAAACTGTTAAAAGTTAGTTAATTTGTTAGGGCGAGTTAGAAAAGAACCTTGGAGTAAGGTCAAGGAAAAGGCGGTAAAGGAAAGTATAAAAATGAAAATCAAAAAAGGAAGACGGGGTTGGAAGAAAAGAACAAGAGGAGCTTGCAGAGAAAGAAGTAGAGACTTTCAAATTCTCTGAGATTTCGGTGGGAGAAGAAGTTTTGGACTCTCGAAAAAGATTTTTGTTTCAAATAGATCTTCATTCTTCAAGGATTGCTTCAATTCTGAACTGGATTTACTTGAGCATTTTCTCTGCTGCTCGAAGCTTCATGAAATCCTTTAACTCAAGTCGATTTCATTCTCGTTTAGAGGAAGTTCTGTGATCTTCAATTTAGGCTTCATCCAGGTCAGTGCTCCCTATAAATTCCTTCAATCTCTTCACTTTAAATCATTACGCTTTTTCTCACAAGCTGATTCTACTCATTGCAAAGCTGGAATGAATGCTAATTTTGTGATAAATATCATCTTGTAATAGATCATAAGGTGTAGATAATTGTCAATTGCATGCTTAAATCTTGATCGAAATCTTTGGATGAAATACCTATGCAGTTGTTTGAATCAATGTGATTGGAATTATGCAAGAAAGACTCAATAGCAGATGTGTTAGACTAATTTCTGCATAATTGTTGTTATTACTGTGAGTAAATCCTGTTCCTCTAGTCTCCATCAGAGGGTAGACGGTTTAAGAAAACTTAACAATGAACCTAGAGTTCATACTCAATTTTTTTTTGGATTCTGCCGTGAGTAGATTTTTCGTCTGATGCCCTGATCTCTGCTAAGGTTATCGAAAAGGATCCAACCCTGGCTCAGCAAGTAAATAACCTGAGTAAAATCAAAAGAAAACTCTGGGCTTTAGGGATTCTTAGGACCAAGTAGATGTAAGCTGATCATAAGCTCCAATTTCATCTGGTTTCTCCTAGTCTCTAGGTAGGTTTGAGGTTTTAGGCCAGGATCTATCTCAGCAGTAGAAGCAGATTTAGGTTCTATGCTCTGCACCACATAGTTTCTTGCTAAGCCCCTCTATTAGAAGTTGTCACAGTAGCGAATCTATCACCAAATTTCACAGTTGGTTAACTTTGACTTCCCTGTTGTGTATCCTAAGTACTTGCTCTTGTCAGGCTAATCAGGGAAGGTCACTCATAGATAGGTTGAGGCCTTATGCTTTATAATCCATAGATTGAACAAAAGGAGTCTAAAACTTGTTTGGGAGTTTCTCCACAACAGCCCAAGTAGCCCCATGATCCTTTGGCTTACTACCAAAGTCATCAGCTGCTTTTGGTGTGAAGCCCGCATTAGCTCTTGAATTGTCTCTCGTGTCCCTTGTAAATGCAAGCGCTGGTTGTGATTGAGCCCATTAGTGCTGCAGTTTCAAGTGTAACCGTAGCATGTGCATCCATAAAACCACTTAGCCATGGAGATACCAAAAGTTGATGTGAGGTAACATTATCCCTCCAATTTGCATAATTCTGTAGATTTTCCAAAAGATAAAAGGAAGTAGTGTTAGCTAAGGTAGAATTGGAAAGAAGATCTGCATAACTGAAACACCTGACAAAGTATCAGTTCCAGATAGTTGATTAGCAAAGATAGTAGAAACCCTTGCTAACATACCAAACTTAAGGGAGTCAGATCATGTGAATAATGTTAGGGGCAAAAGTAGAATATATCATAGCTTGCAGCAACACTAAGTTGTAAACCAAGACCTGACACTGAATATATTATGATACTAGAGTTTAAAGTCCATTTGAAAATGTTCATGCTCCCTGCTAAGATTCTGAAACCAAAATGCCATGGTCATTGCAAGATTATCATGAATAGGGTGTCTAGAAAGTGAAGACATGTTAAGAGTTAAAAGATTAGCTCTCTAGCAATTCTAGCAAATGCTTAACTCAACACTTAGATCCTCCACTGTTAGTCATGGACGATGAGCATCAGGTTCTGCAGTGTATACCTCTAATTAAGTAAATGTTCAGGAATAATAACATTAAGTTGGAAGCCCGGCTCAATTGGTTCGCTTGCTACACGCCATTGCTAGGCCCCGAGTTTGATTCCCATATGCGGCCATTTCTTTTAAATTCCCCCAAATACCATTTCCTGGTCACTGGGCGCTGTCGTAATCGTAATTACAACGAGATGACGAACTCGCTAAAATTTTAAAAATGAATTTAGTTTGATTGTGGAGTCGCCACCAAATTTTATTTTAAGGGAAAACATATGGAAAAACCCTAACTTGAGGAAAAAATTCTAGGTTTGCGAGTCGGTTACGAATAAGGAAGGTGTTAAGCACCCTACTTGCCCGTTCCGAAGAACGGTACCCTTAAACTGAGTGTGTGATTTTAATATTTTTAAAATTGTTTGATCCCTTTAGTTTAAAATAAAAATAAATAGGTTGGTGGAGAATAACCTGACAGGACTCGATCCTGCTTCTATGTATTCCCTGGTGCAACGGAAAACTCAAGGCTACGTAGTTCTGGGTTTTGGAAGACTTGATCTTCATGAGAAGGTTTATACAATATTGAGAAAGTATTTTGGATTTTTAAAGAATATTTTTAGTCCATATGTGCACAGGATCCAAGGCAAACGAAGGCTGCACTGGGATCCATATGATTTCTACATATCGAACAGTAGGATATGTTACAAGTTCGTACCGAGAATTCATTGCATGAGACCAAATATTACAGAAGCACTCTTGAAAATGTTGATTTTTAAGGTATTTCTTGCATCCACATATGCACAGAGTCTAAGACAAACGAGGGATGCACTTAGACTCATATGAGTCTCTAAATGTCGAACAGTAGGGTATGCTACCAGTTCGCACTTAGAGCTCATTGCGTGAGAACCAAGGTTTTGGAGGAATTTTAGGAGCATTTTGAAATCTTTGATTTTCAAATATTCTCTCGGATCCACATATGCACAGAATCTAAGACAAATGAGGGCTGCACTTAGACTCATATGACTCTCTAAATGTCGAACAGTAGGGTATGCTACCAGTTCGCACTTGGAGCTCATTGCGTGAGAACCGGGGTTTTGGAGGAATTTTAGGAGCGTTTTGAAATCTTTGATTTTCAAATATTCTCTTGGATCCACATATGCATAGAGTCTAAGACAAACGAGGGCTGCACTTAGACTCATATGACTCTCTAAATGTCGAACAGTAGGGTATGCTACCAGTTTGCACTTAGAGCTCATTGTGTGAGAACCGAGGTTTTGGAGGAATTTTAGGAGCATTTTGAAATCTTTGATTTTCAAATATTCTCTCGGATCCATATATGCACAGAGTCTAAGACAAACAAAGGCTACACTTAAACTCATATGGCTCTCTAAACGTCGAACAGTAGGATATGCTACCAATTCACACTTAGAGCTCATTGCGTGAGAACCAAGGTTTTGGAGGAATTTTAGGAGCATTTTGAAATCTTTTTTCTTTGAAAATGAAATGTATTAATATTCCCCAAGTGCTGGAGAGAGCTATAGAAATTTATGATATAAAATTGGATCCTGAGATCAGTTAATATTTAGACCTAGAATTCCTTGTTAACCTTAGCAATTACGTAGGTTTTATGAGGTTTAAATTCCATATTAGTGACTAACATAGAGCCGAACGAGATCATTGTATAGGTTTCCTTTTATTGCAGAGGATCGGCACGTGTTTATTAATATAGTAGCCCTCACCTTTGGCTCATTTATTAGACATACTTACTCTAAAATTTGTTTAATCATATGTATATAGCTTGTGACTCTTAAATTCTTTTCAATTTTCAGATTATTGGTTTATTTACTTTTACCCAAGTACCATTATTTGTAAGGCACGATACCTGAGCTTACTGCCATTCTCTTTTTTTATACCAACTAGCAGCAAGTTCGTCTCAAGACTAAACCTTTGGTCCATTTACACCCATTGTTAGGAATTTCCTAAACTGATTTTAACAAGGTTAATATAGGCTAGGGGCTAGACTGTTCTCTACACTTGTTTTCTAGTTCCATACCTACAAGGCAAACAAACACCAATATACTGGCCATGACATGGCCATTGACGTGACTCAAGAATTGATTAGTTTTCCACCTTAAGACAAATGTTTCCTGTAATTACTTGTTTATGACTATTCCTTTTATATTATCTCACCGTTATGTAAGATTAGCACAGTTAAGAAGTTTTGAGAGCATTTTGCAGGTATATGGATCCCCTTTACCAACATCCATACTAGTCATATTCCTATTCTCCTGCTCTTAATTCAGACTTGACTCATTCTGCAAAATTTTGCAAATTATTCTACCAAGTAAATAGATGGACTAACTTGCTTTAATAACACATTAGTGGGAACAGTCTTTGATTATCCTACTCTTATTTTTGGCCAAGGCAGGAACCATATCACTGATGTAATCCTGCAAAACTATGTCAATTACAAGGACAATGCTAGTTTTGAAGTCATTATCAGGAATAGACATGCAGAATCATGTTGAGCTTATGATTACTTCCTATGTAGGTAGTGCCAATATACATTATTTGGTAATCTCTATCCATTATTGTTCTAAGCCTAGTATTCCTAGCTAATGACTCCTGGATACAAAATCTGTTACTGCATTTGCAGCCACAACAGACCTAAAGTGATGAATGTAATATTGACTTAGACTTTGTTTTGCAAATATTGATTTCAACAATGAGTTGTAGGGATTTATGATGGGAAACTATGTACTAGACCAGGCAACATATGAATGCACAGTTCTTGACTAGCTCTATAGCCCAACAGCTAACAGGTTTTATAAGGTTCAGATTCTATGCATATTGTCCAGGACCTATTTTAATTCATTTTACTGTGTTGCTCCCAGTCTACTTACTTTATACCGGTCTGAAAGTTTTTCCTTAAAACCTACGACCTTCATTAACTCTCAAATAGGCCTAGAAGCCCCTATGTGTCAACAGTTGACTTTGGGGTAACAGATTCACTAATCTCTGTTCAGATCAGGTCTTAGTTATACATGATAGTGTTAAATTTCCTAATATTGGTTTGATTATGTTTCATGCCTACTTGTTGTGATATTTGCTAAAAATTCCAGGTAATAACAGATTTCTGCCCCCTGATTTCTAAGCTTCTAGGGTCAGATGCCAAGCTATTGGTGGTCAATGTGCTATTAGCTATACTGCTCTTATTCATTAAGGCCTTATTCTAGCAGATGTTGGAGCTTTACATTGGAAGCATTTTCTGTTCAATGGTACCCCGCCCCCATCCTGACCTGGAGTGAATAGCATCATGACACAGAAGCTGTTGGCTGAAATTTGATTGGATGCAAAGGGGAAGACTCTGCAGAATTGTGCAGATTTACAGGGTAGCATTAGCTTGCTATACACCTAGGCCACTGGATATATCAGGTTTCAGTCATCTATTTGTGGTATTTTCACCAAGATTCACCTAGGCCAGCCTACTGACTCTATGATATTTGGCTGGCTGTGTTGACTTGAAGCAGTCACAGTGATTTAGACCTCAGGCTAAATGTCATAAAGACTTTAAAATTCCTGGCAACCTGTAATAGAAACCAATGGCTTGATCCTGCAGAGGTTATTGCAACCAATCATTCCTAAACCTACAATTTGTGTTGTAGGAGGGCTGTTACTGGTTCTGTGTCTCTGGACCCTACTAATTCTCTTAAACACATCCCAGTGAATACGACCTCTATGTGACCAGTTTACTTCTACACTAGCCCAAGGATCAGAGGATGCCATGGCCAAATAAAAGTCCTAGGAAGATGAGACTCAAAAATTTCCATCAGCAAATCCTGAACCTTTATGGCAGGCTTCATGATTATGCTATGCTTTTAAGATAGATCATTGCTTAAATTCTGGCTATCAAGTCTAATATGATGTAAGGCATTGTAGAGTGGAGATCTAAGACTTATGGCTGACACATTTACCTACCTTAGCTCTCAGGTTTAGGCTCTTATAGATTAATTCAAGGCCTTTTAAGATCTGATCCCATTTATTTCTGTGAATAATGGCTTTAAGGGACCCTAAGCCATTGCAAAGCTAGCCCTCCCTATTTAGGACCAGGTGCAACTCTCTCTATAAGGCAAGTTTTGATTTTAGTTTGCTATTAGTCTTATGAATCACAAAACTTAAGACCTACATTTGGCCTAGTTTGTTTTATAACAGCTATTGACTCTGAAAACTCCTCTACCTACTATTTAACTTAAGACTAGTAGCATTGGGTTAACTATCAGAACCCAATTTATCACCAAAATTGGAACTCACCCAATCAATGTACTGATCAAGTATCAGCCTCCCTTTTCTAATGGCTCTTCAATCAATTGTGCCAAATACATATATGGTAAAGGTTTGCTGTTTTGGGTAAAGGCTTAGATCTTGACATTGACCTCCCTTGCTAAGAACATCTTGCAACTAGAACTCTAGTAACCAATGTACTGATTCTAGGACCAGCCATCTCTCTGTATTCCTATATCATAAATAGAATATACCTAGCCTATTCTTTAGAAATGGTTTTTTCCTAGTCTTACAATGAAGTGAATCATTGCTATTAGTGTAGATTTTCTAACTTTTCCCTGCCTTTTCCTATATCACAGATGCAATAATTTATTCTATTGATCTATAAGTTAAGAAACCCCCTTTTACCTGAACTTAAAATCTATCTGTTAGCTTTTAATCCTCTTTTATTCAAGTTCGCTTCTCTGCCAGCTGTGACTTCCTCCCAATACGTCTATGTGTTGTTATATCTTATCCAGCAGACCCTAATTAAGGATTAATAGTGCATAACTGATATCCGCTAATGAATTCTCAGTGGGCCAGGATCAATCAGAACTGATTTTGAATTTATTTAACTAAGTTATAGAATTGAATTACAGGAAGCATGTGCATATCTAAAGCATAATCTTGGATAGATAGGATTATGAGGTTCTTATGATGGCCTTATATAGAGATGACATGGTGAATGAGTAGATATTTGATCTGGAAATAGCTAAAATGAAATGCAGGCACTACTTCCTTTAGACTAGACTATGCTTATGCAAGCAAATTAATTCCCTGACTTGGCAGAGATAGTGTTTCCTGGCATTTTAGGAGCTGAAACTTCCCGGTTAGAAAAGAAACATAACAATTTATCATAGAAACCAGTTTTTCATTCATTTTCAAGAAATATGACCTCATACAGACTTAGAAAGCTTTACTAATACATGCAGTTTAACCAACAATCCTGAATTTGGATATTATAACCAGTAGTTCAAACATTCAGGTATCCTATTTATTATAATCATTCCAATCTAAATCCTAATGTAGAAAGGACGAAAGAAAGAAATGATTCAGACTCAAGAAATGGAAATGAGGCGCGAACCTAACTTGTGAGTGCCGAATCAAAACGAAAGCACCTTCGCGATTCTACCAAGAGGATCCAAAAGAAACTGAAAGAAGTAGAGAAAGCAGAGAGCTAGAACCGACTTAGCTTCGCGCGAAGAAACATCTAAGAGCAAGGTGAAAGCTCCTCCTCCAAACGTGAACCAAAAGGATTTTGGAAAGGATCCAAAGCAACAGAGAAGTATTTCGGAGCAAATTTCTCAAAAGGAATCCTCTAAAAGCAGAGAAAAACTCTAAATAATTCGAATAGCTTGGCAAGAACTAAGTAAACTCCAAGAGAAAACTTCTAAGAACTCAAAGCGCTCCATAATTCGTTTTCTTCAAAAACAATGCTTCCTTTCGTTTGGTGCCAAAAAAAAGTAACCACCCTCTGGTTCAAATTTCTTTTTTACCCCTCTTTAACCATGGTAACTTTAGTCTTAACCATGGTTACTTCTTAACCCTATCCTAACTAACTTTTAATTAATTCTAACTGAATTTCTTTTTTTTCAATTTTTATTTTCTTTTTATTATTATTAATTTTATTTTTATTTTTATTTTTATTATTATTACTTCTTCTTCTTCTCTCTTTTTCTATTTTTTATTTTTTACTATTATTATTATTTATTAATTCTATTATTTCTTGTTATTTTTTTCTACTCCTTATTCTTTTTCTTTTTTTATTATATTTTTTATTATTTTTTTGTTTGTTATTATTTATTTTTTTATTATTATATTTTTTATTATTATTTTTTATATATATTTATTATTTTATTTATTTTTCTAACTAGGTCACTCGCCTGGCCCAATCATTTCTACCCTCCTTTCTTTAATTCTTATTGTCCTTTCTATTCAATTTACTTCTGTGGTTTAATTAGAAATTTTCTAGACAGGAACTGCTGTTCACATACACTAATTGGGCTGCCTTTGAATGGGCCAGACTGTATATTATAATGGACCAAATACTACCTCCAGTTGGGCCACGCCAAGAAAGGCTAGCTCCCTTGCCTTTGGGCCATGTTAATTGGGACACGGGTGAGCTGTTGCCTAATTGAATCGCCTTCCTTTTAATTGGGCCATACCTAGTGGGCCAAAGAGCGATACTAGAAAAATAAAATAAGTAGCCAAATTTTTGAATAAAATAAATAATTCTTCTACTCATTTTTAAGTTAAGTTCATTTTTTTTTTGGGGTTAAGCCCAATTCAATTTAAAATGAAGTCCATTTTTTTCTATTTTATTTTTGATCAAGCCTAATCTTTTTAATTTTGAAATCAAATCCAATTTTTCTTAATTTGGATCGAGCCCAATTCTTTTCTTTAATTTAAATCAAGTCCATTTTTTGGGGTCAAGCCCAATCTGTTTTAGTTTTGAAATCAAATCCAATTTTTCTTAATTTGGGTCTAGCCCAATTCTTTTCTTTAATTTTAAATTAAGTCCATTTTTTTGGGTCAAACCCAATCTTTTTTAATTTTGAAATCAAATCCAATTTTTCTTAATTTGGGTCAAGGCAAAGCCCTTCTTTTAACGTAAACACAATTTCCTTTTTTTGGAAGTCAAGCCCATTTCCAATAGGCTCCACAAATCAAAATCATTGTTTTTACTAATTCCGTCAAAATGTCTGTTTTTTTAATTTTCTGAAATTCATCTAAACAGATTCTAATAAAGGCAAGCATCATTCTCTGCAGTTTTGTATTTTAATTCATACGGGTTCAAATGCGGGTTACGATGGTTTGGACTTCGCGCAGACGTTTTGCCAGAAAATTTCTGTTTTTCAAACATCTGTTTTCTTCTGGAAATTCATCTAATTGGATTCTAATATGGGAAAACAGCCTTTTTTTTGTTCCATATTTTAATTCGTGTGGGTTCAAACACAACCTACTATGGTTTGGACTTCGCGCAGATGTATTTTCGAAAAATTTCTGTTTTTCAAACATCCATTTTCTTTTGGAAATTTGTCTAAATGGATTCTAATACGGGCAAGCAGCCTTCTGTGCTGTTTCGAATTTTAATTCGTGCAAACTCAAGCACAGCTTACGATAGTTTGAGTTTTGCAAGCACGTGATTTTAATCCTTGTTTTAACTAACTCCATTTCAAATAAATCAATTTTTACCTAAAATCCTTTTATTTTCCAAGAGATCAAGTCTCTTAACTAGAACTACGTAGGCTTGAATTTTCCATTACACGAGGGAATATGTAGGGTAGGATCAAGTCCTATTAGACTATTTTTTAACGAACCTATTTATTTTTATTCTATTCAAAGGAATCGAAGAATTTTCATAAATATCAAAATCATACACTCAGTTTAAGGGCACTGTTCTTCAAAACAGGCGAGTAAGGTACCTAATACCTTTCTTATTCGTAAGCGACTCCCAAACCTAGAATTTCTTCCACAAGTTAGGGTTTTTTCAAATATTTCCCTTTAAAAATAAAATTTGGTAGCGGCTCCACAATTAAATTATTAATTTCTTTTCAAAAATTTTATCGTTTCGTTGTAATTATGGTTATAACAATATGATTTTAAAATAAAATTATTTTTGGAGATACTCTTTTTATTTTCTCACTATTCATCTGATATATTCTATTTCTTATATTTTTAATTATATGAAGATATTTATTAATTTTGTTCTTTACTTTTTTCATTTATAATTTTTTTATGATGATTTTCATATTTTTTTCTATTTATATTATTTTATTTTTCTTTTCCTTCGTCACTTTTATTTTGCACTTAATTACATTTTGTTGAAATGTAGAAAACAAGAATCATTTTTTCTTGAAATTCTCATTGGTCCTTGAGTATTATTTTGATTGATTGAGAAAGAAAATTTCTTATATTTTCTTTTGGCTCAAAGGGGTAGCAAGGGATAAAAAGTATTTGGATAGAGGAATAAAAACAATTCTTTCTTGATATTTGAATATAAACAAAATTTATTATGATAGTATCCTCCCTCAGATAATATTTAATCATAGGTTATAGAGATCAACATCTTTACGTCTAAGCTCAAAGGAGTGCTCAAGATAACCTTTCACAGTGTTTTGAAAAATTAGAACTTTATTATTGACAGAATTTGATTGAGAACACACATTTATGTCATTCTTTTGTCTTGGATGTTTGGGATCTTACATTGATATCATCATCTATTCTTAATCAATCATTTTTATTTTAAGAGATACAAACACGAGTCATAAGAAAGAAAATTGATCTTTCTATATCTTAATTAAGATATAAAAGAAAATAATGATGAACAATAGAGATGAATAAAAGGACGTATGAGTAAATTAACAACTTAAATGACCATTTTATTAATACTTTTATTAAAAAAAAAGAAGTTTGATTATAACATTTTTTTATATTAGAAAACTTAATAACAATGAAAACATAATAATTGGGAATCAGAGATCATGTTTACAAATCAAGTGTATTCAATATTATTTTTTCAAAACTAGGTGTGTATTGTGAAACTAAAGAAGATGAATAACATTACAAGTTATTTTTGAAATTTTTTGATGAATAACATGAGTTTTTTTTTGGAAAAATAAAAAAAGCATAATTTTTCAAACATGAGTTTTTTCTTGGAAAAATAAAAAAAAGCATAATTTTTCAAATTTTGTTTTGTATGTGATATAAATATTAAAATGAAACGACATGCCATGTCATGATAAAATACAAATACATGAATGAGAATATTTATTCTTAATTTTATTTTTATTTTTATGCAAAATATTATATGAAAGCATACAAATTGAATGATGAATTGAAATATATTTTTTAATACATGAATAAAGAATTTTAATATTTTTTTTAGATGTTAGAATGGACCACAAACATGCTAATGAAATGATGGCTTAGCATTAATGATGTGATGATACTATGCATTAATGAGAAATTTTTATCATTATTTTAGATATGACTAAAATTTGAACCTGATTTTTGTTTTTAACTTTTGATATATGATATGTGAGTACACAATGAATAAGATTATCTATGAACATTTTATTTTTGCAAAATGTTTTAACGCATAAAATTTTGAATTTAGGATGCTATGATAGAGTATGGAGATGCACATATGCAAAATAATTGGTGAATTAATGATTCAAAATTATATATTTTTGTGAAATGCCAATATGAAAATGAATGGTAAGATAATAAACGGTTTTTTTATTTTTATTTTATATAATGTAGTAATATGACAAAAAAATATGTATGGTAGTAGAAATTAAATATGGCTTTTCTATGAATGCAATGTGTGAATGAATGGTGGAATAATGGACTAGATGTAATGATGTCATGAAAAAATATGTATACATAAATAAATCATGGATGATGAGTATAAAAGAAAATATATCCTCTTTATTTCCTAAGTTAGTTGTAAGAACATAAGTAACACATTAACATAGATGATAATAAGAGGTTTGAATAGTATGTTAAAAAATTTTAAACAATAAATGATTAAAATATATCGTTTATAAAAAAATTAGAGCAAGAGTTTAAAAAACAAGGATCACACAGTGATATTTACTTGTTTACTTTTATCAACACAGAACTATATTCAATCTTTATCCAAGGGTTAATAGGACTTTTAGTATTCTCAAATTTGTTATGCTAAAAATATTGTTTTAAAGTATTCTTATGCAAGTATCTCTAAGTTTAAATTCAAGTATTTTTTTACACATAAGCTTTTTTAGACCATTTTCAATACAAATGAAAATAGAAAAATATATTAAATAAAAATTTGAATATTTAAAAATGTTTTTTCACCGAAACAAAAATTTTTGCATTTCATGAATGATAAAGTTCTATTCTTTTTATCTAATTCATGCTTTATTTTTATATAATTTGTATTTAAAAAATATTTCAAATCCACATAGGGATAGGGTTTAATGTAAATGATTTTTCGTTGTAAACTCTTACAATTCAAAAAATATATCATAATAAATAATGATATGTCCAAATTCAAGGTTCGATATGTGAGATATAAAATTAAATTATTATTTAATAAAATAAATATATAATTTTTATACTTAAAATAATATTAAATATCCATATATACAAAATTTAAGGTATGTGATGGTTAGACTATGAATCCTTATAATTTCAAAAATATGTAATGATAGAAAATAATATATAAAATCTATTGTATGATATGTAAATTAGAATATTTATTTAATGAAATAGAAAATATATTTTTTTATTTAAAATAATATTTACATTATAAACCTTTATAATATATATATATATAATGATAAAATATGTTACACAAAAATTTAAAATCTATTACATAAAATCTAAAATTAAAATATTTTTTTAATAAAAATATAAATTAATTCATGAATCTATAAATTTAATTTAACATAAAGGAAAATTATAAAAGAGACAACACAATGAGCAAGTATTGATATGTATAGCACATTAAAATGTTGAAAAAAATTATTAAATTAAATATTTAAATCATGGTGACTAAGATATTAAAATTGATCTAACAGTAAAAATTTTAAAATTAAAATACATCTAGTTTACATTAAACTTGATTTCAATTCTTATCATTTTCTCTTTGTAAAACAAAATCATGATAATTATTTTATTATTGTAATTATTATTTATAATATTATTGTTTCCCTTATTTCTTAATTTTATAGCATGAATTATATGTAAAAAAAAAAAGAAATGAGAAATCTTAATTTGTTTTTCAAAATAATACCTACGCTAAAAAAAATATCAAACCTATATTAATCTTATTTTAATTTTTTAGAATTGAGCTCGTTGAAATTAAATTCAAACTTAGGAAAATGAGTTGTTCGTTTCTAAAGTTATTTTCTTGGTTAAAGCAAATTATTTTAAAAAAACAAGTGGCCCACATGATGACCCTAACCTATATACGTATATATAATACTTTTATATTATTATTTTTGATAAATTAGATTCCAATTTACAATATGTTTTAAGCATCCTAAGTTAAACTTCTTACTAACATAATGTTATTATTAATTCTAATTAAAATAAATACAAAATAATTAACAAACATTAATTAAAGAAAAAAAAATTAAGAATTTAGGGTATAGTGAGAATTTAGATGAGAGTAAAAAGAATATACAAATGAGAGTGGTGCTTATGGCCTAGAATGGATTTATTGTTGACATTGAAGACAATATGACAACCAAAGGAACTGGTTGTTCCATAACAAACCTAGAACAACAACTCATATAGTTAAATGACCTGAGGTTCTAGTGCCCTGAAACAGATAAAGAGCTTATGGAACCAATTTTGAGGATGAGTTACAATGCATCCATAGAGACGGTAGAATCTTTGGTCTCTAGATAAAGTCATTTTCATTTTTGAGCATGCAAAAAACTCTTCTTGTTGTTCTCTCTCCTTCCATGTTAGTAGTCTTATTCATAATTCTCGTTGGATAATAGAAACACTAAAAATGACAAGGATTAAATAAAGAAATTAAATGAAGTTTCTAGATGAAACAAGAGTGCATTGCTTCCAAAGATCTTATCACCAACGCCATTTTAGATACGTCATGGCTTTATATGAAATGATACAACGTTGCTTTCTTGTGATGAAATCCTTGCCTTCGTAATTGCCTCATCAGTTTTTTTGAGAACTACCACAACTTGTTAGAAAAAATCCTTTTGATTAACACAATAATGATAAACACAACAACAAAGGTATAGATGATGATCGAGTGGTGTTTGTGTCTGATTTAGGGGTATCTTTTTAAGGATGGAAGGTGAGAGAAATCTTAGCATTTGATGAAGAAAACCTATGAATATTTGTATCAAAGATCAATAAGAAAAGGCGAGAGTGATGGAAAGGTATAGCAACAGTGAAAAGGTAGGAAGAGAAAAACTGTGGAATCATGATAGAGTGTAAGAGAATGATCAAAGGAAGAAGAGAAATGAGAATTTTATTATGATGTTTATGTAGTTCCCAGGAGAATCATCGTTTATCCTTATAATGGATAGGAAAAAAGAGTCTTTGGATAAGGAGATATCTAAAGGGAAAAGTATGATTGAAGCTAGGAAAGAGTAAGTGAGAAAGAAAAAAAGGCATTTGGAACAAAGTTACACCTAAGCATAGCTTTTCATTCCCAAACTGATGGATAGTTCAAGAGGACCATTCAAACCTTAGAAAATATGCTTAGAACTTGTGTATTAGATCAACCTGGAAGTTGAGATAGGTAATTACTCCTGATAGAGTTTGCTTATAATAATAGTTACCATGCAAGTATAGGGATGGTGTCCTATGAAGCCCTGTATGATAGGAACTATTAATGACCACTATGCTAGCATGAGTCAGGAGAACAAAGTCTACTAGGCCCTGATTTGCTTAAATATACCACAAAACAAATCAAGAATATTAAGGATAGAATCCTCACATCTCAAAGTAGGCAAAAGAGCTATGCCGACAAGAGAAGAAAATCCTTAGAATTTACTGAAGGAGAACATGTATTCCTGCAAATCTTTCCTACCACTGGTATAGGGAGAGTCATGAAAGTTAAGAAACTAAGTCCTAGATTCATAGGTCTCTTTAAATCCTTAAAAGGGTTGGGCCAGTTTCTTACCAAGTGGCCCTTCAGCCAAACCTGGCAAACCTCCATAAGGTTTTTAATGTGTCTTAGTTGCAAAAGTATAATTCTGATCTCAATCATATGATTGAACCAGATACAATACAATTAAAGAAATAATTAACATTAACTTTCACACTGGTGAAAATTTTAGATAAAAAAAAAAAGAAACTAAGGAGTAAGATAATATCCTTGGAGTGAGTGGTCTGGGGAAAATGGAATATGGAGTAATAGACTTATGAGTTGGAAGCAAACATAAGGAAAGTTTATGTGTAATTATTTGTAGGTAATGAACTTTGAGGATTAAATTGTTTTAAAAGGGTAGGATTAATGTAATACCCACAATTTCTAATGATAGAATCCCTACGTTATAAATGTTTTATAGTAAGAAGTAAAGCAGAGATAAGAGCAAAATTCGAGAGAAATTAGAGAACTTTTAACAAATAATGAAAATGTTCTTCCACTAGGATGACAAAGATAAATGTGCAGGTAACTAAAAATAAAAGTTAAAAGATATCCTAAAGGTTTAGAATTCATCAATGATGGTTAAAATATATGAGGAAAGATTAGAAATAAAGAGAGAACAAAAACACCATCGACAATATCTAAAATACCATTAGAGAGTCTTGTCTCCTATAAAGGCTAAACTGTTCCCGAAAAAATGGTAAATGACATAAGAATGATTTGGGAATAAATTAATAAGTGTTAGAAATATCATAAGAACAATTTGGCAAATTTATGGAAAATTCTCAGAAAATTATCAAAATACCCCTAAAAGGCGAGGAGGATAAGAAATTACGAAGCAGAGACTTGCAACTTGAAACTTATCCTTGTTCACGAAATTTGACATCTTTAAAATGGATGGATGGCTCATCTCATGATTCATCATCCCACTAATACCATATAAGACAAAAATATTTATGAGAAGAGATATAGTTAACCATGGATAAATCAAAGTAATTTTGATTAATTAAAATTAACCATGTTTAAAGTAAATTAACCATGATTCATGTTAAATTAATCATGATCATTGTTAAAGGATAATTCTTTATATTTACATTTAATTTTGAAATGGAAATTATATGTAAATGGACCAAAATTCCCTTAAGTGGGAATTTAATTCTCATGTGTCCCTATGTTGCTTAATTTGCTATAAAATAAGGGAAAGTTCATTTGGTTCATTAACATCCTTCTAAACACTTTATTAAAATATCTAAAATTACCCAAAACTCCAACTTCTCTTAAAACATATAAACCTACACTAAGCTTGAATTTCCATCTTTGAAGTTTAAGTTATAACAAGTCAAACAAACAAAGCTCCACCATCATCCTTAGCAGCTTTTGTATGGATCACAAAGGATAGGAGAATCAACTTCAAAAGATCCACCAAATCCTTATATAAGCCTTCAACAAGTAGGTTTTTACCATACACTTTTTCTAAGCTTTCATTTATGTAAGATGGTTTGTTTTCCTTCTCTTTTTATGGATTTTTCTATAAATTCTATGGATCCTACTTGCTTGGGCAAGATGGAGCTCAAAACATCCTTTGGTTGCTAAAAATGAACCATAATGCTTTGGAGGAAAAGGAGTCAATTTGGCCAACCATAAATTAAATGTATATAATAATTTAAATGGGATGCTTAAGGAAAGTTAAATAGAATATGAGAAGCATTGGATTTATGAGTAAGAACGTAAACAAGTAAATCAATTAGTGGCTCAAACTTGATTAATAAAGTTAATGGTCAAGAAAGCATAAAACTTGTAATACTTAAACTTTAAATAAGTAAGTTATGCATAAAATATCTAAATTGATGAACATAAAGAAGATTGACCTATATAGGCCATTCGGCCAACTAATCTAAGCTTCCACCATCATGAACTTACATTAAAATTATTAAGAGAAACTTAATCTTTGAAAAAAGGAAAGGTTGAGAGGTAACTTAGAAGGATGAGTGGACCAAGTTTCTATGAGAGATTTCTCATAAAACTTAAGGAATATAGCAAGATGGACAAATTCTTGGAGTAAAGTTGCATGTTGTCCAAGAAATTTATATCAAGCATAATTAAGAAATTTTTATTAAGATGTAGGTTTCTAATTAAAATAATTACGCTAACTTGTTATGTTGCTTCTTAAGTACACAAATATGTGTGTAAAGTATATGAAATAGACTTTTGATTTTTTAGCAAAGAGATGTGTTATATGATGCTCATGAGTGGATGATAAATGTGACACTTGAATGGATTCGAAACTATATATTGTAAACACTTAATTATGTCTGAGGCCCCCAATCGTTAAATTAATTAAGAAATCATTACTAATTTAAAAAATAAATAAATAAACAAATAGAGAAGTAGAGAAATATATAGAAAACAAAAAAAAACAGAAAGCAGAAAGGAGAGAAACAAAAGAAAAAGAAAGAAGAATAATAACAAAAGTAAAAACACCAAAATCTGAAAAATCAAAAATATAAATAATAAAAAGAAAAAAAACAGCAAAATAAATAAATAAAAATATAAGCATAATAATAAGAGAATTAGAGGATTAACAAAATAATAAACAAAATTTTTGAAAAATCGAAAAAACAAAAAATAATAAAAGAAAAATGATTAAAAGAAAGATAAAATAAATAAAAAATTTTGGAAAAAAAACTAGAAAAATTAAAAAGGATATAAAAACAAAACAAAAATTAAAGAAAAAGAAAAAAATAGAAAGGAAAAAAACAAACGTAGAAATATAATAAAAACAAAATTATAAAATGTTATAAAATCAGAAATTGATGAATTAAAAGAAATTGATTAAGCAAAAAACAAAATTAAATAACAAAAGACAAAAAACAGAAAAAACAACTTTTGAAACAGAAACTGAAAAAGGAGAATAAAAGGGAGGCCTGCATGCACGTGAGCGGGGGTTTTTTTTGGCGGAGGGGGAGGATTTTTAAAAGAAGTCTCATCGAGCAAGAGAGGAACGCCCACAGAGAAGGGTTCTAAAATTTCCTTGGAGGAGAAGATTTTGGTGGGGGAGGCGTCCGCCTGTTGGAAAAGATTCACTAATACAAAGGAAGCAAGAGGAATTGGTTCCAAAGGGGATAAGAGAGGATTCTTTAAAAGCCAGCAAAAGAGGAGGGAATAGAAGAAGCTTCCTTTCTCGGTAGCAACTTGAAGAAACGGTCTTTCTTTAGGCGATCAAAATGACACTTGGCCTCAAGTCTAGGTCCAAAGACGCCGTTGAAGGAATCATTTCTGGAGTCATACCTCAAGAATCGGTCTCACTCGAAGGCCCAAGAGTTAGCTCTCCAACTTCATCCGAATTTACAAGGTAAGATCCCTAATGCTCCAATTTTCTAATGTATGATGATGATATTCATGAATCATGATGGGGATCTCGGCTTGGTGTCCAGAATTAGGAGAATTAGGGTTCATTATTTGTTAGAGGAAATTAAAGCATCTTTCATACGTTCTATAAGGTGTCATTTTTACTTCTTCTTAAGAGTTGGGTTGATGTTCTTAAATTCAAAATTGGGTGCAATACTGGAGTAGTAAGTATGTCTGATCACCAGTTGTTGACTATCCATAATTATAAACCTGGAAAAGATTGGTATTAGACATAGAAACCTCACCCTTTGGCCATGATTCTAGGGCATTAATTCATGGTAATTCGTAGGATGTATAGTTCATATGCAAAGGAGTTATATGGTTGTGAACGCAAGCCGCACTCGTGCTTATGCATGTCATAAGCTTGTCATCCCAGTACACAAGGGACCATCATGGTGTGCATGCACCTGGATTAGAGCATGACGCTGTCCTTGCTCTAAGCCAAGATAATGATGTTAAAGTTGGAATGGGCCTGACGATGGTCAATGTGGTTATCATAATAGGTTTTCTCTCCAATCCCTTGCATGCATGTCCTTGGTACGAATGTAAGCCCATGCTACTGATGTTAATAAGATCCAAGACCACAAATGGTGGTTCATGTCGGTAATAGACCGCCTTGGTTCCTCCATGGTCTCTGCCCACCATGCACATGTTGCACCACTCTAACTCGCATATAATCACTGGTTAACATAGATCATGGATGACATGCACTCAGAGAGCCTCATAGGTCCTTTCATATTTCTGTGATTCAACATTCACAGTTGCCAAATAGTGAACACGACGAGTCCGAATCTGCATGTCAAGTTCCTTTCTGCATGGCCTCTGAGCAGGAAGTACGACCTTCAAAAGGGTTCAGTTTGTACCCTGGAGATGTGCAATAGTAAGTCTGACCTAGACGTATACATTCATGATTTAAAGTTCGACAAACCTAGCCTCCAACAAGCCTGGTCTTCCATTCTAATCCCACGTCCGCCATACATTTGGGGCGTCGGGAGACCCAACCAAAGGTAGGGCGCAATGGCTTGCTTCACTTGTTACCCACAACCTTCTGAACTGGCGTTCGAGCCTCAATCAAAGATTTCCTCCAAGTGCATTTTTCCATTTGTGAGAGTTAGGTGAGCGAGAGCATGGGATTGTGCCAAGGAAGCAACATGGAACTATGCTTTACAATTGAAACCCTTAAGTGAAATCCAATACATGCACATAGTGGTTGCTTTAATAGACAGAGGAAGGAAACACTCGAATAGTGATGTTCCCATGCCCTCCAGACGAGTCACGTGGTTTGCTCTCTAGCTAAATTCTACCTCTGCATATCCTTAATTAAGTTAAAGGAGTTCTATCATCAATTTGTAGCCTAGTTTGAATGGCAAGCGTGTTGCTTAAGAACCATGAGGCCTGAGTTCGAGCCCCCCTGCGACCCTTTTTCTTTAAAGGAATAATTAAACTTGGACTTCATACATAAGTATAATGACGCGAGATTGTAACCAATACTCATTCGTGGCTGAGTGATTAAGGATGCTGCCTTTATCCACCAGGACATGGGTTCGAGACCCCCTGGAGGCAGTTTTCCTTTTAAAATGTTCAACCAACAAGCCGTAAGCCACTCCATCAAGCTTCCAAGCCATCACTCAGTCGACGAGCCACCATCACCCAGCCACCAAGCCGCATGTGAGCCGTCTAAGTCACATCAGCCATGTGAGCCATCAACCAACAAGTCACAGCCATGAGCCAACCCCATTTTCTATAATTACCATCCAGCCCTACACTCTCCCTAATTATAATTTAACCCCCGCATTCCCTTGAATTATAATTTGACCCCCAAATTCCCAAAATTTACAACCATGCTCCTGAATTCTTCAAATTTGGAATTGAACCCCAAAATCCCCAAAATTTCCAATTAAGCCCCTTAAATTCCCAAAATTTCCAATTAAGCCCCTTAATTTCCCAAAAATTATAGTTAAGCCCCCTCATCATCCCAAATTTAAATTAAATTCTTTTCTCCCAAAATTCAAATTAATTCTTTCCTCAAATTCTCAAAACAAATGCAACACCTTCCCTCGAACCAAACTCTCAATCAAATTCGTTTCAAACCAAATCAAGTTTGTTCTAGTTGAATTGTGTTCGACTTCCACCATTCAAAATCATGTTCCGTTTCAATCAAGTTTCATTCTTTTCTTCAATCTCAAATCAAATTCATTTCTTATTTCAAATAAAACTCTTTTCAAATGTGTTGGGATCTTCGGTCTCACGCAACGGGCTCTAAACGGGGAACTGGCGGTCCACCTGTTGTTCGACGTTTAGTAGTTCGTATAGGTCCCCGTGCTGCCTTAGCCGCCTCGGACCTTGTGCATGAGTGGACAAAAGGTCCTTTCAAAAAATAAAAATCTTTTCAAAATATCATATCCCCTTTTAACACCTTTGAAGGTCAAGCCTTCACCCACAAGAACTACGTAAGCCTTGAGTTTCCCATTGCATTGGGGAATACGTAGGAGCAGGATCAAATCCTGTCAGGCTAACCTCCATCAAGTTATTTATTTTCACTCTAATTAAGGGATCAAACTATCTTCAAAAATCACACACTTAGTTTAAGGGTACCGTTCTTCGGAATGGGCGAGTGGGGTGCCTAACACCTTCCCCACTCGTAACCGACTCCCAAACCTAAATCTCTTCCTCGAGTCAGGGTTTTTTCCAAGTATTTTTCCTTTAAATAAAAATTTTGTGGTGACTTCACATTACCAAATAAATTATATTTTCTAAAATTTTAGCGAGTTCGTCGTCTCGTCGTGATTACGGTTGCAACATATATGCATAGCATATTGGTTGGATTCTTTGAGCATGTATCTAGAAGCTTTAAAAAGGAACATAATTAATTAAGAGAACACTAAAGAAAGAATTTATGTAAAAATTTAATATTACTCTTGATGTGCCTTGTGCATATTCTGAAGGAAAATGGATCCTTCTAAGGTGGAGACAAAAGAGTTCTCAAAAAAAAAAATTTATTATGAAGCGCTAGGTCTTCAATGATTATGATGGTGACGACCATCAAGAAATTAGATCATGTCTTAAGAATAGAGGGAAGAGTAGTAAAGCTGATGAAAAGATATTGTTTTACTAAATGTATGATATGCTTATGATATATATTATCACTAAGAGAGTGATAGAGAAATGAGAAGAATTATGATTAAGGCATTAATGAAATGATAATCAAATGATATATGTGATATGATGTAGTGTGATCTCAAGAGTAAGTAAGATGTATGAAATCTAAAATAAGTGACTTGTATTCTTATGATAGAAATTAGTTCCTACAACTATAAAAAGAAATCCACTTCAGCTAAAGATTTTCTAAAATTAAAAGTGAATTTGAATGCATGTCATGTTTCTTAATAAAATGAAGTAGCTAGGTTGAAAATGTTGACACTAACTATAGGGTAAAATCTTATTGAGAAACTTAGTTACTCACCCCTCTCCCACCATTTTCTTCCCTAGACGCTGAAAATATTTTGCGATATCGGTAGTGTTCGTAGAGCTTAACAATGTCAAGTAGTCGGCTAATGCTCATGGGTTAGTAATTACAGCTCAGGCAAACATGAGGGTTTATTTTTCTTTGGGTCATATCTTCATTCTGTTGTTATGAGCCTAGATTTTTCTACTATCAATTTCACTATACCTGTAGAGATTTTTCACCCTAATATGGCTTTTCCCCTGCCACTGAGGTATTAGGAGCCCCTAGCAGCACACATGGACATCTCCTCATCTTCTGAAGGAAAGAGCAACCATCAAATGCCCTCGCATTACTACAATTCCTCTCACGTATGGTTTTTGTGAACACTTAATTAGGTCCGAGATTAAATTACTATTTAATAAATCAAATTTAGCAAATAAAAAATAATAAATAAATAATAATAATAAATAAAAATCTAACTGAAAAAAAAAACAAAAGAAATATTTTAGCAGAATATCATTTTTTCCTTTTTTTCCTTAAAAAAAACTCTTACAAGTTAGTTAGGTTAGTTATCTAAGTTAGTTAGGTTTTGATAAAATTAGGGGGAAAAGGTTAAGTGAACTCACCTTTTTTTTTTATAAATAAAGGAAAAGGAAAAAAATCCAAGTGGAGAAAAAAATTGGTTTCGATTCTAGAGAGAACTCTTCTCTCTGTTTCTCTTTCTGTTCTCTCTAAGACGGTTCCAGTTTCACTAAGAAGCAGAAGAAATATCCATGGATTCTGCATTCCACAGTGGACTCTCCAAATAGGAATTTTCTAGAGGGATTTGAAAGAACTTCTGCTAGCTAGCTTTCCTAATCTTTCTCTCTGATTTTTTGCCATTGTTGTAGAAAAGGAAAAAACAACGTCAACATTTCTCTGCAAAACTTCCAGGTAAATCATGAACACTGCAATTTACTTTGATGTTTGCTGTTAAAGTGTGGTTGTTAAGATGGAGATAATTCTAGAACCATAGTCGAATCTTGATCATATTCATAACATTGGCTTGCATAATCTTTTTCCTAATTAGAATCTCAGATCTACTAGATTAAGCTAAAAAATCTTCACATTCCTATCATCTTTTGTATCAGGATCTCCAATATCAATACCTTAGGAAGCCATCAATAGGCATCGCTTGAACCATCAACCGGTACCTAATCAGAGCGTTGAAAGCATTTGAAGTTCTCTCGAGCTATCAAACTTTGTTGCTACTGTGAAACTGGAAATATTAGCTAGAAGAACTTAGGCTTGGAATATCATGGCCTCAGGCCTAGTTTAGGATTCTGGAGCTGATCATATAGAAGGAGAAATTATGAACAGAGCAATTATAGGGACGAGTATCATTGAATAGCAATTAAGAGCCTAGGTTTAATAGAATGAATCCTGGAAGAAGTAATTTCAACCTATTCATCCACACAGCCTAATTGTTCCCGAACCTGAACTAAATGACATTAGGCTTGCTTATGTTGTATCTGTATAACAAGGCCAACAACAGTCTACAAGGAAACATGCAAATTGATAATAAGCTCATATGATCCTTGTAAACATCCAATTATGTCCGAGACCTATTTCAAGTCGACTAGTGGATAAATTTGAACTGCGGCCCCCAAGAAATTCAAAATGAATCAAAGTTAAACAATAAACAGAAAACTAAAATAATATAAATAAAAAATAAAAAATAATAAAAACAGAAATAAAAATAAAATTATAAAAAGAAGTTTTAAAAGAAAATCAGGAAAAATGAATAAAAGTCTTAATTCTCTAGTTTTTGGAAAATTAATAAAAATAGTAAAAACAGAATATGATAATAAAAAATATATAGCAAAAGAGGGAAATTAGAAAAATTTTATAAAAAATAAAAAAATAAAAAGAATACAAAAATTAAAATCTAAAAATTTGAAGTCCTGGAAATATAAAAGAAAACAAATAAAAATAAAAATTGGAAATAGAATAGAAATAAGAATTAATAATTAAACAATTTTTAAAAGTCTGGGATTTTAGAACTTTTTTAGAAAATCTGAAAAGTTTGAGAAAAATTAAAAGAAAAATTAAAAATCCAGAAAATAAAAATAAAAAAATAATCTAAAAAAAACTAAAAATCAAAATAGATAAAAACAAAATTTCATTAAAAATTAAAACTCGAGAAAAATTAGAAATCTGGAAAATTGATAAAGAATTTCAAAGTCTAATAAATAAAGATCGAAAATCAGAAAATTTGCAAAAAATAAAAAAAGTAAAATCCGAAAAATCGATTAATCAAAATACCAAAAAAAAAACAACAAAAATTCTACAGAAAGGGACAAAAAGCAAAAACTGGAAGATTAAAAAAAAACAAGAAAAGAGAGAAGAGGAGGCCTTATAAATTGGACACCAGGTCAGAGGAAAGTTTTTTTTTTTTTTTACAAGCTTTCACTCTGGAGAATTGACGCCTACCACAAAGAAGAAGTTCGAAGGAAGGAGAAGAAACCACAGATCCAGCGATCGCAGGGATTCTAGGGAGAAGCAAGGCGCGGAGCATCGCGAACTCGGAAATCAGAGGAGGTTAGTCCAAATTCACCTTATCCTTGAGATAGAAATCTTGCATTAGTTAGTTGCACAAAATCGAACCCTTGAAATCATGAGTTGATGCAATCGTATGTGTACAATTTTACGAAAAAGATTGAGTGATTTCAGTTGATATGTTACCCAAGAATCGTTTTCCTTTTGATAAATTCACGTTCAAATGATTTCTTAGTCGAAAGGTAGATGATAAACCCTGTAAATCTTGGTTGTTATCTTCTCATGAGCGACGAAATCTTGATTGCATGATAGAAGGAGGTCCTATAGGATCCCCTAGCATCATGAACCCCTGAAGATTGAAGATTAGTTATGATCCAAACTGAGAATGTAGCTATGGGTAGGTAGGGTTAGGTCCCCGATCTTTCTTGATAATCATGGAAAATGGCTCCCTAAGTTGTAATGGAAGAAAGGAGTTACATATTATAGTTTTGGTGTGTGAGGAAACAGAGCTTAGGGAGAGTAAACCAGATCAAGATCCCGAGGGCAGGACAAATACATATAATCGTTAGTGCATGGTTATTCCCCACTTGCTCCAAACTTGGGTTATTTTGCTAGCCCAAAAATTGGTCCATTACGAGTTTGAATACACTCATGATACCAGCCAAGGCAAAGAGCCATAGGGCGAGATACATGCTAAATTGATTTCATCCTAAACCTCAAGTCGTCATACCTCACGTATAGCCTTTATGCACCAAACAGAATGTTTAATTTAGCCCCCAAATCAGAGAGTATGTGGTGTGGGAGATTCAGATAGAATGTTTAACTTAGATAACAACCAAACCTTAGCAGAAGTGGTCTTCAAAAGTTATCAGTGGCAGACATTCTCCCCCGCCCACGGCTAAGTGCAAAGGTGGCCCTAGGCAATTCTCCTCGCATGAATTAGGAGCCATTCGCCTCCAGAACCTACCATTGTTGTATGACGCTAAAGACAAAACCAATTAGGGTGTGTTGAAGTTCATATACTGATTCGGGAAAAAATGTAACAAACGGAATACCAACTGATGCCAGGGTAAACAAAAGAATTGATTACCAGTTGGTTTTCACGTAGCTTTCATATAGGAATAGTTGGTTAGGATGAAGTACAATACCCCAGTTATATTCGGCCACTAGAGTAGACGCATGAGGCCGTATGCTGAAACCATTAGGTGAAGTGAAAATGCAAGGGAAGAGCTTAGATAAGAATTAGGTGTTGGAGAACTTTCCACTTTTAATAATGTACGTGAGTGATATATGCCTGATGATGTTGCCTTCTATGTGCTCAATTCAATCAAATGGGTACCAAGTAAACAAAGAATTCGTTGGGTTGCTGAATTGGTTTCTTGTAAACCTATAAGTTGACCCTGTGCATGGTTTCTTCAAAAGTCTTCTCGTAGTGCTTGACATGAGGAGATTGCATGAGATAGGAAACCATACCGTGGGCCTTACCACACCTAACTCTAAATCGACGTTCACAACCATGGAATCATACGCTCAAGCAACCCCCGCGTTCGAAGTCGTGAGCCAAAGAGCCATATTCAAGCCATGCGAGTCAATTCCAGTGAGTCAAGTCATGAGCCACGCGAGCCATAGAAGTTGTAATATAATATCAGCCACATGATTTCAAATAGGCGCTCAGCCTAGTGGCAAAGATATCCCCCCACGTTCAAAGGCTTGTATTCGAACCACGCAGAAGGCCCTTTTAATTATTTGATCCAATTGCATGAAGGCCAGATAGGTTTGTTTAAGTTAAAACTTGGGCACCCTACTCCCAAAAGGGACGTCGAGCCCAGTGGTGGGGCATTTAAGGTACATCTCCCACGTCCAAGTTTCGAACCCCAGAGGCAACAATTCTGTTTCTTTTTCCCCATTTTAACCAGATTACCTCCCATACCCAAAACCCCAAATGCAAATAAAAAAAAATTTAAAAATTCCAGAAAATGCAATAAAAAAGTTAGAATTCCAGAAAATGCAATAAAAAATTTGAAAATCATAAAAATTAATAAAATTTCAGAAAAATAAAAAATTGGAAGATCACATAAATTAAGAATTTAATAATAATAATTCCAAAATAATAATAAAATTTCCACAAAATTAAAAAATAAATAATAAAAATTTCAGAAAATTTAATAAAAATACAGAAAATTACATAAAAATTAATAAAATTCTAGAAAATTAGTAAAAACTAATAAAGGTTTCAAAAAATTAATGAAAATCCATAAATTACATAAAAATTAATAAAAAAAATTTTCATAAAAATAAAAATTTCATAAAAATCCCATAATTGCTAAAAATTACATTAAACTCCTAATTGCCTCAAAATCTAGTTTTCTTTTATCCAATGACCTACATCAATTGCGAAGTATTTCTTTTTCGAAAATTTAAAAAATCTTTTTTCAAGTATTTTAGGATTCTCGAGTCTCACGCAATGGGCTCTAAATGGGGAACTGACGGTTCACCTACTGTTCAACATTTAGTAGTTCGTATAGGTCCTTGTGCTGCCTTAGCCGCCTCGGCCTTGTGCATGAGTGGACTTGAGGTCTCTTTCAAAACTTTAAAAATTTCTTTTTCTAATATTTTAGGATTGTAGGTCTCACACGATGGGCTCTAAATGGGAAACTAGCGGTTTACCTGCTGTTCAACATTTAGTAGTTCGTGTAGGTCCCTGTGCTGCCTTAGCCGCCTCGGGCCTTGTGCCTGAGTGGACCAAAGATCCCTCTCCAAAAAACAAAATCTTTTTAAATAGTAACATATTTAAATATTCTTTTAAACGCCTTTCGAAGGTCAAGCCTTCACAAACTAGAACTACGTAAGCCTTGAATTTCCCATTGCACCGAGAAATACGTAGGAGCAGGATCAAGTCCTGTCAGGCTAACCTCCGTCAAATTATTTTTCACATTAAAGGGATCCAAACGGTTTTCAAAATCACACACTCAGTTAAGGGTGCCGTTCTTCGGAACGGGAAAGTGGGGTGCCTAACACCTTCCCCACTTGTAACCGACTCCCGAACTTCGAGTCTCATTTTCTAGTTAAGGTTTTTCCAAACTTTTCCCTTAAATAAAATTTGGTGGCGACTCCACATCGAATAAAACAATCCATCGCAAAATTTTAGCGAGTTCGTCGTCTCGTCGGAATTACGGTTACGACAATCCTCTCAGCACACCATTCCTAAAAGCAGCCAATCATAATCCTTTGATCTGTAAAGTGTCTGTTGAATTTCTTTTAATTAACAAAAATAAAAGGTACAGTTTGCATTGCACATGCTGAAAAAGCTAGTAAAAAGCCAAGAATAAAATGAATAAAGAGGGCCACTATGGTAGCTTAAGAAAGACTTTATGCTCATTGACGATCCTTGATAATATTTTTAGTCTAACAGTAATCTGCATAATTTTGAAAAATAAGTCAGGTAAAGAGAGATGGCTTAGATTAAGAGAGGGAAATAAGGAGTGTGATTAGTATAGGTGTTGGTAGGAAAAATCCCCATATCTGCAAGCATATAAGAATAGCTTCCAAAACTTCTTAACTCTGCAAATCTGTTACAGTGGCAAGCTGATAGAGAAGGAACAGGAATACCCAAACCTGGCTCCTTGAAACATGATTATGAGCCTCAAAACATAATATCAAGCATGCTCAATTTAAGTCTCGATCTCACATTCACACGCATCTATTCCCCGTGCATTTCTCTATTAAGATTCCCTTCCCAATGATAAGGCAAACTCCAACAGTGTTGACTCTGTAGGGGTCCCCAAAATCCCACATTCCCTGGCTATGGCCTTTGCAGCATTAATATTATCTCCTGCAATTAATCTAACACATGCCGACCTGAATCACTTGTTCAACTAGAATGGTGATAGGGTTAGTAAAATTGATCTTAGGATAGGGAATTTGAGCTCACTTGTTCACTGAGTTAGTAAAGATATATGTGAAGGTTTATAGAACTGAGTTGGATGTTAAGAAATTTAGCTATGTGATGCCTTTACATGGTGATGTGGAGAAGGTCAACAGGGTATACAAATGGTTCAACGAACAGAAGCAGAGAACAAGTAAAATGGGGCTTGCTGTAAAGGCCAGCTTTATATGATTTTGTTCTCTTTCTGGCTTTTGTATGCAACCTTGTCAAATATGACAACAGCATCTTACGGGGTGCCCTCTGTGTGCAACTAACTCTAAGGCCATGTTGATGCTTTGTTATTTCTTTGTACGATCCATTCAACTCATGTTGGTAGTTATTGTTTTACCGTGCTTACTGTTAGGTTATTTTAGGGTCAAGCAGCATACATATTGGAACCAAATGATGAAGGTGGTCGTGGTTATTAAACCTCCCATCAGTTATTTAATTATACTTACACCGATTTTAATTAAGCAATACAGCTTATAGCCTAGTGGTAGCGTAGTTCTATACACCTTGGCATCTTGGGTTCGATCCCTACATGGTCTTTTCTTTTTTTTCAAAATCATGCTTCCTTATTTATTATCAAGCTCAAAAGATTAGCCCAAGCACTAGATAAGGCCAAATATAAAAGAAGTTGGATTATTGAACAATAAGCCAATTCTACATAAATATGCCTTTAATTTTGAGTTTTATTTTATCTCTAAATTGGATCAAGTCCAACACACAGCATGAATCAAAATTAACCATTCCTAAAGAAAATTTGATTTAAAATTAATCTACAAAAAAATCAAACCAAGATTTTCAACAAGAAATATCAATGAATTCAAAATATTATACTAGCACCCAAACTCATTCCTTTAAACAATT
This sequence comes from Canavalia gladiata, assembly GCA_037954105.1. NCBI lineage: Eukaryota > Viridiplantae > Streptophyta > Magnoliopsida > Fabales > Fabaceae > Canavalia > Canavalia gladiata. The sequence continues at coordinate 44,510,524 of CM075660.1, forward strand.
AATTATGGGTCAAGCTCATTGCCTTCAATTTTGAGTTTTCATTTATTTTTAATTTAGGTCAAGCCCAATATGCCTCATAAATTAATTAGTAAATTTGATCTAAGATTCACATACAAAGCAAAGTTTCTAAGAAAAATAAAAAAACAAATATATCTTCAAATCCAATTTCTTAAAATTTGCTAAAACGTTTGTTTTTAAATTTTCTGAAATTCGTGTAACGGATTCTAATACAACCAAATAGTGTTCTCTACTATTTCGTATTTTAATCCATGTAGATTCAAGCGCGACTTATATCAGTTTGGATTTTTCAAACACGTGATTTTAGAAAATCGTTGTTTTAACTAATTTCGTTTAAAAAGGTCTGTTTTCAAATTTTTTGAAATTCATGTAACAGGTTCTAATACGAATAGGTAGGGTTCTCTACTGTTTCATATTTTAATTCATGTAGATTCAAGTGCGGGTTACGATGGTTTAGATTTTGCAAGCACATGATTTTAGAAAATCGCTGTTTTAATTAATTTCGTTCAAAAAAATCAATCTTGCCTAAAATCATTCTTACCATCTTACAAAATTCTCAATCTTACAAAGTATTCCTATTTTTTAAGAGATCAAGTCTCTTAACCAAAACTACGTAGCTTTGAACTTTTCATTGCACCAGAGAATACGTAGGAGCAGGATCAACTTCTGTTAGGTTATTCTCCTCAAACCTATTTATTTTCTATTCTATTAAAAGGGATCAAATGATTTTCAAAAACATCAAATCACACACTCATTTATGGGTACCGTTCTTTGGAACGGGCGAGTAGGGTGCCTAATACCTTTCCTACTCGTAACCAACTTTCGAACTTAGAGCTCTTCCTCATGTTAGGGTTTTTCCAAATATTTTCCCTTTAAAAATAAAATTTTGTGGCAGCTCCACGAGTTATTAAATTCTTTTCTAAATTTTTAGTGAAATTGTCATTTCATTGTAATTATGGTTACGAAAGTTTTCATAGGGTAGCTCCCCTTTCCCCAGGTTGTACCCACTCTAGGTTATCATGAGATGGGGGATGAAGCCTACTAAGCCTTGGATGAGAGCCTGCGATTAGAATGTCGAGGCTCCTATATTGAAGCATTGACCAAACCTGATGAAGTTGAAGTTTGTGTTTCATCCAATAATGTGTATTTCTGTAATATAGTTAAGGATAAATGTATAATATGCAGTATTGTAATATAATGTGTATAAGTGAGTATGTAAAAGCATTGATGTCTTTACTTAGCTTTCTTTTAACCTAATGGGCTATGTAACTATAATGTTTATACAACTCATATTATAAAAACGTTGGTGTTAACTTTTGAACTTCAGTGGTTGTCACAAATGTTAAGTTTGTATAAGTAATATGTACATTGCTCCTTGTATGGTTGTACGTTGTACAATCCAATTAACACAAGTGATGATGTTCAGACATTTACTTTATGTTATGTTAATCTTTACGATGAGACTTGTATTTTTTAGTAAAATTTTAAAAAGAAGTTTTTTTTTATATATTTTTAATATTAGTAATTTTTTAAAAGTATTCTATATTATAAAATAATAATTTAATAATAAAATCGTTTTAAACATAAAATAAATTTATTTTTAAGGTGTTACATTAAAAAATAAGGAAGAAAAAAAGATAGAAGAGTAGGTTAGAAGAATAACATGTTTAGTGGTTAAAAGTTTGCGGTATATATCGTGTTTAGATGCAGCTATAATCAACTAAAACAATCCAGAAAATAAATATGCAATAGCTAGAAAATCAATACATATTAGTTAGAAATAAATATACAATGATCAGAAAATTAATACATAACGGTCAGAAAGTCAATGCGCAACAACTAGAAAATAATCCTAAAAAGATATGACCAATGTCTATGATTTATAATCAAAACTGCATTTAACGACTGTAATTAACAAGCAAAACTATAAATAATTATTATATAATTATGTAGAACAATAAGTGGTTATCTTTTAACATTTTATAACAACTAAATGAGACTTATGAAAGTGAAGATACTCATTTACTAATCATTTGCCAACAAATAAAAATAGAAAATAAACCTAAATGTGAGTGTTTGAGTACCTCTCTCATGTGACCATTTTTTGTCTATAATTATATAGGGATAATGTTATGCTTCCAAAAACATAAATGTGAACGGATTTTTTTTTTTTTTGTCTTAGATAGAATCAACATCAATGAAGTAGGAATAAATAATAAGTGAGGTAAATTTTATGGAATAAAAAATGGAGATTCAATTTGCTAACTAGATTTTGTTTCTAAGAGATGTGTTTTAACCTGTGGTTGTTGTACTTTTTCTCGTTTTTATGATGGGGAGAGCATAAAAATATTATGTGGTATTATGAAAAAGCATGTGGGAGGGGATAAAATTGAAGTGAGGGAAGAAAGATCGTTTACGTTTTATTTTGTGTTGGGATAGAATAAAGGTAAGAAGATAAAAAAGAAATTGTGAATTTTAAATTTAATTAAATCAAACATTATTTGTACTTTTTGAATTTTTATTTAAAAATAGTTTATTAAATGAAATAATTTTTATGATTAATATTTTTAATATTTTAAAACACAATCAAGATTTTTAAATTATTTTAATTTCATAATTTTTAAATTTTTTATTTTTATTTTTATATTTTTATCAAAATAAATAAATAATAAAGTTAATTAAAATGATATCATATAAATTAGGTTTCCCAACCATAAGATGGCAATATTTGTAATGATTCTTCAACACTTGAGTTAAACCTATTTTAGCGAAGTAGTTATGGTAGAACTAATTCCTACCTTTCTTATGACATGATTTTTATATAAAAAATGAAGGTATAGATGTCATCTTTGGATGAGGTGTATGATTTCATTTAATTGTTCCTGTTTTAACAATTGCTTAACCATTTGTTATTGTTGAATAATTGAGTTTTTCAAGTGTAGAAGGTTTCAAGTTAAACACAGGCGACGATGGGCAAGAATTTTCTTTGTTATCTAAACTATAAGTTGAACTAGTTGAGAAAACCCAATTGTATAAGAATGTGGATTTTTTAATCAATCTAAATGAAATACTAGTTAGGTATTATTATTATTATTATTATTATTATTATTATTATTATTATTATTATTATTATTATTATTATTATTATTATTATTATTATTATTATTATTATTATTATTATTATTATTATTATTATTATTATTATTATTATTATTATTATTATTATTATTATTATTATTATTATTATTATTATTATTATTATTATTATTATTATTATTATTATTATTATTATTATTATTATTATTATTATTATTATTATTATTATTATTATTATTATTATTATTATTATTATTATTATTATTATTATTATTATTATTATTATTATTATTATTATTATTATTATTATTATTATTATTATTATTATTATTATTATTATTATTATTATTATATGATACATAATATAATAAAAAAATAAAAAAAGTAAGCGTATAGAAATTATTATTAAAAAAATTTATATACATCGAAAATAATATTTTTCTGTTTCCTTTTTTCTATTAAAAAAATACAAATATTAAAAAATACAATTAATGTTATTAATTTTTTAAAAACTATTTATTTTTATAATTTATCCTTTATAAACTTTAATATTATTTTTCTTTATTTATTACAATTTCAATCTTTCTTATATGGGAAGCATAGAAATATTAGGTACAACAACTTATTATTGTTAATAATAACTAGATAGATACAATAGTATATATAGAAAAAAATAATTAATACTTTTTCAAAAATTAAAAATAACAGATAATGAAAAATAAATATTTTATTTTATTTTTAAATAAATAAAAATAAATGAAATAAATAATTAATAGATGAATTCAACTTTAGTGAAGATGAAAGACTTCACTTTATGTTTTTAAAAAATATTTTTAATAATTATTAATATTAATTTATTAATATAATTATTTTTCCTTGAAAAAAGGCTTCTTATAAAATAAGAAATTGTGTATAAAAAATTAGATAAATTGATTGTTAAAGCTTTTTATTCTCCTTCTCTATTTTGATTTTGAAGGTTAAAAATTATTCTATCCAATAAATTTTAACTTAAAGTAAATAAATTTACAGCTAAAAAACAATAAAATTGTCAAACAATTTATCGTTAATTTTATATTTAACTTTATATAAAGTACGTCTAAGGTTCTAGAAAACGTTGTTTATGAATTTACTTTCTTTAATAAATTTTTCATTTTAAATAAAACTATACTAATTCTAATAAATTATTTTTATTAGTCTAAAAATGCTTCAATCTAAAATTAGCTTAATTTATTTTTATTTTAAAAAACATTGTGAAATTAACTTTACATTACCCACTAATATCATTTAAAGTTGAAAAGTCTCATATTAGCTTTTATATATATATATATATATATATATATATATATATATAAAATGTAAAATTAAAGTATAATTTCAAAATTTTAGTATTTGGTTACGCAACATTAATGATATATTTTTTAGTTTTATTTTAAGTTTGTGTTTTCTTGTTGTTGATAAGAGCAATGGTGAAAGAGTCATTTGTAGATTTATATTCATTTTGGTTATAAGTGTTATATCCAAGTGTGGAAATAGGACGCTACCTATCATGCATATCTTCTTCAACAAGAGTTTTCAACATAAGAGATTTAACAGACCTGGTTCTTGTATCCAAAATTGGAGCTTCTTCAAATGGGAATATATTTTCAACAAAATGATAAAAAATCTCTTTTGCTAAGTTAAAGAGCTTCCATCCTTTTTGCCAGAATGGATGCTCGAAAAATTGGAGCTTCTTCAAATGGGAATATATTTTCAACAAAATGACAAAAAAATTCCTTTTACTAAGTCAAAGAGCTTCCATCCTTTTTGTCAGAATGCATACTCGAAAAACACACATTTGCAAATGGGACTATCAATTTTTTCTCCATTCCTATTTTGATTATGAGCATAGCACAATGAGCTAAAAATCCGTAAGTGCTCATAGCTTGGCGTTTTTCTATAGATGACATCATAGGGAGATTTTTCCTCCAATATTGAGAATGGTGTAAGATTAATCAAATAGCTAGCAGTTAAGACACATTTTTTCCAAAATTAGAGTTGAAACCGTAATGATCGAGCAACATTCAGAATATGTTGATACTTGTGCTCCACTCATCCATTTTGTTGCGGTGTACCAGCACATGAAGTTTGATGAAAATGCTTTATTACACGAGGTATTGTTTTGAACACATAAATCCGTTCTATTTTCAGATCGTACCATTTTAACACACTAGTTGTATTATCGATCAAACAAGGTGAAAAAATTTTCAGTATGACTGAAACTTTCGTATTTTCTTTCAACAAGTATATCCAAACTTCCCATGAGCAATTATCCACAATAGTTAAGAAATATGAAACACCATACTAGATCAAAAACATTCAAAGTCTGATGATCACTCAAAGGAAACTTATCTCTTGTTTGTTTGGATTTTTCAAAAATTTTATTTCGCTTATCGCTTGTGCATTTATAATTTATATTAGGAAGCATTTGCATAATTTCAAAGGATGGATGTCCTAGTCTCTGGTATCAAAGTGTTAGTTGATTCTTCGTTCTGATATGACGAATTTGTACCCTACGATACCTATAGAGTCCTTTCTTCCATTCACTCGCTCCAATTAGTGTGCTCGAAGTGCGGTCCTTCTATTGTTCATTAGCGAATCCTGTCATCTCAAGTTTCTTGTCTTCCACGTCATTAGCATGCCCACCACTTCCACCAGTGTGATCCACATTTTCACATGTTAGGGTTCCATGGTTATGCATCCCTTGTCGTCCTGAACCTTTGTCACTACCTTTTCCTTCGTTCCTTGGCCAACCATCCCACCATTCAGGACAATTTGAAAGCATCCTTTCATATCGTGCCCACTTTTTTCGCAGTTAAAGCATGTCACCGATTTTTCTCCATGATCACTTTGTCCTCTCGCCTTATTCCTTACCTGCATCGCAAGTCCCACAATCATCCCCTTTCTTCAGTTGATTTAGAAATTGTTTTCACCCTCTCTTCTTGCACCATCATCGTGTGTACACATGATTCAATTATGGTAAGGGGTTTGTCACCAAAATGTTATATCACACTATGCCATAACTTGCATCGTCTAGTCCCATTAAGAATTAGTGGACCTTCTCTTCTTCCCTTCGCTTCTCAAGTTAAGATGCCACACCACACTTGGACTTGCTACATGTGCACTTGGAGATTTTCTCACAGTTTGCTAATTTATCCCAAAAGACCTCCAATTTCCGTAGTATGTTATCATGGTCGTACCTTCTTGTTTGCATCTTGTCAACTTTGCCTTCAATTGTTGTATTTGATATCTTTCCACAACTTTTGTGCATTCTCTTTGTGCCCCATGGTAGACCACAGGCTTAAATCGATCGTGTTCAAGATCCAAGACATGAAAATAAATTAGACTTTCCACCCGTCCTCAAGTTTGAATGCATCTTCTTCTGGTTATTTGTGAGTTCCATCAATAAACCTTCACTTTCTTCAAGCTCGAAGCGAGACCTTCACAACTTTAACCCATTCGTCATAATTTTCTTCTTGTAACTACACTTGCGTAATTATATTTCCAAGGTTGTCACTTGCGTTCAACTCATAGGAAGGATGGTTTTCTTCGTTTCTCCCATTGAATTTTTGGCTGCTCTGATACCATGATAGAAAAAAGTTTGGTTAATTTTTTCATTCATCTTTTATTTTATATCCTTCATCTTTAATTTAATCACATATATATACAAACTCATATGTAGAGTCATTATAATTCTTTCTTAAGATAGAATAGATATAAAAAAATACTATCTCTATAAAATTATATATTTTAATTGTATCCTCTATCACTAATCATACACAAAATTATACTATTTATATTTAGTTAAATTATTCATTAAAAAACCAACTGAATAAATAATTTCTTTCTTCTTTATTTTCCATTAACATAACTAAATTTCAATCAAACTCAACTAATAAATGCTACATCTTATTCCAACTTATGTCTACAAAATCCATATTTATGATACTCACCGCATTTTACCTTTTAATTAGTATTTATTCATTTATCTTGATGTTTGTAAAGGAGCAAAAACTTTATTGGTCTCATTTATCCAAATTGACTTGTAAATTAAATTTTTAAAGTTCTTTACTTCTATTATGCATAAAATTGCCTTTAAACATTTAACAACTTTAATATTAATCTTTTTCTGGTAACTAATTAGGATTCACAATATATAAAATCAATGTACAATTTAAAGAATGTAACATTAATAACGCATATCTAAATGAGTGCGATGGTGAAAATGATAAGAATGATGAAAAAAACACTAATATAACGAGGTGAAAACGCTAATATGTAAAGAAATGCATATTTTAGTTTTTGAATCGAAAAATATGACTAACTACTTTTTAAATGGAATGTTATATGACTTCTTAACATTTAGTGATTACACATGTCAATTACTTTCTTTCTGATAATTTAGAGGTGGTTAGTTGTTAACCGTTCTTCAAGTAAAATATGAAGAATAATTTTACAATGGTTACATTATAGTTAACATTTTGTAAACCTTTTTTCTTAGTGCTATAAAAATGATTTATAATTTTTTGTTTTTATTTTGAGAAATTTTATAGAAATTGTATTAAAATATATTTATGCTAACTTAATAATTTTTGTTAAATAAATACTTAATTTATTTATCTAATCAGAAAAACTCTTCATAAATTTCTTGTTTCTTATGATTAGTGGCTTACACTCAAATTTTTAATCCAATCACCATTTATGATGTTGCATTAGTCATTGCACCGAAACCTTGAGTTTTGAACTTAGTTCACTATAAAACCCGCCATAAATCCAATAGATATGGAAAGCAATTTTTATGTAAACAATAAATATTTGTTTTTAATTATTCCATTTAAATATACAGTAAAGAAATAAAAAACACACAGCATAACATTAATGGATTTTTGGTAGGGATTTCTTTTTAAATTTTGATAAATTTTAACCAAATATTAATTTTTTATATTTGATATTAATATTTTAAAAAATATTCTCAAAAATTAGTATTCATAGTCTTTTGGCAATGTTTTCTAATAAAATACTTCTTTGAAAGGTACAGTTCAAATTCTTTAAGAAAATGAAAAAGTTTCAACCATATTCATGATAACTTTTTCAAGAACTATATAAACAATATATATATATATATATATATATATATATATATATATATATATATGATTTGTTAACAATTATAATTCTTACGAAATAGGATTCTTGAAAAATATAATTTTCAAAAATAATAAAAAAATTTATATACCAAATACATCCTAGCAGAGAAATAGCCACAAAAAAGAAACTTAATTAATAAAAATAGGGAAACACCACCAACAAATCACAAATGGAAACAAACACTATACGAAAATCTTAATCATAGGCATAACAGTATTAAACATGATTTTAAATTGCAGTGGTAGCGGTACACCAAAAAAAAATTGCAGGTGTAGCAAACCTACTATTACTGAAATTGCATGTAATTTCACTTATTGTAGCAATGAAGAAATGAAAAACCATAATATTGCTACCACAATTGCAATTGCAAATCCCATTTATACCACGATTAAAGATTGAGGGACAAATTTGGCCTTGAGGATGAAAATTGATGGCTGCCAGTATAGTGATTTCCGATAAGGTCACCAAGACCAGAGTGCGGCATGGTAGCTCTATTAGATGCATCAAATGAAGGAATTTGATTAAGTTCAGAACCAAATCCCGCATCCCTACGATAGAAATTTTGTGCAGTTTCAGGATGTGGGGTTTCAGCGGTTACACTCCAAGGGTTGGTCATTCCAAATTGTTGCCTTGGGATGGTAGTCTTATGCAAACCTTTTTGGTTACCATATCCAGGGACAAAATGAGGCCATGGCATGTGAGTCATGGGGTGCATGTGATTCCCATGATAAATGGGTAGTGACACATGAAAGGGATCAGGATGATGATGTGCCATGGCTGAGTATGGACAAAAGTGAGCACCAAGTCCAAAAGTTCCCATATCAAATTCTCTATCCATCCTTGAGAGTACCCTTTCACGCCTATGAGCATTTTGGTGTCCACCCAAAGCTTGAGAGCTTGGGAATTTCTTGTTGCAAAACTTGCAAGAGAATTGACGTTGCTTTGGCTTGATAATTTGATGATTAGTGTCATCCTCATGGATTTTCAAGGATTTGCTTGTGAACTTGGATGAGGATTCACCTACACTTTTGTTATTTCCAAGACTCAAAGATAGTAGAAGTTCTGAGTCTGCTGCATCCATGGTAGGTGGCTCCTCCATCTTGCGCTTGAGCTTTCTGCTTTCAATATCTCCCGCAAAGAGTTTTTCTGACATTATTATAATAACGAAATACTCTCCAAAGAGTATGGATAGTTAATAAGATCAGTGTTTTTTCTTGGGTTATGTGGTTTTGAAGAGAGGGTATTTATTAAGAGAGAAATTGATATTGCATTTTCAGAAAAGGAAATATATCTGGGTAGATGTATCACATAGCCTTGACATAGTAACAAATTTAATTATATGACAATAAAGATAGAATTCAGAAGGTCTTGAAATGTCAAACCTTAGGATATAGATTGAAAATTCTTATAATATGGTATAGATGATTACTCATTTTATTGTCATACATAATATAAACAACTAATAATTTGCTGGTTTCTCACCTTCTTAGGTTTATGTTTCCTTATAATTGATATTATATCTGCATCTTTTTTCAAAGAATATATACATGTATTTTTCTTTTTATGGTGTTAAACCATTAATATTTCAAAAGTCGCATTGAATTTCGATCGATCCAAGTCAAGATTAATAGATTCATTTAAGGGGTATAAATCTCAAAGAACCTAATAATTTTTTATACTTGATGTAAACATGAGATCTTATTTAAAGGAAACCAAACTTTTTTCACTTGCTGCACATGTTCTTTGATATATCATTCAACAATTTACTTTAACTAATGATAGAAAATATAATGAATAAAAAATTATATTTAAACTCTTTATAAATATAATTAAAATTAATTTTAGTCTGTTAATTTTTTTAATTGATTTTGATTTTCATAAATTTTAAAATTTTAAAAAAATTGTTTCTAATACCATCACTGATAACATGGTATGCATTTAAACATACCACATCACCTATCATCTCAAAATTATTGCCAACACGATATAATTAAATACATTGTTGCATCATTATAAATTAGTAACAAGAAACCCATTAAAATTTTTAAAATTTATGAAAATAAAATAATAATTTTTAGAAGATTAATAAAACTGAATTTAATTATATTCATTTGAGTTAAAAATATATTTAAGTCAAATATAATTAATGTTGCATTTTAAATTCAACCATCCTTATAACAAAAAAAATCAATCGTCCTTCCTTTTTCACAAATTACAAAATCATTTTAAATATAATCCATACCGGCCGGTCTTTAGAACAATGCCTAGCATTTATAATAATTTCTTTCACACAAACATTAAAGTACATTGTGGCTAATAGAAAAATAGTATCATGCTGTTCTTATTTTGCATATTTGGAAGACTCATGTCCAAACAAAACAAATGTGGTATGATGTTTATCACTATAGGTTTATACTATCAAATCCATTATATTGTGGAATACTGAGCAAGCCTCCAAAAAATATGGTCAAATATTAAAATTTGACCTTTTTATTTTTTATCTACATCATAATAATCAATTAATTCATTATTAAAATTAATTTGACTTTTGGAAGAAGTTAATTATATTATTTTTATTTTTATTTTTATTTTTATTTTTATTTTTATTTTTATTTTTTGAAAAACACATTAATTTTATTAATTTATTAACCATGTTGATTTGACTAAAGATTGACTTTACAGTTCAAGAGATATATTTCATACCTTAACTATTTAAAAGTCACATATGGGAACCTTCAACAGTTATGAAAAGAAGTAATTAACTTTTTCTTTAAAATGTGCCATATGGCCAATACAAGATTGTTTATAAAAAATTTTATGAATGTATACTGTTAATTTATACAAAAGATTGAGGAACACACCCTTAAATGGGTAAAGTTTATTTAATGTCCACGATAAAAAAAAAATTATAAGATTTAAATTTGACATATTGTCATATTAAATTTAATATGAGAGGATCTATTTCCTCTGTGGATTGGATGTAAATGTTTTCATAAACAAAATTATTATAAGATTTAAGTTGGACTATTGTTTCATCATTTCAAAAATCAAAACTTTCTCTTAAGTTCTTTCGAACTTGTGTCTATGTTTCTTTATATAAATAACTAGCTAGTACTTGCGCACGTGCGATGTATGAAAAAAGTTGTATTTATTGTTCTAAAATATGTTGATATTTTTTTATAATATAGACGAGTTATGAAAAAAAAATAAGAAAAAGAGTATATCATTACTATGAAGAACTAAAATCACAAAAAAATTATAAAAAAGAGAATTTTATTCTACTTAATTATAAGGATAATATACGTCTCTTTTTGAAAAATTCATTTGCAATTCAAAGTTAAATAATGTAATGACAAACCAATCTTATGATGAAAATTATGAACTGATTATCGATGCTAAAATTATAAGATGAAAATATGTGAATAATTTTATATTTAATATTGTTTTATTTCTTCTACCATGGTAATGAACAAAAATTACTGCACTTTAATCTGAAATGTTATAAACTTTAAGACCATCACACAACGATGTATATTATTTCCTTCTTTACAATGGTGATCTAATATTATATATAGTCTATTATTTATGTCACACCTAATTAAAAATTCTTCTAGCCGCAAAATTTATTTTTTGTTTTTTTAAATATCATGTTTATCCCGGAATTTAACACTGTTTTTTTAATATATTTTTTTAAAAAAAGGAAGCAATCATGCTACCTAAATTTTTTTTCATAATATACTCTAAAATTAAATATCATAATATTTTAAAAATATTTAATTGTTAAAGATATTTTGACAGATAGAAATATATTCATTGAAAATAAATCACACTTCGAAAAAGCAATAGATGCTTTATAATTATTATTTTTTAACTTTTAAATAGATGATGAGACTGCTAAAAGAGACTTGTTATGCAAAAAGTTGAGCGGCATAACTAAACCATTGAAATTCAACACTTATAAAATTATCTTAGTTTTAAATTAATTTTTAATATATTTTGAAATAATTTTAACTTAATTTTTTAAATAAAAATAAATCTTTTTTAATTTTAAAATATTTTTATTCACAACTTTAAATTTATTTTTAAAATATAAATATTATAATTATAATTATAATCCTTATTATTATTATTATGGTTATCATTACCATTATTATTAACTTACCGTTCTTACCATTAAATCACCATTTTTGTAACTGTAAATATAACAAAACGATAAACTTATTAAAAATTTTAAAAAAAATTTAATTTGATAGTTGGGATTCGAAGACAAGGCCGGAAAGTCAGAGTTAACAATTACTTGTCATTTATAAAAAAACAAGCCCCAGAGATATTCAAACCTGTAACATAGGGTTATGGATAACGCGCTCAACCACTTTTAACGTATGTTCTGTAACTTAAGATTAAAACACCTGGATTAGGCCAATTCTTTCATTCTGAACAAAATTTATTGGTAGGTCCCACACTCACTTATCACTTACCTTTCCATGGTAAAGGCCTACGTGCATGGGGTCATGAATAACTCAAAACTGGATTATCCGCTTCGGCACCCAACTACAGAATTTTACCAAAACACAATGACCCAGCCGTTGTGGATGAGCGATGCGTGGTTGGCTGTTGAAAATCACCACCATGTGAGACTAAGGCGTAGCATTCCTAGCCATGCGGTTCAAGATCATGATCTTACATGGGTGAACTTCTATCAAATCTATGTTGGCTTACACTGTGATGGCGAACCAGCATGTTTATTTCGTATGCATTTTTATTTTTATCACCCAGTGCAGCCTTATGTACCAATTGTAAAACCAATCCTAGTGACCAAATATCCTGAGTAAACTTACTATGGTGTCCGTGCCTATCATCCCCATGGTCTCGAGTCAGTGTACCTTAGATCTCGGATCAGTAGCCCAATTTTATGGTGAAGTGGTGCAGCTAAATGCTCTGAGTATGAGGCTTTAGCGTTCGACTTAGGTGAAAGCTATGCAATGAAGACTTGTGCCTAGGATAGGAAGAAGCGAAACTTGGATCTATCCTACTGTTCAGATCCTAAGCTCTAATTGAGAACAGGATCGTGCGACCAAATGCTAAACGCATACAAAACTCTGGATTTTGATTCACATGTCGAACCAACGATTTCAAAAGGGGCAGTGACTGATTTGGTTACAACTGACTCCACAAGATTGTCATTCTCACTCTGACATAATGAACTAAACCAGCACATGCAGTTTTTTAACCAAGAACTATCAATCAAGATTTGCAACAGGAATCACAAACATTTATGTATCCTACTTCTTTTTATGTTGTTGATTCATTCATTTCACGTCTCAGCGATCTAAGCATATAAGTAAGGAGCTATGTTTCAGAGTCACATCTCAAATCCTAGAACTTTTTTACACAATCTCAAAAATTCACATGATTCAAGGATGCAGAACTAATAGCAACAGAAAATGCAATGATCAAATTACAAACCTTGCGGATTTCATCATATCATGGAATTCTCCTTTTCTTTGAAAATTCAATCCAATCCTAGAGGTGCATTATATAGAGTAATATATGCAGAACACTGACCTCAGGAGTATTGATGCAAATACAATGAACATAATATTAGAAACCATTTAGTAACAATGCAATAACTACAGAAAAAAAAAAAGAAGGAAAAAAGATTGAATAAAAACAATACTAACGAAATTGCCTCGTTATTTTGAAAGAAAAACGTTTTATAACCTGCAAAAACTAGTAAGAAATAAGACAATTAAAGAAGAACTAAAATGAAAAAAACAAAGTCATGCAATGAAAAAGAAAAAAAGCTAGACAAAACTTGATAACTTGGTATGCAGAGTATCTGATAGGTGGTTTTTATTGGTTTTTTTTTGTTTGGATTGCACTAAAAATATGGGAAAACATAATTTATGATGACCGCGATATTAGGTGTTTATAGATTATGATTAACTAATTTTTTTATCAAAAATTTAAAAATTTAGAAATAGATGTAATTTATAGATTCAAATTGCGTTTTGAACTTATCTTTTATTACATTGATATTCATGTATTTTTTATTTAATTTTTAATATGTATAACACTTATTTGAATTTTACAAATAGCCTCTTTTGATTTTAAATATATTTAAATAAAAATTAATAGGTAAATTTTAGTATTAAATTCTTTAAAATTGAATAAAAGGGTTTCAATCTTAAAAATAATAAATCATTACAAAATTAGAAATTTAATTAGATATAAATATCTTAAAAGTATGATTTATTTTAATAAGACATGCTATTGTGATTATGAAAAAAATAAATAATTAAAATAAGATGGTTTAACTTCAAGACATAAAAATTAATAGAGATAGAAAGTCTTATTATCCCAATTATAAATTACAATAAATCTGTATAATAATTTCTTTTTATCTTATTCATCATCTCTTTCGAATTAATCTATTTTTTTTAACTTTTATCTTCTTTTCTATTTAATTATCCTATAATTAAATTATTTAGTGTAAATAATTAGATTGCAAGCATTTAACAAAGCAAATCTTAATAGAGATGATAATTTTTTATTACGCAATAAATTCTTACATTTACGACTTATCAAGTTTTTGACATCATTATCTATAACTGAGATTCCATTAATATTAACAAGTTCATAATTTAATTAGATTGGATAATTTTTTTTATTTATTTTTTATTTTATTCAACTTAAATTTCTTCTATTACTATTTTTCTTTTATTTTTCTTTTTTCTACCTGATAAATTCAACCTATACATAAGAGAAATGATAAAATAAAATAAAATTTAAAATTTGACTATAAAATTAAATGCTCAACACAAGTGAACAGCAGAAAAGTAAGAAGACAACATATTTCAAAAATAATAATAATAATAATAATAATAATAATAATAATAATAATAATAATAATAATAATAATAATAATAATAATAATAATAGTAATAATAATAATAATAATAATAATAATAATAATAATAATAATAATAATAATAATAATAATAATAATAATAATAATAATAATAATAATAATAATAATAATAATAATAATGCTTTAAAAAATTTTGCTGCTTCAAACACTTAAAAGAAAGAAAGCCTAATATCACCATACCTATCGTAGAAGTCAATAACTTTGACATGGTCAAGGATAAGGCACCAAGGATAAGGCACCAATATAGTTATAATCATTTCTAGAAGGTTGCATAATCATATGGAACTACTTTCCCAAGTCATCATTCTTAACAAAATTTTTCAAAAAGTAAAACAAATCAATTAAAAAAGAAAATAATAACCTTCACTTAAGATAAGATGAATCTTTATATATTTGAGATAGTATAAAGAATTATTCAGAAAATATGCATTAAACTTGGTTAACAGTCAACATCTTCTACAATAACCTGAATTAACAATAGAAACTAAATAATTTAAAATAGCTATCGATGATCTTTTGAGAGTAATCAATCTACTGGTACTCTAAATGATTACAAGGTTGATGTTTTTATTTCAATAACTATTAAGGATGAAACTTCAATTCCATATAAAAAACGATTAACTCTATTATATATATATATATGTGAATATTTAAAAATAAAATTATAATCAATTAATAAAAATGTATAATTGATTATTCAATACAATAATTGAACCATATACATAATAAAATTAATTATAATTTTCTATACTATTAATTATGATTTTTTTTAGTTATTGATAATCAAGTATTTAAAAAAAAATTTAGAATATAGATGAATAAATTTACTATTTATATATGAGATTATATTTTTGTAATCCAAGAAAAAGTAAAATCCTAATAACGTCAAATTAGCTGTACAAAAACAAATATGAATGAAGTTATATCTCACTAATCCTTAGCCTTATCTCATCATGTACCATTGTAGGTTCTATTTATGAAAAAAAAAATAAAGTTGCTATACATAGGTAACATTGTGTTTCATTTCAACTTCAACGATCCTAATTATCGAAAAAATAAAATTCAACCATCCTTACTTTATCATGAATGATGAAATTATTTTAAATGTAGTCCATGCCTTTAAAACAATGCAATGTGTTTATAACAAACTTCATATAAATATTAAATTACTTTATGATCATAAAAAAAGTATAATACTATTCTCTTTGCATCTTTTGAAAAATCATATAAAAAACAAATATGGTTATGTGATTATAAATATAGGTTTATACTATTAAATTTATTATATTAAAGAATATTTAACAAGCTTCCAAAATATATTAACTATTAAAATTAAAATTTTTTTACTTTTTATCTTTGTCATAATAAACATTTAATTAATGTAAAAAAATCTATCTATTTTAACTTTTGAACGAAATAAAATATATTATTTTTATTTAAACTATTCGAGAAATAAATTAATTCCATCAACATATTTTAACTTTAGAAAAAAATTAATATTTTTATTTTAAGTGCTTGAAAAATACACAAGTTCTATTAATTTATTAACCATGCTGATTTTACTAAGGATTGATTCTATAGTTCAACAGATGATTTTAATAATGTATATCCGATGGAATGATTGCAAGTTTTTGATGTTTTATACTTAAAATAAAATTTTTATAAAAATGAATTTAAGTTGGTTTTAACATATTTTTAAATAAATTTTAACTTAAATTTAAAACAATAAAAAAAGTTTTTTATAATTATTTTTAACTTTAAAATATTTTTATTTTTAATTATATCAAATTAAAATATTTTTATAATTATTATTAAATCTATAATTATTATAATCATGACCATCATTTTTAAAACTATTATTATTACTATTATAATTATAATTATAATTTTATTATTTTATAAAATTATTATTTTTCATAATTTTTTTTTTATTTTTTAATTAATTATTTTTATTTTATTATTTTTATAGATTTATAATTAAAAAATAATATTTTTTAACATACATTATATATAATTTATAAAATTATAATTTAATTTTATATTATAAATTATAATTAATATAATATTATCACATATATATATATTATTTTGTATAAAATAAATACTAAATAATATAAAAATATAATAATAATAATATATAAAATTATTTATTTTAATTATTAATTATTAAATAATATATAAAATAAAATTATATCTTTATATATGACGATTAACATCATAATAATAATAATAATAAAAATAATAATAATTTTATTTTAAAAATTGAAAATTTATTATTTTAAAAAATTAATTTTTATAAATTTTTAATTAATAATTTTTATTAATCTATTTTTATAAATTCACAACAAAATAGATAATATTATTTGATATATAAATTAATTTAATTTATATTATTACAATATAATAATTTATTATAATTATTTATAATATAATAATATAATATTATAATATATTAATTTATGAAAAATAAATATTAATTAATATAAAAATATTATAATAATAATATATAAAATATTTAAATTATATATTAATTATTAAATAATATATAAAATAAAAATTTTATAATTATATAGTAATTTTTATATTATAATCACTATTATTATAAATATAATATTATTACTATTTTATCAATATTATTTTTATTACTATTATTTTCACCATTATTATTATTATTATTATTTGCTATTATTATTATAATCATCATTATCATTACCATTATAATAATAATAATAATAATAATAATAATATTAATAATTTATTTTATTAATTTTTAATTAGTATTTTTATTTATTTATTTATAATAAAATGATAATATAAAGTATCGTTGATATACATTTATAACAAATTTTAAAATTAAAAATTAGATTTTCCTTTATTTCAAAACTAAAAACTAAATATGATTTTGATTTTTAAAAATTTTAAAAATTAAAATTAAAAATAATTCTGCATTAATTATTCGAAAGTCAAAATGGAAACTACAACGGCTACAAAGATAAAAATTAATTCATTCTCTAAAATGTGCAGTATGCCAATGTAGGTGTCTCTCTACAAAATTTTATATCAAATTGGCAGATACAAACATTATGTACAAGATTTAAGATACACTTTTAAATTGATAAAGTTTATTTCATGTGATAGAAAAAATTATGTACAAGATTTAATTTTGATATATTGTATGACAAAATTTATATAGGAGAGGATCTCATTCCACATGGACTGGATACAAACATTTTTCAAAACAAAATCATTATTAGATTTAAGTTGGCGTATGATTTTATTGTTTCAAAATTGAAACTTTTTCTTAAATTCTTTCTTTGTTGATTCAATGCGATGGACGATAAAAAAAAGTTGAATTTATTATGGAAAATATATTAAATTTCATATTTTTTTATAATGTAGATGAAGTTATGAAAACACATAAAAATGGAATAAAATAATAAAAAATTGTCATTAATATGAAGAACAATAATTGCAAAAACTTATTCATTCTGTTACAAGTAATTAAACTTTATTGATGCTAAAAGTTTAAGATAAAAATATGTGATTGATTTTATATTACATATTATTTTTTCTTTTAACATGATATTAATGAAAAATTGCTTTATTTTAATTTGATTTGTCATAAACTTCAAAACTATCATGCAAACAAAAAGAAAACTTCAAGACAACTTGTAATGCAGAAAGTGTTGGACATTACGGCGTAATTAAACTATTGAACTTCAACGATGGTTAAATATTGCTGTAAAAACTTAAGATAAGGGGATGCTTCTTTAGTAATGCAATCATTCTATCACTATCACAGGCACACTTTCATATTTCTCTTCCATGACTCAATCCATTGAAGTTTGACTCGATAGAAAATACGAACAAATTCAACTGTCTCATTAAACTTGACATTGTGTTGCATTTCAAATTCACCCATCTTTGTCATAAAAAATAATAATAAATCAGCTATCCTTACTTTATCATGAATCATAATATTATTTAAAATATATTCCACGCCTTCGGAATAGTGCATTGCATTTATAACAATTTCTTCCATATAAATATAAAATTATATTATACCCACAAAAAGAAAACAAGTATCATATTATTCTAATTTCGTAGTCTTGGAAAACTCATATTCAAACAAATAAACATGGTTTGGTGATTATCATTGTAGGTTTATACTACCAAATCCATTATATAAATGAATATTTAGCGAGCATAAAAAATGGTCAACGATTAAAATTTAAATTTTTTACTCGTTATCTTTTTCAAAGTATCAATTAATTAATGTATAAAAAATTCATCTATAATTTAAATTTTGAAAAAAAATTAATTATACTATTTTTATTTTAACTTTTTGATAAATGCATTAATCCTATTAATTTATTAAACATGATGATTTGACTAAGGATTTACTATATAGTTTAAGATGTGTTTCATACATTAACCAAAAGTT
This sequence comes from Canavalia gladiata, assembly GCA_037954105.1. NCBI lineage: Eukaryota > Viridiplantae > Streptophyta > Magnoliopsida > Fabales > Fabaceae > Canavalia > Canavalia gladiata. The sequence goes on from CM075660.1 coordinate 44,530,197, forward strand.
ACAGATTGGAACTTCATCGGCTCTACTAAGAGATATAATATATTCGTTCTTTGAAATGTGGCACATGCCAATATATAGGAGTTTGCCTACATAATTTTTTAGGAATCTGAACTCTTAACTAATGCAAAATATTGGCAAATACATCCTTAAATAGATCAAGTTTATTTATTGTTGATCACGAAAAAAAATACAAAATTTAAATTTGATATATTGTCAAATTAAAATTTAATATGTCTTTCTCCACTATGGATTGGATGAAAAAAAATTTAGAAACAAAATTATTACACGATTTAAGTTGGATAATATCAATTTAAAATTTAAAATTTCTCTTAACTTGTAAGTTGATTCTTTGTTTTTCATATATATATATATATATATATATATATATATATATATATATATATATATATATATATATATATATATATATATATATATATATATATATATATATAACTTGTGGATGAGACAAAAATTAAATTCAATGTTTAAACATATGTTGAAATTAATATTTTCTTCATAATGTAGAATAACTGTGAACTAAAACAAAAGTGAAATAAATAAGAAAAAGAGTGTGTCATTAATATTAAGAACATTGATCGCAAAGAATATTCAACCTGTCTTGTACGTAAGTAATAAAAGCTTGTTAGTGCTAAAAGATTAAGGGGAAAATATGTGAATGATGTTATTTACATATTTTTATTTTTATTTTTATTTTTTTACCAAGCTATTGATGAAAAGTTGTATCACATTCATTGATATGTTATAAATTTCAAAGCTAATGATGAAATAGAAAAGCATTCAACGGAAAAAAAAAACTGGAAGCAAAATTTGTGCAAAAAATATTGATCATTATAGCACAACTACTATTGAAATCCAACATTTATCAAATTGTCTCAGTGTTGCAAGCTTCTTGTGTGAAGGTTGAATTAAAAAATATTTTAATGATAATTTGAATAATACAACGGTTGAGATTTAATATATTTTATATTAATTTAATATATTTTATGTCAATTTATATAATTTTTATAAATAATCGTTAGAAAAATTGATTTTGTTAGTGATAAATTAGCAATGCAACCGCGGAGTCAAAGACACGCCTTTCACATATTTTCCTTTCATGACTTTGTCCATTGAAGTTTGTCTCAGCTCCTGTTCACAACACAAATCATATGAATAAATTTTTGCTTTCCAATGTTTAAATGTGTGAAAGAAAGATACATGTAAAAAGATAATGCTCCAAAGACAAATGAGATTCCAATAGTCCAAACTCAGTTGTTTAGGAGAAAACATGAATAAATTTATGTATCTCATTAATCCTTGAACTCATCACATCAATTACCGTTATAGGTTTTGTTAAAAAAATAAAAATAAAAATAATGTGATCCAACATTGTCTTGCATTTCAAATTCAACAATCTTTGAATAAAAAAAATTGAATCATCCTTACTTTATCTTGAAATATGAAACTATTTTAAATATATATCTACGCTTAGAACAGTACATTGCATTTATAACAAGTTCTTCTATACAAATATCAAATTGTGTTATGGCCAAAAAAACAAAATAAGTATCATAGAGTTCTAATTTTTTGCTCTTTGAAGAGTCATGTTCAAAACAAAGTAAAAGTGGTTTGGTGATTATCACTGTAGGTTTGTATCATCAAATCCATTATAATAAAGAATATTTGTCTTCCATAAAAAAGTCAACTATTAAAATTTATTTTTTTTTCTTTTTATCTTTATGATAATATAAATTAATTAATGTACTAAAAAATTAATCTAATTTAAATTTTGAAAAACTTAATTATATTATTTTTATTTTAAATTTTTGAAAAACGCATTAATCTATTAATTTGTTCACCATGCAGATGTGATTTAGGATTGATTATATAGTTCAAAATATGTGTATGATACCTTAACTATTCAAAAGTCAAAGATTGGAACCTTCAACAACCACAAGAAAATTAATCTATTCGTTCTTTAAAATGTAGAGTTTGTCAACATAAATTTTTATGAATAAATGTTCAATTTTAATTTACAAAAAATATTGATAAATCCATCCTTAAATAGAAAAAAATTAATTAATGTTGATGATAAAGAAATAAAAATAAAAAATTTAAATTTGACAAATATTCAAATAAAACTTTAATATGGGATCTTTATCCATTATGGATAGGATGCAATTTTTTTCAAAAACAAAATCAATATAGGATTTAAGATGGACTATTTCCCATTTTAAAAATTTAAAATTTCTCTTAAATTTTAAATTGATTTTTTCATCTTTGTATATGTATAACTAGAATTTATGGGTGTGCTATACATGAAAATTAAAAAATTAAATTTAATATTTAAAAATTGTTAAAATTAATATTTTTTATAATGCGAATGAATTATGAAAAAAAAATGGAATAAAAAGGAAAAAAGTATGTCATTAATATAAAGACAACAATTGTAAAAAATTATTGATGTGTTGTAAGTAATTGTTCAACTGCAAAATTCTCGTGTGTTAAATTTATCCATAGATATATGCATCTATCAAAATTAAAAAGGGTATTTAGGATTTATAGTATTATTTTATTAAAATTGATCAAATTTTAATTTTTGAGTTTATTAATTTTTTTTTTGTTTTGAAAGATATACTTAAAATAGAAATAAAATTATTAAATAAAAAAATCTTTAAAAAAATAATTATAAAGATAAATTTGATTATGCAAGAACTTAGGACTTTGGTAAGAATTTGAGAGTCCCTTTAAGTGACCTCTACAATAGAATGATAAGATTTAATTACTAATCATATGTTCTAATTCTAATTCTATTACTATCAAATAATCATGAAATAGTCACACTTTTTTATTGAAGTTATCACCCCCAATGATCATGCTGGATAGATAATTAAGAGAAGTATTAAGAACACTCGTGTTTATTATTTCAACAAATAATTATAAATTAAGGATTCCGATTGATCCTTCAAAATCCTAGATCTACTTTTCCTTCTATTTTTTTTTTAATTAAACAATGTATGCTTGTATATTCTCTAATTAACTTAGAAACTAACAAGAATGGTCATTTCATATCAACTAATTAAATGCAATAAGGAAAACATAATTGAATAGAAACATATAGATTCATAAGAGAATGAGGGGTTCAATTGTTTACATTTATAAGTTTCACAAAAGCCTTATAGTAAAGAGATTAGTTACACATAGCAATTGCAATTAAACAATCAAATCATAATCCTACATAAGAATCCATACTCTTTTTTCTAGAGAAATATGTTGGTTGGAATGGTAGTAAGGTGTTAAAACTTGTATTGCAAAGAGTCTTTTACCTCCAAAGATCGTACGAGAGGGACGTGGAGGAAGGGTGAGTAAAGAATGGCCTAATTAAAGTTTTAGTTATAAATGCATGTATCAACGTCCTGCAACGTGTCTTTCTCCAAGTCTTTACCTTCCTTTCATAACCTTTATGGTCTTTTTACAAATTAGGTCATTTCACTTTGGTTCATTTTCTAAGTTTAACTTTAATAAGGTCATGATCAAGTTTGCACGATTGTGTTGTAAATCCTAGAGATATTGCATAGACATGTTGACGTTTAGCATGATCATGCTTACATCTAGCACTGGAGTGTTAGAAAAACCAAATATGATGTATGGGCATGTTGGCTTGTTTCATGGTCAAGTCCATATTTTCATCATGTCTTGCCTTATTTTAGATCATTTTGCTCTTCTTTTGGCCTAGTTTGTTGCCTATTTCAAATTCTTAACATGTGTTACCATTCTTGAAAAAATTAAGAAGAATTAGATGAAATTACCAACAAATAGAAAGTAATTATCTCATATTTATATCTAATTTCCTATACATAAATCAAAAGAATAATGGTTTATCAACCTCCTCAAACTTAAACATTTCTCACCCTTAAGCAATAACCCAAGTAATGAGAATGCAGCTACAATAAAGTAAAGGAACCTTATGAATCAAATATGCTATAGACAAACATAATTACCATTATAAAAAATAATCAACTATATAGTTCAATTAGAATCTTAGTTTCCTTAAATAAATTTTCACTGTTAGAGAGGATCACTTTTCCCATCTCACAATCTCTCAAATGTATGAGTATAGATCATTATCACTCTATTCTTTGTGAGTGTACACTATCATAGACTTGCTTATAAACTTTAAATCTTCATTAAAAGTTAAATACACATAGGAATCAAAAGGTATTTATTTAGGTTTTAATATAGCCAAGAAAATTATTGAAACAAGTAAGGGGGATACAAAAGGAAAGGAAACATAAAAGGTTTCTTGATTAAATTTTATTTTAAAATCTTAAACTCTTAGATTATAAGTGCATTTTATTGGGATTTTATGATTTTATGACTTTATTTTCCCAAGATTTTTCATATTTCTCTTTTTTCTTCATTCTCCTTTATTCTTTTTTTTTTATCATTTGTACATCCTAAAAAACCACTTGATTCAGTTATAATCTAAGGGTACCTAAAAATATTATCAATTATTTGTAGGTAACAAAGAATGTACATTTTTACTTTTAGGCTTAAAGGGTAAGAAACCTAATTTTCCTTAATCTTTTTCATGCTATGCAATAAAATTTTGATAAACTATCATTTTGTCATTTTATCTATGGAATTTTAGATATAATTACTTAATAATTTAGCATAATTTATTTTTAATTTAGCCTAATATCCTTTAATTTTGTAGGAATGGTCAAACAAGAAGAGAATCCAAAAATAGACAGATTTTGGACATAAAAATGGAAAAAAGGGCATAAAGAGACAAGGATATGGAAATGGATAGAACTATCCCACAAAGGTTAGGTGTTTTGCCCTTAGACTCTTCGGAGTTTTTGGCATCCCTAATTTTACAAGGTTTAAAGGTTGACTCTTTCTTTTTATCCTTCCATGTTTCTTGAGTTGATGCCTTATAAGGAACGAATTTTTCCTTACCCTTCCTATTCAACTAAGACTCTACCTTAAGGACTTTATGGTATAGATCATTAAGGCTAAGGTAATGTTGAGCTCAACTATGTCCTTAGTGTCATGTTTAAGGCAATCTAGGAACCTAGCAGTTGTGGCTTCCTTATTTTCATTGAGATTAGCTCTAATTACAATAATCTTCATTTCCTTATAGAAGTCATCTACACTTTTAGTGTCTTGGGTCATTCTTTGGAGCCTATTATGCACTTTCCTAAGGTAGCAAACGGTAAATACCTAGTTCTTATGATATGTTTCATCTCCTCTATATTATTTAAAGACTGGTATCTCTTTTTGTTTAGCTTGTCCCAATAAATTAAGGCATACTCACTGAGTTCTAGGGAAGCTAACCTTACTTTTTTCTCATCTCTAATGGCATAACTAAAGAAGATTTTCTCAACCTTAAGATCCCAATCTAAATAAGCCTCAAGGTCTAACCCTACTCCTATAACTGTGTTTATCCCTATGGTTTCTGGCCTTTAAGATATTCATAGAAGAATTCATTTCCCTATTTCTTTGCCTAAGTGGTTTCCTATTCCTACTTGTCACAACTGTAATTACAACGAGACGACGAACTCTCTAAAATTTTAAAAAGAATTTAATTGTATGTGGAGCCGCCACCAAATTTTATTTGAAGGGAAAACATTTGGAAAAATCCTAACTTGAGGAAGAAATTCTAGGTTCGGGAGTCGGTTACGAGTAGAGAAGGTATTAGGCATCCTACTCAACCGTTCCGAAGAACGGTACCCTTAAACTGAGTGTGTAATTTTGATATTTTTGAAAACTATTTGATCCCTTAAAATAGAATAGAAATAAATAGGTTTGTATGAAAATAGCCTGACAGGACTTGATCCTACTCCTACCTATTCCCTGGTGCAATGGGAAATTCAAGGCTACGTAGTTCTGGTTTCAAGGACTTAATCCTTAAGAAAGTTTTATATAGAATGGAAGAAAACGTTTTGGATGTTTTGGATTATTCTCATTTGGGAGAAGGAAACAAATGACATCTTTGATCCACGTGCACAGAGTCGAAGGCAAGCGAGGGTTGCATTGCGACTCTTATGATTCTCTAAACATCGAAAGATAGGGTATGTTGCACTTCCGACTTCAGAGTTCATTGCGTGAGATCTCGGATCTTTTGAAACTTTGAAAATTATTTTGGAAAGAGTATTTTAAAGAATAATTGAAAAGAGAGATCTTTGATCCACCTGCACAGAGCCGAAGGCAAGCGAGGGTTGCACTGCGACTCATATGACCCTTCGAACATCGAAAGACAGAGTATGCTGCACTTTCGGCTTTAGAGTTCATTGCGTGAGATCTCGAATCTTTTGAAACTTTGAAAACTATTTTGAAAAAAGGTAGTTTGGAAAGGAGATTGAGAAAGGGAGATCTTCGATCCACATGTCCAGAGTCGAAGGCAAGCGAGGGTTGCACTGTGACTCATATGATTCTCCGAACATCGAAAGACAGGGTATGCTGCACTTTCAACTTCGGAGCTCATTGCATGAGATCTCGGATCTTTTAAAGTTTTGAAAATTATTTTGAAAAAAAGGTAATTTGGAAAAGAGATTGAGAAGGGGAGATCTCCGATCCACATGCCCAAAGTCGAAGGCAAGCGAGGGTTGCGCTGCGACTCATATGATTCTCCGAACATCGAAAGACAGGGTATGCTGCACTTTCAACTTCGAAGCTCATTGCGTGAGATCTCGGATCTTTTAGAGTTTTGAAAATTATTATGAAAAAAGGTATTTAAAAAAAAAGATTAAGAAAAAGGGTCTTTAGAATTTCCAAAAGTTATTTAAGGGAAAAGAGATTATGGCAAAAGACTTCAAATTTTACCCATGATGCTACTAATGGTGAGGCTACATGCTAGACTTTCGCTTGCGGGGGGACCTGGGATCTTTCTCTCTAGTGTTGTTCATCTTCCTATCTTCAACCTGTTGAGCTTACTTGAACCGCATTAAACCCTTGAGCCATAGGTCTGAAATCCCAGCTTACAAGAGTGCTAAACATTACCAAATTCATTTGCAGAGCCTATTCAACTCAAAATCAAACATTGGCTAAGCTATTTGAATGGGTCTTCTTGAACTTCAATATGATTATTCATTTTTTACTGTTCGGGTACCTTATGGAATTCCATAATTTTAACTCATAATCTATGTCGTTATTGCTTGTACGAAAACTGAATTTTGTATGTTTATAGCCAGCATTATCGTTGTTTCCTGGTGCAGATCCTTAAGCAATACTGGCAGGGTTCTTGAGACTTGTCTTGAATCTGTAACAAATTTATACTCTACAGTACTCAATTTAGATCACAGGTTTATGCTATTTTTATCCAGGTAAGTATCTATCCTAATTAGAGTAGAGGTCTACCCATCCAGCATCCTATGTTATGTTTGTATATGTCACATGTTCGCCTAATTACCCACGAATCAGGGTGTGAACAGTATTCCTACATCCAGTCCAGGGAGTTCTTTAACCTATCAGCTTTGTTCTTAGTCTAAAATACCCCTTTAGTTATAAGCTTTTCAATTTTTGGTATGAATCAGATTGTTTATTAAGAGTTACCGATTTTAGTGCCATTTTTCTAGCCAAGTTCTTTTATTCAGGATTAGGATTGGTTAGCCAGCATTCGCATTCTCTGATATTTTTGCTTAGCGGTCTATCAACCTGCTATTACCTTAGACCTATCAAATCAAAAGTTTCATATTTATGGATTATGAAATAAGCTTCAAACTCCTGTTTTACCAAATTTCAGAACCTGAATTGTTTAAAAGTTGGTTGCGGCCTTAAACTCAAAGCAGACTTAGAGCCTGTACTAACAGCCTTGTAGAAAGTGCTTATGGGTTTTGGAACCAGAGGGGATTGTACAGAACTCACAATTAGCCTAGGCCTAGGAATGACTTAATAGAGAAAATAGGCACAAGGACTTTGTAACACAAGGGTTGGGACTTAACCATTAATATTCGGTGATCTTGGACTATGAGGGACAGCATTCTATACCAGCATCTGGCCTTGGGAATTCCAAGGTGGATTACCAGAAGATTGGTCAAGGGTTCAGGTAAGGGAAAGTTCAAAACAATTAGTCTAGCATGTACTGGATATTTCACAGAGTGTGGTTTTTAGGATCAAATTGAGATTTTGTCTTTGTACCCAACTAGTTTTGCCAGGATGGTTATCTTGTGCAGGGTGCTGAATCCTGGCCCTACACTGGCAGTTATACTTCGCAGGCCAAACCTTTATGTCATCCTTAATTCTAAGGTTGCAGTTTCCAGATTTACAGTTTAGGAACCAGAGATATGGAACCCTTGCATCAACCTACTGCTCTAGACCCCCAACATTCAACCCACTGCCTAAGGATACCTCTCATAGTTCATGGCTGATGGCCTATTCTCTAACCGCCTTCTATCCTTGTAGATATTAGGCTTCAATAAGCCTTAGTGCAGCTAATCCCACACCAATTTAGTTACATCAATATGGTGAGCAATGGCCAAGGCTGACTATGCCATCATTCCTATCACCTCAACATCTCTCTCCTCCCTTGTCTATGCTAATTTTTGCATTGTTGAAGGCTAGGTTTGGCATGGAACTATTTAGCCTTGTACTTGACATCTTTGTCTCAGGTCTTGTTGGAGTGAATCTGGGCACACAGAACCTGTAACCGAGATCAACCAATTTTCACATAATGGCTAAGACAGAATGACCTTCTGCTATTAGAGTTCCAGGACCTTGATCTTAATTCCATAAAGGGAGTAAGGCCTGTAAACACCCATTTAAGTCTGAGGCCCTATTTTGAAATTAATTAATATGTAAATCAATAAATTAATTAAATAAATAAAAAACAGCAAAAAGAAAAGAAGCAAAAAATAGATAAGCGGAAAAATAGAAAAATAAATGGAAAACAACCAAATAAAAACAAATAAAGAAAAAAGGTTGATAAAAATGAAATAAATAAAATCTTAAAAAAGAAGAAAAATATAAAATAATAATAATAAAAACAGGAAAATAGAAAAATTAGAAAAGTAATAAAAAAATAAAAAGTAAATATGAAAATATGAAAAATAATAATAAATAAAAAATGAAAAGGAAATAAAAAATATATGTAGAAAAAAATAAAAGAAAAATTTTAATTAGAAAAAAACATGAAAATAAAATAAATCGAAAAAAATTTAAAAGAAAAACATAAAATGAAAACCAAAATAATAATTTGAATCATAAAAATTAAAAAATAATAATAAATAATAAAAATGGAAAGATAAAATGGCAAAAAAAACCAAAAATAAAATTAAAAAATCAAAAGTAAACAAAAAGGAAAAGAGCAAGGATTATTTAAAAGGAGGAGTATAAAAAGAAAAAAGGCCTTGAAAGAGGAGATATTGGGCATTCTTGGAAAACGAGGGTTGAAATCTCCTTGCTTCTCTAGATCGAAGAAGATTTTAGAAATTCAAGATCACGCCCTTGTCTAGGGAAATTCGGGAGGAGAAAGAAACTCTTCTTGGTGGAAATTGCTCCAAAGAGGAAGCACACTGCACCAACCGGTTGAATTTCCATTAATTGAAGAAGGAATCGGTCCCAGCTACTCCCAGGTTCTCTCTAACCTATGAGCATCTTCTTATTCAAAGGCTTTGCATACATTTTGCAGCTAGAACAAATCTTAAAAAGAGGATGAACGTTTAGTATTATGTGATGTATTCATGCTGTCATCGTTAGAGTCATGTATCAATGGAGTAATAAGCGTTTTTAGATAATTCAAGTGCGATTTTGTTTGCTTGAAGTCTGATCCCAAATCTATGAAATTCAATTGCTAAGAGAACCTTGAGGAGTTTTCTGTTCAGCGTTTAACAGGCTGTATAGGCCCCCGTGTTGCCGTAGCCGCCTCGGGCCTTGTGCATGAGTGGGCTAAAGGTCCCTTTCAAAAATGAAAATCTTTTCAAAATGTTGTTTTCCCTTTAAACACCTTTGAAGGTCAAGCATTCACACAACCAGAACTACGTAAGCCTTGAGTTTCCCATTGCACCGGGGAATACGTAGGAGTAGGATCAAGTCCTGTCAGGCTAACCCTCCATTAAGTTATTTATTTCCATGCTAATTAAAGGGATCAAACAATTTCAAAAATCACACGCTCATTTTAAGGGTACAGTTCTTTGGAACGGGCGAGTGGGGTGCCTAACACCTTCCCCATTCATAACCGACTCCCGAACCTAAATCTCTTCTCCGAGTCAGGGTTTTTTCCAAATCTTTTTCCCTTAAATAAAATTTTGGTGGCGACTCCACATTTACAAACAAATTTATTTTAAAATTTTAGCGAGTCCATCGTCTCATCGGAATTATGGTTGCGACAGATGACGACTCCACTAGGGACTTTAAAGAGTCAAGCTCGTTTGATTGAGTGTGTCATATTGATCCCTTTCCTGTTTATTTGCATGATTTCTTTCTTGTTTATTTGCACGATTTATTTGTTTATCTATTTGTTGTTTGTCTGTTTATTTTCTGACTAATCTTAGGGTAGACGAATAATAAATTGTTATATATATGTGCAATTTCCCCAATTGCAGGTATCCCAAATATTTGTTTGCCCTCCACACATCACATGTACATACATTCATCTCATGAGTGGGGCCCTATACCCGGGTCTGAGTGCAACTTAGGATTAGAGGGATCTAGTGGTGTCACGCTGGGGCCTACGTCCTGTGTGGCTATCACGAAAATCCCGGCTAGAGTGCGTCCTATTCATAATGCCCCGCAACTAGTGGCTACTTCTACTGTTGTGGCAAGCATTATGGATTGGAACTTGGCTCTAGTGACCTCTTATACCTCAGGATTACTAACCTCCTTCGAGAGGTTCATACATTAAAAGCCACAGATCCTTAGGACAGGTAACCCACATAAAAAGCAAGGAGGGCACACACCCCTTTCAAGATACAAGAATCACCGCTTCTGGGCATTTATTTGAACATAATCACCCAAGAGGGCAGAGAAGAAGGGGAAATATGAAATTGGCGAAATACAGAAAATCAAGAATAAAATCAAGCAAAAATAAATATAAACCAATGAAAATCAAGAGAAATCAAAATCAAGAAAAATAGAAACTTTTAGGAAACACTAGAAAAATGCTATTTTTGAAAATATAAAAAGATTCAAAAGAAAACCTAAAGAATGTTTTAGAAATAAGAAAATTATGGAAAATGATTTTTGAAAATACTGAAAATATAAAAAAGACAAAAAGAAAGAAAATGAAATTTCGAAAACCTACAAAATGTTTTTAGAAAGCTTTTTAAGAAAAACCAAAGGTTTTCTAGCAAAAAAAAACACCAAAATTCATAAAAGCATAAAATTGCTAAAAACAAATAAAGCAACTCTCATTTATTTTCAAAACCTCCAAAATTCTGATCTCTAAAAATTATTTGTGCATAGTGCGCATACATTCATTCATCCATTCATAAATTTATCAATTGAAAAAAAGGAGATTTTGAAAAATCATCCGATTCATACTCATTTTGCATCAACATCTTTATCATTCATGATTTTTGCATTCAAATTATTTCTTAAAGAAATTTATTTTTAACTTCAACAGAAAAATTAGAGAAAGACTTCCTCGACATCCTTATAGAACCAGATCACAATCAGGAATCATGGATGAGCTGGAGAGACAAAATGAGGAGTTGAGAAATGAGGTCAAGACTTTGAAAGAGCAGATGGCCAAGCTGATGGAGGCCATCCAACTGTCAAAGCAGAAGGACCTTCCGGGAGAGCCAAATGCCCCGTCATATCCTCTTGGGTTCACTCCACAAAATCCTTCACAATTAACCATACTTCCACCAACCGAAGGAGTTCATTATGGGTTTCCTCATGGGCATGCACAAACACAAGCCCAAATACGAACCCAAACACATAACCTACCTTCAAACACCACAGGCATCCCTTATGCTGTTCCAAACACCACCTCACAAGCCTACCAAGTAGCCGTTGGGGAAACGCACCCTATGTTCACCCAAGGGCCTCACCCTGTATACATGCCATCTTCTCAACCTCATCACACGCCTAAGGGATACCCAAACCATTCTTCCAAGGAGGATACAGAAAACTGGAAGGTTCTAGAGGAAAGAATCAAGGCAATTGAGGGGAATGCTTGCAAAGTCAGGGACGCAGCTGATTTGTGCTTAGTTCCAGATGTGATCATCCCTCCCAAATTGAAGGTTCCTGAATTTGAGAAGTATCAAGGAACTAGCTGCCTGAAGAGCCACCTGGCTATGTACTGCAGGAAGATGTCTCCCTGCATGCACAACGATAAGCTGCTTGTCCATTTCTTCCAAGACAGCTTAACTGGGGCTGCTGCCAACTGGTATACACAGCTAGAGCGGATCCATATCCGTTCATGGAGAGATCTAGCTGATGCATTTATGAAACAATACCAATACAACATGGAGATGGCTCCGGACAGAACTCAACTCCAAAATATGGCCAAGAAAGGAGATGAGACCTTCAAGCAGTACGCTCAAAGATGAAGGGAATTAGCTGCTCAGGTACAACCTCCTCTATCCGAAAAAAAGATGGTCAGCACGTTCGTCGACATACTCCAAAATCCTTTCTATGACAAGATGATTGGCAGTGTAACTTCCAGCTTCTCCGATGTCGTCATCATTGGAGAAAGGATCGAGGGTGGCATGCATCGCAGGAAGATCGCGCAAAGGCCTACAGGCACAACCGACACTTCTAATGGTTCTGGGAAAAAGAAGGCAGGGGAAACCTATAACGTGGCTTCTGGTCAAGGTCCGTATACTCCTCAAGTGGCACCTTATGGTTCGGTTGGCTTCTGACCACCACCATACACACCTTACACACGATATCCTTACATCTCCACCACCTATACCATACCCTCCAACTTACAACTATCCAACACAAGTCCGGCCACCAACACCATATACGGCCAAAACACAAGCCATAAACCAAAATCCTAACAAAGGCCAGAAAAAGGAGAAAAAGCCTATCCAATTCGATCCTATTTCGATCTCCTATACAGAGCTGTTACCTCGCCTAATCCAAAACTCGTTTATTGCTCTTTCCCCTTTGAAGCCTCAGGAGCCACCATTTCCTAATTGGTACAATCCAAATGCTAGATGCGACTACCACGCATGATTCATTGGTCATTCTACCGAGGATTGTGTAGCACTGAAGCGTAAGGTGCAAAGCTTAATCGATGCGAAATGGTTGGATTTTGGGAAGCTTGCTCCTAACACAGAAATCAATCCATTGCCAAATTATGGGAATCTAGCAGCTAGCCGAAACAAATCAAAGCAGCACAATAGGATGCCCTGTATTGAGGAAATCATCCTAGATTTGTCATACTTTTCAAAGTCAATCTTTTGTAAATAAATCTCAATAAATAGAAAATTTACATTTTTCGTACTTCTTGAGCATGTGTTTTACCTTATCGACTTGTCTTCTTAAAATTTACCATTCTTTCTATCATTCAAACTGTTTCTTATCCTTACCCAAAAATAAATACCTATTGGTGAAGATGCCATTGCTGTAATAAATAATTTTGATCGTCTTATTGATCAGACTCAAAGAGAAAATTAAATGAGGAAGCAGAATAGACAAAATATAATCAGGGATCTCGAAACACCCTGCATTGTAATCCCCAAGGAACACTTCGGTCTAAGATAAAAAAAAGCAATAAAAATCCCGCTGGACTAAAGTTCGAATCTAGGAAAAATTTAGGGATACAAAACAGATCTGCTGAATTGAAAATCAAAGCAGTCCAAGCAAGGCTCAATGAAAGATCAAGTCCAAAATTCAAGGGAAAAGAAAAGGAACCCGGCTGGATTAAAAATCAAAGATGATCCAGGAAAAATCAGGGTCAAAAATTTCAAATAAAAAGAGAAAGGAAAAGACGTGTTGGATTACAATCAAAATAATCCAAGCAAAAGTAAGGTCAAAATTCAAAATAATGATCGACAAAATCATGATCCAGAAAGGTCTTGCTGGGTTGAATTACGGAAACAATTCAGGCAAAATTAGGCATACAAACAAAGGCCCACTAGGTTGAAAACCTCCAAGGAGACCTAGGAAAATGTTAGGGCACACAAACAAGAGCCCGCTAGGTCGAAAATCTCAAAGATGACCTAGGAAAAAGTTAGGGCACACAAACAAAAGCCCGCTAGGTCGAAACCCTCAAAGGTGGCCTAGGAAAAAGTTAGGGCACACAAACAGAAGCCCGCTAGGTCGAAAACCTCAAAGGTGACCTAGGAAAAAGTTAGGGCACACAAACAAAGGCCCGCTAGGTCAAAACCTCCAAGGAGACCTAGGCAAAAGTTAGGGCACACAAACAAGAGCCCGCTAGGTCGAAAACCTCAAAGGTGACTTAGGCAAAAGTTAGGGCACACAAACAAAAGCCCGCTAGGTCGAAACCCTCAAAGGTGGCCTAGGCAAAAGTTAGGACACACGAACAGAAGCCCGCTAGGTCGAAAACCTCAAAGGTGACCTAGGCAAAAGTTAGGGCACACAAACAAAAGCCCGCTAGGTCAAAACCTCCAAGGAGACCTAGGAAAAAGTTAGGACACACAAACAAGAGCCCGCTAGTTCAAAAACCTCAAAAGTGACCTAGGAAAAATTTAGGGCACACAAACAAAAGCCTGCTAGGTCAAAACCTCCAAGGAGACCTAGGAAAAAGTTAGGGCACACAAACAAGATCCCGCTAGGTCGAAAACCTCAAAGGTGACCTAGGAAAAAGTTAAGGCACACAAACAGAAGCCCGCTAGGTCAAAATCCTCAAAGGCGACCTAGGCAAAAGTTAGGGCACTGAATCAAGAGCTTGCTAGGCTGAAAACCCGTAAGGGCGGTCTAGGCAAAATCAGGGCAAACAAAAGGCCTGCTGGGTTGAAAACCCCAAAACTACCTAGGCAAGATTTAAGGTCAATCAAGAAACCGAGCACAATTCAAATTCTTCTGCTCCTCACAACTCCTAAAACTGGGGCAAAAATTTTGCCATTTCTCAAGTTTGGTTAATTTGGCAATCGAGATTATGAAAAGCAGCATTGGCATGCTTCACCAAAGGTGCCATTTGGGCAATCAGATCTACCTCGCCATCCTTCTAAAACTGGGGCAAAATTTTTCCATTTGTTTGAATTAACATTTTCCATCAAAAATGCCATTAGGGCAATCAAACCAACATTCTTCGCCCTTTCAAATATACTACCTTCTTCCATTAAACCATTCGAAAACACTTTTGCATACCTCAAAGGTACACATGCTAAAAGAGATGTGAAAACTGTAAAAGATAAAAAGATTAATTTTGAAAAGTCATGACGAGTCGGATAACTCCTCAACCTTTGCACAAAGTCATCCTCTTGCAAATCATGATGCTACTCATGAAAGAAAGAGTGTGTCTCATGCAATAATGCTGACCAGTGTTGGGTCTCAAGGACCTAGAAAGGAAATTCAAAATTGGTCCAAAAGTCAAAGGACAGGGTCAATCTAGCTCATCTTGAATCTTGATTTTCCTTATATCAACTATAAGGTTGTTGGGGAAGGGGAAGAAGTTGAATCAAAAATCACGAATTAAACAAAAGTTTTCCAATCATCTCATGGCATGCATCATATGCCATCCATTCCATTAAAAAATCAATTCCAAGCATCATTCAAAATATTGCATTCATTTAAGCATTGTATATGTCATTTCAAATCTTCTCTGAAAAATGGGTGTCAATCACCCAAACCCATCATAATTTAGTCTCTAAACTGGGGCAAACGCTTGCCCAGAAAATTCTAAATTGAGGCAATTCTCACTTCTAGAAAAAGCAAATCAAAATCAAACTGGGGAAAATGCTTGCCTATAAAATTCAAGTTGAGGCAACCCTCAAGTTAAGAAAACTGTGGCAAACGCCTGCCCAGAAAATTCAGATAGAGGCGATCCTCGGTTACAAGAGGAAATCCAAAACTGGGGCAAACATTTTCCCATAAAACTCAAATTGAGGGCAATTCTTAATTGCAAAAAAAATATGATGAAATCAAGAATCAAACTGGGGCAAATACTCACCCAGAAAATACAAAGTTGAGGCAATCTTCGATTCCTCAACGCCAGAAAGATCAAACTGGACAAAGGCTTGCCCACGTAATCCAATTTGAGGTCATCCTCAAAATCAAGTCCAAACTGGGGCAAACGCTTGCCCACAAGAATGCAATTTGAGGTCATCCTCAAATTCTGAATCAAAATCAAAACTGGAGAAAACAATTGCCCAGAAAATTCAAGTTGAGGCAATCCTCGATTCCTCCACTCCAATCAAGTCCAATAGGGCAAAGTCGCCCAGGAAAATTCCAGATGAGGCAAACCTCACTCTCAATTCAAAATTCAAACTGGGGCAAGGATCTTTACCCAAAACCCCTTAAATCGAGGCATTCCTCGATGGTCAAAAGTCACTTAAACTGGGGCCCATATTCCTTCAAGAGGAAGCAATCATCAAAAGCTAAAAGAACCCTAGAGTTCAAGGCAGAATCAGCAAGCTATTCAAGTTTATTCGAGATAAAAAATTGTCGAGTAATGTTGTTCAAAACAACTAATTACTCTCTCGCTTGTCTTAACAGATAACTTTCATCATCCTTCACCTACATTAACAGGTCATCCCGTCTTTGCTTGTCTTCACAGACCGTTATCAAGTTAGTTTAGATCACTCGCTCACCTGTCCTAATAGGTCGCTTTCATCTTACCTGCCTCAACAGGTTTCTATTCAATTCAAAGTGCATACCTGTCTTCACAGGTCCTTCCATTCCTTCCTGTCAGTTACGGGATCAAATCCCACTTTCCTTCTACCTGTCTCAATAGGTCATTCCCCCTTTATCAGTCTTCACAACCCATGACTTCAATTTAATATTTTTCAGTTCGCTTGTCTTAAACAGGCCCGCATTGTTCCTGGAAACAACAGGATTTCATCAATTACGTTCATCGTGTCAAACAGGATTTCATTTGCATTCATCCTGTCAAGCAAGATTTCATGTTTAGCTTTCCGCGTTCTTCCTGTCAAGCAGGATTTCATTTGCATTTATCCTATCAAGCAGGATTTCATCTTTAATTTTCTGCACACATCCTGTCAAGCAGGATTTCATTTGCACCTAGCCTGTCAAGCAGGATTTCATGTTTAATTTTCTGCACACATCCTGTCAAGCACAATTTCATTTGCACCTATCCCGTCAAGCAGGATCTCAAGTTTAAATTTCTGTACACATCCTGTCAAGCAAGATTTCATTTGCATCTATCCTGTCAAGCAGGATTTCATTTGCATTTATCCTGTCAAGCAGGATTTCATGTTTAAATTTCTGCACTCATCCTGTCAAGCAGGATTTCGTTTGCATTTATCCTGTCAAGCAGGATTTCATGTTTAGATTTCTGCATCCATCCTGTCAAGCAGGATTTCTTTTGCATTTATCCTGTCAAACAGGATTTCTTTTGCATCCATCTTGTCAAGCACTTTTAGAGGTGTTGCAAGTGAACTTTTTTTCGGTGAGAGAAACACTTTTTGATTCTTATTTCCAAAAGTGAAAATATGACTTCCATATTCTTATATTCAAAAATCATATTATGACTTCTAAAATCCTATTTCCAAAACATAGAATATGACTTCTGGAAAAAAGAATCTAGAAGTCATATTTTGACTTCCACATTCTAATATTCTGCTACTTTTTTTTACCAAAAAATGAATATTGAAGATTCATTAACATGGTATAATAATGTAATAATATTTTTAATGAAGTTTACATGTCAATATGCACACAAAATGGTGAACAAGATTAAATTTTATACATATTTCAATGTAGATATAGTTGTCTTAACTTAATTTTTTTATTTTGTATTTTATCGATAAAAGGATGTTGATTTGGAGGGAAATGAATTGTTGGTCATAAAGAATGAAAATTTTACTAACTTGTTCATGATCGATATGGTAAATGCATTAAAAATGGAATTTTGATTTCCGTGTGTTGAACATAATCTAACTACATTATTTGGTTGTAGGTGTTTCTTTCGTGGGATGATTTAATAAATTGAATTAGAGTTATAGGTAAACAAAATATCTTTGTTGTTGTCATTTATTAGATCAGAAAGTGGTAGTTTAGGATGAAAGAAAATGTTAACATTGGAATGGGAAAGAAGTGAAAAATATAGAAAATACAATAATGAATTAAGCATGTAAGGTGATTAGAACTAAGAAATGTGACTATCAATTTAGATTATGAGGAAGGCCTTTTGAAAATGGTGAAGGATAGAAGGTTAGTGCTTTTTGTGAATATTAAAATCATGATTTAGCTTAAACATTGGAAGGTCATTCATACGTTATACGTTGGTTAACTAAGTGGTCAGGAGAAATGTTTGTTAGATGATATGACAAAGAACATAGTTAAATATAAAAATATTTTATTAACATTAAGATATCATGATGAGCATAATATGACTAGTATCAAGAAAATTTATAATGCTCCTCAAGCTTATCATTTGAAATTACTTCAGATTGTTGGAGTGATGTCAACAAAATTGATATTTTGTGTGAGTTTTGTTTATTTGAAATCTGAACAAGGAGATAACTTCACTTGGGCATTACAAAACTATGAGGATTGTTTCTAAAAGATGAAGCAATACCACAAGTCATTGTTACGGATAAAGATATTGCATTGATGAATGTTGTTGAAGTAGTACTTCCAGCATCAACATATTTTCTATGTCAATTTCATATGTCTAAAAATGTCAAGGAAAAATACAAATTACTAGTTTCTCCAAAATAGTAATGGGATTATGTAATGGATTCATATGTTAGTCTTATGGAATCACCAACTAAGGATGAGTATGAGGATAATTTGAGTAAAATGGAGGACATATGTTCATCATTTCCTATTTTTTAGTAGGTCAACAAAACATGGTTGTTTCCTCACAAGGAAAAGATTGTGGCTTTTTGGATAGATAAGGTGATGCATCTTGGGAATACTAAAAACTAAGTCATTGAGATGAAAGAGTCATCTTCCTTCGCTCATAAGTAATCATGTCTTGAATGTCAAGGACGTGTTAAAATGGTTCAAAGATCCTCTCAAATTGTTCCTAAGAAATAAAAAAATAAATTAGTAAGAATGGGAAATAATATATGATATCAATATTTTAATAAGAAACAAGTTTTAAAAAATTACCTAATAAGGATGAGAATCTTGTTATGATGAAGAAATTGTCCAAGGAATAATACTCAGAGGTATCTCCATAGTCGTAGATGGAATTAAACTGGTGTATCCCCAAAATGATGGTAATTGGTATGGGTGAGAGATCCTCTGAAACCATTCCATGTAACCATCAAAATAGTTTGTAAGTGAAGTAATAATATCACCTTTGACCTCTAATGGAAGCAAAAAGAGCTCATAGATATGAAATGACTCCCCAATGTTGTAAGGGCTATGAACCACAATCAATGTAACATATGATGACCGTAGGATGCCTTGCACATGTCCAAACTAACATAAAACCCATTCTGGTAAGTGAGGTTACACCAAACCTCCACATCTAATATAACCTGAATACTAAGTTGAATCGTGGAAAGGCCAGTGCATCCCAGAATGATGAATATGGTGTCTAAATGATGTCATCTTGATGTATCTGGTCTAAAATCCTCTGTAAAGGTTTAACATCACCTTACCAACGAACCCCTTCCAACCATATGGATAAAGCCATGGCAAGCCTAAAGTCCAAGTTTGATTGGCATGTGCTAATCCAAAGGAAATAACTCTAAGATCCATACTTACAAAATACTAAAACATTGTTAATAACATAACATAATAAAACCCTAAATAAATATTTGCAAACCAAGATTAAAAAATACTTGTAACAATGTCATATATCCCTCTATCTATCAAGTGTTGCAAAAACTCACATCACTCATATGATCATAAAGGTATGCTAATGTCGCAGCACCCCATGCATACCACCCCACTATATGCAAATCCAAAAATAATATAAGGTCTGAAACTTCAATACAGGTTGCACTTTTACTACCAAAAATAATGCAACCAACTAGTTAGAGAAAATAAGCCCTAAAAGTAGCATCCATATGATCCTCTCCAACGCAGCAACCATATACATCTCCTATCCAGCTAAATTGCACTATTGCATCCCTTATACAATTTGTCTTGATAGTAGCTTCTATAGCAACTCATAAGCCAATTGCCTTCCCATCGAATGAAGGAAAATACCTCACTTATTATGGGAAGATGAAACAATGAAAATACATCTCCAATGTTATCATAATCTTTCTTACAAAAAAGTGAAAGAAGCACGTATCCTCATGTCATCTTTCTGCAAATGAATACATTAAATCCTTATGCACAATGGAGTAGCTACAATGAATTAAGGGTCCCAATCTAGAATCTCTGATAATCTCATCTATGTAAGGATGCTTAGTCTCCTTCATCTTCCATCCGTGGGTGACCACCTTAGATGCATCACAATCCTACACAAATATAAGTTGAACCAATTTAAAACATAACTTGATAATCATGTTTAACAATAAAAAAAATAAGAACCAAAAATGAATACCTCCCCAATACATAAGGGTACAGCATTGTGGTCAACATGTTGTCGCAATCATAATTATAACGAGACGACGAACTCGTTAAAATTTTAAAAAGAATTTGATTTGATTAGGTGGAGCCGCCACCAAATTTTTATATAAGGGAAAAGATTTGGAAAAACCCTAACTTGAAGAAGAATCTAGGTTCGGGAGTCGGTTACGAGTAGGGAACGTGTTAGGTACCCTATTCGCCCGTTCCGAAGAATGGTACCCTTAAATTGAGTGTGCGATTATGATTTTTTTGAAAACTGTTTGATCCCTTTAAGCAAAAATAGAAATAAATAGATTTGTATGAAAATAGTCTGACAGGACTTGATCCTGCTCCTACGTATTTCCTGGTGCAATGGGAAATTCAAGGCTACGTAGTTCTAATTTGAAGGCTTGACTTTTGAAGATGCTTGGAAAAGGAATAGAGTATTTTGAAATCCTTTTTAAAGAAAATCCTTAGTCTACATATGCACAGGATCCAAGGCAAACGAGAGCTGCATTGGGACCCATATGAATATCTAAATATCGAACAGCAGTGAAACCGCCAGTTCTTATTTAGAGCCCATTGCGTGAGACTTGGGATTCCAAAATGAGTATTTTCTGAAATTATTTAAGAGGGATTCCTAGTCCACATATGCACAGAGTCCAAGATAAATAAGGCTGCACTAGGACCCATATGAATCTCAAAATATAGAACAGCGGTGAAACCGCCAGTTCTGATTTAGACCTCATCGCATGAGACTTGTAATTATAAATGGAAATTTAAAATAAAATAAACTTGATTCGAATTTGATGAAAATAATTGGACTTGATTTAAAATAAAATAAACTTGATTCGAAGTAAAATAAGCTTGATTTGAAAAATAAACTTGATTTGAGATTTAGGAAAACAATTGAACTTGATTTGAATTTGGTGAAAAATTGAAATTGATTTAAAATAAAACGAACTTGATTTGAATTTGAGGAAAAGAATTAGACTGGATTTAAAATAAAATAAACTTGATTAGAATTCGATGAAAGGAATTGAACTTGATTCAAAATGAACTAAACTTGGTTTGAAATTGGAGAAAAGAATTAGGTGTGGTTTAAATTCGGTTTGTCCCAACAAAAAGGAATTTGGTGGAAAAAAAGAGTAATCGAATTATTTATTTTATTCTAGGATTTGGCCGAAAGGTGGCAGCCACTTAATTTAATTTTGTGGCCCAATGAGAAGAACAGTCAGCTTGGTATGGCCTAATTGTAGCATGGATAGAGTTGGGGAAGAACTTGGCCCAATCCACATCCTTTTGGTGTGATAGCCCAATTACCATAGGCTGGTTGAGTGAAGGGTGTTGGACTTGCTTCTGGATCAACTACCCAATAGCACATGGATCCAATGGTCGCCCGATAATAAGGCCCATGTCGAGGGAATGCCTAATTGTAAAGGAGGCTTGATCTGATTACAAGATATGGTAGTTCACATGAGAGGCAATCGACTTTGGTCTGTTAGGAGTGGGCTGGAAATGTGGTTCGTTTCATGCAAGAGGCCCCCTGACCACAATTTGTGCATTTTTAAAATAAATGGCGGCATGGGGGATTCGAACCCAGGGCCTAGATGTTATGGATAGCAATATCATCAGCGTTATAGATAGCATTCACAATGTCATGGATTCAGTGAGAAAACCAATCTTGAAAGCAGTACAGAATCACCTATTTTCTCTTACGGTCTTAAGACAAAGGTATTATCATGGCTGTCGCCTTTGCTATTTCAAAGGACATAGACAGAGGAGGTAGAGACAAAGCCACAGAACCTGTCATCAATATTTCCATAAGTAGGATAGTTACCAACATCGAATCGAATTTTGCACAAAGCACATATGCCACCACCATTTCTCCAACAGTTACATGCAGTAACAAAGGACGTGTTTAATGTCTCCTCTACATGAATGTAAATCTGGCTTACTATCAATCGATCACATCCACTTCTATTGTTTTAGCCATTTGTAGACGTTAATAAGGTAACCTTATGCACATGCTTTTAGCACTTATAACTATGCCTCCATAAACCAAATATTCCGAGGTCATCACCAATTGAGAAAAAAATCTTTCCAATTTTCCAAACAGAAAGCGCACCAATTCAGGAGAACCGTGTGATAGATCACTGTCCTTTGAAGCGGATTTTCTTAGATAAAGTTCAAATCATAATATACTAAAATTGAAATATCTAAATGGCTCATCATTCATTGAGATGCATAGATCAGGACACTGATTTCATTAATTTGAGTGGAGCATGTGATTAACCAGAAAGTTTGAGAGTCATTCCAAATGCAAGAAGTACATGCAGTTACGTAAAGCCAAATTTAATCTATCTTGATTTCATTAACTTGAATGAAGCATGTGAATGAAAAGAACTTGAAAGAAGTTACAGCGAAAAAAAAAAATCTCTCTCACCGATGCTTCTTGTTTGTACCAAAAATTGTCTCAGATCTCTATCAATGGAGATTCCTCCTTCGTTAGACTTGTTCTCGAACGAGAGAAAATGAGGTGAAAGTCTCCCACTAAGAGAAAGAGTTTTCCTCTCTTTTTTTTTTTTGCTTTTTCCCTGCTCTAAGCCCCCTTTCTCTGTTTTCTTCCTTTTTTCTTTTATACCAAGCGTCTCCCTTCTTCTTCTATCTCTCTCTTCTTCTTTTTTTTCTTATTATTTTTGGTTATTCTATTTTTTTTCCTTTTGAAATTTGGTTTTCTGTTTTTCTTATTTTAGTTATTTAGTTTGCTCTTCTTTCTTTTTTTTTCTTTTTTTTTCTTTTCTGTTTTCTTTTTTTCATTTTGTTTATGCTTTTCCTTTATATTTATTTTTTTTATCTAATATTTTCCTTTCTCTTTTTATTATTTTTTGTTACTTCTTTTATTTTATTTTATTTATTTTTGTTATTTTTATTTTATTTATTATTTTCTTATTACTTAAATTATTTTAGCTTTTATTTTTAATTTTCCTATTTTCCATTTTTTGTTTTTATATATAGTTATTATTACTTTGTTTTATTTTTTTCTTTATTTCTTTTTATTTTTCTTCACTTTTTTATTTTAATCCTTTTCTTTTTTTATTATATTTTTTATTTCTCTTATTCTTCTGCTATTCTCAAAGATTTTTTATTTGTTATTTTACCATTTCCTCTTTTCTTAATTTTCTCCTATTTATTTATTATTTAAATTACTGTTTATTTATTTTTTTCTGTTTTTTGTTTATTTATTTTTTTACTTTCTGTTTATGTATTATTTTTATTTTCTATTTATTTATTAATTAATTTTACCAATGAAGTCTCGAACATAATTGAGTATTTACACATGTGAACAAAGAACAGACATATAAGAAGAAATGTCAAGGAAAGATAACTCCTTGAATATAGTAACACTGGAGCTATGACCAATAATCAAATTAACAATATCACTATCGAGATGACGTTTAGCATGTTGAAAAATATGGTCTCTTCATATTGAAGTAGTAGGATCGGGTTGATTACTATGACCTCCTTTCAACTAATGATCCCTTAATTCTAGCCATAATTGTAAAAGCAATATAAAAAAATTAATACAATTCAAATAAACATATAAATATATAAAATCAAAAATTTAATTCAACTAAATATAAATAAAATATAAACACAAAAATTGAATTCACACAATAAATAAATATAAATACAAAAAAAGTGTTCACATAAATAAAATATAAACACATAAATTAAAATGCATAAAGTATATAAATACAAAAGATATAAATCACATAAAAACCATAAAATATACTGTTTCAAAAAATTAATTTAAAATGTCATATATCAATTCTAGAATTAGAATTTTATAAGTTATTTTTTAAAGTTGGATATTTAATTTCAGTAATTTAAAAATGACTTTCAAAATTGAAAAAATGACTTCCAAAAATTTAATTTTAAAAATATATTAACTTGTTAAAAAATAAGAGCTCACCGAAGAACCAACCTTAATCGAAGAAATTAGGATCAAGGAAGTGGGGACGATGGCGAGACAAGGAAATGAAATGAGATAGAACATGCACCAAAAGCAGCTTTCGATCTCGGCAACGTAATGGCTGAGACAATAAACACACAACAAAGAAAGGAAATTGATTTTTGCATCATTTTTTACTTTTTCCACCTTTCTTTCATTTTTAATAAAATTAAATATCAAAACTATCCTTCATTTCTATTTTTCAAAATGGATTTAATGAGCTTCTGGAGATGTTTTTTCGAAATCGATTTAATAAACTTCCGAAAATGCTTATCCGGAGAGTAATTAAATTTATTTTAGAAAAGACCTTTTGAATACACATTTCCATAAATTTATCCACGGCATTACAAAAACGTTTCTTTAGAACATATATTCACACTTCTCCCTCACAACAATTTGAAACAACGTATCCAAAATTTACTTTAATCTTTTTTTAAAAACAAACATCTAAAAATTTATATTCTCATTCCGAATACACTTTTTTAGATTTAATAAATACTATATAATTTATTTTTTGGATATACATTTCTGCAAAGAAATTCAAATATCTCAAATTTACATTTTAGAAATTAACTATTTATAAAGATAATTTTATTTTTTATAAAAAAGAAAATGCAGGAAATAAAATAGGAGTGAAAAAACAACTCCCAAAAAATTGAAAAAAAAAAGATAATTTTAAATGTTAAATTTAAAAAAAAATAAAAATGAATGCGAGAAGTAAAAAAATATGTAAAAAGTTGGGCTCTTAAGTTCCCATTAAGAGACGGACCCACATGGATCAATGTTGTGGGAAAAATTATCCCCACTATTATCTATACAAATTATTTAGTATTTGAAAAAATTTATTTCAGTCCTCCTGGTATTTCATGGAAGTGTGTTACAATTTTGATGCTTTAAATTTATATACGTACTGATCCTACAGCTTAAATTTCCTGAATCTACCACTGTTTCCGCTCAATTCCATATCCACAGACCACAGCACTTCCCTTTCTTTTATTATCTTCCTCTTTTGTTTTCTCCTCTCTCCTCCTTTTATGTCCTATGTGAATGGAGAGAAAACTTCTTTATATACGTGTTTATATATAGTATAATCAAGTCTCCTTATTATTCGGTTAATCGAGCATTATAACCATTTTTGGGGTGGTACAATCAAGTCAAAACCTATTTAAACATACAGCTTACCACATACCCAAATGGGACAAATTTCATCGTCCATTTATACCAACAGGTTCTAATCTAATTTAAAAAAATCATATCATTAAAACAACCCTAACATTCAACCCTATAAATTTGGTAATTAATTACGTGAAAAATTATAATTAATAATCATGATTAATTCTTTTACAGATATAATACAATTATTCATCACGTACGTAATTGAGTATCGCATCATGTAATCAATAACGTATTTTTAATAATGGATTATAATTTCATTTTAAATATCCACATACTTATTAATTAATCATTATTTTTTATACTTTTAACCATAATTTTTTTTGCTATAATCTATTATCAAAGATAAATTTTAAAATGTAAATAAATATATTTACATGTAGAATTTTCATTTTTCTGATTAAAATTTAGTTTGACTTCGCCATTTCATTCTACCTTTAAATTATGTTAGTACCAAATTAAGCTTACTTTTTGATAAATTGATTATTTTACGCTCTTTTTTTTTTTTCTTTTCTATGTCAAGTTGTTAATTTTTAAAGAAATTTTAAATAATCAAGAATAATGAACATTAACATTTGAAAGGCAAAATTAAAAGGAAACTATTTTCAACACTTCTTAGAAGACTTGGTCATGTGGGAAGAGAACAAGAGAATTCCAGGTGGGAGGAAGAACTAGAAGCATTCACATGGCAACATAAATATGATCCACTGCGATTACTGAATGAACATTTCTTGCCTAACTTGGCCAACATCTTTAGCTGGCTCAATGAGAAGTATGCAGTGAGAAGTATGCAGAAGAGTTATATGACATGAGAACCAAAAAGGCATTTGCTACAAGTTTTTTTACTTCCATTTCTTTTTCCATCTAACGTTACAGAACAGCAGTGATGCATCTAGGCCTGTCATTTGTAGACTTTGACCTTAAAATGCATACACCGTCTGGATTTTTTTTCAAAGGGTACATTTCATTTAGATCTTTTTAATCAACTATTTACACTCTTAATGACAACTTGTATCCACTCAGATGTGAAGCTAGCCTTTGCATAGCTCACCTTTGTAGCACTCTCTACTTTGTTTGGCCGAATGACAGTTCAGAACTTGTTTACATAAGTAATACAAGTACCAAAAACATTAAAGATGTCCATTTAACAGTCCCAACACAACCTGCAGAAGCTGCACAGACAAAATGTCAGTAGAAAGGAAACAATATTTCATGGTCAGATATGATGTTTTAAAAATGGTTTTTCCAATGCGTCCAAGGACACATAAGAATCTATACATAATAAATTTTTGTTAAAAAACCAAGGGATTTAATATATTAATAATATTAAATGTTATAATTTCTAATAAAAAATTATTATTTATTGACAAAGCACACTAGAAAAACTATTTTTAGAATTGAGCCAATCATTAAACCAGTAAAAATACTGTTTCATGATTCAAAGATTCACCTAGATCAAACCATGATCAAGCATATAATAATTAAATATCTATTTTAATATTATATAATATATAAAATAATAAATTAACAAAAAAAAAGTCATAAAATTTTAAATTGGCATAAAAGCACCATATTATACATCTTGAAAGAAATAAAATCAAAGACTAAATAGTAACAATTCATAAATGAGCCTTATGTACAGACCTTTGTAACTAACACTGGGCCTTTATTTGGTTAAAAAAGTATTTTTTATTGAATACAAAAATCATAAAAATAGCAAAAATCAACAATCTGTTGTCTGTGGTTATACACCGGTTTTCTTCGGATTTGGTCTTGTTCCTATTGGTGATGTAATCAGCCAGTTCTAAGTTAAACAAACTAGACCACAATAGTTCACCAGTTTTTCAATCGAATCATTGTTCTAATCCAATTTTTTAAACTATGGTTATAAAGCAATGTTACTAGCACACGTTTTCCAACCCACTCTATATTAGATGAATTCATGCAGATCTCATTAAAATACATGAGTCTATTGTCTTCTTTAGTGGGACCCACTAGGAATCGGATGTGTTGAAAATAGTGGTATCAAAGTGTATGATGTTAGCATTTCTGAAGATTATAATATTTTATTGGAATGGTAAATTTAATACTGAAAAACTAGCAATCTCTAGCACTAGTCTATGCCCAAGCTGTCTTTCAAGAACACTGGATGACCCTTAGCATGAAAATGTGCTCATAAAAATGCAAAATAGTGAAAGAACTTTTTCAGGACACATGGGGAGGGGGTGTTAGTTTGAGCCCATACACAAAATGACGTTTCCTCCTTTCCAACTTCCCTTCAAAACTCAGAACTCATCAATCTAACCATTTCTAATTCCTTCATAAACTATGAGTAAACTCAACAAAATTCAATATCATGATAGATGACAGATGTTATTAAAACATGCACACACTAACAATTTCGTAAAATAAGTTCTCTAGTATGTTAGCTTGTGCAAATTATTATTACCATATCATTAACAATACTCACATGAAGATGGTGACAGCCCATAAACATGTGCGTCAGAAGGTTCAGCTGATGGTTCACTCTTGGGAGGGGGCTCAGCATGTGCAAATGCTACATTTGGTAAAGGACTCAAAGCAGGAACTGAATGAGAAGCATGTCCCGCAGGTCCAATCCGTGGTAAGGCAACAGGATAACGTGGAGCATTAGTAGGAGCAACTGCTGGTATTAGATGAACATGTCTCTTAGTATGCTGGGTAGACCTCTTTCTATACCCAAATCGACAATTAGGAGGCTGTGCGTAAGAACTTCCTGGGGCAGGCATGCTTCTTGCAGGGGCAGGAGAACCAAACTTAGGTGAAGTAGCACCTTCCCCAGTTGCAGGAGTAGGTGCAGGTGTAGGTGAAGTTTCAGGAAATTCATAGGCATTGTGGTGGTGACTATGGTGCCGATGATGGTGGTGGTGATGGTGGTGATGATGGTGGTGGTGATGATGGGGCAGGGGAGCAGGGGAAGGTGACGAGGCAGGGCCACTGCCACCATTGCCATGTAGGGAGTGTTGCAAGATGGATGAAAGTCGAACGTGCTTAACCCTACCAAATTCAGTGTTATTCAACCCGAGGTTCCAAGAATGATGTTTCATGATGGTTTGAGCCAATTGCTTTAGCCTCTCCTTTGATGGTGTATTCCCAACTGCAAGTAGGACAGATGATTGAACAATAGTGGGAGCAACTACTGTAGAACCTTCAGAATTTGATAAGATGACATACAAGTTCTGCATACCAACAAGGAAACCAATCAGAATTAGCTTGGTGTGACTGGTACATCATTGGAAATCTTCCAAGTATCAAGAAAATATAAATGTATATTGCATACGGAATTCCTCACATTAGAACACTTCTCTCATCATGAAATAATGACTAAACACACAAGATAGCTTGCTTATTTTCCATGCAATAGATTATTCTTTCTGCATACAGACTCTAACATCAAACATTCACCTGTAACTAACAGAGATCCAACTACAGAATCCATAGAGGAAATTACACAAGAACATTGTGCTATTGACAGATTTCACATAACATCTGAATTGAAGTTGACCTTTAGAATAGAAGATATGTAAAATGATTACAATCAAGGGCATACAACAAAATCAGTAATAATGACATACCTCATAGGGTGCCAAATGTAGTCCGGACTTTAGCTGACTTGTCAGCTCATCAAAATTTGATTGTATTTCATAAATAGAAAAATTCAAAGTAAAGTTGAATAATGTTTGCACTGTCTGCAGAGGAAAAACACTCTGTTGTGGAATGATAGTGATCCCTCCCTTAAATTTCAGCACCTCAAAAAAGGAGGGTGCACCAAACAAGGATGGAGTGAGCTGGAGATACAATTGGCGTATAACCAGGGATGTAAATGATGCTCTTATCAAACTAATGGCAGCTGGAGACATTTCTGAATATTTACCATCAGGATCAACTGCAAACACCACTTTTGTCATGTTTGACCCTGGTAAGGGATCTAGAGACAAGATGACTACCTGGTTTTAAAATGTAAGAATGAGATCAATACAAAATATTAATAAATTTCATAAAAGGAAACTAGTGAAGGAGGTACCTCGGTAGAGGGAACCCCTATTTCTTCAAAAATGTCATCAGAAAGCTGCAAGATGTTGTCTTCTAGCAAAGGAACTGGCTTCTTAACATAAAATCTTGCAACAAT
The DNA here is from genome assembly GCA_037954105.1 of Canavalia gladiata. Lineage (NCBI taxonomy): Eukaryota > Viridiplantae > Streptophyta > Magnoliopsida > Fabales > Fabaceae > Canavalia > Canavalia gladiata. The sequence continues at coordinate 44,560,109 of CM075660.1, forward strand.
ATCATGACCTGAAAAAGTAAAACAATGTCGTCAAGTAAATAGATTAGATAATCATAGTTATACCCATAATTATATTGCATCTTTTGTCATAAAAGTCACATGGTATGTAATTACAAGGTCATATTTATCACAAAATTGAAAGATAACATCAAATGGTTCATCATAAAATGTTGCATCACTTACATCTTGAATAGGCAACGCATAAGCCTCTTGCAGTAAAAATGCATTCTCACGATTGGATGTTATCTTTAAAAAGTTAAGATGACTTTTGGTTTCAAAAAATATTTTCTATTTTCACTTTTATTTACAAAAACTCTACCTTGTTTTCATTATTTTTTCTGCTTTCAAAGTTTTATACTGAAAAGAGTGAAAACAAAAAATAATTATTTTTTGTTTTCATTGTTTCTGGTACAAAATGTTGAAAACAGAAAAATAGAAAATGACAACAGAGAACATTTTCGCAAACCAAACACCACCTAAAATAGTATCAAACTGGGTGCCACATTTGGCAGTATGTCAAAAGACACATGAAATTAATGCATCTTAGGACCAATACAAAACTGAACATTATTATAATTGGATTTTGCTAGCACAATAAAACTGAATACCATGTATGCTGCACTCAATCCTGAATTTATCTTAATCTACAATATGTAACAACTATATTAATTTGATCAAAGGATAGTTTAATACCATTATCAATAATTGTTGAGAAAGTCAATAACTAATGTAATAAATAGTTATTGGAATAAAAGGAAAGTAGGAAACTAGCATAAAAATTGTAAGTAGCCATGAAAAGATAGTTTAAAACAAAAGAAGAGGAAACAATTTTCAGTTTAGTGCTAATACTGCCATATGTCCTCAGCTTAACCAAAAAGAATTTTATATCCATGGCTTTAACCTCCATGATTAAAATATGAACTCTTTGGTCTGAGCCACTTGTATTAACCATAAAAGAGACATAACAGTACCATATCCAGAACAAAAACAAAATATTTCATTTCTCAACTAAAACAGTACATCTGCCAACACCATTTCCAGTACCCAACTTGTTCCTTTACTTTTTTCTTGTGAACAGAATTTCCAAAAAAAATAAAATAAAATAGAGTCAAATTACATGGACACATCCAATCATATTGGTAGGAGTTACAAATAAAAATTACACATACCTTTTAAATAACAACACTACAGACACATACAGCTTACTTATCATTGAGCCCCTACTAGTAGTAATGATTTTATTTAAATCCAACTCCAACACATAATCCCTCAACATTATAGTGTATGTTTGATTCTGTTTTCAGTTCTTCACTTTTTTGTTTTAAAAACCATTTTCTAAAATAAATTTTAAAATTTGGTTGTCAAAAGAGAAAAAGAAAAAGTTGCTTGTTAGAAAATTGCCACTGATAAAACTAAAACACTAGAGAACAAATTTTTAAACCATTTTAGAACAGTTTCTAATTATTGGTTTTTAAAAGAGGAGTTTTGAAAACTGTTTCTAAAACCAAGGTAGTAAAAAACTCTTGCCAAACAAGTTTTCTCCTTTTCAATTTTCAAAAATAGAAAATATTTTTCTAAAACAGAAACTAAACAAGGCTTTAGTTTGTTATTAATTCCTGTACAATGTACACATGAAGACAAGAAAACAAAGACAGACAGTTGATTTCATATACTTTTGAACTATGTAAATTATGTCCATAAACATTTCAACAATTAAACTCAACGTCAAGAAAAAAATAAACTCAATGTTGCATTGGATGAATGGGCATGCTATGTAAAAGCATGAGGCAAAAGGATATACTATTAACGGAAACACATATAGAGCTACATATATTCCACCGCTAGCTTCCTCAAAATTGCATCAGGCAACAAAATCCCAAATTTCCTCATTGTTTTCATCTACTCTCCTGCCTCCACCATTCCTCTTTTCTGCTCCAGTGTATAACAAGTTATATTGCTGTTTTCCCATATCTACCTTAAGCTCCTATTATTCTTCAAGTTGTCACTTATAACACCTCCATTCATTCTTGCACTAACAGGTAAATTTTTACGCAAATCAAGCATGCTAGTTAATAGGTGGAAGATATGTTCAGCGCTCATAAGCAATGGGGCAACAATTGCACCTAGCCACTATGGCTCTGAGCATACAGAGTCATAGTGCATATGATTGTGTCAGAGCCTACAACTTAGAAACAGTTGTAGTCACATGTCCCATTACTATAATTTCAATGTGTATATGATTATAATCTGAGTAGTTCTAAATGTGTGGAAAATGTCAAATACATTTTCTTTTCTTCTCTTTATTTATTCGGTCTAAACCAAAGATATCCTCCACAAACGGCAAATACTATTGAAAGCATTGACAGTACAACGGGACTAACTCTCCCATTAGGGATTTTTAGTATAAACAAGGCTCAAATCAAACTCCAGAACTTAATTAAAAGTATGTACCACTTAAATTAACCGCCAATAATGCATTTCCTTAAGTTAGTGAATATGCATTGTCAAAGCGCAATCACCAAATAAAGCGCCAAAACTAAAACCATTCTCTAAATGTCATCATGTCCACTAGATCAAAAGCTTCAAGTCTTACTTCAAATAGACACGAGGAAACTAACAATAATTTCCTAAATGAAGAAAACACGATCCAACAAACAAATCCCTTTTTTTCCGGACAAATATCTAACCTTTTTTATCAGTCAATAAAAAAATTAGGAAAAATAAAAACCGTAACCGACAGATTTTATTTTACCAAAATCCAAATTATCGACAAGCGGAAATATCAATTCCGGCGCCATCCTCACTTTACGCATTTTACAATAAACCTCAAAATTAAAAATTAAAAATTAAATACTAATTATAACCAAATCGTTCTGAATTTCCCCTCACATTCTAATTTCCTCTGAAATTAAGAAAAAGCCAAAAAGAAACTAAAAGAACACCCATTACAGAAGTAGATCCATGGGCACAGAATAGTGCCAGAACCAGAAATAACCCACCTTTGTACTTTAAATTAGAATGCAGATCCTCATGATCTGCGAAGTGAAATGGAGGTAAGCAGAAGAGAGCCGAGAGGAATACTGCTACTGAGAAGAGCAAAATGAGAACGCATCTGAGTCTAACGGAAGAAGCGCAGCAGCCACCGCATCTAGCCGCCGCCGACGCCGCATTCCCCCGTAGATCGTCGGCGGCGACAGTTGAAGGCAGACCAAATTGTTCATCTCCGGGCTTTCCCATTGCCGGCGAAGTGGGTCAGGACCCATTGTCCATTTGAGGCGAATTTGGTGTATCCATTTAACAGCAAGGAGTTGAGTTTGAGTAAGCGTGTGATGTTTTTATAATAATAATAATAATAATAATAATAATAATAATAATAATAATAATAATAATAATAATAATAAGAAATAACAATAAAATATGATACGATGTTGATGAGAAAAATTAATAGTTTATTTTAGGGTTTGAAGTTTCAAGGAAGGAACCAGAAGAGACCGAAGGGAAGAGACAGGCAAGAGAAGGAAGTGACTTGAGTTGTAAAAGTGACAGTACTTTTCCAGAGTGGTGGTGGTGGTGGTTTATCTGTTTTTTTTTTTTATAAAGAATTAATAATTTGTTTCCAAAATTTAAATGACAAAGAAGTTGGATGATGTATTGTCAATAAATTGCGTGCTCCCAGCACATTAAATTTAGGGTGGCCTAACCAGTCATAATGTATTAAAAGCAGGGTCCTTCTAACCATGCTTCCAACTTATCAACATCAAGCACTTAGGTGGGAAAATATTCACTTTTGTATAATTAATTAGTTTTTATTTTTTATTTTTAATTTAAAAAAGTTACCAATTCAAAATAATAACTATAAAAGAAGATATTATAGCAGTATCATGAAAAAATCTTAGAACTAATTCAAAGTGGGTAACAGTGGTAGATTTTTATTAAAAAAATATATTTATTATATTTTTTATGCAATAATTATTTACATTTAATAAAATTTATTTAGATGTTTAAAATCTATTTAAAAAATTGAAATTAATATTTTCCTAAAGCAATTGACGAGTGAGTGTAAAAATATTATTAAAAATTAAATTAAAATTATAATGTGAATATATTAATAACATTTTATTATTTTTTATTTTTTAAAATATTGATTAGTATTCTTTAAAAAAAAAACAAATGTGCAATAATTAAATAATAAAAACATATTAAAAAATTTATTAATATATTTTATTATGATTTTTATTATTTTAAAATATTTTTTCATAAAAAGTAATTATTAATTACTTAGTATTCCAAGGACACTGATTATTTATTTTTTAATTTACTATTATGTAAAATTTATGTAGGGGAACTATTTGTATTAGATGTTATTCAACCTAGATACAACAAAAGAAAGACGCTTCAAACTTTTCCGAAAGGTTAAAATCTGTGATGAACAAGCTATCACGTTATCTCTACATGACAAACAAGTTTTGAATAGTGGATTACACCGTCATTTTTTATCCTTGAAAAATTAGAAGTCAATATTATTAGTTTTAAATATAACATTTTTCTTTTTATTTTTAAAAATATAAAAGCATTTATGCAAAAAAATTAATATTAATTTAATTTTTTAAAAATAAATTAATATTTTTTATTTTTAAAATAAAAATAATAATATTTGTCTCCTAAATATTAATTATATCAATTTTAAATCTTTTCTAAAACAAAATAACGTTTTACTTAAATGATGTGTACAAGTCCCGTTATATACCTGAATTTATATCAATTTATATCAACTTGATAGGGAACATGTAATATAGGTGCCATAAAATTATAAAAAATATATTATTTTCAATAAAATTTAACTGAAATATATCGATACTATACAGATTTTTTACACTGTTAATTATGAATTATTATCGGATTAAAAATGGTTGAATTACATAATAATTATATTTTAAAATTATATCTATCCTAATCTTTAATTAGTTAATAATGTAAATATTTTATATTAATAATATATCATAATTAAATTATTTTTAATATATAAAAAATATTTTGTTTTATTTTGCTAAAGTATACATAATACGTAAATAAGATGTTATTGTCTTGCTATCTTCGAAAGATGGTAAAACTGTTTGTGAAGGTTAATACTAAATAGAGACTTAGGATTAGAATTTAGTTTTAATAACCTCTTGTTAGATAAAGTAGTTGATGTTGTGAATGATAGAAAAGAAATATGGAAATTTTAATTTAAGAATTAAATTAAATTTTTTAAAAAAATTAACAATATAGAAGAGTTTTGAGGATTGAATTATTTTAAAATAGAATACTTAAATTAAAGATAAATATGGTTTGAATGATATGTAAATTTAAAGGTTTAAAAAATATTTAGATAGATAGATTAATTTCAATGATATAAGGAGAGTTATTTATATCATGTAATATGTGGTTATAGAATATGTAAATTTTGATGAAATTATTGATAAAAATAAAAAAATAATCTTTTATTAAAATTTTAAAGTTTCATAACAACGTCTTAAATCAAATAATTATAATTATATTTAAAAAAATTTAAAATATGAAAGAAAAGAACGTAAATAGGTTTATTGTGTTAAAAAAAATTTAAAAGAATATGAATAATTTTAATTTATTTTAATCTAATATTTATTTTATTTTTATTTTGAATTAGAATTTTATGTTTGTAGTTTAATAATTAAATAATTTATGTAGTAGTTTAATATGTTAGTGAACTTGACTTATTGGTTATGAAGTTATTTTAGGATATGCTTATATTTTGATAGTGAGTTGGATCATAATGATTACTATAAGTATTTTATAATTTTAGTTTAATTATAAATACTCATGTTGGTAATAATAAAAATTGAAAATTTTCTTTTCATAAGAGCTTGTATATTTTTTAGTGTTTTTTTTTAAAAAAAAAAACTTTGAATTTTATCATGGATTTTTTGTACTCTTATGATAATTTTACATTGAACTTATCATTTTTTTTAAAAGAAATAAGGGTTTGGTACTTTTCTCAAATTATTCTCTCTTTTACCTTTTATTTTACCTTATTAAAATTCTAATTTCAACCTAATTACCTTATTCATAACTTCTTAAAGAAGTACCTTGAGTAATAATAAAAATTAGAAATTTTCTCTTTATGAGAGCTTGTGTGTCTTTTAAGATTTTCGAAAAAAAAAAATCTTACATCTTATCAAGAATTTCTTGTACTTTTACGACAATTTTACATTTAACTTATCACTTTCTTTTTCGAATTAAGGGTTTGGTACTTTTCTCAAATTCTTCTCTTTTTCACCTTTTATTTTACATTATTGAAATTCTAATTTCAGCCTAATTACATTATTCATAACTTTCATTCTTGGTTTAATTGAACCAACTCAAAAAAAGACTTATTTAATTCACATCAAGTGATAATTAAAGGGTTTGGTACTTTTATCAATTTTTTATTTTTTTCATCTTTTTATTTTACATTATTGAAATTCTAATTTCAACCTACTTTATTCAAAACTTTCATTTTTGATTTAATTGAACCAACTCAAGAAAAGATCTATTTAATTCACATCAAGTTATAATCAAAGATTGGATCTTAGAGTTTGATAATGAACTTATCTTTGTTGTTTTACATAATTGTACTATATATTTTCTCTTTTCGCATTCATCTTTATTGAGCATGTTCTATGGTTAAAAAAAACAAAAGAATAAAAAAACTTGAAAAGAAAAAAAATTGTAAAAATAATTTATGCCTAATTTAAAATTTAAGATTATACGTCTTATTTTATAGTAAGTGGTTAATTTTTTAAATTTGTTTCTTTGTCAAAATTTATAAAACTTAAAAAATATTTTAATTTGAGTAATAACATAGTGAATGTATATAATATATGAAATTATTTAAAGGATGTAAGAAACTAAATAGAAAGGATGTGAGAAAGTCACTCTATCTTATCCCAATTCAATCACTAACCACATGTAACTTATATATAGTTTTCGAGTTCTTATCTAAGATTTTTTTCACTAATTAAGTAAAAATGTGCAACATTCTTTTTAAAATGCGTAAGAATGATGTCTCACTCAAATACAATGAAAATTTTAAAATACTTTATCCAAATATATAGAAGGGATAAAATATATTCTTGAATATTTTTTACAATTTTATAGTTATGTATAAGGTGGTTTAAATTTGATCCTTCATGATTTTCTTTAAGTTTCTTTTTTGTTTGCCTTCTTCAAAACTTTAGTTTTAAAATTGAAACCATAGAGGTGAAGGTGTCATCATTGGAGAAGGGGATCATCCTCCTAAACCTTTTATATTTTGGCATGATTGTTTAACATTTTAACTATTAAATATTTTAGTATCTCTTAAGTATGAAAAATATACAAGATAAACACTTGTAGTGAAGATGTATGAGTCTCATTTTGTTTCCAAGTTAAGTGTTGAACTCCAACCAAGGAGGCCCAATCATATTGATGTGTGAACATTGTAGGAAATTAGTTTGAAATACTTGTTAGGCCTTAGATGATGAGTTTATGATTTAGAATAGAATTCTCCGATCTTAGTGCATTGAACGTTAGGAGATGTATCAAACTATGTTAAGTTTTTCTACTTACATTATTAAAGTAGATTTCTTAAAGTTGGATTGTACAATTTGGTTGAAAGGTTTTTATAATAAGATCATCTATTTTGTATACTTTTCATATTGAGGTTGATGTATGTTTTATCTAAAAGACATACAAAACAAGCAATCTTATATACAAAGACTCTTAATCAAATGGTACTATCCAACTTTAGAAGGTCAGCTTCAATAATGTATATAGAAAAGCATAATAATTATCACATCTCCTAATACTTAATATAACATATTAAAAAATTTCTATTCTGGATCACAATTTCATGAACCAAAATTTTTAACAAGTATTCCAATTAAATTAACTAGAAATTAGTATATTATTACAATTAACCTTCTTAATCGAAATTATAGCTTAGTCAACAAAATAAGATTCATGCGTACTGCCTATGATAATGTATATAATTCATATCTTTTATATTTAAAAATATTAATAATTAAAATAATTAAACAATCCAATTAAAAATAAATTGTTCAAAAAATATTCTTCTATTCAATAATAACATTAATATCTCCATTATTTATATAAAATTTTATATTATAAATAAAAATACATATAATTTCATACTCTTACTCTATTACCATCTAAATTAACTTAAATTTTTAAGTGTTATTATATAAACCATGATTTATGATTCAAGTTCTTCAAGAAAGCAACTATACCTTTTTTTTCTCTATTTGTTGAACGCAAATGAATTCTTTTATTTATACTAAATTATTTATAAAATTATTATTTTAATTTTATTGAATTATATTTTATAATTTTTTATATCTCATTTTTTCTTTCTTACTGTAATTGATACATCTCACATCAAGTCCTTGATTGTAGTCATCGTCGTCGACAATCAACATTAGCCTGCTCCCATGGCTGCGCGGCACTCGTACGTTGGTAATGCTAATGCTACGTGGATTTTGTGGTAGTGATATTACAAACTATTCACACAACGAAATTATTATCTATTAATTATTATATTTGGCAAAATTACTGTTGTGGCATATTTGGAGACAATTGAAGGCTGACACGTGAAACTGTTCGGGAGCCTATCAAAATGTTACATGAAGAATGCAAATACATGACACTCGAATGTTGACAATCTTGATGTGTCTATCCTTTACTGTTGAGCCTTTGCCGACATTGACCGAAGCAAAAGATAAACATTAGCATATTAGCGTTTCAAGACTGACCAAATATATATATATAAAGTACACCTGAAATATAATAGCAGTAACATTAGCTATTTTTTTCATATATATGGGTCTTGAACTCAAAAGATATTTACTTTATTGAAGATTTAAAAAATAAATTATTAGTATTTTTATAAAATATATTTTTAAAAGAGATTTAAGAATATATAATAAAAATTAATAAATAATATAATTTAATTAAAAAAATTATTTACTATTATCAATATATTAAATTTATATTTTATATATAAATTTTTATGATATATCAATAATTACTCAGTAAAAAAACTGTTTATAAAATAAGAAGTATACAAAAATAAAATATAAAATATAATTGATCTCATTTCGTTTATTATCTAAATATTAAAATATAAGTATTATTTTATCTCATCATCCAGATAATTTAATTTAAGAATGTAACTATGTTCTCTTCGTCAGACAAATATGATATTTTTAAAATTATTACATTGAAGACGAAAAATAACAGATAAGTAAAAATATTAACATAGTATAATAATGTCAACTAAACTGTTTTAACAGTGTAATAATCTATATTTCGAAAATTATATATTACAAATAAATTTTACTTTAATTAAAAGGGCATTAAAAAATAGATAATTTGTTGTTAACATTATTCTTAATAATATTAAACTGAATTACTCGCCTAAGTTAATTTATTATTTATTTATTAATACCTGAATAAATAATTTTAAAAGTATTTACAATAAAATAAAAACTATTTTTATTTACTTTTAAAAATAATTTAAAATATTTAATAAGATATATTTATGAGTCCATATGAATATATAATAAACATTTTTTATTGTATATTCAACTTCTATATAAAATTAACCTTAAACTTTAGTCCGATTTTAAGATTAGACTGACGTCATTTGAATAGAAAATTTTGAGTGCTGCAAATGAAAAACAAAATTGCTTAAAAAATGGTCTTTGAGAAGTGAGATTTTTAAAAGAACAGTTGTATTTCATAGGTTACAGACATTATTTTATATAAAGTTTATTATAAGGTTAATAATTTTAAATTTTATTTTTAAATTATAATTGCAAAGTCGATCATGTTACATTAAAATTTTATATTATTAAAAAAATTAATATTTACTAATAATTTAATATTGATTACTTTTTATTAGTATAGATTTTTCTAAATAAAATTAAACTATAAATATAAATATGATTTTATACTTATAATAAAATATATTATATTAATATATTGAGTTCAAAATATTAATATATAGTATAAACCAAATATTAATTTAATATATTATTTGTTAATATGAACTTTTAAAGTGTATACAAAAGATTTAATTATGTTTTGTTAATATACAAATAAAGTTACCCTAATACAACTTTTGTTTTTTAAGAATAAATGTGTTAATCGTATGATATAGAATTCATTTGTTATTAAAAAAATAGTTTCTTTAAAAAAGTATAATTTAAAGAAATTAAGTTAAAAAATGAACTTTCAATCATTTTAGGTAAAATATTATAAAATAATTATATAAAAATATCTAATAATTATTCCTTTCAAACACAATATAAATAATCTAAAATATCATCATTCATCAAATAAATATCTTTACATTTTATATATAAACAAAAATTAATAACCATTTTTTTAAATACATATTAACCATAATAAAAATAGACAATATATATAGATATTTTAACCATAAAAAATAATATCATAATAATTCTAGCACAATTGAAAAATAGTTCTAAATAATTTTAAATTATAAAAAAATATTTTAATAATAAATTCTAGTTAAAATTAACTACTACAAACTATAATAGATAAACTAATCTTGAATAATATATTTCAAACATCAAGATAAAGGTAAAAATAAAAGAGATATATTTTTTTAAATATTTTTTAAAATAATTCTAAGATGATACTATAAACACATTTTTTATAAATATAAGATATCATTCAATGATCATAAAGTTTATGAGAATTCAGAAAGAGTTTAAAATTAAGTAAGTGTACTATTTTGTTAAGTAATATAATATTAAATATTTAAAAATATTAAATTTATAAAGATAGATTAAATATCAAGGTTAACTAGTTATGCGATAATTTGAATAGAATAAAACGTGAAAATTTTGAATAAATAATTATAAATAAAAGTAGAAACATAATTTGATTCATTTATTAGGATAGGAGTTAGATCTTCAACTTCACCTAATCTTCGAATGTCCTTATCTTGTATATTTGATAATTATATTTCATAAAAATGACCGGTGATAACTTGAAGAATTTTACTACAATTTTTTCTCAATATTAAATAATACTTTTAAAATTAATTCATTCATCAAGTCCCATAATGGAAATGAAGTCTGATTAAGGATCTTTATTTATAAAATTACAAGATCACATGAGTTGCATTCGTTTTTCTTTAGTTTTAGCTCAAGCACAATGTTATGTTATGTAACTTAATTACATTGGTTTTCTTAAACTCTCTACAAATCTTCAAATATCCTAAACTATTAATTAGACAAAATAGAAAACATAAAATTCAACACAACAAACAACCATGAAATGAAAAATCAATTAACATTCATACAAAATGTGGAACATTATATAATTAGAATCTATCTGCATTCTAGAAAAAAGATAATTGGAATATAATTGCAAAAAAAATCATCTTAAGTTTAGAAATAGAATTAATAAAATAATACATTGGTTCAAAAAAATAACAATAACAAGAAGAAATAACAAAAAAGTCTGAGAGGAAATTCTTCCTAGCTAGTGGCCACTTTCTCCAATCTTCGAGTCTTCTAGTTTCTTAGGATTTTTGTGAAAGTTATGCTCTATGAGAATGTCCCTAGGTAAAGTTGAACCTCCAATTGAAATGTGAATCAAAAGTTGAACCCCTTGGTTTTTATTTTATCCATCTATTTATAAGAGAAAATTAGGTCAAACTTCAATCCCGCATCGTAGCTTGTTGACCTATATTGTGGCATGACCTTTAATTCTTCCTAGTGGTCTCTAGAGCCCACGTTGTAATGTGGCTCCCTAATTTTGCAAACCTATGTTTATTATGTTCCACATTGTAGCGTGGGTTAGCCATGCTATAATCAACTCTCAACAAACATGTTGCATTAACAAAAAATAGAAAAATCAATGAAATTAGCTCAATCCTATGATTTTGAATAACTATACAAAATTCAATAAGAAAAGCATGAAACACAAATTAAATATGCATCAACAAAGAAAATTAATAAAAATAGTAACTCCTAAGGAAGTTATTAAAACAAATTTAAATCTTGTTTGTCCTCAAGAAAGGAAGAAACAAATCCCAAAATAAAAGTGGTGCTTTGTTTTGAAACCTCATATCTTATAAAATGTTACACTAAGAGACCTTCTCTATAAAGAACCATGCAATCCTTACTTGTTACCTTAGAGCCAATCAAGCACTAAGGTGCATGTATAGGAGCAACTATAACAAACCGGTTCCATCATGTCAATGCAAAGATCAAAATCAACACAAGTAAGCATTCTACAAACTCTATTATCTCTACAACACCAATTGCACAAACCAAACTTAGGATCAATAAGGCTTTCTACTCACATGTAATGTTAGGCTAAGGGGATATGCTGAAAGTTATTTATGTTAAAAAAATTTACCCTCAACTTAAGGAACCTTTGCTTTTTACCTAGCTTCCTAAGAAAATCCTAAATTTAAATTGAATTACTATTTTCATTATTGTTTTGTTGTGGCTTTCCTTTTCCAGCTTAATGCTTCTTTTTTATTTTTCTTAAACCATTTTTGAATCTTTTTTGTCACATGTTCTACTGTTTTTATTTTTTGAACTTTCTTTCACATATAGGACTTCAGACTTTGAAATCCAATGGAGTTTTATCTTAAATTTGTTCAAGAGTTTTAGGTTTGAAGGTATATTTAAAGGTAAAAGTGAAAACAAGAATTGTGAGGCATGTAGTCTTGGTTTTCACAACAAATCAAAGCTCTAAGGCCTAAATAGAGGTGACTATGATAATGATACAATGGGTAGGCATAAAGTCATTTTTTTCTATTTTCTCAAACATGAACCATTTTGGTTCTTATACTTGGTACTTAAGATGCAATCAACCCATATACCAACTTATTACTCTCTACATCGAGCATTGACATGATGTGTCTTAATCCTTACTACTACACTCCAATTGAATTTTGTGATGAGTACTTCAATTAAATCCAAAAGATAGAAAAAAGAGATTAATCTAATCAAAACGAAGAAATCCAATAACTTAGGTATAAAAAATTCAATCAATAGGTATCATTGGGAAACCTTAAAAACCAACAACTTTCAAAAATAAATTCTTTATTTTTACTATAATTTTTAATTTTTAATTGTTTTGTTTTATTTTATTTTTACAATTCAAATTTAGAAATAAATTTTTCTAATTAGGAATCAAACATATGAAATCTTAATAAAATAATTGAAATTGAAAGTACAATGAAAATAAATTCAAAGACTAAAAACAATAATCCTAAAGAGCCCCTCTAATGAAATAAAACAACTAATACCAATCCTAAAACAAAAATAAAGACCTAAGAGAATTTCCTAACCTTAAATTTAAATTTCAAGAATAGGGTAGGGATCAGGAGCTCCCCCTAGTGCTCGTTATCTTCATTGGAGGCCTCGGTATCATCCTCTTCATTTCCCTTTTCTTCTTACTCTTATACAGACAAACAAAAATTCAAAACTCAATACTTAACCAAATTCAAAAGGAAAAATAAAAGGAATAGAGTAATAATAAAAAGAAAACTTAAAAATAGGTTGTCTTTCATTGAGCATTTTTTTTTTGCAACAGCAAAAGAGATCAATATCATATATCTAGGTACCAGAGGTATACTATTAAAAGATAGATTACAAAGTTTACATACATATATGCACCCGACTCAATCATTTCCAAATGATTACTCAACTTTAAATAAAATATCTATAAAATTCCCTTCCTTCCCTATAACATGATCAAGAATTGATACATTGTAACGATGACATAACCTAATTGTAAAAAAGATAGATAAAATTTGTATACCTTGTTGACAACCAAGTCCATGATCTTACTTGAATCATCTTAACCACACATTGTAATGTTGAGTTGTCAGCACAAAAGACTTTATTATTTCTTTCTATCCATAAGCTTTAGATGTTGGTGAACCAAATCAGTGGCCATTTTTTCCAAGCTTCTTTTTTTTCCATTCCATAGTTCTCCCAAGTTGTAGATAATGGCTGCTTCCATCTACAAACATTTCTCATTTAATACCACACCAATTCAAACACTTTCACCCAAACTTGTGGGGCCATTTGGCATTGAAATAATAGATGGTATACTTTTTCTATATATTCCTCACACATCAAACATTTTGTATCCCTCTCCAATATGACTCCACGTCTAACTAATTCTGCTCTCGCTGGGAGTCTTTGCAAAAGCATTGCCAAGCTAAGATGTTAACTTTTAATGGATTTATTCTATTCTAGAATCCATTGAAGAACTTATCCACTTGAACATCATTACAACTTGCCAAATCATCATATGATGATTTTACCGAATAACTAGATGAGATGTCAATCATCCGGATCCATCTATTTCTCCTTTGTCTCTCAATAGATACATTGTTATGGTAACGTAATTACAACGAGACGACGAACTCACTAAAAATTTTAAAAAAGAATTTAATTTGATGTGGAGTTGCCACCAAATTTTATTTTCAGGGAAAAAATTTGGAAAAACTCTAACTTGAGGAAGAAATTCTAGACTGTTCCGAAGAATGGTACCTTAAACTGAGTGTGTGATTTTTATTTTATAATTGTTTGATCCCTTAAATAGAACAAAAATAAATAGGTTTGTATGAAAATAGCCTGACAGGACTTAATCCTGCTCCTACATATTCCTTGGTGCAATGGAAAATTTAAGACTATGTAGTTTTGGTTTCTAGGACTCGATCTTTAAGAAAGTTTTATATGGAAGGGGAAAAAGCGCTTTAGGTTTTTGGATTGTTTTGATTTGGAAGAAGGATTGAAAAAGGGAGATCTTCGATCCACGTGCATAGAGTCAAAGGCAAGCGAGGGTTGCACTGTGACTCATATGATTCTCTGAACATTGAAAGACAGGATATGTTGCATTTTCAACTTCAGAGTTCATTGCATGAGATCTCAGATTGCCTAAAACTTTGAAAATTATTTTGGAAAAAGGTAATTTTGAAGAGAGATTAAAAAAGGGAGATCTTTGATCCACATGCACAGAGTAGAAGGCAAGCGAGGGTTGCACTCCGACTCATGTCATTCTCTAAACATTGAAAGACAAGGTATGTTGCACTTTCAACTTCAGAGTTCATTGTGTGAGATCTCGGATCATCTAAAGCATTGAAAATTCTTTTGGAAAAAGGTAATTTGGAAGAGAGATTATAAAAGGGAGATCTTCGATCCACACACACAGAGTCGAAGGCAAGCGAGTGTTGCACTGCGACTTATATGATTCTTTGAACATTGAAAGACAGGGTATGTTGTACTTTCAACTTCAGAGTTCATTGGATGAGATCTCAAATCTTTTAAAGCTTTGAAAATTATTTTAAAAAAAAGGTAATTTTGAAGAGAGATTATAAGGGGATATCTTCGATCCACGTGCACAGAGTCGAAGGCAAGCAAGGGTTGCATTGCGACTCATGATTTTCCGAACATCAAAAGACAGGGTATGCTGCACTTTCAACTTCGGAGTTCATTGTGTGAGATTTCAGATCTTTTAAAGTTTTGAAAATTATTTTGAAAAATGGTAATTTTGAAGAGAGATTAAAAGGGGAGATCTTTGATCCACATGCACAGAGTCGAAGGCAAGCGAGGGTTGCACTACGACTCGTATGATTCTCCGAACATCAAAAGATGGAGTATGCTGCACTTTCAATTTTGGAGTTTATTGTGTGAGATCTCGGATCTTTTAAAGCTTTTGAAAATTATTTTGGAGAAGGAAAATTTTGAAGACAAAAAGGGAGATCTTTGATCCATCTGCACAGAGTCGAAGGCAAGCGAGGGTTGCACTGCGACTAATATGATTCTTCGAACATCAAAAGACAAGGTATGCTGCACTTTCAATTTCAGAGTTCATTGCATGAGATCTCGGATCTTTTAAAGCTTTTGAAAATTATTTTGGAGGAGAATTTGAGGAGAGATTAAAAGGAGATATGGCTGTAGTGCGAACCAAGCATGTGTGAGGAGAAAACGGGATATATAGTTCCCAATTATTAGTCTTCTTTATGTATCGAGCTCATCCTTTCTTTTGTTTTGAATCTCTCTAGTTGTTATATGATTATCTTGGGGCTGACCCAGTGGGTGGTCATGACAGAAGTATGTAACATGGCTTTAGCTCTTAAACCAGCCTTATTACCATGGTTGTTTGATCTGGCTGAATTTCCTAAACAGTTTGTCAGGCTTTGAAGTGAGGATCTATTCGCCAATCCATCTCAGGTTTAGTCGAGAACCAATAACAAATTATGACTTATTAAACGCTACTACTAGAACCAGGCAGCAATCTCAATTGATTCCAGTTTGCATACTTGGGAATTTATACCATAGACCTAAGCAACATAGTCAAGTCAACTAGCTAGGATTATTTTGTGGGGGTCTTGTTTTTTTACATTTTTGCAAATCAGTCTCTTCCCCAATCTTGCAGGGACCAATGCTACACCTAAGGTCGTCGCCAGGCTAAGAGTGTAGCTTAAGTGTTTAATCAATCTCTAATGCTTCCCTTTTATTCTGTTATTTTACCCTATATTCTGGTCCTTATGCCCCAATTCCAATTTGTAACAACTCATCGAAGAGGTTTATCAGATATTCTGTAGTATAAAAAGTCTATGTGCTGCTGAGTCTGTGACCTTGTGACAAAACCGCCCTAAACTGGTCCATTTTACTTTTTCCATTATCAGAAACAGGAAAAATGTAACTCAACACATAAGGGTCTTAAGCAGTCTTAATGTAATTGTATGTATTGGGACCAATTTCTCCTATATCAGTTCCTACCCTACTAGGACTTTATTGTTAAACATAGCCAGATATTGACCAGTAACAAAGCTGGTGCGAGCATATCAGAAATTAATCAAAGAATTCTTATCCTGTTTTAGACTTAGCAGTAATGCAACAGAGTTGCAACTGGTTTATCCGGGAATGGGGTCATATTTGAATTATTAAAAGAACCTAGAATTGATATGGTGTTTTCTTATTGATAGTCATCTCTCTTATCTAGACTAGTACAATCTTGCAGGTATTGATATCCAACCTACGACCCTGCCTCTCCCTTTTTTAGTTTAGCTCTTGACTTAAGAATTTTCTTAACTCACGATTTAGAGATCAAACCCAACTACTGCCCTAAACCAATGGACTAGGCTGCTCCAAGCTACTGACAGTTATGAACCAAAGCTATTGCAGTTCTTACTCATTTTTTTGACAAAGCTAGCTTAGAACTATCTTGCTGTAAACTTACTGTATTATAACTCGTGCAAGGTAATGAGACCTATCAGGATCAGCTCTATTACCTATAAAGCTTACCAGGGGGTTATGAACCAAATTCCAGTTCAAAGTGTTGATATCAGCAAGGAACTGAGCCAATAATCCCCTTCGTATCTTAAGTCATGAGGCAAGAGAGGAACCCTTCCAACTGTGAACATAATGGCATTGCCTATGGCCTTACAGATCAGAACTGCTAGGTAGACCACTAAGAACCTGTACAGTGACGTCAAGAGGCCTTTCTCATTTAAACTTACTCAGTTAGGGCCCTGTGTTGCCTATGATCTAAGGCTTACAACATTCAGGTTCTTCATTCATACAACTAGGATGGATGATTCATGTACCTTTCTGTTATTTTGATCTTAATCCTGATTAATTTGTGTGTACGGTAGTGGTTTACTGCCTGCAATCATTTTCATAAATTGGTCTTATTATTATCCTATCCAGGATTCCTCCTATCAGCTTCTATTTTACCCAATTCTTTTTGTAAATACTACAAGCCCCTGAGGCTGATTCATTTCTGCTTTGTTCCTAGGTCAACAAATGCTCGCTCCTAACAAACCTAAGAACTAGTGGTCATATAAGCCAGAGATTAGTCCACAGTCAGTGGTGTCGCATCTTATTTGAAAGGTACAATCTTAGTAGGTATGACCTGTTAGCCCAACCACTGCCATAGACTGGTCCTGGCATCAGGGCTTTTTACTGACCAAAAACAACCCATCATCCGACACATGTTTTACCCTTCCCTAAAACTGACTTGAGGTTGTTTTGTGTCTATGCTAGTCAAGGATTATCAACTTCCTGCCACTAAATTCATTTTCCATACTACATCATGCCTGGAGATCTTCTGATTTACTCCTATGACACATCAATCAAGTCTGACTCCTTTTTGCTGAGGTCATTCACTGTTGTTGCTCCTAACTACAACCCACACTGTCCAGTTGCCTCTTGTCTTATTTAGTTCTCATACCTCTTATCATGGCAAGAGAGTCCTAGTCCAGTTGACTCTAGGTGCGGACTATTAGGTGTAATTTAAAGCCAAAGCCAATCCTTAAGATCCTTATGGGATATGTGTTAAAGATAAGTTTCCAGGTGTCTATTACAGACCAATGGCTAGGTTTAATGTTTCAAGTTAGATAGCTCATGGACCATTCACCCAGGGAATGCAATTGAATTTATCTAAAGCTCATGACAATCACATAGTTTCTAGACACATTTTGCATGTCAGACTCCGACCATGCTTCCTGAATCAATTGCAACAGGAATTCAACTAACCAACAGAAAATTCCTAAGGGTATGCTAGGAGTCAGGACTCTGAACAACTTGTTAGCAGCTTATGCAACAAGGTAGCAGATTCCTAAATGTGTCTCATGGTTGAGATCAGACTCAAGTCCTAAACTCAAAAAACTTGTATTGGTACTAGAACAGTAATGGCACTTCCCTAAAACTCAGAATCATTTATGGGACACCAACCCCATCATGCTTGTGAGGAAATGGAGACTGGAAGGGGAGCTGTTAGAGGTTCATCAATCTTATCAAGATATTATTTATCTCAACTCTATGGTGGTGTTTTGAGCCATAAACCACTCTACTATTCATTCTAGGCTACCAAGAGTTAGCACAAGGATTACGGAACAATTCCTCTGCGAAGGCTGCAGGTTTTGAGAATTCAATTATTGGTTGATGCATTCTTATAGCCATAGATTCTAACAGAAAAGCTGATACCTGGACCTGTTCATGTGTGCTAGGGTGATCATGGACTATTTCTCCCAAAATTAAACAGTTACACTCTATTTTCAGGCTTGCACTTCTCTGGTTTTGGATTTCAAACCTAGGTAGTTTGACCAGATCAAACCAGCTTGAACCAAAAATAAATTATGTTGATTTCTGTATAAGAGTTTTCCACATCCCGGCTAAATTTTGGAAAGAAATCATTACTTATATGGCCAACAGTACAATATATATTTAGACCTGGTATACTTAGGTGCTGAAACCAGCCCTGACAGGCTACTGTCAAGGTCCCTAATTATACATTGGATTCATGGGCCTGGGATTCTGCTTTTTTCTATGTCGTTCATCATTTAGTGAGTGATTCCAGACCATGGTTCAAGTGCATAAATGACAAATACAGCCCTGGGAATATGATTTTGGGTACTTATCTCCCCCTATGGTGAACTAGAGGTTCACTTATAGCCCTTATGCAAATTCAACCACTCCCAAACCCAAGATTTGCAGGGGCCTACCTACCTCAACCTAGACCAAGCCTAATCTATGATTCAATCATTTTTCAGTTTGTAAAGGCAAACTACTCTAGGCCTTTGCCTATATGTTGACAGACTATTAAACCTGACGGGCCTGAACATTGATGTTGCAGAGTTTAATGAACAAACAGATGTAGCAAATCCACACAGTAACATACTGCTATTTAGCATGCACATTAATTCCAGAATTCACAACAATGAACCAATTCCTGACATCTTTTAAGAGCTGAATTTTTTAGGTAAAAAGAGGAAATACAATAAGTAGATATGGCAAATAATTCTAATTGTTTCTGCTCTAGCATCCTACATGAAACTTAACCAAGAGTCCTAAGTCGAAGCTAAAGCTATGGATTGTTGTTTCTTAGAATCTCACTTCATAAGTTCAATTCCTCCCTAGCCTAAATCATTCTTAAGGAGCCAAGACAGAAGGTATTATGCAAATTCTGGAAACATAATTGAAACTGAGAGAATAGCACGGATCAAGCACTTCACCTAGTAACGTAGAGCAGAACAAAGTCTAAAGATTCCAACCACAAATGGCCAAGAACAAGTTAATTTCCCCTTCGTGAATACCTCAAAATCTGACCGGACAGAGCACAATCTCAAGAATACTCTCTAGGAATTCAGACAAATTGAGAGGAATCTGTATATGTCCAATGGAAAAGATGGAAACTGCCTTGCCAATAACAAGCAGCAGAAGAAAATGAAGGGAACCACCAACAGAGAAGAGTTTAAGGAAACTTCTTCAAAAATTCATCCAAGGAGCCGAGAGCAGAGAAGAATTTAGAGAAGATTTTTCAGAAATTCGACAAGATTCAGAACCAAAACCCCCCTCGAGCCACCGAGATGGGAAACTTCAAAAATCCCCTCCAAAACTGAGAGTAATTGAAGACTAATTTCAAACCCTTCTGCTCTCTGTTTTGGTGCCAAAAAAAGTAATCGTAGTTTTTTTTTTCAATTCCCCATTATACCCCTTCTAACCACGGCCCTTTATACCCCTTCTAACCACGGTAGTATCCAACATACCTTTGTTTATTTCCCAAACCAACTAGTAACACCCTAACTAGCCTTTAACTAACCCTAGCTAACTTTAACTAACCTTAATCAATAAAGACTGAATTTCATCTCACTTTTTCTTTTATTATTTTCTTTTTCCCCTTTTTCTTCTTTTTTTTTTATTTTTACGATTATTTATTAATTCTAGTATTGTCGTTACCTATTTTATTTGCTACTACTTTTAGTATTTTTATATTTACATTTATAATTTTTATGTTTATCATGCATATTTATTATTTATTTTTGTTTAACTAGGCCTCCTACCTATTTACCCCCCACTATTTTATTCCTTTTTTTTATTTTTCTCTCTCTCTCTCTCTCTCTCTCTCTCTCTCTCTTTCTTTTTATTTAATTTTCTTTCGTTATTAAAATTTCCCAGACAAGAATTGGTGTTCACAATTGTTAATATTCTATTACATCTCTTTAACCAACTCTTCTTCCCATACAAACAAATTCCTTTGCCAATTCCATCTCCATACCCGATCTTCCCCTTGCCACTCTCCCATTCTAGCTATATAATAGGACTTATTAATAGATACATCATACAGTCATGAGAACTTGGTACTCAATTTTTCATTATTAACCCACTTGTCCATCTAGAATCTAATCTCTTTGTCATCCCATATTTCTTTGCTAGTAACTTTAATCACCTTGATTTAATATTGTCTAAGTTTATCCATCACCTGATGACTTCCTAAGAGCTATATCATTAATTACCTCCTGAACTCCATATTTGGACTATAGAATTTTAATCCATAACTGATTTGATTGAGTTTTTGCTCTCCACAACCATTTTCCCAACATTGTTAGGTTCAACCATTTAATATTTCTCAGATCCAATCCATCCTTGTCTTTATCCCTACATAAAATCTCCCACGTCACTCATTGTATTTTCCATTTTAACTCATAACCTCCAACTAAAAATCTAAGAAACAAGACTTGTAGTGGAGAGAAAATACTTGCACGCACCCAGAAGGATTACAAGTAATATATAGGTATGGATGATAATACAAATTTTATAAGCATCACACTTGCTCCAATAGAAAGATATGTTCTCTTCCATCTTGATAACCTTCTCTTCAATGGTTCAATCATAGGTTGCCACATGCTCTTCTTTCAATGTGAATCTCCTAAAGGCAAACCTAAATATTTTATGGGAAATGAGTTTTTCTAATAATTTACTTTTAAACCAGAACATTATTCATAAGCCTTCATAATATTTTTAAGTGCCAACATATTTTTCCATCTTACCTAACCAAAGAACATGGTGTCATTAAGCATTTTGTTTTAATGCCCCTAAGTTGGACAGATGTTGTAGAAATTTATCCAACATAAAAAATACCAAGGTTTGCCTCGATTGGCTTAGGGTCTTCATCTATACAAAACTTCAATCTCATGGAAAAAACTTTGTCTTGGAGCAAAATTAGAATTTGTCCATTCTCCCATTACGAAACTCCTTTTTAAGTATGTGCTTGTGATGCCTAACTTTGGTCTTCTCTATGAATTTAGGCATTCTCCTTCACCTAGCAACATGAGTCTACCTCTAGGGAGTATCTAGTGGCCTTACAGAAATCAAATGAGATGTGCTCATATTAAACTCGTAACTTTATTATTTGTTCACAGATATCAAGGATGGTCGTTTTAGTAGCTAAGAAGGGTCTCCAAATATAAGAGGTGCCTCCTCATTCTCCTCCATCTCTAAGATTATGAAATCAACCACAAAAATAAGTAAATCCATCATTACCAGCACCTCCTCAACAATACCTTTCAATTCCCATACAGATTTATCTACCACTTGAAACAACATTATTGTTAGCTAAAGCTCCAAAATGTTGAGTTTCCTACAAGTAAAAAAGGATATTAAATTCACACTAGCACCAAAACCAACCAATGCTTGGTTAATGTAAAAATCACCAATTCTACAAGTAATTCCTTTCCCCTTCCTAGTGTAAAGGATTATGTTACTATTGTTGGTCGAGCCTGGGGATTTCTTGCTTGCTCTATGAAAATTTTGGATGATTTCTCCATCCTAAATTATAAGTGTTGGAATATAGGTTAGTCCTTAGAGAATTTCCCATATAATTTAGCTCCTCTTCAATAGCATTGTCTCCATTGGGGTGATTTCCTTGGCAAAAGGAGTAAAATAGAGTAATTCATGTCTATTTTGAACTATAAGGCCTTGGATTTGTGCTAATAAATCATTTGTTGATTCATGTTTGTCACTCCAATAGATCTTTAGGTTCTCTCTCTTGGCTTTTCTTAGTTGTTGTTGGTCAAGATCTCAAACAACTCAACTTATTGATTAAGAGCCTTACAATATAGACAACCCCCTATGTAGCATCAACCATGACGTAGGTGTTGTAAATCACTTATCAGAGAACATTTGTACCTATATTTATAAAGGAATGCAATGGTTATAGAATTTAGCAAGTTATTCCTTAAAACACCCTTAATCCTCATATGAAGATACTCTAACCTATTGTAAGAATGACATTTATGTCATTCCTCATCATTGGAAACTTCCCAAGTGGGAAGTACTTTTTAGGAACTTTCGAGCTATGATTTACCAAGTGGTAAGGATCCTTTAAGGTAGTGCATTCAATCATGTATTAACTTTATCACAAATTGAGATAGGAAAAACCTAAATTAGGTGGCATTTTCAATAGCTCCATTTATCTTGATGGTGTCACACACCTCCTAGAAATTCCTTAAGTAGTCATTTGGGTCTTCACTTGGTAAAACTCTAAATAGATAACTCTATTGTATAAATGAGATGAAAGAGGTCTTGAGCTTGAAGTTATTTGCTTGTATGGTTGGATTCACTATGCTTGATGAGAAAACATTGAAGGGAGGAGTAGTGTACCCTATCATTCTTTTAGCACCCTCACTTGTCACAACTTCTTGTTCCAAAGTCTCAAGTTACCTTCTTACTTTGGTCTCTCTTTGCTTGATGTAGAAGGATCTATCTATTTCTGGATCAAAGGATACCTTCTCAAAAGATAGTCTTCTATGAGTGAATTACAAAATAAAAAAAAATGATTGAAAATGGAAACAAAAGAAATGAGAAAAACTAATGAATACAAATTATTAAAAATAATTGAATAATATATATATATATATACATACATATATATATATATATATATATATATATATATATATATCCTATCTCATATATAACTAGGCTAAGGGATGATAATGATTCTATCTCCGGCAACGATACAAAAAACTTCATGTGAACTTGAGTGAAGTTTGGAACTAGCAAGTCCACTAGATTGTTAAGTAATAGAGTGTTAAATATCCAAAAATTTAAAATCTAAAGGGATAAATCAAGTACCAAGTTTAGTTACTTGTGCGATAAGTTGGTGAAATAAAATGTTTAAGTGTTGAATAAATAATTATAAATAAAATTTAATTCACTTATCAGGATGGGAGCTAGGATGTTCAACTTCACTTAATCTTACATGTCTCTATCAAGTATATTTGTCTTTCATAAAAATTGATCGGTAAAAATTTCACTAATTTTACTACAATCTTTTCTTAAGGTCAATTAATACTCCTAAAATTAATTCACTCACTTAATCTCTTAGTGAAACTGAAGTTCGATTAAGGATCTTACTTCAGGAAGTCATAAGGTCATATAAGTCATGTTTGCTTATCTCTAGTTTTTGCTCAACGTATAATGTTATGTTACCTACCTAGATTACATTAATTTTCTAAATCTCCCTACAAAAAAAGTACCCCAAATTCTTGGTCAAACAAAATAGGAAGCTTGAAATTCAACTTAACAAACGATCATGAAATGAAAAGTCAATTAACATTCATCTACAATATGGACTATCCTACAATTAGCATCTATATCCTAGTAAAAAGAGAATTAGGACATAATTATAGAGAGAATCATCTTGAGTTTAGAAATGGAGTAGATAAAGGAATACATTCGTTATGAGAAACATCTCTTCCTAGTTGATGACCACTTGCTTTAATCTTCTAGCCTGCTAGGGTTTTTATGATGGTTGTGATCTCCTATTTGCTCTCCAGTAATTTCCTTAGATAGAGTTGAGCCTCTAAGCCAAAAATGGAATCAAAAGTTGAACCCCTGTTTTCATATTTTAGCCATATATTTACAGGAGTAATTTATGTCATATTTTGATCCCAGGCTATAACTTGTTGACCCATGTTGTGATGTCGCCTTCAGTATTCCTACTGGTCTTTGGATCCCACGTTATGGTGTGCATTATGTTGCCCACACTATAACATGTTTTCCTCCAATGTTGTAGTGTGGATTAGCCATACAACTTGGCTTTCAGCAAACATGTTCTTTTATTAGAAAAAAGTAGAAAAATCAATGAAAATGAATTAAGTCATAGGAATTTAAAGAAATATAAAAAAATAAAAAATTCAATAGAAAAACACTAAACACAAATGAAATATACATCAACAGAGGTAAAAATTAATCAAAAAAATAACTCATAAGGGAGTTATTAAATCTCTAAAGGAAGGATTAAAAATTAGACACTACACTTGCATCAAAGGTTCAGGAGGAGAAAAATGTCTCTTACTTTGGAAAATGTATGATAGGTTATTATCTTTTATGAAAACTTTGTCATCTTTAATGACAAATTTTTATTCTCTTTTACGTGTTATCATTTATGGCAGCTTATCATGTTCTCTTTATACACTCTTACATGTTAATACTGTTGTTGAGACCAAAATCTCTTTGCATCAAAGGTGTTATGTTATGTTTTGATGATTTAATGAACTATATTGAAAAAATCCTAATCTTGCTTTATCACACAATAATGTTATGACTTGGTCTTGTAAGTTTGTGTTAAGCTTTGATATGCACATTATTAAACTAGCATGAAAATATCAATACATGTTTGATGATTGGTTAAGATCAATATTTGTCTCAAATATAAATAATGATAGTATAATCACAACAAGATCATGTTGTCACATTATCAAGATTATAATAATATAAAAGAGCAAGATTTATTCATAAGAAAATTGATTAGAATCTATAAAAAGTTAGTTCATCAACAATAAGAAGACCAATAATTGTCAAGTATAAAGGTTTATTTATCAACTCTATAAAACAACATATTTTTCAATGAGAAGTTTTGCCAGAATGTACAAAAGGTTTATTTATCAACTCTATAAAGATGAATACTTTAAAAATTTATATTATTAAGAATCATCATGAGCATTTCTCAAATCATTTAGAGATAACGAGGACATAAATTCAAGCTCTTAGTAAAACACTTCAAGAGTGAAAAAATAGATGATATGTTAGTTGAGAAAGATCAAATAGTTAAGAAAAAGATATAGGAACTTTCCAACACACTAATTAGAAAGTTAGTTGGTCATAATCATGGAGTGTTGCTCACACTATCGTTGGAAAGCTTGCAAAAGGTTAACAAACTTTGTGATCCAATAAGATTCTATCTTAAAGGTTTCTTTAAGCATTGGACAAAGTTGAAAATGAGATAGGTGTCTACAAAATACCTTGCTAATGAATCATAGTTGAGAAAGATCATGATTGGTATGTTTGTCATATGCAAGTCAAAAAATAGTGATTTATGTCAAATCATTTATGACTAAAAAGCATTATGATCAATAACCATTGATCTTGAAGAGCTTAAGGCTGCTAAGTGTGTAGAACCTCAATGAAAAAAAATTAGGATCAGTGATTCTTTCAATAGAACCTCTGTTAAAAAGGCTAGATATACTCAATATCCTTCTAGAGATATCTTTGACATGAATTATAAAGACTACTGAAGAAATATTTTTGAAGTTCTCTACAAGTTGAATAAGAAACAATTAGGACAATATCATATACTCAATCTCCTTCTAGAGATATCTTTCACATGAATTATAAAGACTACTGAAGAAACATTTTTGAAGTTCTTTACAAGTTAAATAAGAAACAAGTAGGACAATATCATATACTCAATATCCTTCTGGAGATATCTTTCACATGAATTATAAAGACTACTGAAGAAATATTTTTGAAGTTCTCTACAAGTTAAATAAGAAACAATTAGGACAATATCATATCAAACCAAGCCTCAAAATGTTAGCTAGTCAAGGTTCAAAAAGTTTAGTACAACCTTTAAAAATATCAATCTTGAGAAAGTTCATAAAAAATTTATAATTTATGAAAACTAAAATTCATGCATCAACACATCATAAATTCTCATGAACACTAATTCAAATTTAAATGAGAAAGTTTTTCTTTAGAAAGATCGGTGTTGAGAAATATCTAAAAAGTTATATTATGATTTCTTTTCCTAACATAGAAAAAACAATTTTATAACATTGAAAAAATACTGTACACATTGGAAAGGGCCTCTAATAGCTAACTTTTCAAATCGATAAAAGATTACAAGCATTTAAGGAGACTTTAAAAACATTAGTACTCATGGTTATGAAACCATCTTTCTAAACCATGAATAACATGTTCATATTTCAGTAGTGAGAAGATTTGAGCAATAACACAAAAAAGCATCACTTTGGCATCATTCTCATATACTCTTTTCCAACCTACATATACCCACTCTGGCATCATCCTTATAGATTATGCTCTTGATTTGTAATGAACTATACATTCTTTTTGAGTGAGCTATCCACTATCATGAACATATAAAAGTAGTATGAAAGAGAGTAAGCTAACATATATTGCTAGTCTCCAATAGTTTTATAGTATATGAAAGTGGTTATTGGAAAAAAAATAATTGATGCTTATGTCTAAGGAGGTTGTTATAGCAAACAATAGTATAACACCCTAAAAATGCATATGTTTAAGTCACACATCCGAATTCATTTCCAAACTATTATCTCATAATGCGGAGTCTATAGAAAGTAACTATTAGTGAAAATACAATAATTTTTTTCCTTTTAAAAACACTTTGATATAAAATGAGAGCCTCGTCGTAGGACAAAATAATAAACGTTTCAACCCTTACCCGCATCAAATTAAATTTGTGGTTTGGTTGCTTTCTTCGTTACATGGCCAACTAATAGTACAAGCATTCACATATCATGTACATTCATACTTCATATAATTATAGAGTCCATATTACATATACATGGTCAGTTTTAGGCACTAGGATCTTTACACATACTTATTTACATACAATAAAGTGCACACTTTTATTACATACATATTTAGTTCGCACCCTACATATTATCAAATTTTAAATCACCTAATAGTAACTAGGATGCCTCCATCTACTATTTACAAAAATTACATTATTGGTATGACTTTCTTATTCTTCTTCCTTTAGAACAAGGACAAGGACTTAGCAATCCCCTCAATGCTAGTGGTGATAGCTCTCCAGCCATAAACATTGATCTAGGAAAACAAAAGTTTCATCCGACATTTCTTGATATGCTTGAAATGGATATGGCATAGGGTACGGAGAGCTACCTAGTAAGGACCAAACATGCAATGAATTATGGTAATGAAATGGGGTCTACAAATTAGTTTCCCCTTCAAATCAAGAGAATTCTTCAGTGGTTGTAGTTCTCTGTGCTCTAAAGCCAGGAGGAGGCAGGAAAACTCCATTCGAGTGGAAAGCCTTTAATGGGATGATGAATTCCGTCATAGAGAAGTTTGGACTCATGACTGTAGAAATAAATAGACGTCCTAAAGAAAGGTATTTTCGTGCGCAAGCCTAAGCTGTAATTAACAACACACGAAGATTTGTTGTCCATTCAATGTTACTAATATCTATGAACACCACTGCCGTCGTGAAAGACATCTTAGTCATCTGGGAGAAAAATGGAAAGTAGGGGTAAGAAACTAGGTTTCTCAATAGGATTCTACTTTAAAGCTCAGTGTCATCAATTTCATCACAGCCACTTCAATTTATTTAAAAATCATGCCATGCATAAAAGATTCATTTTAATCTTTCAAAAATATTAACTGAAATGGATCTCTTTTATTTTCATTGAGAAATCTCTAATTAAACATATATATACTTATTAGAATCACATCATTCATTTAATCTTTATCACAATCGTGATAATAATTAACGCATATGATACACTTATATTAGACAATAACATCCTTATCAGTAAACAATTAAATTATCCATACATCATAACTCTTTAGAAGCATATCATAAGTGTCATTTTACTATTGTTTCTTCCATGTCTCAACATAACTTTCTTTTTTCTCTCTCTTGGTGAAATTTGAGACATAGGCATACAATATCATCAATCAATTAATGTTATCTCAAGTCAACACATAAGTTACTTGAACATTATACTTTGGGGATCACAACATAGATATTTGACTATTGTTTCCTCTTTGTCTTATCATAACTCTTCTTTTCTCTTCTCTTCTCTATTTGACTTTCTTGGTGAAATTTTAAGACATAGGCATACAAGTATAATGTGTCAAACAATATTTTTTCACTGGCTTTACTACTCTACCTTCTATTCTTAAGGACATGAGTTCATTCTTAAATGGTCGTCACCATCTTAATTAATGAAGACCTAATACTTTATAATAAAAGGATTTTTGAAAAATCTTTTTGTCTCCTCTTTCTCTAGGAAGGTCCCTTTTTCCTTCCCTTCAGAAGAACCAAATGGTTCTCTGGAAGAGTAGTCTTTAACTTTTCACATAGTTCTTTCTTTAATGATCCCTTAATCATTTAAGTTCACTTTTAAAAAGTTTTTAGATAATCATGCATGCTCAATCAATATTCAACCAATATGTCATGCACATTTAGGTCTCAATTCTTATCACACATCATTCATATTAATCATTATTCATAACATTATTCTTTAAACATTCATGAGCATTCATCATTCATCTCACATTACACTTTATACATTCATAAAATAGTACACAAGTTGCCTTAACATCCTTCAGCATATAATCATCTTCTAAATTAATACTTGTTTATGCTTATCATTTATTCTTGGGCAACATAAGCACACATACTCATACATGTACAACTTGTTTAAATCTTAAAATTTATGATGAATCACTCATGGGAACCTATTCCTCTCATCCTTATAAGTTGTCTCTCTACCTTTTCTTTTCCCAAAGGTCAAGTTCTTTCATATAATTTCATAATACTTATAAGTTTTCCTTAAGTGGTCAAATGTTACTTCTTGAGTTATATACTCTTTGTGTACTTCAATTTTCATGTCTTATGCATAACTTGATTAAATTAAGTTTAAGAATTATGTGTTAGCAAGATTTTAACTTACTTGCTTATGTTTACTTACACATGGCCAAATAGTGAACACCCTTATGATACCTCAATCAAGGTTTTAACACTTATCCTTCCTTATTTAACT
Source organism: Canavalia gladiata (assembly GCA_037954105.1). Classification (NCBI taxonomy): domain Eukaryota; kingdom Viridiplantae; phylum Streptophyta; class Magnoliopsida; order Fabales; family Fabaceae; genus Canavalia; species Canavalia gladiata. The sequence continues at coordinate 44,590,074 of CM075660.1, forward strand.
CAAGGTGTCCAAATTCATACATCTTATTTTTACTCCATCATTACTTTTCAATCATCTCTTTAAGCTTACCTAAAAATCCATCCTTAATTTATTTTTTTTCAAGCTTTTAAGCTAGTTTCATTATCAACTTCACAACTTCTCCCTTAACCTTCTTAGGTTCCTCTTGTATCGTAATTAAAACTTAAACTCAAACTTCTCCTAATCCTTGAGAAATGGTTGAATGCATGAACAAGTTTTCTTAAGGCCTTCTATTTCTTTTTTCTTTATCTTAAAAGATGATTTCTACTGATTGAGGTTTAGGCCATTCAACATTACCAAACTTCGTTAAGACTTCCCCCTCACTCTTGGAGTTCATGGCCGAATGGTCAATTGCAACTTTTCAACCCCGTTGTTTATTCTTAATTAATCAATTTAGGCATACTTAGATTTAGGATTAGGTCACAGTGAAATTTTTTAACTTTCGTTCACCAATTGAGCCATTATGGCCGAATATCCATCCAAACCAGTCCTAAAATTTTCTTATACTCTTAGTACTTTTATTCACATGCTAAGTGATACGGACCAAAAAGAGATAATGACAAAGAATGAAAGAGCTAAAAAGAAAGATCTCACATAAAGGCTTAAAGGTTCTATGACGAGGTCAAAAACAAAAAAGTCAAAGAAGCCTTAAATCATATAGTCATAACTATGTTTAAGGAAACCCAAGATATGGAAGAAAAGAGAACAAGACTTTATGTTTGTATTTTGGATTTCAACTTTATGTTTACTCTAATAAATAATAATATAGGTTTAGTTTATTATGTTAATGGGCATGGCCATAATGGTTATTATAAATACTTATATAACAATCCTTAAGGGGGAAAGTTTTTATGATAATAAGAATTGAGGTTTTTCCTCTTGAGAGAGCTTGTGTGCCTTTTAGGGTTCTTGGAAAGAACTACTGCTTAGATATTATCAAGGATATCTCATACTCTTGTGGCAATTCTATAATCAGTTTATCACTCTCTTTTCTCTATAGAATTAAGGGTATGCTGCTTTCCTCCATTCATTCTCTTTTTCACTTTTTATTCTTACAATTATCGAAATACTAATTTGTTTCCATTATAACTCTAATTTTGATTTGTTTCTGTTATAACCAACTCAAGGAGAGATCTGTTTAATTCATATCACTAAGGGTACTTAATTAACCATAATCAAGAATTTAAACTTATTCTTCCCTAATTAATCAAGTAATGGTTGAATGCTCCCAATTAAATCTTAGGTAATTTTAGTTTAATTATCCTTCTCCCAAGAGTTGATTTACACCAAATAAGAATTAATCTCATGCTTTATACCATCTTTAGAAATTTTTATAGATTTTTATCCAAGTTTTACCAAGGTGGTCGAATGCTCACTTTGAGCATCTAAGGTCATTTTCTCAAAATTCTTCTTTTATAACCTTTGTTCCATAAATTAGTACACTTGTAGCCTTCTTAGCTCTTAGATCCATTAAGGTTTGCCTTGGCTCCTTAGCTTGGGTCATATCCATGGAAGGTCATAAGTTTCTTATGTAATTTGTTTCATTCTTGGTTCCAAAATTTCAACTTGCTCTTAGTAGATTTTAGATCTATGTCCAAATCAAGCTTATGGAACTTATGGTATAATTTTTCATAGTATTTTAATATTTTTAACTTATGAGTTCAGATCTATACTTTTAAGCACATAGTTTCATATTAAGAATAAAATCAAGTTTCAAGCTTTGAGCATAAAAATTTTAAACATTTTTTTTTCATGGCAAATAAGTGTATATCCATTAGATCTACTCCAAGATCTATCCATCTCATATTATGAACACTTTAAAAATTTTCCTCATGACCTTTCAAATCTTTCTAAAGCATCAAAATTCATTTTTAATAAATTTTAACCAATTAAATTGTTTCTAAGGTAGCTAGAGGCACTTTAATCCATCAAAACTTCACTTTAAATCTCAAAAATCACTAAAAATATATAATACTCATTTAACCATTCAAAGGCAGCCTTGATCTCTCATGATTTCAAACAAAATGAGATCTATGGATCTTAGAGAAAGGATCCATAAAAAGAAGAAAATAAACCATGAAAATCAAGATTTAAAGCTTAAAGACATAAGTAGTAAAATCATACTTGATGAAGACTTGATGGATGATCTTGGTCCCCCCTCCCCTAGGTGATCCACATTGTTCTCTTAGTGGTGATGGTGATGGTGAAGCTTGATTATTAGAGGTTGATTTTAACTTAAACCTCAAAGATGAAAGGTTAGGCTTATGATGAGATTTTTGAATTTTTGGATTAGATTCAACTTTGGAAGAGTTTAGAGAAATTATCTAAGTATTTAGAGGTTAGAAAATGTTTCAAATTAAGTCTCCCAAGGTCCTTAGTGAATTCGGCCAAGTTAGGGTAGTTTAGGGATAAATTTCCCACTTAAAGGCATTTTGGTAATTTTACATATAATTTTCATTTTCTAAAATAATTCAAAATTTGAGAAATTATACTTTTAAGATTATATTAGTGCTAATTATGCTGATTTTTTCACTAGTCAAGTTTAACTTACCTCAAGCATGGTTAATTTTAATTAAATAAGATTAATTAACATTAACCTTGGTTAAAGCAATCTTTACATTTATGGTTTTTGTCTTATTTGACATAAATAGAATGATGAATCATATGGTGAGTCACCACCATATTTTTCACATGGAATTTTCATGCAAAAAATATAGGGCCCACTTCTAACTTCTACTCCACATTTTCTTACCCCCTAGTTTCTAGGGCCATTTTTGTAATTTTTCTCAACATTATCCAGGAAGTTCCCAAATTATTCCTCTAATATTTGTAATACTTATTGGTTCATTCCCAAGTCATTATAATCTTATATTTTTCTGGAAACAGATTATCCCTGGAAAAAGGAAAAGCTTTCTAAAGGTGTTTTAGGCATTTTTGGAGTTTTTGAGGGCTTTTGCATCTTTTATTTGTTAATAATATTTTCTCATGACTTGTTAATCATTCTTAATATTTTCTAATCCCTTAGAATATATTTTACCTTTTATTTTACACTTTTCCTACACATTATTTGAGGTTACCTAAGTGCATGTGCATTTTCGTTATTTTCACCAAATTTTCTAATTTCTCTACCTTTTACTCTTATTCCTACTTTGTTTCTTACTAAGTTTTCAAATCATAGTTTCTTCCTAATTTAATTTATTTTTTCTATCCTTAAAGTGTATAATTTATGTTCAGACATGTTCAAAAGTAGCTTCGAAAGACATCCTTTGAAAGCATTTCATTAAGTTTAAAAGATGTTTTCAATTTTGTACTCAATACATTTACTCTAATATATTTTATATGTATCTTGAACTTAATATGAAAATATTTTTTAAACACCATCAAATATTTATAAAGTTGTTTTTGAAAAATTTATTTATATCATTCTAAAATTGTTAATATCATGAAAATGTTGAGCTTTCTAAATGACTTACTAATCCTTGAAATAACTTATTCATCTGTAAGTATAGACTTGAGTAGTATCAAAAGTATATTTGATGATACAACTTCTGATTAGAAAGTTCACAACAAGAAAATTTGTTCAAAATGTTCACTCAGAAGGATTAAGTGTTCAAGTTGATAAAATTCTGAAGTGTCACTATTTAACCTCTTCTCTTATGATTAGCTCAAGAACCTTCAACTATATATATTAGATAACTATCTCCGTGCTATTTTTATATTTGATAATTTTCACATTGCAAACAACCCTAAAATCATTATCTTATGCTATTTTATAACATTTATCCTAAAAGTTTTTACATGTTATTATAATTTATTAAACTAATGCAAATTATTCTAAAATGATAAATTTCTTTTAAGTATATTTAGAAATAAGCTATAAAGTTCAACAAAATATCTAGTAGTTAAATAATTTTGGAGAATATCAACCGCTTCTATATTGTGTAAATTTTTCATAGTAACCAAAACAAGTTGATAAATACTTAAAATACATCCAAATACATTTAAATAATAATGTCATTTCTATTCATAATAATTTTTAATAATTTACTAAACTTATAATGTTATTATACTTGTGTTTATTGATAGGATTGAGAATGCACATTCAAGGTTGAAAAGATTACTTTAAAACTATAAGAAGGACTTGTGTAATTGTTAGGATGACATAAATGACATAATAATATTGTAACACATCAAAATAAATACATCTTTTCATAAAAGCATAATTACAATAGAGCACAAGTTCAATAATCAATTTTTCTTCAGGTTGCAAGAATTTGTATTAAGGAGTGCACTAAGACATTAATATCTAGTGTGAAAATTTTAAGTTTATTGAAGTTTACAATTCAATTTTTGGTTTCTCATTCAGAACTATAATGGATTACCATGTGTATATGTGCTTGATTAGTACAATATAATAAGTAATTTTTTTTATTGTAGTAAGTTCATTCTCATTGAAAAGGTTAACCTTTATTGATCAAAGAATGAATAAGTTATGACTAGATTTATCACTACAACATAAGGTAGATGTATTATTGAGACGGTTCAAGAACTAGATATATTTAGAAAATTAGTTTTAAAAATTAAAATGCATGAAGTAGCATTTTCATAAACAATTTCATTGTGTCCACCTCCTAAAAAGGCGAAGATAAAAGGATCAGTTAAGGTTCATGCATTGAAATTAGAAAAGTTAATTGACAAAAAAATTGATTAAGGTTCATGCATTGAAATTATAAAGATTAATTAAACATGATCCTTCATATTTTGAATATGTTGATGCACTACAATCCTTCTACAATAGTATATTAGCTTGGATTTCATCTTAGAAATCAAACGGTCACACTAAACGCAATAAAATTATGTTAATATTATATCAAATTTCTCTTAAGATTCATGAATATTTTGAATGTATTGTTGATGATGAGGCAAATAAAATTGTGGTTGTCGTACAATTTATCATTTATTAATAACGGTAAAAAATCTTAAACTTAAATCTTACTTGATTTTATTAGAGTTTGGACAATTTCATATAGATTATATAAAGATTTTTGACATTGATTACTACATTAATTAAGTAAGAAATTGTTTATTTGTTGACCTCCAAAAAGGATTTCTTCAAATAAGTAAATGACCATATCTACATGGGTATATAATTTCTTAAAAGTATAATCCTTTTTTATCTATCTATACACTGATACATGTCATTTTTTCTCATAAAAATCAACCACCATCATTTTAGTGAGATCATTGTATTATTTGCATTAGGTTTATACATAATTATTACTTTGCACAAATATATTTAACTATGTATATTAAATGTGGTGATTTATTCACCTTGTTTAAGTTTTTAATATTTAAATATTTATTGTCTCTTTTAAAAGTATTTTTGAAGGAAGAATTTTCATTACCTCCAATAGCATAGATACTTCCATCCAATGCTTGTTCATGAGAAATCCAACGTGTTTGTTGGATGCAAGCTTTCAACTCATTATTTGTACATACGGAATAATACATCAATTAAGTGTAGTCTTATTAGTTATGCCCTGCAATATTCCATTGGTGTTATGCCTTGTAATGTTGTTGTCTTTATTATGTTGGATTAATATTGTTGTGGTAATTGCTACAAATTTTGTTGGATTAATATCTTTAATCTAACAGCTATGCTCTATGTCAATAGGCACCAATTACTGGTAATATATTACCTTCTGCAATTTATATCCTGTTGACAATGTTCCAGAATTACTTAGATTACATTTTAGAAATTTGATTCCGTAAATGGAATTAAGATTTGGTGAAGCTTATGGAAAATTCGCTCAACTTCTGAAATATAAATTTCAGATGCATAATTATTATGCTATAAAAATAAATTTTTGAAAATAAGTTTTATATATTCCTAAATATAGATTCCAAAGCTTATCATCTATATATGCTTCCAGACTATAGTTTTCAGAATATATAAAACTTACCTCCAGAAATTTATTTTTGTAGCACAATAATCATTACCTTTTTGAAATCTAAATTTCGGAACACTATGCATTACAAATTCTTTTTCTACAACGATGACCGCTCCTTCCACCATCGACAGAGCCACGCACCATCTCTCCTTCCACTGACAAGCAGAGACCAAGAGACAGACGATCGAGATGGAGGGTTGAGATGGAATACCACTATGAATGCAAGTTCTGTCTGGTGATAATTTTGGAATAATTTTTTTTAAGTAATCAAGGGAGTATATTTTAAAAATAAAAATATTATTATTTTCATCCTTAAAAAATTGTATAAATTGTTTATTTTATCTTTTTAATATCAATTAAATTTTTTAAAAATTAAATTGATCAACATTTTTATCTTTAAAAAAAATGATGCATTTCAATCTTATAATAGTATTGATACATACTATTTGAATAGACTATTTAGCCTCCAAACTGACATTGAAACATACTAACAAAATGATAATACATTTAATTTTTATTTTTTTTTGTTTTATTTTTGCGTTGGTCTACCAATACGACTACCCTCTTAACAACACTAGTTACTATTTCGATTTTTAAAACGTCTGTGCATGACTTACATTTGTTTAAGTTTTAATAACAGTCTTTTAAAAACACTATTATTAACATTAAAAAAATATGAATAAAACTCACTAAATAAAGTCACATAATTTCATAATTCCCAGCACCAAAAAAATAAATTTTAACTAATAAAAAAATTTTATATATTAAAATTTAAAAATATACAAAATATATTACTAGCATTTTTTCTATTTATTAATATAAAAATCAACTTCAAAAATGATGACATGACAGTAATTCGTTTGGATGGAATTAGCTATGCAAGAGGTAAAAAATCCCTACCATTAACTATGCCTCAAGTTTGCAGTTCCTACATACATAATTATGGAAGTGCTGTTGTTCGGCCACAACCATCCACATTCAGGAATATCTATCACATTTTATTTTGCAAGTAAAACAACAACCCATGAATTCTCTGCGACTCTGAGCCAAATGCTCCAAATTCCTGGGAGGAAACTGGGTATACGAGTAATTAATTCAAGGCGGCAAAAAGATCAGGACTATATCTCCATAAAAATCCAGAGCAATAATGAAAAATGTTTCTAGTTCTGGCACAACTGGAGCCTATAAGATGAACAAAAAGAAAAGGCGCATTGAAATTGCTGAAAGGCGCATTGAAATTGCTGAAAGGCGCAGAAATTCCTTTCCTTCCCTATCTTCAGGTTCTCCAGAAATTTCAAATCATGAAAAATCATATAGTTCTGCAGTTTCTGCTCATGAATGTTACCAAGCTGAGTGCAAGTTTCATCATCGCCTGTCAGAATGCTTCAAATATATCAACTCCAGTTATGAGGTATAAAGACAGCTTCTGTTCAGTCGATTGGCTATAGCATTGAAGTGATGCAAATTGCCCAGTATTTGCAGTCAAGTCGCACAATATTATTGTACAACAGCACAGCTGGTTTTGCCAATGAAATGCATCCTTATCTAACTCACAGATAAATAGGATAAAGTGTATCTGATACATTTCATCCACCTGGCACAAATAGCAAGACAGGTGAACTCATTTATGTTGATAAGATAGTCCTAGTCTGCATCACCAAGCCCATCACTCCCATCACCCCTCTTGGATATGGGAGTAAAATGTGAATTTGATTTCTTCTTCTGAGAAGCAATTTCAGCATTCTTTCGCAAAACAGCTCCAGGTGATGGATATGGTCGTTGTTGAAAGAGAGGACCCTGAAATTTATTGAGAAAGAGAATTTTTAAATTATGTTCAGCCTCGAGGAAGGTCAAGATACTGAAACTAAAACTACAATTATGGCAGACATATTTCACTGATTTCCTCTGTTTCTGCATAACAGGCATCACTGCTACCCAGTGGTGCTTGATACCAGCAACACTAGAGGCTAATATGGCATCAAACAAAAGCTCAATAATCAATATCCACCAATTCTACCCGTAATGTTTAATTAACACAATTTCACCAACTTCGTGATTGTTTAACACCAGATCTTTTCATGGGTAATTTCAGTTAATTACAAAATTCTACAAAGTATTGAGGGGTATCCATAGTTACCAGGTTGAAGGAATTGATTAAAAAAGCATCGGAAACAAATATAGATATCAGTGCACCAAGAAAAAACTACTAAGATAGGAACACATGCACTTCTGAAAAGAAAACAAAGAAACAGTGTACATACTGTTGCTGTTGTGTCAGCTGCCCGTGGCTGCACACCTTTCAGACCCATGACCCTGAAATTAATTGTACATCTATATTTAATCAGGTTTTTCTATCAGAAAACCACTTTTATCACTACAAGCAATTCAGTGTCATACAAGGATTTTGAATGGGTCCAATACTCCAATTGATCAGTTCAAAAGTGAAAACATGTATTTGCACACACATACCAGCCACCACGAGGAGCATCAGAATATGAGCTAGGGTCCATGGGATCTAACTCATCATCCTCTGCATAAGCACGTTTCTTGCCACCTTTTCTACTTCCCTTATCAAATGGAGGTTTCGAACTGGACCTGGAGACAGAATTTGGGCTCAATACACTTTTTATGGCTTTGGAAAACTAAAAGATTTCAAGGGAAAATCATGTGAGATAACTCAGGTTGAGATCTCTTCAACAAATCATCCATGAAATCCAAAGCTGAAACAAAAATTATTTTACTTTTTCATCATTTCTGACATACTGATTCAACCAAAAGTTCAGTTTAAGAAAGATGTAATGTAATTGTAGTCCAATTTTGAAGAGATCAATTGCATTTGATTGTCTTAACAATCCTCCATTGAAATGGATACTATGACTGAAGAATGTTACTTTTCTTTTTGAAAGTTCGCTTCACATCTATTTAATTTGTCAATCCTTTTCCATAGAATGCACCTTCCGCTATTGAACTTTACATGATATTTTCTCAATAAGGAAGAGAGTCTAAAGATATAAAAGATCTAAATCACAAGCAAGCAGATTTTAGATTTTTCATAATAGTACAGTGTTGAAAATAGATGTTCTAAATGGACAGTGGCACTAGAAACTTAATTATGTTATTATAGAGGTCATGCCCCAAGGATGGCAACAGTAAAATTAGCTAGATAACAGTTAACCGAACAGCTACAATTTATTGTTAGCAATTTAACAGCACTGCAGAATACAACACTATACCTCTGTTTGCTAGCCCTTTTATCAGAAATTTCATCGGAATGTGCAGCACTGCTTTGCTGATTATTCAAACTTGCAGACAAATATTGACATTGTGGAAGATTCAGAACTCTGCATTTGTTCAATTTTGGGTAATAAAAGCCAAAAGAAATATTAGAGATAAACACTGACAGCTAATTTAGGAAAAAAAATATATATTAGGGAGCAGGTGATATATTTAATCATTGTGGAGAATTAAAAAACTGAAAATAATGCAAATTTTCAGTACACTCCAATCACTATGCAAGCTATGAACTAGATCAACCAACAAATTACAATTATAGACTAACCAGACAAGTATCTTTCTGCCTCAAATGGTGTTGTACAGAAAGACCAAACTAGTAATTAGTCAAGCCTTTAAAGAATTTCAACTACAACATAGGAGCCAGGTAGGGTAAGTGTAATGCCGTTGTAGGGAATTAGTATAATATATGTAGTCTAAAGCATGTCACACTTGAATCTGGTTAACTGGTTTAGGTTATCATTAAACTTTACTACTTTTCCACTTTCCCTTAATGTAGGGAAAGATGACAAAACTTCTATACTGTACAATCTAGGTCATAGCCAATGAGATAGACTAATGCTATACATCAAACATACAGAACCATAATCATTGATCAATCTACTTCATCATTCTCTATTTTGCTATCTATTTAAGATACCACTTTTATTTCTTGTTCAACAACATACAATAACCAATGTATGCTCTAGGTAACTTCAGTTTAAACTTGCATCCAAAATAATGTACACTTAGCACATGTAAAGGCAAAAACAATTTAAGAATTCTCCAAAATTAAGTCCTCAGTAAGCAGCAAGAGTCACCACTTTTTACCTTGTGCAATGATTGCAGTAGTGCCATGCTTGAACAAGGCCAACACCCCATCCACCACATCCCATGCACCTTGGTAAATTAGATGATTGGTCATACCCACCACCAATAGACAAGTCCGAGTGATGTGAAACAACATCCTGAGCAAAACTAGGACACTGCCATTGTGAGACATGAGTTTTTGTATTGTAGTAATATTTATGACCTGTAGTATAAAGAAAGAATTGATAAGATATTCATAAAACAGAAGCATGGGAAAATTTGACCCAACAACTACAATCAAGTCATGGTAAACTGACCCAACAAACAAATCACTCAGAAGATCATTTTGCATGTGTTAAAACATTCTATTTCTCTGAGAAGAAACTAGAATATATACTGAACCTGACGGCATACAATATTTGGTCACTATGAAAATTTCCAACGTGTATGCAAAGTGACTTTACATGAGGAATCTAGTAATTTACTAATAGGCAATAGTAAAACATGCAAAAGGGCTAAACGAAGAAAAGGTCAAACAATAGAACATTATTATTAAATCTGTTAGGCATAAGCAAGTTTGACAGATGTAATTAACTAAATCTGTTGTGCTGAGTCAGCATTCTGTTATGAAATCCCTGTGAATAAATACTCTTGTATAGTTCATTAATAGTGAGAAATGAATCATTCTGTTATGAAATCTTTGAAGCTTATATTGAATGGAAAATAAAGATTGAACAAATTTTATCTTGTTACAACTACAATAATGAAAAGAAAGTGAAGGTATTTTTAAGCTCACTGAACATGTCTTAATTTGGTGGGATCAAGTACATAAGAAAGAAGATTTGGAAAGCGACTTATCAACATTTGGGATGAGATAAAGACCTTGATACAGAGAAGATTTGTGCCTTCCCACTATCATCCAGAATTGCACAACAATTTGCAAACACTCACACAAAGGAGTAGAAATGTGGATGAATACTACAAGGAAATGAAGGTGGTTTTGATTAGAGCTAACATTGTGGAAGATAGGAAGACAACCATGACTTGGGTTCTTCATGTCCTAAACCGAGACATTAGAGATATTATGAAATTGCAATATTATGTGGAGCTTAAAGACTTAGTTCATCAAGCCATGAAGGTAGACCAACAATCGAAGAGAAAGGATTCTATTAAAAAACTATCTTCTAACTATTTTCAAGTTGGAAGGACAAGCAAAAGAAGACGGATTCTGTTTCTAACCCTAAGGAAGCAGTAAGAACTAAAAAATCTATCCCTACTACTATTACTTCTAAAAGTAAGAATATAAAATGCTTTAAATGTTTGGGGAAGGGATATATTACATCTCAATGCACAAATAAGAAGACTACATTGATGAGGGATAATGGAAACATTACTAGTGAAGAACCTAATTCTTCATCTTCTTCAAGTGAAGAGGAAAATTATGGTATAATCTATGCACAAGATAGAGATCTATTGGTTGTGAGAAGGTTATTGGAAAGTCAAACCAAAAAGTACAAGGAGAACTAACAGGAAAATATCTTCCTTATCCAAGAAAACGTATGCTATATGATTATTAATGGAGAGAATTGCACTAATGTGGCAAGTACAGGATTAGCAACCAAACTAAACCTAAAGACTACACCACATCCACAACCATATAAGTTACAATAGCTAAGTGATAGTTAATTTCTCCAATGAAAAGTATTAAGATCAAGTAATTTGCAATGTTGTTTCCATTGAGGCTGGCCACATCTTTCTTGAAAGGACTTGGCAAATTGAGAAGTGTACTCAACATGATGGATTTTTCAACAAATTCTTTTTTTGTTCACAATTCCCACAAAGCAACACTTGTACCGTTATCTTTTGGAGAAATTTGTAAGGATCAAATAAAAATAAAAACAAAAAGAGAGCAAAAGGATCGAGAGCTTAGAGGAAGAGAAAAAGAGTGAGAAAAAGAAAACTCTTGATATTGAGGGAAAAAATTCAAAAAAAAAAGGAAAGAAAAAAATGAATGAGGAAAGGAAGAGAAAAAGGGAAGAATATATTTGTTAATAAAAATGAGCTAAAGAGTGCTTATTTGGCTAGATAGTCTTTATTTCGTTTTTGGTGTAGGGATTCTTATTTGGAACATCAACTCTTTGCCTAATGATGTTGTTGCTATTTTGCAAGAATTCGATGAAGTTTTTTCAAGGAAGTGCCTCATGATTTGCCACCAACAAGGAGAACAGAACATCAAATAGACCATATTCTTAATGCTTCTCTACCCAATAGACCCACATATAGGAGCAATCCTCAACAAACATAGGAGATTCAAAAACAAGTGGAGAGTTGTTAGAAAAGGGATAGGTTAGAGAGAGCTTAAATTCTTGTGCAGCACTTGTAATTTTGCTGTCCAAAAAGGATGGATAATGGAAGATGTGCACCAATTGTAAGGCCATCAACATCACAATTAGGTATAGACATCTTATCCCTACATTTGATGATTTACTCAATGAATTGCATAGTGTTTATTTCTTCTCTAAAATTGATTTTAAAATAGATATCATCAAATTAGAATAAGGGAAGAAAATGAATGAAAAACTGCCTTCAAAATTAAATATGAATTGCATGAGTGACTAGTCCTATCTTTTGGTTTAACTAATGTACCTAGCACGTTTGTGAGGCTTATGAACCATGTGTTGTGTAAAGTTCTTGAAAAATTTGTGGTTGTATACTTTGATAATATTTTAATTTACTTCAAGAGTTTTGAAGGTCATGTTGAACATCTCAAATCTATCCTATCAAAAGAAGTACATTTGGATGAAGATAGATTGGCAAGCTTTTATAAATGATTTGTAAAAAAATTTAGTATATTGGCAGTACCCTAAAAGAAATTTTAAAGAAAAATCAAGATTTTTAAAATCAAACCCATCATTGAACTTATCAAAGTATTAATTCAATTAAAGTACCGGTTCAAGGTTGAATGGTTGAACCATGATTGTATCAACAATTATTAAATATTATCTCTAAAATATTTATAATATGTAATATATTAAAAAATATAAATATAAAATATATATAATAATATAATATATTAATACCATAATTTTACATGATTAACAATTAAAAATTACATATTATTTCAAGTTCAAAATTTAAGTTATACATGTAAGATTAAATAAAATATAACATAATTTCCTTTTTCTACAAAATATTGTTTTATATATGGATCGACTTTTTATTAGTTCGTTAGTTTATCTGTTTTACAAGTTCGCTATTGATGTTTTGTCAAAACCATTTTATGGTTCAAATGACCAAGATAACAGACCAATTCCCAATGCAATTAGTCAGTTTGGTTCAATTTTTAAAATAATAAGAAAAATGTAGATTTTAAGTGGAAGAAATATCAAGAAAAATGCATTTCAAGCACTTAACGACAAACTCACACATGCATCAATTCTTGTATTGCCTTACTTTTTTAAGACACTTGAAATTGAATGTGCCACACCTAATATGGATCTTGGTGGGTTGTTTTACTTCAAGAGGGTCATCCTATTGCATATTTCAATAAAAAATTAAATGAAGTTACTCTTAATTACCTAACTTATGATAAAAAATTGTACACAGTTGTTAAAGGTTTACAAGCATGGCAACATTATCTTACCCAACATTGTCATCCACAGGTTTGGGTGCACCTGAAGAAGGAACAGTTTCCCATGAAAAAAAAATCAAAACTCCAACCAAGGAAAAATGACTCTTCCAAGTGTTAGATAGGATCAGTTATAATGCTTAGTATGGAATGAGCACAACCTTTAATGTTTTTGACTTATATCCTTTTGATGTAGACAATTGAGATCTTAATTCAAGAATAAACTCACTTAAAGAAGGAGATGATGAGAACCAAGAAGGAATAATGATAAAGAAGGAATGAAATAAAGAGAATGATACCATACAAGGGCTTGGAAATCCCAGGCAAGGTCAAAAACAAAAAAAGTCAAAGAAACCTTAAGTCAATAGTCATAACTATGATCAAGAAAATCCAAAACATGGAAGAGAAGCACACAAGGTTAGTCCATTGTGTTCGAATTGAAGATTTAGAAGAATAAGACCAATTTTAACTTATTTTAACTCAATCCTTATTTCATTTGTATTTTGGATCAGAATTTTATGATTAGTCGAATAATTAAATAACCTATATTTTAGTTTATTATGTTAATGGACTTGGTCGTATTGGTATTAAACCTTTTCAAAATCTGTTTACTTTTCTTCTATAATGTTAGCAAGCTAGGTCATAATGGCTACAAGCATTTTAGAATTTTAGTTTATTTATAAATATTCATGTAAAACTCTTTAAGGAGACAGCCTTATAAGAATTGAGGATTTTCAGTTTGAGAGTTTGTATGCTTCTTAGGGTTCTTAGAAAGAATCATTACTTGATCATATCAAGAAGTTTTTACACTTTTGTGACAATTCAACATAGTTTCTCACTCTTCTTTCTCCACAAAATTGAGGATGTGACATTTTAACCTTTTACTTTATTCATAACTTTAATTATTTATCTAAGAGAACCAACTCAAGAAAAGATCCATTTAATTTACATCAGGTTGGATCACCTATATTCATGTAAAACTCTTTAAGGAGGCAGCCCTATAAGAATTGAGGATTTTCACTTAGAGAGTTTGTATGCTTCTTAGGGTTCTTAGAAAGAATTATTACTTGGATCTTATCAAGAAGTTTTTACACTTTTGTGACAATTCAACATAGTTTATCACTCTTCTTTCTCCACAAAATTGAGGATGTGACATTATAACCTTTTACTTTATTCATAACTTTAATTATTTATCTAAGTGAACCAACTCAAGAAAAGATCCATTTAATTTACATCAGGTTGGATCACCCATATTCTTACCATTGTTAGCTTTAGCACGATAGCTGATGCTGGAAAAATTTTAGGGACAAGGAAATAGCCTATAAGTATCAAAATGATCTCTTGCCAGACATTGAAGGTTGACCACTTCTATTGGAGCCTTAGGGCATGCTATCATCATGGTCATTTTGGCTGATCCTGCTAAAGTTATAGTTACTATTGAAGTTGGGGCTTGGGTTGTTATATTTTTCACTATCCTACTGCTATGGTTCTTATAAGTTGTAACTGACTAGGTATTTAATCCAGTTGGTGGGGTTTCGAAGGTGCTATTAAAGTGAAATACTAAGAGTGACTTTCAAAACAGTGCTGAAACAATTGACCTGGCTCCTATATGTAAAGACCACAACTTTCTGGTTGACTTCCATGCTGTCCTCGCCATAGACATTGAAGGTCAGTGGGACCCCAATAACCTTGTTTTCCCCTGCTACAATTCATCTTGAGGACAAGGTGAATATTTTTGTTTGGGGGGAGGGGTATAGTTAGGTAAGTGTGGTGAGCTAGTTTCCATTAGTGGAAGGAGTTTTAGTTAGTAATGATTAGTTAGAACTCTAAAAATAATTGACAGAGATAGCCTATAAAGTGATAAAGATAGAAGACTAGGAGTATTGAGTTTAGTGAGGGATTGATTTTGAGGGAGACATCTTAAGCTCTTGAAATCCTGAGAGGAACACTTGTATTCATTATTTCGCTAATTCTAAACCAGTACCGAAGATACACTCATTGCAGATGCCTTTTGATGATAGAAATATATAATAAATGAAACTCAGACAGACCAGATGCAATTACAAGACATTTTGAGTGTTGAACCTGTTGTTTCATCCAATGCCTCCACCCAATTTTCTGGAAGATGTGAAGATGATGGTGATTGTTCAGTTAAGGATGCTTCATGAGGTTTTTGCCATTGACTCTTCCCAGTACTTTCATTATAATAATAAAGAGCCCCACTTCCTGGATCTTTAGCCACCACCTACATGGAACATTAGTAATCCGTATAAGCTAACAAGTAGTAAGGTATTAATACAATTAAAAACCCTAATGAAAAAGACAAAATAATAAAGTCTGCCAATCTTTCAAACTTATAATAGGAGATAAGATAACATTAACTATACACCTTCAAATGCATAAACCTCTATCTTTAAACAAAGATTATATCTATCAGGGTAAAAACTAACATCTGATTTGTCATCTGTCATGTCAAAGATGGGCTTATTCTTCCATAAGCAATATAAATACCATAATTTTCAGTCAATAAGACTTGCTTTACCTTGTTCTGTTTTTCAAAAAAAAATAAACGGAATTGTGGTGATGACTAAATATGCAGCAGCTATTATACTCAAATCTTAATTCTAATGTTAGGTTGTCAAAGCTACGATCTCATTTATAAAAGTCCAAGACTGATAAGTAGATTCAGAATAGCTATCTATAAGGCAAATACAAAGAAACTTTCCATCTAAAGGTAAATTTTTATAGCTAATAATACACACCCATCCTGGAGGCAGCTTTTCATTTTCCATAACTTCAGCTGCAGTACCTTTCTGAAATTTAGACACAGGTAATCTGTAAGGTAATTGAACAGATTGAAAATAATATACAGTAAAAACATCTAAGAACATGAGAAATAAAATTAGAATTCTAAGTTAAAAGTGCAGCACAATAATTTTGAAAGTTAGAATATCCCATAATTCAAACCCAAATGAAATTTTCAGCAATATATTTTGGAATGAAGCCTCAGCAACAGATTACCAACTCCACTTCCAAAGACGGGGAAAAAAGGAGAGAAAAATTAAATAAACTCATAAACAAGTGAAAGAGGGGCAAAAATGAATGATGATAACAAACATAAACAAAATCAAAACTCTTACAAGAGCTGCAGTACATGTATCATCTTTAAGAATACCCCTAGCTCTTAACCTCTGCTTGAGGTACTCAGGCAATTCTTTAGTTGCAGGTTTTTGCTCTGAACCTCCATCATGTATACATTCAGGATGACATAATGCATTGCTACCTGTTTCACATTTCCAGAAGCAACAAAACTAAGGTATATTCACTGGCTCAGTTATTGTATGCTAAACGGGTGCAGCAGCATTGCTAAAATAATTTTAGAATTAAATTTACCTGCAGTAGTATCAAGATTGAGAGTATCATAATAGGCACCTCCACCAGGTACACCATATCCATTACCTATTTCTGTATTACCTGATGCATAAGGTATACAATCCCAATAAAAGTATATGAAATCAATACAATTACAGTACAATTATGGATGAAATTAACAAATAATAGTGCACGAGTGATGTTAAAGAAAAGAAATACGAAAACAGAGTGCTTTGAGGAGAAAACCACACCCAAAACCTCATTTTTTATATAAATCATATCCAGGTTTATTTCCCTTCTCTTAAATGTGGTCAGAACACAGACCTAGCCTAGCAACTGTAGACCTTATGATCACATCCTTCCTCCATGGATTTAAGGTTAGGAATGATGTACACCAAGTGCCATGTAATATAAAAGCCCTAGTCCCTAGGATAATATTTTCATCACTCGAAACACATTGGGAGAGGAAAGAGAGCACAAAAGAAATCTGAACCATCTGATATACTGCCAAAAAAGGGCTGCTCTCTTGATCAGCAAACGGGAAAAGCAAAGAAAAAACTTCTTATAACTAAGAAAAAAACACTTATCTGCATCCATACATCCTTTGAAGTTTCAAACCCATTTGTACGTAAATAATGTAAAAATCTTATTCCTGAGTGGTATATCTAATCAAACATAAGAGGTCATAGTATTATATAAATCCACACTAATATCAACTAGTAACCAATAATCTAATTTCACAGACAAAACACAATTGCTTTTCTCCAACTTCATATGCTGATATAATTATTTCCAATCTATAAGGATCTTCAATCCTTTAAAATGATAGACCATTTTTTTTTTGTTGCAAAGATATTAGCCATTGTAACAATAACAGGGTTATTAGTACTTCATCTAATTATTAGTATAAATAGGAGTATAGGATTAGGGACTGTAAGATAATATCTATCAATTATATTAAACCATCTTTCATGTTTGTCCTTGTTCCCTTCTTAAAACCCTATAAACCCAACATGATATTGAAGTGGTATGATCAACCTTGAGGAGAGTTCATGGAACTCATTCCAACATTCCTTCTTCAGGTGCCCCTCCCCCCCCCCCTCTCTGGTTTCTTCAATATATCTCCACTACTCAAAACCAAGATTTTAGATCTAGGTTTATTATTTCATAATTTGCATTTCCCCATTTTTGGTTTTTGACCGAATCCAATGCCATCCTATGATTCATGTAGCCAATGTCACATAATGGGATAAGGCTTGTCTTGTTGTTGTTGTTGTTGTTTTACACTCTTTCTCATTTAGAAGCTGCCTGTAAACTCCCATGTTTCTCCTTCTCTTCCTCCTATTTGATGCTCTCCATTATTTATAGATCCATTGAGGGAGACTATAGAGAGGCCCAAGTGCCACCCTGAGTTTGGGTGGCCTTATCATGTATGCTGTTAGGTGTATATACAGAATCAAACAGTTATTTCTGTTCACAAAATCTGTTATAACAGCTCAGTGTTTTCATATTTATGTGCAATGGACATAAACATGATTTTTTCTTCATTCTAATAAAGATGTTCATTAAAATGAAAGGGCCAACAGAATGGAAAAATAAGTAAAGAAGCACCTGCAAAAAGAAAATCATCATATCATATTCATGACAAGGAAAAGGCAAGGAAAGTTGAGTGTCCTGAAGTCCAAATAGTTAAAGAGGGAGCAACATCCAAATAAATTAAGTCACAAAGGAAGATAAAGGCTAAGGCTAAAGTTAAAGTAATATAACCACTCCACCAGTAACATCAAGCCACCAATCCCACATTATCATTAATCTGGAGAAAAAGGAGACAAATTGGCACAGAATTGAAAATACTAGGTTAAAATTATTAAACTACAAACCTTCTTCCTGCCGTCCAGCTTTCCCTCGCTTAACAGCCATTTCAGCCCTATGCTCCGTGGCCATTTTCAACAGATGCTCCTGTTGTTGTTTTTTTTTCAAAAGAAAATAAAAATAAAAGAACAGAAAAACGGGATTGCACTCTGTCTAACACTTAGACTCTACAAAGAAATAACATTAAATCCAGCCCAATCATGTGTTTATCACACACCTTCAAAGCATTGGGATCACGACGCTCTGAGAATACATCTAAATTATCTTTGATGGGTGAAGCTACAGTTCCCTCTCTGGAACGGCACAACACATACATCTAACTCAATAATTCTCACTATCTCAAAACACTAAAATATAACAAACATTCAAAATCAAGATAGCATTCCAGAAAATGAGGTTTATCAATACACACCTTTGACTCCTTATGATATTTTGTGTAGCAATTTCCTATCAGTAAAAAGACAATCCAAAATAATCAGAACAATCAAATGAAAAGTATACAAATAAAAAAAAGTGAAAATGAAAGACAGAAACAGACTTGTTCACGTAATACAGCATCCTGAGCAGCAATATCAATGGCATGCGTGCCGTTGAATTGTACTCTATAGTATTTGGAAACATTCGTTGTGGCATCGTCCACTTCAGTGTTCTCAACATGGTTCGAATTTGAACCGCTATTTTCTTCTTGTAGCTGAGTTGGTTTTGCATTGGGAGGGGCCTCCGAGGGTAAGGCTTGACCGGGAACAAAAGCGGAGTGAGGGAAGGTTCCTTGTTGAAAGTTATCATAAGGGGCATTGGGAGAAGACTGATATTGAGGTAAAGGAGCAGCGTGAGCATAGTTGGGCCAAGAAGGAACACCTGGAGGGAGCGGTTGATCTTGGGAATTCTCCATGTCTTCTGAATTTGCACTCTAGAAACTTCAAAGGCTTCAATTTCTGGTTAATAAACCTAGAAGGGATGAAATTACAAGTTTAATTTAATGTAGAATATAAACAAGGATAAAAGAAATAAAGCATTAATAAGTGCCCAAGAAAAGGATAATAAGAAATCTTCTGAATTTTTCGCACTCAGCTATCCTAACCATTCTTTAGGATTGGACATTTTAGAGTTAATATAAAATGCTGATTTAATGGTAATTTTTTTATCAAATGTTAGATAATTTTATTTTTTTATTTTAAATTTTAATTTATTATTTTTTAAAATAAAATAAATGTGATTTATCTTGAAATTTTTGTCTAACTACTAACGAAAAATATTAATTTAAATATTTTCATCCAACTATTATTATAAATTTGATATTGTTAAATTATTATAAATTGATTTATAACAACTATTATTATAAATTTGATATTGTTAAATTATTATAAATTGATTTATAATTTTTATTTTTATAACATAAAATTAATATTTAAAAATTTAAAATAAAAAATTAATGTGTAATATAAAAATTTTGTTAAATTATATATTTAGTTTTTATTTGCAATATTTATTTTTAATTTAAATTTTGTACATAAAAAAGTTTATAACTAAATTTCTTGTGAAAAAATTTGTAATTTAACATGATTAACGGGTGATAATGTGGAAGTAATATATTTTTATTTAAATATATTTTAGTCCTTATAAGTATTATGAACTTTTTAATTTTATCATTATATGTATCATACATTTTCAATTTGATCTTCATATGTAATTTTTTTAATTTAATCCCTATACATAAAAAAATTAGGACAAATTATATTCGTATTTCTTGTATTTTAACTAAATTTTGCCCAATATTCTTACTTTTTTATCATTACAAAAATCATCCCTTAAATGATATTGTTTAGTTATGACGTTAAAAAAAATTTTCAAGACAAAATTATCCTTTTGTTAAAATTTTCATCATCTATTTCTTAAATTGTTTTGAGACAGATTTTAAAGTTGTTACTCACTTTTTGGGCACTAGACATCCCCTTCTAAACATTACACCTTATCCCTTAAATTCATGTCATAAAAAGAGGTTTTGTGACATATTTTAATGTTGTTACTCACTTTTTGGGCACTCTCACTTTTTGGGCACTAGACATTCCCCCTCCCCCCTTTTCTTAACATTACACCTTATCCCTTAAATTCATGTCATAAAAAGAGGTTCTACTAAGTAAGAAAAAAATTCAAATCCATGGACCTTGATCATTGTAATACAACAAAACATAAAAAATAAAAAATAAAAAGCAATGTTATTTCAACCTTACTACTCCATTATATGCTTTTAGCAACATAAATCATACTTTGTGGCATAAATATAAATATATAGGTAAGTTTCTCAAAATTTAATGAAAAGAAAAGAAGCAAATAGACCAATGACTATTTAAATTACCCAAAAAAGGATACACTAAAAATGAGGGTGGAGCTATTTCTGACATATACACATTCATGCCTAGTGGATAGATTGTCTTAAAATATTAGGAAGGGGTATGAGTTGGGATGGAGATGCCGAGGTGGGAGGGAGAATGTGAAGGGAAGGATCAATAAGATGACTATGATTAAAAATAGGAAAAGGAATAGTAAATTAGCTTGATGATCAAAGTTATATGTGATATTATAGAAAGGAAAATATCTTCATAAAAAGAAACATCCTTGGAGATAAAAAAAAGTTTCTTGGTGGCTAGAGCAAAAAGAATATATCCTTTTACACCATTTTTATAGCTAAGAAAAATACAATTCTTGGTTCTATGATCAAGTTTAGATCTATGCCTTTGAAGAGTGGAGGCAAAACATAAAGAGCCAAAAACTCTTAGTTCCTACAAATTAGGAAGAATATCATAAAGAGTCACATATGGACTATAATTCTTTAAAATAGGAGTAAGAGTGCGATTAATAAGATACACAAAATAGAGAATAGAATAAGACCAAAAAGGTTTAGGCAAGTTAACTTGAAACAATAAGGCCCTAAAAACATTTAAAATATGTTGATGTTTTCTTTCAACAATGGAGTTTTGTTATGGAGTCTCAACATAGGTTGTTTGATGAATAACTCCTTCAAGGGCATCAAATTGTTAAATATCAAATTCTTTTCCTTTATCAATTCTAATAGTTTGAACTTTAGCTTGAAATTGAGTTTCACCCAAATGAAAGAAACTTTGTAAGAAAGATCTGACTTCAATTTTAGATTTTAAAAAATGAATCCAAGTACATGAGTGATCATCAATAATGGTGACCAAATAAAACATGGATTAAAGGAAAAGAAAAAAGACCCCAAATATTTGCATGAATTAACTAAAAATTTGCAGTAGAAAAGCCAACACTTACAGGAAAAAGAGATTTCTTATGTTTAGCAAAGTGACAAATGTCACAAGCTTGTGATTTATTACAGGTTGTGAAACGAAATTAATCTTTGAAAAGAGAAAATATGCTAGCTGAGGGATGGCCAAGCCTATAGTGCCAAAGATTAAAGTTGCCAGAAACTGAATTACATTGAGAAATATAAATAAAAGAATCTTCAATAAAGGGTCTTCAAGGGGCAAGTTCAGTAAAAATGTAAAAACCTCCTACTAGCTTAGTTACACCAATCATCTTAGAGGAAGTGATATCCTGGATGAAACAAATATTTGTCATGAAGATGAGTTTACAAGAGAGATTAAAAGTTAATTTGGTAACATATATGATATTAAAATGGAAAATGATTTGTCATGAAGTAGTAAAACAACTGTCATCAAGTAAGGTAACAATAATAGGAGGAATCTGTTTATAAGAGAAAAAGTATGAGAGAGAGAGAAAGGTAGAGATACGATCAGTAACACTTGTGTCAAGGATCCACTTAGTGATAGAAGAATTACTATTAGATGAACGGATGATGCAAGAATTAATTTTTGTAAACTCTTTTGCAGAAGTATGATCATGTTGGGCTAGAAGATCCAAAATACTGTTATATTGTACATAAGTAAGACCAAATGTTGGCTCAATTGGTGTTATAACTTGGGAGGTGGGCTTTGTGGATTCTAGTAAGAGCATGTTGGCATTGCCAGTCGTATATTTGGGATTCTTGAATTTAAAATTGGGTAGAAAACCATGTTTTTTATAATAGGCAATTATTATGTCAACCATAATAAGAACAAGTTTTCTTAAATAGAGACTTAAAATTAGAGGAATATTTCTTAACAACAGGAAAAGACATTACAGTACTTAACAGAGTCTTGAGATTAACGTGTTCAACTGTAAATTAACGCTTTTGCTACGAAATTAAGGCAAATACTTGGGTAGTACTAAGAAGGGGATCCATGAGCATAATCTAAAAATGAACACTTGAATAAATGCTCATCAAGACCTCTAAAAAATATAGTAACTTAATCAAAGTTTGGGTTAGCCTTGATTTTTAACAGAATATCATAAGTATAGTGAGGATTATAGGTGCAAGAAGAAATAAGTTTCAAGATTTCTAATTCACCCCAAAGAGTTTTCATAGCAATATAGTATTTCGTGATAGAAGGATCACCTTACTTTAAACTATAGATGTCTTCTTAAGGTTTTGAGATGCGAAACAAGTTAGCTTGGGAATTTTATTCTCATAATTCTTCCTAAACATCTTCAACTTTATCTCTCCAAATAATGGATTAAGCAATTTTAGGATTCATGGTTTGATCAAAAAGCTTAGGCCAAGGACATTACATCATTGTCAAGAGGTAAAAATAGGACGATCCATTGTAGCGGCTAGAACCATTCCATCAAGAAATACAACTTTGTTTTTTTGTGAAAAGACTCGTCATCATGGCCTAGGACCAACTATGATAAGTCGTATCTGATAAGAGAGGAGAAACAAGAATAGTGGGGGGACTTTCATTAGGATGAATGTAAAGGAGGTTGGAAGCATCTTGAGTGTCTTGGATGGAATAAAGGTAAGAGGGAGCCATAAGGACGACAAGGTAAAGAGGAAACACAATAAGAAGGAGAAAACAAGTGATAGTACAACAGAAAATGAACATAAACAGGATGCAAAAAAGAGAATAAGATTAATTATTATTAAGAGCATATGACCTTTATATAGGAAAGTATAAGGAAAAAAGAATAATAATGGAAAAATTATTAACTAATTAAAATAATAGAAACATAACAAAAAAAACTACATAACTGAATAATATACATTTGTACTTGGTGGGTATAGTAATAGCTTTGCAAAGAAATAAGCTAAATATAAACTTTGAGAACTTTCATTTGACTTTGAAAAAAATGTCAATGATAAATCACTATTTTATTGATTTATCTGTGAAAAATTAGTTATAATTATTATATAATAAATGATTATTTATCGTAATTTCATCTAATTTTTCTTATTTTTACAAAAATGGTTATGCAAGGAGAGAATTAGAAAACAAGTGAATTTTAGCCCAAAAATAAGACAAAAAGGCACAAAGATATGAAAGATCGGGAAAGGACAAAGTACTCCTTGAAGAAAGACAACACAGTCGTACTAGTTGAGCATACCTTCACAACATAGCAAGAATTCTGACATGGTCATATACGCGTGAGCATGGTTGTGCTAACATTAAATCAGGATGATCAAATATACAATTAAACCTAAATTGTACCATGAAAAAAATATTTTTTCGATTTCAAAAAAGGAATTCTAACTAAAAAAGTTGTAAGTAAGTATTGCTGATAATTAACAATCATAATTATATAAAACTAAATGAACAGCTTAAAAGCATGGTAGCTTTAGAATGTCTAAATTTGAATTTTTATATTTATTTATTTTTTGAAAAATATTTTTTTTTATACAAAACAACAATTTTAATTAATTGGGAAGTAAAATCTACTTTTGTAATCTTCAAATGTTGGGGTTTTAGTTAAAAAAGCATATCATGCTCAAATAATGGATAAAAAAAGTTAAGGTCTATGAAAAATAATTTTTTTCTCTATATAAAATAAATTGATCCAAACAAGAGAAAGAATTTCCTTCTATCCTTTTTCCTATCCCTAATTCTTTCCCTATTCCTCTCATCTAAAAAAATGCTTAATTTTCTAATACTTTACTTTGACTCATGTTCCTTATCTTACTTAGGTCTTAGTTTCCACAACAGAAAATATGTAGCCCTTTTTTTCACATTCCTCAAACTTTAAGAACTATGAAAAAAAAAAACAAATTCATGACAAAATGTGAGGTGATGGTCTTAAGTACCTCAATATTTATAAAAAAAAGAAAAAACTCATAAAATTTTATAAGAAAAACTTTCCCAAATTCTTCAATCATTTCATCCCTAAATCAAACAACCAAAATAGCAATCAATCAACACTTATTCAAACTTTTTAAAAAGTAGAAAAAGGGAAAAAAGTGAGAAATAAGTTGATGACTTTTTCAAAATATGTGGTTGGATTCAATGTTGTTTATAAAAGCTTTAATTTTGACCTATTTAAAGATTTTAGAAAATTCCACAAAAAAATTTAAAAGTAGACATCATCTATATTAAAAACTCCCATATTTTGAACATTTTTTAGTGGGAAATAAAATGATTTAAAATAGAGATTAAGAATAAGAAAAATCAAAATGTTTTGTTGTATGTCCTTAACTTAGCACGAGAGCCGCCTTAGATGCAATACTCCTTAACTTTCCAATTATACTCAAGGAAAAGGCGCCTTAGGTGATATCAATCATATGTATTATGACACTGTAGAAAGGGGCAATGGAAAAATCTAAGGGTAAGCTCATTATTACAACCTAAATAACGACGAGATGAATATTTCATAAAAAAATAATTAAAATTCATAAAAATATAAAGCCATGACTAAATGTTATTTTTAAAAGAAAATTTTGGAAAAATCCTAAATAACTTTAGGTTTGGAAGTCAGTTACGAATAGGGAAGATGTAAACTTCTTATTCACCCGTCTCGAACAACGATACCCAAAGTTAAATGTATAGTTTTAAAATAATTTCGAATAAACAATTATTTGATCCTTTCTAATATGAAAATTAAACTTAAAAATAATTTATATACATGAATTTTATATATATGAAAGAATAAAATAAAATATATACAAAAAATAGTCTAATAGAATTTTTTGTATATATACAAACCTTGAGTTTATTCATTATTAGATAATATTTAAAATGATAGATTAAAATAAATTGATCACTTTTAAAACAAATTTTTAAAATTAAAAATTAAATGTAAATTTTATTTCAAAACTAAAAATTAAAACTGATTTTAGTTTTTAAAGATTTGAAAACTAAAAATCATTCCAAGTTTAAAAAGTTGACCAAAGTTAAAGTGGTTTTTAGCATTTTTATACTGCACTTAAAATTAGACTAATTAGGTGCTAGACTAATTCAGAATCAAACATAATTAAAAGTTATAAACCTAAGAAAAGCTGAGATTGAACTTGAGAGAGAAGAATTCTTAACTATATGGCAAGAAAGAGTGGGACGATGTATGAAATGAGTGAACCTTTGATTCTCCAGTAAGAGAGAGGATCTTGCTATGTGCTTTTAGATTCCCTTATGCCCAATGGTTTTGGTATATTGTATGATGATAATCCTCAATGTTTGCGCTGGGCATCAACAATTAGAAGCCTTGAGTGTGTGGCCTTTTAAGAGAGAGTGAATAATAATATGGGTTGTTGAAAGTTGAATAGTTGAACAAGACCAAATGTATATGTTATAGGAAGTATCCGAAATCTAGGAGAGAGAGGAAGTGTGGTTGATTTGGTTGGTTCATTTTTTGTCCTCCATGAAGTAAGGGAGAAACGATAAATTTTCGGGCATGAGCATGAATATCCTCTAGCAAGTGATGGATACGTCGCAGTTGCCGAGGATCCCAGTTGCAAAGTCATTGGACCTATTGGACCTCGTACATTTGAAAAGGATTTAGGTACTTTTTTATAATCTAGAAACTAGCAAGCCCAATATGTAAAGGATTTGAGCCAAATTTTCTAGTATTTTAGCTTATATATTTTGGGCTTTCTTTGGCCCAATTTGAGGCTGCATTAGGGATGGAAGAAGGCACCATTATTAGGCTGAAATCCAAGCCCAATTTGAATTCAAATATGTCCCCTCCTTCCCTTCAATTTTCCTATACAAAGGCATCAATTGTGTAATTTTCAACACTTAGTTCATTTTAAATGAAATTGTGAGTTTCCACTCCAATTTTTTTAGAGAAATTTTCTCCTTATGCTTCCTCTAGAACCAGACTTGGGGTTGAGGATCCTCCTTATCCAAGGTTGCCCATGGTGAAGGATAAGAAGCTCATCCTCCACAAGAGGTGGCGCTTCCAAGTCAAGGCATAACTTTATCATAATTTCACTTCCATTCTCCATCAAATTGAATCCTCGATTGATCTAGAAGAACCACGTTCTTCCACATCTGCATCAACTGGTATCATAGCTCTATTAATGGAGGTGAGATCCAACCTTTAATTTATTTACAATTTCATATTCTATTCGTTCTTTCGAGTTCATCATCTTCTCCTTTTTACTTTTTCACTTTTGATAAGGCAAAAAAGCTTCGATTTATGTGATTCTTTTTGCGTTAGATTCGTCTTTCTTTCTAGTTTCTAGTATTGTTTTCTTTAATTGGTTAAGTATTGAATATGTGATCGCCGATTTAATGGAGTATATTTATTCTAGCACGTGAATGCACCTAGCTTGAGTAAAGTGAGCATAACTTGCTTAATTCTGGTCTCATTTGGACGAAATTTGTTTTTGATTACTTGATCTCGTCTTATCCTTTAGTTAATTGGTGTGGATTTCACAGATCTTTAAAAAAAGACTTCAAAAATAATTTAAAATTTGAATCCAATTTTAGGGCTAAAAACTAAGTGATCTTGAGTTTATCCTTTCAATCCGAATTTTTTTGAACTTGTCTAGTTTTGATTCATTATGTTTTCATCCTTCTATATATGTTATTCTAAGTTGAATGTTGTATGGTTTGTTTATTTCAATTTTCAATGAGATGCATGACCATATGCATCCAATCTAATGTTAACTAGGCTTGAATCATGTATGCTGACTAAGCTCTTGCTTAAGTGTAAGCTTAATTAAAATCTTAAACAACATTAAAAGACACTTAAACACCTCTAGAACTTCTATGACCTAAGCTAAATAAGGAGACAAATTGTAAAAATATACTTAACTTAGAATTACCCTACCTTTGCAAGGAAGAGTGCAAATGCACTAGTTGGACTATAGGACTTTGGACCGTGAAAAAAGAAGCCTATTATGACACCCTTTTCTATTAACCATATAAAGTGGTTATTTGTGTAACCAATACAAAAACATACCATTGTTATTTTAATACCTATTCGTCATATAATCATCCCACAAGTATAATAAAACATTAACCACATATAAATACATGCATATGTATAAGAGAGTGTTCAACATATCACTTATTTACATACTTCTTCGATATTTAAGAAAAACGGGATAAGGGATTTTAGAAACCTAATGGATCACTAAGGGTCACTAACAGAACACACACACACACACACACACACATATATATATATATATATATATATATATATATATATATGTATGTATGTATGTATGTATGTATGTATGTATGTATGTATGTATGTATGTATGTATGTATGTATGTATGTATGCATATATATAACACAAACATATTCTTTAGTGTCTGATAAGCATAAATTTCATAAATAATTATCTCTCACTTTTATCTCATTAAGACTTCTTATATGTTCAATTAAGTGGTCTTTGTCATATTTTATGAGTTTAGGTTCATATGAAGTTTAATTGAATTTCTTTGCTTACCCGATTAAAATGACACTATTATGGTATTTTGAGCATAATAGGAGTTTTAGACATCCAAAAATCATAAAATCTGTCTTGAATGAAAGATTAAAGAAGTGTCCATAGTTACAAAGCAAGATCAGACTCTAAATGGGATGTTTAGGATTCCGAAATTTTCTCAAAAGATGAGATAGTGTTGTTGACGTGGAATTTGAACAGTGTGCAAAGATCCGGCCATATCTTGAGATATAGAAGTCATATTGAGATGAAATCAAATTTGTTGGACAGCTAAGATCCGGGGCTACAACTTTTGTTCAGAAGTCAAGCTCTAATTCGGACATGTGAACATCCAAAATTGCGGTGCAAGAAAGTAAAAATTGTTGTGCTCATTGGTGGCAAAAATTCAAAAGTGTTTTGCATTTTCAACAAAGCCCATGTGAAAGCAATAAAAGGGTAGAAAAGTAATATCCTAGTTGGTAACTTTATGAAGATGATGCCTCAAAAATCCTCTATAAATAGAAAGGTTTACAAGAGGAGAAACACACCATTTTGGAGATTAACTCCAATACCATTTTCCATCTTTCTTTCTTTCTTGTTAGTTTGCCTCCTACATGGAAGGCTTAGGTTTTCTTTCTTGTTAGTTTGCCTCCTACATGGAAGGCTTAGGATTTATTTGTTGTTAGTTGCCTCCTACATGGAAGGCTTAGGATTTATTTGTTGTTAGTTTGCCTCTTTCTTTGTTGTTAGTTTGCCTCCTTCATGGAAGGCTAGGTTCGTAGTTTCAATTCAAGGATTCAAGCTATTTTCATTTTAACTTTAAGGTCTTGATCTTTATTTACATGCTTATTGAGTGATTTCTACTCTGCTTTACTATATTCTTCAATTTTATTCTTTTAATCAAAGTTTGATCGGTTGACGTATTTTGATTAATGTATAATTGATTTATAATTGGTTTTTGATTGGTAAATCATTTTCCAAAAGTTTGAAGAGTAGAAATTAAGTAATTGAATTGAAGGTTTTCATTTTATTACTTACTTCAACTGAATTCTGATTGTGAAATTGGTTTAGATAAAAGATTAAGTGGTTACTAAATCTTGTTGATCATAATCAATTAAATTCTGAGAGGTTTCTCAGTAGAGAATTCAAGGATCATTCTAGGGGTTCCAGATGATCCTAGGTTGATAAACACAATGCATGATTTTAGTGATCAATGATTAGTTAAGAAAATAGCCTCTGAATTCCTTGAGTTGATAATTGTTAAGTCCAATTAATTTTATTCTATATTTTGTATTTAGAACTCAACATCGCATCTTTACAAAAACCCCCTTGTTCTAATTTTCTCCTTATTTGCTTAAGAATTTGAAATGGTCTTTGGGAGATGACCTAGGTTGCACCTTATACTATACCAATAGTTTGGGGAAATCTAGAAATTATTTTTGCGCATTTGCGACGAGCGTGTCAAAAATTTGGCGCCGTTGCCGGGGACCATTTTAGTTTCCTAGGCTCATTTAGGAGTTTGTATAAAAATTTTAATTTTTCTAACAATTTTTTTTTACTTTAGGTATATATTCTTGGATTTTCTGTATGAATTCACCTTTTTGTGTATGACCCGATCCAATCCTGAAAATTTATATGCATATGATCCTAAGATTGATAGAACATTCCACCATTTGAAAAGAGCACATAGAAGGCATTCATTCAGTAATAACCAAGAAAGTAACAGTAGTGATTTTTCATCTTTAAATTTTGATAGTTTCAAATATTCTGCTAAGAACATGGCTGATAGAACCCTAAAAGAATTAGTTGCACCTGATGTTGGTTATCAACCGTTGTGTATTCAATACCCTGATGTTGATGCACCATTTGAACTAAAGTCTGGATTAATACATTTGCTACCTAAGTTTCATGGCCTTGCAGGTGAAGACCCTCATAAACATTTGAAGGAATTTCACATTGTGTGTTCCACAATGCGGCCACAAGGAATTCCTGAAGATCATATCAAGTTGAAGGCATTTCCTTTCTCCTTAAATGATGGAGCTAAGGACTGGTTGTACTATCTACATCCAACATCTGTTACAAGCTGGAATGATATGAAGAGATTATTCTTGGAGAAATTCTTCCCCGCATCCAGAACAGCAGCTATCAGAAAAGAGATTTGTGGCATCAGACAGAACTCCCAAGAAACTCTCTATGAGTATTAGGAGAGATTCAAGAAACTATGCGCCACTTGTCCACACCATCAAATCAGTGATCAATTACTGATTCAGTATTTCTATGAAGGACTCATGCCAATGGACAGAAGCATGGTTGATGCAGCTAGTGGTGGAGCACTTATGGACAAAACTCCTACAGCAGCTCGAGATTTGATTGCCAACATGGCAGAAAATTCTCAGCAATTCAATTCTTGAACTAATTCCTTGTCTAAAGGAGTCCATGAAATGACCACTAAGACAGACCATACACGATGGGAGAACAAAATTGAAGAACTAACCTCCATCGTAAGACAGTTGGCCATCGGACAACAACAGCAACTTAATGTTGTTGACAAAACCAAAACATGTGGCATCTGCACTTCTGCAGATCATCCTACTGATGCATGCCCAACATTGCAAGAAAGTGAGACACCTGAGGCTGCAGTAAATGGTATTTTTGGCACAGGACAACAATATAGGCCTCCTCAACATTATCAGCAACAAAAGTTTGAACCACCTTCTGGAACATACAATCCTAGTCGGAGAAACCATTCTAACTTGAGATATGGTCCTCCACAACAACAAAGGATTCAAACATCTGACTCCCAAAATAAATACCAACCACCGCCATTCAAACAACAACAATAGCATATGCAGCAATCTGTACCCTCTAATGCTTCTGAACCCTCTCTTGATGATTTGATGAAGCAATTAGCTACCAGTAATCTTCAGTTTCAACAAAATGTAAGTTCTACCATTCAGGATTTACAAACTCAAATTGGGCAGTTGGCTACCACTGTCAACCAATTGAAATCTCAAGGTTCTGGTCAACTACCTTCTCAACCTGTCATAAATCCCAAAAGCGTGAATGCCATGACCTTGAGAAGTGGGAAGAAAGTGCAGACAGACCCTACAATTTTAAAGCAACAAAGCTTCAATAAGACTAATCCACACCAAAAAGAAGCATTTATCTCTACACCTGGAGATATCTCTGATGAGCCATCTGAATCAGAGGGAAAGTCTGATGAAAAAAGTACACCAGCCTTCGATAAGACATCGAATGATCAACAAAAAGAAGCTTGCCATAAATGATCTGCACTTGAAGCATCTGATGAGACAAAAACCCCAAATTGTGCTGATTAGAAGGTATCTTTACCTTTTCCAAATAGAATGGTCCAATCCAAGCCCAATGTTCATGCCGAATTGGATAAGGAGCTTCTAGATACTTTCAGGAAAGTGGAAGTCAACATACCACTTCTAGATGCTATCAAGCAAATTCCCAAATATGCCAAATTTCTAAAAGATTTGTGCACGCATAAGAGAAGACTCAAAGGGGATGAGAAGATTAGTGTGGGACGCAATGTTTCTGCCTTAATTCAACCCAGCCTCCCTCAGAAATGTAAAGATCCAGGAACTTTCACCATTCCTTGCACAATAGGAAATTCTACATTTGGTGATGCATTACTGGATCTAGGTGCTTCTATTAATGTTATGCCCTCATCAGTTTATAAATCTTTGAATCTGGGAGAACTGAAGCCAACTGGTGTGGTGATTCAATTAGCCAACAGAAGTACAACACATCCAGCCGGAGTACTTGAAGATGTGCTAGTTCAAGTGAATAAGCTGATCTTTCCAGCTGACTTCTACATTTTGGATATGGAAGATGAGTCATCCATCAATAGAGCAACCTTGATCCTAGGGAGACCTTTCCTCAAAACTGCAAAAACAAAGATAGATGTGCATACGGGGACTCTTTCTATGGAATTTGGAGATGATATCATCCAATTCAACATATTTGAAGCCATGAAGCATCCCATAGAGAATCATTCACTCTTTCAACTTGATGCCATTGACCTTCTTGCGAATGATTATTCTATTAACAATCTACTTTTTGAATTTTTTTATTTTGATTTAGATTACTTAGATGATTTTACTTGCACATTTGATGAATTTGATCCATGTATTGTGTGTTCCAGGATTAATGCTGCAGACCAAACTTCGTTGAAAGATGACATGTTAGATGCAAGTGTTGCAGACATTTCAATCTCAGATAGATCCCTTCCTTCCATAATACAACCACCTCCTTTGGAGTTGAAACCTTTGCCTGAACATCTAAAGTATGCTTATTTGGGGGAAAATGAGAAGCTTCCTATCATTGTAGCAAAGAACCTTCTACCACAACAGGAAGAAAGGTTGCTGCAAACCTTAAAAAGCCATAAACAAGCAATTGGATGGACTTTGGCTGATATTCCAGGCATTAGCCCATCTACTTGTATGCATAGGATATTGCTGGAGGAAAACACCAGACCTGTTAGACAACCACAAAGGCGTTTGAATCCAACCATCCTAGATGTGGTAAAGAAGGAAGTAGGTAAGCTTTTAGCAGCTGGTATCATCTATCCCATCTCAGACAGTGATTGGGTAAGCCCGGTGCAAGTAGTTCCTAAGAAGACTGGCATGACTGTAGTCAAAAATCACAATGATGAACTAATCCCTACCAGAATACAAAACAGTTGGAGAGTGTGCATAGATTATAGGAAGCTTAACCTAGCTACTCGCAAGGATCACTTCCCTTTGCCCTTCATAGACCAAATTTTGGAAAGATTAGCAGGAAAATCTCACTATTGCTTTCTAGATGGCTTTTCAGGTTATTTTCAAATACATATAGCTCCAGAAGACCAGCATAAGACCACCTTCACTTGTCCTTTTGGTACTTTTGCCTATCGAAGGATGCCCTTTGGTTTATGCAACGCCCCTGGAACCTTTCAAAGATGCATGGTAAGAATTTTCTCTGATCTCTTAGAAAGTTGCATGGAAGTGTTTATGGATGACTTCACTGTATATGGTTCTTCTTTTGATTCATGCTTAGAAAGCCTCTCTAAAGTTTTGGACAGATGCATTGAGACTAACCTGGTTTTGAATTTTGAAAAATGTCATTTCATGGTAACAGAAGGTATAGTCTTAGGACACTTGGTATCTAGAAAAGGTTTAGAGGTTGATAAGGCCAAGATAGACATTATTACTTCTCTACCTTACCCCACTTCTGTGCGAGAAGTACGTTCTTTACTTGGTCATGCAGGTTTTTACAGAAGATTCATCAAGGATTTTAGCAAGATTGCACAACCTCTTTCTAAACTACTACAAAAAGATACCAAATTTGTGTTTGATCAAGCATGCAAGGATTCATTTGATGAACTAAAGAAGCGGTTGACAACCACTCCCATCATTCAACCACCTAATTGGACGCTTCCAATTGAATTAATGTGTGATGCATCTAATTATGCCCTTGGTGCTGTACTGTCTCAAAGAGTTAGCAAGAGATCTCATGTCATTGCATATGCCTCTCGCACACTGGATGCAACCCAATCCAATTACACAACAACTGAGAAAGAGCTTTTGGCAATTGTGTTTGCATTAGATAAATTTCGCTCCTATTTGCTTGGATCTAAAGTTATTGTCTTCTCTGACCATGCAGCTTTGAAATACTTGCTTAAGAAGGCAGATGCTAAGCCAAGACTGATTCGCTGGATGCTTTTGTTGCAAGAATTTGATTTAGAGATTAAAGACAAGAGTGGTGCAGAGAACCTTGTTGCAGATCATTTAAGTCGGATCCAGCAACCTTGTGAAGAAACTTCAATTGCAGATTCATTCCCAGAAGAGCATCTTTATCATTTGCACGAGAAGGATCCTTTGTATGCAGATTTGGTAAACTATCTGGTTGCTAAAGAAATACCCAAAAACTTCACCAAATCGCAAATTGCCAAGTTGAAAAGTGATGCCAAACACTACATATGGGATGAACCATACCTTTGGAAGACATGTAGTGATCAAACCATTAGAAGATGTGTTCCAGGTCATGAAGTTCAGTCTGTACTTACCTTTTGCCATTCCCTAGCTTGTGGTGGACACTTTGGGCCACAACGAACAGCTAGAAAAGTGCTAGACTCAGGCTTTTATTGGCCTACAATATTTCGTGATGCACACAGATTATGCATAACTTGTGAGCAGTGCCAAAGAATAGGGAGTATTTCGCGCAGAAATGAGATGCCCCAACAACCACTTCTCTTTTGTGAGGTATTTGATGTATGGGGTATAGACTTTATGGGTCCATTCCTTGTCTCCTTTGGCTTTGTTTACATTCTGCTAGCTGTTGATTATGTTTCAAAATGGGTGGAGGCAAAAGCCACTCGTACTGATGATGCTCGAGTTGTTGCAGATTTTATCAGGTCTAACATTTTTAGCAGGTTTGGCATTCCTAGAGCTCTAATTAGTGACCAAGGTACTCATTTTTGCAACCGCACAATGGAAGCCCTACTCCGCAAATATGGAGTCACGCATAAAGTCTCCACCCCATATCATCCTCAAACAAATGGTCAAGCTGAAGTTTCTAATCGAGAGATCAAGAAAATCTTAGAGAAAACAGTTCAGCCTAACAAGAAGGATTGGAGCTTGCGCCTTGTTGATGCATTATGGGCATATAGGACAGCTTACAAGTCACTCATTGGCATGTCTCCCTATAGGATTATCTTTGGTAAAGCATGTCATCTTCCAGTTGAATTAGAGCATAGAGCATTTTGGGCGGTAAAGAAATGCAACATGGATCTAGACCAAGCAGGAATCCATAGGAAGCTTCAATTACAGGAACTTGAAGAAATTCGATTGGAAGCATACGAAAACTCCAAAATTTACAAAGAAAAGGTCAAAGCTCTTCATGACAAAAAGTTGGCAAGAAAGGAGTTTTCCGTTGGACAAAAAGTTCCCCTTTTCAATTCTCGGCTAAAGCTTATGCCTGGTAAGCTACGCTCTAGATGGTTAGGACCATTTGTAGTTACTAATGTTTTTCCTTATGGTGAAGTGGAAATAAAAAATGAGGTAACTGAAAAAATCTTCAAGATGAATGGACATCGTCTTAAACCATTTTTCGAAGGTTTTCAAAAGCACCGGTAGAAGAAGTGCATTTGCACAATGCCACATACTTGCAATAAATTCAAGAGAAGTCTCTCTCTCTCTCTCTCTCTCTTTCTCTTTCTCTCTTTCTCTCTCTCTCTCTTTCTCTCTCTCCCTCTCTCACATTCCTCACTTATAAGTTTCAACTAATCTCTCAACTTCCTTCTTCACCTCTTAAATCATCCCAACTATTACACTACATTGAGCTTGCAGGAATAATAACTTGAGTGTTTTAAGAAAAAAATGGAGAAAGCTCTCACCAGGATCAAAATTTTTGTTCCCTACTCTCCCCAGAAATTTTCTTAAAGACATTTACAATTGCAGACTTGAACGATTGAGGGCATTAACACTCTTAGGCCTTCCAGAAGATGCCCGTTGGATCATTGAGGCTAAGGTACGTTTAGCAGGTGAATTTCAAGAATCATTTGTTAAAAACATGCCAGGTATGGGAAGAAGTTCCTATGCAAAGAAGAGAAGGGAAAAAGAATTGGAGTTTGCTACAGGTGGGCAAGATGGACCTGTAACACAAGATGCAAGAACCCTGGAATGGTTTCAAGAAATCGAGAGGACAAAATTCAATTCATAAAGGATGGACTGAGTAAGGAGTCATTGGATGATATCATTCAGACTCTTGAGACGCATCCTAGTGGGCATGTACAAGGAGTCCTTCTTGATTTGTTTGAACTGTTCCGTAAGGAAAAGGCACGTTATAGTCTTGGGAATCTGACTTTAAAAGACCCTGTTGTCAGTTTACAAGAAAACTGAATGGGAAGCACATCCTCGACTCTTAGAAGGCGTTTCAGCCGTTACTGGATGTAAAACCAGAGGAAGATGTGAGCCACAATCACAACTACTGTTTATTCTCATGCGTGTATGTTTGTCATTTACATTGTCTTTTCAAATTATTAGGCCACCATTTTTTTTGAAATTTTCACCCCTGCTTAAAGTCTTTCCCCTCTGACATTCACCTTTTCCTTGAACAAAAAATTCAAACTTTTGCTACAAAAATTCAAACTTTTGCAACAAAAATTCAAACTTTTGCTACCAAATCCTGATCCCGCACTATTCAAGCGATCTCCTTGTCTGATATTGAGTCCCTATAAATTATCAACCTCTATGACATATTTTTTCAAAAAAAAAAAGACAAACACCGTATATGGATAGGATCAATACTATCTGTGTTTTTGGTGGGTCTAGACCTCAAAGTTAAAATGAAAATAGCTTGAATCCTTGAACTGAAACTACAAACCTAGCCTTCCATGAAGGAGGCAAACTAACAACAAAGAAAGAGGCAAACTAATAACAAATAAATCCTAAGCCTTCCATGTACGAGGAAACTAACAACAAATAAATCCTAAGCCTTCCATGTAGGAGGAAAACTAACAAGAAAGAAAACCAAAGTCTTCCATGAAGGAGGCAAAACTAACAAGAAAGAAAGAAAGAAAGAAAGAAAGAAAGAAAGAAAGAAAGAAAATGGTATTGGAGTTAATCTCCAAAATGGGGTGTTTCTCCTCTTGTAAACCCTTCTATTTATAGAGGATTTTTGAGGCATCATCTTCAGAAAGTCACCAACTAGGATATTACTTTTCTACCCTTTTATTGCTTTCACATGGGCTTTGTTGAAAATGCAAAACACTTTTGAATTTTAGCCACCAATGAGCACAACAATTTTTACTTTCTTGCACCGTAATTTCGGATGTTCACATGTCCGAATTAGAGCTTGACTTCTGAACAAAAGTTGTAGCCCCGGATCTTAGCTGTCCAAAAAATTTGATTTCATCTCAATATGACTTCTATATCTCAAGATATGGCCGGATCTTTGCACACTGTTCAAATTCCACGTCAGCAACACTATCTCATCTTTTGAGAAAATTTCGGAGTCCTAAACATCCCATTTAGAGTCTGCTCTTGCTTTGTAACTATGGACACTTCTTTAAGCTTTCATTCAAGACAGATTTCATGATTTTTGGATGTCTAAAACTCCTATTATGCTCAAAATACTATGATAGTGTCATTTTAATCGGGTAAGCAAAGAAATTCAATTAAACTTCATATGAACCCAAACTCATAAAATATGACAAAGACCACTTAATTGAACATATAAGAAATCTTAATGAGATAAAAGTGAGAGATAATTATTTATGAAATCTATGCTTATCACCCTTTATTTTTGGAAACATTGGAACATTATGAGATAAATTCTAGAAAAAATATTTTAATTAACATAAAATAATTTCTATGCTATAATAATTTTTCCAGAATTTTTTTCTATCTCATTTTCTATAAAATCTTCATCAACCTGTATAAGCTCTAATTGGTCTCAAATGAACCATTTTTGAAGCATTACTTTCTTAAAATAAAATTTATATAAAATTTATAAAAATTAATATAAGTGATTTTTGTCAAAAGAAGCTACTTTCAATTCCCTCTTCTTATATTTATAAAAATTCCACCTTCCTTTTGTACTAAACATACGCGAAATTACCAAATATATGACTTTTGGGGATCTTCTTTCCTACGCTTAAAATTTATAAGAAAATATACTAATAAAATTGGTATAAGATGACTTTATTAATTTCTAAAATTTCTAATTTGTCTCTATAAAAATGTCAAATAACTCTAACTGTAAAGACTGTGCTAAAAGTTTACAAGGACAAAAATTTAAGGGTGTTACACCTATGCAAATACTATTGGAGGATTGTGAATTCTGGACTTGAATCAAGAAATAGACAAAAAATAAAAATAAAAGGGCAAGAAAATACAAAAACACTTAAAGAAAAAGTAAACAAAAACAAAAGAAAAGAACAAGTAAAACACATAGGAAAAAGGCATGTGCATGAGGTCCATTATTTAAATGAAGTATACTTATGTATTCATGAATTCATGTTCGATCATAGGGTTTCCAAATTAGGTCTTAATACTTAGTTTATGTGTGATTCATATAACATGGCTGAATAACATTCATCCTTTGCATGAGTATGTGCATGCTTCTCCTAGGTTTCTAGGATTCCTTTTATGAGTTTTCCTTTAATCTTAATTTTAATTCTAGTTTGTCTAATTTCTTAACTTCTTTTGTCTTACTTAAATTCCTTTTTAGTATATTATTCTTGTGCTTACCTTTTCTTGATTGTTTATAAAATTCCTGTACTTTTATCACTTATCACCTACATTTACATGAGCATTCCTTCACCACCTTATTGACACCAAGCATCGTGAGCTTGAGTTGAGTTATTCCTTAGCCTCAAGTTTGGTTTGGAGGTTCTTTCTTTAGATTGAAGTGGTGTAAAATGGCTGGTTTCATGGTGAGGATATTAGAGGGAGA
The DNA here is from genome assembly GCA_037954105.1 of Canavalia gladiata. NCBI lineage: Eukaryota > Viridiplantae > Streptophyta > Magnoliopsida > Fabales > Fabaceae > Canavalia > Canavalia gladiata. The sequence goes on from CM075660.1 coordinate 44,629,177, forward strand.
GAGTGGAAAGACTTGGTGAGGTTTACTTGGTTTTTGGCTTAATTTTCTAACACTAACCAAGTGGAGCAATAAGTATCCTTTTTGTGTGCATAATTTTGTAGGTACTTTGGGGAGGTCTAAGTATAAGGAAAGGTTACCAAGAAGCTCAAGGAGAAAAGACTTGAAAACTTAGACTCTAAGACTAAATTGAAGACTTTGACTTAAGGCCAAAGTGAAGGAGAATTGTAACATTAAACATTTAGTTTTAAACTTATAAATTTTAAGTTTGATTTGAATTGCAAATCCTAGTGTCTTGCAGTAAGATTTCCTTTTTGTGTAATTCATATTTTTCTTTTACAATTTGTTTGTAAGAAGGACTTTGGACTTTGCACCTTGGTGTAGGATACTCACCTAAGGTCAAGTTATAGCTTTTTATATGATTATGTACCATAGAACATAGGCTGTGTGCTAAATGTTACTTTCATTTTGTAGAATCATCTTGTGTAGCACTAACCTTTATCTTCTTTTGCAAGATCAAGAGAGTTAGGTAAATTACTTAACCCTTGTGTGTTTGTATGTACCTTAGAGTGTAGATCGTGTGCTAAGTGTTTTGAGTGGAGTGATTTGCTTTATTAATATAAGCAATCCAGGTGTGGAGAGGTATTTTCCTACTTTGCAAATGAGTACCCATGAATTATCTCTTAAAAGCCAAATAAAAGTTGACCAATATACTAGAAAGGATTTTTCAAACCCAAACAAAGTCGATAGAGCAAAGACTAGATCATCTAGAAAAAAAAGTCTAAAAAGAAACCAAGAAATCAAAAAATAATTGAAATTAGTGAGTTTAGAAATGAGGATAACTATCACGAGAAGGAGACATCAAGTGAAGATGTCAACTTCTTTAGAGAACACATGAGTCATAGGAAAAGGAGAAGACATTCTCCCTAAAGAGAAATTCCTTTCTCAAGGGATATGTCACCCTCACAAAGGAGGATACTACCCTCCAATAATCATGCACTAATAGTTGAAGGAACTAGGGAACCTTTTAGGCCTAAGACTCATAGGCATAGATTCCATAGGTCTAGGGAGAAAAAGAGTAGGAGTTCCTCTAGTGATAACTTAGATGGTAGAGATTGTAGAGTTGGCCATGGGAATAAAGATCCAAAGGGAAGGGATACCTTAGAGCCCACAAAGCTACCTAAGATTAGAATGCCTAAGTTTCAAGGGGGAACAATCCAGAGGCATACTTATATTGGGAGCTTAAGGTAAAATAAATCTTTGCAAGCCACACCATTAAGGAGAGACATAAGGTGAGATTAGTTTGTCTTAAAATTTAGTGATTATGCCTTAATATGGTAGGATACGCTTAACAAAGAGAGGTTTAGGCCCTTGAGTGAATGGGAAGAAATGAAACACATCATGAGGACAAGACATGTACCTCCCCATTATTTAAGAGAGATCCATAATAGGTTATAAAGGCTCTCTCAAGGTTTAAGAAATGTAGATGAATATTATAAAGAAATGGAAGTCGCAATGATTAGGTCCAATTTGAAAGAAAGTGAGGAAGCCACCATGGCCAAGTTCCTATATGGACTTAGGCATGACATCAGGGATATGGTAGAACTCCACCAATATCTAAGCATAAATATCCTTTACCACCAAGCCTTAAAGATAGAAGTCCTACTTACTAGAAAGGATAAACAAAAATTCATTGCATATAAATAATCTACATAAGACACTTGGAAAGATAGAAAAAGGGATCGAAAAGGTTCTAGCTTTAAACCTAGAGAGTCCAAAGTGTTCAAAGAATCTAAGGGGAAAACTCAAACTTTTCCTCTGGCAAAGAGTCTTAAATTAAGTGTTTCAAGTGTTTGGATAGGGGACACATTGCTTTCCAATTCTCAAATAAGAAAACCATGATCCTTAAGGACAATGGTAATTAGTCATCATTAGAGACCATTGGCTTTTGTTCCTCTTCCTTTTCACCTAATGATGAAGCCTTATAGTATGAATTTGATGGCGATCTCTTAATGGTTAGGATGTTATTGGATAGTGTTTCTAATAGGGAGGAAGAAACTCAGAAAGAGAACATCTTCCATACTAGGTGTTCCATCAAGGGGCACATTGCACCTTAATTATTGATGGGGGTAGCTGCAATGTACCTAGAACTAGGCTAGTTACCATGCTAGGGTTAGCACCCATTCCACATCCTAAGCCATATAAGATTCAATGGCTTAGTGATAATGGACATTTGTTGGTTAATTAATGATAAGTGTCCAATACGACACTTATTTGGTACATATTTTAATATAATTGGAAGCAATTGAAGCATAAAGCACCAACAAAACATGAGAAAATGATAAAAAAAAACTGAGTAACTCATACACAATTTGGAAAATGTAGTTTTAAAGCCTTTTAGGCGTTAAATTCTTATAAATTTGATGTGTTTTAATTTCTGTAGTCTGTCACAGGGTTTCGCGTTGACAACACAATCAGAAATGTGTGGGCACATGAAAATCAGTAAGGAAGTTTTCTGTTATATGCACCGCGTTGGCAACACAAGCACAGCTGCGTTGGACATGTGACACAATAGAACAGCACCTATAAAGGCTTATAACAGAACGAAACAGGGCATCTATCACTCGATTAACCAACTGATCTATCTCTTGAACGTAGGCACGGAGAACAAAGTCGCCGCTCTCCTGGGTGCTGGTTCTGTTCTGGGTGAAAGAGGAACCCTAGGGATGAAGAAGAAAGGCAACCACCGTGAGTCATCATACTCATGACTTCCACCCTCTCCCCTATTTTCTTCTTTTCTCATGATGTGTAACTAGAACTCTGTTAGGGACGGAGGAAGCCATTGCTGAACCTATGTAATCTGGATATATTATATGCATTCAAGATTTTTTTTTTAAATTGATTATTTATCTCTTCGCTTAATGCTTCTATGAATTGGCTCCTTATAGATTGAAACTGAATTCTTCTTTGCAATTAGGAAATTGGATTTAGAATTAGAACTGAGATTTAATAACACAACTGTGAGTTCTCTAGGGATAGAGATTCGTTGTTGTGAAATCATTTGAATTCTTGAACTTACGGCTCACGCTAATTAGGAATTATTAAGGGATTAAAATTCCTAATTCGGGTGAAGTATTGATGAGTCAAGGGATGATCTAATACTACATAGGCAAAGTTTGGTGAAATCACACCTAACGTCCTCTATAAACTGATTTCTCTCACATTCAAATCATATATTGAGTACGGGACAGTTCTAGGTTTACTTTTAATTAGTTTTGTGCATGTTGGAACAATATTCCATTTTAGTTAACAAAACTAGTACTTGTAGTAATTTTATATTTGTGTTGCCTACACACTGAATCATGTTTCCAATGCATTTGTATAACTGAGTTCAATTAGTGGACTAGTGGAATTCAATAGTTGAATGAAATTCCTATGGAGAGGATACTCTTTCTCACTCGTTACTCTGTAAAACGAAAGGTGCACTTGCCTTCATCGAGTTTACACCAACAAGTTTTTGGCGCCGTTGCTGGGGATTTGTTTTTCAATATTGGTAAGTACTATGAATGCCACTAGATTGAGAAACCTTGTTTGATTTGCTGCAAAATTCTATTTTTAATATTGATTCTCTTGTGAGCTTTAATCTTGCGGCTACTCTATCTATGCAGGGTGAAGAAAATCTAGAGCTAACCTTTGAACCTAAAATTGAAAAGCTAGTAAGAAAAAATCGAAAGGAAGCAAGGATACGAAAAACACAACAAGAGCAACAGAGATTGCAAAGGGTTAGCGATGATCACCTTATACACCACTCCATCATGGAGGAACACCAGCTTAACAAGAGAATCACATTGGGAAAGTACGCTGTCCCAAATTCTGCAGGCTGCAGTGCCAACAATTTTGAAATCAAACCAACGCTTCTCCATCTAGTACAGCAGAACCAGTTTGGGGGCAGTGAAGTGGAGGATCCAAACCTCCACCTTCCAATCTTTCTCCAAATATGTGACACAATCAAGATGAATGAAGTTTTGGAAGAAGCAATAAGATTGAGGTTATTCCTATTCTTTTTAAGAGACCTTGTCAAGTATTGACTTTAAACCCAACCAAGAGGGAGCATTACTACATGGGAGGAATTAGTACCCAAATTCCGCATGAAGTACTTCCTTCCCTTTAAATATAACAAGTTGAGAGGAGAGATTTCCTATTTCGACCAAAAAGAAGGAGAGTTGCACTGTGAAGCTTGAGAGCAGTTCAAGGAGCTTCTGAGGAAGTGTCCACACCATGGCTTCTCTGATGTTCACCAGGTTCACATTTTCTACAACGGAGTTAAGCCAGCCATAAGACTTATCATCGATGCTTCCGTCAGAGGATCTCTAAATACCAATACTGCAGAGGAGGCCATGGAACTAATTGAGATAATGGCCTCCAATGAATACCAATCACCTAATAACAGAAACGTACCAAGGAGAGGTGCGCTAGAGTTGGATACGAAAACTGCATTGCTTGCTCAAAATAAATTGATCTCACAGCATTTGGAGGCGTTGACAAAGCAGTTACAGGTTTTTAACATGGGAACCTCACAGCAAACATAAGCCCTGAATTGTGATTTCTATATGGGGGAGCATGGAATTGATGTTGTGACACCGATGTAACAGGAACATCTAGTCAGGAGCAAGTGCACTATATGGGCCATCCACAAAGGTCTAAGTATCCCCCTTTCCCTAACCCTTATAACCCAAATTTCACAAACCAAAATAATCCCTCCAGGAGGAATGGGTACTATACGCAGCAACAATCCTCTCAACAGCAGGGAAGTCAACCTTAGGACAACTCTACAGACCTGGGAAACAAACTCAACCAGTTCATGCAGTCAACCCAAACTTCCATCAAGAATCTGGAAAATCAAGTGGGGTAGCTGTCCAAACAACTCACATAAAGAAATGCTAGGAGCTTTCCCAGTGATACAATAGTGAATCCCAAGGAGCAGTGTAATGCAACCACAACGAGGAGTGGAAAAGTGATAGAACCTTGCCCACTGAAATTGAAAAAGGCTAGAGATAATGCAACTATATAGGCACATTGTGTTGCTAATCCAATGGAACAACCATCTAAAAATGAAGAACAAATACAACTTGGAGGAGATTCAGCAGCAAGTCCACAACCAGCAGCGAAGGAAGACCAGAAGAGGGAATTCCATGAAAAGGCAATAAGAAAAAACAAAAAGCAACTGTTTGAGGAAGGCGTTGCCAACGAGGAAAAGTTTCCGTTGGCAACGCAAAATATCTCAACCCCACAAAGACTAAAAAAACAGTAAGAGGAGAGGAAATTCTCCAAATTCCAGGACATATTCAGGAAACTACAGATTAACATCCCATTAGCTAAAGCGTTGGAAGAAATTCCATCCTATGCGAAGTTCATGAAGGAGTTACTCTCCATAAAGAGAAAACTAAAGGAGGATGAAACTATAGCTCTCACGGAAGAGTGCAATGTCATCATTCAAAGCAAACTCCCTTAGAAGCTGAAGGATCCAGGTTCTTTTGCAATTCCTTACACCATCAGCAACTTGCAGAATGGAAAAGCATTATGCGACCTAGGGGATAGTATTAACTTGATGCCCCTTTCCATAATGAAGAGACTAGAAATAGAGGAGGTGGAGCCTACCATGATGTCCTCCAGCTGGCTGATAGGTCGATCAAATATCCATATGGTGTGGTGGAAGACCTCCTGGTCAAGGTTGACAGATTTATATTCCAAGAAGATTTTGTGGTGTTAGACATGGAGGAAGATGCTGAAATACCACTGATCCTAGGAAGACCATTCCTTGCCATAGGGCGAGCACTTATTGATGTGAAGAAAGGACAACTAATGCTAAGAGTGTAGGATGAAAAGGTAACCTTCAATGTCTTTGAAGCTATGAAACATCCAATTGAACAACCACATTACATGAGGATGGATGTGTTGGCCACACTACCAGTGAACACGTTGGCCACGCTACTGTTAACTCCTCTTGAAAAACAGGATGATGACTCCACTCTTAAAGGAGTACTATGGTAATCTAAAGGCCTGAACCAGGGAAGAGAAAAAGAAAGCCAAGAGGTGGAGGAATGCACATTCGCACTTGAAACTAATCCTTCCATGAAGACAAGCTCACAACCAACTGTAGGCTTACTAAAGGAAGAAGGAAGAGTAGACAGCCCACCGACAGAACTAAAATCGCTTCCATCTCACCTCCGTTATGCATTCTTGGGGGCAAAGAACACATTCCCAGTGACAGTGAGCAATTCCCTAAATGAAGAAGAAGAGGAGAAGCTATTGAGAATTTTAAGAGCTCATAAATCTGCCCTTGGTTGGACTATTTTAGATCTGAAGGGAATAAGTCCATCCTTTTGCATACACAAAATACTAATGGAAGAAGATTTTAAACCTATGGTGCAACCCCAAAGAAGACTCAATCCAACCACGAGAGAGGTTGTGAAGAAGGAAGTCCTTAAAGCTGTTGGATGCAGGTATCATTTACCCAATTTCAGATAGCTCATGGGTCAGCCGAGTCTAGGTTGTGCCTAAGAAGGGAGGAATAACAGTGATCTCAAATGAGAAGAATGAGCTCATTCCTACAAAGGCAGTGACTGGTTGGCGTATATGCATAGACTACAGAAGACTCGATGAATCCACCAGGAAAGACCACTTCCCTCTTCTGTTTATAGACCAGATGCTGGAAAGACTAGCTAGGCATGCCTACTATTGCTTTCTAGATGGATATTCTGGTTACAACCAGATTGTGGTGGATCCAAAGGACCAAGAAAAAACTGCTTTTACTTGTCCTTATGGGATATTCGCGTATTGCCGGATGCCCTTTGGTCTTTGCAACGCACCTGCAACATTTCAAAGGTGCATGTTGGCCATTTTCTCTGACATGGTGGAGAATTTTATTGAGGTCTTCATGGATGACTTCTCGGTCTTTGCTTCCGTCTATGACAACTGCTTGAATAACCTTTCTTGTATGTTAAAAAGGTGTGAAGAGACCAACCTATTACTGAATTAGGAGAAATATCACTTTATGGTACATGAAAGTTTCATCAAGAGGTGTGGAAGTAGATAAAGCCAAGGTTGAAGCTATTGAAAGGCTCCCTCCTCCGATAATGAGAAGGGAGTGAGAAGCTTCCTTGGGCATGTTGGATTTTATAGAAGATTCATCAAAGACTTTTCTAAAATATCTAAACCATTGTGTGACCTCCTAATGAAGGAAGCAGAATTCAAATTTGATGATTCATGCTTAAAGGCGTTCAACACACCCAAAGAAAGACTTATCACAGCACCTATACTTGCAGCCCAAGATTGGAGTTCCCATTTGAACTCATGTTCGAGCAAGTGACTTTGTTGTGGGGGATGTGTTAGGATAGTGAAAGGACAAGAAGTTACATGTCATATATTATTCCAACAAGGTGTTGAACAGTACGTAGTTGAACTACACAACAATTAAAAAAGAGTTGTTGGTCGTTTTCTACGCTTTTGACAAGTTTCGGTCATATTTAATTGGTGTCAAAGTAATTGTTTACATTGACCACGCTGCTTTGAGACATTTGCTATCAAAACAAGAGGCAAAACCAAGGCTGATCAGGTGGATTCTACTCCTCCAAGAGTTCAATTTTAAAATCCAAGACCGAAAAGGAAAAGAAAATGGTGTAGCCGATCACCTTTCAAGGCTGCATATTGAAACCATAGAGGATGAGAAGGTTCTGATCAACGAGGAGTTTCCAGACGAGAAGCTATTAGAATCATTTTTGCACCATGGTATGCAGACATGGAAAATTTCAAAGCTGCACGCATCATTCCAGCTAAATGGTCTTGGCAACATTGGAAAAAGTTGTATCATGACAGCAAATTCTATCTATGGGATGAGTCTTTCCCATACAAAAGAGATGTGGATGATTTGCTTAGAAGGTGTATCCCATGGGAAGAGCAAAGAGACATTCTGTGGCACTGTCATAGCTCAGCCTATGGAGGCCACTTCAATGGAAAAAGGACAGCAGCTAAGGTGCTACAAAGTGGATTTTTATGGCCACATTATTTAAGGATGCTAAGGATTTTGTAGTTATATGTGATGCTTGCCAACACAGCAGAAATGTCTCAAAGAGAGATGAAATGTCCCTTACTAACATTTTAGAAGTAGAGCTATTTTGATGTATGGGGCATAGATTTCGTGGGACCATTCCCTTCCTCACACTCTAATGAACACATACTGCAAGCTATGGACTATATTTCAAAATGGATGGAAGTTGTCCCCACACATACTTGTGACACCAAATCTGTAATAAGATTCTTGAAGAAGCATATTCTGTCCAAGTTTGGTGTCCCACGCATTCTCATTAATGATGAGGGATCTCATTTCTGTAACAAGCAGCTGGAAGCAATTCTGAGCAAATATGACGTTAGACACAGAGTCACCACAGCGTATCACCCACAGAGTAACGGCTAAGCTAAGGTTTTCAACAGGGAGATAAAAAGGATCCTGGAAAAGGTTGTGACCAACTTCAGGACAGATTTAGCCAACAGGTTGGATGATGCATTCTGAGCTTACAGAACAGCTTTCAAAACTCCAATTGGTATGTCTCCATACCAACTGGTTTTTGGGAAGGCATGCCACCTACCTGTTGAACTTGAGCATAAGACATACTGGGAAACCAGAGTCCTCAATTTTAATGCAAATACAGTTGGAGAAAGTAGACTATTATAGTTGCACGAATTGGAGAAATTTTGCTTCAACTCCTATGAAAATGCAAAGATTTACAAGGCAAAGATCAAGCAATGGCATGACAAGTTGATCAAACAGAGTGTTTGAACTGGGATAGCTGGTTCTGCTATTCAACTTGAGGTTCAAATTGTTTCCAGCAAAGTTGAGGTCCAAGTGGTTAGGTCTTTTTATGATTAAGGAAGTTTCTAATTATGGTGCTATCACCCTTGAAGGCATGCAGTCTCAAAGAAGCTTCAAAGTCAATGGTCAACGTGTCAAGCATTATCATGGAGGTTAAATCAGCAAGGAGAAGACTACCTACACCCTTCAGTAGATAGACTGAAACCCAAACTGTCAAGCTAGGGACATTAAACAAGCACTACAATGGAGGCAACCCTTGAGAAAATAGCTTTTCCCTTTCATTTTTATGTTAATTTTGAGAAAACTATAGGTAAATACCAAGTGGAATAATTAAAAGTAGTACAATTGAATATTCATGCAGGTTTGTAGGATTGGAGCATGGCTAAGTTATGTTACAGAACCATTTGCTGCTAGACAGTATTGTTTTAGCAGGTTAAGCATGTTGTTTTGGTTTGCGTAGCCAACAGAGGAAATCTGCATGTCCAACGAAACTGTTGTGCAGCAAAGAAGCAAAATCTGGGTTAGGAACATGGAGTGTCAGACCAATCCCAGCACATAAGACTTTGATAGGGCATAACCAAAGCAAAGACTAAAGTGCTGCTGGTATGTGAGGCATGCCTCAGCTTCCCCTGCAGCTTGCATTTTGGCTAAAGAACCTAAAAACATGCTGAAAAATCCTAAGGTTCTGAAATCTGTCCTAAGTTGTGTACTGGAGGTAAGTTGAAGTGTGTGGCCAGCAGAAACCAGGTTAGTAAATACACAAATTTTGGTTTTGCATTCTGCTCTGATTTGCGTTGCCAACACAACCGAGACCACATGTCCAACGCAAAGTCACAACATAGAATGACCCAATGAGTAATTAGCATAAGTGGCCAGTTGTGGCCCACATGAAGGTAGGGCTGTATTAATTTCCCTGATCTATTGTCCACACGCCTAACTTCTTGTATCCCACATACTTGAATGTGAAAGGACACTCAGGTAACTGTATTTCCCACTAAGTTCATTTGAATCCTCTCATTGCATTTCCCTCACTCCCCACTCACAAAAAACCGTTCCTCTACCCCTTAACCGCAAGCATATCCAGGTATGTATTTTTTTCCTCTATCAACTAAGCAATACTGAATACTGAAAAGACAGAGATTCAAGCATTCATGCCCAGTAAATGTGCAGAAAAAGACTGCTCGATATCCCTCTCACTATATTATTATATTTGTTTAAACTGATGATTTTGGGGGGGGATATTATATTTTTGCAAATGCTTAGCTGAACCTTGAATCAGTGTTAAATATGATAATGCTCTGCATGTTCGTAACTTCTTGAATGAATAGAGATTGATTCTGGTAAAAGAACCTATATTCTGTTAGAGCGGGACTGGGTGTTAAACCTATAGGAATCGATTATTTTTGGGGTATTCAGGAGTGTAGGCTACAGAACTTGAATGAGGAAAGTTTTGGGGAAAACAAAAGAATTTGTTCCTGATAAACTGAAATGCTTTCTGAAAAATTTCCATATATTAGGTTCTCAGCATCGTTCACTTTCTAGTGTAATTTTTTTTTCCAGAATGGCATCCTCCTCTACACGACAAGGAATGCGACGGAAGTCTACACCTACTGCTGCTCTGCAGACTAAACCTAGGGCATCTGACACCCACAGGTTCAAGTACCAAGAGAACGAAGAGAAATTTGAAAAGATCAAAGAGAATTTGATAGTCGGGGATAGGAAGCTGGACCTGCAACCGGGGGAGTTTCTTGCAATAATGGTGGAAATTGAAGCAAGAAAATGGGAGAAACTTTGTGGGTTGGGTAGTATGGGCTATGAAGAAATAACCAAAGAATTCTATGCCAACATGGCATTGACAAAGGCAGAAGAGAAATACACCTCCTATGTTCGAGGGAAGACAATCTCCTTCAAGCCTAAGGTTATAGAAAACTTGCTGGAAGTTAGGCCTGTAAGAATAAACTGCCCCTACCGCCGCTTGAAAGACGCTCCTGTGGAAAAAGAGGAGTCCTTGAGGGTGTTGTGCATACCAGGGGCCAGATGGGACTTGAAGAAGGATAGGTCCAATGATGGAAAGTCCCTTCGAAAGGCCGACTAATTGCCTGTACCCAAAATCTGGTGCACTTTCCTGCAATCAAATTTGCTGCCACTACTGCATTCAAATGATCTGACCAAGAAGCGAGCTATCTTGGTATGGGTGATCATGAAGCCCGGACCACTAGATATTGGTGGTATAATAGCATAAGAAATGGAATACTTTGGTCGAAAGGGCAATGACTCCCTAGGATATCCGAGCTGAATCACATCTCTTTACAAATCCCAGGGAGTTACAATTGAAGGTTGCACCAGAATACCCCCTCAAACCACTCTTAGCAAAACTTATATTAAGCGCCACATTCTCAATGATCAAGAACAGCCATGCAGGGAACCAAGTCCCACACTTCCACCAAGGATATATGAAATCTTAAATGAACAAGCAGACCGCTTAAGTGACTTGCACCTCCTTGTACGCTGCCTAGGCAAACAGGTCAAAATAACACAAAGAAACATAAAGAAAGTCCACCTAGAGACAAAACTCAACAAGAAACTCCTGATAAATATTGGAAGAAGGGTGGGCATGACTGAACATGAACTCTCAAACACTGAAAAGGAACAGGTATTACAATAGGCTGATTTAGAAGATATTGAAAGTAAAGCTGAACCAACAAAAGTAACACAAATGAAAGAAAACTGACCACACCAAGTGGGCTTTAGTTTTTTTTTTTGTTATTCTGTTAGTGTAGCTGCATACTCACCCCTTCCCCTATACTCAAGACAATTCAACAATTAATGGAATTTAAATTCCAAATCTGTAATAGCCTAGCCAAACTTACATATCTTTAATTCTGATCAGTGTGTTGTCTCCGTGACTGTTTCTTACTCCAGTGCTAACTTAAATTGCTGCATATGTGATCTAACTTAGGTACTGCACATAATAAGTACCACACTAAACAATGTAGAGCACACAGTGACAGAACAGAAATGGTAGGTTGCATACCCAGAATTTCACAGCTTGACACACACGTTCCACAGCAAGAATCTTGGCTAACCTAACAATTAGAAAGTAAATTGAATTTACATGAATCCACACTCTGCCCAGTTGTGTTGTCAATGCAGCTACCCCTCGCGTAGCCAATGCAGCTAAGCTAAGTGAAGCTATACTGAACATAAATCAGGCACAACTCCACTGATAGTCAGTGTTACTGTAGCAGACTCTGCAAGGTGTTCTGATACGCGTACCCAACAAGAGTTGACTTCGGGTGTCAATTAGAACCACAATGCCATGATCAAGGGAATCAGATTCTAACTTTGGAACAATAGATAGGAAGTTCAATCCAGAAAAAAAAAATTGCAGGTGTACGAAGCATGCCAGAGTTCGCAGTCGAGATTGAAGGACCAAAGGGCAATTTAAGATGTAGAAATCCTAAGTTTTGTCCTGCTATGTGTGTTCAACGCGAGTCAACTGGGTGGCCAACAAGAATCAAGTTTGGAGCTGTTAAACCGGAGGAGTGCATTCTGTACTAGTATGTGTTGCCAACGCGACTAGGGGCACGTAGCCAACACAATGTCACAAGTAAGTGGGACCAAAGAATTTTAACCTAATCTGTTGCCCACGTACCTGACCCCTCGTAGCCCACACACCCTAGGTATAAAAAGGTCAGGTAACCAACTTCCACTCACTTAATTACTTTCAAACACTCTCACTCACCTTTTCTTTTCATCTCTCACTCAAGAACAGTTTTCTCATCTCTTCAATTGCAAGACAAGTCAAGTACGCCTTTCTGTTTCATCTTTACCATGCAGTCATTGGTTCGGTGAATGAAGAATGTGTTAAACCTTACAACAGTGAATACTTCCAAACTCCATATTGAGGAGATTACCCTATATAAATTCTATACATGCATGCACTGATTTTTCCTACAGAAATAATCCGCTGCAATAGGGGGAGCTCGATTCAATTTGAATCATTACTGGATATATGCAATAACCGCTTTTAAGGCATTTCAATCATGCACCCATCCATGCATAACTATTTGCAATGACTAAGTCTGCTATAGCATGACATAAATTCAAAGCAAAAATCATATCTACTCACTATTGTTTTTTGCAGAATGGCATCCTCTTCAAGAAATATGTGTATAAAGACCACACTTGCAACAATCCTCAGAGGGAAACCAAGAGTTGCTGATACCCATCACTTCAAATTTGCTCAGAATGAGGAGCGGTACAAAAAGCTAAAGGAGAGCTCTCTGTTAGGAGACAGGAAGATTGAATTACACCCAGAGGAGTTCCTTACGATCACTAAAGAGATTGAAAGCCGAAAGTGACACAAACTGTGTAGCATGGCTAGTGAAGGATTCGAGGAAATTACCAAGGAATTCTACACAACATGGTGCTAACTAGGGCAGAACCGAGGTATACCTCGTACGTTCGAGGTAAAACCATGTCGTACAAGCCCCAAGTGATAAATGATCTGCTAGGGGTCAACACTCCAAGGAGAAGCTGTTTGTACAGCAGGCTAAAGGATGTCTCGGTGAATAAGACAGTTCACTGCAGGTGCTGTGTGTCCCTGGAGCAAGGTGGGACGAGAAAAAAGATCAGTCAGGAAACGGAAGGTCATTGCGTAAAGCTGACCTGGTACCCACAGCAAAGATTTGGTGCACTTTTGTGCAGTCAAATCTGTTGCCCGTGCTCCACTCAAACTGCCTGACCAAGAAGAGAGTCGTGCTGGTTTGGGTAATTATGAAACCAGGCGCACTAGACCTGGGAAACATAATTGCCCAAAAAATGGAGGAAATTTCCGCAAAACCCAAGGCCTCCCTGAGACATCCAAGCCTGATCACAGCCCTGTATTAGGCCTAGGGGGTCAGTTTTGAAGGTTGCACCAAGGTTTCAATCGCCATTTTGGAGCACAGGTGGAGATGCTGCAGAGGAACTTGCGAAAGGTTCGTATCGGAATAAGGATGAACCAATAATTTCTTAAGAAGATTGGGAAGCATGTGGGTTGACTAATGAGGACATCTCCGATATCACCAAAGAGCAGACTCTGTAGTGGATAGAGCTGGAGGACAGCAGGAGTGATGCTGAACCTGCAGGAGCAGCAGACATGGATGAAGACTAAGCAGCTGCTGTTTAGAAATTCTTTTTCCATTTGATAATTTCTCTTTCTTTTTTTCTTTCTATAGGAATCTATTTTCTTTTCAAATTTTGTGGACAATCTGATTGTGGAGGGAGTTTAATGCCTGTTCTGTAATAACGTAGTTTGAACTATTAGGTTTTTCAATTTTAATTCCAAACTGCTGAATATAACTAAAACTTATTTTGAAAATTCTGTTCCTCTCAGCAAGTTCTCCTCACGTTCACCATTACAAGGTTTGAGAACAATATTACTTGTGATATTGTCCCTATGGAGGCTAGTCATGTGCTATTGGAAAGGTCATAGCAATATGATAAGGATGTCCCTCATGATGAGCATACCATTAGGTATTCCTTCTAATTCAACTCTCAGAAAATTATCCTAATGCCTCTATTTTTTACTGAAGTCTATTGAAACCAAAATGTATATGAGCTAGAAAAGGGAGGCTGAGAGGTAGGATTTGGAAAAGAAAAAAATTAAAGAGATAAAAGAAATTGAAAATAATAAAAAGAAATAAACACAAGGAAAAACAAAGGTAAGTGGGGATTCCACCTCTCTTATACAAGAGGGTGAAAATCAACTTATAAGGAAGGGTGAGGTAAAAAACATCCTCCTAGTTAGAAAATCTTTCCTTCTAAATATCATTAGCTTGAAACTAGTGGTTGAGATAAGGTATAATAATTTATTTACCCTAATATAGAAACCTTTTCTTCTAAGAGGAAGTAAAAAATGGGGTCTCATAAAGGCCCATCCCTCCTAACCAACCATGATCATTTATGGAACCATTGCTACATGGCATGATGAGTATGATATGACTGGAGTTGTTCAATTAACTAAACCCTCATCTTTTTTGTGTGTCTCATATGGTTGCAATTCTTTAGTTTCCTAGCATGCTTCAATTCTTTTCTTATCCATTTACGTCTAGGATGATTTAAAATTCCAATATTAATGACTTTGTGGGCGAGGAGACCTCTTTACCACTTTATGAAGGGGTAAGGAAACCTCTTTCATAAGTTTGTGGTTATCATGCCTTATCTAGGGTAAGTGAGTCTATGAGTCCTTTAGGTAATACCCTAGGGTATATCCCAGATATCTACTAACCACACAATCTAAGAAAGAAATTCATAAACCAACTTACAGTTCCTAATCTCCTATTTTACTCTTATGATGGTTATAAGTTTCTCGATCTTTATTGGCTTTCCTTCCTGAATTCTTATATTTATATAGGGTTTGGAAAATTCAAAAGGTTAGTATTTGATCCTAATATTTTCTTTTTTAACCAACAATAATAATATCTCTTCTTCTTGTATACCTCCTTATGTTGTAGGTAATGATGACTCTTATACATTCGAGGACGAATGTTTTCGAAGAGAAAGGAGATGATGCAAAGGTCCTAGATGTCGAGGATCCTAGCTAGAGTCACTAGGCCTATTGGACCTCACACAAAATATACCGATCAGGCCTTACACATTAGAATATAATTTAGGTACTTTTTTGTATTCTAGGAACTAGTAGACCCAATATGTACAAGATTTGGGCCTAATTTCCTTGCATTTTATTTTAGGATTTTTGGGTTTTCTCTAACCCAATTTGAGGTTGCATTGAGGAGTGAAGAAGACACCATTCTTGGGCTAAAATTTAAGCCCAATTCAAATTTAAATCTATCTTCTCCTTCCCTCCATTTTGCTTATATAAAGACATCACTTATATAATTTTCAATATTTAGTTTATTTTCAATGAAATTGTGAGTTTTTATTTAATTTTTTTTAGAACAATTCACTCCCTATCCTTCCTCTAGAACAAGACTCGGTTGAGGATCCTTCTCATCCATGATGCCTCATGGTGGCTAAGAAGAAACTCATCCTCCATAAGAGGTGGCACCTCCAAGTCAAGGCATAACTTCATCATAATTCCACTTCGTTCTCCACCGAATTGAATCTTCCATTGATCTTAAAGGACCACCTTCTTCCACCTCTACATCAGCAAGCAAAATAAGAGGTTATGCTCGACCATTTATATGGGGAAACCTAACTGAGAGAATTGTTGTGGAAAAAAGTGTTGAGAGGAAGAGAGAGCAACTGAGCTGAAAGGAAACTCCTAGGAGAGTGAGGGGTTATGTGCCTTGCTTTTTAGTGAGAGAAAATGGCTAAATCTTTGGGACAAGGGAATCAATTTGTTTGCTAGGTGAAGGAGAGAGAAAAACCAAGGGAGAGGGTGCTCAATGTTAATGGGAGAGTGATAGGCTCTTATTTTCCTTTTCCTTTGGATGAGGCTACTGAATGGTTCTTAAATGTATAGAAATATAGCGAGATGGAGAGAGAGAGAGAGAGAGAGAGAGAGAGAGAGAGAGAGAGAGAACATGGTCCTAGTGCTAGAATCGCAACCACCTTAATGGGAGAAAGCTAAAATCTAAATAAGGGAATTGTTGTTAGTGAATGT
The DNA here is from genome assembly GCA_037954105.1 of Canavalia gladiata. Taxonomy (NCBI): domain Eukaryota; kingdom Viridiplantae; phylum Streptophyta; class Magnoliopsida; order Fabales; family Fabaceae; genus Canavalia; species Canavalia gladiata. The sequence goes on from CM075660.1 coordinate 44,645,655, forward strand.
ATCTAAAATGAATGAACATGAGATTGACCTAGTCTTTTGAGAAAATGGATTGAGTGAAGAGTTTGTTGCGTGTAAAAATGTGCATAAGGACAAGTGTCTTAGAGAAAATGAATGGGAAATTTTTTGTTTTGTGTGTGTAGTGAGAATTTACACAAGTGAGAGAAAGAGCTGCTAGTATTTTTGCTAGTATTTTTTCATTAAGATAAAGGAATCAAAGTTATTAGTACTCCTGGAGGAGAGAAAGAACGGGAATATTATTTTGTCCATTAGTGAATGTGTGCTCTTTTTTCATCAAAGAGAGAATATGCCTGAGGGAGTGAAACATGGTTCTTGTGAGAGAAACTAAGAGTGAAAGAATAAATTTGTTAATGGGTGTGGTTGTAAAAAATAAAGGAGAATGATATATTTTTTATATTTTTATGAAAATAAGTTCAAACAAATTTTAATGAAAATTAATTGCCCTTATTCAAATCAAGAATGAGACTTAAAAAAAAATATTTTGAAAACTACAAAGATTACTTTTATTTTATTTTTAATAAAATATTACTTATTTGTTTAACAAAACTAAAATAGGAAGATAAAATAAAAATTAGAAGTCTTGGACACAAGTAGATGATGATAGTCATTATGAAAATGACCTAAAACTCATCATATAGGAATTTCTAAATATAGATGATATATGTGCTAGATTTATGGAATTTTTTACTCTCAAGGAACTAGAATTATTCCATGTAGCTAGAGTTGCCAATTTGGTCCATCCAACTCAACCCAATTCTGGCCCACATGAGTTTGGGATAAAATAGCCCACAAAGCCCACTCTTGCATAGTTCACATGGCCAAAAAGTCCACTAAATTTTATGTGATAAGGTTAGCCCATGAGCTTAAAATTTCAAAAAAAATAAAAATACTACAATTTCTACATATTAACTGCATATGTACTAAAGATATTGTAAACTTTTAAAATTCAATTTCTATACATATGAATGATAAAATGACAACCTTTCAAAATTAATAATAATATCAATAACAATAATAAAATAAAATTAATAATAATAATTAAAATAATAGCACAATAATGAGAATAAAATCACTCCAAATAAAGCTTGCTTGGAAGCACTTTCCCACATAGGAGATTTATCTTCCAAAAAGGTTTTTCTATATACAATTCCTTATGTAAATAGCATTGTACACCAAAAAGGAAAATTAGTTTATTATTAGGTAGGATGAAAGGAAATGTTTACACCTCAAGCTGAGCATATTCATCCTGAGAACCCCATATCAATTAGTGAACTCCTTCTGTTGAAAGATAGCCATAAGCATTAAACTTTATACTTGCTGAAATATTTCCTCTACTCTTGAATGGACACCTAAACAATCCTTCCTCATAACCTTGTCTTTTGGCCCATTTACGATACATGTTTAGAAGTTGTTTTGCCCAAAGCTTGATTTATGCAAAGCAAGCCAAGGACAACGTAACAAATTTACATGAATAATATGAGAACACAAAATATTGAATTGTAAAGTGGACAATCAGCAAATTAGGTTCATTTTAGTTAATTTTAAACTTATAATTCTCGTTCTCTGCCAACATACATATATTACACATCATTCACATGTGCACCTAATGAAGACATAAAATTTTCTTTAGATCACACCCCTAACTAATAATTCAACTATACGTGAGGTAACATCCCTTAAAATTAATAGGAATAGGATTGGAAATGGGAAAAGAATGATAAAAATTTATTGCATCAAGAGCTCATTACATGTGATGCTTGTTCCTTTTATTACTGTGAAAATTTTATAAAGCTCACCACAAGTGTGAAAAAGCATATTTTATGCCAAACATACATAAGAACAAGAAAGCCTTCGAAGAAATTGAAATAGCATGTAGAATATACATTAAAAATTACGTACAGTTAGTCTCTAAAATCTCCATACTCGTTATATTCTCCTATTACTATCTCAAAATCAAAAATATTATCCTCATCTTCATCATCTGATACTCAACCAAAGAAAATGATTAAAGAAACAATTGTAAGATAATTAAGCAAGATAAAGAATAGTACTAAGTAATTATTCTACAAAATATTACCACTATGATTTTGAGCAAAGTCATGCAACCAATTCCTAGTGAAAAATAACATTTGAACATGTTCTCAGGAAGAGTAGAACTTCTATATTTCTTGGGAATACGTCCTCTAATACTAAAAGCGGATCAGATGCTACTATAGTAGTTGGAATACTGAGCAAATCACGTGCCATTATAGAAAAGTGGGAAGTTTTTTCTCATTTATCTTCCAATAATGAAGGACATCAACATCTACTTGTGATAAATCCAAATACACATCAAGTTCTTTCTTACCATTAAATGATTTAACTTCATTCTTATGCATTTTATAATCCTATAGTATATAAAATATTAATTAGCTAAATAAAATAAACATGAAAGAAAATAAAGGCTACGTTGGGATAAAAAACTTACACTAAAAACTCTTGATCTCTTAGGCTTATTTCCTTCTTCAGTTAACTTATGCAATAAAAGAACTTCATTGGATGACTGGGAAAGAGAAACGCTTTGGATAGGACAAATGCTAACATATTCTTCATAAAGCTTCTTCAACCTATCTTTCACATTTCTAACCCTATTTTCAGTAGTTAAACGATCAAATTTAGTATAGCAATAATTTAAGAAATCCTTTAATGTTGGATCAAGAATAGCTCCAAAAGCTAGTACAACACTATACTCTTTCCAATATTTATCAAATTTTTCTTTGATCCTCAAAAGCATTTCCCTTATCATATTATCATCATTTGCCAAGTTTACTTTAAGGAGACATTTGATTTTCCAAACTTGCTTGAAATATAGATTTGAAGTAGGATAAGATGAACTGGATATCATATTTGTCATCTCATAAAACGGTTCTAAGAATACACAATTTATGTGTACCTCTTTAAAAATATTAAAAGTTCTTTTGTATTTGATTGCACTTTTAAGCATTAAATATGTAGAATTCCACCTAGTATACAAGTTCAATCTTAAACCAGTGTTCATATCTAAACCTACATTGCCGACACATTCTTTGAAACTATTTATCCTTTTATCTGAGCTTCTAACATACTTAACATTCTCTTTAATTTTATCCAGAGCTTCACTTGTTATTTTCAACCCTTATTGAATAACCAAATTTAGGATATGTGCAAAACAAGAGACATGAAAATATTCACCATCACATAACAACTTGCCTTGAACGTTAAGATGGTTTTTTAAAATTTTGTCGCATGTTATCATTAGAGGAAACATTGTCCAAGGTCAAAGAGAAGACTTTTTCTTCAATTCCCCTTTCGTTTAAGCAACTAAATAAAGTGCGTTCCAATTGAACATCGATATAGGGGGCATCATTGGACAAAAATTTAGAATTTTACTATTTAATTTTCAATTCTCATCAACAAAGAGGGGAGTTAAACAAATATAACCCTCAATGGTAGTTGTTATCCATACATTAAAAGTTAGACATACTCTATTAGGAAGCCCACACATAATTTCCTTTAGTTTCTTTTTCTCTTTAACATATAATTTTTTAACCCCCATATTCAAGAAAGTTAAAAGGCAAATCATGTCTACTTTTGAACTTGGTGAGCATGTTGCCTTGAATGTCTTGATTAATCTTTCTTAAGGTAGACTTATCATCTTTCACATCCACACTTACTCAAAAATTTTACAAACTGAAAGATGATGAGTTAAATATGATCCCATAATTAAACTTTGATTAGGATTTTTACCAACTTTATACTCATGACCACAATAATTGCATGTAGCCTTTTCAAAATCATATTTATTATCTATACCAATCTTGGTAAAATATTTCAAAACATTTGGTAACTCCTTTTAAGTTGTCTCAATACTTTGACATTACAAGAGTTTTAGAAACATCATCATCATCCAAATTAACAATAGTCTTACTTGTAGACTCCATAACCAATTTTTAAGTTCTTATGTAGTAAAATTAAATAATACAATTAAAAGTAATATTTCTAACATAGTATATTTCTATTTTTCCAACATAGTATAAATACTTCTATTTTTCTAACACAGTATATTCCTTCCTATTTCATATGAAAATAAGTTAATTAATCTATAATTGTAAATTTTTAATCTATAAGGCAAAAGGTCAAAATAATTAACATAACACGCTGAATTTTGATTTGGTAGGATCTAAGTTATGCATAAGAGAGAAATTAGTTATAATTACCAACTAATTAGATAAAACACTTTGTGATCAAATAAGAATAAAATAATGAATCATTGGTAAGCATCCATTACAACTACATGCTAGGTCCACCAAAATACTAAAGTTACAACTATGCTTTCCTAGTCTATTAGCTAAATACTATTTCATTATTCATGCCAACTCTTACTCAACACAGATACCAACCCTTATTGTAGCTAAATACAAAAATTTCTTAAAAGTGATTGACAGACACAACCAAAATGATTTTCATTTTGACCAATGAAAGGTTATTGCTTATCACATTAGTCACCATCAAGGTGAGAACAAGATCAACCATTATTATTGCAACAAATAGTAGTTATAGATAGGAGATAAAAAGCTCAGAAATCATGGAAGGAACTTTAGAGTGGTGTCCATTGTGAGTATGGAAAATTACTATGATTCTAGTTGGCATATGGGCACAAGTTGGGCTCAATGTAGTGATCATTCTCCCTTTGCAGTGCCTACACAAATATAACCTCATCTATTTGATTCTGCCTCTCTTCAATTTGGTGAGTTCCACAGATGGCCTGTACCATATTAGTAAACAAAAGCATTGTTGTACACTTGATCAATTTTTGTTTAACCAAAGTAGGATTTGGTTAGTATTCAGATTGGATGTGCTAAATGTGATGTACTTACTCCTATTTTAATTTATACAATTCTAAGATCAATAAGCTATTTAACAAAGCAATTGGCTTAAAATTTTGGCAATTGCCTAACCATTAACATGGCTAATTTAGTTGAACCCCATGCTTTATGTGTACCTTTCTTGACTTGTAAAACAAGTTTGGTTCTCCTTTAATTCAACTAGATCAAGTCAGGTTTCTAAAAGGGAAGGTTAATTCACTGTTGAGAAAAAAATTAGTCAAATTTTGGATAAAAATTACATAGTGTATGAAAAAAAAAGAGTGACATCAATATTGCTTTGTCATAGTAAAGATCATGTCATATTTTGGTTGGTTACAAATGTCTAGATGCTCATAGGCTTCTTTCTAAAGTAGATAGAGGATGAGTATGATGAAAACAAATGTGTGTAGGACACCCAAATACATTGTTTTCTTAGAAAAGAGAAGACTAACATAATCGTCAATAGAAAATAACCTAAAAATGACTTAGTTCACCCATAAATCAAACCATCCTGATAAAAATATGAAGATTAAGCTTCAAAATGAAACAAATCTAGGATTACACAAAAGCCACAAACTTTAAATAGAAAATTGAAAGGCATTAAAGAAAACACAAGGAACTAGGAAAAAGAAAATTGAAACACAGAGAGACAAATCTAACAAATTGCAAGGCAAAAAATAAAAGCCCTAAAAACGAGAAAAGGGTACCTCTTTGGTTTATCGGATAATGAGTTTAGTCCTCTATCCTCTACTGTAGTTCGTACCATGAAATAAATGATGAAGCGAAGCTCTTCCTTTGGTAAGGTTTAGTTTTGGATGAAAAGAGGAATATTAAAATGGATGTGTATCTCGTTGTGGAAAATTGAAGATTAGATTTTTTTTAATTTTAAAATTAAGTTTTTAATTTGGAAATTAAAACTATTTAGATGAGGTTATTGTGTTTGGGCTACAGGGTCATGTGGATCAGCCCTTGGGCTAGGGGCCCATTTGACAACATTACTTGTAGCTGAGACTTCTCTTTAGGTTTATCCATTTTGATAAGATTCTAAAGACTGTCATTGTTAATTAAGCGGTTTCATAATTTGATAAAGCTTATGATATTTTGCTTTGTTAAGTGCAAATTATGTTAAAAATCAACTTCTTAACACCTCTTCTTCTTTTGAAAGTGGAATTTTAGACCCATATGCATAATATATGATATGAAAATGATAGGTTCAACATTGACAAGGGACATGATATAGGATTTATTAGATCTTGGGCAAATCTTCAATCTATCATCATTAAAGGAATAATGGATTGAAGTCATAATTGAACTTGCATATATGCATTACATGATTTTATGGCATGGGATGTAGGATTGATGTTGATCTTATTGGCCTTGATGATTGAATTAGAGATACGTACATATGTTCACGTGCATAGATTCATCAACATTTATTATTAATTATTAATGCATATACGTGCATACTTCTTTTAAAGTTGTATAACTGCATAAACCTATATGTTGTTTTACATACACATATGTACATATATGTAGATATTAATAGTCAATGATAAAAATACCTAGATTTTGCAATTATACTAAAGTGCGTACATAAATGTTTTATACACATAAACGAAATTTAGCGTTGTGTACTTGTGTGTCTTTCACGTTGAGTTATATATATATATATATATATATATATATATATATATATATTGTTGATATCAAATGTTAAATTTATACACTAACTTAATAACTTTTTAAAAAAATTCAAATTTCATTAATTCAACTATTGAATTGTGTAATAATATATTTATCATATATTTTAAATTTCAAATAATTTTAATATTTGCAAATATGTTCTTCAAAAATTGATATTTACATAAAACTACTTATTAAAAGAAAAACAAGTGATGGATTATCTATTATTTTTGTTTTGTATAAAATTTTATAAATATGATATACTTTAAAAGAACTTTCAAATTAATGATTAAATTGGTGAATCTTATAATTTAAGAAAAGTTTTTAAGTTGGTATATGTGTTAAGGTTTATATTTGATGTCCAATTTTATTCATTTAACTTTAAAACATACGCTTACCCCCTTGCTTTATTTGTGCGTGTTAATATTGTTTCCTTGCACAATAGAACGTGAGTAGTTCTTGGTCTTGTGAGGGAGCATCTTCAATTGGGAATGGATAGTATTAGGAAAGAAAAAAATCTCAAGAACTGGATTAGAAGATCTATAAAAATGACTTAAACACCAGGAGTAGCTTCAAAAGGGCTATGTAGAAGTTTGGAGCCTTAACACAATAATAAGATGTAGTTGTATGGTATTGCCTATTTTGAAAGAGTTTGATGTCGTGCTTAACTTATCATCCATTGAATCTTATTTGTAGCATGATAAACTTACAATAGTACTGAAAAACTTAGTTTCTCACTCCTTCTCTCCCTTTTTTCTTCTTAGACGAACAAAATGTCTTTTGCAATGGTAGTGGTGTTTGTGGACATTAGTAATGTCAATTGGACAACAAACTCTCACGAGTTTCTGATTACATCTCAAGCTAGCATGCAGATATACTTTTCCTTAGGACATCTATTTATTTCTAAGGTCTTGAGTCCAAACTTCTCCATGACGGGCTTCATCATTCTATTGGAGGCTTTCCACCTGAACGAGGTTTTCTCGCCTCCTCCTAGCTACAAGGCGATGATCTACAACTACTAGAGATTTCTCTTCATCTGAAGGGGAGACTGGCCCATAAACTTTGTCTCACTACCACAGTTCATCACATGTCTGGTCCTCACAAGGAAACTCTCCTTACCCCATGCCCTATCCTTTTCAAGTGAACCAAGAAATGTTAGATGGAACTTTTATTTACTTGGATCAAAGCATGTGGCTGGAGCGTTTCAATCAGTAGTCCTAAGGGGGTTTGCTTAGTCCGAGTTTCTTAATGAAGGAGGAAAAAGAGAAAAGGTCATACCAATAATGTAAATTTTGTAAATAATTTGCAAGCATCCTCTTTACTATTATGTGGTTGTAGAATAGTTAATGTTTTAAGATATGAGTTAAATATGATTGTAAACAAGGTATGTACATTATTGCATGTAATTAGGTATGTGTAAAGGCCCTAATGCTTAAGATTGACTATGTACATGTAATAGGAATTGTATAATTGTATGTAGTTTGAATATGTACGTACAAGTTACGTTTAAATATTATTACTGTTGATTGGATATAATTAAAACAAAGAAACTAAACCACAACGACAATAACCTATACGTATACAAGAACGCTTAATTATTTAATTCTATTACGAAGTTTATATCGACGAGGCTTGCAATTTATATATTAAAGTGTTTGGTTTGAAAAAAATTACTGTATTTTCAATGATAATTATTTTCTAAAACCATCCGGATCATGAGATAACAATCTAATAATGGAACCAAATGTACGACTTAAACATAAAAACATTATTCATTTTTAGGATGTTATACTCTTTCTTTGCATTTTCTACATCATAAATTGCAACAATCACCTCTTATTTCTGCATCATAAGTTGCATTTTATTTGGATTTTTAGCGTTGTGATAAGACATGATGAAATTCGTTCATAAATTTATGAATAAGTTCATTTTGATATAACTCCTATCTAACCTTACCAACGTCATATAGGTACAAATATAATTTCATATCCAATTAAAATTCTCTCTCTAGCAAGCGTCTCATACAACTCGTTCTTTTTCTAATCTCAAACCTATAACTCACTGACTCTAATAACCAATGCTATCAACAAACATAATAAACTTGAACCTTGTTGAGTAGGTAGCTTACATCACCAAGAACATTAAGCAACTCAAATTCAAAAATTGGAATTTATGAATAAAAGATAAGGTATTATCACAATTTAACAAATACATGAGTAATACTTATGACATTACTTCTAATACAACTATAAAATTTTAAGAAGCCTCATATTTCTCCAATAATATTAAATATCAAAGTTCTTTCAATTTCTAATATTATTATATAACCTTCAAACAATGGAAAAACCTTTAATAATGTTTAACTAGATTTGAAAAATATAAAATCTCATGCTATTAAAAGGCATGTAACTTTCAACTTTTTAAAGTATGTTTATCTATACTACTATAACATTATTATCACTTTTTAACTTTTATAATTTTAAAATTATTAATATAAAATTAATCGATAATATTAATCCTTATTTTAGTGACTTTCTTGTAAAACTATAATGTAGACATGGAAACGGGTAGGTTAGGGTCAATTTCATATTACCTGCTCTCATCCTCCTCGGGTTGAAAAGTTAAACCCATCCTTGTCTTTGATTAGGATCAGGAAAATCCGTTCTACACCCAATCATATTTTTAATATTTTTATTTTAATTATTTTATAATTTTTTAAATTATTACATATTTTATTACTTTTATCCTAACTAATTTTATAAAATATATATATAAAATAAGGATATTTTTATAATTTAATACCTTGAGATGGGCTCAGAAATGAGAGTGAGGCGAGTATCTTTATCCTTATACCCTCCCTCGTCGTCGTTTTTAAAAATTGGTTTTTACCTAAAGTTGTTCTCAACCTTAATCATTTTAGATTTTTTTTTTCGTCAAACTTAGGGTAGGGTAGGAGGGATACCCACATGTATTGGTATATTTTACTATAACGTCATTATCATCTTATTAATATGTACGGTAAAACGAGAACAATATTCAATTTAATATAATATAAGCCAATAGGATTAGTCTGGTGATGAGAGGTTGAGGATTAAAGTAGTTTAACATGAGGGACCGGAGTTTCAATCCTCATCGCTTTCTACATTATACCAAAAAAAATTGAATATAATATAAATAAAAAGAAACAACTGGGAAGTTAGTAGAGAAAAGGAACAAATTCGTCCCTAAGATCTTAAAAGTCTTTTATTAGTCCCTCACTTATTGATCCAACTTTTAAATTGGTTTTTTCATCAAAGTTCACTTAACATCATGCTGATTTGACATGTTAAACGTCATGTAGGATACCACGTGGAAGAGAAAACGACATTTTGATCCATTTCTACCAAGACCGTTGGCAACGACATCTCCTCCTCTATCTTTCCAACCACCCATTTTTTTTGGCCACCAAGATCCAACTCTGAGCACACCTCCATCTCCACTATCAACCCTCCCCTACCTTTATTTAAACCTCACCATCTCCTCCTCCACCGCCTCCAACCCCACGATCGTTGTCGTAGTCATCAATCAATGTTGTTGCACGTTTTAGGCACATTGAGTCTTTTCCTCAACCCAACCTTCTCTCTTTTTCTTCTAATACAATGTCGCTTCACCTCCCCCACATAGTCTTGTGCCATTTTTGGATTGTATAAAGGTCTTCTATCCTACTTTGCTCTTAATATTGAATCTGAGGGAAAGAATGAAAAAAAAATGCGATTTTTTTAAAAATTATTTTCATTAACTCTAAAGTCAATAAGAATGAGAATTTTTAAATTATTATTCTTTTATTATTATAAAATTATTAACTAATTTAATTTCTAATTTTTTAAATATAAAATTACAAAATTTTTGATAAAAAATTAATAGAAGATTATATTTATTAAATTTAAAAAAATCAAAATTATTCTAAAAATTTAAAAGATTAAAATTACCTATAAAATAAACTAAAATAAAAATATATTAAAAAATCAATATTAAAAAGTGTAAACTCACAAGTAAATAAAGGTAAAAAAAGACAAATTTATGATTTGAGAATAAGAATCCAAGAACACAATTTGGAGTGTGCTTTACTTTACAATTCCCAAAATAGTGTTATGTTCTCTTTTCTCTTCTCTTTCCACTCAAAATATTTTTTATTTCATTTTGGTGGGTCTAAAGTACTTGAGTTTTTTTACTTTAAAGACCTTTTTCTTTATTTTTGTTCCCTAAAACATCATTCAAACGGTATTTTGTTTTAGATTAGAGTATTGATTCATTGGTATTTACTATGACAATTGAATGTTTGAATGAGTTATATGACAATGGTGGTATGATACTTACTTACTAGATAGAGAAGTGGGTGAAAGAGAAAAAAATATGCCCAGAACATGTAGCAACACCGACAGTGGCTACAATGGCAATGGTAGGGTTGAGGATGGTAAAGGAGGAGCTGTGAAGTTCAAGGAATGGTGGAGGAGTTAATGGTGAGATTTTCATGTTCAGGTTTATGGTGCCATAAAATTGGATTTTGGTGGCCGGAAAAATGGGTTAGGGCAGCGTCGTTGTTGTTGGTGGAGGAGATGGTGGAAAGGGTCAAAACATCATCATTTTTTTTACCAACATGGTAGCCTACGTAACACTTAACATTCCAACTCAGCATGACGTTAAGCAAACTTTAACAAAAAGATCAATTTGTAAGACAAATGTAGTTGATTACAAGGAAAAAGTGTAACATATCAAATGTAGAAGCAACAATTCTACATTCCTTAGTAGGATAGGGTTTGAACTTTTAAATCACATAGAGAAATTGCATAGAGGAGGTGGTTCTAAACTTTGAAACAACAAGAATATGGTGGGTCTGAACTTTTAAAAAGCAAGAATATAGTGAGTTTGAACTTTGAAATAGCAAGAAGAAGATGGGTCTGAAGCTCATCAAGATGAAATCACTAACATATAGAGAAGGTGGGTTTGAAAATAGAAAGTGGACAAACTTGAAAATTGAAGACCCGGTCTCCTGATTGTGTTATGTTGTTGGTTAGAATTAGGGGAAAAGTGTGAAATGTCTATATTACCTTATACACACATTTTATATAAACATGCATATAATTGTAATTTGATATGTCATAGGGCGGGTAACATCTTTCCCATCCTAAATTTTATAAGCCATATTTTATCTGAATTCAATCCTAGTTAACTTGAATTTTTCTTATCAAAATTGAGGTGGGTACCCACGAGGTCTAAGTTCATTTGACATGTTTATCCACACACACCTAAATTTAAACATGAGAAAGGTATCTCTTGCCTTTTCTCCTTTATTATGTATTTGGATGACAAGATTGGAAATAATGTACAAAATATTTACTCTATTGTGAACCTTATCTTGAAATTGCATGTGTATTTTACTTGTTAATAGTATGACTCATTATTTTTGCTATTTACTACATAACTACATTCATTCCAAACTCAAGTACAATATGCTATGATGTTCAGTTTTAACTTACATGTTTTTACTCTAGGTTTTAACTAGTCTAATGATGCCGTGTTTTAATTAAGATCATGTTTAAGTTAAAATTATTAATTAATACCTAAGATGTGCTCATGTTTCAAGAAAATTTTATGAAGTTGAAATGATTTTAAATGAGCTTTGTCAACCTTCTTATATTCACCAGTTGAAGATAATGCTAAACTTAATGGTTACATAAAGCTGTTTCATTTTTTAGTCTTTTACGATATAAATGGCCATTATTTTTGGCACTTTAGCCTAATACAAAATACAATATTATCCCAGATATGTGAGCATTAAAATGTTTCCATTTTTTTTCTTTTCATCCTCTTATGTTTTTGTATAAATAATGTTTAATATTAAAATGTGTGTTGGATGTAGCATGTGAACAATTTCAATAATGGTATGTAGCTAATGAGTAGAGCAACGAATGCACACAACGCTGGGTTTGGCATATGGGAGAGAAGGTGTAGATTGTGGCAAAATTCAAGTGAACCAACCTTAATATTTTTCAACACATTGAAAGACTATGCTTCATACACTTTCAATAGCTACTATCAAAAGTTCAACCTTAGTTCCCAAAATTTGTGGTTTAGAGTGCAAATGGACTATTATACTTCCTTGGTTTTTTTCTTTATTGTTGATGTGATCAAAATATTGTATAATATTGTAAAACTCTAACCATTATTTGACATTGGCTCAGTTAAAAAAATCAACCATATTTGCATCATCTTAAATATTACTTAAAATATGTTTGAAATTGTAAAAATGCCTCAAATGTAGCAATATTTGATCGTTATTTCACCACTTAAATTTTACTTATTGCAGTAGTAATATTATGAGTAGTGATATATGATACTAATATTGTGAGAAAGGTAAAGTTGAAAGGTATACATGTGGGTAAAAAATACATTAAATTTTTGTTTCCTCCTTTAATAAGTCATTTTATAAAAATTCATTCATATTAGTTATTGTTTTTCTAATATTTATGAATTGGAGATTTTAAATACAAAAAATCACCAAAGAAAAAAAATAGTCACATATTACCATTGATAAGGATATGGATCCAACAATTAGTATCAATTCTTCAATCAAGCATACCAAAAAAAAAAACCCAACTCATTAAGGTTTAGACGTAGTATTTATTACTTTAACTAAAGTATTCTAATTCCTTAAAAATTATATTAAATATTTTTTAAATTTTAAAAGGTTAGAAATATTACCATTCAATACTTTTAATTTTTTTGCTTATAAAATTGTTTTTATAATTTGCAAATTTGAGCAATAACACAGTATCCATAGATAAAACTCATAAAAGCAATGTATGAGAATGTCATTATTACATTATTTTGTCTTACCTTGTCTTTTTCTGACTCGATGCATGTTCATTACCAAGACTTTTGCATAATAAGATACAAAATGCAACCTAACTTTACAACCACATATGCCATTAACTATTAAGGTGCATATATGGATTTGAGATTTGAGAGCTTGGAATGTTGTTTATTAACTAGGGAATTGTGTGGAGTTTGATTGATGTTATATGCCTATATGGATTCTTATGTAATCCTACATGTTATGTTGAATGTTTTTGGTAGTTATTGTAAAAAATTCTTAATTGCATGAATCAATTCACCCATACTACTATTGCTTTTAATGTATTTCAAAGACTTTAAATTTTAAATAGATTTATTTATTTTTATTTTAAGATTTAAGCATAATTGTACAACATAATCATAATCTTTCTTATCTACGGATCCCAATTGAAACTGGATCATTCTCAAGAGAGTAAGACCATTTCCCAATAATCAAAGCATGTTGGATGGAGATGTCTTCCAGTTTAATGTAACATTTATTTTAGTAATAATGTTGCATTGAATGTATTTTTCATAAGTTTTAAAAAATTGTTATATAAGAGAATTTTTATGTTGATCAATGATTTATTGGATAAAAAATTTCAAAGTTGGATTTATGCTTAACTTCTTTATTGAAAAAATATTCTTTTATTACATATAGGAAGGAGATCAAACTTCTTTTATTGGATTTATTACATTATAGGAAGGAGGTCAAACTTCTTTTATTAAAAAAATCTTATATTTTATACTTAATATGATAATATATTATAAAACTAGAAATATAATAAAAATCAAATAAACATATAATAATATAAATAAAAAATAAATAGAATAAAATATAATGAATGCTCAATTCATATTAATATATTTTATAACCTTGACCATTACCTATTTAGTTAAGAATAAATAAAAGAATACCTCTCTCACATCCAAGTGCTTACACCACTTAGATTTCAAATTTCATATACACACAATCAAATACATATTACACACATGTGTAGAGTTAGAAAAAATAACCTAAAAATATATTTTAAAATAAAAATATGTGTAAAATAAAAATAAAAATAAAACTAATTTTAAATACTTCACTTAATTTAATATTTAGAACATGTTTTATTTTACATTAAACCTAACTATAACTCTACTCATTAGCATTGATTTTTTTCTTGCACTCAACTAATATTTAGATGTGTACAACAAAATTCGCCATAATAAGACAATTAGATAATAGACTTTTAATTGATTAAGTTAAAAAAATAATTGTAATTATAGCTCAAACTTTTTTAATATATTTTTCAATTTTTTTTTTGTTTTTTTAGAGCAGTGTTTGATTTTTATTGTTAAAAATAAAAAAAAAATAGAAAAATAAAATAAAAATACTAAATTTTTATTTATTTCTATGGAGAAATATATTTTCTTAAATTGGTAATTTTTTTTCTCCTCAATTAGAAAAAGTGGGGAGGGGAAGTACTTTTTGTTTTAATTTTTTAAAGATAAATATTTTTTAATAAAATTTATTAATAAAAAATAATTTTATATTAGAAATAATATAATAAAAAATTAAAAATTTTAAGACTAAATTTAATTTTTTATATACTTTATTTATTTTAACTTTTTTTCTCACTCACTTAAATAAATATAAAAACCATTCACTTTATTTAATCAATTCAAATATATTTTTATTTATTTTTCATTTTATTTCTCTTATTTTTTTCGTTTTATTTCTCTTATTTTTTTCGTTTTATTTCTCTTATTTTTTTCGTTTTATTTCTCTTATTTTTTTCGTTTTATTTCTCTTATTTTTTTCGTTTTATTTCTCTTATTTTTTTCGTTTTATTTCTCTTATTTTTTTCGTTTTATTTCTCTTATTTTTTTCGTTTTATTTCTCTTATTTTTTTCGTTTTATTTCTCTTATTTTTTTCGTTTTATTTCACCCTCCTTTCAAACAAATTTCGCAAGTCTCTCCTTCGAAAATTAAAAAAAAAAATGATAAACGGTTTTTGTCTATGTCCAGTTCAACATTGGGTCTCAAGAAATTCCGCGGTGATGGGTCCTCACAGATGAAAAAACAAGAGAGAAAAATTAAAATAAAAACAAAAAAGAGCGTGGGGTAATCGTCCTATAAAAGCTTCTGTACACCTAAAACCTTACTCAATTTTCCTTCTCCTTGAAACTCTGAAACTCACACTCCTATCTCTTATCCCTTCCCCAGCACTCACCGCCACGCTCAAACGTTGCGTTTAACCTCAGAATTTCGCAAACTCAGTCTCGCAGTTTCGCCATTGTTACTCTGTAAGAAACTCCTTCACAATCTCAGAAAGTCCTTTTTCGGTTTCTCCGACAACACTCGGTATTTGTGTTTGTACATGGGTTATTAGGTTTTATTTTTGGATTTTTTTCTGCGCTTTTGATGTGTGTTAATCGCTACAATCAATGATCAACTGTTCAAATATCTTGCCTAGTTGAATCTAAACGTGTTTTGCTCCTCTCTTGATTGATTCCTGATAGTGAATGTGTGTCGATTGCTCCTCCCTTGATTGATTCTTGATAGTAAATGTGTGTCGATTGCTGTGGTGGTAACATGCTTTTCTTTTTTGTGTTTGATTTGATAACAGTATTTTTTTTTCCTTAATTTTTTCTTTTCCTTCCGTGGCTTTGTTCACTCTTCGTGATCACAGTGAGTGCTAGCCTTGTGCCGGGGTTATGTAAGACCTTGCTTTCATGATCATGTCATTTTTGACGCTGTGTGATTGTTGTACTGCTTGGTTAAAGGTTGTTGTCCATGGATTGAAGAAAGGGGAAGGGGGTGTGTGTACTGTGGGCGGTGTGCTTGCACTTTGTAATTGTTGGTGACGTGATTTGAACATTCTGAACTAGGGCATGGGATCTGAGTTATTTGCATTTAGCTACTTAATTGGGAGCATTGAAAAATATTTCTTACGTAATTGCATGCTATTTTCAATGTGAGCGAATTTAAACATTTAATTTAGGTTTAAATATGTTTTTAGTTCTTATAAATAATACTAACTTTGTTTTTAGTCCTTCATATATGTATTTGTTGGTTTTGTTCTTAGAAATTCTAAAAGCTTTTAAAATGATCCCTATTATTATTTAGTATTGATGTGGCATGCATCTAACAATGCCATGCCAATAACCATGTTGAGATGACATATGACATGACATGTCTAAATGCATGTCACATCATTGTTAAGTGGCTATAGGGGTTATTTTAATAAATTTTAAAATTTATGAGGACCAAAATTAATACAATTTTTTGAGGACTAAAACTAAATTTAGTTATACTTTCAGGAACTAAAAAAATATTTGACCCCTTAATTTATTTCCTACCATGCATTAATTGTTGAGAATCAAAATTGATAACTTGTTAAATTAGATCGTATTTGGTGTGATGTGGTATTGGCAATAACCCGTTGGTCTAGAAATAGTGGGCCCAAGGTAGTCAAATCCAGATGTGATGTAATGCTTTGAAGCAAGAGGCACCAAAAAGGTTGATCCCTCATTGGAGAAAGGTGTGAGCATTAGAAAAAAATGGTAAAATATAATTTCCATTGAGTTACCATATAAATTAACTACTCATGTGCTAGTATATAGGTTAAATTACAATTAACATGTTCTACTTACAAAACCTAGGAATTTCCTGCTGCTAAGAACCCGAAAGACGGACAACTGGTTATGGCAATCTACCCCCTTTCATTTCAAATAGCAGGTTGGATGATTGTGTTATATTTATTATTGCATTAGAAAAGGTGCTGAAAAGATGTGCCTCACCTGAACTACCGAGGCAGCCTGAAGGCATCAGAAGGGTGTGCCTTGCATTTGTCTTCTTTGAATTGAAATGCACTTAGTGGGTCCCTTTTAATGGAGTCTCAATCAAATCCAAATCAAATTCTCAAGTCAATATTGATTACTAACTTCTTTCTAAAATATATCTCCTTTCCTTTATTCATTTATAGCTCATTTAGTGTGCCAAACCCTGAGTTCATGTATTGGTTGAATATTGCCTCTTAAGTTTATTTGGGAACAAGTATCTTTGTGGTGTTCCGCAAATGCTCATTTTTAGAGGGCATCTTAGGTAGATCTATAGAGATTGGCCTGCCTTGTTTCATGTATTGTGTTTATAGTGTTTTTCTTCTCTTTTCCTTTCATCAGTCATTATTGATGTATTTTTTAATACTTTCTTATTCTCTTGCATTTGTATGTTTTCTTTCTTAATAAATTCTTTGTTAATGAAAAAAGCCTCATAGTTGGCCTCTATGGATCCAAATTGCATCCCAAGATACATTTAGTGTTTGAGTCCCATTATTTCCTGACAGTTGGTTTTGTACCTTGCCATCAAGCAACGGAGTTTGTAAAAGATCATGTTCAGTACTTCATAATTGCTCATTATTGTGAATTTATCCCATCTTTAAGGTGTGTATGGTGTGGTGACCTATATAATGAATGTAATTACTTATCAATGTTAAGCAATCATATTTTGTCAATAAATCAACTATTTTAAAAGCTTAAGATGCTAAGAGATGTCCAATGACTGATTTTGAGTTCTCTTACCACACCCAATTGTAACATGAACAAGGAACATTCATGCTACTAGCCTTTACAATTTAATAAGGGAGGTGATGATATCACTGTCAATTCCATTTAGTATGACTTGCACCTTGTTGTGAATATTTTTTCTTCTTTTAGTCTTGAAGGTGGTGAAGTCTGCCATCATTTCCTTTTGTGGGAGGAATGCTGTTTAATATATATGCCTGCATCCACAGACATAGCTAAATGCACTGTTTGTCTTGTTTCAATGCTGTTGCTCTTAAAGCCATAACAATTTGTTGAAAAAGGAAAATAAGTTATGAGTGTGATGGTTGTTTATATGTCTGTTTTTCACTTCTGCTGGTGAAAGAATTTTTCTTTTTTTTTTTTTTAAATTTAGTTGATGATTTTACATTATGAATGAAGCTTTGAAATAATGTTGACTTTTCCTTTTTTCTGTCAGGACTATACTGCTCATTTTTCTTGGACAAGTGCTATTGTGGCTGGATTTGCTGACAAATTCTTCTGTGAT
The DNA here is from genome assembly GCA_037954105.1 of Canavalia gladiata. Taxonomy (NCBI): domain Eukaryota; kingdom Viridiplantae; phylum Streptophyta; class Magnoliopsida; order Fabales; family Fabaceae; genus Canavalia; species Canavalia gladiata. The sequence continues at coordinate 44,664,189 of CM075660.1, forward strand.
CCTTTTATGCAGAGCTATCTTTGTATTTTAGAGTATTCTTGTAATTCAAACAATTTCAGATTTGAAAACATTATCTTGTACACATGTAAACATTCAACATTTTAGTGTTACTATATCCAATTTGATCAACTTTGATGGTGTCTGATGATCTGTATTGAACTGAGGCTTTCTATAGATTCTTTCTGTGTTTTCACCTCTAATATATACTTGAATTCACATGAGATCTTGTAGATTTTTATTGGTTATATGTGGCAAAAGGATAAGAACTGACTTCGTCTGAATTGTTGGATACACTTCCTAAGCAGTGAAGAATGGAGACTTTAGCACAACTGGAAGCATTGTGTGAAAGGCTTTATAACTCGCAGGACTCTGTTGAGAGAGCACATGCTGAAAGTACCCTGAAATGCTTTTCCTTAAACACTGACTACATTTCACAGTGCCAATTTGTTCTGGATAATGCATCCTCTCCATATGCATTGATGTTGGCTAGTTCGAGCTTGTTGAAGCAAATTACTGAGCAAAGCCTTCCTTTACAGCTCCGGATTGATATTCGTAATATTCTTGCTTGTAGATGATTATGCTATGACTAGGAGTATTTTAGGGGCTCCATATATTTGGCTTGTGTCTGTGTTCAAAAACATATTATTCATCCTTTTCTGTCACAGATTTTACTTAGTGAGGTTTCAGCTTTATGAGTACTTCAATACTTGTAGACTTATTTTTGCTAAATAAAACTCTGTACTTGAATTGGTATCAACTTATTTTATGGATTATCTGGGGGAGATTTTCTCTTATTTTCTTTCAGGTTGTTTATGGGAATTTTGGGTTCATATTTTGATTGGGTCGCTGTCAATTTTCCCATGCTATGGTTTCTTCATTTGCTATTTTCTTTTAACCTAAATTGATCAAATTCCTATTTTTTTGAAGGAAACTATCTCATAAACTATTTGGCCAGTAAAGGACCTGAACTTGAGCCCTTTGTGCTTGGATCCTTGATCCAACTCTTTTGTCGCATTACAAAGTTTGGTTGGCTTGATGATGACAAATTCAGGGAGGTTGTTAAAGAGGCAACGAACTTCTTGGGTCAGGTGACATATGTTTTTAAGACAGCTAAATCCATGTGAACATGCCGTTTGTTTCATCTCACAGCTATTAGTACATTCCATTTCCTTGATGTTTGAGTAAATGTATAGGAGTCTATATTTCTGACTTTAATGGGAACATCATGTTAGTTTTTGAATTTTTATTCTGGCAAGAAATAGTGTATGGTTTTGGTGTACTGTTTCTCTACTATTTTATTAACAGTCTCTTGGACTTTTGATTTTAGTTGCTTTTACTCGTATAAATAAAGTTCAACATTAAGTAGGTCAGTTGTAGGTCTATGCTTTTTGACCTTGTTTAGGTTTCTCATCTTTTTCTTAGAGTTTGCTCCTTGAGGTATTCTTGCAAGTTGTGAGTGCAAGAGTTCTATTTCTTTTCGCTTAGTGTTTGCGTAACTTTTCTTCAAAATCTTGGAAACTATGTCTAGGAATTGTGGATTGTTTTGGAATTCTCTGGCAGCAGCCTGCACTGAAAGTCAAAGGCTAAAAATTTAGTTAACATGGTTAATGCTATAGGTTTGCTATGGATTAGGTAACCACTGAAAACCATTTCTCTAACTGTCTTTATATGGTCTGGTCACTTGGTTTCTATGTTGTAATCTCTAGTCAGTTAGAGTTTTTGTGTGTCTGGCATCCCTTCAGGGCTTGTTGGACTTCCCCCTTCTTTCTATCTGTCTATCTATCTATTTGACCTACCTACCTATGTATGAAAATTGGGAAAAATCATTTTACTAATAATTCTAATCCTATTTCCAATGTTTGGAGAATCTAGGCTACTTGTTTAGTGGAAGAGTTGTTTATTAGTGTAGTTCCCAACTCACCCATGAGCTGATACAAATCAAAGGCATATACATGATATTCTTGGTCCATGAAGTGCTTTGGTGGGATTTCTCTTTTGCTGATCCAGTTTCTATTAACTGGTATCAAAGCTCTTATCTTTTGGAACTGTGGATATTGAATCTTGAAGATGATTCCAAAGTTTGATGGGAAGGAGGCTTATTAGTGGCTGCTCAATTTAGAGCAATATTTCGGGCCATTGGTGTACAGGAGGAAAAGAAACTATTATATAGGGCTTGGATGGGGATGAATGGGAGTGCTTTGGATTGTGGTTCTGCTGGAAAAGAAACAACTGGAATATAACATGGTGGGATTTTACAAAGGCAGTGCTGAAGCGATTTCAGCCTCAATATGACCCAGATCTGTAGTTTGGGTTGATTATAAAGGTTCTTTAGTGCAAGAAGAGAGGTTAGAAGGTGAAGGTCTGGAGAGAAAAGAACCAGCAACAGGGAGGCCTGAAATAAATACAGAAAAATGTGCAATTGTCCAAGAAAAAGGAACAAGAACTGTGGGAGACAAGAAACAGAAGTGAAGATGATGATACAAAGGTGGAAGGCAAGAACCACCATGGTAGTGAAGATGCAGAAGCAAGAAGTGTGAAAGCGAAAAGAGAATGGGAAACAAAATAGGGGAAGCAGGTTTCAAAGGTTATGCTCTAGGTAACAGAAGGGAAGCAAAAACAGAAAGAAGGACAAGCAGTTCAGTAGATGTGGGAAATGGAAAAATCTAATAGGATGTTGAAGGTGAAGGAAAGGCAAAACAGTGCTCAAATTATGAGGAATGACAACCGTCTTCTGAGTCACAAGGAAGAGGCAAAACAAAGCAGAGACCACTGCCAAAACCTGTGGACCCAGATTTGTCCATGAAGGAGGGTGGGTCAACATCGACAACTGAATTTCCACTTCCAGCCATGCTGGCTGAACCTCCATTAAGGAAGAGGGACCATGTACAACCACTGATGAGACATCTGCTTTTGGGACAACACTGGAACCAACAAACTCAAGTCTGTGAATCAAGGCTGAAAGATGAACATTGGACACGGTGTGAATAGAAGTTGCTGTGACAACCAGGTGTAGCATGAAAAGAAAGGAGAGAGGGATGGATGGAAAAAAAGCCTCTTTGATCTACTGGGCCAAGCCCAAACCAATAGGAAGAATTGGGATGCTGTAGCTGAAAAATTGAGAAGTGTATTCGGAAAAGCAAACGGGGTAAACACTAGTCAGTAGGAATAATTGGAATGCAGTGCAGAAAAAAGGTGCTCGGGCAAGGCTTAAATTACGTGGGACGACTCAGTTTTTCCATTGTAACAGGCCTGATTGAAGTTTACACAAATGCACAACTTCTGAGTTTCTAATCCCTTAGGAAGGCCAAACCAACAGAGTGGGAGAATTAACAGCCACACCTAAAATCATCCATCCTCTGTTGTGGATTTGCTTAAAATTCTTTTATAGTTCTGGTTATTTGCATGTACCTGTTCCTCTTAACACAAATTGTGCACAAACACTCAATTAGAAAAGCTCAATGTACTGACTTATCAGCTTGCTGCATTAGAAAGATTGAAGGCCGCTATTAGGACCGTAGGCTATGATATGATCTCTGGTATTTTGGGATACTCTACTATGCCCTCAGTTTCTGTTGCAAAGGAGGGCTAGGCATGAATAAGTTCTATAATATGATTGAGAGTCACAGGGTGGGGCAGCAGCATCCTCCCAAAGTGAACTCTACTGTTCAGAAGATTAAAAGGTTAGTCCTCCAGAAGTGGTACCACAGCGGAGGTTACTTCAATAGTCCAAGAGTCTTAGCTAACACTTCAAACTTAGCTTGGTCCTTATGCTTCCAACAAAGGGATGTGGGGGGTTTTATGGCAAGTCCTGATTTTGGACATCTATTAAAACCTACTGGAAACAATGCAGTCCAAATCAATAGGGCCTGTTTGAGTATGGTGTAATCCAAAAGTTTTTAATTGCTGAGGCAAGTTCTATGAATTGCCACCATGTTGAAACATCTATTGGATATTGGATATTGAACATATATTCACTATTTTCTTTTTCGTTACTGCTGTTTTGTGATTTAGGATTCTTTTTTTTGTTTTCTAATACATTTTTGTTTTGTTCCTGTTCTCTTCCCTCTAAGTTTTAATAGGATAGAATATGTTGGGTTGCAGTAAATATACCTAAATTTGGTTTTAGTCCTTCAATTTTTTTGGTTGGTATTGATCTTCATTAATATTAAAACTTTTCAAAATAGTTCTTATTATCATTTACTAATGATGTGACGTCCATCTAGACATGTTGCATCACATGCCACCTTATGATTGTTACTAACATGGCATGGTTGGATGCATGCCACATCATCACTAATGGTCTGTTTGAATGTTGGATGAAATAAGGAGGAAAGAAATACAATATATGATAGAAAAAAATTGTTACTTGGATGGATTGAAATATGAGGGAAATAAATGGAAAAATTCTCTTTATTTCTTTCTATGATTGAAAAACTGAATGAAAATAAATAATTAAAAATTTATTATACTAATTACAAAAATTAATTAATCATATTTTTTATTAATATAAAAATATTTATTATTTATTATTTTTTGTTATAAAAAATACTTTTTAGTTTTTTAAAACACTTTAAATAAAAAATAATATTATGTAGCCATTCTACCCCCATTTCATGTAGTTGGGGAAAGAATTTTTTTGGTTGAGTCCTACTCTTGGTGACCGTCTGGTTTATTTATTTATTTTTTTCATTTTTTGATTTTACTTTTATTTATGAAATGCTGTCTTTTTTTCATTTTGTTTTCTATTTTCAAAATTGTGTATAGAAAACACTGAAAACAAATAATAAAAGCACAAAACAACTTGCAAAACAAACTTATTTTTCACTATTTCTTGTACAAAAGTTTTGTTTTCTTATTTTCACTATTTCCTAAACAAAACTTTGAAAACTAAAAACAAGATGGTATTTTTATAGATAAAAGTGAAATTTTCTTTTTTCATAAATGAAGTGTCATCTTAAATTTTCTTTTCAATCTATGTTTACATCCAACCAAACTTTTTTAAATAAATGGAAATAAATTACTTCTTTCCTATTTTCTTCCTTTATGTTTCCTTCTTTCCATTTCAATGCAACCAAAATCGTGTAAGTGGTAATAGTGAGTATATTTTTGAAATTTATGAGGATAAAACCAACAAACTTTTTTTCTTGGACTAAAACTAAATTAAGTCATTTGTAGGGATAAAAACATATTTAAGTCTTCTTAGTATTTCTCCTTTTGTATTATACTCTAATTGCTTTGAATTTTATTCTTACATATATAATGCTTTTTAACAGGCACAATATCATTATGGTATAGGTTTGAAGATATTGAATCAACTAGTTTCTGAGATAAATCAGGTCAGAGTCAATATCTTATGTTTATTATTTTTAACCAGACAAGTGTATTATTTAATAGCTTGCTATAAAGGCAGTGCGCTTGCGGGTCAACATCTTATTTTTATTATGTTTAAACAGAAGTGTATTATTAATAGCTTGCTATAAAAGGCAGTGTGCCTGCTGAGGCCATGTTTTACACTTCCAACTCTCACACAACTTCTATTTCCCTCTTTCTAACTCTGTACTTTTATTTGTTATGGTTTTTATTGTTGTTGACTTATTACTGTTAGCTTTGCCTTAATGATGATTGCATCTTTAAGCTATGACTTCTAGGTATTTGTAGTGAATATATCTTTAGTTATAACATTTGAGCCCTTTTTTGAGATTTGAGCATCCATTATGCATATCTGCCATACTAGGTTTAGCAGCTGCTTTATGATCTGCCATTATGAATTTTCAATATTAGCCTCATATTATTGTTATGGGGTTAGTTTCGATCATTACCTGAAGCTGGTCCTCCTTGTAACCCACTATCCACCACTCCTTTGGCATCCTAGGTCTAATGCTTAGATACCAGCTCTAACTTTGACATCCTAGTACTAAATGAATATGAAAACAATCATCACACAAGGAGAAGTGTATGCAAAAGAAATTAAATGCAGCATGTTGCACACCGATTATATACATTTATATTTATATTTATTCAACTTCTTGACAAGGATTGAACTACAAGACAAGACACACTTTTGAACTTTAATAAGTTAGGACTTCTTATTTAGGGAGTTCACACAATAACATGTGACTTTTTTTGTTTTTGTTTTTAATATTTTCTAGTCATAGTACTCTTGTCAGCGTGTGGTTCTTAGTTCTCGAAGTCTCAACTCTACTTCTATTTCAATCCACTCCATGTAGAGCCTCAACATCTCCAGAAGTTCAGTTCATTCTTGATAAGATAGTGTTGACACATCTAGAATCTACACACGTAAGCTTGTGGTGCTAACGGGAAGGTGGGTGGAGTCAAGTGCCCATTAGAGTTTCTATACTCGTATGAAGATATTACATTAGTGAGATTTTCATCTCAGTAGGTAAAATTATGATCTAAGCGGCATACCATATCTTCTGACTCTAAGTGAGCATAATCCAAAAAGTTTGGGTAATAAAATAGTCACATACACATAAAAAACATGATCCTACATTATGCATGAGTGTAACAACTACAACCAAGCATCTAATGGATTCCATACCATGTTAGACATTGTCACACATATATAGAACATTTTTGGGACATTCTTCTTCTTGGAAGCATCCTGCTTTTTCTTGATCTCATGCAATCTTGTGTGGATTTTTCTAGGTTGTATAACAATTATTAACCAATTTTTTTATTAGGCCAATTGTTGATAGGATAGATAAGTTTCTAAAAGTATTAATGAAATTCAAGATTTATATAATGCTTGTTTTAAAATTTGTCTTTACAAAATTGATAAGTGTAGCTTACATAGATATGTATATTTACATATAAAAAAAATTAGCAGAGAATTGAAGGTTTAAAAGGAGTTTCTTTAAAATAAAATCTTCCTCTTATATAAGTATGGATTTAGTCCTTTCTTAATAAAATTTCTTCATGCTAGTAAGATATTTTTACATACAAAACATTGAAGACCACATTCAATGTCAACTAAACAGTTAGTTTTCTTATATTCTTGAGTTTGATCTAATCATAAGACTATGAGAAGGATAATAAGTATAGTAGGTTACGAGAATAGGTGTATCATAGAAGAAATTAAGGAAATAGATCAGACTTGATGAATTATAAACCTAGAAACATCATAAATTTTTTACTTTTGGAAGTCTTGAAAATTCAGATAGACTAATTTTAACTTCTTGAAGAACTTTGAATTCTTGTAATGCTTATTTGAGGTTGTGAATGAAGTTAGCTTCCTACCTTATTTTTAGATGGTAAAAATGACAAGTGTTGTATTATTTTCAAAGGATTTTAAACCACGGTAACCTCTTGGGTATTTGGTGCTGTGATGCTAGCTTATCAATGTTAAATTGTTCCTTTTGACTTATGGTTAAGGTGTTGAAATATTATCCTATCGGAATGTGAAGTAGAGTTTTGCCAAAAATATCTTGATTTGTTTGCTTAAGGTAATTTTACATTTATACTTGCATACATTGTGATATGCTCAACAGGTAGAATATGTCCTAAAAATAACATAAGATTTAAAAACAAATAATTAGAAATAAGCATACAGGTTAGGAAATAAATTACCATAAAGCCTTAGATATTATTAGAATATTAGGATACTCTATATATTAAATTAGAACTGTCCAAAACAGTCTACAATATCAGAAACAAAGTACTCCTTTAAAATAGAGTTTTGTTTGTTTGCTGTTTTAAAGATATTAAGGCAAAATTTATGATTAAATATTTATTTTAGAAATATAAAATATAAAATATGTTTATTTCAATGATTTTAGAAGTGAAAATAAATTTAGATAAATTTGAAAATACAAAATAATGATTTTAGGCTAAAAAAAGTAGTTCAACATAATACAAGATAAATTTTATGTTTAAATTTTTAACACTTAATACAATTATTTTAAAATATAATTGTTTATATGCCTTATTGTAGATAGAGTAGTGCAAACAGTTAGTAAAATTTAATATAAATTTTTATAAAATATGGTCTGCAATTTTAACAATTTATTTGATAAATTCTAACATTTTAATAAATGATTTACAATTATTCAAATTTTTAGCATAATTATAATCAATCAAAAAGTATTTTGGCAAATACTAAATAAATACAGTTAAACCTACTAGAATTTATCTGAATATATAACTGCAAAATTTTGTGAGTGTTCATATTCAAATCAAATTTAGAAATAGGATAAGTATCACAATTTTTTTGGAAGAAAATTCAGAGAAAATAGTATTTCATAAATGATTTAGTCGGAAAATTTTCAAGAACTATTGTCAAATAGACTAGAATTTGTTCTATTTATAATCTACAGTTTATTAGAATGAATTCTTGTAGGATTAAACCATAAAATGCTATTTTATAATAAATACATATCATTTACAATATCAATAGAAAATTTGAAGCAGAAAATAATTTTCTAAACCTAGAAATTATCCATAAACAAATCCTAAAATCTAGATGCTTTTTACTAATCCATGCTCCTTATCAATGAACAACCGCCTCACAGCCCCTTAAATGATTATTCATGTCTCCTTTTTAGTTGGAACAACGGGGAAAGGCCACCTCATGCTAGGTAAAATTGAGATAAATCTCCAGGTAACTATAACTCGGCAACCAAGTTTCCTTGCTAGTTGAGCGCTAACCAAAAGTTACCCTAGATGGCCTCATGAGAGATAAATTCACTCAGCATTTTTGAATTGCAGATTAAAACAGGAACTATGGCTGGAACCCTCACGAGCCTCCACCTCCTGCTTGGTTACAAAATTAGAAAGGAAGTTCTATAATAAATTAGTGAAATTCTAGTCAAATAGGATTAAAATTATATAAATTTTTTTACTGCATGCCACAACTTCAATCCAGCCAAATTGAACATGCTTTTAGTACCACAACATCCTCCCTTAATCGACCAAATAACTTTACGTTGAGCCACCTCATGCTAGCTAAGGAAAATTCACCAAAAAATCAAGTAAAATTTTTCTTTGAAACTCACTGAATGGATAAATTTTGGAGCTGAAAATTTACTATCCAATGTCTCTCACACCCAAAATTAGGAGAAGGCAGAAACTTAGCCAAATAAAAATTAGGAAGTTGACCAAAAAATTGGTACAAGACAAATTTACTAAATGCATAATAAGGAATTAGCAACACCATTAAACTATGTATTATGCCTACAGTTATAAATTTTGTAAAGATAATTTAAGAACATAAATATAACATAAATCTTGAATTTTATTACTATTCTTGGGAACTTATCTATGCTATTAACAATTGGCCTTGATGAAAGGAAAATTTTGGTTTATAGATGCTATACAACTTAGAAGAAGAAGTGCACAAGGTTGCATGGGATTAAGACAGCTTATAAGATGTGCACAAGTTGCGTTGGATTAAGACAGCCTAGAAGATGTACACAAGTTGCATGTGATGAAGAAAATGGACGCTTCTAAGAGTATAATCTTCTGAAAATGATTCTATACCATCAATGAATACATGTGACAGTGTGTAATGTAGTATGAGTCTATCAGATACATTAGATGCTTAGTTGTGATTGTTAGACTCATGCTTCATGTACGTCATAGTGTAATGTGTATGGTAATGAAAAAATTATGAATTTACTTACTGAGATAAAAGTCTTACTAACGTGATATCTTCATGAGTACATGACAGAAAATGATTTAGTATGCAAATGGATACTTGACTCCACCCATCCCTTCCTCCCATTAGCATCACAGGCCTACATGTCCTGATCTTAGATGCCCAAGTGTCCTGATCTATGTGCCAACATTATGTTATCAACAATTGTTCAAACTCCTGGAGATACAACGATGTGGATTCGAATAAAAGTTGAGTTGAGTCTTTGAACATCAAAGACTTCACTCTGATTAGAGTAGATTATCACTAGAAAATATAAAAAAAAGATCATAGGTTATGATGTATTCTTCTTAAAAAAGAAGTCCTAGCCCACTAAAGTTCAAAAGTGTGTTTTATCTTATAGTTCGATCAATGTGAGCAAGTTGAATATATATATATTGATGTGCAACTTATTGCATTTAATTTTTTTTGCATACACTTCTTGCTGTATGGCTGTTTGCATATTCATTTAGTTTTAGAATGTTGCAGTTTGAGTTGGTATAATAGAGCAAGCATGATGGATATGAGAGTGAGTGATGATATGTTAAGGAAATAAGTTACTCTAAAAATGCTTATTTTTAATATTTTTGTGGTTTACTTCTTTGGAAGTGTGCTTCCTATTTTCTTGTTGGAAACTGTTCATTCATAGATAATTGAATAATAATTTGCACTAAAGAATGTTATAAATTCTGGATTCTTGGTGTGTATGTTCTTTTGCAAGACCATGGAGTTGTATTATTTATTTTGCTGACAGAAAAATTTGGAGCAAAAAATATGCTAGAATCACATTAACTTTTTAAGGTATGGAATGGTTGTTTTAGTTCTCTACAAAATCAGAAATCCAGATTGTTTAATGATGTTTAGTTTTGGGTTCTTCTATAAATGAGCAAAAATTTTGGAGCAGTTAAGCAAATAAAGAAGAATGAACCTTATCCCATGGTTATGGATTTTTATTTTTTTAAATTTTCTTGCTCACTTCCTTGAACTTTGCTCTTTTAACCTGATGGGGGCATTGTCTATTTACTGGTGAAAAGTTACTGTGTTTTTCTATAATTTAAATGTTATTTCAGTGATCAAATTCATATTATATTTGTTTTGAACTTCTTTACCATTATATTGTGTTGTTGTTGATGTTGTTGTTACTTTTATTTTATATTCTTCTATACTTTCAGCACAATCCTGGATTACCTGCTACTCGTCAACGTAGGATCGCAAGCTCTTTCAGGGATCAGTCACTTTTTCAGATCTTCCAGATATCATTGACTTCTCTCTTTCAGTTAAAAGCTGATGGTATATCAATTTGTTATTGCAATAAGAGATGTATACATCCATTTTCAAAATTCTAAACTGATGTCATGTTTTGAATTCAGTAAAGTTCTTTGTTTATGGAAAATTTTCAGTTGGGAGCAAGTTGCAGGAACTATCTCTTTTGCTTTCCCTTAGTTGTTTATCATTTGATTTTATGGGGACATCATATGATGAAAGTTCAGATGAGATTGGTACTGTTCAGGTATATTCCTGTGTATGTGAATGGTTGTTCCTTGATTTTGCTTTGTTTACGGTTCTTGATTTGGAATTTGTGTTGGTTGTACAGGTTCCATCTTCTTGGAAGCCTGCCCTTGAGGATTCCTCAACACTGCAAATTTTTTTCGATTATTATCAGATGAATCAAATGTTTTCAAAGGAGGTTTGTTTATGTTAGTTTATGTGATTTGATTTGATCTGATCAGGGTCAATGATTTCATGACTTTGGATAATAGATTATTTTGTTTCAGAGCTTCATTTAGTTTGATTTTTCAAGGAAGTAATGATTATTTTCACTATTGTTAACTTGGGTTATTTCTCTTCATTTTTGCTTTGCATGGAAAGAAATATCTTTGAGACTTCAGGACCTTCCTTGCATATAATTACTGAATAAAATGTAATAGAATGGGGTAATTGGCAACAATGTTAATAGGGGAATACCATTTTGGCTCCTGTCAGCTGGATGGTTATGTTTGTTTTCCCCCCTTCCTTCAACCCTCTTGGCCTTGTAGAATTGCAAACTTCTAGATATGAATTATTCTGAATCATGTTGTCATGGATGAACTCTCCAAAAAGCTGCTATGTGGATGTCTATGAATGGTTTTATATCTTTAACTCCCCTCCTTATGCAAGAATCTGTTGGGATTGAAGTATGGACAATGCAATAGCATACTGTTATGTTGTGCTGATATTTAAGTAAAACAAATGGGGCTGGGCCATATGGTAAAATCCCTTGAATGTTTTGTGTGATGCAGGTTATAGTGGAGCATGCCAGCTTGGTTTTTACCTTCATTTTATTGTCTTTCTTCAGTGAAATTGTATGGATATTTGATGGCTTGATTTTGTGCATTATATAATGTATTTAGTAGAAGAAAATGAAATTGAATTTTATTTACCCGAATCTTGTTAGTCAGGATCTCCTGCCACTGTCCCCCTGACTTTTAATATATGGCTGCCTGGGGCTTTATTTTCTGCTTGATTTGACTTCACCCCAGCTATATTATTATTATTATTGTTATTGTTGCTATTATTATTATTATTATTATTATTATTATTATTATTATTTCTACTTAATTTTATTTGATTGCAACAAACTTCTTTTTCACTAGAAGTCTCTACTTTGGGCAAAGTGTATTCTTTCTCCTTATGCCTTTTGCTCTATCCCCTTCTCCTAATAAGTTATGTACTCTTTCATCCCTTAGCTGTATTTTAGCAATGGTTTTTGCTTAACTTTCTTGTTTAAAGAGGTGATTTTACATGTATGCTGGATAGTGTACATATTGTCATACCGTATTGGACTTTGTTATTTGTTGCATGATCTTCTCCTTTATTTTGCTTCTGATTGTGATACCTAAAATTGTTACTGCTTTGAATACTATGTCATCGTTTGTTATCCTCTTCACACATAATTGTTATATGTTTGTGGTCTTGTTCTGTGTTAAAAATCTTGTTGACCTTTGTGATTCTATGTTTTTGTTTGAGCTTACTGACTTATGAGGTATGATATAATTTGATCAATGACTATACTATTTGAGTGTTGTCCTTATATCTTAATCCAATTTTGTTTTGAACTTGAACATAAATGCATGTGTGAAGCTTATTTGCACCAGATCCTTTGTTTCTGTACTTTTATGATGGAAAAATTCTGAATCGCAATATCATAAGCATTTTAACTTATCGGTATCCAATTTCTGATCCATTTCATTAATTCCCTAACTTCCATTTGGTGATGATCTGTTTAGGTGTCTCACCTCCATATATTATGATGTTTTCTCATTGTTATTATTTGTAGGCATTGGAGTGCTTGTTACGGCTTGCTTCTACTAGACGATCTTTGTTTTCCAATGATACTGCTCGGATGAAGTTTTTGTCACTCTTAATGCAGGGCACCAAAGAAATTTTGCAAACTGGAATTGGTAACTGGATTGTAGTTATTTGTCATCAGCTTAGTGTGTGTGTATTTCTCAGTTAGCGGTGTATTTTATTGACCCACAAGTATTAGTTGCCTAATTTGTCTCTAGGCTTTGGCATCTTTGCTAATAAGGCATTGAAGGAAATGTTAATTATAGAATACCATCCTCTAACTCTTGCTCACTGTAGAGGTAGTTATTGGAATGTTCTTTACATCCCTAAGTCCAGGTAGTTCCTAGTTTGGAATTTAGTCAGAAGTGGTGTGTGTATAAACATGGATATAATTTCTCTTGCCTCCCATTTGGTACTGGCTGGTTGTCTAATTTTGCCATGGCTGCCAATCCCTCGATACACCTGTTTGGGCAATCCAATTAATAATCTGATGTGCTATAGATCAAGTAGAATCAATCGTCCTAAGCTTAAACCACAACTAATGTTGTAGCATAGAAAGTTAGATGCCTTAGAAATATTTGAGATACGCTCAAAGAAATTGCACCCAACTGGTGTAGGTTGCATATTGACACAATTGTTCTGCTTAACTTCTACTATGACTATGATAGCTAAACAAGAAAAGTTGGTTGAGGGACCTGTAGGACAAGCTTAACTGGCACGGAAGATGCTGAATAAGGAGTTCCATAAAGAAACATCAGCAGATTTGTGTGAAGATATGTGTAATTGATTTTGAAGGAGCAATATGCATTATGCATGTCGCAGGGGGAAGTGCCATATGTGGCCGACATGTGCAACATGCCCTTAGTATTAAACTATTAATTCATTAAGTATGACTGTCCATATGAAAGAGTTGGACACTGCTAAATTTTGTACTCCTTGGCTATCTTTTTGATTTGGACTATTGCTAAATTTTGTGTTTATTGGATAAAAATATTATTCAGAAGGTCTTTGATTCTATAATTGCATTATGATGCAGGTCTTGCTGGTCACGATAACTATCATGCCTTTTGTCGTCTTCTTGGTCGCTTTAAAGTAAATTATCAGGTGAGGCTTATGTTTTTATTTTTTCCAGTATTTTGCGTGATCCTTATACACATTTCATTCAATTGTAGATGTGATTTTTGTTTTCTAGGATCACCACCACCTCAGTATGCACAGGGTATGACTTGTGAAAGTAAATTATTACTTTTCTTTTTTAACAATTCTTGTTTAGGGTGCATATTTTTTGTATAATACCTTTCATTTGATAAACTCTGCATACTATTTAAACCTGAGATTTGAAACCTTAGCATGCATATTCTGCTTCAAAATTTTGCAAACTCCATGGATGGGTAAGAAAGGAGCTTGGAATAAGACTTACGTTGTTGTTCAATCATATGATAGGATTGTTAGCTAGACATCTGCTGATTTTGCTTGTGGTTTACCATAGGTTTTCTTGTTAAGAATGATGCATTTATGATAGAACTGGACCAAAATTCTTTATTAAGTGGAAAGAGTTTCTCACCACTGTTCTAATGTGGATACAGCCTGAGAGAAAGGTTACATAGCCCCAGAACACTGTGAGAGGTCTGGTCTCTGCTTACAACAGTTAACATCTCCAAAAAAACCTCCCTAATTTTTAGTTGTCAGGCTTAATATAGTCCTCAGCCCCTAAATCCCTTGTAACTAACATCTAACTGCCTTATTATCATCCTGTAACTAACTACTAGCCGCAGTAACAGACTTTACCCACTGTTTCTTTTTATTCATTTGGGCCTCATCATTGGCTAGCCCAACTTTCTTTCTCCTAAGATAGACCCTCTTTAGTAGAGGTTTGCTATCAGTACTCCCTCCAAAGCTTCCACCTTGTCCTGAAGGTGAAATTGAGGCAAATTGGTTTGTATAGGAGTCAGCAATTCCCATGGAACCTTCCACAAAGTGGCAAGTTATGTCACTTGATTACCACCTCAGCCTCCCCTCTATTATTATATTGCAGGTCCAGAATATCCTGTGGTTGGGCTTGTAACTCCCAGTTTCAGTTAAATCCAGTGGCGATGGTTGAGAGTGCTGTGAGCCTGAGAGCCATTTTCAAAAGGCGCCCATGGAACCCTGGGTAAATTCTGCTATGATCAGGCAGCAGCAAATGATATGCTCCCTTAAAAAGAAGGGAAGATCACGACTATATAAAGCTTGAAATGGTGTTGTCTCGGTTGAACTGTTATAGTTGGTATTGAACCAACATTCTGCCCATCCCAATCATGAAGGCCACTGTTTTGTATTAGATTTGGAAAAACACCTTACATATGTTTCCAAACACCTATTACGGTGCACTGTATTTTAGCCTTGTCCCTGCCTGCTTGAATGGTTCAGCCCAAAATTTACTAAAAATTAATTGGTCCCTGTCAGTAATAATAGATGATGGAAAAACATGCAGCTTAACAACTTCATAAATGAAAATCAGCGCCATGTTCTTGGCTGTAAAGGGATGGCATAGAGGGAGAAAGTGGACATACTTAGTGAGATGATCAACAACAACTAGAATATATTCTTCCCCTTAACTTATCGGCTGGCAAATCCATAGTGATATCACTCCTAACTTGAGTGGGAATTAGTAGAGGGTTGAGTAGTCCAGCAGGTGCAAGGGTTTGATACTTGTTGGGTTGGCAAGTATCACACTGCTCAATAAAGGACTATGTCCTTCATACTGTCCCAAAAAATCACAGCAGCTAACCTTTTGTAAGTTCTGAAAAATCCAGAATGACCTCTCATGGCAGATGCATGAAATTCTGCTAGTAAGAGTGGAATGTGTGCAGGGCTTTTGGGCAGTACTAATTTATCCTTGTTAACCTGGGTGTGAAACTGGGTTGGCTACCAGATCTTGCATTATCCTCTGCAACTTAGGATCTCCTTGTATTTCAGCCTCCAATTTGGTGTTTGTATCAAAGTTCTTTACAGTGATAATGCTTGAGAATCCTATCTTCCATGTTTCAAGACTTTCTTTGTTCATATGGTGTTATCCATCAAACATTGTGCCTACACGCACCACAACAAAATGGTGTTCCCAAATGCAAAAATCATTACTTGCTTGAGACAACTCAGATAATGCTTCTTCATTATCATCTTCCACTATCTTTCTGTGATTTACTTGTTTGTATTTCCTTATTGTTGGGAGCTGCCCCCGGAGGGAAAGGTGTAATAAGCCCCGCAGAGAACTGCAGCTAAACGACTTGAGCTAATTGAGCTAGACGCATTGTCCGGCCACCGGAGGGAAATGCTTTTAATAGAAAAAGAATGTAGCTAAATGACTGACTTTTACTAGTCCTTACTGCTTGCTTTCTGTAAGCTAATGGAGATAAGAGAGGGCTTAACTGCCTGATCGTATCGCAGCGATTGCAGGTATCTCTCATAGCCCCGAGGGTAGTCCAAAAAGCGTATTGAAGGGGTGAAGAGTGCTTCTAGTTGCCTGACCCAAGGAGTGAGCTTTCCTTAAGCGAGCGAATGGGTCAGGTTAAGTGAGTGATCCTCTTGAGGGTCACGAGCGAGGAATCCTGGAGCTAAATGATTGTAGCTTTTGCTGTTGCTATTGCTTTAATAGAGCCCTTTGTTTCTTGAATGTACGGGCAACTAACTCTCTTAATCAACTGTCAGTCTAGTGACTGCCTCTCGTTTGAGTATCATCACCACTTGTTATCTCATCAACGCATGCCTTCCATAGTTCTGGACAACAAAGCTCCATATTCTCTGCTATTTGCAAATCAAAAATTGTACTATCAACCGCTTCCCTTATTTCGCTGTACTTGTTTTATACATGATCTCACTCTAGACAAAGACAAGATGAAGGCTAAGAGACACACCGAAGACATACGTCATACAAAATGCTCCCCATCAAAATGTTTGCCAATATTGCTACAGTCACACATTCTGTTCCATCTAATGAGGTGACTCTCTCCAGCACAAAATATGATGAGTATGTTCAATGGAAAGTAGCCATGCGATCGTCCACTCTAGTTTTCTCTGTTGCTCACACAACACATTCAGAAAACCTCTCTCTTTTAAGTGGAATAGTGGGTACAGAACTTAACTATAGAGACTACTACATTATTGCACTAAGTAATATTTGTTATTATTTATGTCAACCCAATGATCATTGCCAGAATTTCCCAGCATTTCTCTCTTTGATGCCATCTCTAACTCAATCGTTTAGTTTTTTTTTTCTATCCTTGGTCTTAATTTAACTTGCAACTCAACTTGTGCTTGTGTTGAAACTTCTAGTGAATGTTTGATTTCTTATTGAAGCAGAATGCTTGTGTATGTGTCTTTTTATTCCCTTTAATTTGTTGTGGAAAATTATGTTTAGGGTTGGAGTGCTCTTTTCAATGCTTAGCTGGAATTTGAAAATTTTCTTCATGTTTCTTGCTTTATAGTCACTTTCCAGTTTTAGAGGGAATCCTATCCTTTTCCATGTTGTGTTTTCTATATACATATTTTCTATTAAACTTTGTCTTTTGATGAGGATAAAAAGTTAATGTAGAACCATTGCAACCTGTTTTCTTGCCTGCTCACCTCTTAGTTGCTTGATTTAGTTCACTTTAATTTGAACAAATTGCTGAACCATTACCTTTTGGTCCTGAGCTTATACTATAGTTAGTCATGTTGGTTAATGAGGGCCATCTCTTTTTTTTCCCTCTTACTTTGAATTTTGCTGCAGTTATCGGAACTTGTGAATGCTGATGGCTATAGTGAATGGATACGCTTAGTAGCCGAGTTTACATTAAAATCTTTGCATTCTTGGAAGGTGTGTCTCTTTGACTATTTAATGCGTTCCCTAAGGAAATTCAATTATACATTTTGTTTGGTGAATGACAGGATTTGTATGCCATATTTTCTGAGTGATTGAAGATTCATCTAAACTAACGTATTTAAGTGTATGTGTGCTTTTTTTTTCCTGCATCTTTTTCCCTGGCTGTTCCCGCATTAGGAGGATTCTTCTGTTTTCTTTTCTTAGCCTTAAAGCATTCTATATTGAGAAAAATCGTTGGATAGTGGATTTGAAATATATCATGAAACTTCTTCTGTTTTTTTTTTTTTTTACTTAGTCTTAAAACATTCTATATTCAGAAAAATGGTTGGATAGTGGATATGAAGTGTATCATGAAAGTTTTGTTAATACATACTTGTTTCTTCTTTTAGTGGGCTGGCAGCAGTGTTTACTACCTGCTAAATTTGTGGTCTAGATCTGTGACATCTGTACGGTATCTCGAGAGTGACAAACCTAACTTGCTAGACGAATATGTGCCCAAAGTTATAGAAGGTTTTGTATCATCAAGATTTGATTCATTGCAGGTCAGGTGGTTTAATACTCCATACAGGATGCATAACATAAGTGAGGCTAGTATTTATTCTCGTTTTAAATTTCCATTTACTGCAGTCTGAACTATCAGATGAACTTGGTGAAAACCCACTTGACAATGTTGAAGTACTTCAAGACCAGCTTGAATTTTTTCCTTACCTCTGTAGATTTCAGGTTCGTGCTTTTTGATGCTTCTGTTGTATGAAGGGTTACATATTATCAGAATCAATGCTGTTAATAATTATCTTCTCTTTTTTACATCTTCATTGATTGGTGGAATTTCAGTATGAAAGTTGCAGTTCGTATTTAATGAAGATAGTGGAGCCTATTATGCAAAGCTATATGGTATTTTAGTGTAGTTCTTTGTGAAGTGCCTCAAATTTGTTATGCAATTTTAATAAAATTTGTTCTGTAATATACATTAATTTTGTGTAGAAGGAAGCTAATCTCCAAATGCATGTGGGTAGTTATGAACTCTCTGTAACCGAATCCAAACTTGCTTGGTTCACACACATAGTTGCTGCAATTCTTAAAACAAAACAGATTTCTGGTTTTAGGTAATTGCTTTAACAATTGAAGGCATCAGCACTTTTGCACAGTAAAGTGTTAAGTTGTCTTTTATGTCTATGCTACAGTGGAGACTCACATGAGATACTTGATGCGGAGATTTCAGCATGTGTTCTGCGATTGATTAATATTTCTGATAGTGGATTTCACAACAAGGTATGTGTCTATTCTGGGTTAAAATTGTTCTATCTTAAAACCTTAAAAAGGTTGCATGGTTTGTGCTGTGGCATGTGCTTTTTCTTGTTATGTTCTGTTCAACATGCTTGAGGATTTATCTGTCTAAGTGTAACACCATCTTTGTGTTCATGTATTCTCTTTGCTTGTTAGACTGTAAGCGTTTAATTGACCTTTCAAATTGTGAGTCATGCCATAAAAGTTCAAGAATGGTTACACCTCAGATTTATCCTTCATCGAATATATCCAAGGAACACAAGTACAATCATCAATAAAGGAGACAAACCATTTAGCACCAGATATATTTGAAATAGGAGCAGCCGAATACCTCAAATTGAATATGATCATGAGACTCAATACTTTTATTAATACTATTTGGAAAACTGGCATGATTATTTTAGCAAACTAATTAGCATCATAGTGAAAATACTTATTGGACTCTTTCAAAAACAAAGGAAATACAGTCCTTAGAATACTAAAAGGTGGATGATAAGATGCTTGTGTTGAAGCCAAATTCGTAAGACATTGGACAAAGCTTGACTGATGATTGGAATTGGACATTATTTGTCTGGTAGTACCTTCCGTCCTCTTGCGCTAGAAGTTATGTAGCCCTCCTTGCTTCTTAGGAACTCCAATTGTCTTCCTGGAGGCAAGATCCTTAGAAACACAATGATATGAAAGAATATTGCTGCATACTTGAGTGAGTTTGTCGTAGAGATAAGATTAGTGGAGGACATGAACATCATTTAAATGAAGAGAAGTTTTAAGATGAGTATGATTGCATCCAACAATCATATGAAACCTATTAGCAACAATGTTGTTGTTTACCAGACAACATAGAATATGATGATGAAACATGTAAGAAATTGGGTGGTATATGGTTGGAAGCATCAGAGTCTGTAAATGCATGTTAGCAAATACAGCTGTAAGCTACATGTATTTTTGAATATTAATAATACTGTATCCCATAGAGAGCTACTTGAGTTAGTGAATGTGTCAATATGACACTTCAGGATTTTGTTATATATTTTTGCACTTGATGAATTACTTACTAAGGTTGTTTAAGAATTTGATTTATACACCAATTACCAACTTCTTAGCTGTTTATTTTAGAAATTCTTGTCTTTTTTGTTGTTGATGTTAACATTCTGTTGTAGTAGTATTTCATTTTAATGCTGCCCTGCTTCTTGAACGCATTTAGTCCTATTCCTTAGCTTCTTATATTGATATTTATTGGTACTGTTGGATAAATTCAGAGGTATGGAGATGTTAGCAAGCAAAGACTTGATCGTGCTATACTAACTTTCTTACAACATCTTAGAAGGTGTTATATTGGTGATCAGGCTGTTCTTTCTTCCAAGGTGGATTGGAAGCTATTTTCCTTTCAAATTTCTAATATTTTTTATGAAAGTTTTAGTCATTGTCATTTTTTTGCTTTTCTGAACTGTAATTGCAGCAGTTATATGCCCGGCTATCTGAACTTCTTGGACTTCATGATCATCTACTACTACTAAATGTTATTGTAGGAAAGATTGCAACAAATCTTAAGTACTACACTGAGGTGATGGATTGTGGACCTAATAGTGTTTTTCATTCCTGCTGCTATTCTGTTCACATGAGAATTTCTATTTGCAGTGCAAAGAGGTTATTGATCATACCTTAAATCTCTTTCTGGAAATGACATCTGGGTTAGTCTGGTTCCACCTCAACTTCCTTGGAACATTATCATTTATTATTTGTGTAATCTTATATTTTTGTTGCTGTCTATTTAATTTAATAAGGACTTTGTTTTTTGCAGATACATGACGGGAAAGCTACTTCTAAAATTGGATACTGTTAAACACATAATTTCAAATCAGAATGTGAGCTGCTTCTAAGCCTACAAGGATAAGATGCACTTTTGATTTCTTTGTTGCTCTTTTGCGTTTGGGCTATAAACTGTTTAAAAATATGGAGTTTATGCTTGGAAAAAGAAAAGGGAGAACAAAATTCCTAATAACATGATTTGTGTAGAGTGACGTGATACAAAATACAAAGCACTAACCTTTACTTATTCTAGTACTTGACTCCCATTCCTATTTAAATTAAGGAAACAAACATTGAAATATAATGCAATAATGGAAACTACTCCTAAGATCATCTAATCTACTCTAAAATATTACGATACAATAATGATGTTATAAGATATTTTCTTGATATTTTAACTTTTCTTAAGTTATAGCTTACTAAAGATTTGTGCTTGCTATGAACTGTAGACATTTGAAAAAAAGAAAAATGACTGAAATATAAAGAGGACTTCATTTGGTTGGTGAAACAACTCAAGGAGGTTGGAAACATAGAGGAGATAAGCTTTGCTAGGAAGATAACTCAGCAAGATGATTGGAATGATCATATAGAATGTTGCATGGCTAAAGAAGAACAGATCTTGATAGAATGATCATTTGTGAAAATTTCTTAGCAAGCAATTAAGCACAATAGGAACTTCTAGGGAATCATGTGCAACATTTGGAAACTTATAACATAGATACTCAAGATACATTTGAATTTTCAAACAGCATAAACAATTACAAATCCTGAAAAATTGAGAATAAAATCTGGGAACTATATAATGAGTCACAGACTAATCCAATCACCCCCAGAATGATTATTGAAAGGAAGAGAAGTCACAAACTAATAGAAAATTCATTATTAGGTGTTGTGTCACTAACTAGTAGAAAGGTCATTATTAGAAAAAATAAAATTGAAAGAGTCATTATTAGTAGAAAAGTCATTAATGTTAGACTACCTATAGATATTTAGTTATGCAAATGTCACACGCATGATGTTTCGACTAGGTTGTGAGGGTGTGTTAAATGTTTCACATGAAAGACCCACCAATAATCGACAACAAATTTCACTAGAGGAGGTGGTATTAAAATTGATGTTTGGTTAGATTCTAAAATTGTCGTCTCTTCAATCATTGCCTATTGTATTTCTGGGGAATGGGACAATGCTTCTTGAATTGTCTTGGAAATGGTGATGATGAAATGGTCTAGAAAAGCATAGTGGTTGGAGAAAAATAATGATATGAAAGAAAATTGTAAATGGAATAGGGATATTGGTTAAGAGTAGAACATCTACCTTTATTGAGGACAATGTAGTCAATGAAGGCAATTGGGGTTGGAGTAGGTTAGGAGATTAGAGCAAGAGTTCAATCTCTCAACTTGGTAGTGGGAGTGGTGGTAGGAATTGCTTAATGTGACCAATTCTCATACATTATTGGAAATTGACCTAGAGGAGGATTAGACCTTGGAAGTGTAGATTAAGTATCTAGCACCTCAGGAGCAGTAGGAATGAAGACACTTGAGTGAAAATAGGGAATAGGCAATACTTGAGGAAAGGGATTTTAGTCAATTGCAGGAGCATTTATGGAAGAAAATATGGAGTTCCCTTGGATGTGACATTCGCAAATATGTAGTATTAAAATTGGATTTGGGCCTAACTCAACCCCATAAGCTAGCTCATGAGGTGAAGATTGTCATCACCTTATATATATTTGGTTGGCCATGTCTCTAGACAATGTGTTAGGAACCCAGAATTATGGGAAGAGGGGGATCCTGGTCAGCAGAGAGAGAATCCTCCAATTTGGAAAGTATATTCTAGGAGAGAGAAAAAGTAACGGATTGCTGTGTAGTGGGTGGTTACTAGTGGAGAGATGCTTAGTGGGTGGTTACTAGTGGATGATAGTGGGAGAAAAAGATCTTTCAGTTAATACAGTCCTCATAAGCAGCATTCGGTACAAAGAAGAATCAGTCAAAAATTGGCTCCTCGATTTTATGGACCCTTCCAGATTCTTAACAAGTATAGTGATGTTTCCTACAAACTTCAACTTTCTCCCAATTCCAAAATTCATCCCATATTTCACATTTCTCAACTTAAGCGGGCTGTGGGAAATTCCTTTGTCGAACCCATACTGCCTGAAGGTCTCGAACTTGAGGAGTTTGAGGAACCTGAAACTGTTATGGCTAATCGAACCGTGCACAGGGAAGGAGTGAACGTTCAGCAATGCTTGGTTAAATGGAAGGGCAAGTCTATGGAAGACACCACTTGGGAGGATAAGGAAGTACTCATTGCTCAGTTTCCAGATTTCAGCCTTGAGGACAAGGCTGCCATTTCAGAAGGTGGCAATGTTAGGAACCCATAATTATGGGAAGAGGGGGATCCTGGTCAGCAGAGAGAGAATCCTCCAATTTGGAGAGTATATTCCAGGAGAGAGAAAAAGTAACGGATTGCTGTGTAGTGGGTGGTTACTAGTGGATGATAGTGGGAGAAAAAGATCTTTCAGTTAAGATATATTACATGTAGTATTAAAAAGGATGGGGGCAGGGGGTAGGCATCACTTTCTGATATAATCTGGTTTGATATCTAGGGCAGAGGGATCTTCCTCTGAGGAGCATTGTGCTCTGGACCATTTGTTGTTTTTTTATTTCCAATATCAATATATATATCTTTGTCTCATCCTTTTCAGCTATACTACTGTACTAGTACAGAATCTGAGTTTCCTGTTGGTCACACAAATTGATTGAACTCTATCACAATGTGAGATTCTAACACATTCCCTCATGCTCAAGACTCGACATCTGAGAATAGGCAATTGGGGGTGGACCAATTGCAGGAATAAACATTTGCGAATATCCCAATAATAGATCTAAGATAGGCTCTTATACCATATTAGAATTGGGTTTAGGCCTAACCCATCCAATTCTAATATATACTTTTTGATACTTGAGAGACTTGATAACTTTACTAGAAAATATAATTTCTTATTACTTTCTAAATACAATGTATATGAATTTATAGGTATACAAGATGCTGAAAACTAAGGAAAGAATCAGACCTAATTGTGGCTTGTGTCATCATTGGATTGAGCCATATTGACTAGATTCCCTGGGAAGCCATTGAGAGAGTAACACCTTTCTTGGATATGACCGAAACCCTTATAGTAAGTGCACAAAGGGCATCCACCGTCATGACCTCTTTCACCATTGCAACCAAGACCTCGACCTCCATAGCCATGACCTACAAAACTAGAAATAAAAGCCTAGGATTCTCCTTCTCTCGATGTTGTCTTTGACATAGGGATTTGAATCAAATGGTTAAGAAGACCCTCCACTGAGGGAATAGGACAGGAGGTCACGACCTGATTTCAAACAAATTCATAATTTTTATGAAGACCATGTAGGACATAAATCATGCAAACATTATCAAGTTTTTCTTCCATTTTAGATGTTTGATCGCTAGTCATGAGAGATTTATACTCATCAATCGTAGATTGGACCTTATTAACATAGGACGAGATATCATCATCTACCATTTGGAGGGTGATCAAGTTGTGAACAACATTGTAGAGTCGCTCGATTTCGTTCAAGTATATAGTTTGAGCTTTCTTCCATATGTCCTAATGGGTGGTGTAGCAATGGTAATGGTTCAACATCTTTGCTTGGTTATGCTGAGTTATTAGGCCCACTGATTGTGAGCTCTAATACCTACTTGAGAGACTTGAAAACTTTACTGGAAAATATACTTTATGATTATTGTCCATACAAAATGTACACGAATTTATAGGTATATAGGATGCTGAAAAATACGAAAAGAATCAAACCTAATTTTGGCTATAATCTTAATTATGAAATATATCCAAAGTTTCCTTAAAAGGACTGTTTACATATATACATAAATCTAGTATAAAAAAAAGAATAAAATTAGACAAGTGTATAGTAGGAGAAATAAAACCTAACAGAATTAAGGCTATATCAGTTAGTTAGCTTGTTGTAATAGATAGTTAGTTGCTGTAACAGACAACTAGCTTGAGAAATGAAGCCTATAAATAGAAGGTAAAAGGATAGAGTAAGGTGTGGATAATTTTGAAGGATGCGGATGGGATATATCTCAAAGGAATTTTTCTTAATGGGCCAAAGGAAGAATTGAGGGTAGAATTGGAGATGAAGAACTTCACATCCCTTGAGTTACTAATGCTTAAAGCATAGAAGTTGGATGGAAGAAATCAAGCAATGTTCAAGAAAGGAGGCCATGAAGGTGGAAGATTGCTAGGGGGTGCAAGAACCCAAAATTTTCAAAGAAGGGCAGATTCTGATGTGGGATTGAAGGGAGCTATTTCTTTTAGGCCAACGATGGTAGATGCTGCAGGATCCTCTAATCTTGGGGGAAAGCAAGGAGAAATCAAGGGGAGCTGAAATGAAGAGTTCAAGAATTTGACATATGAAGAGATGTTGGAGAAGAAGGCAAAAGGACTTTGTTTTAGATGTGATGAAAAATTTGGGCCTACGCTCATTTGTAAATTGAAACAACTTCGAATTATGTTAATGGAAGATGATCTTGAAGAAGAAAATGAAGAGAAGGTTGTTTTGAGGGACAATAAGAATGAGGAAGCTTTATTACAACTCTCCTTGAAATCAATGATGGGGTTGACTTCAAAGAAAGCTTGGAAATTATGGGGGAAAATTGGAAGTAGAAGGGTGATAGTACTCATAAATTGTAGAGCTTCAGACAACTATATCTCTCGGAACTTAGTAGAAGAGATTAAGCTCAAGGTGACACCCATCTCCCCATTTCTTGTAGAGGTGAGAATGAACAGTTTAGGAAGTCAAGGCAAATGTCAGGAGGTTCCATTGGAGTTACAAGGGCAAAAGATAATGCAACATTTTTTCATATTTGACTTGAAGGACATAGATGTTGTTTTGGGGCTGACATGGTTGGAAGGGCT
The DNA here is from genome assembly GCA_037954105.1 of Canavalia gladiata. Taxonomy (NCBI): domain Eukaryota; kingdom Viridiplantae; phylum Streptophyta; class Magnoliopsida; order Fabales; family Fabaceae; genus Canavalia; species Canavalia gladiata. Next base: position 44,690,058 of record CM075660.1, read on the forward strand.
AGGAAAAGTAGAGACTTATTTTGGAGCCTTAATCCTTACCATAGGGAAGGGAGAAGATGCTATAATCATCAAGGGTGATCCAGCACTTAGTAAAGGACAAGCGTCCTTGAATCAATGGTCAAAGCCTTAAAACAAGAGGAGGAAGGATATGTGATTGAATGTGCAGAAGCAAGGGTAGTAAGTCAAGAGATTCCAAAAGGTATTATGGAAATTTTGCAGCAATATGCAGAAGTTTTTGAGCATCCAAAAGGGCTACCTCCTGAAAGGGTTTAGGATCATGCCAGTTACTTAAAAGAGGGAGCCAACATCCCTAATTTGAGACCATACAGGTATTCCCATACCCAAAAGGATGAGATAGAGAAACTGGTAAAAGAAATGCTGGAAGCAGGACTTATAAGACATAGTATCAGCCCATATGCTGGCCCAATCATGCTGGTAAAGAAAAAAGATGGGGCATGTTGTATTGATTATAGGGCTTTAAACAAGATCACCATAAGTGACAAATTTTCCATTCCAGTGATACACGAGTTGTTGGACGACATTGGAGGAGCTAGACTTTTCTCTAAGTTGGATCGTAAATCTGCATATCACCAGATTAGGATGAAGATTTCTGATGTGGAGAAAACAGCCTTTAGAACACATGATGGCCACTATGAATTCTTGGTAATGCCTTTTGGTCTTACCAATGCACCATCAACTTTCCAAGCACTTATGAATGAAGTTTTAGGCCATTTTTGAGGAGATATGTGTTGGTATTCTTCGATGACATTCTGATTTACAGTCCAGATATTGAATCATATGCTAAAAAACCTGCTACTGTATTAAATGTTTTGAGGGAGCATCATCTTTATGTCAATTGGAAGAAATGTTTATTTACACAACCTGAATTGGAGTATTTGGGACATGTTATTTCAGGGGAAGGAGTCTCCGCAGATCCAAAAAAGATAGAGGTGATGAATTCTTGGCCTGTACTGAGGGATGTCAAAGGCGTGAGAGGGTTCTTGGGTCTTATAGGCTATTATCGTAAATTTGTGAAAATTATGCGAAAATGGCCAAACCGTTGACTCAACTACTAAAGAAAGACTTAACTATTAAAGAAAGATAACTTCAACTAGATTAAGGAGACACAACGAGCTTTTGAAGAATTACAAACAACTATGTCTCTTTTACCAACACTGGCTGTACATGATTTTACACAGTCTTTTATAATTGAAACAGATGCTTCAAGCAAGGGTATAGGGGTTGTCTTGTCCCAACAAGGTAGGCCTATAGCATTTTTCAGTCAAGCCTTCTCAGAACATGCTCAAAGGAAGTCAATCTATGAGAGAATTGATGGCAGTATTACTACTGGTGCAGAAGTGGCGTCATTACTTGATGGGGACTCGATTTACCATAGTAACAAACCAAAGAAGTTTGCCATTTTTGACTGAATAAAAATTATTGAATGAAGAATAATTTAAAGGGCTTCAAAGTTAATTGGATTTGATTTTGAGATACGATACAGACTTGGATTAAAGCATCCAGCAGCAAATGCGTTATCTCGAAGGATGCAATTTCAAGCAATAACCACCATGAGGGTGCAAGACATAGAAGAACGGGCAAAGGGAATTAACAAGGATGACTGGTTGAGGAAGATTTTTCATGACTTGACCTTAAATCCTGATTCACACCCTGGATACAGTAGACAAGGTGATCGTCTATACTACAAGAGTAGGTTGGTTCTACCCAAGAGTTCCCCATGAATCCCTACATTACTAGAAGAATTTCGCACCTATAAGAGAATAGTTAGGGTACTTTATTGGGAGGGAATGAAACGAGATGTCCAGAAATTTGTTTCAGAATGTAGTGTTTGTCAGAAGAATAAATATGAGGCCTTATCCCTTGCTGGCCTATTGCTGCCTTTGCCTTTACCTGACTAGGTATGGTCAGACATTACTATGGATTTCATTGATGGTCTACCGAAAGCTAAAGGTGTAGATTCAATTCTGGTTGTTGTGGACAGACTTAGCAAATATGCACACTTTATTCCTTTAAGTCACCCTTATACAGCAAAGGATGTTGCTGCAACATTCATGAAGAAAATAGTGAGCTTACATGGTTTTCCTTCATCCATAGTATCTGATTGGGACCAATTATGAATCATTTAGAGCTTACATGGTTTTCCTTCATCCATAATTTTGAGAAGAATTCTGTAATTTACAGTGTACTGGGTCTCTTGAAAATTCAATCTGTGAGGATTACTTGTAAAATTCTTCCATAATTTTGCATTTCAGTTTTACATTGGGACTGGGTCAGAATATTAGTTTAGCAATAAAGAATCATTTTTTTTTTCCAGTATTCTTGGGTACTAGTCCCTATCATAAGCTAACTAATTATTGAATGTAAAACAGAACCCTTACTAACAACTAATGAGTATTTAACAGTCTCCAACTGGGAAATATGAGACACCATTTTCTTCATCTTAAGTAGACTAGGATGACCTAGTCGGTGAAGACTTGGAGACATGGGAGTAGGACATATGATATATGATGTGTTGAATTTAGAGAAATGAAAATATTTGAGAGAAGTATATATAGTGTGATTCTGTAATTTGAACCTTTTCATTTATGAATGAGAAACAGAGTACATGGATTTATATAAGAAGATAGGGAAGGGATCCCCGCATACTGAACAACTAACAAACTAACTGACATAAGATAACAGTCTAGCTAAGAGATGTGGTAACTCAACATAATCTCTGACATTGTCTTCTCAAACTCAAGGAGGCTGATGAATAGAGAATTGATCAGCTATTTGTAGTTTTGTTTTAAGATTGTTGAATCTGGTAGTTCCCAAAGCTCTAGTTTAGATATCAGCAATCTGGCAAACAGTTAGACTTTTGTTCAGAACTCCACTTCACGAATGAAGAGCAGGTCCAACTCCATGTGTTTAGTCCTTGAATTAACAATAAAATTATGAGTCAGTGATACTGTCATAAATTATTGCAGTGTACATTAGGAGTCTTGTGTTCTTGAGGCAATGATTGAAGCCGTATAATTTCTGCTACAGTAGTTGCTAGGTTGCTATATTCTGCCTCAGCACTAGACCTTGGAACCAGTGTTTGTTTTCACCTTATAACCACCTAACATTGATACTAACGTCTATGAAAAGACGAACCACTTGTGATTTGATTTGACCATTAATCTATGGGATTAATTGCATTAACACAATATTTCATTTTTTAAATGATAATAACCTGAAAAGAGGTATCATTTCCACCTTATATATATGTGTATAATATGGCATGTTATTAAATCGAGGATTGAAATTAAGAATGGAAAAAGACCGAGGCGAGCTAGGCTGAGTGTTTAAGCCTAACCTGTTTAAAAATTGAGACTTGAACCTGAGCTTGTTACTTGTCATAGGCTTTTTTTGTTGTCAAGACCTAACATGTTTTAAAGCCTACAAGTTGTTTAAAAGGTTACAATTCAAAAAAGGCCAATAAATAGGCTTAAAGCCTATATAAATGATTGATTAAAATGACCTACATCTTAAAGCCAACAAGATAAAAGATTTGTAACCTTAACTATATAATTTTAGAGCATATATATTAAACATTGCCTATATACAAATATAATAACATGAAAAAATATAATGCATACAAATATATACACTCATAAAAATTAAATTAAAATATAAAACACTTATTTTAAAATTAAAATAATGTACACAACTCTTATAATAAACATTAGAGAATTTCACAAATATAGTTTTTTTTGTTTGAAATTAAAAATTTTAATTTTTAATAAATTATGTAAATATATTAATTTTATATAAATATAATATATTAAAATAAATATAATATATAAAGATGAATAAGCTCCTGATTAGGCTAAACGAGCTTTTTGATTAACTCATGTCTAACTTGTTTACTTAAAAAGGCTTTTTAACAAGCCTAAGCTTGTTTATTTCGATCCCTAATTGAAATGTTACCAATAAATGGGAGATTAAGATATTATCCTGAAAAGAATAATCAAAAGTGAGCAGAGCAATAAATTTTGCAATCTGTCTGTAAATGGAACATGGAAATTGGTTTGAAAATACCATTTTTATGCATGTTTTCTATCCAGTGAAAGAGTTGAGTGTTGGGCTTGAATTGCACAATTTTATAAGCAGGAAATCAAATCTTTGGTATATTTAAAGCACTAAGGGCAAGGAACATGCATAATAGTCTTAGAGTAATTGACTAAGAGAAGATGATTTTTTTTTTCTGTATATATGAATGCTTGTTCATGTCAGCAATTTTTCTAATGTGAAAAATTATTTTTCAGAGGGAGCAATTCCCATTTATAGAAAATTGGGAATGTTTCCGCTGCAGAACAACCCTTTATTATACTCTTGGCATGTTGATATTCTTGGAAGATAGCCCACTGAAATTTAAATCCTCAATGGAGCCTTTCCTACAGGTTGGTAGTTTTTATTTGCACCCACAATTAAGTTCAATATATTGTGATTGGGTATGCATATTGATTTCTGATATATAAAAGAAATTGTAATATTGAATTTTAGGAGATATAGATTTTGTTTTATTTACCTTTTTTTAATCTTCTTTTTTTGAAGTTGAGCCAACCGGTTAAATCTTTTGCAAAAATTAGTACTCATCTTATTTCTATGGATATAATGTTTTTACCTTATGCAAAACATTGTTGTCATCTAACAACAAATAAAGGTCAAATTACCTACACTGGTCCACGCTGCACCACATTCATTGAGTTAATTGCAAACAAGTACTCTGAAAAAGTTAAAATCCTTGAACTCAATATTGTCTAGTTAGTACTTATCTATAGTTTATTAATTAGTTAATAAGTTTATCTTCTTCAATTCATAAGCTTTTGTGACAAATGATTTTGTTGCACCTATGTTACATTATGCCTAACTTCTTTAGAAATATAAAATGTAATCAGGAATTGCATGCCACTACATTATAGTATTGTCAATTTATTATTGATTATTGATATGTTTTGTTGATTATTTTACTTAAGGATTGATGTTTTTTTTCACATAAGGTTTTGGTTAGATTGGAATCAACACCTGATGCACTGTTCCAATCAGATGCTGTGAAATATGCATTTGTTGGGTTGATGCGGGACCTTCGAGGAATAACAATGGCAACTAATAGGTTAGCACTGATTGATGTGTGAGAAACACTTCTGTTTACAGATCCCCCACTTCTGTTGTTGATTGTATTAATTTATTGTCGTTTAATTGTTGTTTAACAGTCGTAGAACATATGGGTTCTTTTTTGATTGGCTTTATCCTGCACACATGCCACTTCTTCTGAAAGGTGTTGCACATTATGCTGATATTCCAGAGGTATGCTTCGTACTTTTAATACCAATTATAGGTGATCACAAAAAATCAATGCAATTCAAGAACTTGCATAATTTAACATTTGTGAATAATATTATCATCTTAATTTGACTTTATTAACTATGCTATAAATCTTAGTCCCCATTCTTAAGTGTGAGAATATCTTTTTTTTACTTTTTTAATTCTTGTGGAACATGGCTACACACTTTATTTAGCACTTATTTTTATTTTTAAAAGTTTATTGCTATAAATTGGTTTTAAAATTTTCTTTTAACATTGGTATAAAATGTGAATTGATATATTGAATCACCTGAACTAATGAAATACAGGAGTTTGAATTTATTGATGCACCTACAGCGATAGCTAACTGAGTTTGCGTTTAAGTAGATTTCCAAGGCTTTGGTGAGAAGGTCAGCAATCTGATCATGAGATAGAATGTGAGGGACGATGGGACTTTTGTTAATAACCTTTTGTTGAACTAAGTGTATGTCCAACTCCATATGTTTAGTGTGGGACTGAAGAATAAGGTTGTTAGCAAAGATACAGTATTGAGGTTATCACAATAAATTGTAGGTGTGGTTGTAGGAACATCAAGTTCCTCTAGCTGGCATTGAATCCATAGAATTTAGTGACAGCGGCGGCTGAGCTGCAATCTTCTATTTCAGTATTGGATTGGGCAATTGGTGTGTTTTCTGGACCCCACCACGATACTAGATTTGGACCAAGATAAATGCATGCTCCAGATGTAGAAAATATGTCAATAGGATTTGTTGATTAATCAATGTCACAAAAGACTCGAATAAGTAGTTGATTGTGAGAGGATGCAGGCTGTAGTAAAAGACCATGAGATTGTTCCTTGAAAATATCGAAGAATTCTTTTAACTAGTTTCCAATGGCTCTTAAGAGATTGAGAGAGAAATTGACATCCTTTATTTACACTATAGCGTAGTTTAGGACGAGTAATGTTGTAAGGCACCAAAAACTAGGGATGGAAAAAGGTCAAGCCGGGCTAGACTTTGAGTGTTCAAGGTTGGTCTGTTTAAAAATTAAGAAGCATGAGTCTGTTACCTATTGACAAGATCTGGTCTGTTTTAAAGCCTACAAGCCTGTTTAAAAGCAATAAAAACAAGCCAATAAATAGATGTTGTGGAGTTTAGAACAAAACTGATGGACTTTTGCATGTGTGTGTGAACCAAAAAATTCATGTATTTTTCTCCCAAAGTTGCCATGAATGAGTGCATCCATTAATGCGAGTGAGAATTGATTTAGAAAGACAAGCTACCAGAAAAAGAGAAGTTGATGCTGTTGTTCCTGGTGAAGATAAGCTTCATTGATGTGTCCACGGTTGCGATCGTCTTCAGAGAGAAAACACGACGAAATCTCTGGATTAACAACATAACGGTGAAGGCGATGAGCTTTGATAATGGCTTCAACCTGTTGTTTGTAAAGAAGATAGTTCCTCTCATCTAGCTTTACAGAAATAGAGTAGGAGAAAGTGACCTTTGCGATGGTTGATACCACTGGTTATGATGGAATTTCATAAGGTGTGGCTATGTGTCAGGATTGATCTCTAGATACCATGTTACACAATGTGAGTTGATATATTGAATCACTTGAACTGATGAAGTAGAAGAGTTTGAATTTGTAGATGCACCTATAGTGATAGCAAACTGAATACTGTTGTAACTAAAAAATAAGATAAAATAGAAAACTAAAAGAAAGAACAAAAAACTACCTAACAAAAACAAATAAGAGAAAACAGAATTTGAATATTCTAGAGAGAACCTAAACTGTATTATCTTCATTATGTATAACATTTAGACCTGTTTTTCTTCCCTCAAATCTGAGCTTTAATTACTTTTAAATTTCTTTTATATTAATTTTTTTTGTATCAAATCTAAGTCTCTAATACTTTCATATAAATTCTTTTCAAATTTTTTTTTTAAAATTTACTCTTTTTACTTTAAATTTAAGCTAGATATATTTTTTACCTATTTAATTATATATTATTATCTTATAATTTTGAATTTTACTTATTAAAATACTTATGCATTGAATGAGATAGTTATAAGTTTTGTATAATTTGGTCGCTGCATCCTTCAACAATTGTTTCTTGGTGAATCTTCTATTTATTTTCAATTGAACAAGCAATTTTTGTTATTAGTGTATAATTGCCTCTAATTTGTGGATTATAGATAAGATTCCTTGATGTAGGATGAACCAAGAGTAATCCGCACTGGTAGGCCATTTCCCTGATTAACTTGGTGCTCTTCTAGGTTGGGGTGCTCCTTTGACTCAAATCTTGACTTTTTATTGAAGGTCTATTTGTTGACCCAACATAACCAAATATCCTGATGAGGTTTTGTGTTGTAAGCTAGAATAAGATAATACCACTCAAAATAAAATCCTTAAATAACTAATTACATTAAATAACCTCAATTTGGAAACTCTTGTTGAAAGAAAATAAAAGCCTTAAATAAATAACCAAACTAATAGCTCAATCTACGGTATGTCTCTACCTTAATGATTTCATAATACATGTATGGGGGAAGTTGAGGGGAAGATGGTACGTTTTAGTAGTTTCCATTTTGGTTTAATTGCAATTTTGGTGCTTAAGTTTGGACTATATACAATTTTGGTCCATTAAGTTTTTTATTTTGAGCTAGTTTTAAGTCCTTTGTTTTTAAAAAAATTGTAGCAAATTTGGTCAATTTTCTTAAACTGAAAACTCCTACTTATTTTCTACTCAATATTTATGAATTGAATCGATTAAATTGCTTTATAGTGAAAACTTACCAACCCAGATATCAAATTTCGCCCAAAATAAAAGAAAAAATTGTCAGTTTCTCTTCTTTAACCCCTAATTGCACATCTTGTAAAATCTTTCAAATTTTGTAAGTTTTCACTAAATTTATTACTCCTAAACTTTGAAAATTATTTCATATTCCAATTTTATTACCAGTTCCCCTATAAATTAGGATAAAAAATTTGAAAATTTTGAAGTTTTAAGAAGAAGAAAATCAATTGAGAACCAAATTTGCTAAATTTAAAAAATAGAGTTAGCTCAAAAAAACTTAAGGGACCAAAATTACACATAATCTAAACTGGATGGACCAAAAGTGCAATTAAGTTTTTCACTTCTTTACATGTTACCTCCAGGTTGTTATTTTTGTGACTATTGATCCTTGTTAGAAGTGGTTTTGCTAAAATTTTGGTTTTTCATGAGCCAAATGGTAACACTCTGCAAAATTGCACAAGGTCGTTGCATTTTTGTTTTATTTGTCATGCACCCTTAATGCTGGAGGACATCCCTTCAAGATAAAATGAAGTGTGGAAAATCTAAGATGGCGTTTGGTTTGGAGAAATGCTTTTTGTTTTCATTTTTCAACATTTGGTACAGGAAAGATTGAAAACAAAAAAGAGTGTTTTCTGTTTTCACTATTTTCAGTATAAAATTTTGAAAATAAAAAATAGAATAAAAATAAGGTGGCATTTTTGTAAATAAAAGTGAAAAAAATGAAAATAGAAAACGTTTTTTGAAACCAAACACTATCTAAAATTCCTTACTACATTAGAAGTAGTTGGGACTTATAAAGTACTTATAAAGCATATTTGATGTTTTACTTTTGGAGCGAGCATCCAATTTTTTCAAGTTAAAACTGTTATTTTGAGATTCAATTACCTGGTCCTGAAGGGAATAAGTCAAACAATTTTTGTGACAATAACTTTCTTGATGTGCCCCATTCCCTCTTAATGAAACAAAAGTTGGGCCAATCTTATCATTGTAAAAAGGAGGCATTAATAATTAATGTCTTAAGAGCTTGGCCTGCACAACTTCCAATCAATGTTACAATTACAGTTCCCATTCCCTTGACCACAAAATTAGGGTTGAAACTGGCATGTTGAATTCCACCCCCAATATTTCTTAAAGATAGATATCATTGTCATGCTGAGGGATATTTGATTTCAAAAACATGATGCAGGTAACAACTCCTTTGTTGAAATTCATGGCTGAGCTAGTGCTGAACAGATCCCAACGATTGGTTTTCGATACTTCTTCTCCTAATGGGATACTGCTTTTCCGAGAAGTCAGTAAACTTATTGTTGCTTATGGATCAAGAGTTTTACCTCTTCCTAATAAAGCAGACATGTATACATTCAAATACAAGGGAATATCTATTTGTTTAACAATTCTTACCCGGGGTATGTATACACATGTAGTACTATAGTTCTTTGTTGTTATTTTATTTTTCTTTTCACATCAATGATGTAGCGGATGAGATTGTTCCATTAAAAGCTTGAATTCATCTAGGTTATGATCTGTTACATTTTTCCATCAGATCTAAACACTTTATGGTAAATCCATTTTTTAGAGCCACCACTTTCCAACCTGCTTTTTGCAATTATCTTATTACATTATATTCTAAATATCTTTTTGCACGTTTCACTCAGTTTAATGGTTTTTTTCTTCCAGCTTTAAGTTAGTTTGTCATAATATACACGCAATCTTATTCCAGCTCAGCAATATGAAATTTAGTTATAGGTATGTTTGATTGTAAAAGGTGATAGAAGTGACAGGATAAACTCTTAGTCTGTTATATATAATATTATCTATTATTCCTTTTTCTGGTGTCTGAAGCAAAAAAGAATTGAGTGAGCATTTTAAGAGAGTATCATTTATTTACATTACCCCTGGGGTTTATTGTTGTTATTTTCCTTTTTGTGGCAGCACTATCTGGGAACTTCGTCAACTTTGGTATTTTTGAACTATATGGTGATAGAGCACTTGTTGATGCTCTTGATATCACTATAAAGATGATATTATCAATTCCTTTGGCTGATATCTTTGCATTTCGGAAGGTATTACTCTTCCTTTATGCTATGTTCTCTACTGTGTTGGTTAAGAGTAGAAGTGATTTGCTCTGGTTTCTTCATACTGTGTTGTAAATTGCGCTGTATCTTAGAGTCTATTCAAACACTTTGGTAAACCTTATATGCAATATTTCTGTTTGTCTACTTAAATTTTAATTATTTTGGTAATGATTGTGCAGGCAAGTTTGAATTACTATTTGGTTTTTGTTTTTTCCTAAATTGGCATGAAGTCAATTGCATACAAGTATTTTATCCTTTTTTTCCCATATATATTTGTCTTTGGTTTGTGCCTTTTTGCTTTTCCTGTTATTAAAGGTTGGGCTGGTCCTGATGTTAATGATTTCTTTTTTCCCTGATGTATTGCTTAAAAGAAATGCCTTGTGATGAAATGACGGAAAACTATGGCAGCTGAGTTTGGCTAGAAAAGGAAGCTAAAGATAGTTGGGTTCAACTGGCATTGTGTCCTGATCCCAGCATATTGCGGCTGTTGCTTCTGATGATATCCAAGTTACTAGCTTTTCTTATTATGCTCTATTTTGCAGGTTGCAGCAGCTTACTTTGCATTCTTGGAAACTCTCTTCAATGGTCATTTGTCATTTGTTCTGAGTTTGGATAAAACTGCATTTATGCTTCTTGTTGGATCTCTTGAATCAGGCCTTAAAGATTTAAGTGAGAAAATATCGTCACAGGTTTGTATAAGCTTGACACATTTTTTAGTTTTGATAATTCAACTAACATTGTTACTTGTATTAAATTCTAGTGTTAATTAATAAGCTAAGATCAATATTTATATTCTCATGAATTGTGAAACTAAGCACAAATTTCTGTAATTTATATACTTACTACTATAACTTTCCCTTTTGTGTATGTAGTGTGCCTATGCTATTGACAACTTGGCTACATTTTATTTCACCCATGTTACTGTTGGAGAGTCGGTCACCTCACCTACTGCTGTTAATGTAGCTGGACTCATTTCTGATTGCGCTGACCTATTCTCCAGAGTAAGTTTGTAATTAGCTTACTGCTAAGGTTACTTTTTCATTTCCTTGAAGTTTGTACAACTGCAGCTTACTATTGATGTGTCTGAAATAAACGACTTCTTTAATCATCTTCAAAATTTTCCTTAGGTATTGAGAACCCTATTTGAGGTTGTTATATTGGAGGACCGGGGTAATCAGTGGACTCTTAGCAGAGCAATTCTAAGCATGATACTAATTAGTGAAGAGGTAATAATTTGGCAGCATATTGTTATTACATTTCACTTTAATGTGCTGTGTTCATACTATTTCAGAACTTATAAACTTGAACGTTTGTTGTTATTAATGCTAATCTGAACACACAATCAGCAAGTACAGTGTTTTGGCATTGTTTCATAAACTAGGCACCTGAGTACTTATTATTAGAGCATTTGTCCTGCTGGTATTTTAACATTGGTATGGAAGGTAGCAATTTTCTTGCATGTTTGAGCAGGATGCAACAATGCATACATCTGATATGATCAATTCTGTTCAAATCTTGAAATGTAGGATGACCAAGAATATAAGATTTCCACATTATTGGCTGTTCCATGTTGATTGAAACTTTACACTCAAGGAGTGTAGGGATCACAATGGATCCAATATCAATTGTGTATCATTGAAACATGTTCACAATGGGTACTAGTAATACTTGTTTGACTGATTTGGGTATGGGTAAATATACCTACCCATAAAATTTTAGGAGTATGGCTATTAAAGTACCCCTCCATTTACTTGCAATATATATATATATATATATATATATTAAAATTTAAAACTAAAGTTTAGATTTTTTTCTAATTAAAAGAATAAGTTTAGAATTAAATGAATGCTTTTATTTAATAATAGTATTTATATTTCATTAGTTAATACAAAGTGTTAAGAGGAGATGAGAGATTGTAATTCAGTTAATTAAAGTATTAAACTATGGATAAGGAGGACAGGTATGGGGATCAAAGTTTAACCGTGCAACTATGATTGGCTGGTATGTGGATGGATAGTATTACTACCTTACCTTGGCCCTAACCATTGTTTTTATTGGAGTGTTAGATATAGATATGAATTCATAATAGGAGTTTATGTGATAACTAGTACATTTGGATGCACCAACAAAATCTATTTCAGCAGTTTATGCGCTAACTATTACATATGTACACACCAACAAAAGCTTGGAAGTAATACCATCGGGAAACAAGCATAAATGAAAAAAATATTTAACTTGATTCGGTTAGATTTGATGTTGGTGATGTTTCAGTGATTCTTTCTTTCTGCTTTTTTATAGAAATATTATTTAGATATGAAGGACAAAAAGAGTAACCCTCCTTCCCTTGCCGGAAATTACAAATGAAACAGATCAAATGGACAAAACATTAAGGTAGCCACCACAAGTGTCCCAAAAACCTTTGTAGACCCCAATGAACCCAACAGATTGAACTGAAAATTGATTTGGATTTTTTCACACAATTGGTTCCAACTGGAATTGAACCAACTAAACCAAAGTTTTGTTTGTTCTGTTCTTGGAGTCATATTTTCTCAAACTGAACTAATTTGAACTCAGCTAATTCTTATATTTTATATTTTATTTTTCTAGGATTTGAGAAACTTCCCTTCTTAATATTCTATTATTAATTTTCATATTTTTGAATTATGGATTAGAAAATCTATCTGTTACTAATCTAATGACTTGAACTAAACTAACCCGTTCTCCATTTAGTTTGGGTTTGTTGTAAAATTTTTCCGAATCCAAACCAAACCGAACCATTCATACTGTAGGTATTTAGCAAGAAAACCACCTTGACCTCCTAACCGAATGGGTCAACCAGCTCTATCCCTTTTGAATCAAGAATTGATTGTAGATCATGCATACCAATGCTGTTGTCTAAAGGCATAATACTTATAACTTTCATCCAATGCTCTCCCGTTTGGCCTTCGGGTTGAACTTCTTTTCTATACTAGGATATTAGACGATTATCCCTGTTGCATCCACAATCTTGGAAACTACAACAATCAAGTCTATAGACAACTTATTGATCTCCAAGTCCTCCTTAATTCTTTTTGCCTATAATTTTTCTTCGTCTATCTGTGTCTAGCGACTAGAATACATTCCATCTGATGTACTCTTCATACCTGGGTGTTTTCAGGTCTTCTTCACAAATTCCAAACCACCTAAGACGACATTTTATCAGCTTTTTACTGTGGATGCCATCACAACTTTTTGCCATGCCCACTCCTCATTCCTAATCCTATTATCTTGTTTAGTATGTCAATTAATCCAACACATTCTTCCTATTTCTGCCTCATTGAGTTCATTCTCTCGCTAACATGTCACTGCCCAACATTCAATTTTACAATGTTGGAAACTACATAATAATAAATTGGTTCCATTTTCCAAGTTGTCCAAATTCACTAGCTCCACTAACTATAGTATAATCCCAAATCAAGACCAATTTTTTATGAAATCTAAAATCCTTATAAATAACTAACTTGTAGTCCAATCTAGGATTAATTCTTTGGGAAATGAATGGAAGAAGATTGATTAGAATTGGTGTCCAGAAGATTGATCCACCTCCGCCGGTCCATTACAGCTGTGGGAAATATGATATTTGGGAAAAGGCTTAGAATTAGAAATGTTTATGGAAATGATATCCATTATCCAGCACCTCCAAGACTTGATACATAATTTTATATCCCCTCCAAATGCATGATCATGATTTATCTTATCTAAACAATTCCCAAACGACCATTCGACTGATTGAGATGGTTTTGACCTGTGATACCTACAGAAAGTGTTGGATAAATTAGATGTGGTTTTTGTTCTTTGACCATCATAAGGATCTTGAGAATGTTAGAAATGAAGTCCCAACCAATCCAAACATTCTTATTGTTAAAGAACTTATTAATAACTTGTTTTCTGTCATGTCAATTTAATAATCTTCCATAACTGATTCTCAAAGAAACTTGGGTGCTTTTGGAAAATTTTTGATGATCATGGAGCATGAGGACATGGTTGTGAGAAGGGGCTGGAGGTAGTTGTTGAAATGCTCCTATTGTAAAAATATAGGACATGGTAATGATGCTACTAGCTGCATGGTTTGAAGCAAATCTGCTAATTATCTCACTTTCTAGTGTTAGTTTTCTAGTAAAAGGATGTTTCTTCTCAAGAAATAAGATTTTCCTATCAGACAACAATTAATAGGAGTATCTTCATCTGAAGACTGTTCACTTTGAGACTTCCTCAGCCTCACTAAACCAGTCTGGTAATTCCTTTGTTTGCTTTCCTCAGATTTTGCCTATTGGTTACTAGATTTTGGACTCTGGAGCTTATGATTATATGACTTGTAATGTAAGTGTTACCTTTTCCCCGATTTATCTCCCACCACAGCCCATTTTGGACTTTGGTGCTTCCACTGATATGCTTCAAGATGTCATCTGTATAAAATAGAATCAATTAGTCCCCTAATTGAGGAGAAATTTTAGGAGTTATTTCCCTATTTGGTTGTGGTTAGTGATCTTTATTGTATTGATTGGCTTTGGCTTGAACTTCTGCTAATATTATTTGAAATATACTAGTACTTGACTTAAGTATTATAACATAACAGAAACAATAGGTTAGTATTTTTTATCACTTGTCAGCATGTCTGCCTCATCCATTGAACATTTTTAAGAACATCCTTGCTCACTTTCCTTTCCAACAGATCTAAATCTTATAATTTCTACTTTGTATACTGGCATATTGACTTGCAATTTTTTGTTGCAGATGTTCACAAATATCAAGGCTCAAATTTTGGCTTCATACGTAAGTCCGAAACTGTCCATGAACTTTATTGTTGTCCAGCTTATCTTATATAATTTATCAGTATTATGGGCCTCCCTCTATTGGTATTCTTGGCTCGTCTTGCATTAATTTGGTCATAAATAAAAATTGATTAGTAATCTGATAAGAACCTTGGGAGAACAAGACCAAAAAGGCTAATTGTCGTGATTGGAGAACCCAGTGCCTTATTAACCTGGCACTAAAATCCCATAAATCTAATGTGGGATCCATGTCTCATACCTTTCAATTGAATTTTAACATCCCATTACACTCCACAGCCCTGACACTCACACGAGCTGGCTTTGCACTAGCCTTTTGATTAGTCCCAAGCATCAACTTCACTACCTGTGTCACAGCTGAGAGACATGGTAGATGATTCTGATACCAATTAATTAGAATCTAGGGAGAACTACACTAAAAAGTTTGCTGCTGTAGTTGGAAAATAAAATCCTACACTAGAATCTCATCGCATACTTAAAATGTGGGACTCAAGTCCCCCTTACCTTGTAATTGGATCCTAACATAATCCATACTCGAACTTATAATCTCTGAATATAATTTCTTAATGATAAAACTATATACAACATTACATTATTAACAGTATAATTGCTTTGCTAAAATAAGAGTAAATCTATGCATTAGAGTACTGTTATCATAGTTTGCAAAGTTAGTTATAAAGTGGTTAGTTGTCAGTCTTCTGTTATAACAGCTGTATAGGTTCTGTTATTTTGTTATTAGTCATTTTCAACTGTATCATCTCACTTATATACAAGTGAGATTTCTATTTGTAATGTGTTGTTACCAATAATAATAGATTCAGTTTGTACATTTTCTCTCTGTTCTCTCTGCCATGGCATGCTTACATGGTATCTAGAGCTTTTCCATCCTCTGCAATCAACAATGGAGGCACCTTTATCTCCGACCTCATTTCCTCCCCTGCCTTTGTGGTCAATTCGGTGGTACCACCACCAATTAATGCTGTTCCCATCAATTCACACCCTTTCGTCTTTACCAGTGACATTCAGTTTCTCCATCACTGAGAAACTGGATGAGAAATATTGTTGATTGGGTTCCTGATTTTTATTAACAAAACAAAATATTCTGATTCTGTTTTCTATGTACAGCTAAGAGTAGATTCTGTTCATTGATGTAGAGATTGATATTTTCTGTAATTAGGTTTGTCACCATGAGGAGATTATCTCTCCTAAGTTTTAGACCTAGATTAGTATACAGCTGCGGACCTAATATCCTATTTAGTCCTTTTACTTGTAAACATTAACTAAAGGTAAAAACACATCTTCTTAATGGTATCAGAGCTTGATCTGAGCCACATTTGATTTCAAAATCACGTTCAGCCCACCCATGAAAGGTGACAACACAGGAGTAATGTCCAAAACAGAGATTGGTACCCCTGCCAGTTAGATGGAATATCCTACTGTTCCCATCACTGGCCATAAACTGAATGACCTGAACTTCATTCAATGCGCAAGATGGGGGGGTGGATGTGAAGCAACTAGAGAAGTGTGACTCTGATCACCAAAAATGGAAACTCAAAAACAGCCTGGTGACGTTGTGGTTGTTGAACACCATGACAAATGAGATTGATGAGAACTTTATGTACTACAACAGTGCAAAAGAGATATGGGGCGTAACAAAGGAGCCCTATTAAAATGTTGACCGCACCTATGCAATCTTTGAAATAAAAAGCTTACTTCATGATCTCCGACAAGGTGAGTCCATCTTTACTGAATATTTCAGTATTCTAACCCATTATTGGTAGGAACTTGATATTAAGAGATTAAATGGAAGTGCCCTGGGGAGCAAGCAATACAAGAACCCTTGTTCAGGTAGGATCTACAAATTTCTATTTGGACTTAATAAGGACCTTGATGAAGTACATGTGAGAATCCTTTCAACCAAATCATAGGCAATGGTTTGTGAAGTGTTTTCTGAAATTCGAAGAGAAGAAAAAGTAGGGGAAAAATCATATTGGGAAGCTAACCTTAGCCCCTTACCCTGAAAGTTAAGCTATGGTAGCAAGAGGAAATTAGTCAAGTCAGCCATGCTTTCGACAAAAGAAGAATCGATCATGGTGGGATCATTACACGAAGCCAGGCCACCCAAAGGACACACGCTAGGTCATTCATGGAGAACCAGCAAATGTTAAATCCTCTTTGGTTAGGGAGAATTGTGGCAACATAGCTTCCACCAATGTCCTTGAGGAACTATTGCAGAAACTACTGGAACAAACTATGCAAGATGTAAGAATATTTGTATAACGTTTGAAGCACAAAAATGGATTTTTTTTAAAGGCCTTAACCCTTAAATACTAGTCAGGGTTCACATGACTGGGGACATCAGTCCTTGAAAGTATATTTCTTGTTAATTCCACTATTCAACTTGTTGATGGGTCACTCTCAAAGGTTATTATTAAAGATCCATTTGAAGGTTAGGATGGGATAACTTATCCCTATACTATTCTATTTCCAATGTTTGTAGAACAAATTAATTATGATAATAATATGATTTGCTTTACACAAATGAATCGAAACGTGAAAATGTGAAATTTGAACATCTTGAAAATTACGATAGAATAAAGGAATCTACAACCTATCATAGAGCATCGAAGTTATCAAGAAAAACGTGACTCTTATTGCGATCTTCTGGAAAAACTATTATTATGAAAGGTAGTTCTTTGTCCAAGAATTAAGAAACATTCGACACAAACCGTGACATGCTGATGAGCATTGAAGTTATGAAAGAGGAATGTGACCTTTATCACGACCTGACAAAAGAATCAACGCTAGGGTAGTTCTTTGTCCAAGAACCAAGGGAATAAACTTGTATAGGGATAAAATCTCTGAAAGAGAAAAATTATTATTTATCAAATTTCTTTTACATTGAATTCCTAAATCACATTATATAGAAAATCTAATTGTCCTAAATTGAAAGAAAATCTAATTATAAAAATAAATAACAAGTCCTAAAGAAATTCTAATTAAATTGCAAATCAATTTAAAATCTTAATTTTATTTGCAAATAACTAAAATATATCACTCATAAAATTAGTATCAAATCTTAATTTAATTTACAGCAAAATCAATTTCAAATTTTAATTAAATTTATATATAATAAATTCAAATCTTTGGCTATAAAGATTTGACCACAATAACTCTTTATACTGCACTCATATTTCGATTTTTCAATTGTTTGAAGTTGCACAAATAATATCAAAACTTTGTTTGCCTCTTGGATTTTTCTTTCTTGAATCGAAATTGCATATAAGGAATCTTTACATAGACTAATTGGATCTCTATGAGATTGCTTGTTCTTATATCCTATCCTATGCTAATAATTCAAATTCTTATGATATATGGGGAGTTGGTTTAAAAATCATTAGGATAGGATAACTTTTTTTTTCCTATTTTATTCCTTATATCCTATCCTCTTTAACATTTTAGAAAAATAATTTAATTATTTACAAAATATAAATTTTTATATATGAACTTTTTGATAAAAATATTTTGTTTATTTTATAAAATATAAATTTGTTTGTAATTTATTACAAAAATATTTTAACTCTAAACCCTAAACACTATTCCTTACACTTGTCAAGTTTATCTCGCATCTATAGTTCATCACTGGTCACTAGAGCACATCTTAATTGATTGTAGACTACTAAGATATGAAGGAAGAGTCATATGAAGAGTTGCTAGGTTTCTCTGATTATAATCTGAGTAGACACTGTTAGCTTTCTTCCATATGCCATAACATGTTGTATAGGAGCAATAATAGATTACTAAGATATGAAGGAAGGGTCATATGAAGAGTTGCTAGGTTTCTCTGAATATAATCTGAGTAGACACTTTGAGCTTTCTTCCATATGCCATAACATGTGGTATAGGAGCAATAATGGACTAACAACTTTGGATTGAGTAACTGCTATAAGAGGGAGACTAGTTGATAATTAGCTTGTTTCCACCATTCATGTATGTTAGAAATAATGTACATCCTTGTATTTATTAATCTTAATATAAATAATATCCTCTATTGTGTAACTAAGACACATCGTTTTGAACATATCTGTCATTTTTCTCTCCACTCAACAACTTAAATTGACATCAATTTCTTCAGACTTACTGGTTACTTGGTTAGAGAGCTTTTTGGCCTAGAAACTAAATCTTGATAGCAGCAGACCAATATGAATAGTAATCTGAATAGTTTTTTCCTGTTGAGTTTTTCTTACATAATGGAAAGAGGCATCAAAGTTGATTGGTGCTGGATGCGATAAACAGCAGTTGGGACAATGCATAGTGGAAAAGTTTCTTTGTTGATGTGATGTTTTGTGTGATGTGTGATTCACCAAATGTAATCGGTGCATGCGGAGCATTGATTTTATTCCACTGTATTTGAATGATTATAGCAGACTGTATAGATAGGGAAAAAGTATACATATCTAGCAGACTGTATAAATCAGGAGTTGTGATCTTTTATCTAAAAAGGAAACAATATATACATAATCTTTGGATTAAATAAAAAAACGGATCTATCCTATTGGTACAAATAAAACAAGGGATCCTTTTTGATTTGGTGAGAATAAAAAATAGAATCTGCTATTTTTTGGAATCTAATCACCGACACATAGTGAAGTGGCCAAAGATGAGACAGATAAGAGGTCACCAGAACTCTGGCAAACAAGGTTGGTCGTTGGCTGGACAACTGCTAGGGTTTCTTGAATTTAATCATCGTAAATCTGGTTGAATGTTCTGGCTAAGCTCAATACATATTATGACTTATCTTGACATAGCTTTTCATTCAATTTGATATTGAGTTGGGATTCAGATGTTTCAGTGGATGCATACTCCTGCAACCATTTACATATCAGCCACAGGGTGTCCGAGTTTCTACAATCCCATTTGAGGACTGCAGCATCACCATAGCATCAAATTCTGAGTTCATGAATCTATAGTCAGGAATTGGGCATACGGAGTTCACACATAGGTATTTGAATTGCTGTTTCACCCTTTGCATTACCGTACCCAGGCATGTAAGGATGAGACAGTGTTAGAAAGGATATGAGTAAAGATCATGACTTTAGAAAGAGAAGATAGAGAGAGAAAATGATTCAGAACTAGAGTAGAATTTTTATTTAACTTGCATGCCTTAAAGTACAATCCTTTATATATAGAGGAAGTTTACTATGTGTAACAAACTAACAAATTGTGTAAAAGAAAACTAATTCCGCAACTAACAAAATGCTGTTGTAACAGCATAACAGAAATTAGTAGTTGCTGAACTAATTTTTAATATACTCTAACATGCCCCCTTCAAACTCATGGTGGTTGGCTAAGAGAAATTCTGTCAAATACCATGAGTTTGTCACGGAGTGCTAGGAATGTTAGAGGGGAGAGAGCCTTGGTTAGAATGTCTGCATATTGATTAGAGGCAAGTATGTGGTTGACTATGAGGCTCTTGTTGATGACCTTTTCACGAACAAAGAAGATATCAAATTCCATATTCTAGTGCAAGCATGTAGGACTGGATTGTGAGATAAAGATACTGTGCTCAGGTTGTCACAAAATATTTGGGGTGTCTTG
Source organism: Canavalia gladiata (assembly GCA_037954105.1). Taxonomy (NCBI): domain Eukaryota; kingdom Viridiplantae; phylum Streptophyta; class Magnoliopsida; order Fabales; family Fabaceae; genus Canavalia; species Canavalia gladiata. The sequence goes on from CM075660.1 coordinate 44,710,706, forward strand.
TGGGGAATTTTCAGTTCATTTAGCAAGGATTATATCCATTAACAATTCAGCAACTGTGTTGGCAAGTCTTCGATACTCTGCTTCGGTGCGTGATCTTGCAACAAGTGTTTGCTTTTTGGATGACCATGACACAAGGTTTTGACCAAAATAAATGCATGATCCAGAGGTGGATTTTCTGTCATCTGGGTCTAAGGCCCAATCTTCATCACAACATGCAGTTAAATAAATAGGTTGATTAAAGGTGGTTTTCTGCAGTAGCAGTCCATGGTGTAAGGTACCTTTAAGATATCTCAAGATTCTCTTAACAGCTTTTTGGTGGTCTCTTCAAGTGGTTGAGATAGGAATTGACAAACTTTGTTGACTGCAAAACTTATTTCTGGCCTAGTAATAGTTGCATACTGTAGAGCCCCCACTATGGATCTATAAATTGTAGGATTTGCAACATAATCAGCCCCATAGCGTGTCAATTTGCTATTGCTGACCATTGGAGTTGCAATTCCTTTTGCATCTACCATTTTTGCTTTGTGAAGAAGGTCTTGAATGTATTTGGATTGAGATAGAAGTAGGGATCCATCTTTGAGTTGATGACCTGAACTCCTAGTAAATAATCAAGAGGATCAAGTTGTATGAGAGAGAATTTTGAGTTAAGTTGAGAGATAAAATGTTGAATTAAGGGTAAGGAGTCTCCTGTGATAATAATGTCATCAACATAAATCCGCAAAATAACATTATGATTGCCATTATGAAAAGTGAATAGGGAAGGATCACACTTGCTACCTACAAAACCAAGGGTCAAAAGTGTAGAAGTTAACCTCTTGAACCAAGCCCTTGGAGCCTGTTTAAGTCCATAAAGTGCTTTATTTAACTTGCAAACCAGAGTTGTATCTTCAACTTCAAAACTAGGAGGTTGTTGCATATACACTTCCTCCTCTAAAATGCCATTTAGAAAAGCATTATTCACATCAATTTGCCGAAGATGCCACTGTTTTGAAATGGCAATGGATAACACTGTGCAAACAGTCACTGGTTTAACAACTGGAGAAAAAGTTTTAGAAAAATCAAAACCAGCACTTTGGTGAAAGCCTTTGGCAACAAGCCTAGCTTTATATATATTTATAGAACCATCAGGATTTTCTTTGATACGAAAAACCCATTTGCCACCAATGGGTATGCAGTTTGAGGGACAAGGGATTAAAGTCCATGTGTTATTACGGATAAGGGTAATAAGGGTAGCAAGTTCTTCTTTCATGGTAGCAACCCAATTTGAATCCTTTAATGCTTGTTGAACTGTAGAAGGTTCATGTTGAGTCAAAAGTAAAGTGGGATTTAGATGTGGTTTGACAATACCCGACTTAGCTCTAGTTTGCATTGCATGAGTATTCCCTGAATGCACAAAGGGAGTTGGATCTTGACCAACTAAAGCAGAAGAAGACCTGTCTTGTGATGGAATAGAAGGATGAGGTGGAGAAGAGGGTGGTGAGAGTGCAGTAGCTCTAGTGTGTGACAATAATGGAGGTGTAATAGATATAGGATTTAATGGAATCATGTTGCTGGATTTTGGAGGAAAGAGCTCCAAATAAGAAAATCTGGATTCATTAAATAACACATCCTTTGAGATGAAAATTCTGCTATAAGCATCTAGACATTTGTAGCCCTTGTGAGAAGGTGAGTATCCCAAAAATATACATTCTTTTGAGCGAAATGAGAGTTTTGTAGATTGATAAGGCCTAAGAAATGAGAAGCATGCACATCCAAAAATTCTTAGGGACTTGTAATCAGGTTGTTGACTGAAAATTCTAAAGAATAGAGAATTTGAATGAAGCACACTTGTTGGAAGTTGATTTATAAGGTAGGTGGCTATAAGAAAGGCATGATCCCAATATTGAAAAGGGAGTTTAGCTTGAGCAACACAGTCCTGTTTCCACCACTATATGACGATGCTTCCGCTCAACATTTCCATTTTGATGATGAGTGTGTAGACAGATTAGTCTATGAATGATACCCAAATCTGAGAAGACCTTTGAGAAAGGTCTGAATTCTCCACCCGAATCAGTCTGCTCAGCTTTGATCTTTGCATTTAATTGTAATTCAACCGTAGTTTTAAATTGAAGGAATGTTTTCAATGCATCAGATTTATGCTTTAGAAGAAATATCCAAGTATACTTTGAGAAGGCATCAACACAAGTGAGGAAGTAGTAATATCCACAAAAAGATTCTATAAGGGCTGGTCCCCAAAGATCACTGAAAATTAATTCTAGAGAAGAACTGTAAATTGCAATGGATACAGTGGATGGCAATCTGTGTGCTTTTCCAAGACAACAAGCATTGCAAAAAGTAGAATCTGATTTATTTGGAACAGCAATGCTACACAGTTCAAGAGCTACTCTTAATGCCTCATGATGAGGATGCCCTAATCTACAATGCCCTTTGTAATATGAAGTAGGTCCTAAAGTAGAATCAAAATTACAACTTCTTGTATTGGTGTTATCAAATTCATGTACAGCAGTAAAAATAAAGGACTCCAAATTTGAAACATTCCTATAAGTAGGTATTGATGCTTGAATATTGGCAAATGAGTATAGTCCATCCTTGCCCAATGTGCCATGCAAAAGAACCTTAGAAGTGGCCTGAGATTTAACAAGACAAAAGGTAGGGTGAAATTCAAAGTATACTGAGTTATGTCTTGCAAACTTGCTAACACTAACCAAATTCTTGGTTATTGAAGGAACTAAAAGAAGATTTTTGAGAAGTAGAGGAGTATGTGATTTGTAAGGCTAGTGAAAGATAGTAAATCCTACTGATGTTATAGGCAAACCTTGTCCATTGCCCATGAACACTTGATCAGTTCCTAGAAGAGAAGTTCTTTCCATTAGGTTGGTTGGATTATTGGTAACATGATGAGTAGCCCCTGAATCAGGGAACCAGGTCTGGTTTGCTGTAAGATCAGAACTAGTGATAAATGCCAGAGCATGCCTTTGGAAGTCATTGATAGCACCCGCTGATTTCTGGTCAAAAATAGGAGTTGGAGTTGCCAGGATCTTGAAAAATGAAAGCTGAGGTTGGTAGTTCAGAGGATGAGAAACTGGAGGAGAAGGTCCAAACCAATTAGTTGGCCCTTGAGATGGCTAATTTTGACTTATGGTTGCTGAAAAGGGAATCCTGAAACACGGTAATAGCATATGTTGGCATCATGGCCAAATCTGCAACAGATTTGGCATTGAACAGAGGCACATCCACCATACCTACCCCTGCAACCTCTATTTTGCCAAAAACGACCACCGGCACGACCTCGATGAGGACTTTCTTGACCAAAATGATGATTCAGTACTGGTATATTTTGAAAATTTGCATTCTGGTTTCCAAAATTAGATGATGAATTAAGTGAGCTTTGGGATTGCATCACTTGTGTAACATTCACAAAAAGAGAATTAGATCCACCAAGAAGTTTCTTCTTGTTCTTTTCAATTCGTGCTTCATGAGCCAGCAACATGGTTTCAATTTCAGTGATGGAGCAAAAATCTGAGCGACTTTGAATTACTCTGACCAAAGCATCAAACTCATCGGAAAGGCCTTCAAGAATTGTCTCAAGTTGATCTTTATATGAGATTGGTTCACCAATGGAAAGAAGAGTGTTGGAGATAGCTTTAATTCTTTGCAAATATTCTGAGATACTACAATTTCCTTTGGTAATAATCTTGAGTTCAAATCTGAGTTGGCTGGATTGTGCTTTAGTTTGCGCTTGAAAGAAATTGTGTAGCTCCTCCCATAACTGCCAAGAATGAACACAGGTAATGACTCTAGGAAGAACAGATTCCAAGAGTGAGGAAAGAAGCCATGTGAAGAGCAATGAATCTTGCAGTTCCCATTTTGCATAGGCTGGATTTATCTTACCAAGATTTCGATCTTCTTTGTTAAGGAAACGTGATGGAATATCTGGATTTACCACAAACCTTTGAAGTTTGTGACCACGAATCACTCCTTCAACCTGCTTCTTCCATGGCAGAAAATTCTGTTCATCAAGTTTGATGGTAATTTGGTGAGAAAAAGTAGTTGGAACAGAGGGAGGGAGGGAAAAAGTGTGTGGGGAAGCCATTGGAGGATCAAAGAGCTCTTGATACCATGTTAGAAAGGATATGAGCAGAGATCATGACTTTAGAAAGAGAAGACAGAGAGGAAATGATTCAGAACTAGAGTAGAATTTTTATTTTAACTTGCATGCCTTAAAGTACAATCCTCTGTTATAGAGGGAGTTTACTATGTGTAACAAACTAACAAATTGTGTAACAGAAAACTAATTCTGCAACTAACAAAATGCTGTTGTAACAGCATAACAGAAATTAGTAGTTGCTGAACTAATTTTAATATACTCTATTAGACGGTTTACTTGGTAGAAGTGAGTGGTTTGTTGGTTCAAGCAATCCACTGGCAGAACTTGGTAAGAGAGAAAAAAATGGTTCAAGCAATTTGTTTTCTAGGCAAAATCAAAGCAATTCGATAATTTTTTAAACCTTATTTCAGAGCTAAACCAAACCAAATCGTGCCCAGTCCTAGTAAACAGGCAGAGAAAACCAATGAGTGATAAGGGAATACTAATTCAGATATTTAACCTTTTTCAGAATGTTGTGAAGTTTTGCTTGTTTCCTGAACAAAAATATCGAGAATGCCATGCATTTTAAATATTTGTTTCAGCTTTTTCTTAGTTAATAATTATTAAAGTCAATCTTGCTTAAGAGTGAATCGATTGGAATATAAACCTTTGAAAGTGTCTTACAGTTAGCTGGTACTAGATTTGTATTGTTTACACTGGCGACTTTTTTTTTTTTTTTTATATTCTGCCCACAGTAGAAGTAGCAATAATTTAGTTTAAAATCTTATTTTTCCCCGAATTATTTTGCAGCCACCAGACCAACAACAGCGGCTTTCTTTGTGCTTTGACAAGCTTATGGCAGATGTGATGCTCAGTTTGGATGCAAAGAACAGGGACAGATTCTCTCAGAACCTGACCAGATTCAAGTCTGAGTTTTGTACCAAATAGCGTCTGCATGGCAGAAATAATTTTGGCCAGCAGAGAAACCTTAAATATGCTGCTTTTTTCCTCGTATGTTAGAGATGTCTAATTTGGGGTCCTGTATATCGTTTACCGTGATTCCTTTCTTTTTGTTTTAGGGGGAGAGGTTTCAGCGATTTGATGAAAGGTCTGCTGGCATGTTGACGTGCTTTTAATAGGAAAGCAGGGGAAGCTATTTAACGTTTCCCCCGTTTAACCTGTTGCTAAAGTGGAAGGGAATTTGTAAATTGTCGAAATTGCAGATAATATAATTACCGTATATAATATAATTTGTTCATACTTCGTGATTTTCTTATCGATGTACATTTTCATCTTTAGATTTTAATTAAATGAGACAGTCAATTATGAAATGTAGAAAATATTCTTAAAAATTATTTAAATATTCTACAATCATATCAGGAAATCGCATTCCTCAATATTAATTAGGTTTTTCTTTTCTTATTTTAGAATACAGATTATTGAGTGTTATAAAGTTTGGTTCGACAGGAAATCGGCTAACTAATCGGTTTGAATGATGCAATCAAATGGATGTGTTATAAATTCAATGTGACTAAGTTTGACTGATAGTTTTTTTTTTTTAAAAAAAAAATTGGTAAACCCATCAATTTGATTGGGTTGATCAAGATTTTTGAAACAAAAAATTTGTAAAATAATTTTGTTTGATGCTAATAATAAAAAAAAGTTCAAATTAAAAATATTTTGAGATTCAAAGAACAGAGTTTCATATGTATTACCACCAAACTTTAATTTTTAATCTTTCAAAAAAATTTATTTCACTAGATATTTAACTTTATTCAAGTTGGTTATTGAAAAATCTTCAAATTGTCAATCCAAAATGTAAAGATATTTTTCATTTGTTTTCGTTTAACTTCTAAATAGAAGCTTTAGGTAAGAAACATGGTGGTTCAAACTATTATTTTTCTAATTCATTGACTTCTTAGAATGAGTTCTACATTGTTTTAGTTGTATTTCTCATTTGTATTTCTGATTTGTGAACATGTTTTAAATCTTAGGTAATGTTAGGGGTGTTTTTAAGATCTTGGTTTTGAAGTTTTTAAAAATTAAGTATAGTTTTAGATTAGTTTTAAATTTTTAAAAATTAAAAGTTAGTCAAATTATTTATTCAATCTGTTTTTTATGAATTAAAAAAAATAAATAAAAATTATTAATTAAAAATTTTAACTTTTAAATCATAAGAAGATAATTTTTCAAAAATAACATTAAAATATATATTATTAATTACTTTTTATCATTATTATTGTTTTTGTTATTGAAAAAATGATAATGTTAAGAATAATAATTTAACAGTTAAAATAATATTGGTTTGATGACGGTAGTATATAAAGCTAGAAACTATAATCAATAAATATTTTTTATAATAATATTTTTTTATTTTAAAAATTATGTTAAAATTATTTTAAAATATATTAAAAATTTATTGAATCATTTTTCACAATCATTTCATGAGACTTTGTTATTTGATTATGTTTTGAAATTATATTTTAATATATATTATAATAAAATTTTAACTCTTACATGTTCAATTTAAATAGTTATATAATAGTAATTATTTTAAAAAATTTTAAATTTATAATGTTTTGATTTCATAAATGATGCTAATATATATATTTTTTTAATTTTTTAAAAAACTTAAATACAAACTTTATATGTTTTGATTTATTAAATTGATTTAATAAATGATTCATTGGTTTAACTCATCTTAATTGAATAAATATTTGAAATAATTTTATAACATTACTTTTATCTTATGAAAGATAAATATCATGTAAATTTTTTTCTACAATTTTTTTAGTTACTAAGAATTAATTTTAAATATTTTATTAAGTATTTTAAGATATAAAATGAGAATTATTAATACATTGAAAATTAAATGAGAAAAAAAATAAATTTGGAAGGTTATTTGGATGATTTTAAAGAAGAAATTTTTTTAATTTTAAATTATATATTATGATGATAAATAAATTATTTATATTATGTTTATTCTTTATTAATTTAAAAATTATTATATTTAAGTATACTTAAAATAAAGTATCATTTTTCTTTTTTTCTTTGTAATCTTTTTTAACAAATAATTCTTTTAGACTATTACCTTGATGTTGTTACCAAGCAAACTAGGGATAATATTTGGAGAACTAGTTTTTCAAGTTTTAACGAGGTTAGTGACCTATTAGTTTTCGATGCCCATTAATTCATAAGGTTGTTGATACTACATATGAAATTCGTATATTAGTGTTTTAGCACAGCCTTTAGAAAAAGCACTTGACTTTGATCATAGAGTTTGTAAAACATAGGATGCTCTTATGATTTAAAGTTTTTAAATTGATAGTAGATGTTTAACTATTAATTATATTGAGAATTATCAAGAGAACAATATTTTGAAAGAGATAGACTGAAGGAAAGAGTGAAGGATGACTGAATTTAATGTTGTCATTGTTAAGAGACAACTTAATTTAATGGTACTAAAAGAAAAATATATAATTTTATTATTAACAGTTTTTTGTGAAGGAGATAGATAGGGTACTATTTTTTTATTTTAATATAATATTTATGGAAATGTTAATTATAAAAATATTTTTAAAAAAATATTTTTATAGATCATTTTTCCATTATGACATTTGGATCTATCTAATCTTTACATGATTATTTTAATTATTTATTAATTAATTTTATTATATGGTAAATTATGTGTATTTTTTTTAAAACTAAAAAAATTTAAAAATTAATCAAAAATCATAATACTTGATATGTATACACATGTTTTGGTGAGTGAAAATATATATATGTGCCATTAACATATTTCACATATGATATGTCTAGTGCTAGTTACATACGATGCACATAAATTTGAACCTTACATAAATCATTATAATTTTTAAAAAATTGAGTTAAATGTTGTCAACTACTAGATTAAAAGATAATTTTTTCACAGCCAAAAAAACTAAAGATAAACCAAAAAATTATATCTATTCAAAACCACGTTAATCGAAGATCCAAAATATAAAATGGATCGGATGGATTAAAAATAGGTTAACAAAATTGGATAAAAAAAAGATATTGTTAGGCAAAATCAGTTTTGGACAATATCAACTGAATCAATCTATCAATGCTAGAGACTTTGCGTATACTTTTACTAATTATGAATTTACATTGATTACAAATTATGAAGTACAAATGTATGAAAGATTCTAACTTATTATGATTTATAGGTAGAAAGTGGGTTCTATAGAAAAATTAGCAAAATAGTACCTAAGAGGCTAAGACCTTCATTGTCATGGTCAAGACTAAAGATGTAAAATCTCTGTACATGTGTCATACTTGGTAACCATTCAATATTCATTAGAATGGGATATAACCAAGTTCACCTTCTTTGTCTTTGTCATCTTTTTGCATTTTTTATCTTACAACCTTTAATTTTCTCACCTTTTGTCGTTGCCTCTGTTTCCTATCCTTTCTACCTCTCCAACAACCTCAACTTCATCCTTTCTAACACCACCTTCATTGCAAGCATTAGCCTCCACCATCTCGACCTTTTCCAAAATCTTCATTTCGATACCATCCTTGCCACTACCCTTCTTCTCCCATCCCTCCGTAAATATTTCCTCTCTATCATTGCATTCCTCATTCATGTGTGATGCTGATGCAAACAATCTCAACTGTAAAGTTACTGGGCTTATTGGATCTTACACAAACTAAGCTTATTCAAACTCACACATTAGAATAGGATTTATGTACTTTTTTGAATTCTAGAAACTAGCAGGACCAATATGTATAAGATTTGGGAGTCCAATTTTTCTGTATTTTAGCTTAGATTTTCTGGGCCTTCTCTGATCCAATTTAAGGCTACATTGAGGAGTGAAGAAGGAACCGTTATTGGGCTGAAATCCAAGTCTAATTTGGATTCAAAGCCGCCTTCTTCTTCCCTCCATTTTGCACATCCCCTGTTTTTCCTATATAAAGGCATGGCTTGTGTAATTTTTGACATTGTTTATTTTGAATTAAATTATGAGTTTTCACTTAGATGTTTTAGAGCAATTTTGTCCTTATCCTTCCTTTAGAACTAGACTTGGAGTTGAGGATCCTCCTCATCCATGGTCGATCATGGTAGCGAAGAAGAAACTTATCCTCCGCAAGAGGTGATGTTTCCAAGTCAAGGCATATCTTCATCATAATTCCACTTTCATTCTTCATCGAATGGAATCCTCTATTGATCCGAAAGAACCATCTCCTTCCACTTCAACATCAACTGGTATCAAAGCTCCATCAATATAAGTGAGTTCCAACCTTTAATCAGTTTACATTTTCATGTTCTCTTCGTTCTTTCAAGTTTATCTTCTACTTCTTTTTATTTTTCACTTTTGATCAAGCAAACATGCTTCTATTTTTGTGATTCATTCTACGTTAATTTCTTCTTTTGTTCTAGTTTCTAGAATTCTATTGTTTGCTTTAATTGGTTGAGTATTGAATTTTCGGTTGTTGATTTACTAGAGTATGTTTATCCTAATGAGAAATGTGCCTAGCTTGAGTCCTTGCTCAATTCTGGTTTGATTTGGACCAAACTTGTTTTGGATTTCTTAATATGATCTCTGTACTTCATATAATTGGTATGGATTTCATAGATCTATAAATTTTTGTTTTGAAAAATAATTTGAAATTTGAATCTAATTTTTGGCGCCAAGAACTAAGTGATCTTGAGTTCATCCTTTTGATTCGATTTTTTTTGAACTTGTCTAGGTTTGGTTCATTATATTTTAATCATTCTATGTTATTCTAAGTTGAATGTTGTGTGCTTTGTCTATTTGAATTTCCATTGAGATGCACCACCATGTGCATGCAATCTAATGCTAACTAGGGTTAAAACATACATGTTCTTAGCATTTAAGGCTAGATTCTTAAGTGTAAGTTTAATTAACATATTAAGCAACATTAAAAGATACTTAAACACCTCTAGAACTTCTATGAGCTGAGATGGATTGAGAGACAAATTGAACAAACATACTTGACTTAGAATTACCTTCCTTTGCAAGGAAGAATGCAAATATACTAGTTGGACTATGTGACTTAAGACCGTGAAAGAAAAAGCCTATGCAAAGACCATTAGAGGATGGTGTTTTCTTGACTTAAATCAAGAATTGAACAAAAAACATCAAAACAAAAGAGTAAGAAAAATAAAAAAAGACTTGAAGAAAAAGTAAAGAAAAACCAAAGGAAAAAAAAGTAACGCATATAGGAAAAAGGCGTGTGCATAAGGTCCATTATTTGAATGAAGTATGCTTATTATTCATGAATAGAATACTTAGTTTGTGTATGATTCATATAACTTGACCGAATAGAATTCATCCTGTGCATGAGCATGTACATGCTTCTCTTAGGTTTCTAGGATTCCTTTTGTATGATTACTTTAATCTTAGCTTTAATTCAAGTTTGTCTAAATTCTTAGCTTCTAAATTTTGTATTACTAAAATTATTTTTGAGTATACTATTCTTTTGCTTATATTTTCTTAGTTGTCTTTAAAATTTTTCTAGTTTTGTCACCTATCTTTTACACTTACATGAGCACTCCTATACCACCTTGCTGACACCAAGCATCGTGAGCTTGAGTTGTGTTGTTCCTTGGCCTCAAGTTTGGTTTGGAGGTTGTTTGTTTAGAATGAAGTGGTGTGAGAGAGTTGGTTGCATGGTGAGAACATTAGAGGGAGAAAGTGGAAACACTTGGTGAGGTTTAATTAATTTTATGTTTAATTTTCTAACACTAACCAAGTAGGATAGCAAGTGTCCTTTCGTGTGTGCATAATTTTGTAGATACTTTGGGGAGACCTAAGCATAAGAAAAGGTTACCAAGGTTCTCAAGAATCAAAGGTTTGAAAACTTGGACTTTGAGACCGAATTAAGGACTAAAGTGAAGGCTAACTGTAATATTAAGCATTTGATTTTGAACATGTAAATTTTTGGTTGAATATTTATAATTAGGTTTGATTTGAATTGCAAATATTAGTGTCTTGTAGTAGGATTTCCTTTTGGGATAATTCGAACTTTGCCTTTGCAATTTGTTTGTAAGGATGACTTTGGCCTTTGCACCTTGGTGTAGGATACTCACCTAAGGTCAAGTTTATAACTTTTTGTGTGATATTGTGCCTTAGAACCTAGATTGTGTGCCAAGTGTTACTTGCATTTTGTAGAACTATATTGTGTAGCACTAACCTTTATTTTCTTTTGCAAGGTCAAAGGGGCTAGGTAAATTATTTATCCCTTGTGTATTAATGTCTACCTTAGAATCTAGATTGTGCACTAGCCATTTTGACTTGAGTGATTTGATTTCTTAGCATAAGCAATTCGGGTGTGGATAGGTATTTTTCTATTTTGCAAATGAGTACCCACAAACTATCCTCTAGAAGAAAAATGGAACAATTGACTAATAGATTAGAAAGGGTTTTCCAAATCCAAATAAGGGCCATAGAGTAAAGACTAGATCACTTCGAAAGAGAGAAGTAAAAATTGATTAAGAAATCAAAGAATAATTGAAACTAATGGGTCTAAGATTGGGGATAATTATCATGAGGAGGAGACATCAAGTGGATATGTTAACTTCTTTCAGAAACATATGAGTCATAGGGAAAGGAGGAGACATTCTCCCCAAAGGGAAAATGCCTTTCTCAAGGGATAAGCCAAACTCACAAAGGAGGACACTACCCTCCAATAACCATGCATCAAGACTAGAAAGAACTAGGGATTATGGACATTGAGAAGCAATTAGTACTAGGAAACCCTCTAGCCCTAGGACTCATAGTCATAGATCCCATAGGTATAGGGAACGTAGGAAAAGGAGTTCCTCTAGAAATAGCTTAGATGATAGAGATTGTACGGTTAGCCATAGGAATAGATATCCAAGGGGTAAAGATACCTTAGAGCCTACAGAGCTACCTAAGATTAAAATGCCTAAGTTCCAAAGGGGGAACAACCTAGAGGCATACTTAGATTAGAAGCTTGATGTAGAACAAATCTTTGCAAGCCACACCATTAGGAAAAGACATAAGGTGAGGCTAGCCACATTAGAATTTAGTGACTATGCCTTAGTATGGTGGGATAGGCTTAATAAAAAGAGGTTTAGGCCTTTGAATGAATGGAAAGAAATGAAACACATCATGAGGGAAAGACATGTACAAAAGTGTAGATGAAAATTACAAGGAAACAGAGGTTGCAGTGATTAGTGCTAACTTGAAAAAAAGTGAGGAAGCCACCATGACGAGGTTCTTAGATGGGCTTAGGCATGACAATAAAGATGTGGTAGAATCCCACCAATACTTACCCTAAATGACCTTTATCACCAAGCCATAAAGGTAGAAGCCCAACTCACTTGAAGGGGTAAATGAAAATTCACAGGATGTAAGTCATCTACACTAGACACTAGGAAAGATAGGAAAAAGGACCCAAAAGATTCTAACTTTAAACTTAGGGAGTCCAAAGAGTCTACAGGTAAGACTCTAAATTTTCCCACTATCAAAAAGTCTTCAATTAAGTGTTTTAAGTGTCTAAGTAGGAGGCATATTGTTTCCGATTGCCTAAATAAGAAAACCTTGGTGCTTAAGGACAATGGTAATTATCCCTCACTAGAGTTCACTGACTTTAGTTCCTCTTCCTCTTCACCTAATGATGAAGCTCTAAAGTATGTACTCACGGGCGACCTCCTTGTGGTTAGGAGGTAACAAGATAATGTTGCTAATAAGGAGGAAGAAACTCAAAGAGAGAACATCTTCCATTCTAAGTGTTATATCAAGGGGTACATCTGCTCCTTAATTATTGATGGGGGTAGCCGCACGAATGTAGCTAGTACTAGGCTAGTTACCAAACTAGGGTTAGAAACCATCCCACATCCTAGGTCATATAAGCTTCAATGACTTAGTGATAATGGAGACTTGTTGGTCGATCAGTAAGTCTTCCTCACATTCACCATTGGAAGGTATAAGGACAATGTTACTTGTGATGTTGTACCTATGAAGGCCAGTCATGTGCTATTGGGGAGACCATGGTAATATGATAGAAATGTCCATCATGATGGACATACCAATAGACATTCTTTCCAATTCAACTCTTAGAAAATTACCTGAGTGCCTCTGTCCCCTAGCGAAGTCTATCGAGACTAGATGCATATGAGCCAAAAAGAAAAAATTTTAAAATAAAAAATTGAAAATAATTAAAAGAAACAAAGGCAGGACAAAAGAAAGGTAAGTGAGGATTCCACCTTTCTTTTATAGGAGGGTGAAAATCGACTTATAAGGAAGGATAAGGTAACAAACATCTTCCTAGTTAGGAAATCTCATCCTCTAAATACAATTACCTTTAAATTGATGATTCAGATAGAGTCTAATATTTCCTTTACCCTAATAATGGAACCCTTTCCCCTACGAAAAAATTAAGAACGGGCCCTTATAAAGGTCCATCTCTTCCAACCAACCATGGTTACTTATGGTACCATTTGGTACATGGCATGATGGATATGATATAAACAGAGATGTCCAATTGACTAGAATCTCATCTTTTTGTGTGCCTCATATGATTGTAACTATTCAATTCCTTACCATGCTTCAATACTTGTCTTATCCATCTGCATCTAGCCTAATTGAACATGTCATTATAAATGACTTGATGGATAAGAAATCTAATTTCTTGGTTAAAACTTCATTACCACAGCACCAATCTTGGTCACTTTATGAAGGGTTAAAGGTACTGTTTTCACAAATTGGTGGGTATCATACCCCATCTAGAGTAATGCTAGACATGAGTCCAATAGATAAAATCCCAGGAAATATCCCAAATATATTCTATATAAACAATCAGCAACAAAACTCACAAACCTATTTCTAATCCATGTTCTTCTATTTTACTCCTATAGAGGTTATGGGTTTGTGACTTTATACTACCTCTTGTGTCTAATTTGTCATAATTGCATATTGTTAAAATTCATTGGAAGATTCTAGAGATTGGTATTTGATCCTGGTATTAGTTTTGTTTTCCCTTTATTAATAAAAGTCTTTTCTACCAACTTATGTCTTTGTTTGCAGATATTTTTGAGCCTACACATTTGACAATGAATGATTTCAAAGGGGAAGGATCTGATGTAAAGGTCCCAACGGTAGAGGAAGGCCAGCTACCTAGACCAACTAGGCCTATTGGACCCATTACATTAATAAGAGCCAATCAACTACAATAAGAGTTGGAGACCTTCTTGGGCCTTTAAGATGGGCACCCTCAAGCCTAATCCATCTCATCCTTGGCCTGTCATATGGTAGAATAGTATTTAGGTACTTTTGGTATTCTATGAACTATATCAAGCCCAATATGTGTAAGATTTGGGCCCAATTTCCTTATATTTTACCCTAGGTTTTTGCGTTTTCTCTGACCCAATTTGAGGCTGCATTGAGGAGTGAAGAAGTCACCATCATTCGATTGATATCCAAGTCCAATTTCGATTCAAAGCTACCCTTCCTTCCCTCAATTTTTCACCTCCTTAATTTTGTCTATATAAAGGCATCACTTGTGTAGTTTTTAACACTAAGTTCATTTTCGATAAAATTATGAGTTTTCACTTTGATTTTTTTATAGCAATTCTCTCCTTATCCTTCCTCTAAAACTAAACTTGGGGTCAAGGAACCTCCTTATCTATGACTGCTTATGGTGGTGAAGAAGAAACTTATCCTCCATAAGAAGTGGTGCTTCCAAGTCAAGGTATAGATTCATCTCAATTCCTTATCCATTCTTCACCAAATTAAAACCTTCATTGATCTAGAAGAACCACCTCTGCATCAGAATGTATATATATATATATATATATATATATATATATATATATATATATATATATATATATATATATATATATGTGTGTGTGTGTGTGTGTGTGTGTGTGTGTGTGTGTTATGTCTTGGTACTATATGTAACATGCAATTAATCACACAATTTTAAACTAATGTAGAAAACAATGTAAATGCAACAAGAACATACAATGAAACCCTTATTTATTAAATAAACTTGTCATGCATAACACACGGAGATTAAAAATACATTTTTTTTTACAATAATCACACTTTTCTTAAATATATATAGAGAGAATAGGGATCATGACTGTTGGAACCATTTGGTGACTTGTAGACTGAGGCATGTGATGATGTTGCCCTCAAGGATTCGTATGTCTATGACCTGATCTCCTAGGATACAACAACCTCTTCTGAATGATTCAGTGAACAGAATTAGCAAGAAATTATTCTTTAACAACCCAACAGAAAATAATATATATATATAAATATAATATTTTTTGAGAGAGTAACTTGAGGCTATTATAGTTCAAGTGCTCAAGTCTTTTGTGTCACAAACTAGAGTCAAGTGTTTCTCTAGCCATCATGCTGAAATTTTTGTCATATTTGAAAAGGAGAGGAAAACTTCTATTATTGCTCATTTTAACAGTCACAACCAGATTGCCTTTGGAGTAAAAAATTCTACACTCTCGATTCTCAAATTTAAGAGAATAATCATGCTCTAAAAGTTGTTCAATGCTAAGCAAATTTTCATCCAGTACCGGAACATAGAGCATGTCATGAATAGCTTTGTTACCTTACTTTGTTATAACTCCAATGCTTCCTTTGCCTTCACCTTAACATACTCTCCATTGCCCAATTTAACTGTTGCGCTAAATGAAGAATCTATGTCAAGAAAAACATTTTTATCTCCTGTCATATTATTGCTACAACCGCTATCCAAGTACCATAAATTTTTCTCCTCTTCAAATGCCTTTTGACAAGCAAAGAAAAGGTTTCCTTCATTGCTTCTTCCACTACTTTCGGCTTCAATAAATGCAGCTTGTTGTTGGTTGGCAAAGCGATAATCCTTTTGTAAATGGCCAAACCTCTTGCAAGTGTAGCATTGAGGTTTTCCTTTGTTCCAGCAATCTTTCTCATCATGATTATTCTTCTTACAAATTTTGCACCATTTGTTTGATCCACCTCTTCCACGAGAGTTTCTTCCTCTTCCTTGACCTCTTCCATGTCTGCCACCTCTAGAAGACTCACCTCTGTTTTGACCTGAAAAATTATTCTCAACATTTTTGGGGTCAATAGTGAGCTTAGATCAAAACACATTTTCGACGATTTTTCAATACTTCGTAACAATCTTTGCTCATACGATTTCAATGAACCCATCAACCCTTGAACGGTCATGGTTGATAAGTCCTTTGTTTCTTTAATAATAGCCACCATTGGATCAAACTTTTCAGATAAACTAATCAAAAGTTTATCAACAACTCTACGATCATCAATTGTCTCCATGTGACTTCATTTGATTCACCAACTCCGACAATCGATTATGATACTCATTCAAGCTTTCATTTTCTTTCATTTTTTCATTTTCAAAATCTCTTTTAAGAGATTGAAGTTTCACAAGTCTCACTTTAGAATTTCCTTCAAATTCTTGTTGTAGAATATCCCATGCCTCCTTGGACGTCTTTGCCCTCATGATCCTTGGGAATATGGTAAGAGAGAATCCTCTTTGAATCATCCCAAGAACTCCAGCATCTACAATTTTCTTTTTCCTCAGTTCTTCATTTTCAACAATTGTAGAAACAATTATAGTTGTTGGTTGTGCATCTTCTATTTTGATTAAATGTAAGACATCTAAGGAAGTGAACATTGTCTCCATTTTCACGGCCCAAAAATCATAATTTTCTCCTTCAAATAAAGGAACTTGAACATTGTTGTAAATGGTACTGTTTGATACTGTTAAAGTATTTGCGGAAGCCATGACTCTTCATTTTTTTTGTACTAGCTGCAGGGATCTACAACTCTGATACCACTTTGTTGGTGGTATTCTAGAGGAAAAATATATGTGAGGAAGAAAAGTAATTCTTTTTGTATTTCTTTCTTATATTCATAAGTAATACAATACATCAATTTATAGATGAAATAGTTACTACAAAATAATTCAAGGAGACTAAAGGTTACACAATAATTTTAGGAGCCCAAGAGTTATACGTAACATCTCCACAAATATTTTGAGCTACTAATTCATTTTATTACACAATTATAACTCCATAACTACTAATTTATTTTATTCCAAAACCATAACTACACATTATTATCAACACATTATTCCATTGGCACGAGGGTTATCACCGGTGACAAAGGACCACGAGGGATGACACCAATACCAGGAGGCAGGAGACCTAGATAAATCTGGAGCACAGGAACATGATAGGTATAGGTCCTGCACAATCAAGTTCCGATCCTAGGATAATCCTATCAGTAATAAGAAGGAAAGTGCTAAGGTGGTCTATGAAGTGGCTGATGATGTGGTCACGAAATGGCATAGTTGCTATGTAAAGGCTCTTAGAAGGTTGGAAGACATGCTCACCCTTCATGAGAAGTTTGTGATGAAAGGTATACTCACCCTATCCATTCGTCCCCTTGGAGCCTCTCGGATGTCTTTTCATGATGCTTCTTTGACTTACAACCTTGGAACCGAAGGGCGGTAGCCAAGGAGCACTTTGTATGGTTGAGATATTGTGGCATCACGGTTCATTCATGGACGCTGCATTTTTTCCAAACATTGGCATCCCATTTGGGAGCTTTGTAAGGATGGACCAAGAAATCGAGCGAGGTAGTAGTTTTGATGTGGCTTGGATTCTAATCCAATACATGAAATCGAAAGTAATCCATCAAGTCATCAATACTATTGTGAATGGCGTAACTTTCCCTATTTGACTCATAGAAGAACTGAATACAAGGGTAGAGTTTTAGTTTACGGTGCCATCCTAAGCTAATTTAGAGGCGGACGAGGATGTGCTCTTTGTTATGGAAGAATCTGAATTGCAGCCTGAGAATCTCAAGATGGTTTCCCTTCATGACTTTGGTGGTCATGATGAAGAGAAACTAATGAAAAACTTGGAACAGATTCCATTAGACCCCCAATTTGATTGTACCCTTTTGTAGGATAAAGACCGTAATCTAGAGAGGATAGTGGTGTCATCTAACTCTAGGCCCCATGAGAACTTCAGATAGATAGAGGCAATGCTCCAACTTTTAACTAGTCCAATTCTCATTCAAACACTAGGGAGTTAAGCAAACATGAAGTGGACCTTATGTGCCCCAATCAGCAACACCTCCTAAGCATTACGCACTATGACGAGCCCATAAGGATAATGACATTGGCGGGATGATGTTTCTCACTTGTCTTACCCACACACTCGAATGTTGAGGCCTAAGAATTGCAAGGTGATAATACACTTGCAATCCTGTGTAGTCGACTGAACGCAGTCTCTTCCTTTTTCAACTAGATGGAGCACTAAAATCCAAGGTATCATCTCATATTTGCAATGTTACATTTTTTTAACATTTAAAAAATATTATAAAAAATAAAAAATATTATCTATTATTTTTAATAATATTTTAAAAAATATATCTTATTTATGTATAAAATATTATTAATAATATTTAAAAAATATTATAAAAATATAAAAAACATATTATTTATTAATTTTAGTAATATTTTTAAAAAATGTTAATATCTGATATATATTAAAAAATATGATATGCAGTAGTGTTAGACATTGAGAAAAGAAATATACCAATAGCATATAGCTTACATTGTCAAGGAAACTACTTAAGTTTGGGAAAAGGATAGATTTTTGTGTAAGCAAAGGCAAAGGTTAGAGTGTTGGTAGCTTTGGAAGCACAAGAATTGTGGGATAATAAGTATAAGTACAAGCACAAGCTTAAAGGGAGAAAGAAACCATCCAAATGAAGATCCTATCCTATAATATTAGAGGCTTGGGAGGGGCTCAAAGAAGAGAATAATCAGAGAACTGATTGGAACAAGTTAGGATGATGCTAATATAAGAAATTAAGATGGAGATAATCCATCCTATGGTTTGAATTCAGTTATGGGGGATGATAGGTGTGGATGGTTAGTCTAATCAGCTACAGGAATTGCAAGTGGATTGGTGATTATATGGGAAAATAACGTCATTAGTCTGGAAGAGAGCTTTTGTGGGCGTGGATTTTTGGGAGGTTAATTTTCATATAGGGGGTAGTCGTGTGCCATTGTAAATGTGTAAGTCTTGTTCCCTAGAAACCGACAAGAACTATTGCGGCAGGAGTTGATACAGTTACGACATACACGGCATAAGGGTACGTGATGTATAAGGGGTGACTTCAATAGTGTAAGGAATGGGAAGGAACGTTGAGGCCGTGCTACTAGAATTTCCCATTTGGACATATAAATGTTTAATTCCTTTATTGACTCAATGAAGGTAGAAGAACCACCAATTTTTGGGAGGAGGGTCACTTGGATGAATACACAGGGCACAACTAAGAGCCGGTTGGATCGATTTGTAGTTTCAGAGGAATGGATAGCAAATGTTGGAAAGTTCTCGTAATGGGTTATGCATAGGGATGTGTTTGACCATTTCCCTGTTATACTGAACAGAAGGGTTGAATATTGGCGACCAAGGCATTTCCATTTCTTTAATTATTGGTTAGAGAAAGAAAGTCTAAAGGAAGTCGTCGAGAATGCCTGGATTCCTTTCACCTCCAAGGGTGGGTAGAATATAATATTCACCTTAAACTGAAAGAGGTGAAGAAGAAAGTCAAGCAGATGAACAAGGAATTTTTCAAAAATGTTGACTTGTACATCAAAAATCTTACAGGTGAATAGAAGACATCGAAGTCCAAATGGAGGATAGCACACACAAATGAATCTAGGGGAGCTTTGTATTTTTAAGATGTTAGAGTTAGCAAGGCTATGGCCCAAAAGGAATCAATGCTTTGTTATAAATCTTAAATAAGATGGTTGAAGAAGGGTGATGAGAAGACTGTATTTTTCCATAAAAGTGTGATGGCGCCTATGAGACACAAAATCATCCATGCACTAAAGGATGAGGAGGTACTTGGATATAAGGAGTTACCAAGCTTAAGATGATGATAGAAAAGCACTTCACATGGTTATATCAGCCAGTAGAAGAAACATCTCTGAGGTTAGACAATGTATCGTTTAAGAAAGTATTGCAGATTGAGAAACACAGGCTGGTTGAAAAATTCTCTAAATTTGAAATTGATCAGACTCTGAACAACTATGCTGATAATAAGAGCCCTGGTCCTGATAGGTCTACGTTCAACTTTCTAAAGAAGTTCTGGTACTTAATGAATAAGACTTCTACACTATGTTTGATGAGTTTCATGCACATGCCAAAATACCATCCGTGCTCTTGTCTTATTTCCTAGTTCTAGATCCAAGATCTATATACCTTAGCTTAATTCCATCCTATTTCTCTCTTTAGATGCATCTACAAACATATATCCAAGTTTCTTGTTGCGTGACTTAAACATGTTATTGAGAAGGTGATCTTAGAGACACAGTCGATGTTTCTAATAGGTCATCGTCACATCTTGGATGGCATCCTAATCCTAAACAAGGTTGCTAACTATAAAACATCAATGATACCCATACATGCTATTTAAAGTGGATGATAAACTACTATTCTATTAATTTATTTACAAGAATTCAGGTATAATTATTGCAAAATTTATTGATAATTTTGTATAATTTTTCTTCTTCATACATAAATGGTCACACAAGTATAGAAATAGAAAATAGAAAAATTTTTGATAAAAAAAGATAGAAAAGGCATAAAAAAATAAGGGATCAACATAAAGATAAAAATAACCCTCAAAATGTCTCACAGTAGGACAAGACTTTTAGCATAGTTGTATAGAACAGTTGTGCCAAGATTAAGAAGTACTAAATAAGTAGCGATATCAACCTGTCACAACCGTAATTCCAACGAGACGATGAACTCACTAAAATTTTGAAAATGAATTTTATTCGATAATGTGTGGAGTTGCCACCAAATTTTTATTTAAGGGAAAAAGACTTGGAAAAACCTTGACTCGAGGATGAGATTCAAAGTTCGAGAGTCGGTTACGAATAGGGAAGGTGTTAGGCACTCTACTCGCCCGTTCCGAAGAACGGTACCCTAAAACTGAGTGTGTGATTTTGAAATTTGTTTGATCCCTTTAATTAGCATGGAAATTAATAGCTTGATGGAGGTTAGCCTGACAGGACTTGATCCTGCTCCTACGTATTCCCTGGTGCAATGGGAAACTCAAGGCTTACGTAGTTCTGGTTTGGAGGCTTGACCTTCGGAGAGGCTGGAAAAGGAGAGCGAATGCATTTTTATTTTTTTTTTTGAAAATATTTTAAAGGTGCAATCCCAATCCACTTATGCACAGGGCCCAAGACAGCTACGGCTGCACTTGGACCCATACAGACCTCTAAACAACGAATAGCAGAAAAAGCTACCAGTTTGTTTTTAGGGCCCGTCGCATGAGATTGAGGGATGCAAAATGAGATTTTATTTATTTGAAAACGGAGGGGCAATCCCAATCCACATATGCACAGGGCCCAAGACAACTACGGCTGCACTTGGACCCATACAGACCTCTAAACAAGGAACAGTAGAAAAAACTACCAGCTCGTTTTTAGGGCCCGTCGCGTGAGATTGAAGAATGCAAAAAGTGATTTTTATTTAATTGTTTTCTCGATTTGCAATTATTGGAAGCGCGGGGGCTTAAGCGGGCCTTCGGGAAGTTTGGGAGTCAAAATATGAATATGAAAAGTTTGGGGGGGGGGGGGAAAGGTAAATGTGAAAAGTGGAGGGGTCAAATTGTAATTTTGAAAAGTTGAGGGATCAAAATATGAATATGAAGAGTTTAGGGGTCAAATTGCAATTTAAGGATTGCAGGAGGCTGAAGATGTAAATTTGGAGGTTTGAGGGGTTTGATTGCAATTTAGAGAGTTTTTGGGACCCAAGGGTAATTTGGAGGATCTTGCATGGCTTAGTGGCTCATGGCTTGGCTGGAGGAAAGCCTGGCTTCATGGCTTGGGGAAGCTAAGAGTGGCTCGTTTGACTTAGGAGGCTAAGGGTGGCTTATATGGCTTAGGCGGCTTGATAGGTGGCTCCTGTGGCTTGGTGACCTATACGGCGGCTCGCGGCTTGTCAACGGCTTGGTAGTGATTAAAAGAAAATTTCTTCTCAGGGGCTCGAGCCCGCATCCCTGAAGGTTGTGTGCATTGTACCCAACCAACAAACCAAGCTATTTTGTTGGAGTTCTATATCCCTTGGTTATATTTAAACTCAAGGTTGATGTCTGGCTTCATTCCCACGAGTATGAGCAGTCCCGCCTGACTTCAATTTCAGTGTGGGAAATGTATGGGCCAATGCTGATGCTGGTGATTCCTAGGATTTGTGAAGAACTTCTAGCTATCGAGGCTGATGTTTTCTGCTATGAATGGGAATTAAAGCTCCATATGGTGTCAAATATATTCCTCTTTTATGGGATAGGGTCGATCCCTTGCTCAACTTACGCATTCAGCCCTGCTACTGCCTAGAGCATGTTTAGCTTGTACTAACACTCATAAGCCTGAGAGAACAGCTGGGCTTCTACGTCTACCCCATCAGTTTCACCCCCAGCCAGTTCTAATGGTACGCTCGAGCTTTGGTCCTTCCTATGATCGGCCTTGCCTTCCAACCAAGTCCCCTATCAAGGATATCAGAGTAAACCAACCTCTGGCCCTATGTGCATGCATATGAAGCGAGGGGGTTGGGATTCGAACTAGCCCATTTATCTCGAAGATCAGAGTGTATACAATGGCCTGATTCTTGCTAATTCCAGGTGATCGATTACCCTTGGATCAACCTTTGAACTACCATTAATAAGTTGCTTGTTTTGGACATTATATCTCTTAATTATGTGATTGAACATAGACTTTAATCAACCATATACAGGTTCTAAATCTAATCGAATTATACACAAAGAAACAAGGATCTATATCTCATGCACAGAATTTCACATGCAAGATTCGTATCATGATGCTTCATCTATCGAAACTTTATGCGGAAGGAAAATTGGATCCGACTTCGCCTAAACTGAGATCATTCAAACCAAAAATCATGATTCAAGACACGGAGGTCGAGCAAATATGACAATCGCTTGTCCTTATTCTAACCTTACTCCACTTTGCAGAAGAAGACTCTAAGCTCAACACAAACTAAAATCTACCGAGGTAGGATTCTTCCTCACCTGAGATCGGCACGGTTCTTTGGAGTTCAGATGACGCAAGTATAGGAGTAGATTCTGTTCATGGAAGTATCCCCTGTTTCTCCTCCAACCGCGATCGCTTTGAGGAGGACTCCAAGAAGACGAAGTTAGAGGGCAGTGGAGAACATCAGATCCAGGAGAGCGAGTGGAAAAGAAACCCAAAATCCCCCAAGGAGCCCAGGATGAAGATCGCAATCGAGAGGGAGCGGGAGACTCTGTTTTTTTTCCCGAAAAGCCAAAAAGACCCCTCCTTTCCTTGCTCGCTTCTATATATATCAAGGAGCTAGGCCTCCCCTTCCCCTTTTTTTTACTTTGTTTTTAATTTTTTATATTTTTCCATTTTATTTTCAGTTTTCCTTTTACTCTTTCTATTCTTTTTGTAAATTCTTTTTTCTTTATTTATACTTTTTCTTCCTTTATTATTATTTTTAGTTTTTCCTTTTTCAATTTCAGATTTTTTATTTCTTCTTTTTCATTTTCTAATTTCAGATTTTTCCTTTCTTTTTCCATTTTTTAATTATATTTTATTTGTTTTGGTTTTGTTTTTTTTTTTATTTCAATTTTTAGTTTCATATTTTTTTTATTTCTTTTTCTAGTTTTCCCCTCTTTTTTTATTTCATTTTTTAGTTTTAGATTTTTTTTATTTCTTTTTCTAATTTTTTGTTTCTAATTTTTATTTTAACTTTCTTCTTATCTTTTCTTCTTCCTTTTTTTTTTCCAAATTTCTCTCTTTTTTTTCCAGATTTATTTTGATTTAATTTCTTTTCTAACCCCATTTACTGTTTATTCATTTATTTTGTTGCCTTTCTTTTTAACTTTCTTTTTCTATTTTCTCTCTTTTTCGCTTTCTACTTTTTTCTCTTATTAAAAAAAATGAAAAATGGGGGCCTCAGACATAATTGAGTGTTTACACAACCCTAGTGATTCAGAAGAGAACCCAATCAGCTCTACAACACTACAAATGACCTAGAATGACCGTGATAAGTACGGGAAAAATCAGGTCAATTTGGTCTACAATAACTAAAGCCCTAATTCATGCTTATAAAAGGAAGGTTCCACCTTGGGTTATAGCAACAGAGATCATTACATATCTCACACCTTAAGATATATCTCTTAGGCACAACCCTACCTTACCTCCATTCTCCACTCTCATGCCTCTACATTCTCAATTCTTCCTCTGGTCTCCTTCTTTAGGATCTTAGTTGGAGGAATCCCTTTCATGATGTGGTATAGAGTTAATTGTTAGTCTTGTTAGCAACTCGATTTATATCTTTTATCTTAGAATTAGGCTATGAATGTTTTTGGGCTAATCTTTACCATGTGTAATTAACTCTCAAGGGGCTTTGGTAAACCTTATAATGTAAATTCTCGAACCCTAGTTTTTCCCATAAATAATTATTGTGCCATTATGTTGTTGAACCATAGTATTTTGTTTATTCAATTGTGTGTCATTACGTTGTTAAATGGTGGTATTTTGGCTATCCAATTATGTTGTCTTATTATGGTTAATTCATTAACAGAAAATTGCTAATCTTGTTAATTTATAAGTTGGATGGGGATAGACGATCATACCATCTCCTGATTGATAGAAGTATAATGTAATTGAACCTAAGGATTTTGGAGGATCAATTAAAATCCTAGGTTTCTAATTAGTTAAGTGCCTAATTAATATTTGATAGTCTTCTATACTTTATGCTTCTTTTAGCTATCTTTCTTGCATAATCATTAGGGATAGTATTTAGGGGAAATATTATTACTATTGTATAATCATTGGGTAGTAATAGCCTTAAGTAGGTGGTTAGCAATTGTTAAAGAGAATTGAGGATAAAAGTAAAGTCACGAGGAGATCTAAAGTCCCATGTTTTTTCATAACTTGCATTCGTATTCTTTTATTTACCACTTTTTCTCAAATTTTATTGATTTCTCAAATTGCACACAAACCGTCTTTTGATGAGCTCAAAAATTAGGATTCAAACTTCTCTTATAAATCTATTGGCATAGTCTCAATGGGATCGATACTATAGATCTTAAATATCTTCTTTCTACACTGATGGATGCACTTGCTTGTGAATAAAACTTAGAAAAAATTTTGCACATAATAAGTTTTTGGCACCAATATCAGAGACCATTTCTTAGTAGTCTTGAAATTTGAATTTTGATTGCTTGAGACTTATAAATATTTTTTAATTATTCCTATTTTATATAGTCTCTTTTAAAATATAAAAAAAAATTGTGATATCCTTTCTTTATTTCTATTATGATAGATCACTCTTAAGCTCCTGACCTATATTTTATACTTTGAGACATAATAGAACAATTGGAAGATAACAATACAAGGACGTAAAACTTTGCTGGATTATATGGCCTACAATATCAGGGCCTGGGGAGTAACATTGCAATTCCAGCATTTGAAGGTGTTTGAAGCTTCAAATTTAAGTATGCACTTATCAATGTGATCCAGAACTTGCTTAAGTTCGAGGGAAAAGCTACGAAGGGCCTTTACCTCCATATCCCAAGGTTTCTAAAGCTCATAAACACCATCAAGATGAACGACATCACACAAGACACGATTGGACTACAAATATTTACCTTCTCTATCACTAATAAGGTAGATGATTGGTTCAACTCTATCAGAAGCATCTATCACCACCTATGAATTGTTACAATGCCTTTTCCTGACACAGTATTTCCCACAGTCACTGTAATTCAGGATCATAGGAGAGATAGTCAGTTTCATCTAGTTCAAGAATTAATCCTTATACAAAGCTTGGGATCGTTTTTAAACCTTTCTATAAAGATACCCATGCTACAAGTACTAAATATCTAGTAATAAGGGATATCTCATCATATGATTCATATAAATACTTTGCAAACTTTTTAGTTTCTTTAGGTTGCTTCTCAACCTTTAGAGATTTTGAGATTGAGGCTTTTTAACAACTTTATTACTTGTTGATTTTTCTGCATCATCCTTTAAAATAATTGTTTAGTTAATTTTTTAATTCAGATTATTGGAATATAGCTTACATATTTTTAAAAACCTCAAGTTCTTCAAGATCCATAAAACTACGGTATGTAACTTGTTGGATATTATGATATTTGTTTACCATTAACTTGGGAGACTCTCCAAAAACTTCATATTATTTTCTTATACAGTGTACTTTTGCCCAAGTTCTCTAAAATCAATAAATGATTTGAAATCTTTCAATCATTTTTTCTATGGTTTATCCATTATCCATTCTCTAAGGACATATATGGTCCCACCAACACATGGAATTTGGTATTTTTATCATTGCTTGTATCTTCATATGTTATTAAAAGTTTATCCTAAATTCGTTTAGTTATTTTAAAACAAAATATTTTATTATACTTATCTATACATAACGCAAGTTGAAAAAAGGTCTTGGTTTTGAATTATTTCTATTTTTGGTAAATCAAGCTCCTATTTAACATTCTTGAAAAAAATGATGATCTTTAATTTTTAATAATCTTAATATTGTATTTAGCGAACTTGATCAACATCTTCATTGTATCTTTCCAATAATGATACTTATTTTCATTCCAATAATGATATTTATTTTCATTCCAATAATGATACTTATTTTGTATCTTTCCAATAATGATACTTATTTTCATTCCAATAATGATATTTATTTTCATTCCAATAATGATACTTATTTTTAAAGAAAGTTAAAGATCATGATATTAAAGGTTTTTGTTTAGAATAAGCTAGTCTTACTGATATATCATGTGTTTTCAATGATGATTTTTTTTTACTTTGTTAAATTCATAACCAAAGAGGATAAACATCAATATCAACTAAAAAGTATAATCCAAGACATAAGAAGGGGCTTTGAATTAATTTTCGATCTTATAAAATATTTCTCTTAAAAAATTTATCAATAAGACTTTTAATAAAAAATCTATTAAAAAAGATACTTCTATCTTATAATAGATGTTTCAAAATATTTCTCAAACACGCTTTATTTAAGATGAAAAAGATGTGAAAAGATAGTATTAAGGATAAATTATACATATGCCTCCTAAGATTTAACAAAATTTTATTTAATAGCCCTCTTGTTTTTACATTATTTTAATCTCTTTTATTCATATAATTCCATAAGAAATTAGAATAGATATATAAAGTTAAAAAGAATATGTAGTGTTATATCTTTATATAAATTAAATAAGATTTGTCTAAGGTAAACAAGGATGAGTAATAGAGTGAAATTTTGTTATATCTTACAAGTGTGAGTATAATTCGTTTTACTGTTAAATAGTAAAGATCTAGGTGAAAAAAATTAAACAACTTTTTTTTATCATGGTTCACTCACAACTAAGACTATACTTGATCCTTAACAATGCATCATAATTTTACTATATAATATTAGTAACAAAATCTTTAATTGTTTCTCATAATATTTTTTCATTAATGTCTCCATAATTACCATAACTCTAAATATTCTTTTTAATACATACTTCTTCAGATTACATATTTTTAAAAAAAATATATTTTATTTTAAATTAATAAAAGCAATAAAATAAATAGTATAAATCACTGTGAAGATGATAAAGAAAATAATTTACAAGAAAAAATAAAAAAAATCACATTATTAAATGTGAAATTCACTTTATATTTTATTCTTCAACTTTGTTTCTTGATAAATAAACTCTTCATATTTTTTTTTCCTTTGAGAGCTAGGAAAAAATATTTTTTTTTTTGTTTTCATTCCTTTAACGTATTTTAAAAGTTGTTATCATGTTTTTCTACAAAAATGTGTATGTATGCTGTCTAGTAATAGAACATTTATCCTTCAGAGTGTAACGGTGAAGGTTTAATCTTTTAAGTTGTATTTGTTGATTTTTTTTTTTAAAACATCCTTCTTATCAAATATCATTAAGATAATATTTATCTTTTCTTAGGTTAGGGGACATTTAATGAAAAGTTAAAAAGGGACTGTTTTTCTCTTTATCCATGTGGTGAACCGTCCCTATACTTGCATAGATCCTTGAGATCAGTTTAGTGTGTTTGTTAATGTGGACATCATTCAACGGTATCTTAAGCATCTTGAGTGTTTTACTTACAAGAAAAACAAGTAGATCAGTTTAGTGTGTTTGTTAATGTGGACATCATTCGATGGTCTCTTAAGCATCTTTTGAGTGTTTTATTTATAAGAAAAACAATAGTACTATTTTCCCCATATACTTAGCATAGAGATTAGCTTCAACTAAATTTATTTAAGTCATAAAATTTTGTAAATCAATAAAATTAATTTTTGAGATATAAAGAATCTTGAACCTTTATCAAGTGTCTTAATGTTTTAGATTTCGATTGTAAGGGCGGAGCTTTTTGGGTAATCTTTCAAAGAGCTAGGGCATAATCTACACTGGAGATAGGAAGAGGAGATCCGTGGGTCACTTAGGAGAAGCACGAATCATAGGGAAATCCTCTAATCCCTCTTCAATGTTTTGTTAATTTTGGCTTAATGTTGTTTTTTATGGTGATTGGTGTGTATGCTTCTGTTTGAGTTTATTACTCAAAATATGTTGTGAAAAAAATTTGAAAATTTTTGTGCATGTTAATTTCGATGATATTATGTTGGATATTTTAAAGGTGAAATGAACTTTTAAGAGTTTTCGGATCAAGCGGAGTCATGTGGTGACCATTGAACTGTTAGGATTTTATTTCATGAGTTGTACTACCCATAAACTTGTAAAATTTTGTTATGTATAATGTTTACTCTAAGGATGCTCTTATTAAATTTCATAATTTTTGAAACTCATACGAATTCTTAAGATTTTAAGAACTAATTAAGAAGAAAGGTGAAGTAAGTGATTTTGTGGCAGTATGTGATTATTGAGGCATAACTCTTAAAATATGTAATTAACTTGAGTAAATGTAAATGGGCGAGTATTTCTTGTACTCAATCAATAAAATCTTTCTTTTCTAATAAAAAGAAGTAACTTAGACTGAGTGAAATAATTTTTTTTTATTTTGCTAGGTTTTAATTTGGTGAAATTATGTTTACTGGACTAGCATCAAATTTTTTTTCAAATTATTCTACAGCATTGAGTCACACCGTGACTAGCTTATGTTACGAAAATTTGGAACTTATTATGGATGTTGGAATGGGTCATTATGTACCATTTTGGAAATCTCATTAATAGAACATAACTCAATTTTTAAGCATCAATAAAAAAAATTCTTTCTAATGACAGTTTTAAAATTTAAATAATGATAATTTTAAATTTTATTAAATTTTTTTGACAAATTTATATTTATTAAAAATTTATAAAAAAAATATATTTTAGTAACAGTTTGAACAATATCAAAGTATAAATTTATTTGTTAATTTAATATATTTTATAGTAACTTATATTAATTGTAAAGAAATAACCGTAATAAAATACTTTTTTTTAAGTGCACCTACATAATTTTTAATAAGCCCGTGATACCTAATTGGAGGTGGTTAACTTTAAGAGCCTTTAACTTGAGTAGCACGAATCCTTTTTGTATGATTCGAATTTTATTTAAAAGGTTGATTGAACAAAATTGATTCTGAAAATTTTTAGGACGTTTAATGAAGTGATTAATTTGTGGAAAATTTTTAAAGTTAGTTATTCAATTAAGGAGTGGATGTGTTGTGAACTACGATTGATGCTTTGATGATTGATGGAAACATTTCCTTCTTATAAAAAACAAGATTATTATGGGGAGGCTTTGCCAAGATTGTGGCAAGAGATGAAGCAAATTGACTTGATAATGAGATAAATTAATGTTGGCATGCATCATATGCTAAATAATGATGTTTTGGAAATTAGTTCTATAACATTTTCCGGCCGGTTAGGAAGTCGGTTCCATCCTTTTTATGTGTGATTAATTCTGCATGTGATGCTCAAATTTTATTGAATTTTTATTTTTATGAATGCTTCCCAACATAAAGAAATGATTTTTACCTTGCATATATTGAATGGGATTAAAAAAAATTGAACTATGATGATGAATTTAAAAGTGGATTGTATGCATTTTTTTTTGTCAAAAAACATCATTATTGATTTATGTATATTGTAAGCTTTGATTATAAGATACTAAAAATGAATATCAATTTCACATTTAAATCGATTATTCGGTTCCACTTTTAGTTATCTCATGATTCAGAATTTATTTTAGAAAGTACTTATATAAAAATATAGTAAATTTTTTTTAAAACTGTTTGATATAAAATGCGAGCCTCGCGATAAAATGTGAGTAGCGGTAAAATAAATTGTTAAGCGGATTTTTACGTACATTTAAAATCTTAGTAATACTAAGCGTTTATATTATTATTCTCGTTTATCATTTACATATAATAAATAAATAAGATTCAAACATAACACACATGTCATACAATAATTATACATAACATTTCATACATACCGTAAGTCATAGGCCTGTGGACCTTATCATGTAGTTATTATAAACCATAAACTTACAATTATTATACAATATTTATACATAAGTTAGCTAATATTATATATTAGTAGTTAGGATGCTTGCATCCAATTATTATTATTATTTTTTTATGTTAGTGTAATGTACATCTTTCAGAGAGAGTGACTCACGTCCACTTCAAGAACGTGAACTGCTACCATAATGAATAGCGTCCGAAATGTCTGGGAAGAAAGTGGGAAGAAGTAGGGGTGAGAAACTAAGTTTCTCAACGGGCTTTCTACTTAGTTCTAATGTCATCACTTAAATCCCAACCACTTCAGTTTATTTCAGAAAATCATTTCTTGCATAAAAGGTTACTTTTAATTCTTTGTAAACATCTCTCTGAAGTGGATACATTTTATTATCGAACATACATCTGAGTGCTTAAAAAATATGCATTTCTCTTATAATTCATAAACTGTGGCGTCTCAACATACATTCTCATTAACATTCATATCTTTGGGATCACACATAAGATATCATTTGACATACAATTCTTCTATGCCTTAAACTTCATTCTTTATTACTTATCTTTATCTTTATCATTCCTTTGTCCAACTTTTGGGACACTTTATGAATCTAGTTTCACCACCTTAGGAAAAAACAATAAGACATAGACTTGTATTAAATTTGTCAAACAATATCTTCTCACTAACTCTACTCCCACCTCCTACTAAAAATTAAGGATATGAGCTCATTCCGGGGTGGTCGTCACCACCTTAAAACTTGGTGAAGAAACTTAAGTCTTCACAGTAGAAGGATTTCTTGGAGAAACTTAACTCTCCTAGAAGCAACTTTAGGTTTCTCTTCAGTAGAGCTTTTTAGGGCCCTCTAGGTACTAGTGTGCATAAGGCACAAAGAGAGTATCATTACATTTTCACATAACGTTTGCCTTAGTGATCCCTTAATCTTTTTAAGTTCATTTTAGTGACTTCCAAATAATTTATGCATGCTCAAACAAATTTCAAACCAATACGGAATGCACATATAGGTTTCAAATTTTCATCTCAATCATCAATATAAACCAATCTCATACACGGTCATCTTCCTTTCTCATTCATAAGCATCCATCATTTATCATAGATAGTGAGCATTCATAATCAATAATGAAATTTGATTGGTAAATCCCATAGCATAATATCACATTTAAACAAAATTTGATTGGTAAATCACATAGCATAATGTCACATTTAAACAACCAACCTAATGCCTCAATTTGGTTTGATGTTGGAATCACATAAGGGACTTACATTATTCATCCTTCTAAGTTACTTCCCGTCCTTTCCTTTTCTCAAATTACACTTGTTCATTAAGATTTTACATCTTAGCATCTTAATCTAGGTGGCCGAATGGAACTTTTCAAGTTCTTTACTCTTTGTGTAGTCTTTTGTTCAAGTCTTATACATGTCCTAATTATTCTAAGTTCAAGTATTAAGTATTTACAAAACTTATAATTCATTTAGGACATTTTTGTTTAAATATGACCGAATGAAATTTTTTACCTCTTCTATTTTCCTTTAAACTTTTAATCCTTAATATTATAATACTTCCTAAGTTATCTAAATTAGGATCTTTAAATTCCTTTTCTCTTTATTATCCTTTTATTGCCAAATATAAAATCTAGAATTCTAACTTCTTCTAATTTCATTTTCCCTTGGTTACTTGTAAACACCCAATCATGTCTGAGGCTCCCATTCTTCATTTTTATGTGAACAATTAAGAAAAACAGAGAAAACAGAGAAACAAGAAAAGGCAAAAAGCAGAAAACGGAAAAGGTACACCGAAAAAAAAAATGGAAAATGATAATAATAGCAAACAAAAAGCCAAAAAATATACAAAGTAAAGTTAAAAGGAAAAGAAACAAAAAAATAAACAAAAATAAATAAATAAATAATAAAAAAAATATATATATATATATAATAAATAAATAATAAAATTACAAAAAAGAAATAAAAAAGTTAAATATTAAAAGGAATTAAAAATAAAATTAAAAAATTAAAAATCGGAAAAATAAAGAACTCAAATTCAAGAAAATGAAAAAAAAATTAAAAATAACACTAAATATTAAAAGGAAGTAAAAGCAAAATAAACATGTGAAAAAAAATGAAATGAAAAAATCGGAAAAGAAAAAATAATAAAAAATCTGAAAAAGAAATAAAAAAATTAAAATATGAAAAGAAATAAAAAAATTAATTAAAATCTGAAAAAAGAATAAAAATTAAAAAGATGAAAATGAAAATAAAAATTAAAAATCTGGAAATATAGTAAAATAAATAAAAATCTGAAAAAAAAATAAAAAATAAAAAAATAAAAATCTGAAAAGAAAATTAAAGAAAATAATTTAATAACAATAATAAATGAATAAATAAATAAAAATCTAAAAAATAAAATTGAAAAAAGAGAGAGAAAACGAAAATTAAAAGGAAAAATTAATTAAAGAAAAAAGGGAAAAAGAGCCCCTGGGGTTTTAGGCTATAAAGAGCGGTTTTAGGGGGCATGGCGGCGGACTTTTCTTTTGGGCAAGATTTCTCCCTTCGACGATCCAGTCCTTGACGGAGGACAAAGGAGAGCTCGATGACGGATCTAGCGATAGATTATACACCGGAAGCGCCTACTTCTCTCCCGATAGCTCTCTCCATCCAGGTTAGCAATGAATCGTTTATGAATTTTCTCACTTCATTTAGGAAATTATAGCTCATCTGTGTGACGCATGTTAACGAAAAATTATATCCCTTCACCGGTTAACTAAAAATATATGTTAACGAATGACGCATGGGAATCGGGTGAGACTGGTGAATACCCGTAATTGAATGAATGGTGAGGACGTGCGCAGAGTTGAGTGCTCCAAGTATTAGCTCTGATCGCGCCTGAGGGTGTGGGAAACGCTCGTCACCGTTGCGGCACGACATTGCTCCGATTCAGGTTCGCATCCCGGCCCAGCAAGGAAGACACGGAAGATCCTGGCAAGCTGAATGGATGGCTCCGATGAAGTCGGCGTCGATGGCCCCTCCCCCGCGCCGTGCGATGGTGATGATTCGCTCTCGCGTGCGACTAGAACTGAGGCCAGAGCTCCCCGCGGATGGGAGGCGGGAGAGCCAGGGGAAGCCCTGTTCCGTCGTATGGACGCATCGGGCAGTCTCACTCTGGCGCTGCGTTTTGGTCACCCAGTTCGACGCTCGAACGGAGAGGGCGGCAGTGGTTATGTCGGCCCCGCGCGCAAAGCATAAGCTTGAGGAATCTCTGAGCCTGGTCTCCAACAACCGCCGCAGACGTACAGTTCGGCCCCTGCAGGTCGGATACCAGCCACCACGACGAGCAACTTATTGGAATTTCCAGGGCGAAAAGGCGAGCGAAAGTTGGCGCGGAGAGAGGTCCAGTGAGTGTCCATGAAGAAGAACCTCCTTTTGCAATTATCATAAGTTTCCCAAATTTTTGAAAATTGCTAATAGGTCCCTCGAACTTTCCATATTTGCAAATCAGTCCCTCCAACTTTCCATATTTGCAAATCAGACCCTCAACTTTTTAAAATTGAAAATTAGCCTCTAAACTTTTCAAAATTGCAAATCAACCCTTCAACTTTTCAAAATTGCAAATCAGCCAATCAACTTTTCATATTTACATTTTGACCCCCAAACTTTTTATATTCATTTTTTGACCCCCAAATTTCGCGAAAAAGTCTGATTAAGCCCACGCGCTTCCGATATTTACAAGTCAAGAAAACGATTAAATAAAAATCTTTTCGCTTTCCTTAATCTCACGCAATGGGCCCTAAAAACGAACTGGTAGCTTTTTCTGTTCGTTGTTTAGAGGTCTGTATGGGTCCAAGTGCAGTCGTTGTTGTCTTAGACCCTGAGCATATGTGGATTGGGATTGCTCCTCCTTTCCTTCGTTTTCAAACAAATAAAAACCTATTTTGCATTCCTTAATCTCACGCAATGGGCCCTAAAAACGAATTGGTAGCTTTTTCTACTGTTCGTTGTTTAGAGGTCTATATGGGTCCAAGTGCAGCCATTGTTGTCTTGGGTCCTGTGCATATGTGGATTGGGATTGCCCCTCCTTTCCTTTGTTTTTAGTAAAATAAAAATATCGTTTTTGCTTTCCTTAATCTCACGCAATGGGCCCTAAAAACGAACTGGTATCTTTTTCTGTTGTTCGTTGTTTAGAGGCCTGTATGGGTCCAAGTGCAGCCGTAGTTGTCTCGGGCCCTCTGCATATGTGGATTGCAATTGCACCTCAAAATGTTTTAAAAAAAAAACAACAAAACATTTGCTTTTCAATTTAAACACCTCTTGAAGGTCAAGCCTTCAACTCAAACTAGAATTACGTAAGCCTTGAATTTCCCATTGCACCAGGGAATACGTAGGAGCAAGATCAAGTCTTGTCAGGCTAACCTCCATCAAGTTATTTATTTCACATTAATTAAGGGATCAAACATTTTCAAAAGTCATACATTCAGTTTAAGAGTACCGTTCCTTGGAACGGTAAAGTGGGGTGCCTAACACCTTCCTCACTCGTAACCGACTCCCGAACCTAAATCTCATCCTCGAGTTAGGGTTTTTTCCAAATCTTTTTCCCTTTAATAAAAATTTGGTGGCGGCTCCACATTAATCCAAATAAATCTATTTTCAAAATTTTAGTGAGTTCGTTGTCTCGTCGGAATTACGGTTGCGACAGATGGCGACTCCACTGGGGACATATAGAGAGTCGAGCTCGTTAATTGAATGTGTGTTGTTTTGATCCCTTTCTTGTTTATTTGCATGACTTATTTATTCGCTTTTTTATTCCCTATTTATTTACTTTATGCATAACCATAGGGTAGACAAATAATAACTGTTTTAAATTCTGCAATATATCTGTGCGATTTCCCCAATTGCAGGTATCCCAAAATAATGTGCCCTCCATACATTTCATATACATTTTGTCATGAGTGGGGCCCTATACCCGGGTCCGAGTGCTGCCTAAGACTAGAGGGATCTAGTGGTGTCACTTTGGGGCTTACGTCTTGTTTGACTATCACGAAAATCCCGGCTAGAGTGCGTCCTATTCGTATTGCCCTACAACTGGTAGCTTTTTCTACTGTTGTGGCAAGCATTACAGACTGGAACTTGGCTCTAGTGACCTTTTACACCTCAGGATTATTGACCACCTTATGAGAGGTTCATGCATAAAAGGCCATAGATCCCTAGGACACCCGATTAGGATAAAAGGAGGGCACTTATCACCAATTCCGGTTTGTTTTATATTTATCCACAATTGGGGTGATAAAGAAAAAGAAAAAGAAGGGCATGAAAAAGTTGAGAGAAGAGAAAATGAAAAACAAAGAAGAAGAGAGAGAAAATAAAAAATAAAGAAAAGGAGGAGAGAGAAGAAAAAGAAAGGAAAAAGGGGAAAGGAGATGAAAAGCAAAAAACACTAAGCGAGAAAAATGGAAAAGAGAAAGAATAAAAAGAGAAGGAAAAGGGAGGAAAAGAGAAAAGAGGGGAGAATTTGAAATATTTGTATCATAAAGTCATCTTGTCATTTTCTATTTTTTCTCATCCATTGGTTTCATTTTCGTCAGGCGTCTAACATGTCTATTTTGTCACTTTCCTTTTCTTTTCACTTTGAGGGACAAGGTTCTCATTAACTATTGAAAGAGGTCAAATGGAAATTAATGCGGAATCCGGACAATTGAGGAAAAGGAGACGGTTTGGGATCAAACTTACATATTTCACCAGTTTAGAGGCCTTCGGGAACAAGTTGACGAGCATCCAGCAAATGTCGTTTGTCAAAAGGTACGACAATGTGTTAAAACTGCTGAAGGTTAGGGTAGAGGAGGGGGCCCTCACGGCAATGGTAAAGTATTACGACCCCCCTCTCTGGTGCTTCACTTTCTCTGATTTCCAGTTGGCACCCACCCTTGAAGAATTCGAACAGATTCTAGACATGCCTTTGGAGAGGCACAGGCCTTACAATCATCTGGAGCACCACGCCTCGTTCCGAGCTGCTGCACAGGTTCTAGGTTTTCAATCCGGCGACCGGTTAATCGACTACCAAGGGAAGAATAAAGCCAAGAGGTTCACCCGAGGGTTCTTAGAGGCCCACATGCAGTATCTGGCTGACAGCCACCAGTGGGACACCTACATGGACGTGCTAGCCCTCACCATTTATGGGCTAGTCCTTTTCCCCGGCATAGAAGACTTCGTCGACCTCAACGCCGTTGATATCTTCTTAGCTCGGAAGAATAGGGCCGAAAATCCTGTCACTGCACTGTTGGCCGACGTTTATTATACGCTGAACCTTTGCCACGAAGGAAAGGGGAAGAAGCTGATTTGCTGCTTACCAGTGCTATACATATGGGTGACCGCTCATGCCTTCAAGAGGAATATGAAGGTGCAGTCTCCGATATCTGACCTCTTGTGCTACCAGATCAAGCCTATGAACAACGAGGAATGGGCAGCACACTTTGCCGGTTTGACAGAAGAGCAGGTCAGATGGCAGTCGGCTTGGCAACAAAGAACAGAGCTGATCTACCATTGCAAGGGGTTTCCAAATGTACCGCTCATGGAAATCCGAGGCTGCATCAGCTATAACCCGATACTGGGGCAAAGGCAACTGGCCTACCCTATTAGGGGACCCCCATCAGACGAGCTCTTGACCCCTTTTCTGTTGAAGTACGAAGGGAATTTTGCCGAAGGTCTCCGAAGGGTTCGGGAAGCATGGGAGACCGTTACCCGTAGGGGGAAAGACCTAGGGGTCCGAAGCTGCGCTGCCGAAGAAGAATACAAGCAGTGGGTCAAAAATAGGGTGCAACGGATTAAGTTTCCATTCCAACCTCCGGCCACCACGTCCGGAAGCCAACCATCCGCAGCGGTATTCGAGGATGAGGCTGTCAAGAGCCTAAAGGAAAAGCTAGAAGCGATGACCAAGAAGAACAGCCAGTTGGAGGAGGAGCTGCTGAAGTCACGGCAAGAATGCGCTACGCTGAGAAGAGAAAAGCAGGAAGGCAAGGCCGCAATGGAAAGCATCCGAGAGCAGCAGAAATGCGAACGTGAGCGCGCCTCCTGAGTTCATCTTAATTTACAAGCAGCCAACAAAGAGCTTGGGATAAGGGCGCAAGAAAGGGACGTTGTACTCCAAGAAAACCACCAACTGAGAAACTCCCTAGAGCAGGTAAGAGCCAAAGTCTGGGCGATCAGAGAAGAGAAAAATCAGCTCCTCGCCTTGAAGGACAGGATCCGGATGGAAGCGGATTACGTCATAGAAGAAAGGAACGACCTGCTGCAGCGGGTGGAGGAGATGAAGAAACAAATTGACGGGATGCTAGTGGCATGGCAGAATGAGGTCAACGAGGAAAAGTGGAACATCATTGAGGTCATCCGGATGCAATAGAGAGGCATCAGCGATATACACGACGAAAACAAGTTGTACAAGGACACAGCCGATCACTGGATCAGGTGTTTCGAAAGACTGGCCAGTCTAGCAAACACAGTGATTGAAGAAGTACCACAGCTACTAAAGAAGGCGGAAGCCTCATTGCACCCGCTCCATGCCCCTCCGGAAGTGGAAGATTTCATTCAGTTTTGTAAAAACTTGATACTGTGAATGAACAAATACATTGTATATGCCAAACAGGAAGGCCAAGATGTAAAATGATTTCAGTTTGCTTGAATGAAGTTAATTCCGCTCCGTATATGATTCTGCATTAATTTCCATTTCACGCTCAAAACGCCGAAAGCGCACCCAATCAATAATAACGATCAATAGGGAACTGGTCCCTCCATATTTATTTCACGTCTAAATTTTCTTTAGTCATAATTAACCACTAATTAATTTGATTCTAATGAGCAGCTAACAAAATAGCGGACTCACAACTTCCTCGGCATTCATATAGCACTAGATCACGAGCAAAAATCATGAGCGAGCTAGAAACTCAGAACGAGGAGTTGAGAAATGAGGTGGTCGAATTGAAAGATCAGGTCGCGAAGTTAATGAAGCTGCTGGAGAAAAGCACGAAGGGACCCTCGGGGACGGAGGCATCGGGAGCTACTGCTGCATCAATGCCGCTTTAGGCGGTTGCTGAACCAGAGTGGCCATATGGGCTGCCACCAGGTTGTGAGCCCCACTATGGGTCAGGCCCCCAAGGGATCCCAGCTAGTGAAAATCCTGCTCTACATCCACTCCACATCAACCCTGCCACTCATCAATACTAGCCAAACCCTCCTGTTAGGTCACCACACACCAACCCAACCACTCACCCTCACCATACCAACCCAGCAACCTACCTTCCTTCCACCTCTGCCTACCCACCTCAAACTTACCCTCCATACATGAATCCACCGACCTACCCCTACCACACAAATACATCCTCTGCTGTCCCGACACGCATAAATCCCTCTCTCCCTCCTCACATTAACCCTCCAACCACATACCCACACAACGCCAACCCCGACTACACCCACATGAACGCCACCATCACCGAAGACCCAACATATTCCATCCCAGTTGCAACCCATCCAACAAACCCACATCAACCACACCCCTATGGTCATGCTGCTAGACCTGAGGGACAATATACCTCACCCCATCATACTGGCCAACCCTTGACCAGACCTTGGCCGAGGCCGGTTGAGCAAGAAGCCCATCTCAGTGGGAGATGGCAACACTTGGAGGAGAGGGTGCGAGCGATAGAAGGAAGCGGTTATGGAACGGTCGAGGCTTCGGATCTTTGCCTCGTTCCCGATGTTGTCATACCGCCTAAGTTCAAGACCCCCGAATTTGAAAAATACAGAGGCGTTGGCTGCCCAAAGAGCCATCTTACAATGTACTGCCGAAAGATGGCCTCATACTCCCACAATGACAAGCTACTCATTCACTGCTTCCAAGACAGCTTGACGGGAGCAGCAGCCAGCTGGTACACCCAGCTGGAGAGGATGCACATCCACACGTGGAAGGACTTGACGGATTTCTTCCTCAGGCAGTATCGATACAACATGGAGATGGCTCCAGACTGCACCCAACTGCAGAACATGATGAAGAAGGAGAACGAGTCCTTCAAGGAATACGCACAAAGGTGGCAGGAGCTGGCCGCTCAAGTTCAACCCCCATTGCTGGAACGGGAGATGATAAGCACGTTCATGGAGACTCTCCCGGCGCCGTTCTATGACAAGATGGTGGGCAATGTATCCGCCAATTTCTCCGATATGGTGTTGATCGGAGAACGTGTAGAAAATGGCCTCCGCCGAGGCAAGATCATGCACAACACCGTCGGCAACATTAACGTGAAGAAGCGACAAATAACTCCTGGAAAAAGAAAGAGGCAGAGGCTCACTACATCTCGGCTAGTCCGAATCATGCCACCGCCGCACCTCCACCAGCATATCAAGCACCTTACCACCCACAATACAGGCATACCCACACATGGTGGTCGCAGCCCAATCCTCTTATCAGCCAACCTACAACCCATCTACTCCATTCCAACCAAGTCCTCCATACATGACTCCACCCCCCACCAACATTTCCTCAACAATCGACTTTTCCTCCACAACATACATTCCCTCAACAACCTCCCAGACCATGGACACCAAACACCAACTCTAACCCATCTCCACAAAAAAAAAAAAACCAACGGAAGATAGTGCAATTTGACCCTATTCCAATGAGTTACTCGGAATTGCTACCCCGATTAATTCAGAATTCACTAATTGCACTGTGTCCCATGAAGCCACTGGAACCCCCATACCCCAAATGGTACAACCCAGAGGCTAAATGCGAATACCACGCTGGGATAGTGGGACATTCCACCGAGAATTTCTTGGCCTTGAAGCATCGGGTTCAGAAATTAATCAACGCCAAGTGGCTAAATTTTGAAAAGGACGCGCCGAGCGTGGGAAATAACCCCTTCCCAAACCACGGAGGAGCGAGGCCCTCGATAAACTGTATTGAGAGGGAAGAAGAAGTGAACATGGTCGGTGAATCCTTCCCCGGTCAGCCCAGGCCCCTAGTCATCCGGTATACTGAGGCGCCGGTACTACCAACGCCAAGGGGAATGAGGCCTGTTACAATCAAGGTTCTTGGGCCCTTTCCATACCAGAGTAACAAGGAGGTGCCCTAGAAATACGGCATAGAGGTGTCCGGTGGCAAGACAGAGGAAAGGACAGGAAAAGGAAGCCTCGGAGGACTTGACTCCGAGTATCGTGAATATAGTCGGGATCAGGGGCATGACTAGGAGTGGTCGCATCTACTCCCCCGTGGAGGAAAAGAGAAAACTACCTTACGGCGAGGCAATATTAGCGGGCCTGAAACCCGAGAGCAGCCGGTGGCAGGAGGAAAGGGAGCTAAAAAGGCCTGTCTGTGAGGAAGATTCTTGTGAGTTCCTCAAGATGATCAGGCAGAACGAGCATACGGTGCTGGAGCAGTTGAACCGTATACCGGCCAGGATATCGTTGCTGACTCTGACGATGAATTCAGAGCCCCACCGAAAGGTACTACTGAAGGTACTAAATGAGGCTCACGTGGTCCACAACATCTCGGTGCACAAATTCGAAGGGATTGCCAGCAATATCACCGCCAACAACTTCCTCACTTTTGCTAACAAGGAGATTCTGGATGAGGGAGCCGGACACAACAAGGCGTTACATATATCTGTAAAGTGCCTGGACCATATTCTAGCTAGAGTCCTGGTAGACAATGGTTCCTCATTGAATGTAATGCCTCAACTAACGTTGTCAAAGCTGCCGCACGAGGGGGTCCTCATAAGGCCGAGCTCAATGGTAGTTAGGGCTTTCGACGGGTCTAGAAGAGAGGTCATAGGCGAGGTGGATTTTCCAGTCCAAATTGGGCCGGTGGTCTTCAATATCACCTTCCAAATTATGGACATTCAGCCAGCCTACAATTGTCTGCTAGGGAGGCCCTGGATTCACTCCGCCAAGGCAGTACCGTCGACTGTGCACCAAAAGCTGAAATGGATTACATACGATAAGTTGATCATCGTCTCTGCAGAGGAAGACTATCTGGTCAGCAAGCCCACCAACCCTCCCTATATTGAGGGAGCCCAAGAGGCCTTGGAGACCCACTTCCAAGCCTTAGAGGTCGCTAACGTCACTACTATTAAGGAGGGAGACGTGGTTGACCGAAAGCATCCCCCCAAAGCTCTCATGATGATGGCCCGAGTGATGCTGAGAAACGGGTTCAGACCCGGTGATAAACTGGGGCAAAATAGCAGCGGCTTGTCCCAGCCTTTATCATTAAACAAAAATAGAAGGTGATATGGGTTAGGATACGAGCCCACCGAAGAAGACAAAGCATTGAGGCTACGGGCAAGAAAGGTCCCTGTGTGCCACATTTCTCAAAGCTTCCGGAGCGCCGAATTCGAAAGCCCAGATTTGATTGCAGCCATAAAGGGGGAAAAGACGTGGAGCATTGAAGATCCAGTGATAGCCTGTCCTCCTGGGCATGAACTGAACGATTGGGAAACCATTGAATTACCTTTGACTTTTGATTCAATTTAACTGTAATTGTGTAATTGTCATAGTAAAATTCTTTTCAAATATTTTGTATATACTTTTGATGAATGAAATACAGTTGCAATTATCTCGAAACCTCCACTCTTCTTTCCCTACTATATCTCTCTCTGCGCAATATACACGAATCTTATTCTTCCTTTTTACACCACAATATGCAGATCTAACCAAAACTCACCTTGCGATGACAGTGCTAGTATTGTATCAGGCGATTTCAGCTGTATTGTCAATCAGGCCGATGAGGAGGCAGAATTTGAGTGCGAACCCATCAAAGAGATGTTGAGACTGGTGGAGCACGCCAAGATAATTGAACCTCATCAGGAGCCCACAGATTTGATAAATTTGGGGATCGAGGAGGACAAGAAAGAAGTTAAGATAGGCACGCTCATCACAGGAGACAATCGCGAGCGGTTGATCTCACTCTTACAGAACTATAGTGATATCTTCGCCTGGTTTTATCAAGACATGCCGGGCCTGGATACCTATATAGTAGAGCACAAGTTGCCTATGAAAGCCGGATGTGTGCTGGTCAAACAAAAGCTGAGGAGAATGAAACCGGATATGTCCCTGAAAATCCGGGAGGAGGTGAGGAAGCAATTTGACGTCGGCTTCTTGGCCGTTGCAAACTACCTCGAGTGG
Source organism: Canavalia gladiata (assembly GCA_037954105.1). NCBI lineage: Eukaryota > Viridiplantae > Streptophyta > Magnoliopsida > Fabales > Fabaceae > Canavalia > Canavalia gladiata. The sequence goes on from CM075660.1 coordinate 44,753,540, forward strand.
GTTGCAAATATAGTACCGGTCCCCAAGAAAGATGGCAAGGTCCAGATGTGCGTAGACTACAGAGATCTCAATCGAGCCAGCCCAAAAGATGACTTTTCGCTTCCCCACATCGATGTGCTGGTCGATAACACTGCACAATTCTCTTATTTTTCATTCATGGATGGCTTCTCAGGCTATAATCAGATCAAGATGGCTGAAGAGGATAAAGAAAAGACCACTTTCATTACAGCTTGGGGAACCTTTTGCTACAAAGTCATGCCCTTCGGATTGAAAAATGCTGGGGCAACTTATCAAAGGGCCATGCTAACACTATTCCATGATATGATTCATAAGGAAATAGAAGTCTACGTGGATGACATGATTTCCAAATCCCGGACAGAAGAGGACCATCTCACAGACCTCCGAAAGTTGTTTGAGAGGCTTCGAAAGTTCAAGCTGCGGCTGAACCCAGCCAAATGTACCTTCGGGGTCAAATCAGGGAAACTGTTGGGCTTCATCGTCAGTGAAAGGGGTATCGAGGTTGATCCCGACAAAGCTTGAGCAATCATAGACATGCCAGCTCCAAAAACCGAAAAGGAGATCCGAGGTTTCTTGGGAAGACTCAATTACATCTCCCGGTTTATTTTCCAGTTGACGGCCAAATGCGAGCCGATCTTTAAGCTCTTGCGCAAGAATCGACCCATGAGTTGGGATGAGGATTGCCAAGAATCTTTCAAGAAGATCAAATCATACCTATAGAACCCGCCGGTCCTGGTACCGCCAGTCACTAGGAGACCGTTGATACTGTACCTAACGATTACAGATCAATCGATGGGTTGTGTGCTCGGTCAACACGACAAAACCGGAAGGAAGGAGCAGGCGACATATTACTTGAGCAAAAAGTTTACTAGCTGCGAAGCCAGGTATTCCCTCTTGGAGCGAACATGCTGCGCTTTGGCATGGGCGGCACACCGCCTAAGACAGTACATGTTGAGTCACACCACGTGGCTAGTATCCAAGATGGATCCGATTAAGTACATATTCGAGAAGCCTGCGTTGCCAAGACGAATCGCAAAATGGCAAATGATGCTTTCGGAATATGATATCCTGTATGTAACCCAAAAGTCTGTCAATGATAGTGCGCTCGCAAAATACTTGGCCCAGCAGCCCCTATAAGATTACCAGGCTATGTAACCGGAATTTCCTTGTGAGGACCTCTTGGCGGTATTTAATGAAGAGGAGAAGATAAAGGGAGAGAGATGGACAATGTTGTTCAATGGCGCGTCTAACATGATGGGCCATGGCATGGGAGTTATACTGATTTCCCTAGAAAAGCAGTATATACCTATCACCGCCCGACTAGCTATCGATTGTATGAACAGCATGGCCGAATACAAAGCTTGTATTTTGGGGATCCAAGCTGCAATCGAAGCTAATGTCAAGCGTCTAGAGGTCTTCGGCGACTCGGCTTTGGTCATCCACCAGGTCAAAGGAGAGTGGGAGACCAGAGATGCAAAGCTAGTGCCTTATCAAGCTCGCCTCCAGGAATTGCTGGAACATTTTGAGGAGGTCACCTTCTTACACATACCTCGAGAAGACAATTAGTTGACTGATGCCCTAGCCACTTTGTCGTCTATATTTGAAATCGGACGAGAAAAGGACATGCCTCTCATCAACATCCAACATCGCTCCAGACCGGCATTTTGTCAAGCGGTGGAGGTGGAACCAGATGGGAAACCTTGGTATCACGACATCCGGCAGTTCTTGAAAACTAAAGAATACCCCGACGATGCGACGGAAAATGACAAGAGGACCCTACGGAGACTAGCCGCGGGTTTCTTCCTCAATGGAGAGATCTTCTATAAAAGGAATCACGACATGGTTCTGCTCAGGTGCGTAGACACAGCGGAAGCCAACAAAATCTTGAAAGAAGTTCACGAAGGGTCCTTCAGTGCCCACGCAAACGGACACGCAACGGCGAGGAAAATTCTTAGGGCCGAATACTATTGGCTGACTCTGGAGACCGACTGCTATAAACATGTCAAGACCTGCCACAAGTGCCATGTGTATGCAGATAACGTCCACATGCCAGCAACATCATTGAATGTGCTGTCATCACCCTGACCATTCGCTGTGTGGGGGATGAATGCCATCAGCCCGATCGAGCCTAAAGCGTCTAATGGACATCGCTTCATATTGGTTTCCATTGACTACTTTACAAAATGGGTCGATGTCGCCTCATATGCTAGCGTGACACGCAATGTGGTGGTCAAGTTCGTGAAGAGAGAGCTGATCTGCCGATACGGATTACCCAGCAGACTCATCACAGACAATGGCTCCAACTTGAACAACAAGATGATGTCAGAATTGTGCGACCAATTCAAGATCCAACATCACAATTCATCCCCCTATCGACCGAAGATGAATGGAGCGGTCGAAGCGGCCAACAAGAATATCAAAAAGATCATCCAGAAGATGGTACTCTTACACAAGGAATGGCATGAAATACTCCCTTATGCATTACACGCATATCGGACCTCAGTCCGTACTTCTACTGGGGAAACGCCATTCTCACTGGTGTGTGGGATGGAAGCCGTACTCCCAATCGAAGTGGAGATCCCCTCGTTAAGAGTCCTGATAGATGCTGATTTAGAAGAGGCCGAGTGGGTCTAGGCCCGGATGGATCAGTTGAACTTAATCAAAGAGAAAAGGCTAGCAGCGATATGCCATGGCCAACTATACCAAAAGAGAATGAAGAAAGCATTCGATAAAAAGGTCCATCCTCGGGAGTTCCAGGAGGGAGATTTGGTGATCAAAAGGCTGTTGCCTATGCAGAAAGCGCTACACGGGAAATGGTCTCCAAATTACCAACTACCGTACGTAGTCAAGAAAGCCTTCTCAGGAGGCGCCTTGATCCTGGCTGACAAGGATGGGAAGGACTTGCCTAACCCTATCAACTCAGATGCCGTCAAGAGGTATTATGCTTAAAAGAAAGCTCCGCTAGGTCGAAAACCCGCAAGGGCGGCCTAGGCAAAAGTTAGGGAAATTCAAGCAAAAAAAGCCCGCTAGGTCGAAAACCCTCAAGGGAGGCCTAGGCAAAAGTTAGGGCAATTCAAGCAAAAAGAAGCCCGCCAGGCCGAAAATCCGCAAGGGCGGCCCAGGCAAAAGTTAGGGCAATTCAAGCAAAAAGAAGCCCGTTAGGCCGAAAACCTGCAAGGGCGGCCCAGGCAAAATTTAGGGCAATTCAAGCAAAAAGAAGCCCACTAGGCCGAAAACCTGCAAGGGCGGCCCAGGAAAAAGTTAGGGCAATTCAAGCAAAAAGCTCGCTAGGTCGAAAACCCGCAAGGGCGGCTTAGGAAAAATCGAGGCAAAATGGCACCGACAAGACGAGTGAGGGAGGAGTTGTTCCCTCCAGTTAAGAATATTGAAAAAGAGTGATAGGAAATCTCCGTCCATACTAGGGAAAATCCGTGGTCAAATGACGATCTGGGCCTTATACTGGGGAAAAATTGGCAAGTACCTGGGGTCCTGGAAAGTGATAAACAGAATCAAGTCCGATAGTGATTGAAACGAAAAGTTCAAGGCCGGTCTGGGGAAAATCAATCAAGCCAAGGGCAAATCGATTAAAGTGGGGCAAAATTTTGTTTTTTTTTCAGAGCAGGGTTGATGAGACAGCAGATGTCGCCGAAGTACAATACTAGCACTAATCGTTTCAAAGGCATCCGACCAATCCCAAATCAAACCACCAAATGTCCATCCGCTAATATCCCAACATTATTTCTATTTCACATCTTATGCAACTGTATTTTATTTTGTCAAGATGTATATGCAAAACGCAATCTATCATATGAATTTTGAATAACAATTACGGTTACTAATGTCGTTCTGAAGGTCAGGGTTAGTTCGAAATTTTCTTAATTTCAAGTTCTCACTAGATCAAAGCATCTTACCCCTTAAAAGAATAGCACGCACAATAGACGCTTCGGTAAAACAAGAGAGCAAGCAAGCCGGTCCGAGGATCTAGCTCGTTTCAAAAGTCATGATCAGTGCTAAAGAAAGCCAGGAAGACGAAGTCTGCAAACAAAAACAGACATTTTTCACTCTCAAGCCTACCAGTAGGCCTCTGCATGTTTAAATTTTAGCACTTCGGCCTATGATGTCAGGCCTTGCATTTTAAACCCAGCACTCCGGCCTATGTTGTCAGGTCATTGCATGTTTAAATTCCAGCACCTAGGCCTATGATGTCAGGCCTTGCATGTTTAATTTTCTGCACCTTGGCCCATTTTGCCAGGCCTCTGCATGTTTAATTTTCTGCACCTCGACCTATGTTGTCAGGCCTCTGCATGTTTAATTTTCTGCACCTCGGCCTATGATGTCAGGCCTCTGCATGTTTAATTTCCACACCCTCGACCTATGTTGTCAGGCCTCTGCATGTTTAATTTCTGCACCCTCGGCCTCTGCATGTTTAATTTCTGCACCCTTGGCCTATGATGTCAGGCCTCTGCATGTTTAATTTTCTGCACCCTCGGCCTATGATGTCAGGCCTCTACATGTTTAATTTCCACACCCTCGACCTATGTTGTCAGGCCTCTGCATGTTTAATTTCTGCACCCTCGGCCTATTATGTCAGGCCTCTGCATGTTTAATTTTCTGCACCTCGGCCTATGTTGTCAGGCCTCTGCATGTTTAATTTTCTGCACCTCGGCCCATGTTGTCAAGTCTCTGCATGTTTAATTTCCTGCACCTCGGCCTATGATGTCAGGCCTTTGCATGTTTAATTTTCTGCACTCCGGCCTATGTTGTCAGGCCTTTGCATGTTTAATTTTCTGCACCTTGGCCTATGATGTCATGCCTTTGCATGTTTAATTTTTATTACCTCGGCCTATGTTGTTAGGCCTCTGCATGTTTGCAATTTCTGCACCCTTGGCCTATGCGGCCAGGCCACCGGGTTCCTTTCATTTCATCTTGCATCTCTAGACAAGACATCTTAAAGTATCCCTTCCCTTATCCACCTTCGGCACGAATCCATCACCTCACTCCACCTGCACATCAGCAGCATTCGTAGTCTAATTAGACTCTCAAGCCTTGTACAGTCATTCAATCCCACTCTCCAGGCATCCCTGAGGTTCACGTTAAGTCCAAAGCTTCCGATGCTCGGATTTCTTCAAAAGCCTGCCTCGGACATAATGTGTTCACGTCTTTACTCATTTCCTACCATAATAACTTAGAGAATCGTTTCTCATATTATCTGGTAGGAAAACGAGTAAAGAGGGGCAAACTGTAAACACTCAATCATGTCTGAGGCCCCATTCTTCATTTTTATGTGAACAATTAAGAAAACCAAAGAAAACAGAGAAACAAGAAAAGGCAAAAAACAGAAAACGGAAAAGGTACACCGAAAAAGAAAATGGAAAATGATAATAATAGCAAACAAAAAGCCAAAAAATATACAAAGTAAAGTTAAAAGCAAAAGCAACAAAAAAATAAACAAAAAATAAATAAATAATAAATAAATAAATAATATATATATAATAAATAAATAAATAATAAAATAACAAAAAAGAAATAAAAAAGTTAAATCTTAAAAGGAATTAAAAATAAAATTAAAAATCGGAAAAATAAAGAACTAAAATTATGGAAAATGAAAACAAAATTAAAAATAAAACTAAAAAATAACACTAAATATTAAAAGGAAGTAAAAGAAAAATAAAAATCTGAAAAAAAAATGAAATGAAAAAATCGGAAAAGAAAAAATAATAAAAAATCTGAAAAAGAAATTTTAAAATTAAAATCTGAAAAGAAATAAAAAAATTAATTAAAATCTGAAAATAAGAATAAGAATTAAAAAGATGAAAATAAAAATAAAAATTCAAAATCTAGAAATATAATGAAATAAATAAAAATCTGAAAAGAAAATGAAAAATAAATAAATAAAAATCTGAAAAGAAAAATAAAGAAAATAATTGAATAATAATACATATTGAATAAATAAAAATAAATTAAAAAAATATAAAAAATAAAATTGAATAAGAGAGAGAAAACAAAAATTAAAAGGAAAAATTAATTAAAGAAAAAAGGGAAAAAGAGCCCCTGGGGTTTTAGGCTATAAAGAGGGGTTTTAGGGGGCATGGCGGCGGACTTTTCTTTTGGGCAAGATTTCTCCCTTCGACGATCCAGTCCTTGACGGAGGACAGAGGCGAGCTTGACGACGGATCTAGCGGCAGATTATACACCGGAAGCGCCTACTTCTCTCCTGATAGCTCTCTCCGTCCAGGTTAGCAATGAATCGTTTATGAATTTCCTCACTTCATTTGGCAAATTATAGCTCATCTGTGAGTATGTGTTGGCTGGGACTGTAAAACTGATACCCACATAAGCATGAATCCCCTTGCTCCGCTTATCCCCTCACCAGTTAACTAAAAATATATGTTAACGAATGACGCATGCGAATCGGGTGAAACTGGTGAATACCCGTAATTGAATGAATGGTGAGGACGTGCGCAGAGTTAAGCGCTCCAAGTATTAGCTCCGATCGTGCCTGAGAGTGTGGGAAACGCTCGTCACCGCTGCGGCACGGCATTGGTCCGATTCGGGTCGCATCCCGGCCCAGCAAGGAAGACACGGAAGATCCTGGGAAGCTGAATGGATGGCTCCGATTAAGTAGGCGTCGATGGCCCCTTCCCCGTGCCGTGCGATGGTGATGATTCGCTCTCGCGTGCGACCAGAATTGAGGCCAGAGCTCCCTGTGGATGGGAGGCAGGAGAGCCAGGGGAAACCCTGTTCCGCCGTATGGACACGTCGGGCAGTCTAACTCTGGCGCTGCGTTTTGGTCACCCAGTTCGACGCTCGAATGGAGAGGGCGACGGTGGTTATCTCGGCCCCGCGCGCGAAGCATATGCTTGAGGAATCTCCAAGCCTGGTCTCCAGCAACCGTCGCGGACATACAATTCGGCCCCTGCAGGTCGAATACCAGCCACCACGACAAGCAACTCGTCGGAATTTCCATGCTGAAAGGGCGAGCGAAAATCGGCGCGGAGGTCCAGTGAGTGTCCATGAAAAAGAACCTCCTTTTGCAATTATCATAAGTTTCCCAAACTTTTGAAAATTGCTAATCAGTCCCTCGAACTTTCCATATTTGCAAATCAGTCCCTCAACTTTTTAAAATTGCAAATTAGACCCTAAAATTTTCAAAATTATAAATCAGCCCTTCAACTTTTCAAAATTGCAAATCAACCCCTCAACTTTTCATATTTACATTTTGACCCTTCAACTTTCCATATTTACATTTTGACCCCTAAACTTTTTATATTTACATTTTGACCCCCAAACTTTTTATATTTATTTTTGACCCCCAAATTTCCCGAAAGTCCAATTAAGCCCACGCGCTTCCGATATTTACAAGTCAAGAAAACGATTAAATAAAAATCTTTTCGCTTTCCTTAATCTCACGCAATGGGCCCTAAAAACGAATTGGTAGCTTTTTCTGCTGTTCGTTGTTTAGAGGTCTGTATGGGTCCAAGTGCAGCCATTGTTGTCTTGGGCCCGGTGCATATGTGGATTGGGATTGCCCCTCATTTCCTTTGTTTTCAGTAAAAGAAAAATCTCGTTTTTTCTTTCCTTAATCTTACGCAATGGGCCCTAAAAACGAACTGATAGCTTTTTCTGCTGTTCGTTATTTAGAGGCCTATATGGGTCCAAGTGCAGCCGTAGTTGTCTTGGGCCCTGTGCATATGTGGATTGGGATTGCACCCTCAAAATGTTTTAAAAAAAAACAACAACAAAACATTTGGTTTTCAATTTAAACACCTCTTGAAGGTCAAGCCTTCAACTCAAACCAGAACTACGTAAGCCTTGAATTTCGCATTGCACCAGGGAATACGTAGGAGCAGGATCAAGTCTTGTCAGGCTAACCTCCATCAAGTTATTTATTTCACATTAATTAAGGGATCAAACATTTTCAAAAATTATACACTCAGTTTAAAGGTACCGTTCCTCGGAACGGGCAAGTAGGGTGCCTAACAACTTCCCCACTCGTAACCTACTCCCGAACCTAAATCTCATCCTCGAGTTAGGGTTTTTTTCCAAATCTTTTTCCCTTTAATAAAAATTTTGTGGCGGCTCTACATTAATCCAAATAAATCTATTTTCAAAATTTTAGTGAGTTCGTTGTCTCGTCGAAATTACGGTTGCGATATTACTAAAGTAGTTTAGATCATTTGGAGTCTAACTCATTAATTGGAATCCATATTAGACACTTCTAAAACTCCTTTCTCCTTAGGGTATATCATGACCAAAATTACTCAATGTACTTCTAACTTCATATTTAAGTCCTACCATCCTTCTTAATAAATCTTTGAAATATGTTACCTTGTGTTCTCCTTTCTACTACCTTAATAATTAGGTCTAATTGACTCTTAAACCTTTTAAGTCTCTTTTATTCTAAACCAAATAACATCTAAGTAGAGATTAATTAATCATCTAGGTCAATTTATTCCTACATGGCTGAATGACCTACTTCCTCAAATTCCACCTTTAATACACCTTAATTATATTTGCTTACATATTTAGGATCATTATTTGGGCCTAGTTTAAGGATTAAAACTCATTCTTAGTTAATTTAAAAAATTGTAGCCGAATTCCAACCTCCTAAACTTAGGTTTCCATAATTTCCTTCTTTACCATAAGATCATTTGCCTAAAAAATCAATAGGTCTCTTTACCCACCTTAGAACTTTTTCATACTATAATTTCATCCTATTTACATAGAAATGGTCCTTAATTAACCCTAATTGGAAATTAAAACCTCCTTCAAGTTAATTAACCAATAAGTGGCCGAATGCCACTTTTTTAGGTTTAAGGTTTTTTTCCTAACCCTAGTTGAATTAGGTTGACCATTTCTTAACCCTAGTTGACCTTTACTTGGGGGACAAGTTTAAACTTCATAATTGACATATTGTAAGGTAATCTTAGTATTTTTACCCAAAATTTAATGGCATGGTCGAATTTGACATTTACCCTTGCTTAAATTATGGTAAATTTCCTAGTTACCCATTTTAAGCTTATTTGGAAATTTTACCACTTAGTAATTTTGAGATTTTTCCCTAAGCTTACCTAGGCCATATATTCTGAAACTTAACCTTTTAAATATTGATTAAACCTCCAAATAAGTTATTTACTTGTTGAAAATACTTGATTTTTCCTTAATCACATTTTAAGCCTACTTTTGCCAAAATCTCTCTAGGATGGCCGAATGCACTCCTAGAAGTTTTTAACTCATTTTTTGTTTTGTTTAACTTTGCTTAAAGGTTGATTTAGTTCTTTTAAAACCTTATTTCAGAGCTTAAGTTACTTAGAAAAATTTTAACAAAACTAAAGCTTGCTTGGGAGTTGTGGCCGAAAGCCTTCCTTAGTTAGACAAGGTAATTTCTTCAAGTCTTCCATCTCACACCACCTTGGTTCAGTTGTTTTAGGCTTGTGCAGCCTCTCTTGCCTCTGGTTCATGCTTGTTTTATCCATGTTTTGATGCTTAAGTGTTGGCCATGATGAGTCTAGGGTGTCATACAAGGATTTTAGCCACTTTTGGCTACAAATTACATCATTTGCTTGGTAGCTTTCTAACTAATGTCCAAAGGAAACCTTTGGAACTTATTACAAAACTTTATTCCACCTCTTAACATGCATACTCAAAGGTGCAGATCCAGCACAGAGGTCATACCAAACACATCACACAAGAAAATCACAAGGTTAAAACTTAAGCATAAAAACAAGCATGAAAATAACAACATAGTATATTTTTCCAAGCCACAAAGAGTAGATTTTCATGATCTACTCCAAGATCCACAAATCACCTTTCAAATAAGCTTCAAAAACCTTTCTCATGAGAGCATAAAACTAATCAAAACTTCAAAAATAATTTTAAAACAAAACCTACCGATTAAATTTCTTCTAAGTGCCTTAGAAGCACTTTTAACCGAACAAACTTTGTTTTTCTTTTTAAAAATCACTAAAAATGGGTGGGGTTGATTTTTAATGGTTAAAATACAGTTTTAAACTCTCACAAGTGAAAAAAAAGAAGACAAACAGATCTTGGAGAAAAGATGCATGAAAGAAAACAAACACACCATAAAAAGGCAAGTTAAAAGCATAAAAAGACAAGTAGAAAGATCCTACTTGTTGAAGACCTCCTTAGTGTTTTTGTGGGATTTAAAGGCTGCCTTGGGTCCCCTCTGGTCTGCTCTAGACGTGGACAAAGGATGGTGGTGGGGCTTAAGTGTTTATAACTTTAATATAGCTTAAGTCTTAAAGATGAAGATTTAGGCTTAAAGTGTAAGTTTTGAGTGTTTGGAATTATGGCAAGCTTGGAGAGAATGGAGAGGATTTTGATGAATTTCTAAGCTGAAAAATCTGAAGCAAATGGGGTCCCAAGGGTACCAAAAAATTCAGACTCTTATGGACCAAGTGAAATTAGTTTTGTACTTAGGGATATTTTGGTAATTTTGCCTAGATTTTTCCTATTTTCCAAAATAAATTAAAATTGAAGGAATTATCATTTTAGGCTTAGATTAGTGTTAATTAGGCTGATATTTCCTCTAATTATAATTAATTTACCCTAAGCATGCTTTACTTTTAATTAACCAAGGTTAGTTAGTCTTAACCATGGTTAAAGTAACCCTTTTTACTGTTCACTTTTGTCTTTTTGTGGAAGATTTGGTTGACTTCATTTTGGTGACTCATCACCACATTTTCAGCTGTTGCATTTCGTGCACATGGGTGTGGGGTCCACTCTTGGCATGCTTATCACCTTATCTTGCCCTCTCGGCCTTCCAGGGGCATTTTCGTAATTTTTCTCAGCATTGCCGAAAAATTTCCCAAATTATTCCTCTGACCTTTCTAAGACTTTTTGGTTCATTCCCATATTAATCTAAGGTCGTTTGCTATTTTTATGGGAACTGACTAGTTTTGTGCAAAAAGTATAGCTCCTAGGAGCATTTGGTCATTTTCAGGATTTTCGAAGGGCGTTTTTGTCCCTTCTCAGGTTTCTAAATTTTTCTCATTACTTTTAACCATACATGATATTTATAATCCCTTTAGAATGTTTTATACTTGTATTTCCATTTTTTTGGCTCATTATTTGAGCTGCCTAAGTGTAAGGGTATTTTCGTCATTTGCAGCAAACTTTCTAATTTATCTGCTTTTGGTTTCTAATTTCACCTAATTTTATTCTAAAAACTATTTGTAATCTCAAACATTTATCATAGAAAAATTAGAATATTACTGATACTTTTGTATGGTTTATGATCACTTCTATGGTCACTTTTTCGTTTATCCAATAATCATCTTATTGAATTTTCTACTTTCTTTATGTTTGGTAGATCTTCTGCTATGGCTATTATAGCTAAGGAAACTCATAATGGACTCTTATGTGTATGGATATATATACTACAAAAGGTTATAATCAACTTTGAAAACGTTTTATATGACATATGTTTATATTCTATCCACTGTGATGTCTATATATATATGGTGCTTGAAGATGTTTTGAAGAATATATATATATCCATTCTTTTAGCAGGATAATAATTAATAAATAATTAAGTTATGTAACATTATAGATAAATTATGATGTCACGTTAATCAGAGTCAACATTAAACGATGATGTGGAAGAGATGCTAATATGGCGTAATATTGTGATTAGACGGTATGATGTAGAAACTTTGACTTGCACGAGAGGGAGCATACATTGTCTTGTTGTGAAATTTTTTATCAAACTAGATGGAGATCTTCTGAATGTGGAGCATTCATTTTTTTTGAGATGATGTATTTAAGTATATGAACAAGTGTGAGGAAACTACCATTTGGTTCTTGGCAGGGTTTTAATTAAGGAACAAATATTTGTGTAGATCACTCACCTTCGGCAAATTTGAGTATGGAAATGTATTTTATTTTATAATTTTTTAAATTTTATATAAAAATAATAAAAATAAAAAATTATTTTTTGTTTTCATTTTTTTTAATATTTTCTTACAAAAATTTGTACATAAAAACAATATAAATAAGATAATATTTTTATTAAATAAAAATATTTATACAAAATATACGATCGTTTAGTCATTTAACTTCAATAAAAGCATTGAAACAAAAGAATGACGTGGAAGGAGTATTGAAATTGAGTTTCTAATACCAAAATTTTCTGGGAACAAGAAGAAACAAACCATGGAAGACTCTATTCGGATTTCTCCTTCGATTATCGCACTACTACAAAATTAATTTTTTACGGCTCATATTTTAAAGTATTTTATAAATAAAATATTTTAAAAAATAACATAAAATATTTTTTAAAATATTTATTAAAAAAACTTTAAAATACTAGTATAAAAAATAATATATAAAATAATATTATTTTTATAACATTTATAATAATAAATACTTTAAAACTTAAAATATATTTTATAAAATATTATAACATGACTTTAACTTTTTAAAAATATTTGATTTTTTTTAACTATGATGGTAAGGATTTAATTTTTATTATTAATATTTTAAATTTTTTAAAATTATTTGGGCTTACAGTTATTAATTTGTTTGTCTTGTTGCGTTGGTTTACGGAACTTTTGAACACCCGTTTCTTTTCTTCTCCCCGGCTATGTTATATTGTACCTTTTCTTCTTCCTGCTGCTATGTTGTACTGTTTCTTTTCTTATTTCTCACTACGCGAGGCTACGTTTATGGTTTTTTTTCCTCATGCTCATTGCTTTTATTCGTGGTTCATACTTTTTACTTGTTATTATTGATTTGTTGTTTTGGTTGGTAATCATTTCTCATTATGTGATTCTGCATTTGCTTACTTTTTGCAAAATCCTTAAGTTCTCATTTTGCTCATTCCCTTATTATTTCCAGAAGTGGATCTGCAACTTTAATTTTTCAATTTCATGATCTAAGAAGTAGACCTACATCACACGATAAGAGGTGAGTTGATTCTCCTTAATCATTTAGATTTTATGCTCATCATAATGTTAATGGTTTATTATATTGAATACATCATAGAGTAATAAATATCTTTTTTAATAAAAATCTATTTTGGATGTTTAAAATCAATTCTAAAAGCTGAAGTTAACAAAACCTTAATAATAAAAAAATGAAAATCTAAGGAACCTGCTGAGTCTTTGAGCTGCACTCTATGTACATAGCAGCACCAATTTCCTTCTTCAATTCTTCTCCCTACCCAATACTTTTTGGAATTTAGTTGTAGTCCAAAATGGAACAAAAAAACCATATGCTTTCATGGGTCCAACAAGTAAATGAGTTAGTTAAAGGCGACTTGCCTGGAAAGTACTTATAGCTATGGCACTAGGATGATCAATCAAATAATGCTTATCTTCACGTATGTCTGTAGTCAACCAAATTGAAAGAAATGCAAGCACACTATTAGCTTAAATGATACCAAATTATTAACTAATTATATAGTTTGGTTAACTTATTTTTGAAAAATAATCACTTATTTTTAAGTTTCTTGAGAATATTTTTGAAAAATAAACAATTATTTTTTTAAAATTAAGCTAAGTTTAGGCTTTTAGTTGATACCAAGTTTAGTTCCCACAAGTACAATTGGAACAGTTGGGGCATAATGTCTCAGTTCTGGAATCCACTAAAATATGTCAAGTGCTAAAGATCAAAATCCTATATATGCAAATATACAATATTTTGGTATCATTGAATGAATATGAGAGTTGGATTACACAAAGTTTTAAGTGCCTATGTTTGGTTGTAAGTGGGTTGACACTAATAACGGTGTTCAAATGGATGAGTCTGGATTTTTGTAAGTGGATTTTAGTAGGGAGGGATATAAAAATGAGCCTTTTATTCTAACATCTCAAACTCAACAAGTATTCTATGTCACTTATCCTATTCATAAGAAATGGTCAATTATGCTTCTATCCAACAAAATATATACAAATCATCATCACTATTATGAAAAGATTGATATTGAGGATGACCCATTCTTAAGAATATCACAATCACTTGAGAGTGGTCCAACGATAGATGATGAACTATATGTGAGATACGATCATGATGATGTAATTTGGGTCAATCCATTTTTTTGCATTATTAAGAGACAAACTAATGTTAATCCAACAAGCAAAAGGAAAAGATTAGTTTAAACTTTATATGTAAATTACTTTTGTTTTATATTTACAATAATAAATTTTTTGTATTTTAATTAAATATGTTCTAATGATTGAAGGTAAATGGATTCTTCCTATGAGAATGATGCTCCTAACACTCAAAAAACGTGGAGTGACTATCATGAAAAAAGTTGTTCTTTCAAAAAATAAAGGAGTCAAGCTTAAGGTAATACTTACTAATATAATATTTTATTTGTATATATTGCACTACTTTCCTAACTATAGAGGCATCACATATTCTCATTCTCAATTAAATGAAATCAAAGAAGAATGGTATTCTTATGTAGCTAAGAATTTTATTTGAATTGTTTATATTTAGCAAGTTTATATATCATATTGTTTGATCTGATTAGACATATTTTGAATATATCCTAAACTATAAAACCATATTGGTCTAAGAAATTTCTTGAATATTATTAGCTTATGATTTCTTTTTGAATGAAACATCTTTATTTGAAGATTAAAAAATTTTATATTGCTAAATATTGAATTTATTTTTTGAAATTGTTTTGATAATTTTGGTAGTCATTATCCACTGTGATGTTGATAAACAGGAAGAAAATGCTAAAAATAAAACAATTAAATAAATAAATAAATTATATTACAGCGTTTACATAATGAAGTACTTTAAAAAATAATATTTTACAATATTTAAATATTTTAATTTTTTATAATGTATTATTTTTTCTAAAATATTTTACAACACTTGTATAATGAAGTGTTTTAAAAAATAGTATTTTACAATATTTACATATTTAAGTATTTTGGAATGTATTACTTTTTCTACCACCTTTTATAACATTTATGTAATAAAATGTTTTAAAAAATAATATTTTATAGCATTTAAATATTTAAGTATTTTATAAAGTATTACTTTTCTATAAGCTTTTACAGCACTTATATAATGAAGCGCTTTAAA
Organism: Canavalia gladiata; assembly: GCA_037954105.1. Classification (NCBI taxonomy): domain Eukaryota; kingdom Viridiplantae; phylum Streptophyta; class Magnoliopsida; order Fabales; family Fabaceae; genus Canavalia; species Canavalia gladiata. The sequence continues at coordinate 44,768,621 of CM075660.1, forward strand.
AAATAATATTTTACAATATTTATATATTTAAATGTTTTATAATATATTATTTTTTTTAATCTTTTATAACATTTATATAATAAAGCACTTTAAAAAACATTTTTTTGCTATTTTTTTCAAATATTTTAAAATATTACCTAATCTATTACTACACTCACATATAAAATATTTAAAAATGCTGTAAAATAATTAAAAAATATTTTAATAATTTTTTTTGGCATAGTATCAATGTGTTTGGTCGGTAAAAAATAAAAAAAAGTAGAAAGAAATAAAATAAGAAGCATAAGAATAACTTTTATTAATTATTTTCCCATGAAAATAGAAGAAAAGAAAACTATTTCTCTGAATTTCATGCAAAAATTAATTCCCATTAATTATGCCATTGCCCTTCTAAATATATTTATATGCAAAGATATTGTCCCAAATGTTCAATGATCACCATACATGTGGTGGGATCTTGTGCAATAACAAATCCCCAGCGCAATATATAAAAGACAGTTAAAGCAAAGACAAAATATACGGAAGAACCAATTTTCTTACTCCGTATATATAATGACAAATAGTAAAACAAACAAAACCGACAAATACAAAATGAAATTACACTCAGAAGTATATACATATCACATATCAATAAACGATAAGCTCCGCACTAAAATGTCTTCAAGTACTGAATTTTATTCCTTATTTCATTTAATCAATTATAAAATTCAAATGGTGTAGATTTGAATGCCCTTTCTTACAATCAAAAACACTTCTTCCCGCCAATAATTTCAAGGGCATTTAGGCTTATTCCCATGAGTCTTGAGAGCCGCATAACATGGACAAAGCTCCTTGTTGCCATAGGTACCAGGGGGCACGCAGTGGCATCTATAGCAACATGACTTGCATGCTCGTTTGCACCTCTTCTTTTTCAAAGCTTTGCTACATCTTCGAGAGCACTCATGGTTGCAATCTAATTCACATGTGAGAAAAACAATTGCTTTAATGCTTGCTCATGTTACTTCACATAAGGAGCATATATATTTAATATAGTTAGAGTATATGTTGCCCCATCGCTAAACCCTTAAAAAGTAGAACTATAATTTAACTTGATGCAAGAACAAATATTGTAATGAGACTGTAAAAATCATTTTGTTGTCTATGACATAATAAACATGCCAATCTATTTTGAGTCCCATTTTGTCATGTTAGGAATCATTAATCTTAGAATCATTCATATCCTTAACATCAAGCTTCCAAAGCAAATCATGATACACATGTACATATGTTTTTTATTTTTTAATATTAAACAATATCTATTAAGAATATGTTTCGGAATTTAGAAAAGTATGTCTATTTATCACTATTTGATTTAAGATGGAATAGTAAATATATAAGAAACTTAATTTAATTTTTATCTAATGTTGAATAGTATTTTTATATATTTTCTTCTTTATCTTAATTAGAGGAGACATGGATAGATTATGTTAGCTGCATTCAGTATACAGCACTGTTCCACTATCAAAAGCTAAGATTCAGATTTCACATATAAAAAATATGCAAAAACACTTCAACTTTAAAATAGGGGCAATGTATAACTAAATTTAATTTTAATATTTTAAAAAATTATTTTTAATTTTTTAAAAAATATTACTTTTTACAAATGATGTGATGTGCATTTAAAAATGTTGCATATTTTAAGGTGATAAATAATGTGGTATGCTATATATATATATATCATATTGTTAATAATTGATGATAAGAATTATTTTTAAAATTTATAAGATCAACAGTTAATAAAAAATTAAGAAAACTAAAACAATTTTTTATAAGTATTTAAAATATAATTTAATCATAAGAAGCTACTATATGAGACGGTACCTTTCCAAATCCCCCAACTAAACTAACTGAGTACTAGATTAAAATGAAAAAAAAAAAATCATTTTATTTATCCTTAAAGCTGTGCAACTTACTGATTTTGTGCAATTGGACATGTTTGCTATCAATAACCACAGTCTGACTTCCTTCATATGTCTGTAACCAAAATACCAAATCCATGTAACGACCACATAATTCACAAAATGGCGAAAAGCAAATGTATGCAGTGGCTAATTGAAAATTTCTCTTATAACAAAGGCATGAAAATAGAAAATTATAATAATAACTCACGTTTTCAATAGAATTGGCCACCCTACTAGTGGATGAAGCTTCAGCAAAAGCCTAAAAGTGGGAAAGGCACAAACCAAAATACAAATTGTGTAGTGAGAATAGAACCAACTCTTCTACCTTTATAAAAAAAAAATAAAGATGTTTTGGCATTTTTAATTGAGACTGTATATGCAATTCGAACTACCTGTAGTAGTAGAAGAATGGCCAAAAGAAAGACCTTGAAGAAATCCATCCTGTGCTATAGGTTGATATGATGAATAAGTATTGAAGAGGTGGTGGGTTTATATACACATTTTCTTGGTAATTTTAGTATTTTATTTTACCCTTTATCTCTTAAAGGAAATTACAACCAATAGATAGATAGAAGCAATTCACAGGTTTGAGGTGATGACCGCTGTGAAATGCTGAGATTGTTTTCACGCTATTTTGGAAGTTTCCTTCACTTTTCGTATCAGCGAAATGCATAGCTGTTTGATGCTTTAGCTTCTTATGAGATCACGAGGGAAACGTAGGGAGATTGGTCCCCTCTCCAGTTGTGTTGATAAAACTATCTCTTCCACATTTGTGAATAAGAACCGTAGCTAACAAAAAAGACGCATATGAAATGGCAACAACCCATTTGATGTACCTCCCAAAGAAAAATACAAAATGTAATAAAATCCCTAGTTTTGTCAATTATGTAGAGTCAGATAATATCCATCTTTCTTATATATAAAAAAATTATTTTATTATGTAAAAAATTATATTATTTTCTAATTAAAAAATATAAATATATTTTTTTAATTAATTTATTATTAGAATATAATCTTTTTAATAATATAACAATATTCTTATATGTTGTATTAACATATTTTAATTATATTTAAAATTGCAAAATACCATGGGGGCGCCCCAAAATATTTCTTCAAACATTAACATTTCGTGTTTGTGGATAGTTTAATTTTGATGTAGATGAGTTAAAAAAATGACGATACTAGCTTGGCAAGGATAATTACACAAATTATAATCAAATTATTTTTGTTATTTCATACGTATTTATGTCCGCACATACGAAAGAAAGTTACAGTGTGCTAATAACCTCATCGGGACAATTAAAGTTGTTAATTAATATAAGGAAAAAATTATTATTAAGATCACATGGCATGTTCTATAAAGTAAACAAATGTTCTCGTGTCAAGCTAGACTATCTTTATTCGATTATTTTTCTTTATTTTATTATAAATTTGTTTTTTCTTGAAACAAGGCATGAAACTCAATGTTAGAGAAAAAAAAAGCCATTAATATAATTTTCAAAATTTTTTTATTTAATTTTATAAAGAAAAATAAGATTAATGATAAGAAAGACATAAACTTTTTTTTTGAAAAACGGAAAGGCCAAGGACATTTGAGAGAATGAGTTATGTAGGTTTAATTTGAGAAAGTTATTATAAAATATAAATAATAAGGTCAATGTAAGCAATCTTGAAAAATGGCATGTGCTGTCTAAAATTTAAAAACCTTAACTAAGTGAAGATTTTCACTAAATTTATGAATTTTTGGATAAATATTATTTTCTTAATTATTATGATGATACTTAAATATAATCGCTTATACTTAAAGAACCATGTGATCTTTTGAATGATACAATGATTTGAGCATATGTATATGGTTCCATGAATGTGCATGAATGTATATGTGATGATGGATGAATGGATACTATATGTACATAGTATATTGAGTATTGGGGACACATCCTATTATAAATAAAAATAAAACATAATAAATAAAATGGGTTATTTACTAAAATTAAATTCTATGTGAAAATTTAAGTTGCATTACTTGAACCATGCAAGTTTAGGACTTGTGTATATATGGAAGTTTGTAACTATCCATATATGAAGTTTGGGGCTTCAAGCTAAGGTGGTGACGATTACCAGAGAAGAGATTATATCCTTAAGAAGGTCAGGTTGGTGTGAAAGTGAAAAGATATTGCTTGACCAAGGAGTTAACCAATTGCCAGAATGGTAAGAATGTTATAAATGGGATAAAGATTAATAATGTGACTTTAAGAGTATAATGATATGTCATATATTAAAGTGTCACCGAGAGGATGATTAATGAATGAGAATAATTATGAATATGACAAAAAATATTAATATGTCAAGTAATATCTATGACTTTATGATTTATAATGATAAAGTGATCCAAAAAATGAATGAGATGAATGATTATGCCTATTATTAATTATTTTTAATTAAAATAAAACCACTCTAGAAATAAAGACATTTCACAAAGTACAAAATTGAAGTTGTGTGCTTATCATGCTTCCAAAAGAAAATAAAGTGGTTGGGTTAGAAATAATGTCACAAACTCTAGGGTAGAAGCCTATTGAGAAACTATAATTTCTCATTCCCTCCTTACCGTTTTTTTTCTCAACGTTTGACCATGTCCGTTGCAATGACAATGGTCTACCTAGAAATAGATAGCATGAATTGGTATTTTAGTGCAAATTGAATGGATGTAGCAAAAGACTGAGAATGCAATGTGCAAGACGAGCTGCTTTGTGATGCACTGAAGATGAATATGTTATTGTGATTTTATCTATGTATATGCTATCTCTATTGGATGATTGTTGCGATCATAATCACGATGAGACGACGAACTCGCTAAAATTTTAAAAAAGAAGCTTTTTGAATTTTGTGGAGTCGCCACCAAATTTTTATTTAAGGGAAAAGATTTGGAAAAACCCTACCTCGAGGATGAGATTCTAAGTTCGGGAGTTGGTTACGAGTAGGGAAGGTGTTAGGACCCTCGTCCATTCCGAGGAACGGTACCCTTAAACTGAGTGTGTGATTTATTTAAAAAAACTGTTTGATCCCTTAATTAGAAAAAAAGTAAATTGATGGGAGGATAGCCTGACAGAACTTTATCCTGCTCCTACGTATTCCCCGGTGCAATGGGAAACTCAAGGCTTACGTAGTTCTGGTTTGTGAAGGCTTGACCTTTAGAGGTGCTTAAAAAGGAGCATTTGAAAATGAATGGTACTCGAAGGCTTGACCTTCGGAGCTTGCTTGAAAAGGCATATTTGAAAAATGGCTAAAGTGTTTTGAAAATATCTTAAGGAGAATCCTTAGTCTACATATGCACAGGATCCAAGATAACTACGGCTGCACTGGGATCTATACGAATCCCTAAGCATCGGACAGCAGAAAAAGCTACCAGTTTATGCTTAGGGTTTGTCGCGTGAGACTTAGAGATTCTAAAACGGAGTTTTTATTGAAATTATTTTACAAAAGGATTCTTAGTCCACATATGCATAGGATTGAAGAAAACTACAGCTGCACTTGGGACCCATATGAATTCCTAAGCATCGAACAGCGGAAAAAGCTACCAGTTTGTGCCTAGGGTTCATCGCGTGAGACTGAGAATCAATAAATTCGACTTGAAAATGATTTTTGGTTTTGGAGATGAACTTGATTTGAATTTGAAAGAAAGAATTAAACTTGATTTCAATTAAAGGGAGCTTGATTTGGAAATTTAGAATTTAAAGTAAAAGATTTGGAAAGGAACTTGATTTTTGAAGAAAAGAATTTAGAATTTAAATTCCTTGAAAAAAAAAAGAGTTGAACTTGATTTAAAATCGATATTGATAAAAGAAGGGAAAAGAAGGAAAAATAAAATTAATTTGAACTCAAATGAAATGAATTTGAAACTTGAGGGAAAGGATTGAACTTTGATTAGAAATTGATTTTTGAGTTTGAAGAAAAGAATTAAAATGAACTTGATCTGAACTAAAAAAAAAGGAAAATTAAAATAAAGAAAGGTTGGACATGGGGTTCGAACCCAGCACCGCAAGAATGCTACATGCCAGCCACTGGAACAGGCGTCCAAAGCTATGATCAGTGTGCACCAACTCTTTATAAATGGTTTGAGTCAAGGGCCATTAAAATAGAAGTGTGAGATGTGGGAATCGAACCCAAGCATTGAATAAAGGCGAGAAACTCGTCAACCACTTGGCCCATCTTTTGGCTTGGTCTTTAAATCCCTTCAATATATATATTAAGGCACACGTTCTAGGACCTACCAGTTGCATGGGAATTGTATGGGACCCATGCACGTGGGTACTAATTTGAATATTGCTCACGGATTTTGGCCATGTGATTGAGTAGGCTAGGTACCAGAACAACTCCCATTTATCTCTACACTCCACCCAATAATCAGGATTCAAAGTTTGACACATTGCTAAGAAGGGTCACACTCTGAATTCATATAGCCCTCCATCACTGATCCCGAATCATGTCTTTTGGCCAAGCCATGTATGTGAACTATAGCAAGAAGGGGTAGCATATTACGGGGTTCCTTCAAACGATATGCTTTAGCAGAAACGTGAGGATTCTACGTTGGGTCTAGATCAGGGCATTCGACTGGGAACGAAGTCAGAGACATTGGAAACTCAAGTTGGGTCAAGTGCGGAGACTAGCATGAGTATCTGGAGCCTCAAGCTCAATGGTGACCAGGCCTTGGAACCTAGATCCTCTGATCTCTAGACTCTGTTACAACAGAAATTAGGATATGATGAGCTTCGGTCTAAAGACGTCCACCCCAGTTTAATGGTGCTATGGCGTATTGGCATATTGCCATAATGGCGAGGATGTTCAGGAGGTTGATCCCATCGGCTTAGTACTTGAGAAGCCATGTGACGCGTGCATGTGCTGCCTTCGTCGTATACGACGAAAGCTTCAGGTAAAATTTATTATCATATAAAGGCAAAGACATGGATCATTAACTCCTCTAGCGCCCCTTGGGCTACTGTGCCAAAAATATCCTTCACTTTGAGCTCGTGAAGTCCGCTTATGTAGAGTCCTTGTCTCATTAGCAACCACTGGCAGATCCTTGTACAAATTTTCATCAACTATAATTCAAACGAGTTTATGGATTCCACATGGCAAAGCATCAACCTTCCTTGGATGTAAACTGAAGGCGTGCCCCAGCAAGGGGACGCATTATCTTAATTTCGAGTGGTCAACTACTATCTGGGTGATAGGGGGTTGGTATGCTCCTGGTGACACCTTTCAAGCCTGCAACTGCACATGGTATAGCTTCCAAAAGCCACAGAATTAAAGCGAGAACAGGTGGGTTCGTTCGTACGTGCATGCATAGGATATTTTCCTCTTTTTTTGCTAAGAGGGACTCCCCGAATTACTATTGCCTTTCCTTTTGCCATGTGCCATTCCCCACTGCCCCAGAGCTCGAATCTACCTCATGCCCTCGAGAACTGAAGGCTAGAATACGTCTCATTCCTAGGAAGCCTGAATCTTTGATTTTATGGTCTGTCATGGTGACCTGTGTACATGGGGTTGGTCACGTCGGTTCATTGGGGCATACATGGGTGCAACCAGGCGAGCTTGGACCTCCAGGAATGTTGTTGATGTAAACTGGAACTTACATGAACCCTGCATAACCTTCTAAATGCTCATATAGCACTCGAACGACATCCAACAATCAAAACCCGTATTAACCATGGCTTGAGCAAGGAGTTGGGTGGTGGCTTCTTCTGGTCTTGCATATTATTAACAACCATACACCAATGACCCTTTTCATAGGCACACGATTGAACCTTCACGAAAGAATGAGGCCAAGTACGCGTGGGCCTTTGCAACTAATCCTCTTGGGTCTTTTAGATTCTGGGGTAATGTCCTTTGCACAATGCTTTTGGGGCTATCGATTTGGTCCATGAACCCATCGAAACTTCATGAATCTAGGGTGGAGATAAGGAGTATACCAAGCCATGTTTCTTGTTCAAATTGAGGAAAGCAATCAAGTTCAAGCGTTCATAACCAGACTTACTATTGCATGAAAATCAAGAATAACCAGCCAACCATTATCGTCAATTATTGATTTGCAGCCAGCCCCATTAAGGATCGGATTCCCTTGATACCGACATCATAAATGTACTAGCATACATAAGTTAACACGCAGTTTCTATATTCATGCATGATCTGAACAAACCTTGATGGTTTCTTGATTTAAGACGTCAAAAGGATGAATTCTAACCTGTATGAGAACGTAATGAAGTGCGTGGTAGCCCACTACAATCCCTAGAGTTCACATGCGCTTCTTGTGAGCGCCAGGCACGAGCAAGGCTTCCTCTTTTGCTTCAGTGATTCTGCCCCTATCCATGAGCCCGTTAGCCTTGACTTTCAGAGATCCAGAGAAGATAACGTCCCCTTCGATGTGAAGACCAGGCCAAAAGAAAGAAAGCACCTCTTGTGCCCCTCTTCCCTTTTTTTCAGAGCCCCCTTTTTCGTTTGATTTCTTTTATTATTATTTTTTCAGTTTCTCCCATTCCATTTTTTTCTGTTAAAAATTTGTTTTTCTTTTCGTTAATTCATTTTTCAGTTTTTAGATTTGTTTTATGTTTTTATTATGTATTTATTTTTTGTTTTATTTTGCTATTTTTCTTTTTATTATTTGTTTTTCTTTATTTTTTTTAATTATATAGCTTTTGAATTCCTATTCTTAAAAATTTTTAGATTTTGTTTTTATTATTGACGTTTATTTTTAATTTCAGATATATGTATTTTTTTATATTTTAGATTTAGTTTTTTTTAGTTATTAATTTTATATTTTCAGTTTTGATTTTGATTGTTTTTTATTTATTTATTTTCTTTTTTAGTTTCCAATTTTGTTTTTATTATTTTCCAACTTTCTCCTTTTTCACTTTTACTAATCTTCCTTTTATTATATTTTTAGATTTTATTTTATTTTATTGTTTTTACTTTTCCTACTTTTTTTTCTGTTTTAATTTTTTTTCTCTTATATTTTTTATTTTAGATTTTTTGTTTTTGATTTTATACTTTTTTCAATTTTCTTTCATTTTTTAACTGTTTCTAACTATTATTTTTAATATTATTTTTATTAATTTATTTAAATATTCACTAGTTAATTTTAAAACTAGGGAAAACTCAGACATAATTGGATGTTTATAATGATGAATGTACTAATCAAGGGAAACAACACCCTTTCTTTATGTAAAAGAGACTCATTGTAGCCTTAAATCTACTATCATATGTACTTTTTACTGCCTACGTAATTTAAATAATGTGAATATTGTTATACAAATAAATTTGTATTACTATTTGTATGTGGTTGCAAATTTTCCAAATTTCCATGAAAGATAATCTTTCAGACATTTATTCATTATTACTTTAATTTACTACGGTAAGATTTATAGTTTCAAACAAATGTTTTAAAAAAGTATCATATTTTTAATAAAAATATTATAAAAGAGTTCTATATTATGAAATAATAAATTAATAGTAAATCTATAATATAGTTTAAATGTAAAACAAGGATTAACTAAGGTGTTACTGTTAAAATCAAATTATTGCATTAAAGAATTCAAGTAAATTCAAATAAAGTTACATAAATTAAAATTTCAATGACATTATTAAACAATTAATAAATAAGAATAATATAAATAAATATAACATCCTAATTTCTATTATTTAGAAATTATATTAAGAAGTTTATAAAAACTGAATTAAGGAATAAGATTAGAAAGCTATATATCTTGATGTTAACATCTTGAACTCATCCAATTAGATTAAAATTTTTTAAGAATGGTTAGTAAAGATTAAAATATTAGTTTTGAAAGTTGAGATTTATAAAATATTACAGAAATAAAATAAATGGGATAGTTTAGCACAAAATGTCTTAAAAGTTTAAAATATAACATTTTTAGGAGATAGGTTAAGTAATTTTCAAATTATAGTTGGTATATGTTAAATTAGTTTTTTTTTATTTTACAAATATAAAAGGTTTTTAATTATTTTTTTATTCATTATACTAGTCTTCTAACTTTATGATGATAAGGTTCTAGAAGCAGATGATCCTAGCTATAGAGTCATTGAACCTCACACATTCGAATGAGATTTAGGTGTATATATATATATATATATATATATATATATATATATATATATATATATATATATATATATATATATATTGTATTCTAAAAACTAGCAGACTCAATATATATAAGATTTAGAGTTAATTTTCCTATATTTTAGTTTAAAATTTTTAGGCTTTCTTCAGCCCAATTAAAGGTTGCAATAAGGAGTAAAGAAGACATTATTATTGAGCTGAAATCCAACCCAATTTGGATTCAAAATTTCCCCCTCCTCCTCTCCATTTTGCACCTCCTCCATTTTTCCTAAAGAAAGGAATCACTTATGTAATTTTCAACACTAAGTTCATTTTGAATGAAATTCTGAGTTTTCACTCAGATTCTTTAGAGCAATTTTCTTCCTATCCTTCCTCTAGAACCGAACTTAGGGTTGAGGAACCTCCTCATCCGTGGCTGTTCATGGTGGTGGAGAAAAAGCTCATTCTCCAAAAGAGGTGGTGCTTCCAAGTTAAGACTTAATCTAGATTTATTCCTCTTTCATTCTCCACCAAATTTAAACCTTCATTGATCCAAAAGAACCATCTCTTTCCACCTCTACATCAATTGGTATCAAAGCTCCATCAACGGAGGTGAGATCCAGCCTTTAATCGGTTTGCATTTTTATGTTCTCTTTGTTCTTTTAAGTTCATCTTCTACTTTTTTTATTTTCCACTTTTAATTGGAAAAAATGAACTTTGATTTCTATTATTCATTTTGCGTTAAATTCTTCATTCTTTCTAGTTCCTAGAATGATATTGTTTGATATAATTAGTTGAGTATTGAATTCTCATTCGTCGATTTACTGTAGTATGTTTATCCTAGCGCACGAGTGAGCCTAGCTTGAGTAAAGTGAGCATAACTTGCTCAATTGTGGTTCAATTTGGACTAAATTTATTTTGGATTGCTTGATCTTATTCTATCCTTCAATTAATCAACATGGATTTCACATATATTTAAAAAAATTCAAAAAAATAATTTGACATTTTAATCCAATTTTGGTGCCAAGAACTAAGTGATCTTGAGTTCATCTTCTGATCCGAATTGTTTTAGAACTTGTCTAGGTTTGATTCATTATGTTTGATCCTTCTCTATATGTTAGATCCTTCTCTATATGTTAATCTAAGTTGAATATTATGTACTTTTTCTTTTCAATTTCTAATAAGATGCATGATCAGGTGCATGCAATTTAATGCTAGTTAGGCTTGAAGCATGCATTTTCTAAGAAATTAAGGCTAAATGCTTAAGTGTAAGATTAATTAACATATTAAGAAAAATTAAAAGGCACATAAATACCTCAGGAACTTCTATGATCTAAGCTAGATTTGGAGACCAATTGGACAAACATACTTGACTTAGATTACCTTACCTTTGCAAGGAAGAGTGCAAATGCACTAAGTTGGATTGTGGGACTTAGGACCTTGAAAAAGAAATCATATGCAAATACCATTGGAGGATTATAAATTTTGGACTTGAATCAAGAACTAGACACAAAAGAAAAAAATCAAAACAAAAAGAGTAATAAAATACAAAAGACTTGAAGAAAAGTAAAGAAAATAAAATAAAAGAACAAGTAAAACATATAGGAAAAAGACATATGCATAGGGTCCATTATTTGAGTGAAGTATGCTTGTGAATTCATGAATTTATGTTCAGTCATAAGGTTCCCAAATTAGGTCTTAATATTTAGTTTATGTATGATTCATATAGCTTGGCCGAATAACATTCATCCTTTGCATGAGCATGTGCATGCTTCTCTTAGGTTTCTAGGTTTCCTTTTGTATGGTTACCTTTAATCTTAGCTTTAACTTTACTTTATATAAATTCTTGGCTTCTACGTTTTTTCTTACTTAAATCCCTTTTGAGTATACTATTCTTATGCTTAACTTTTCTTGATTGTGTTTAGAATTCCTCTAGTTTTGTCACCTATCACCAATATTTACATGAGTATTCCTTCACCACCTTGTTGACACCAAACATCGTGAGCTTGAGTTGAGTTAATCTTTGGCCTAAAGTTTGATTTGGAGGCTGTTTTCTCATATTGAAGGGTTGTGAGAGGGCTGGTTGCATGGTGAGGACATTAGAGAAGAGAGTGGAAACACTTGGTGAGGTTTAATTGATTTTAGACTTAATATTCTAACACTAACCAAGTGGGACAACAAGTGTCCTTTTTGTGTGCCTAATTTTGTAGGTACTTTGGGGAGGCATAAGGATAAGGAAAGGTGACCAAGGACTTCAAGGAACAAAGGCTTGAAGACTTGGATTTTGAGGCCGAATTGAAGACTTAGACTCAATGTCGAATTGAAGACTAAAGTGAAGGCTAATTGTAACATTAAGCATTCGATTTGAACTTGTAAATTTTAGGTTTAATATTTGTAAATACGTTTGATTTTAATTTTAAATCATAGTGACTCGTATTAGGATTTTTTTTTTTGTAATTTGTTTTACCTTTTCAATATGTTTGTAATAAGGACTTAGACTTTTGAAACTTAGGGTAGGATACTCATCTAAGGTCAAGGTATAGCTCTTTGTGTGTTTGTGTGGCTTAAACCTAGGTTGTGTGCTAAGTGATACTTGTACATTGTAGAACTAACTTGCGTAGCATTAACCTTTATCTTCTTTTGCAAGGTTAAGGGGGCTAGGTAAATCGCTTAACCCTTGAGTGTTTGTGTGTGCCTTAGAGCCTAGATTGTATGGTAAGTATTTTGACTTGAGTGATTTGATTTCTTAGTATAAGCAGTCCAAGTGTGGAGAGGTATTTTCCTATTTTTCAAAAGAAGTACCCATGAACTATCCCTTAGAAGCCAAATGGAACACTTGACTAATATATTAGAAAGGATTTTTCAAACCCAAACAAGGGCAATAGAATAAAGACTAGATCACCCAGAAAGAAGAAAGTCCAAAAACCAACAAAGAAATCAAGAGTAATTTAAAGTAGTAGGTCTAGGAATGAGGATAATTATCATGAGGAGGAGACATCCGGTAAAGATGTCAACTTCTTTGGAAAACATGAGTCATAGGGAAAGGAGAAGACACTCTACCCTAAGAGAACAACCTTCCTTGAGGAATAGGCCACACTCATAAAGAATGACACTACCCTTTAATGACCAAAGACCAAGAGAAGAAAGTTAAGGATCATGGGCATACAGAAGTAACTAGGACTAGGGAACCCTTTAGGTTTAGGACTCATAGGCATAGATCCCATAGGTCTAGGAAGCATAGCGATAGGAGTTCTTCTAGGGATAATTTAGATGATAGAGATTCTAAAGTTAGACATAGGAATAGAGACCCAAGGGATATGGATACCTTAGAGCTCACAAAGCTACCTAAGATTTAAATGCCTAAGTTTCAAGGAGAGAATAATCGAAAGGCATACTTAGATTTGGAGCTTAAGGTAGAACGAAACTTTCTAAGTCATACCATTAAGAAAAGATATAAGGTGAGATTAGCTACCTTAGAATTTAGTGACTATGCCCTAATATATTGGGATAGACTTAACAAAGATAATTTTAGACCTTTGAGTGAATGGGAAGAAATGAAACATATCATGAGGGCTAGACATGTACCTCTCCATTATTTAAGAGAGGTCCATAATAGGCTAAAAAGATTCTCTCAAGGCTTACTTAGTAATTTTAGGGATGCTTGCATCCAACTATTCACAAAAATATACATTATTGGTATGGCTTCATGACTTCTGTTTTCTTGAAACAATCTAGGAGAGTAGTAAGCCTCTACAAGCCTAATGATGGAAATGCTCCACACATGCTTGGGTCCAACAACATAAACATTCTGTTTGTTATCCCTTGGTAGGCCTAAAAAGGGTAAGGCATTAGATATGGTGAGCTTCCCTGACAGGACCATAGCTGAGACGAGCTATAGTAATGTGATGGGGTTTAAGGATCAGTCTCCCATTCTTAAGAAAAGGATTCTTCAACAGTGGTTGTTCACAACCTACGATAGCCAAGGGAGGGTGGAAATACTCCATCAGGATGGAATGTCTCCAAGGGAATAACGAATCCTGTGGTTGAAAAGTTCAAGCTCAGAACTTCAATGATGAACAAATGACCTAGCAAGAAGTAAATATGATGTTGGCTTGTGCCGTGATTAGAAGACCATATCGGTTAGCCAATTAGTATAAATTACTAATATTGACATAAACCACCATTATCATGAATGACATCATTGTTTTCTAGGAAGAAAGTGGAAAGAGAAAGTGTGAGAAACTAGGTTTCTTAGTAGGTTTCTACTTTACATCTAGTGTCACCAGTTTTATCCTAACCACCTCAGTTTATTAGAAAAATTATGACATGCATACAAGATTGCTTTTAATCTTTAAAAAAAAGTCTTATCGAAGTGGGTTATTTTTATATAAAAACAAACTTATTGCATGGCATGTATCTATCTTAAACATCATAAATCAAGGATCACAATAAAGATATTATTTGACTCACTACTTATTTCATGTCTTAAACTTTATCTTTATTATTATTCTATTCCACAACTTCGGGGTATTTAAATTCTATTCCTCAACTTTGGGGAAATTTATAGACACAAACATACATAAAGAGGATTAGTCAAACAATATATTCTCATTGAGTCTGCTACTTTACCTTCTACTACTAAGGATATGAGCTCATTTCTAGATGGTCGTCACTACCTTATAATGGATGAAGATTTGTCTTAACAATAGAAGATTTGTCTTATGAAATTTTACTCAAGGAACTTAATTCTCTCAACCTTCTATGTTGCTCTTCAACCTTTTCTTTTCTCAAAGTTTCATTAATTTTACAAGATTTTTATAATTTAGAAGTTATTTTCTTTGGCGGTCGAATGATACCTTTTAAGTTTTTATTTTTTGTGCTCTTTAATTTTGCATGTCTTATGCATAACCTACTTATACTAACTTCAAATATTAAGTGTTTGCAAGTTTTTAACTTATTTAAGACATTTTACTTATGATTGTTCATGCCTTTGCCAAGCTTCTTTTAAACTTTTAATTATTTATTTTTACTTTATAAGGATTATTAAGTTACCTAAACCAAGTTTTCAATCTCCTTCCTATTTAGCTTAGATTAGCGGAATGTGAGCTCTTGGTTCCTAAGGCTTTCTAGTTTATTTTTTCCTTGTCTTATGAGTTGATTTTTACCAATTGAAACCTAATTCATTAATTGATATCTATCTTAAAAAAATTTAATACTTCTTCTCCATCCTTGTAAGTTATGGCTAAATGGCTTAACTTAATTTTCCAACCTCAAGTTTTATTCCTAATCACTTATCTTATGCATGCTTAAGTTTAGGCTTGAATCATGATGAATTCTTTATTTACTTTTCACTAACTTAGTGATTATGTCCAAATAGGCTTGTTAATTTTTGTAATACCTACACACAATTTTAATCTCTTCTTGTTATAGATCAAGGATGCTTAGTTAATTCTAGTTAAGAATTTAAATATCCTTCTAGATTTATTTGTCCTTAAATGGCCGAATGACACTCTTGCCTACTATAAAACTTCCTTACCTTTTCAATCCATTATACTTACATGCTAAAGATCCTTAATTCAACATAAATAATAATTACTCCTTTTTGATTGCTTAACCACATGGTGGGCAAATGCCATTCCTAAGGTCTAAGATTTCCATTTTTGACTCTAGTTGATCTAGGTTGACCAATTCTTGTAGTTAAAGTTTAGGATGCAAGTTTAACCAAGTTTAGTTGATTTTTAGGTCTTTTTCTCTAATTTTGAGAGTCATGGCCAAATGCCACTCCTCTCCTCCACTTAATCCATGGTTCATTTGGAGTTACCAATTGTGCCTTCTTGAAATCTAGATTAAATAATAACTATGAACTTTACCTTATTTTATCTATGTTGGTTATTATGGAATTGGTCACTTTTAGGTGTTGCTTATACCTTTAATGAACATATTTATTTATTGAAAATTCTTAATGCATCATTAACATATTTTAAGCTCATTTTCCCCTTAAGTTGCTCCAGGGTGGCCGAATGCACACCTAGTGATTTTTAGGTCATTTTAGCTTAAATTCTCTTCATCCAAACGTTTCTTTACATAATTTAGAACCTAGTCATGGTTTGCATCACTTTTAAAAATTTTATGAATTTTTATCCTTAAGTATGCATGCATGGCCGAATGCCTCCCTTGGCTTGGCAGGTCACATTTTCAAATTTCCTTCTCATACAACCTTGGTTCCTTGATTTTGTGCACTTGTGGCACCTTAATCTCTTGATCCATACGAGGCTTGTCCAAAATCCAAAACTTGGATCATGGTCAAAATGAGTCTAGAGTGTCTTGTGAGGCTTATGTCATTTTATGGTCCAAAGTTCCAGCTTTTAGTTAGTAATTTTTTGGATTTATGCCCAAAGCAAACTATTAGGACTTATAGATTAATTTTTCTTTCACATTTTAATATTTAAGTCCATGAGTTCATATTTGGACATAACGACACACAAGTTCACCACAAGAAGAAAAATCACAACTTTCAAGCTTTAAACATAAAAACATGCAAGATAGCATTTTTTCCAAACAACAAAGTGCATATCCACAAGATCTACTCTATGTTCCATACATCTCCTACCAAGAATACTTCAAAAAAATTTCTCATGAATTCTCAATTCCTAAAACTTCAAAATTGGTTTTAAAAGAATTTTCACCGATTAAATTTCTTCTAAGCTACTTAGAAGCACTTTAAACCAACCAAACTTCATTTTATTTCTCAAAAATAACTAAAATTTTATTATGCTCATTTTGAACCATTTAAATGAATCCTTGATCCCTCATGAGTCCGTACAAAAGGAGATCCATGGATTTTAGAGAAAGGCTCCACAAGAGAAAGAAAACAAACCATAAAAAATACGATTAAAACTTTAATAAAAAGATAAAGTAGAAAATCCTACTTGATGGTGAGTTAGTGTGGGTGATGGTGGGGCTGTGGTAGTTGATCTTTGTTCTCCCTTGACTGGTCCACAAGAATATCTAAGTAAAAATGGTGGGGCTTAGTGTTTAAGGCTTGATTTTATCTTAAATCTCAAAGATGGAGACTTAGGCTTAAGGTGAAAGGTTAGGGTTTTTTGGACTTAGTTAAACTTGGAGATATTTTAGAGATTTTGATAAGTGTTTTAGGAAGTAAAAACTGAACCAAATAAGGACCCCCATGAGCTTAGCGAATTCAGCCAAACAAGGGCCAAAATTGAATTAATTTTTCACTTGAGAGTATTTTGGTAATTTTGCATAGATTTTCCATTTTCCAAAAATAATTCAAAATTAAAGCAATTATCCTTTTAGAGTTTGATTAGTGTTAATGTGATTGATTTTGTCACTAATCATGTTTATCTTACTTTAAGTATGGTTAACTTTTAATTAATCAAGCTTAATTAGCCTTAACTATGATTAAAGGAATCTTAGTATTAATTATTTTTGTCTTTTATGAGTTTACTTAAGTTGACTTGGCTTGGTGACTCACCACCATGGTTTACACATGGAAAAATTCGTGCAGCCCATGTGGGACTCACTCTTGATTTCTTCCTCATACTTTCTTGTCCTCCTAACCTTTCAGGGGTGTTTTCGTAATTCTTCTCAGCATTGACAAAATTTCCCAAATTATTTCTTTGAAAATTCTAACACTTTTTGGTTCATTTCCAAATTATTTCTTTGAAAATTATAACACTTTTTGATTCATTCCCAAGTTAATCTAAGGTCATTTGATATTTTTCTCGGAACTGATTAGCTCTGTGCAAAAAACAGAGCTTTCTAAGGGTGTTTTGGGCGATTGTGGAGTTTCTTGATGGTGCTTTTATCCTTTTTTTGTTTTCTAAGTTTTCTCATCACTTTTGGTCATTATTGATATTCTATAATCTTTTAGAATGTATTTTACTCTTTTTTTTATATTTATTTGGTACATTATTTGAGTTGCCCAGGTGTAAGAGCATTTTTGTCATTTGCACCAAGCTTTCTAATTCTTTGTTTTTGGATCCTAATCCTACTTAGTTTCATTCTAAGAATGATTTATGTATTCAATATTTCATCATAGAAATTTGGGTGTGTTATAATGGAGGAAAAGTTTGGGCTTATTACAACAGATACAAAGAGATGGCTCAACGAAAATTAGACTTGCACGTTGATTTGAGCAGTAATGACTAACCCATGAGGTTCACAATCCAATTAATGTTACTGAGTTAAATGAACATCACCGTGGTCGTGAACGACATCTATGGTGTCTAGGAAGAAAATAGTGGAAACGGGGATGAGAAACTAAATTTCTCAATAGGATTCTACCCTATAGTTAGTGATAACACTTTCAACATAGTCACTTCAGTTTATTAGAGATCATGACATGCATACAAGTTCATTTTTATTTTCTAGAAAGCTTTAGCTAAAGTGGATTTCTTTTTACATGAACAAAAATTAGTTTCTATTTAAGCATACATGTTACATAGTCTAGATGTCATAAATCTCATACTTTTGGGATCACATTACATCACTTCAAAGATATCATTTGATTATCATTTCATTCATTCCTTAACATTATTCTTCTTATTTCTCTATCACTCTCTTAATGTTAATCTAGGTCATAGGCATATAATATTACTTAGCCAAATAATAGTTTTTCACTCGCTCTACTACTCTACCTTCTATTCTTAGGACATGAGACCATTCTTTGATGGTTGTCATCATCATAATCATTGAAGACCTAACACTTCATAATAGAAGGGTTTTTCGAGAACCCTTTTGTCTCCACCTTAGAAGGACCTTTTGCCTTCTAAATTTGCATAAGGCACATTAATAGTAGTATTAAATTTTTTACATAAATTTTTTCTTTAGTGATCCATTAGTTAATTAGGTTCCTTTTTAAGGCTTACAGATAACATGCATGCTCAAAAAATCTAACCAATATGCCATGCAAAAAATAGTCTCTAGTCCAAACTACTTTCATATTTATCATCCACATATGAACATCATGTAATACATCACTCTCTAAATAATAAAGAGCATCGATATACTTTACATTCATCTTTGTATACATATAAGGAAACACAACAAGTTAGCATAATTAATCTAAATAGAATCCAACTTTCTAATCAAGATTTCTTAGTTATGCTTAGTTTAGATTTCTTGGACAACATGCAACCTTCCTCCAAGAGCTTGTCCATCTTGCGTTATTTCATAATATTTATGATAAATCTCTCATAGGAGCCTAGTCCACTCATTCTTCTAAGTTACCTCTCCATCTTTCCTTTTTTCAAGGATTACATTTTTCTTAATATTTTTAATGTAAGATTGTAAAATGTTGGATTCCTATTTTAGTTGGCTGAATGGCCTCTTTAGTTACTTATTTTTTGTGTTCATAAATTTGGATGTTTTATACACAACTTTCTTAATTCATGTTTAAGTGTTATACATTTTATGCTTTCTTGACTAATAACTTTGCTAATCAAACTTGAACCACTAATTAACCTACTTGTTTACCTCCTTGTCCATGAATTCAAGGTTTCTTACTCATGTCTTATTTACATGTCTTTAAGCATTCAAATCTGCTTACTTTACATAATTAATCTATAGATGGTCAAATCCACTCCCTAAGGTATTATAGTTCATTTTTTCTTACATTAAAAGGTGATTTACACTAGTGAGGACTTAGGTTATAAATTCACACCAACTTAGAAATTTGTAGGACTTTTTCTCCTTATTTAGTAAGCATGGATGAATGGTCCATCTTCCTCCCTCAATTCCATAATTAATTTTTATTCACCATCTTATGCATATTTGGGTTCATTCTTAGGTCTTAACAAGATTTTAACTTATTTTCACCAATTTATTCAATCATGGTCAAATGGTTACCCAAACGATTACCTAGTATCTTCCAAATTTATATTTCATTTCTTATACATGGCTAGGATCCTCTTTTTACCTTAATTAAAATTTTCAACTCAAGTTTTCTTAATTAAGTGAGAAGTGGTCGAAACCACTAAGTGTTTAAACAAGGATCCTTTTCTCAATTTCTTCTCACTTGACCTGTGACATGAATTTTATCACTTGGTACATCAGACGTCTTTAGGTCCATCATGGTTTATCCTTACTCCATAGCTTTAGTCATGGTCATGAAGGATCTTAAGTCGTTTTGTTTAACTTTGGGTCCATAATTCCACCTTTTCTCTTACAAGATGTAAATTCCAAGTTTTAAGTTAAGTTTATAACTTTTTGTGACTCAACCTTTTGAGTCTTGTAGAATATTTATCATATGGTCCAGATCTGAACATTTATCAAAGTATAGGTTCAAGATTAAAGATTTTAAAAGAAAATATATACAAGCTTACAACTTTGAACATAAAGACCACAAAGAAAGAAATTTTTAAGACAACCAAGTGTAGATCTATTAGATCTACTTCAAGATCTATCCATCCCTTATTTTGAGCATCTCAAAACATTTCATAAAAACTTTCAAATCTTCCCAAACTTCAAAGAAATAATTTTTCCAAAATTTTAACTGATTAAATTTCTCCAAAGGTTACTAGAAGCACTTTAACCCATCAAAATTCTCTTTTAACTTCCAAAAATTACTAAAAAATTGATAATGCTCTTTTCTAACCATCAAGGGCAGTTTTGAACTCCATTAAACTTAAGAATGTTGGATCCATAATGTAACACCAATAATTTCTCATAATGAAATTTCTAAGCTACGAATACCCTTTAGTAAGAAATAAAATAGATATAAGAGAAAAATTCCGAGAAATTAGAAAATTTTTAGCATATGACGAAAACAGCCATGCACTAGGATATCACTAATAATGTATAGGAAAAACATAGAAAAAAGGTTAAAAGACATTATAAGGAATTGGAATGTATCAAGGATGATTAAAAAGTCATAAGAAAAGAATAGGAACAAAGAGAGGCCGAAAAGCTATTAGAAAACTCCAAAAATGTCCAAAATGCCTGAGAAAGTTATCTTCCACAAGGCCAAACTATTCCCAGAAAAATGAAAAATGACATAAGAATGATTCTGGAATGAACCAATAAGTGTTAGAAACATCGAAAGAATAATTTGGGAACCTCATAGGAAATGCTAATGACCAAAATGCCCCTAGAAGGCTAGTAGGGAAAAAAATTGGAAGTAGAAGCCAAAAAGTGGGCTCCATCCCTTGTTTACGAAAATAGCATATGGAAAATATGGTGGTGACTCACCATATGAGTCATCATTTCATTAATACCATATAAGACAAAAATAATAAATAAAAGAGATAAAATTAACCATAGTTAAAGTAAATTAGCATTGTTTAAAAAGTCAACCGTGTTTAGAATAATTAATCTTGATTGGTAAAAACTTCAGAATAATTAGCATTAATCTAATCTTAAAAGGATAATTCCTTACATTTAAATTTATTTTAGAAAATAAAATTATATGTAAATGTACCAAAATGCTCTTAAGTGAGAAATTAATTTCCAAATCGCCCTTAAGTGGCCAAATTCTATCTTAGCCTTGGGAGGGCTCATTTGCTTCATATAGCATCTCCTAAACACTTAGACAAATTCTCTAAACACAAACTACTCCTAATATCCAAAACACTTAGTCAGTTTTTTATGATTTGGGGAAGATTTGAGAGTTTATGAGAAAATTTTTAAGGTGCTCAAAGTAAGGGATGGATAGATCTTGAGTAGATCTAGTAGATCTACACTTGTTTGCCTTGAAAAATATTTTCTTTAAGATCTTGGTGTTCAAAGTTGGAAACTTGTTTATATTTTATTTTAAAATATTTAATCATGAAGTTGTCTTAGATAAATTCCAGATCTTACATTATTTGCACCATATGTTATTATTTACCTCTATAACAAAAATGGAGTAAACAACAAAGGTTCTTGAGCCACTCTTTACAATATTTGCACCTAAGACCTGCAATAGTGATTAGCTTACTCTATTTCATATACAAAAAAATCCGAATATAAAGTTATTCACCATTAATTAAAGAAGCTACATATCACCATTATAGGTAAAGTAGGTCAGGATGCAATGCTCTTATCAGGTTAATCAGCCCTGACTCAAATCCTACATAAATCCTAGCTTTTGAATCAATACTTATACATTACACAGGATATGTTCAATCCCCCAAATTCATAAAACTGGAATTTGAAACATTGTAATAGAAGGCACAGATTCAAATGCAAAAAACCAGAAACTACTAACTAGTGAAGGAAACAAAAGATGTTTATAAAAAATAAAACATTATTCTTTCTTTTTTTAAAAAAAAATCTAACTTTTTCCAAATATTCTCTAAATATAAGGTGATTCAGTCCATCATGGTTACATCGAGAAATGAGATAAAATTAAATTTACTATACATCACAACTTTAGAAAACAAAAGAATTAAGCCATCCCTTAATGCTGCTTTTGAAGACAAAGTTGCAAGCCTTAGGTGACTAATACAACTTTTTGATAAGTTGGAGTTTTTTTTTTATGAAAAGATAATTAACTCTAGTAAACTTAATTTTATTTTTTTAATTAGACTTTGTGTAATGTAGACTATGAGAAAGCCTATGCAAATGAAAAGCTTTGTGATGAATATCCATAGGTACCTAAAAGAAATATGTGATGTAACATGTTCAAAGTTTCACATTAGCTAACACTTTTTTTAGTAGAAAATAAGGAAGACATATTAATCATATGAATGCAACACCACTGTTTGACACTGCTTGTTGATACTAGATTATAAAAATTTCTTAACTTAGCAAGTATAATATATACCTTAATGAGTATCACAAGTATTCATTTCTATTAATCCAAACTTTAAGAAGGAATTGGTCAGTGAAATACCAATAGGTTTACCAATCCAACTCCATCATGAGCCAGAATCATCCAAAGAACCTTCCTTTTCTCTTATGAAGCTTAAAATCATAGATGAAAAATTAATTTGTCATACCAAAAGTAACTTTAGTTTATGCTACTTCTAAGGCTAGAAAACAAAGAAAAGATCCGAACTATGGGTTAACTAATCACATGCAATTTGAAAGTAAGTTCATTCAATTTAACTATCTATTTTAATTGGGAAATAAATGAAGAAAACCTTTCTAGTATTAAGCACTGCATTCTTGCAATCTGGTAAGATGCTCACAGACCATGCAGACAAGTGACATGAATTTGAACCAGTTATTACCTTTAGATTTGAACTAATAGATATAATATTTGGATCAGTAACTATCAATACTTCTTCACAAAGCTTTATTAGCAAAAAAATTGTGGAAGGAATCATATGATTCATAATTTCTAAAATGAAAAGAATATTAACGTAAGTGTTCTCAAATTAAACAATATCCATTGAAAGCAAAAATATCATAGAATGAAGTCACAAATTTGTATAATCTTGTATAGTTAAAATGAATTAACCTCAAATAATTATATATAGAAAATAAAAATAACTCAATACCTTTTCATGAAAGATAGAAGCAAGCATAAAATAGTTTCAAAATCAAACAAAAATGAAATTAGGCACAATAGAGCAACAAAAGATGGAATCAGAAGCAAAACCATAAGTGAATAGGGGATTAGAAGTGGGGTTGGCAAAGTAGAAACCTAAATAAGAAACCATAAAAATAAAAATAAGAAACGTGAAAAGCTAAAAAAAGATATCGTACCTTTGTTAAACAGAGAAGAACGAAGAAGTGAGAAGAATGAAGAACAACTGGGAGCACGAAAAAGACAACTGGATGCATACCTATTAAATTTTGATCACTTATTTCAAAAGCTAAGGTAAATGTGATGCTTTGATCTATTGGAAATAGAATGGACATTACTAGTAATGTCCCATAACCCCAGATTAACAATACTTCCATTGACAACCACATTTGCACTGAAATTGTCAAAAACAGTTGGCACATAATCTTGTTTCCACACAAAGAACAGAGTGAAAAAGCAGTAATAATAATGAAAATGCCTCTTTTCTAGAAAATATACTATACAAATACAATTTCTTGCAGATTGTTAACCCAACAGTACAAAAAGTTTAGCCTATAATCTCACAACATATATGTACATCTGTTTCTTCTTCTCCTCGTCCTTCACCCGCTCTATCTCAATTACACATCTGCAAGTAATCCACATAACAAAGAACAATGAAAAACACAAGAGAATAACAAAAACAAAACAGAAAAAGAAAATGGCGAAACGAACCCTAATTGTGAAAACGTAGAAAGAGATTACTAGTGAAAAGGAAGAAATGCGGAAACCCTAACAAACCCAGTGTGATGGCATTGGTGGAGAAGGAGAAGAGAAGAGATGAGAAAGAAACAGAAAGAGAGATGAACCTTTTTAGTTTCTTATTTATTTTCTCTTTTTATTAGTATTACTATTACATGTTAAAATTCATGGTATTATAACTCAAAATAAGGACTAAAAATCCAATAAAGAATCTTAGTGTGTGTTAGAACCTAAAACTAGAGAAGTTTCGGGAAATAACCCCGCATGTTAAAAATCAATAATAAAATAAACAAAACAAATAAATGCATGAGTTATTATTACTGCCAGAAAAAAAAATACCAAAAATTACTTATTTTTTTGTAGTGTAAGAACATATGAAGTACCAAGTGCTAAACTTCATGACACCAAGGTCATGTGGCAAGAAATTGATAAAAGGGCCTTTGCTTATGTCACTTATAGCATTCGACCATTTCCTATTTAATTAGAAAATAATGAGTTTAAAATTTTGATTAGGATATAAAGAGGAGCCAAATCAAGTATAAGGAAGGAATTATAAATTTGGAAGGGACTTGGACATGGTGGAGTGATCATTTAGCCATATTGGTTAAAATAGATGAAAACATGTGAAAACTTTGTTAGAACTTAAGAATGAACCTAAACATGTTTAAGATGGTGACTAGAAATTAATCATGGAGTGTAGAGAGGATGATGGAAAATTTGGCCACACTCTTAGACAAGGAAGGAAGGTTACAAAAATTTCTAAGGTTAGGTAAATTAATAGCCTAAGTCTAAGTAGTGTAAATCACCACCTTCTAAGGGAAGAAAAATTTAACCATAA
Organism: Canavalia gladiata; assembly: GCA_037954105.1. Taxonomy (NCBI): domain Eukaryota; kingdom Viridiplantae; phylum Streptophyta; class Magnoliopsida; order Fabales; family Fabaceae; genus Canavalia; species Canavalia gladiata. The sequence goes on from CM075660.1 coordinate 44,793,730, forward strand.
CACCTTAAGACTAAGGGATGTAGGTTTGACCACTTAGGTAATAAATGAAAATAGTAGGTTGGTTTGGATTTTTAAGGAGATTTAAGATAAGTATGATTAAGTGGACATAGTTTAGGGAGACAAGGCATGACATACACTTGTAAAAATATTAGTAAAGTAGTTTATTAGGTAAAGGACCAAAGGTTCACTCTTAATAAGACTTAATTTTAACATATTAACCACAAGGGCATAGAAATATGAACAATAACCTCTTTGAAGCTCACAATGGCATTGGACTAAAGGAGAAAAAATTAGGCATGATAAGATTTTAATAGGAAAAACTTATGTGTTTATCTCTACTATGAATAAATTTTGAGAAACAAAAGGGGTTATAAGGTTTAGATGAACATGAATTTTGATTAATTAGAAAAAAATCATTTGGCCAAGGAGGATTAAAATTAGTTAAATAAGATTCATGCCTACTTAAGAGGCATAATAGTAATTAGGCCACCATAAATTTAAACATGAGAAGAACATCAATAAAATCTTTAAGAAAAGAAAAGGTTGAGAGGAAACTTAGAAGGATAAGGGAGCTAAGTTCCCATGAGAGGCTTCTTAGAAAACAAAAAAAATGAGGACAACTTGGAAATTTTAGAAGAAGTGTGCATGCTGTCCAAAATTTAAGGACTGTCATAATCGTAATTACAATGAAATGACGAACTCGCTTAAATTATAAAGAATGTATAGTAATTCTAAAGTTTCCACCAAATTTTATTTTTAAAGGGAAAATATCTGGAAAAAACCCTAACTTAAAGAAGAGTTCTAGGTTCGGAAGTTGATTACGAGTAGAGAATGTATTAGCACCTTACTCGACTGTTCAGAAGAACAGTACCCTTAAATTGAGTGTGTGATTTTGATATTTGAAAAATTGTTTGATCTCTTAAATAATGTAGAAATAAATAGGCTTATGAAAAATAGTCTAACAGTACTTGATCCTGCTCCTACGTATTCCCTGGTGCAATGAGAAATTAAAGGCTACGTAGTTCTGGTAAAGAGACTTGATCTCTTGAAAAATAGAAGGAATTTTTAAAATTGAGAATTTTGTGAAAAAAATAGAAGCGATCTTAGGTGGAATTCGATAAATATATTTTCCAAAATTTGCGTGTTCATAGCATCCAAACTGGCAAAAGCCGCGTTTGAATTTGTATGAATTAAAACACAAGAGAACGCTACTTGTTCACATTAGAATTCGTTACACAGATTTCAGAAAACTGAAAATAGACATTTTTATACGAAATTAATTAAAAAGTGATTTTCTAAAATTTGTGTGTACACAAAATCCAAACTGACGTAAGCCACGCTTGGATCTTTATGAATTAAAATACAAAATGGTAGAGAATGCTACCCATTCGTATTAGAACACATCACACAAATTTCAGAAAATTTGAAAACATATATTTTTGGATGAAATTAATTAAAACAGTGAATTTCTAAAATCTACGTGTACGTAGAGTCTAAACCGATGTAAGTCATGTTTGAATCTGTACAAATTAAAATACAAAATGACAGAGAACGCTACCTGTTCGTATTAGAATTCATCACGCGAATTTCAAAAAATTGAAAATAGACGTTTTTTGACAGAATTTATTTAAAACTGTGATTTTCTAAAATTACATGTTCACATAATGTAAACTGATGTAAGCCGTGCTTGAATCTGTATGGATAAAAATACAAAACGATAGAGAACGCTACCCGTTTGCATTAGAATTCATCACGTAAATTTTAGAAAATTGAAAACAAATGTTTTTAGGCAAAGTTTGTTAAAACTGTGATTTTCTAAAATTTTTGTGTTCTCAGAATCCAAGCTGACATAAGCTGCGCTTGAATCTGTACAAATTAAAATATAGAACAGTAGAGAATGCTACTTGTTCGTAGTAGAACATAATGTGAATCTTAGAAAATTTAAAATTTAAAATATTAAAATTTTTAGATGAAATTTATTTGAATTAAATATAATTTTTTTTTGTTATCAAATATGAGCCATGTTACTTAGCAATTTTTATAATTTCCAAAAAATGATCTTTCATTACAATTAATTTCCTACAAATGTTGTGGCATAAACCTTAAATTTTTATTAAACCCAAATGGCACTTACTTAGTGGCACATTAAGATATTGACCAAATTTTGCATATTCTAAAGATTAAAAGCATTTGTATTAAGTCGCCTTAACTTTGGCTTTAATGAAAATAGTATTTAAAAGCTTTGTACCGAGACTTTTAAAGGCTAAGGAACCTACCTTATTTATAATATTACGTACCGAATTTGTCTACCTTCCCATGATTAAAAGCATTGGTATTAATTTATCTTAACTTTGTCTTTGATTAAAATAATATTTAAAGTTTTTTGTACTTGAAGCTTTAAAAATTAAGGGATCCACCTCTTATTGATTAACTAATCATTAAGCTATACATATATATTTTAGCCTCTCTTTTGCTTTTTTTTTAAGTGAGATTATTTGGATATCTACCCCTAGCCAAGCTAATAAAATCTACTTCACCTTATATTTGATGTCTATCTCCTAAAGTCCTCTTAAATGGTTTGCTGATTCACCTACATCCTAAATGCTAAAGGGAAACTATGAATCCTGACTTCCTTGGGGCATGGTAGTGGCTTTAGCAATCCTAAAGGCCCGAATGCCTTAATTTGAAAATTGGAATCTCCTTTCCGCGTCTCAAGGCTTGTTAGGAGAGGGGGTTAAGGCTCTTTCAGCTATCAAATTCCTTTGGGATTTTGAGCTCCGACCCAAGGAACTCACGATGTTAACTCAAAACCAACGAGCGCGGCCCAAGGCGGAGACGTGCAAAATTTACCGGAACGTCGGGTTTGGATGGATTTGATCCACCGTGGGGGATTGGTCGCGATGCTGTGAATGGTAGAGAAACAACAAAGGCCCGGAGAAAGCATGTGAGTCTTGTTCCTAAGAGGTTCCAAAGGGAATCATAGGGACTCAAACCAAGGCGCATAGGCTGTATCATAGGTGGGCCCTGATGCTCAGGAGGTTAAGGATGAGGGATACTGTGACTTGAAATAGAAAGGTTAGTGATCAAGAGCACTATAACTTAAAGTTCAGAACATCTTCGACCGGGGAAAGGGAATTCCATCGTTGGAGCCGAGATCAAACTCGAGGTGAGCTAGATGGCGAACAACACTCTCAAAAAAATCTTTTCCTGCATTCCCTTTATTTTATAATATCCTCGCATGCTCAAACTCTGGTTTATGGGATTGAAGGTGATGCAAAGATCGTTGTGGTCTTTGTAATGGTTATAATGGCTTCAATGGTACTACAGTCATTGATTCAGATAGACCAACATATTTAACGGTACTGATTCTTATCCTATGGTGGTAATTTAGTATATAAACAGTGAGCAACCTCAAAGGCTCGCAACTGATGAGTACTTTGATGAATTAAAACACAACTAAATCAAGAATTTTAATGCAGCGTCTATATCGAATTGAACATTACTCATTGATAAACTCTATGCAAAGCTTTTTGGCTCAAATTTAAATTAATAGCTACTTTTCTCTGGAATTTCCAATGTAATTATGCACTACTAATTGATAAGATCTGCAGTGAACAATTGATAATAGCAATTATTAAACAATTGATAATAGGAACTATTAAATAACCAAACTTTTAGTTATGAAATTTTTACCCTAGTATAAATATGAAGATCCAAATTATATTCTTGATCTTCATAGTTACCATACCACCGTTTTTATATTATTGAATTGTGAGTTTCAACGGTTGTAGACAAAGAAACAAAAACTGCATGCATTCAAATCCTAAATTATATTATATTAGACACATTATACATATACTTTAGATGTTCAAATTTACAATATAGATAATGCATTACATTTCGTTGGATTATTATTCAGAATTTTAGATTTATACTTTTGTGGTGAGTAGCCAAAGTGAATTTTTTTTTTAATGATCTGAAGAGTTATTTTGGTTTACTTTCAACAATTGATATTTTTTAATCTATTTTAATGGATTTTTTATATATTGTAGGAAGCTATGAGGAGTAATAGAAAAAAAAGCAAAGCATTCTTAATGGACAAACTATGATGATTTAAATGAATATTTTTGATATTATGATTCTTATTTGATCTAGTTATTTTTTTTATAATATTTTCTTTATATAGATCAGCTTCCTTTTTTAATGAATTAATGCATTCAATAATATAATATTATGGTTCATATATAGCTAATAATAGACATCATCCTGTATATTGAAACAATGTTTGAAATTGTAATGTACAACCATAATTAGGATTAGAACATTAAAGTTTTTGTAGTTTTTACAACTGCATTCCAATCATAATTGTGACGTCAGTTTATTTATCTGTAATATTTTTTATAAGATTAAAAATTATGACATAATGATCACTGTAATGTAAAACAATGATTGGAACTGCATGATACCTACAACTAGCAAGTATGTTAATAATATTTTTTAAACTAAATTAAACTTAGTCTGCTCTTAATGTTTTTAAAGCAAACTTTTTTATTATAGAAAAGAACTAACTCAATAATCAAATACCATTAGATATGTGTTATTTAAAATAAATTAGTCCTTCTTCTTTTATATATATATATATATATGCTATTAATTTAGATTTATGTTCATTGACTGTTAAAAAGAAAGCAGAGCTGTAGTGAGAACATGATATTAAAAACAGGATTGGAATATTTCTTGTATAAGAATTATTGGCCAATCTATTTTTAATAATAATATTATCCAATGACTCATATAGAAGCATGGAAAAATTGTAAATATAAACTTTGATCCTTAAATGTTATTATTCTCAAAGGATTTATTGGCTCCATATATATATATATATATATATAATTAATTCAGTAGGTTTTTCTTTTTTTAGTTTTAACTACAATAGGTTAATGTATTGACACTTTTTTTAGTGAATAGTTCGTTGGCTAGTTGTTTTCTCAAGCTTAAAGGATGAAATGTTTTGACCCTTTGGGTTAGGAGAAGAAAAGTTGAGTTTAGAATTGGAACATATATGTATATACACTGCAATTGCAACTAGAATTGTATTGTCAGATTTTTTGGACTGTCAAATTCAATTAAAACATTTGGCATACTTTGACTTTTGCCGAGGTTCATTTCAGGCCATGAGAATCAATATGGAGAATTTTGTTGAAACACAACAACAATAAAATTAGGGTATATGCCACTCATTTGGACCGGATCACGACACCAGTTTGAAACTTAGGACTTTCAACTGTATCATATATGTCTAATTCATCCCAAGTAAGTGTATTTATATCTTACATTTAATTAGTTAATTTGAATAAAATATTTGAAGAACTTAATTAATTTTAAATTAACAACCAGTCTTATTTTCTATCTCTTTACACATTTGTTGAAGAAACAAAATGCAACCAAAATCTATATATTATTTCTTTATGAATAAACTGAGACAATCATGTGGGAAGAAAACACATGAGATCATATGGATTTGAGAGCTCATCCCTTTAAATGACCAAGTAGCAAAAGAAAAGCACCAAGGAAAAATAAAATCAAAATGATCATAAGATAAGAGAGAGAGCACGCAAAATGGTTTCTAAAGAGCAAAAAAGAGCGGCACTGCATGAGAAGTTGCAACATCTTCATTCTATTACTAACTCTCATGCTGTAATTCTCTGCATTACCTTTTGATATCTTTAATTTCATTGGATTTCTCTGTGAATATTTTCAAGGAAATCAACCAATTCCCTGGAAGAATGTTCAGTTAGACAGTATTAATGTTATGCTAATTTTATGTTCCACTTTGTTATTCCTCTTCTAAATTTGATTCCATTTTGTTAAGCGAATTTGGATTCTTATTTTAAATTTTCCTTATTATTTAAATTTCACACCTTGAATTTCCTTTTTCTTTATTGACACATCCATGCTCATTCTTTTTTATCTTTGATTGTTTCTCAATTCCAACATTTCCATATTTCATGAAATGAAGCAAAAATAAGTTGATTTATGATGAACATTAATCAACTCTTGTTTTTTAACTTAGTTTAGTTTTTTTCTAGAGGCTACAACTCTTCTTTCGATATCTTTTTGTCTTAAAGTGCAGAGAGAAAGCACTATATAACTCAGTTTTGCAGCATCAAAATTCTTGTCTTGTTTTGCACTACATAATGGTACAGGTTCCCTTTTATGTTGATTTTGGTTGTCTTCATCTACTTATCTCCAAATATTCTCTCAACACTATTATTTGAGTTGGAATTTTAACGAACAGGGAGAAAAAATTCTAATGATCAACATATTGGCAAACTAGGTAATACATAAAAGATTATGTACCTTGAATGAAGCTGGAAGGAGGATGGACACTATAATTCAAACAGATATTGAAGAGGCTAAATAGAGATCAACACTGGACATGGAGGCGATGAAGTAAACTTTTCAAAGCAAGCCAACTTCACTCATTTGGGTTAGTCCCTGTGGGTGAACCAAAAAGTGGTTAATCCAACTTAATCCATGTGTATAAAAGAAGCAGTCAAAGATTGGTTAACCTCTGTTTATGAGACCATTCTTAGGCTTTTCCTTTTTTTCCTAAAAACTGACTCTCAATGTATTGTTTCACCATTATATATTGTTTCATGATAACCCAAAATTCAATTTTTTTGGTCATATTGCTCTTCCCATATGTATATATAAGAGTATACAGTATTTATATTTATCTAATTACATGGGTTTAGGGCTTAGTCTTTTATCCAAACAAAATAACAGAGAATAAATTTTATCCAAAATGTAAGCCAAAAAATATAAATACAATGAATACAAACAGTGGTGGAGATTTCTACTTTACCAGATTGGGATTAAGATCCTTTTGCTCTGGGTAGAACAAGCTATTATTGCTCTTTACTCTTCAGCTTGATATTTGAACTTGCATAAACTGAAACTTTGAGATTACCACGTCCTTCAAACACTCTGAATGAACGGTTCACATATATTGCAACTCAAATATAGTGGAAGAGGGAATAAAAATTAAATGGTTATGGTTCAAACTGAAAAACCAAAATCGGGGGGAATGAGATGATGTTGGGGGTTCAAACTACAACTCAAAATAAGTGATAACAATGGAGCCTTTGGTGATAATCAGAAAAGGAATTTTAGGAGAGAAAGAGAAGATGTTAGGGTTCAAAAATTGCAAATGAATCTTGGAAGAGGGAAAACGAAAAACATTTCACTGAACATGTTAAAGAATTTGTGATCAAAAATCCAGTCACTAAACCAATTTTTTCAAAAATAATAGTTAGGCTACCGAATTTAGAAACCAACTGCAATTTTTCTTTTTGTGATCGAAATTTTGGTTTCTAATTTGGTCTCTAAATTATAAATTATAATTTCTTGGTCATTTATGTTCATGGTTGCTATATCGGTTGCGAATGGCAACCGAATTTATCAGGTTGCCAAATTTGGTTATAAAATTTTTATTTTTTTTCTAGTGAATCAGCATTATGGAAACTTTGAATTATACTATTTTCATATTGCTTATAACTTTGATAGAGAAATAAATTTTTGGAATTAAATATTAATTCAAATATGATCAAAGGAATAAAATGATGACAATTTTTATTGTGGCAGAGCATGGTTTTGTTGTAATAGAACATGATTTTGCTATGATTGTCTCTAACAAGTGCATGTATACAAAATTATTTGAAAATATTTATTATAATATGCTAATATATGAATGATATGCTAGTATTTGGAACAAGTTTGAATGAGCCGAATAAAATAAAAATTTGTATTTTAAATTTAAAATAAAAGATTTAGGAGAAGTTAATGAGATTTGAGAATAAAAATAAAGAAAACAAAACAATGACTTTTATCTAAATCAATTGTATTATGATGAGAATTTTTTGAAGAAATTCAATATTTGTGGTGCATGTTAAATATCCATATGATCTTAGAGTATACCTATGAAAGGGATATTAATAATATGAATATGTCTCAATCTAAATGTGCAAAATTATTAGTAGTCTTAAATGTACTTTACTAGATTTAGTATTGCATATGTTGTAAGAAAGTTAAGTAAATATACTTATAACCCTAGTGGGAAGTATTGGAATACTTTGCATCATCTTTTGACGCACTTGAAAGTTATTAAGATTAGAGTTTGCATTTTCTAAATTTTCTTTAGTGTTAGAAGGATTTTGTGATATAATTTAATTTCAAAGGATGATGAACTAAGTTTCACGATAAGTGGAGGTGTTAGACGTAAAAATAACTTGTTAGTATAATACTTCTATGGAAAAAAAACATACACGATCAGTCACCATTATTCACAAGTAGTAATTGGAGTTTCTAGCAATAGTTCTTACAACGAAAAAAAGAGATATATGTGTGTTAGATATGATATTGCTAAATGATTGATTAATAATGGTATAATTTATATTTACTATGTTAAAAGTGAAAAAAAAAATTCTAATCCTTTTACTAAAGGATTAAATAAGAAAGTGGTCCTTGAGTTTGTTCAAAGGGATAGTCCGTAAGTATTAAACATAAGAAAAGTATGGTGGATATTCAATTGTTGATTAAACTAAGTCATATGTTTCCTTTTATGAATTGCATTTCCATCCCTTTTATAACATCCAAAATTTCTCTACTTAGTTTCATGAATTAGAAATTAACATTTCTAAATATAAACCTGAGATAGTAATAAAAAATCTAAAGATCTCAGCAAAACTAGGAATTTTTCGACAAAATTATGAAAATTTCATTGGAATAAAACTAACAACGAGAACAGGGTAAAAACCTCAAGATGAAAGTTGAGATCTATAAATAACCAAAAACCTCTAGGAATTACAAAAATTCCATTAAACTAAAATTAACCACACATGGGGATTGAAAAACTCATGAAAAAAGTCTAAAGATTTCATAGATAGTCTAGATTTCTTGATAATTACCAAATTACCACTGAGTCCAAGTGACAGCCTAGAGAAAAATAAGATAAAATTGAACAAGGGATAGAAGCCTGGGAATCCATATTTAGAGATCTCACCAAAGATCCTCTAATAATTACTAAAACATCCTTGATCATGCAAAGATAAGTCGGATAGGAGAGGTTTGCACCTTGTGTTTATCTGCAAACATATTTTTCTAGATGATTTGATAAGTGATAGAACTCATCATTAATGAGCACAAAACCCAAGAGAGTAAATGTAAGATAAAATTCATAAATGTAAGGGAGAGTAAATGTTAACCCTAGTTAAGATGCATGAACCATGGTTAATTATTGGATAAAGATATGCATCTTAATTTAATTTTTTAATATTAAGCTAAATTAAAAGTGAATTCTTTATTTTTCCCTTAGTATGGTCGAATTGGTTATAATAGTAGATAACCATCTTTTTTCCTCACAAACACACCCAAAACACTTAGCAAAAAACATTTATCTTAAGTTCTCATCTCCTACCTTTCATCTAACCAAAATCACTAAGGTATAAGCTTCCAACTTTGATGCCTAAATCCATAAACATTCAAAGAAAAACTTCTTTCTTCCTTGTACAAAGTTCATAGTCATAGCTCCAAGAAAGGAGTTTTCTCTACCAAAATATCCAAAGATCTCTCCTTTTAGCTTCCCATCAAGTAGGATGATTCTCCCTAAAAATTTCAAAGTATTTATGTTCCTTACTCTTACTTGTTTTTATTCATCTTTGAGGATATCTTCTCTAAACTTAAGATCAAACTCTCTTAAGCGTTATTTTGTTTAAAATTGCCCTAAACTTTAATAATAAATATTTGTAAGTTTAAATAATTTTTAAGAGATCAAAAGGAAGTTTTGAAAGATTATAGTGCTCACTTGTACTCCTAAAGATTTTTAATCGGTTAAAACATTTTAAAAGTGAATTTAAGAAATCCTAGGCATATTTAAAATGTATATTTTAAGTCTTGGAAGGCTTTCAAGTGGAAGTTATTTAGAGATTAGAGGGGATTTGGAGAATCTGGTCTCATTTGAGCATAAAGTCATCATGTGTTATTTTATTCCATAAAAAGTGCAAGTTTTTTATTTACTTCATAAAAGCTAAAACCTTGAACCTTGAAAACTTAGGATCATTAAATTTGTACTATCATGGTCATGGTTGTAATATTTAAAAAAAAATGGTTTTAGACGGCATTTGGTGGCAGCATGCGCGCTGCCACTTACCTGCCATATTCACCCCCATATAGCAATATAATATGATTATATTTAAATTTGAAATATTTTATGATTATAAATTGATGATTGAATTAGTTAGTAATTAAATTAATCTTAGGTGGGAGTGTGATATAAAAATTTTAGGTGTACATAAATATATACATATTTATTTATGAATTATGTTAATAAATTTTGTAGGAAATATAAAATTATATACCCTTATATAAATTAATATAAATTATAGGGGTTGTAATATTTACATGTGGATGACCAACTATTATGTAGATAAAGCTGCAAAGAGGTTTGGGCCCACATGCATTTGTATATGGTAAGGATGACCAATTTTAGATTAGTGAAGATTATTGTGGTATACAACAAAATAATCTCAACTTATTCTTGAGTCTATCATTGTAACCACTTGTGGAGGAGAAAATAGAATAATCTCTTTCATATATTACATAGGAGATTGTTTTCTAATAGTTTGTTGAGGAGGTCGAAGAATGTATTTGTTCTTTAGGTTAAAGTATAATGTAATGCATTACTCTTATTCTTACTTTTACTTGAATGAAGTGTCTCACTCCCCTTTGTTATATTTTGTATGCGTGATTGTGACTCCCTAGTTAGCATGCAACGTGGATCACCTTCCTTTTGACGTTGAGGTGATCATCAACATAAAAAGCAGATAAGGAATTCTCACTCCATGGACAGGAACAACGACTATAAAGTAGGAGTATCAATTCGAAGAAGAGAAGCGGATCCCTGTAGCTCTAGTTAGATATAATAACATAATGTTGTATGCACTTATGTTATCACTCCAAATCATAGTACCCTCAATTACTTCTATTGTGGAACTAATGTAGTTTGAATGAGGATGTACATATATGTATGTATTTACCAGGAGGTTGTTTATTCAGATGATTGGTAAATCAGGTACCTCATGAGCATACAACTATTTAGTACTAGTACATATACGTAAAGAATGGTGTACGAATAATGTTAAGAGGATATAGGTGATAATTTGGGGCTATGACAATGGTCCCAAAACATTAAGTGGAAAATGAAAAAGTTGAACTTAGAAAATGAAAGAAAGACCTAAACTTTTCACTAAAGACAAAATATCTTTGAAAAAGGATAAGGACTTGCCAATCTTAGTGGATTTTGAGGAAAATCGCATCTATTAAGTGCCTAAACTTTAGATCTAGGAGTTAAGATGGAAAAAAGTTTGCTAAAAATATCATCTTGGATATACGGGAGTCATTTAGCCAAGGCCTCATCAATGGTGAAGCAAAGGCTTAAAAGTCATAAAGTCATGAAAATCAACATTCTATACAAAGTATGGAATAAAGAATATACACATGAAAGTGTAAAAAAGTAAATTAAGAGTTTGGATACAAACATTTCCATTCAACCCAAACCCTCAACATAGGGGAGAAAAGGTTAAAAATTATTATAATTGATTATTTTACCTTCCTAGGCTAAAATCTTAAAAGAAACAACCTTTCGAGATAAGAAAAATAAATTAAGTAGCACTAAGAATGTCATTATGGTCAATTGGCCATGTTTTGACAAAAATAAGGTAAAAAGAGTTAACAAATTGTTAGATTAACGTCATTAGGTGATTTAGGTTACAAAAGTGATCCCAAGCAAATAAACATGATTTAGTAAGTTAAGATAAAAACAAAATTGACCTATACTAGTAAATTTGTTAATTGGGGAAAGGCTAAAAGAATAACTTTCATTAGGATTTGGATTTAAAAGATTGGTCACAAGAACTTAGAAAGATGAACAACCTTGTTGGAGTTAAAAGAGGTCACTCGACCAATGGATAACATAATTAAATAAAATAAGATTTAATGAACAAAATCTAATTGTTCATCTCTCTTAGGAATGAATCTTAAGAAAAAAAGTGGCTATAAGGTTTAGATAGGCCAAAAACCTACTTGAGAGGCATAATGGCCATTCAGACTAACCAACATAAGATTGATGATAAGAAAATCATGAAAAAACTCTTTAAGACAAGGAAAAATCAAGATAAACTTAGTAAGAATGAGCTGTGTAGGTTTCCATAGATAAACTTACCATGAAACACAAATAATAAGGTTAACTTAACATTTCTAAAAAATAGTGTATACTTTCTAAAATTTAAGGATCTTGCCTACCTAAAGATTGTCATTAAGTATGTGAAATTTTTGGTAAATATTATTTCCATGGTTATTATGGTGATGTTTGAGTATTATCAATTATGTTCACATTGTCATATGTTCTCTTCAATGATACAATAACTTATGTATGTCTATATGGTTGTATGTGTTGGTGTTGAATGGATATATGATGATGGATGATCTAGATGCTATATGTACATAGAATATTGGTTAAATATTGAACATGCATCCTATTATAAAGACTTAAAATGGACCTTAATAAGTCAAGGGATCACTAAAAAAATCTTGTGTGAAAACTTAAAGCATATTACTTTAACCATGCTAAGTTTGGGACTTATGCATATATGAAAGTCTAGCACTATTCATATTGGAAACCTAGGGCTTCAATAAGTTAAGGTGGTTAATGATGCAGAGGTAGAAGGAGGTGGTTCTTCTGGATCAATGGAGGTTGCAATTTGGTGGAGAATGGAAGAGGAATGGATCCAAATTAAGCCTTGAGTTGGAAGCGCCACCTCTTATGGAGGATGAGCTTCTTCTTCACCACCATGAGAAACCACGGATAAGGAAGTTCCTCAACCCTAAGTTTGGTTCTAGAGCAAGGATAGGGAGATAATTGCTTTAAAAAGTTTGAGCAAAAAATCACAATTTCATTCAAAATGAACTTAGTGTTAATTTTACACATAAAAGGCCTTATTTATAAGCGAGGATGGTGCCTCATATGGAGACTCTCCATGCAACTACTATATTGGGCCTGCTACTTCTAAAGTATAAGAAGAGTCCTAAACCTATTCTAAAAGCCAATGAAGATATAGATTAGGTTTGAGAGTGAGTCTTTTAAAGGTCCAGGAAAGTCTCCACCTCTGTTTACAACCTCTTAGCCCTAGCCCTGATAATAGGCCTAATGGGCTTGAGGATCCAGCTTAGAGAATGAGAGTGCTCTAGGATAGGTCCAAATGTCTTTGAGGATGCTTCTACATCAAGTCCTTCCCCTTTGAGTACATTCATCCTTGAGTGAGAGTCATCATCATCTGTACCTGCAACAAAAGGAGAGAGATCAGAAGCATTAAAGGTAGCATGCATGCCATAGTCTCCAGGTAAATCAAGGCGATAGGTATTAGGGCCTAGTCGCTCCAGAACCTAGAAGGGGATATCACCCCTTGGTTACAATTTAGATTTCCTAAGAGAAGGGAATCTCTCCTTGTAGAGATGCAACCAACCCAATCACCAGGCTCAAATAGAACTTCCTTTCTATCCTTATTAGCTAACCTCGCATAATGTGCCATTTTCTTTTTTATAAGGGCTTTGACCTTGGCATAGAGCTCTTATGCAAACTTAGCCTTTTAGGCTTCATCCTTACTGTGATAGCTAACTAGATTAAGGATGAGTAAGAGACCTATAAGAGTAAGGGTGTTAAACCTATACACTATCTCAAAAAGGGGAGTGTTGGATAGTGGAGTATAGTGCCCTATTTAGGAAAACTCAACATGAGCTAGACATTCCTCTTAAGATTTGAGATTCTTACCCATCATAGCCCTAAGGAGGATGGAAAGCATCTTATTAACCACTTCAGTTTGGCCATCAGTTTGTTGTAGAAAATGAATTTAGTTCCAAGTTTACCCAGAGGGTATGCCAAAAGTGGCTAAGGAACCTAGTGTCTCTATTAGACACAACACTGCTAGGAATTCTATGTAGCCTTACCACTTCTCGGAAGAAGAGTTTGGTTATAGAGCTAGCATCATCCACCATGTGGTAGGGAATGAAATGGGCCATCTTAATAAAATGATCCACTACCATAAAGATGGAATCTATTTCTCTTGGGGTTTTGGGTAGCCCTAGGACAAAGTCCATACTAATATCTACCCAAGGGAAGTTAGGTACAGGTAGAGGGTGTACAGGCCATGAGGTTTAGCAGTAGGTTTGGCATGTTTGAAGGTGATACACCTTTGATACATTTCTACACATCCTTATACATATGAGGCTAGAAGAAATTTTCCATCAAAATGACCAGGGTTTTTTTGGTACCAAACTGTTCCATTAATCCTCCTTCATAAGACTCCTTAAGAAAAACAAAATTTCATGGAGAAATTAGGCACACATAAGTGATTATGTCCAAAGAGAAGATCCTGGTGCCTAAAATACTCATTATTTTCTTTTTGAGAATAATCCCTATAGAGTTGTCCGAACTATACATCCCCATCATATAGGTCTTTCAAATTCTCAAACCCTGTCACTTTAGTAGCTAGGGAGGTTAATAAGGTATATCTCCTAGAAAAGGAATTTCCTACCTTATTACTATCTCCCTTTTTTATTTTTAATGACATAGGAAAATTTTTCAAGGATTTCTACCTTCTTAGCATGCCTTTTGTTTAACTTACTTTGGACCTTAAGGTACTTTAGTGATTCGTGGTGATTATGGATGACAAACTCTTTGGAAAATAAATAATGTTGCCAAGTGTGTGAAGCCCGGATGAGAGAAAAAATCTCTTTGTCATAAATAGGATAATTGAGGGTTTCTGTCTTTAGATTTTCACTGAAGTAGGAAATATGGTGCCCTTCTTGGAGTAACATTGCTCCAATCCTAACATTAGAGGCATCACATTTTAGCTTAAAGGATCTATCAAAATTAGGCAGAGCTAACACTGAAGACTCAATAAGCCTATGTTTGAGAGTTTCAAAGACTCATTGTTGTTTTTCCCCTAATGGAATTGACATTCTTCTTAACTAACTCATTTAGGGGTGAAATGATGGTACTAAAATCCTTGACAAACCTCCTATAGAAGTTTGTCAAGCCATGGAAACTCCTTATTTCTCCCACATTTTGGGGGATTGACCACTCCTTGGTGGCTTTAACTTTTCTAGATCAACTTGGACTATTTACTAATGAAAAAGCCTAAAATATGACTTGGTCCAAGGAGAAGGTACATTTCTCTAAGTTAGCATATGATTTCTCAGCTCTAAGCTCTAAGAGAACTGCACTTACATGTTCCATATGCTCTTCTTAGGACTTGGAGTATATCAAGATATCATCAAAATATATCACCACACATTTCCCAATTAAGTCCCTCAGTACATGGTTCGTGAGTCTCATGAACGTAGCATTGGTCAAGCCAAAGGGCATGAATAACCACTCATACAATCCAAATTCAGTTTTGAAGGTAGTCTTCCACTTATCCCCTTCTCTCATGATCTTATGGTAGTTTGATCTAAGATCAATCTTGGAGAAGATACATGACCCCACGAATGTCCTCCAAGAAGTCATCTAACCTAGGTATAGGGTGCCTATACCTAATAGTGGTCTGGTTGATTGCTTTACAATCTACATACAATTTTCAACTACCATCTTTCTTGGGAACTAGTAGGACAGACACAACACAAACGCTAAGGCTTTCTTGTACCCACCCCTTGGCTACGAGATCTCTCATTTTTTTTTGTATCTCTTTGGTTTCCTCAAGTTACTTATATAGGATGGCCTATTAGGAAGAGAGGTTCCTAGAATTAGATCAATTTGATGTTCTATGCCTCTTCATCCCTTTTACGTCTCATTTACACCTGGTCTTTACAAACCTTATTTGGGCTTAATGGAACTAAAGTTATCTTGTGGGAATTAAATTGGGAGAAATACATATTGGTGTGCCCCTCATGATGGAAATTACGATCAAAATTCTAGGACCTTCCCAAGACCACACAATTGACTTCCATTGGGACAACATCACAGATGATATCATCCTCATTTCATACCTTCCAATGGATAAGGAGAGGAGCACCTGTTGGTTAACCAACAAATCTCCTTTGTCACTAAGCCATTGCAACTTGTATGGCTTACGGTGAGAGATGGTTACTAGCCCTAACTTGGTTACTAGCTTAATGCTAGCCACATTTGTACAACTACCTCCATTAATAATTAAGGAGCAAGAATGCCCCTTGATTGAACATCTTGTATGGAAGATGTTCTCCCTTTAACTTTCCTTATCCTCCTTGACTTCACTCCCCAGTAATCTCTTAACCACTAGGAGGTCACCCTTCAGGGCATATTCTATGGTTTCATTCTTTGAAGAGGAGGAGGTTGAATTAGAGTTAGTGGATTTTAAAGATGAATAATTACCATTATCTTTAAGGATCATGGTTTTATTATTTGGATATTGGGAAACAATATGCCTCTACCCAAACACTTGAGATATTTTACTGAAGAATCTTTGCCAGAAGGAAAATTTGGGGTCTTCCCTTTAGACTCTTTGGAGTCTTTGGTCTCTCTTGGCTTCCTAGGTTTAAAGGTAGAGTCTTTTGAATCTTTTTTTCTATCCTTCCAAGTGTCTTATGCAGATGATCTATATGCAGTATATTTTCCTTTACCTTTCCTATTGAGTTGGCCTTCTACCTTTATGGCTAGGTGGTAAAGGTCGTTTAGGGTAAGTATTGGTGGAGTTCTACAACATTTCTAATGTCATGCCTAAGCCCATCTAAGAACCTAGCATGATGGCTTCCTAACTTTCTTGCACATTAGCCCTAATTACTGCAACTTTCATCTATTTGTAATATTCATCTACACTCTTGATGCCTCGAGAGGGTTCTTTGTAACATATTGTGGCCCTCTCTTAAATAATGAGCTGGTACATGCCTAGCCCTTATGATATGTTTCATTTCTTTCCATTCACTCAAGCGCCTAAACATCTCTTTGTTAAGCCTATCCCACCATATTAGGACATAGTCACTAAATTCTAAGGCAGCTAATATGACCATATGTCTTTCTCTAATGGCAAGGCTTGCAAAGATTTATTCTATGTTAAGCTGCTAATCTAAATATTCCTCTAGGTTGTTTCCTTCTTAGAACTTAGGCATTTTAATCTTAGGTAGCTCTGTGGGCTCTAAGGTATCCTTATCCCTTGGATCTCTACTCTTATGGTTAACTCTATAAGCTCTATCATCTAAGTTATCCCTAGATGAACTCCTACTCCTAGGATCCCTAAACCTATGGGATCTATGCCTATGAGTCCTAGACCTAGAGGGTTATTAATCCTAGTTGCTTATATATTCCCATGATCCCTAGCTCTTTCTCCTTTTTGTGCATGGTCATTGGAGGGTAGTGTCTTTCTTCTTTAGTGTGGCCTATCCCTTGAGAAAGGCTTTTCCATTTGGAGGAAGTATCTTCTCTTTCCCTTATGACTCATGTGTTTCCCAAAGAAGTTGACATCTTCACTGGATATCTCTATCTCATGATAATTATCCTTATTCCTGGACCCACTAGTTTCAATTATTTTTTGAATTACTGGTTGTTTTTTTAGACTTTCTTCTTTCTTGGTGATCTAGTCTTTGTTTCATAGCCCTTATTTGGGTTTAAAAAACCCTTTCTAACCTATTGGCCAATTGTTCCATTTGGCTTTTAAGGGACAATTTGTCTGTACTTATTTACAAAATAGGAAAATACCTCTCCACTCTCGGATTACTTATGCTAAGATATAAAATCACTCAAGTCAAAACACTTAGCACACAATCTAGGCTCTAAGGCACACACAAACACACAAAGGTTAAGTAATTTACCTAGCCCCATTAACCTTGCAAAAGAAGATAAAGGTTAGTGCTACATAAGTTAGTTCTATAATATGGAAGTTTCGTAACTGTAATTACAATAAAATTACGAACTTGCTAAAAATTTAGAAAGAATTTATTTGATTTGTGGAGTCGCCACCAAATTTTATTTTAAGGAAAAATATTTGGAAAAATCCTAACTTGAGGAAGAAATCTTGGTTTGAGAGTCGGTTACGAGTAGGGAAGGTATTAGGCACCCTACTCGTCCGTTCCGAAGAACGATACCCATAAACTGAGTGTGTGATTTTGATATTTTTGAAACTGTTTGATCCCTTTAAATAGAATAGAAAATAAATAAGTTTATAGAAAATAGCCTGACAGGACTTGATCCTGCTCCTACGTATTCCCTGGTGCGATGGGAAATTGAAGGCTATGTAGTTCTAATTAAGAGACTTGAAGGCTATTTGAAAATTTTGATTTGATTTTAGAATGGCCCAATTAGAAGGCAGCTATTAGCATGGCCCAAATGTGGCCCATTTGAAAGGGCTGCCAATGTGGCCCAAGTTGAAGCAAGGCCCAATTGACAGGCAGCAACAACCCAATTGAAAGTAACGCATGGCCCAATCGCAGGCGAAATGACACGGCAACCAGGCCATTTGGCCCAATTGAAAGGGAAGCTGCATGGCCAATTTCCAGTTTGACTTTTGTCCATTTGAAAAGCGCCTAATGATCCGAGGCAGGATTTAAAACAAAGAAAAGCTAGGGGATTGAAGCCGGAACCTAACAGTTGTGTGTAGCAACCTTTGGTCGTTATCTAGTGCCAGTGTAATTAAATAAGGGATTTATGATTGATGGAAGATTTAATAGCCATTTTATCAAAAGGGGTTCCAGTGGGGTTCAAACTCCCATTCTCAAAGCCCCTAAAACGCTCTAACCACAGGACCAAACTTCTTATCTTTGATTAGTTTTACCAGCCATTAATTTAAAGTACACCTAATGCCTAATAAAATATTTAAGAGAAAAATAAGATAAGCAAGGTTCGAACCTCAACCCTTACGCCCCCTGTCGCAACCGTAATTCTGACGAGACGGCGAACTCGCTAAAATTTGAAATAGAATTTATTGTTTAATGTGGATTCGCCACCAAATTTTTATTAAGGAAAAATACTTGGAAAAAACTCTGACTCGAGGAAGAGATTTAGGTTCGGGAGTCGGTTACGAATAGGGAAGGTGTTAGGCACCCTATTCGCCCATTCCGAAGAACAGTACCCTTAAATCGAGTGTGTGATTTTTGAAAATCATTTGATCCCTTTTATTAGAGTGAAAATAAATAACTTGATGGAGGTTAGCCTGACAGGACTTGATCCTGCTCCTACGTATTCCCCGGTGCAATGGGAAACTCAAGGCTTACGTAGTTCTGGTTTACTTTGAAGGTTTGACCTTCAGAGAAACTTGAAAAGGAATATTTGAAAAGGAATGGTGCCTGAAGGCTTGACCTTCGGAGCTTGCTTGAAAAGGGGATGTTTGAAAATGGCTAGAACATTTTGAAAATATTTTAGGGAGAATCCTTAGTCCACATATGCACAGGATCCAAGACAACTACGGCTGCACTGGGATCCATACGAATTCCTAAACCCGGAACAGCAAAAAAAGCTACCAGTTCGTGCTTAGGGTTCGTCGCGTGAGACTTAAAGATTCTAAAGCGGAGTTTTTATTAAAATTTACAAAAGGATCCTTAGTCCACATATGCACAGGGTCCAAGACAACTACGGCTGCACTTGGGACCCTTATGAATTCCTAGGCAGCGAACAGTAGAAAAAGCTACCAGTTCGTGCCTAGGGTCCATTGCGTGAGATCTAGAACCAAAGTATTTTGAAAAAGAGCTTTTCATTATGGAAAGGACCTTTAGTCCACTCATGCACAAGACCCGAGGCGACTACAATAGCACGAGGGTCTATACAGACTGTTAAACGTTGAACAGCAGGTGAACTGCCAGTTCCTCGTTTAAAGCTCGTCGCGTGAGACCAATGATTCCAAAATGTCTGGAAAAGAATTTTTTTTGAAATAAGAAATGAATTTGATTCAAGATTGAAGAAAAAGAATAAAACTTGATTGTAATGGAACTAGACTTTGAATTTTAGAAGTTGAACTTGAAAATAAACTTGATTTGTTTTTTTTTTTAATTTTGAAGGTTTGAACTAAACTTGAATATAATGAACTTGATTTGAAAACTAAAGAAAGGAACTGTTATTGAAGGGGTAATTATACTTGATTTAATTTTAAGGAAGAAGGATTACCCGAAAGAAAGAAGGACTTTATTTTATGGAATTTGGTTTTATTTGAATTTGTTGAGAATTGGAGGAAAGAATTAATTTAAATTTTAATAAAAGGAATTAATTTGAATTTGTGAAGAAAAAGGACTCATTTGAATTTCAGAAGGAAAGGATTTAATTTTAAATTTTGGCAAGTTTGGGGTTGAATTGCAATTATTAGGAAGTATGGGGCTTATTTACAATTATAGTAAGTTTAGGGGCAAATTGGTAATTATGGGATTTTAGGGGGCAGTTTTGGTAATTAGGAGAGTATGGGGGCAATTTTGGTAATATAGGAGATGGAGGGGCAGTTTTGGTAATTATGAAGGAATAGAAAAAACCAAGAACTGGTGCACCTAGGGTTCGAATGCAGGTCGTGAGGCATGCAAGTTTGGAGTGCAAACCACTAAACCAGATGTTCCTTTTGGATTATATATGGTCCGAGTTTGGTCTTAAGGTAGATGATGGGGCACGGGATTTAATGTGGACTAGCAAAATATGTGGAGGTTGGGAATCGAATGTGAACTTGGGAGTTGGTAGATAATGAGTTATCCACTAGGTCAGGTCACTTGTTTGGGTATGCTATCCTCGAAAATCCACTTGACCCAACTAGTAAACCCATTGACGCATGCAAGTTGCCTTTATTATTGTAAGTATGTACGTTCACTTTTATGGGGAATAGGCATGCAGAAATACGTCTCCTCAAGCGTTCCTCTTAAGGAAATGCACCGATGCTACATGTAACCCAGAAGTTGCTCTTCTAATCCTTGAGCGCATCTCCATTACTTGATTACAGTTCTGCAATGCTTGTACTGACCTGGCACAAAGACTGCAGCGATGTATATTATCTCTGGCATGTTAGCCATGGCATATTTATTCCTGACATTCATCCCTGATAAGTCGGGAGGCTCCTTCACAGGTTCACCACGTATTTGGCGTTTGTCCATAAAGGAGCATACACTGCAAAGACGATCCTCGCCATCTGAATATCCGTATCATTACCTTTCTTGCATCCGCCCTTGGGGACTGCCACCTGATCCCTTCATCACGATTCCTACCTTCCTATGCAGATACAACGGCTACTGAGTTCTCAAGGGCTAAAACCATTTGGCCTCAGCATAGTTCCTGCGATCATGAGTCTCTGACGCTTCATATGTTGACGTAGCAGAACAGGGGACATGGTCAATTGAGCGATCAACAGTGTAGGCGGTCCTAGGTGGAGGCTCTTTAACGGACCCAATATAATCACCCTCACCATGACCAATTCAACCTCGATCCCTTTTAGCTTGACCTCAACGTTTGCTGCTCGATCATATGGAAGTTGCATCTCCTTTCCTGGAATGAAGAATACTGCCTAAGTCTTCTCACTGTGCTTTGACTTGAAGACTTGCTATGGCCATGTGCAGGGACTGGACGTGGAGTGCATGCATGCATGTTTTGCGTTTTCCATGTTAAAATATTCTAAATTGGTTTCTGTTTTCTATTATGGGCTCTTTTCTAGTCAATGCCTGGGCTAAATCCGATTTCAAAGTGAAGAATTGCTCAAATAGGATATAGTACAGGTGTGCGGGTAAGCCTAGCCATTGAACATTACTTGGGTTCTTGAATCTTACTTGATTGGTATTCAAAACCAGGACCGTGATTGAAGCAAGATCGATTTCTTCTTCAAATATAGTCAAATGTATCTTCAATGGCAACCCAATGACAATGACATGATTTTCTTTGCACCGTCTTTATTCTCTTCTCTTAGCAATTCGAATTATCTCGGTTGTATGTGAGTTTCATATCGTGCCAACGAGGTCCCTAGCTGCTGGTAATTACATTTCAATATTCGAGAAGCTGTATAGGTTACATATGAAGGTAAGGGCCAAAACTGAATACCTTTCCAATGGGAACCCAAAACCATTTTTGCTCTCTCGATAAGCTGCCTTCCAGTAATCCACAACTCTTGCTGCACCAGAGCGTTCTTAGGCAATGAAAGGGGTTACTATAGCTGTAACCTTACCAACCAACCTCAGCCGAGTCTCTTTGCCCCAGGCACTGTATCTGAAACATGTGTATTCTCGCTACCTCATGCATCTAGCCACGCCCTTCTCCCAGGATCTCCATTCTTATTAGCTCATGCAAATTTCCACAAATAGAGCCACGCGACCTGCCTCTAATTTCTTCATTTGGCACGTCTCCATGCACCAGCTAATGGAGCATTATAGATACTCCTCTCTCCTCCAAATGAAAGGAACCCATCCAAACATGAGTTCATGGTTGCATGCATGCGTGCATGGATATGAGCCTTCTTCTACGGTATCTTGTTTTTGCCCTATTCCTATAATTAACTCATAGCCATGGAGGATTGCACCAGCATTAGAAATTGGCCCACCTAGTCAAGAGATGGCCCATATCACACAATCTCGAGGCGTCGACAATTCTCAACCTCTGTTTATGGCTCATGAGGTAGCTAATAATGCGTGGTTACAGGCGCTAAACTCTATGGCAGAGTCTCAATAATGCGTCACCGTGACTAAGCTTTAATCTTGAAAGTCGAGCGAGAAATCATTATACATCAATTGAGTTTCTTCAGAAAAAAGAGATACCAGAGTTCTCTTAATAAGGTTCATGGTATGATTCATTTCTTGCGCATCTACCCTAATAATCATGGTGTTTCAATGGAAGCTAAGCTTTATGGAGGTAGGATCTTAAATTAAAGCAACTGGAATTCTCAAATTTAATTTGCAAGAACGGCGCGTCTCAAATTTAATTTAGAGGCAAAGATTTACGAGCTTTAACAAATAGAATCGACATCAATCATCATCTATTGGGGTTCGAAACCAATACACATGAGGCTGAAGTTTTAGGTTCTTACCTGGAATCTTGAAGAAGAACCGCCGTAACTTGTCGCCTTGGTAAACAAAACCAGGATCAAGATCCACGCTCTGGTCTCCCCCTCCTCCTTGACCACTCACTCTTCTTTTTGAGAGAGATTCTTTTCCTTCTTCAGCCTCCTCTTCGGCGTTCCCTCCTCCCCCAAAAAAAACCTTTTTCTTTCTTGTTTCCTTGTTTTAATCTTTTCTTTTTTCTTTTTCCAAAATTCGTTATCCAATTTAATTATTCTGTTTTCATCTTTTTTTTTTAGTTTTGTTTTTACTCTCCTTTTTTTATAAAAATATTTTCATCAATTCCTTTTGTTTTTTTTATTTATTCTTCCCCCTTTTCATATTATTTTTGTTCTGTTTTTTTATTAATTCTGCTTTTCATTTTTTTGATATTTTAGTTTTCTGCTTATTCTTATTTTAATTTCATATTCTGTTTTTTTAATTTTTTTAATTTTATTATTTTTATCTTGTTTTTATTATATCTATTTTTCATTTCTTATTTTTATTCTTTTTTTGATTTTGCTATTTCCTTGTATTTACTTTTTCTTTTTTCAATTTTTATCTTTCCCCAAATAAAATTTATTTATTTATTGTTTTCTTTTCCTTTTTTCTTTTTTATTTTTATATCTTGATTTTTTTTATCTTTTTACTTTTTATTTTCAGTTTATTATTATTATTATTTTTGCATTTCAATTTCTCTTTAATTTTCCCATAATTTTGTGTTGTCTTATTTCATTTTTCTTTATTTATTTTTTATTTTTTGTTTAATTTCTATTTTTTTATTTTCTATTTTTTATTGTTTTTGTTAATTCTTGTTAATTCTGTTATTATTTAATATTCTGTTTTAACAATTTTGTTTTAATCTTCTTTTCATTTATCTATATTTTTTTTTATGTTTTAATTTTTCTTTTTTCTAATTTTGAAATCTGTTTCTTTTTATTATTAGTTATTAAAGTTTCCTTCTTTTATCTTTAGTTAATTACTTTTTGAATATATTTTTTGTTTTTCTGGTTTATTATTATTTTTCGTTTTCATATATTTTTTTGTTTTTAATTTCTTTTCTTTTTGTACTTTTCTATTTATCATTATTATTACTTTTGTATCTCAATTTGTGTATTTATTTATTATTTAGATCAGTATTAGTTTCTTGGTTAATTAATTTTAAAATGTGGCCTCGGACATAATTAGGTGTTTACACCCCTAGTACACATTGACCACCGGGTCGAATCAATTAATTTGTTGTTATTGTCCATTAATTAGATTGATGTGAGACAGTTAAAATTTGTTAATTTTTTGCCAACTTGAGAACAATAGGGGAGGGAATTGGTTGTTGTTACTGCTAATGTGGGTCCAGGATTATGACTTATAAATTAATTCCAAAATCTGGAGCTAAATTGGCTGTTATGACGAATTTGTAACTATAACTTAGACCCTGTGCTTCTTAGTGAAAAGCATCAAGTTCTGACTTCTCTTCCTAGATTTTCCTTGATTATAACTTTATGTGATAAGAATGAATCTACAGAATTATGTAGATTATGAGACAGTGGTAGTTTTGCATTGAGACTTGACCACTACTTAGATTGGATAAGGGCTTTGGATTATGGGGGTCCAACATACCAAATGCAACTTTGATTCATCAATAACTATGCTACAAGAGTGGACATGCAGAATTATGTAGAGCCTATGATTACTTCCCATTTATTCATGCAAATTATTTAAATTTATACCGTTAGGTGATGAATTCTGGTGGTTTCTGTTAGCAGTTTCTTGAAGCCTAATGTTCCTAGTTAATGGTTCCTGCATACAAAGCCTATAACTGCACTTGCAGCCATGACAGACCTGAAATGATGAAAGTGTTGGTAACTCAGGCCTTGTTTTGCAAATACTAATTTGAGCTGTAAGGGTCTGTAATATAGGACTAATTACATGGCACAACAACAACCTAGTTTTAAGCAACTTCAGGTCCTATATATGCTTTCCAAGACCTGTCTTACTTCATTTTCTGTAATACTCCAGGCCTGCTCATTTCCATTTGTCTTAAGGACCCTAAAGCTGCATTTGCTGCTATGACTAGCTAAGAACACCCTTATCAAGATGGATCTAAAAGTATGGACCAAGTTTCCACCTGATTCAGAACCTGTATCAGTTCTGCATTAAGCTAGGGGCAGTCTCCAACTTTCTCCTTTAATCTCCTTTGGTTGACTTATTTAATACTTAGCTAAGGTCCCACCAAGTGCGTAACCAATCACTAAGCATATCGTCATGACTAATCTAGGAGTGTAAATCATGCCCTCACTAATTTTGCCAAACCAAATATTGAACTTATATAACTATGGCAACATAAGTGTCTAATTGGTCCAACTCTTATTAACCTTTCTTTAAGACATGCTTTTCTCTCACTCTTCCAACCCTTTCATAGTTCACTCAGTATTTCTATTACATTGATTCAATAATTATTCTGCAATTGCCTAAATTCTAAATCTGGCTTACAATGATCACACTCTTACCTTTCCCTCCTTGGATTTAGTTAAAGCCTCGGTATTAGAAACATTAACATGCGGAATCATGCATATCACCATAGAGTGCTTGCTCTGTTAGTTCTATGGATATCTGAGTATGCCTCTAATGAACAAACAATCGAATGAGTTAAAGTTTCCTATCCTCAGGTTGATATTGATCCTATCAGTTTTATCATTACATGAACTGAGCAACTTATCTATAGCTTGAGTTTGTAATCCTCTTTTACCTGTACACTCAGCAAGTTATGTCTCTTAAAACTATTGTTACTGATCTCTAGTTCTAACAAAGGATTTCCTATAGAACCAGGTAAGTCTTCAGTAAACAACAAGAAAAGAAATTCGTGCAAAAGCAATTGATTCAATGAGTCCACACAGAAACTTATTCCCTGAGCCGTTGATTTCCTAATCTTCCTAAGTAATAGAGCAATTAAATTTCATGCATGATCTCATTCCAATGGCAAGGTTACCTTTAGATTCACATGATTTGAAAGGCAGAAATGAAAGGATGAATGTAATGATCTTCGAGGTGGTTTAAACTTGTTTTGATGCAGCAGATCCCACACTTTAAACAAAGACATGAATGTATGAATTAATATTACTAACTGCTCACAGGATCCGAGTTATGCTTCTCAAATATTTTCTATTTCAATATGTATATCTTGACAGCAATCACCACTTTGGATTAAGGATTGAGGTGTTCACAGATTTACCTGGAAATTATGCAAAAAAGAGCTAAAATTCTCCGAACCTTTTCCTTCGCCCTTGAATTCGTTGAGTTCTTGGAGCACTATGTCCTTCGGCCTCTATGACTTCTTCTTTGAATCTCAATGTTTGCAAACTTTGGAGAGTATGAAGTGATTGTTCTTCTTCAGTTCAAAAATTGAGCAAGTTCTCGATGAGGAAGAAATGGAGCAGTGAATGGAGCCAAGAGGAACCTCTGAAACGTCTTGGAGCCATAGAGAAAACCAAGAGAAGTTGAATCCCGCAGAGAGAAAATTTGTCAAGGAAAGCTCCAACCATCGTGAACCTCCAAGTGGAGTATTGAAGAATTGAAGTCCTCAAGGAAAGCTTAAGGAAGCCTTTTTGAATAAGAGAAGCAGAGAGGTCCCTAGAATCGAAGGAGAGAGTCTTCCTCTATGAACCCACAGGAGCATCCGACCAAAACCCCTTAAAAAAAATGCTGATTTACTTCCTTTTTTTTTCTTATTTTCATTTTCTATTTTTTATTACTAATCCTAACAAACTTAACTAACTTAACTCCTAACTACTTGTAACAACTTTCTAACTGAAAATTTTTCTTTTTCTTCTTTCTGTTTTTTTTTTGCTATTATTATTTTTCTTTTCCAATTTTGTAGTTGTCTTATTATTATTATTTGTATTTCATTTTTATGTTTATTTATTTTTACTTATCATTTATTTTTAGTTTAAATTTTAGCTTGAATCTTAATTTGAGAAATGACATCTCAAACATAATTAAATGTTTACAAGAAGTATCACCTAGCATATAACCTAAGTCTAAAGGACACAAACACACAAAAAGTTATAACTTGACCTTAGGTGAGTATCCTACATCAAGGTTTGAAAGTCCAAGTCCTTATTACAAACAAATTGTAAAGGTAAATTGAATCATACTAAAAAAATAAATCCCACTACAAGTCATTGGAACTTGCTGTCGCAACCGTAATTTCGACGAGACGAAGAACTCGTTAAAATTTTGAAATGGATTTTGATTTGATTAACGTGGAGTCGCCACCAAGTTTTATTTAAGGGAAAAGTTTGGAAAAACCTTAACTAGGAAATGAGACTCGAAGTTCGGGAGTCGGTTACAAGTGGGGAAGGTGTTAGGCACCCCACTCACCCGTTCCAAAGAACGACACCCTTAACTGAGTGTGTAATTTCGAAAACTGTTTGGATCCCTTTAATATGAAAAATAATTTGATGGAGGTTAGCCTGACAGGACTTGATCCTGCTCCTACGTATTCCCCGATGCAATGGGAAATTCAAGGCTTACATAGTTCAAGTTTGTGAAGGATTGACCTTCGAAGAGTGTGTTAAAAGAATATTTGAAGATTTTGCTATTAAGAAAAGGTTTTATTTTTGGGAGGGATCTTTGGTCCACTCATGCACAAGACCCGAGGCGGCTAAGGCAGCATAGGGACCTATACGGACTACTAAATGTTGAACAGCAGGTAAACTGTCAGTTCCCCGTTTAGAGCCCATTGCGTGAGACCTAGAATCCCAAAATATTTAGGAAAAGATGTTTTTTAACCTTGAAGAGGACCTCAAGTCCACTCATGCACAAGGCCCGAGGCGGCTAAGGCAGCACAAGGACCAATACGAACTACTAAATGTTGAACAGCAGGTAAACCACCAGTTTCCCATTTAGAGCCCATTGCGTGAGATTTAAAAATCCCAAAATATCAAAAAAAGATTCTTTAAATTTTTGAAACAGAAATAAAATTACAATTGATGTAGGTCTTTGGATAAAAGAAGGCAAGATTTTTAGGCAATTTGGAATTTTATGTGTCTTATGATTTATTTTGGGATTTTTGTTAATTTTTGGATTTTTGTTGCTTTTCTGTATTTTTTTTAGAATTTTTATTAATTTTTTCTAATTTTATGGAATTTTTATTAATTTCTGGATTTTTTATTAATTTTTGAATTTCTGGAATTTTTATTATTTTTTTGAATTTCTGGAATTATTTTATATTAATTTTGAATTTATTTTTTTATTAATTTTGAATTTCTGTAATTTTTTTAAATTTTTTTGTTTTTCTGGAATTTTTATTTATTTATTTTTTGTTTGAAAGGGGGTAATTTGGGCATTTTTGGAACATCTAGGGGGCAATGTGGTAATTTCTATGGCAGGGACCTGTTAGGCATTTTGGGGATTCCTAAGGGCTGTATGGTAATTTCCATGGCAGGGACCTACTAGGCATTTTGGGGGTTCCTAAGGGCTGTATGGTAATTTCTATGGCAGGGACCTGTTCGGCATTTTAGGGATTTCTAAGGACTGTGTGGTAATTTCTATGGCAAGGACCTGCTAGGCATTTTAGGATTCCTAAAGGGCAGGATCGTCATTAGCTTTTTAAAACTCAAGCTGTCAAAAAGGAGGGGTTGCTCTCAACCGATTTCGAACCCCTCTCTTGTAAGTTTAGTTGAAGTGCTCCACCACTTGAGCTATGTACCTTGTGTTCTGATTTTTGCACAACCATTATGAAGACCCATATCTAAGATGTCTGCTTCTTTTACTTATTACTTGTTAAAGCCCTCCTCGCAGGAATCGATCCCTCGATTTAGAGAAAGCACATACGGCGCCTCACCACTTGAGCTCCCAGGCCCTTTTGGCATACATCCCTTACCCTTGATATTAACTCTGTGGCTGAGGATTGAGATACCCCTGCAGTATGGACGTTGCATGGGTCTGCATGGTTTCCTAACTTATGATGAACTATATGGGGAAGCTTTAGGAAATCTTCTCTGCGGGCAGACCCTCTAGGAATCCCTTCGAGGGGCATAAGATATTAACGAATTGCCTCGTGAACTTCATATACGTAGTGAGCAAGGCCCGGGTCTTTTGTCTCCAATCTCCACTGGCCGAGAGACATGAACACTGAGCAGGGTTTACCCAACTAGTGAACCTCATCATCAACACTCATATAGCAGCCGAGAGGTGTTTCTAGGGAATCTGTTGATTAACACAAATGCCACCTTATATATTCTACTTGGGGGGATAAATCCTAGTCTCAGGGAAGATTCATATCATGCTGTTCTTTAAGGGATGCAACAGAGATTTAGTATCATTCTAGGATAGATTTAAGAGCTTGTGTAGAGCCTTCCCCCTCGTTCAACGTGTCACATGAAGCTCTTCAAAGGAGTTCATAGATTATGAAGGAAATTTAGCTCGAAAGATTCGCTACCCGATTCTAACAATGCCTATATTTGAGAGCAGAGAAGGTCATAGATGGTCATAGGGTAGCTTTACCCAACACTCGAAATGGAGGCATATTGCTCCTTCGTTTTGGTTTTCCTTGCCTCAAAGTGAAAAAGATTGGTAAGCCTTTATTAGGGAGCCTCAGAAAGAAGGATTTTGTTGATGTTTGGTAGAGGAATTCTTGGCAAGCCAAAGGCACAAGACAGGGATTTGACCCAGCGAGTGCATAGCATATGGTTGTTGCTGGGTATGCAGAGCATGGTTTTTGCCTCCAGTTTTAGAGCTTGTGCTACTACCCACGATTTTAGCATTCGGTTGACTCATTTCTAGAGATCTTTGGCACCCCAGAACTAACAAGATGGATAGGAATACTCCCTATGACGTAAGATTAGATTGAAGAACCTATTCGTGTGAGAATGGAGGGTCAAGGTGGAATTGATTCTTGCTGTTTGGGGTTTTCATTTCCTGGAACTCCTGATTGCATTATGGCGAGTTCTTTAGGGAATTCTGATTAATTCTACTTTCATTTCTTTTGCACCTACCATGGTTACCTTATTCATTTGTTTTCGTATACCTTACGGATCAGAGTCGACTTTTTGTTATCATCAGCTTGATTAATGGTTAAATGTCGAAGCGTTCAATGCATAACAGGGGAGGTTCGTTTAGAGTTAATGGCTTAGGCAAAGATGACTCGTTCTTTAGCAATTGCAGCCTTTATGCATATGGTTATTATACCTATCGATTATCATGTATCAAGATTTCAGGTCCCTCATGCATACATCACAGAGCAAATCAGATTATGTTATCTTTAAGAGAGGATTCATGTTGAACGTATACCCTACTGACTTGGAATGGCTCAAGAATAGGAATTAGGAGCTTTGATTTACACGATTGACGATGATCAAGAGATCTTACCTCTCCACGAACGCTTGCAAGATTCAATTGGCGATTCTTCTTCCTTGATCAGCCTTGGTTCCCTATCTCAATTCTTCCTTCTTCTCTTCTGCTTCCCCCTCTTTTTGTGGAGATCTCAATTCTTCGAGCCTATTTTTTTGCTGTGTGGTTTCTCAGAACGCGAGTGCAGAGCTTTTCCTCTTCAATTCCAGTAATCAGGTCAGCCAACCCTTCTGCCTCTCCTTGCCCTGCTTTTATATTTCCAGAAAAACCGCCCCCCTCCCCATTTTTCTTTTCGTTTTTTTCTTAATTTTATTTCACAAATATCTCTTGTATTTTATTTCTTTGTTTTGATTTCAAATTTCTGATTTTTGTTTTTAATTTTGTTATGATTCTTACTTAATTTTTCAGAATTTTAATTTTTAGTTTAATTAATTTACAGATTTTGTCATTATTACTCACTTTCTTTTATTATTTTTTGTTCATTTTACAAATTCCTTTTATTTTTATATTTTTTAATTTTCTATTATTTGTTTTAATTTGTATTAATTTCTATTTTTCTAATCTTTTTATTCCAGATTTTTATTATATATATATATATATTTATTTTATTTTTGTTGTTTTAGTTAATTTTTATTATTATTTTTTTGATTTAGATCTAATTTACAAATTGATTTTATTTTTATCTTTCAAAAAAAATATTTATTGTCCGTTTCTCTGTTTGTCTATTTTCTGTTTTCTGTTTTCTGCTTGTCTGTTTTCTGTTTGTCTGTTTTCTATTTGCTGTTTTTTTTATCTTCAAATTTTAATTTTGTATTAGTTTTGAATTTGAATCTTTTTCTTTAATTATAATTCTAATTCATTTTGAATTTCTTTTATACATTAATCACCTTAAAATTGGTCTTGGACATAATTGGGTGTTTACAGTTTGCCCCTCTTTATTCATTTTCTTATCGGATAATACGAGAAATATTTTCTGTATTATCATGGTAAGAAACGGGTAAAGACGTAAACAGATTATGTCCGAGGCGAGCGCCGTGATAACCTCAGAATCACCATGTCCCTAGGGTTACAGGGCCCATGTGTGAGTCATATAAGGTTTGACTTTGTGTGTTGTGATGCTGAAGTTATAAGAGGCTAAAGTATGGGGGCCTGACAACATAGGCCTGAAAGCAGTATATCTAAACTACATGGCAGCCTGACAACATAGGTCTGAAAGCAGTAAATCTAAGCTACATGGCGGCCTGACAACATAGGCCTGAAAGCAGTGAATCTAAGCTACATGGCGGCTTGACAACATAGGCCTGAAAGCAGTAAATCTAAACTACATGGCGGCCTGACAACATAGGCCTGGAAGCAGTAAATCTAAGCTACATGGCGGCCTGACAACATAGGCCTGAAAGCAGTAAATCTAAGCTACATGGCGGCCTGACAACATAGGCCTGAAAGCAGTAAATCTAAGCTACATGGCGGCCTGACAACATAGGCCTGAAAGCAGTAAATCTAAACTACATGGCGGCCTGATAACATAAGCTTGAAAGTAGTAAATCTAAACTACACGGCGACCTGACAACATAAGCCTGAAAGCAGTAAATCTAAACTTCCTGGCGCCTGACAACATAGGCCAGTGAGCAAAATGTAAAGATGCGATGCTATGGCCTGACAATATAGGCCAGTGAGCAAGAATGTGATGATGCGATGCTATGGCCTGAAAACATAGGCCAGAAATGCAAAGATGTGATGCTATGGCTTGACAATATAAGCCAGTGAGCAAAATGTAAGGATGCGATGCTATGGCCTGACAATATAGGCCAGTCAACAGGAATGTGAAGATGCGATGCTATGGCCTGACAACATAGGCTAGAAATGCAAAGATGTGATGCTATGGCCTGACAATATAGGCCAGTGAGCAAAATGTAAAGATGCGATGTTATGGCCTGACAATATAGGCCAGTGAGCAGGAATGTGAAGATGCGATGCTATGGCCTGACAACATAGGCCAGAAATGCAAAGATGTGATGCTATGGCCTGACAAAATAGGCCAGTGAGCAAAAT
This sequence comes from Canavalia gladiata, assembly GCA_037954105.1. Lineage (NCBI taxonomy): Eukaryota > Viridiplantae > Streptophyta > Magnoliopsida > Fabales > Fabaceae > Canavalia > Canavalia gladiata. The sequence continues at coordinate 44,826,199 of CM075660.1, forward strand.
GTAAGGATGCGATGCTATGGCCTGACAATATAGGCCAGTGAGCAGGAATGTGAAGATGCGATGCTATGGCCTGACATCATAGGCCAGAAATGCAAAGATGTGATGCTACAGCCTAACAATATAGGCCAGTGAGAAAAATGTAAGGATGCGATGCTATGGCCTGACAATATAGGCAAGTGAGTAGGAATGTGAAGATGCGATGCTATGGCCTGACAACATAGGCCAGAAATGCAAAGATGTGATGCTATGGCCTGACAATATAGGCCAGTGAGCAAAATGTAAGGATGCGATGCTATGGCCTGACAATATAGGCCAGTGAGCAGGAATGTGAAGATGCGATGCTATGGCCTGACAATATAGGCCAGTGAGCAGGAATGTGAAGATGCGATGCTATGGCCTGACAACATAGGCCAAAAATGCAAAGATGTGATGCTATGGTCTGACAATATAGACCAGTGAGCTAAATGTAAGGATGCGATGCTAGGGCCTGACAACATAGACCAATGAGCAGAAATATGAAGATGCGATGCTATGGCCTGACAACGTAGGCCAGAAATGCAAAGATGTGATGCTATGGCTTGACAATATAGGCCAGTGAGCAAAATGTAAGGATGCAATGCTATGGCCTGACAATATAGGCCAGTGAGCAGGAATGTGAAGATGTGATGCTATGGCCTGACAACATAGGCCAGAAATGCAAAGATGTGATGTTATGGCCTGACAATATAGGCCAGTGAGCAAAATGTAAAGATGCGATGCTATGGCCTGACAACATAGGCCAATGAGTAGGAATGTGAAGATGCGATGCTATGGCCTGACAACATAGGCCAGAATTGCAAAGATGTGATGCTATGGTCTGACAATATAGGCCAATGAGCAAAATGTAAAGCCACCTAATAGTAAGCTTGGGCGGAGGGAAAAAACCTCATGGTTTTGTTTGCGGACTCTGACTCCCTGGCTTTCTTCTAGCACCGATCATATCCTTCAAAGTGAGCTAGACTCTATAAATTGTTTGTTTCTTTGATTACTTTGAGAGGCATATCTGTTGCATGCGCTGCTTTAGCAAGATTTTTGGGTCAAAAGAACTTGTCATTAAGAAGATTTCGACATAACTTTTACTTTAGCACAGTGTTAGTAATCAGCAATTGTCATTAAAAATGAGTAATTACCTTCTGCATATACGTTTTGACAGAAGAAAATACAGTTGCATATGATGGGGGATTAACAAGATATTCAAAAGGACATAGGGTGTTTTTACGACGGGGCGTCTGGTAAAATAGTTTTGGTTGGTGGTGATGTCTTCGAGACGATTAGTGCTAGTATTGTATTTTGGCGATCTCTTCGTGCATTGCCATCCCAACTTCTGAAAAGCCAAAATTTTTCCCCAGTTTATTCAGCTTGCTTCAGACTGGTCTTGAACCTTTCACTAGAACCATGTATATTTGTCTGTATTTGCCCGAGCATGAAACACAGATTACGATGGATTTGCCCCGGTATATATGGAGATTGTCTGTTATCTCTTTTCATCCTCCTTAATCAGAGGGAACAGATCTTGTTTTGTCGATGCCGCCTTTTGTCTAAACCGCCCTTTCGGGTTTTCGGTTTAGGATGTTTCTCGTTTGAATTGCCCTAACTTTTTCCTGGGTCTTTGATAATGGTTGACCTAGCAGGCCTTTCTTTCTTGTATTGCCCTAACTTTTGCCTAGGTCTTTTTGATGGTTGACCTAGCGAGCTTTTCTTCCTTGCATTGCCCTAACTTTTGCCCAGGTCTTTTTGATGGTTGACCTAGCGGGCTTTTCTTCCTTGCATTGCCCTAACTTTTGCCTAGGTCTTTTTGATGGTTGACCTAGCGGGCTTTTTTCCTTGCATTGCCCTAACTTTTACCTAGGTCTTTTTGATGGTTGACCTATTGGGCTTTTCTTCCTTGCATTGCCCTAACTTTTTCCTAGGTCTTTTTGATGGTTGACCTAGCGGGCTTTTTGCTCTAAGCGTAATACTTCTTGACGGCATCTGAATTGACAGGGTTAGGCAAATCTTTCCCATCCATGTAGGCCAAGATCAAGACGCCTCCGGAAAAAGCCTTCTTAACTACATAAGGTCCATGGTAATTCGGAGACCACTTCCCTTGCAGCGCCTTTTGCATAGGCAATAGCTTTTTTATCACCAAATCTCCTTCTTGAAGTTCCCGAGGATGGATCTTCTTATCGAATGCTCCCTTCATTCGTCTTTGGTATAATTGGCCATGGCATATTGCCGCCAACCTCTTCTTTTCAATTAAGTTCAGCTGATCCATCCGAGCCTGGACCCATTCGGCCTCTTCCAATTTAGCATCCATCAGGACTCTCAATGAGGGAATCTCGACCTCAATTGGGAGTACGACCTCCATTCCATATACTAGTGAGAATGGCGTTGCCCCAGTAGATGTACGGACAGAGGTCTGGTATACATGTAATGCATATGGGAGCATTTCATGCCATTCTCTGTATGAGAGAACCATCTTCTGAATTATTTTCTTAATATTCTTGTTGGCCGCTTCGACCGCTCCATTCATCTTCGGTCGGTATGGGGATGAGTTGTGATGTTGAATTATTGTTAAGGTTCGAGCCATTGTCTGTGATAAGTTTACTGGGTAATCCATATCGGCAGATCAGCTCTCTCTTTATGAATCTGACTACCACATTGCGAATCACACTAGCATATGAAGCGGTGTCCATTGGATGCCTTGGGCTCTATTGGGCCAATGACATTTATTCCCCACATGGCGAACGACCATGGCGAGGACAGCACGTTCAATGACGTTGACGGCACATGGATATTGTCTGCGTATACCTGACACTTATGGCAGGTTTTGACGTGTTTGCAACAGTCAGCTTCCATGGTCGACCAATAATATCCAGCCCTGAGGATCTTTCTTGCCATGGCATGTTCGTTGGCGTGAGTACCAAAGGACCCTTCATGAACTTCTTTTAGAATTTTGTCGGCTTCCGCTGCGTCTACGCATCTGAGCAGAACCATGTCGTGATTCCTCTTATATAGGATTTCTCCATTGAGGAGAAAACCTGCGGCCAATCTTCGTAAGGTCCTCTTGTCGTTTTCAGACGCATCGGCAGGATATTCTTTGTTCCTTAAGAACTGTCGGATGTCATGATACCATGGTTTTCCATCCGGTTCCACCTCTATTGTTTGACAAAATGCCGGTCTGGAGCGATGTTGGATGTGGATGAGAGGCATATCCTCTTCTTCTCCGATTTCAAACATAGAGGACAAGGTGGCTAGGGCGTCAGCTAGCTAATTATCTTCTCGCAGTATATGCGTGAAGGTGATCTTCTCAAAGTATTCTAGCAGTTCTTGAAGACGGGCCTGGTACGGCACTAGCTTTGCGTCTTTGGTCTCCCATTCTCCCCTGACCTGGTGGATGACCAAGGCTGAGTCACCAAATACCTCTAGGTATTTCACTTTAGCTTTGATTGCAGCTTGAATCCCTAAGATACAAGCTTCATACTCCGCCATATTATTCGTGCAGTCGAAGGCTAGTCGGGCGGTGATAGGTATATACTATCTTTCTGGAGAAATCAGTATAACTCCTATACCATGGCCCATCATGTTGGACGCACCGTCGAACAACATCGTCCATTTCTCTTCTTTTATCTTTTCTTCTTCACCAAAGATTGCCATTAGACCCTCATCAGGGAATTCCGGCTGCATGGCCTGGTAGTCTTCTAGCGGTTGTTGGGCTAAATATTCTGCCAGTGCACTGCCTTTGACAGATTTCTGTGTCATATACAGGATATCATATTCTGAAAGCACCATTTGCCACTTGGCAATCCGTCCTGATAATGCAGGCTTCTCAAATATGTACTTTGATCGGATCCATCCTGGATATCAACCATGTGGTGTGACTTAGCATATACTGTCTTAGGCGGTGTGCCGCCCATGCCAGAGCGCAGCAAGTTCGTTCTGAGAGAGAATATCTAGCTTCTCCACTTGTGAACTTCTTGCTCAGGTAGTATATTGCCTGCTCCTTTCTTCCGGATTTGTCATGTTGACCGAGCACACAACCCATCGACTGGTCTGTTACTGTTAGATATAAGATCAAGGGTCTCCCAGCAACTAGCGGTACCAATACCGGTGGGTTTTGTAAATATGATCTGATCTTTTCAAAAGCTTCTTGGCAATCCTCATCCCAACTCATGGGTTGATTTTTGCACAATAGCTTAAAGATCGGCTCGCATGTAGCCGTCAACTGGAAAATGAACCGAGAGATATAGTTGAGTCTTCCTAGGAACCCTCAGATTTCTTTTTCAGTTCTTGGAGCTGGCATATCTATAATTGCACGGGCTTTGTCAGGGTCGACCTCGATGCCTTTCTCACTGACAATGAAACCCAGCAGTTTTCCTAACCTGACCCCAAAGGTGCATTTAGCCGGGTTCAACCGCAGCTTGAATTTCCTGAGCCTTCCAAACAACTTTTTCAAATCTGTGAGATGGTCCTCTTCTGTCCGTGATTTGGCAATCATATCATCCACGTAGACTTCTATCTCCTTGTGAATCATGTCATGGAACAGTGTTACCATGGCCCTTTGGTAGGTTGCCCCGGCATTTTTCAATCCAAAGGGCATGACTTTGTAACAAAAGGTTCCCCAGGCCGTAATAAAGGTGGTCTTTTCTCTGTCATCTTCGGCCATCTTGATCTGATTGTAGCCTGAGAACCTGTCCATGAATGAAAAATAGGAGAATTGTGCAGTGTTATTGACCAGCACATCAATGTGAGGCAACGAAAAGTCATCTTTTGGGCTGGCTCGATTGAGATCCCTGTAGTCTACGCACATCCGGACCTTGCCATCTTTCTTAAGGACCGGTACTATGTTAGCGACCCACTCGGGGGTAATTTGCAACAGCCAAGAAGCCGGCGTCAAACTGCTTCCTTACTTCTTCCCGGATTTTTAGTGACATTTTCGGTTTCATCCTTCTCAACTTCTGTTTGACTAGTGCTCATCCGGCTTTCATAGGCAACTTGTGCTCCACTATAGAAGTATCTAAGCCTGGCATGTCTAGGTAGGACCATGCGAAGATATCATTATAGTTTTGTAGGAGTGAGATCAACCGCTAACGATTGTCTCTAGCGATAAGTGTGCCTATCTTGACTTCTCTTTTATTTTCTTCGGTCCCCAAATTGATTAGATCCACCAGCTCCTGATGAGGTTCAATTGCTTTAGATTCGCGTTCCACCAATCTCAACATCTCATCGGTGGGTTCGCATTCGAATTCTGCCTCTTCGTCGGCCAGGTCGTCAATACAGTCGAAATCGCCTAATACAATACTAGCATTATCGTCGCGAGGCGGTTTCAGATCGGATCTGCGTGTTGGTTATGAGAAGAAGAAATAAGATATATGTATTTGACATGGGGAAATATTGAGGATTAGGAGAGAGGATATTTTTTGAATAATGCAACCGTATTTATTACTTGTCAAACATATGTACAAAATGTTTATGTATAAAATTTTGTCATGACAATTACAGAATTACATTTGAACTGAACCAAAGGTCAGAGGTAGATCGAAAATTTCCCAATTGGTCAGTTCTCGTCCAGGGGGACAGGGCGTCACCAGATCTTCAAGAGTCAACGTCCCTTTCTCGTCTATGACTGCAACCATGCTTGAGTCTTCGAAGTCGACACTTCGGAAACTTTGTGATATGTGGCACAGAGGGACCTTGTTATAACGGGGTCTTACTGCCTTATCCTCCTCAGTGGGTTGATATCCCAACCCATATCGCCGTCTATTCTTTTCCATTAGTAATGGCCGAGATAAGCCGCCCTTATTTTGCCCCAGTTTGTCGCCTGGCTTGAACCCATTCTTTAGCATCACTCGGGCCATCATCATTAAAGCCTTAGGGGGCTGCCTATGGTCAACCACCTCTCCTTCCTTTATAGTGGTGACATTGGCGATTTCCAAGGCTTAGAATTGAGTCTCCAGAGCCTCTTCTGCTACCTCAATATAGGGGGGATTGGTGGGTTTGTTGAACAAGTAATCCTCTTCCGCCGAGACAATGACTAGCCTATCGTCCAAAATGAATTTCAGCTTCTGATGCAGGGTGGATGGTACTGCCTTAGCAGCGTGGATCCAGGGTCTACCTAACAGGAAGATGTAAGCCGACTGGATATCCATAATCTAGAAGGTTATGTTGAAGACAACTGGGCCGATTTGGACCGGCAGTTCTACTTCACCCATTACCTCCCTCCTCGATCCATCGAAAGCCCTAACCACCATGGAGCTTGACTTGAGAGGGACATGTGGCAGTTTTGACAATGTAAGCTGAGGCATTACATTTAATGAGGAGCCATTATCTATCAGCACTCTGGCCAAGATATGGTCCATACACTTCATTGAGATATGTAATGCCCTGTTGTGTCCGACCCCTTCATCAGGAATCTCGCGATCGGCGAAGGTTATGAAGTTGTTGGCGGTCAAGTTATTGGCGATTCCCTCGAATTTGTCCACTGAGATGTTGTGGACTACATGGGCCTCATTCAGAATTTTTAGTAACACCTTCCGATGGGGCTCCGAGTTCATCATTAAGGCAAGTAGTGAGATTTTGGCGGGTATACGGTTCAGCTGCTCTATTACTGTATACTTGCTTTGCCTTATCAGTTTTAGGAACTCACAGGCCTCTTCATCTGAGACGGCCTTCTTTAGCTCCTTCTCCACCTCTTTGACGGCAGTTTCAGGCTCCGTTCCAGCCTGACTCTCCTTTTCTTGAATGGTCGGTTGCCTTCTCGCATCTTCGGTAGGAGCGTAGATGCGACCACTCCTGGTCACTCCTCCTATCCCGGCTATGTTGGTTATGTCAGGTGAAGAGCTCTCCAACATATCCTTTTCAATTTTTCCTCCCAGAATCTCTATATCATACCTCCAAGGCACCTCCTTGTTACTGTGGTACTGGAAGGGTCCCGAAACTTTTATTGTAACAGGTCTTATCCCGTTGGGCGTCGGCGAGACCGACGGCTCAGTATAACGGATAACCAGGGGTTTAGGATGCCCTGGGAAGGATTCATTGACCATGTCCACTCCTCCCTCAATTTCAATACAATTTACTAAGGGTCCTGCTCCCCCATGGTTTGGCAGTGGGTTGCTCCCCACACTAGGAGCATCTTTTTCAAAGTTGAGCCATTTAGCATTAATCAACTTCTGGACCCTATGTTTCAGGGCCAGAAATTTTTCAGTAGAATGTCCCACTGTTCCGGCATGATAATCGCACTTGGCCTCCGAATTATACCATTTTGGATATGGGGTTTCAGCGGCTTCATAGGAACCAGCGCAACCAAAGAGTTTTGAATTAAACGGGGAAGCAGCTCTGAGTAACTCATCGGAATCGAATCAAATTGCACTACTCTCCTTGGGTTATTGTTGGTTTTTGGTTGAGGTAGGTTAGTGTTTTGGTTCCATGGCATAGAAGGTTGTTGTTGAGGGAAGGTTTGAGGTGATGGAATCGTGACGGTGGTGTTTGGATGGAACTGGGTAGGTGGATTGTAGGATGGTTGGTAAGCAGGTTGGGCGGAGGCTACCATATGCTGGTGCGTGGAGAATTGTGATTGATAGGGTGTTTGGTGGTTAGGTGGGGTCGCGGTTGGTTGATACATGGGTTGTGCGGGAGTTGGTCGGTTAGGATCTGAGGAGACATAATGGGTCTCGGCCTCCTTTTTCTTCCACGTATTATTTGTCGGCTTTTTCATGCTCACGTTGCGGACGACATTATGTATGATTCTTCCTCGGCGCAGACCACTTTCTACGCGCTCTCCTACCAGTACCATATCTACGAAGTTAGCAGAGACACTACCTACCATCTTATCATAGTAGGGCGCGGGGAGCGTCTCCATGAATGTGCTAATCATCTCTCGCTCCAACAGGGGTGGCTGGACTTGAGCGGCTAACTCTCTCCACCGCTGAGCATATTCTTTTAAGGACTCATTTTCTTTCTTGATCATGTTTTGCAGTTGAGTCCTATCGGGTGCCATCTCGATGTTGTACTTGTATTGCCTTAGGAAGGCATCAGCTAAGTCCTTCCACGAGCGGATATAGGACCTCTCAAGCTGGGTATACCAGCTGGCCGTTGCTCCTGTCAAACTGTCTTGGAAACAGTGAATAAGCAGCTTGTTGTTGTGTGAGTGAGAAGCCATTTTTCTGCAATACATCGTTAGGTGGCTTCTTGGACAGCCAACCCCTCGGTATTTTTCGAATTCTGGAGTCTTGAATTTTGGCGGTATGATGACATCTAGTACGAGGCAAAGCTTAGAAGCCTCGACTATTCCATGTCCGCCTCCCTCGATAGCCCTGACCCTCTCTTCTAGATGCAGCCATCTCCCTCCAATAAGGGCTTCTTGGTCAACTGTTCTTGGCCATGGCTCGTTTAAGGGCTGGCTGGCGTGATGGGATAAAGCATAAGGTCCCTCGGGTCTTGTAGCATGACCGTAGGGATGTGGTTGGTGAGGATTTACTGGATGAACAGCAACTGGGACAGAATATGTAGGGTCTTCTGTGACAGTCGTGTTCATGTGAGTATAGTCGGGGTGGACATTATATGGGTATGTAGTCGATGGATTACCATGAGGAGGGAAAGATGGGTTTGTATGTATAGGGAAAACAGAGGAAGTGTTTGTGTTGTAAGGGTAGGGATGCATGATCGTGTAGGCTGGGTGTGAGTGTGGTGGATAACTAGTTGCTTTAGCGGGAGACATGTAAGTTGGTGGATTGATATGAGGGTTGTGAATGTTAAGGTTTGGGTGTGGAGGTCCAGCAGGAATGTTTGGATAAGGCTGGTGGGAAGTAAGGTTTATGTGGAGTGGTAGTGCATTATGGCTTTCGCCAGCCAAGATCCCTTGAGACCCATGAGGAGGTTCATAACCAGGTGGTAAGCCATACGACCAATCTTGTTCGGTGACAGTCTGAAGGGGCATAGATGTAGTGGTTGCCCCAGGTGCCTCAATGCCTGCGGGTCCCTCTGTGCTCTTTTCAAGTAGCTTCATGAGCTTAGCCATTTGGTCTTTTAATTCTGCGACCTCACTGCGGAGCTCCTCATTCTGTGTTTCCAGCTCACTCATGATTTTGGTTCTCGATCTGGTGCTATATGAATGTCGGGGGAGTCGTAAGTCCGCTATTTTGTTACCTGCTTAAAAAGTTAAATTCACTAATTAATTAATAATAATAAAAAGAATTTGACTACGCGGTGGATGCGGAGGGACCAGAATTCGACTGAGTGTTGATCGTGTGCATCTTTCGTGCTTTGAGCGTGAAACGGAAATTAATATGGAATTACAGAGAAGAGCCTGTTTTATTCAACAATAGATGATGCCTATTTTACAATTCTTTCATCTTGCTTGGCCAGTACAATATATTTTTTCATCCTTAAGACTAGGTCTTTACAAGTTTCAATGAAAATTTCTACTTCAGGCGGGGTGTGGAGTGGATGCAGAGAAGCTTCCGCCTTCTTGAGTGATTGCGGTAACTCTTCTATGGCCATATTCGCTAGGCAGGCCAATCTTTGAAAGCATCTGATACAGTGTTCAGTCGTATCTTTATACCACCCGTTTTCCTTTTGTATGTTTTTTATGCCTTTTTGCTACATTCTTATAATCTCAAGGACCTTCCATTTTTCCTCATTCACCTCATCCTGCCAGGCTATGAGTAGGCCTTCGATTTGTTGTTTCATGTTCTCTATTTTTTGCAGCAATTTATCCCTCTCCTTTGTCACACTATCCGCCTCTGCTTGGGCCCTCCTTTTTGCAGCTAGGATCTGATTTTTCTCTTCTCGGCTATTGCGGACCTTGGCCCTTATTTGCTCCAAGGCACCCCTCAACTGGCTGTTCTCTTGGAGCTCTTTGTTGGCCGCCTGCAAATTCATGTGCACCCGAGAAGCGCGCTCTCGTTCCCCTTTCTGTTGATCTCGGATAGATGCTAAGAGAGCTTTATTCACTTCATCTTCTCTTCGCCACGCGGCGTTCTCTTGTCGTTCTTTCAGCAGTTCTTCCTCTAGCTGAGCGTTTCTTTTGGTCATAGCCTCTAGCTTCTCTTTCAGGCTTTTGACGATTTCATCCTTAAACACTGTGGATGCCGCTTGACTCTCGGACGGAGGAGCAGGTGGTTTGAATGGCAGTTTGATGTGCTGTACCCTGTCTCTAACCCACTGCTTGTATTCTTCCTTAGCAACGCAGCTTCGTACTCCCAACTCTTTCCCTTTACGGGTGACCCCCTCCCATGCCTCTCGGACCTTACGGAGGCTCTCAGCAAAGTCTCCATACTTCAAGTAGAAAGGAGTCAGCAACTCGTCAGATGGTGGTGCTTTAATAGGGTAAGCCAGCTGTCTTTGCCCCAGTATCTGGTTATAACTGATACAACCTCTAGCTCCCATGAGGGGTACATTCGGGAACCCCTTGCAGTGGTAGATGACCTCTGTTTTCTGTTGCCACGAAGGTTGCCATCTAACCTGGTGTTCGGTAAAGCTGGCGAAATGGGAAGACCATTCGAGGTTGCTCATCTGTTTCAGCTGGTAGTTCAAGAAGTCTGCTATGGGATGTTGTGTCTGTGTCCCTTTTGAAAATATGGGCGGTGATCCATAGGAATAACACAGGTAGGCAACAGATCAATCTTGTTCTCTTCTTCTCATGACAGAAGTTTAGCGTGCAATAAACATATGCCAACAGGGCCGTCACGGGGTTTTTTGCTCTATCTCTTTTGGCTAAGAAGATATCGACTGCGTTCAGATCGACGAAGTCGTCCATATAAGGGAAAAGTACTAGCCCATAGATGGTAAGGGCTAACACATCCATGTATATCGCCCACTGGTTGTTGTCGGCCAAGTGTTGCATATACTTTTCCAGAAATTCTCTAGTGAACCCCTTGACTTGGCCCTTTGTCTGATAACTTGCCAAACGTTCCCCAATCTGCAATCCCAAAGCCTGTGCGGCAACCCGGAAAGAGGAATGATGCTCTAGGTATTGATACGGCCTAGTTCCCTCTAATGGCAGATCCAAAATCTGCTCGAACTCCTCTAGAGTGGGGGCCAGCTGGAAGTCCGAGAATGTGAAACATCGGAGAGGCGGATCATAATATTGCACCATGGCAGTGAGGACCTCTTCTTGCACTTTGACTTTTAAAAGCCTCAGTATGTTGCCATACCTTTTGGTGAAGGCCATTTGTTGGATACTTGATAACTTGTTGGCAAACACCTCTAAACTGGCCAAGTCTGCCACTTTAACGCCGATGCGTCTCTTCTTCTTCAACTGTTCAGATTCCACATTAATTTCCATTTCACCCTCTTTTACGATAGTCACTGAGAATCTGGTCCCTCGAAAGAAAAAGATACAAACAAATATGTTAGACTCTAAATGAATGATATTAATGCATGGTATATGCTTGAAGACAATAAATATGGTTACTCTTACTATCCTCCCTCCCTCTTTCTTCTTTGGTTATTTTTCTTTTTCTTCTCTCACCTTTCTTTTGTCTACTCTTTCTCTTCCTTTTTTCCTCATTTTGATTTTCTTTTTTTTTCGAAAAGATTTTTCTCTCACCTTTCTTTTGTCTGCTCTTTCTCTCTCTTTTTCCCTCATTTTGATTTTCTTTTTTTTTTTCGAAAAGATTTTTCTCTCACCTTTCTTTTTGGTCCACTCTTTCTTTCCTTTCCTTTTCTCCCTTCTTTCTCTCTCTTTTTTTTTGTCCACTTTTCTTTCTTTTAAATTCTACAATCGCAGGTAAATAAAGTCTTACAGAACTGATGTCGTGTAAATAGGGCGTGCCCTCCTTGTGTCCTAGAGAGGTGACCTGTCCTATGGATCTAGGGCTTTTAATGCATGAGCCTTTCCAAGGTAGGTTGTAATCCTAGGGTATAAAGGTCACTAGAGCCAAGTTCCAGTCCATAATGCTTGCCACAACAGTAGAAGTAGCCACTAGTTGTGGGGCATTATGAATAGGACGCACTCTAACTGGGAGTTTCATGATAGCCATACAGGACGTAAGCCCCAGCATGACACCATTAGATCCCTCTAACCTTAGGCAGCACTCAGACCCGGGTATAGGGCCCCACTCATAATAAAATGTATGCGATGCATGGAGGGCACTTTATTTTGGGATACCTGCAATTGGGGAACTTGTACAGATATATAGCAATTTATTGTTTATCTATCCTAGGGTGTAGAAAGAGAAAACAATAAAGCAAGAATAAATCAGCAAATAAATAACATGCAATGATTAAATCATGTACATAAATAGGAAAGGGATCAAATATAAAATACACTCAAATAAACGGGTTTGACTCTCTAAGTGTCCCCAGTGAAGTCACCATCTGTCGCAACCGTAATTCCGACGAGACGACGAACTCGCTAAAATTTTGAAATGGATTTTGATTTGATTAATGTGGAGTCGCCACCAAGTTTTATTTAAGGGAAAAGTTTGGAAAAACCTTAACTAAGAAATGAGACTCAAAGTTCGGGAGTCGGTTACAAGTGGGGAAGGTGTTAGGCAGCCCACTCGCCCGTTCCAAAGAACGGCACCCTTAACTGAGTGTGTGATTTCGAAAACTGTTTGGATCCCTTTAGTATGAAAAATAATTTGATGGAGGTTAGCCTGACAGGACTTGATCCTGCTCCTACGTATTCCCCGGTGCAATGGGAAATTCAAGGCTTACGTAGTTCTAGTTTGTGAAGGCTTGACCTTCGAAGAGTGTGTTAAAAGAATATTTGAAGATTTTGCTATTAAGAAAAGGTTTTATTTTTGGGAGGGATCTTTGGTCCACTAATGCACAAGACCCAAGCCGGCTAAGGCAGCACAGGGACCTATACGGACTACTAAATGTTGAACAACAGGTAAACTGCCAGTTCCTCGTTTAGAGCCCATTGCGTGAGACCTAGAATCCCAAAATATTTAGGAAAAGATGTTTTTTAACCTTGAAGAGGACCTCAAGTCCACTCATGCAAAAGGCCCGAGGCGGCTAAGGCAGTACAAGGACCTATACGAACTACTAAATGTTGAACAGCAGGTAAACCGCTAATTCCCCATTTAGAGCCCATTGCGTGAGACCTAGAATCCCAAAATATTTAGGAAAAGATGTTTTTTAACCTTGAAGAGGACCTCAAGTCCACTCATGCACAAGGCCCGAGGCGGCTAAGGCAGCACAAGGACCAATACGAACTACTAAATGTTGAACAGCAGGTAAACTGCCAGTTCCCCATTTAGAGCCCATTGCATGAGACTTAAAAATCCCAAAATATCAAAAAAAAGATTCTTTAAATTTTTGAAATAGAAATAAAATTACAATTGATGTAGGTCTTTGGATAAAAGAAGGCCAGATTTTTTAGGCAATTTGGAATTTTAAGTGTCTTATGATTTATTTTGGGATTTCTGTTAATTTTTGGATTTTTGTTTCTTTTTTGTATTTTTTTTAGAATTTTTATTAATTTTTTCTAATTTTCTGGAATTTTTATTAATTTCTGGATTTTTTTATTAATTTTTGAATTTCTGGAATTTTTATTATTTTTTTTGAATTTCTGGAAATTTTTTTTATTAATTTTGAATGTTGTTTTTTTATTACTTTTGAATTTCTGGAATTTTTTTAATTTTTTTTGTTTTTCTGGAATTTTTTTTTTGGAAAGGGGGTAATTTGGGCATTTTTGGAACATCTAGGGGGCAATGTGGTAATTTCTATGGCAGGGCCCTGTTAGGCATTTTGGGGATTCCTAAGGGCTGTATGGTAATTTCCGTGGCAGGGACCTGTTAGGCATTTTGGGGGTTCCTAAGGGCTGTATGGTAATTTCTATGGCAGGGACCTGTTAGGCATTTTAGGGATTTCTAAGGATTGTGTGGTAATTTCTATGGCAGGGACCTGCTAGGCATTTTAGGGATTCCTAAAGTGCAGGATCGTCATTAGCTTTTTAAAACTCAAGGTGTCAAAAAGGATGGGTTGCTCTCAACCGGTTTCGAACCCCTCTCCTGTAGGTTTAGTTGAAGTGCTCCACCACTTGAGCTATATACCTTGTGTTCTGATTTTTGCACAACCATTATGAAGACCCATATCTAAGATGTCTGCTTCTTTTACTTATTACTTGTTAAAGCCCTCCTCGCAGGAATCGATCCCTCGATTTAGAGAAAGCACATATGGCGCCTCACCACTTGAGCTCCCAGGCCCTTTTGGCATACATCCCTTACCCTTGATATTAACTCTGTGGCTGGGGATTGAGCTACCCCTGCAGTATGGACGTTGCATGGGTCTGCATGGTTTCCTAACTTATGATGAACTATATGGGGAAGCTTTAGGAAATCTTCTCTGCGGGCAGACCCTCTGGGAATCCCTTCGAGGGGCATAAGATATTAACGAATTGCCTCGTGAACTTCATATACGTAGTGAGCAGGGCCTGGGTCTTTTGTCTCCAATCTCCACTGGCCGAGAGACATGAACACTGAGCAGGGTTTACCCAACTAGTGAACCTCATCATCAACACTCATATAGCAGCCGAGAGGTGTTTCTAGGGAATCTGTTGATTAACACAAATGGCACCTTATATATTCTACTTGGGGGGATAAATCCTAGTCTCAGGGAAGATTCATATCATGCTATTCTTTAAGGGATGCAACAGAGATTTAGTATCATCCTAGGATAGATTTAAGAGCTTGTGTAGAGCCTTCCCCTCGTTCAACGTGTCACATGACGCTCTTCAAAGGAGTTCATAGATTATGAAGGAAATTTAGCTCGAAAGATTCGCTACCCGATTCTAAGAATGCCCATATTTGAGAGCAGAGAAGGTCATAGATGGTCATAGGGTAGCTTTACCCAACACTTGAAATGGAGGCATATTGCTTCTTCGCTTTGGTTTTCCTTGCCTCAAAGTGAAAAAGATTGGTAAGCCTTTATTAGGGAGCCTCAGAAAGAAGGATTTTGTTGATGTTTGGCAGAGGAATTCTTGGCAAGCCAAAGGCACAAGACAGGGATTTGACCCAGCGAGTGCATAGCATATGGTTGTTGCTGGGTATGCAAAGCATGGTTGTTGCCTCCAGTTTTGGAGCTTGTGCTACTACCCACGATTTT
Source organism: Canavalia gladiata (assembly GCA_037954105.1). Taxonomy (NCBI): domain Eukaryota; kingdom Viridiplantae; phylum Streptophyta; class Magnoliopsida; order Fabales; family Fabaceae; genus Canavalia; species Canavalia gladiata. The sequence goes on from CM075660.1 coordinate 44,841,271, forward strand.
AGCATTCGGTTGACTCATTTCTAGAGATCTTTGGCACCCCAGAACTAACAAGATGGATAGGAATACTCCCTATGACGTAAGATTAGATTGAAGAACCTATTCGTGTGAGAATGGAGGGTAAAGGTGGAATTGATTCTTGCTGTTTGGGGTTTTCATTCCCTGGAACTCCTAATTGCATTATGGCGAGTTCTTTAGGGAATTCTGATTAATTCTACTTTCATTTCTTTTGCACCTACCATGGTTACCTTATTCATTTGTTTTCGGTATACCTTACGGATCAGAGTCGACTTTTTGTTTTCATCAGCTTGATTAATGGTTAAATGTAGAAGCGTTCAATGCATAACAGGGGAGGTTCGTTTAGAGTTAATGGCTTGGGCCAAGATGACTCGTTCTTTAGCAATTGCAGCCTTTATGCATACGGTTATTATACCTATCAATTATCATGTATCAAGATTTCAGGTCCCTTATGCATACATCACAGAGCAAATCAGATTATGCTATCTTTAATAGAGGATTCATGTTGAACGTATACCCTACTGATTTGGAATGGCTCAAGAATAGGAATTAGGAGCTTTGATTTACACGATTGACGATGATCAAGAGAGCTTACCTCTCCATGAACGCTTGTAAGATTCAATTGGCGATTCTTCTTCCTTGATCAGCCTTGGTTCCCTCTCTCAATTCTTCCTTCTTCTCTTCTGCTTCCCCCTCTTTTTGTGGAGATCTCAATTCTTCGAGCCTATTTTTTTGCTGTGTGGTTTCTCAGAACGCGAGTGCAGAGCTTTTCCTCTTCAATTCCAGTAATCAGATCAGCCAACCCTTCTGCCTCTCCTTTCCCTGCTTTTATATTTCCAGAAAAACTGCCCCCCTCCCCATTTTTCTTTTCGTTTTTTTCTTAATTTTATTTCACAAATATCTCTTGTATTTTATTTCTTTGTTTTGATTTCAAATTTCTGATTTTTGTTTTTAATTTTGTTATGATTCTTACTTAATTTTTCATAATTTTAATTTTTAGTTTAATTAATTTACAGATTTTGTCATTATTACTCACTTTCTTTTATTATTTTTATTTTTATCATTTTTTGTTCATTTTACAAATTCCTTTTATTTTCAGATTTTTTAATTTTCTATTATTTGTTTTAATTTGTATTAATTTCTATTTTTCTAATCTTTTTATTCCAGATTTTTATTATATATATATATTTCTTTTATTTTTGTTGTTTTAGTTAATTTTTATTATTACTTTTTTGATTTATGTCTAATTTACAAATTGATTTTATTTTTATCTTTCAAAAAAAAAATTTATTGTCCGTTTCTCTGTTTGTCTGTTTGTCTGTTTTCTGTTTTCTGCTTGTCTGTTTTCTGTTTGTCTGTTTTCTATTTGCTGTTTTTTTTTATCTTCAGATTTTAATTTTAAATTAGTTTTGAATTTGAATCTTTTTCTTTAATTATAATTCTAATTCATTTTGAATTTCTTTTATACATTAATCACCTTAAAATGTGTCTCAGACATAATTGGGTGTTTACACTTACAATTCAAATCAAACCTACTTACATATATTCAACCTAAAATTTACAAGTTCAAAACTGAATGCTTAATGTTACAATTAACCTTCACTTTAATCTTCAATTTATCCTTAAGTCTAAGTCTTCAATTCGACGTCGAAACTGAAGTCATCAAGCCTTGTTCCTTGAGCTCTTTGGTAACCTTTCCTTGTGCTTAGACCTTCCCAAAGTCCCTACAATGTTTTGTACACACAAAAGGGCGCTTGCTACTCCACTTGGTTAGGGTTAGAAAATTAAACCTAAAATCAATTAATCCTCAAAAAGTGTTTCCACTCTCTTCCTCTAATGTCCCCACCATGAAACAACCATCTCACATCACTTAACTCTCAACAAACGGCCCCTAACTCAAGCTCATGGTACTTGGTGTCATGGTGAAGGAGTGCTTAAGTAAGTGTAGGTGATAGGTGACAAAACTAGAGAAATTTTAAAGATAATCATATCAAAAGTATACTCAAGAAATTTAAGTAAGACAAAACTTAGAAGCCAAGAATGTAGATAAACTGGAATTAAAACTAAGATTAAAGGTAACCACACAACAGGAGTCCTAGAAACCTAAGAGAAGCATGCACATGCTCATGCAAAAAGGATGAATGCTTATTTAGCTAAGCTACATGGACCATAAACAAACTAAATATTAAGATATGATTTGTGAATCCTATGATTGAACATGAATTCATGAATACATAAACATAGTTCACTTAAAGAATGCACTTTATTCACATGCCTTTTTCTATATGCTCTACTTGTTCTTTTCTTTGATTTGTTTACTTTTCTTCAAGTCTTTTGTATTTTCATGATCTTTTTTATTGTGTCCAGTTCTTGATTAAATTCCAAAATTCACAATTCTCTAATGGTCTTTTCACAGGCTTTTTTCAAGGTCCTAAGTCCCATAGTCTAACTTAGTGCATTTGCACTTTTTCTTGCAAAGATAGGGTAATCTAAGTCAAGTATGTTGTCCAATTTTTTCTCCAAGTATAGCTCAGGTAATAGAAGTCCATAGGTGTTTAAGTGTCTTAAATGTTTCTTAAGATGTTAATTAAGTCTACACTTAAGCACCTAGCCTTAATTGCTTAGAAAATGCATGATCCAAACCTAGCTAACATTAGATTGCATACACATGATCATGCATCTCATCGGAATTGAAAAAATACAAACCATACAACATTCAACTTAGATTACCATATAGATAAGGATCAAAACATAATAAATCAAGCCTAGACAAATTATAAAATAATTTGGATCAAAAGATGCACTCAAGATCACTTAGCTCTTGCTGTTAAAAACTAGATTCAAATATCAAATTAAATTTTGAACTTTTTTATTTATAGATATATGAAATCCACATCAATTATATGAAGCATATAGATCATATCTAGCAATCCAAAGCAAATTTGATCCAAATAAAACATAATTGAGCAAGTTATGCTCACTTTACTCGAGTTAGGCGCGTTTACACGCCAAGATGAACATACACCAGTGAATCGATGACTGAAAATTCAATACTCAACTAATTAAAACAAAAAATATCATTCTATAAAATAGAAAGAAAGATGAATCTAATGCATAAATAATCACCAAAATTAGATCTTCTTTTCCTGACTCCAAAGTGGAAAAAAAGAAAATGTAGAAAATGAACTCGAAAGAATGAAGAGAATATGAAAATGTAAACCAATTAAAGGCTGAATCTAACCTCTATTGATGTAGCTTTGATACCATTTGATGCAGAGGTAGGATGAGATGGTTATTTGAGATTAATGGAGGTTGCAATTTGGTGGAGAATGGAAGAGGAATGGATCTGAATTAAGCCTTTACTTGAAAGCATCACCTCTTGTGGAGGATGAGTTTCTTCTCCGCCACCATGAACAGCCACAAATGAGGAAGTTTCTCAACCTTAAGTCTTGTTCTAGAGGAAGGATAAGGAGAGAATTATTCTAAAAAATCTGAGTGAAAATTAACAATTTTTCATTCAAAATGAACTTAGTGTTGATATTACACATAGAAGGCCTTATCTATAAGCAAGGGTGATGCCTCATGTGGAGACTCTCCATGCAACTAAGGATCTACCTTTAAGACGTAGTTTGGGCTAGGATTATAAGCCCAAAGGAGTGTCTATTTTCCTCCACACGTGCAGTCCAATTGGGCCAAGAGAGGTCCAAAAGTCCTATACCAAAAATACAAAGAAAAAGGCCTAGTATTGGTCCTACTACTTCTAAAATACAACAAGAGTCCTAAACCTATTATAAAATTCAATGAGGAGATGGATTAGGTTTGAGAGTGAGTCTCTTAAAGGTCAAGAATCACTCCACCTTTGTCTATATCCTCTTGGCTTAGCCCTGTAATAGATCTAATAGACCTGAAGATCAGGCCTGGAGAAATGAAGTGCTTTAGTGTATGTCCAGATATCTCTAGGGGTGAAAATCTTATGTGAAAACTTAAAGTGCATTACTCTAACCAGGTCAACTCTAGGACTTATGCAGATATGAAAGTTTGGCACTATTTGTATTGGAAGCCTAGGGCTCCAAGAAGTTATAATGATGAAGACTATCTGGAATAAGCCTATATCGTACAAAAAGTGAAGCATGTGAAAGTGAAAAATGAAACTTAATGAATTTATAATGTTAAAAACCAATTAACTCGTTAGTTCAATTCATAAGCGAGATTATTATAGGTTTAAAACACATAATATTTTTTAAAATAATTTTTTTATTCTTAATTGGTTTGAATTCAATCAAGCAAGCGTCAATTAAATTCCTGATTTCCTATTAGAATAACACCTAGAATTTAAATTAATTCATGTTCAAATAATTAAGCATCATCCAAAGTCTCCAAATTAATTTTTAAGAATTGAAATCACCAAATTTATAGGAAACCCAATAACCCTTTTTTATTTATAAAATAGGGAACTAAGCAAACCCTAGTTTTAGAATTTTTTCATGTAAGATGAGATTAAATTAAGCATCTAATTTTATCATTACAAACATCAATTCCAACGTATAAACGGGAAAGAAAAATAAATCGCAACAAAAAATCAATTAAAAACAAACCTCAAAATCCCTTACTTATAGAATTAAAACCAACGAACCAACCAAGGAAATTAGTCTTCCATTAGACTTTTTATGAAATAAAGAATAATGAGAATAAGAACGAGGATAAGAATTGAAACTTTATTCAAAATTATGAATAAGTTTCAGTGTGTCTACAATGTGTAAGGGCTTCCCCTTTTATAGACCTAGTTTGCCAATTCAAAATTTAAAATAAAGATAAAATCTGAGTTAGTTTCCATGATCTTCTAGGTTTGAACTTGAATTCTTGTTTGACTTTGTCGTTTGAATTCAAGATATGAAATATGGGACATTATCTCACGTATATTTTTTCGAATTTTTTTTTAGTGTGTTGAGGGCCAAATTAGGGTTTTCATTCTGAACAAATGTTGTAGACAACTGTATTCTTGAGCTTTTCAAATTAACCGCATCTGAAAATGACTTTTGTAGCCCTAGATATGCTCATTTTACTGGAACATGTCTGGGTTGTCTCGATAAAAGCTTTGAGTCACGGTTCGGCCCAACTAAGTTTATGATCCATTGAGGTTGGGCCATATAGGGATACATTTTATCTTCTGTCTTTGTCTCATCTTTCTAATTCCTCTAGAATCACTTCAATATCAATTTTATAGCCCAAGATATGACCTGCACAATGAACAAAGGTCAAGAGTCATTAAAATTTAAAAATTAACCAATTTTTTTCACTTAAGCCCAATGCAATCCAATAGCATAAAAATCACTCAAAATGATAAAATTAGACATCACTTAAATCCAATTAATCTCAATAAATAATGAAAATAAATGTATAAAATACATTTATCAAATTCCCCACACTTAATGGTAAGAAATGTACAAGGGATTACAGTGTACGAAGACTTGAGTAGCATACTTTCCAATGAATCCTCATTCAATACAGTGAGCAAGAAACACGAAAATACATCCTAGGGTTCAGGAAGTCAAGATAATCTTAAATACATCTTACACATTTAAAGTATACAAGAGGGCAAATTAAATTCAATTGTGGAACAAAAGTGATAGAGTCCTCACTAGGCATACTCTCTTACTTTTAAGTGTTCAAAGTTTGTGTTTATACTAAAAAAAACTCATGAAAGCAGAACTACCATAAGCTTGACAAGCCTATAATTTTCAACACTTGAAAAACATACACATAAAGATCATTAAGACTTTATTAAGGTTGTAATGGGGTTAGGGTAAAGGTGGATGAGAGAAGGAAATTATGATAATAACCAAATAGAATAAAGGAGCAATGGAAAAATTCAAACAATACATGAAGATCAAACTCAAACACATGAATGATAACTCCATTTTTTTTTCTTTTTTTTCTCATTTTAAAAATTTTTTTCACTTCAAACTTTTTTTTTCTCATAATTTTTTCATTTTTAGTTTTCTTTTAACTAATTTTTTTTACTTGCAAAATTTCCAACAAACACACATACATTCCCATACTTATTCAACAATTTATTCTAAAAACTAATCCAAGGCTCCTTCATCCCCTAAGGCTAAGGATGAATTATGGTTTTCTTCTTCATGGCTTGTAATGGGCTACAAAACAAAGGATGGAAGAGTTAGGCTCAAGGGGCAAGCAATGGAAAATGAAAGGTAGGTTAATTTGGCTTAGTAGCTTTAAAACAAAGAAGGCCTAGATCATTTCTATACATGCAAGTGAACAAGTAACTTCAAAGAGAGACAAGTCAAGTTCTAGAGTAATAACAATCATGAGTGAATCACACAAGAATGGAAGAATGGTAAGATGTAATCCATTTATAATTAAAGCCCAAAACTTCACCAAGGTTAAATCTCTCACGAATGATCCACAACTTAGTTCTCATGGCAAACTTCCTCTACTTAAAAATGAAAGAAAAGCATTCAATCGTATCATGCATTCCTTAACTAAGAATGATAAAATTGCTCAAAGTTTATAAAGACCTAGGAATTCATTGCAAAGTATTCAACAAGTTATTTTTTATTTTTATGTTTTAGAGAGAGAGAAAAAGAAAAAAAACAAGCACTAGAAAAAAATCCTAAAAAAGAAAAAAAGGAAAATAATAAAAAAAAATTCCTAAAGTAAAATTTCTCCTTCCCCACACTTAGAATACACATTGTTCTCAATGTAACTAACATAATTCATAAAGTAGGAAAGAAAACTCCCTTATCAAGGTAGGAAAATTTCCACTTCCGGGAAGGTGGGCTTTCCTAAAGAGAGCTCTTCAACATGCTCCTCTACCATAATGGGGCTCTTAAGAAATCGTTTGAGTCGAAAAGCCATTAACCATGCATGAGTTTGAGGCGTGAGTTGAATAACAACACCTTTTGGCCAATGAAGAACTCCTTCCTAGCAATCATCTTATCATGAAACTTCTTAGTTCTCTCCTTGTAGAACTTAGAGTTTTCATATGCCTCCAAACAAATTTCCTCAAGTTCTTGCAATTGGAGCTTCCTTTCCAAACCTAATTGATCAAATTCCATGTTACCAGCCCTCACCGCCCAATATGCTCCATGCTCAATTTCCACTGGAAGGTGGCATGATTTGCCGAAGATAAGCCGATAAGGAGACATCCCTATAGGTGCCTTATAAGCTATTTGGTGTGCCCAAAGAGCATCTTCAAGTCGACGACTCCAATCTTTCTTGTTTGGTTGGACTATCTTTTCCAAGATTTGCTTAATCTCTCTATTGGAAACTTCAGCTTGCCCATTGGTTTGGGGATGATATGATGTAGAAATCCTATGCACAACCCCATACTTCCGAAGCAAAGACTGCATGGTTTGGTTGCAGAAATGGGTTCCTTTGTCACTGATGATGGCTCAAGGCACTCCAAAAATCCACAACAACTCGAGCATCATTAGTTTTGGTAACCTTAGGCTCCACCCACTTAGATACATAATCAACAGAAAACAAGATATATATGAGACTAAAGGAATTAGGAAAAGGTCCAATGAAATCAATACCCCAAACATCAAAAATCTCACAAAATGGCATAGGTTGTTGAGGCATCTCTTGTCTTCAAGTGATGGCTGCTCCTGATCTTTGGCATTGCTCATAAGTGGTGAAAAACTTATATGCATCCTTAAATAAAGTAGGCCAATAGAATCCGGAATCCAATACCTTTCTAGCTATTCATTGTGGACCAAAATGTCCTCCTACTACAGAGGCATGACGAAATTGTAGGACAGATTGGATTTCATGATCTGGTATGCACCTGCGAATCACCTGATCACTACAAAATTTCCACAAGTATGGGTTATCCCAAACATAATACTTAGCATCACTTTTTAATTTATCTCTTTGTGCCTTAGATGCATGAGGGGGAAAACAGATGCAACCAAGTAATTTACTAATTTCGCAAACCAGGGATATTAGGCGGCATCACCCAACTGCATGATATGCTCATCAGGGAAATCATCACGGATAAGGAAAGGGTCTACAACTCCTTCAATCCTGCTCAAATGATCTGCTACTAGATTTTCTGCTGTGCTCCTATCTCTAATCTCCAAGTCAAACTCCTATAGCAGTAGCATCCATCTAATTAACCTAGGTTTTGATTCTGCCTTTTTTAAGAGAAACTTCAAAGCTGCATGATCTGTGAACACAAGCACTCTAGAACCAAGCAAATATGATCTAAATTTATTAAGACAAAATACAATAGCAAGCAATTCTTTTTCAGTGGTTGTATAGTTAACCTGTGCGACATCTAAAGTTCGAGAAGCATAGTAAATAGCATGAGGGATGCTACCACTTCTTTGAGCGAGGATAGCTCCTAGTGCATGGTTTGATGCATCGCACATCAACTCAAAAGGAAGTGTCCAAACTGGTGCCTGGATAATGGGAGTGGTGGTCAATGCTCTCTTGAGACAATCAAAAGATGCCTTACACCTATCATCAAAATTAAAAGCCACTTCTTTCTGCAACAAATTAGATAATGAAAGGGATTTCTTGCTAAAATCCTTGATAAACCTCTTGTAGAATCCTGCATGTCCTAGAAAGGAACGAACCTCTCACACGCTAAAGGGATAAGGTAGTTATGCAATTACATTAATCTTAGCAGGGTCTACCTCTATGCCTTTCTCAGAGATTACATGGCCTAAAACTATTCCCTGTTTTACCATAAAATGACATTTCTCATAATTAAGAACAAGGTTAGTTTCAACACATCTATGCAATACTCTATCCAAGCTATCTAAGCATAAGTCAAATGAGGAGCCGTAAATAGTAAAGTCATCCATGAACATTTCCATGCAATTTTCTAAAAGTTCAGAAAAAATACTAATCATGCATCGTTGAAAGGTTCCTGGTGCATTACATAGGCTGAATGGCATCCTCCTATAAGCAAAGGTTCCAAAAGGGCAGGTGAATGTGGTCTTTTCTTGGTCCTTGGGTGCTATATCTATCTGAAAATATGCTGAAAATCCATCAAGGAAACAGTAGTGAGATTTACCTGCCAAACGCTTAAGCATTTGGTCAACGAAAGGTAAGGGAAAATGATCCTTCCTGGTTGCTTGGTTTAGTCTCCTATAATCAATACATATTCTCTAGCTGTTGATAATTCTAGTAGGAACTAACTCATCCTTTTCATTCTTTACAACAGTAATTCCAGATTTCTTTGGGACCACCTGTACAGGACTTACCCAAGCACTATCTGATATAGGGTAAATAATGCTAGATTGTAAAAGCTTACTTACCTCTTTCTTTACAACATCCAAAATTAGGGGGTTAAGCCGTCTTCGTGGTTACCTCACAGGTTTAGCTTCGCTTTCCAAGAGAATTTTATGCATACACAAAGATGGATTGATACCAGGAAGATCAGATAGGGTCCATCCAATTGCCTTCTTGTGTTTCCTTAAAACTTTTAGCATCCTTCCCTTTTGCTCACCATTAAGGTCTGTGATATGATTACTAGCAGCTTGTCACCCTCCTCCAAGTACGCATATTTTAAATGCATTGGGAGTAGTTTAAGCTCTAGTGTAGGTGGTTGCTCCATGGACGGGAGCATTCTAGTAGTAGGAGATACCTCTACAACCTGCAAATTAGCATAATCAAAATTTTTACAATCATTAGCATTATTTCATTTATTATCATAATCATCCTTCAGCCAAGTTTCAACTTCAGCACAAGTACTACACAACTTAGGAACAAAACAATCATAACAGTTACACCCATCAAAATCAATCATAGATGAAATCTTTAAATCACAACCATTATCGAGATAACCATCAATAAGTTCATTTATTACTTCGATACTAAATACAAAGTGATCCTTTGTGGGATGCTTGACACGCTCGTCGCAAACGCGCAAAAATAACTTCTAGATTTTCCCCAAACTATTGGTATAGTATAAGGTGCAACCTAGGTCATCTCCCAAAGACCATTTCATATTCTTAAGCAAGTTAGGAGAAAGTTAGAACAAGGGAATTTTGTAAAGATTTGATATTAAGTTCTAAACACAAAATACAGAATGAAATTAATTTGACTTAACAATTATCAACTCAAGGAATTCAGAGGCTATTTTCTTAACTAATCATCGATCACTAAAATCATGCATTGTGTTTATCAACCTAGGATCATCTGGAACCCCTAAAATGATCCTTGAATTCTCTACTGAGAAACCTCTCAAGATTCAATTGATTATGATCAACAAGATTTAGTAACCACTTAATCTTTCATCTAAACCAATTTTATAATCAGAATTCAGTTGAAGTAAGTAATAAAATGAAAACCTTCAATTAAATTACTTAATTTCTACTCTTCAAACTTTTGGAAAATGATTTACCAATCAAAAACCAATTATAAATCAATTATGCATTAATCAAAATACGTCAACCGATCAAACTTTGATTAAAGAATAAAATTGAAGAACATAGTGGAGTAGAGTAGAAACCACTTAATAAGCATGTAAATAAAGATCAAGACCTCAAAGTTAAAATGAAAATAGCTTGAATCCTTGAATTGAAACTACAAACCTAGCCTTCCATGTAGGAGGCAAACTAACAACAAATAAATCCTAAGCCTTCCATGTAGGAGGCAACTAACAACAAATAAATCCTAAGCCTTCCATGTAGGAGGCAACTAACAATAAAGAAAAACTAAGCCTTCCATGTAGGAGGAAAACTAACAATAAAGAAAAACTAAGCCTTCCATGTAGGAGGCAAACTAACAAGAAAGAAAGAAAGATGGAAAATGGTATTGGAGTTGATCTCCAAAATGGTGTGTTTATCCTCTTGTAAACCCTTTTATTTATAGAGGATTTGTGAGGCATCATCTTCAGAAAGTCACCAACTAGGATATTACTTTTCTACCCTTTTATTGCTTTCACATGGGCTTTGTTGAAAATGCAAAACACTTTTGAATTTTTGTCACCAATGAGCACAACAATTTTTACTTTCTTGCACCGCAATTTCGGATGTTCACATGTCCGAATTAGAGCTTGACTTCTGAACAAAAGTTGTAGCCCCGGATCTTAGCTGTCCAACAGATTTGATTTCATCTCAATATGACTTCTGTATCTCAAGATATGGCCGGATCTTTGCACACTGTTCAAATTCCACGTCAGCAACACTATCTCATCTTTTGAGATAATTTCGAAGTCCTAAACATCCCATTTAGAGTCTGGTCTTGCTTTGTAACTGTGGACACTTCTTTAAGCTTTCATTCAAGACAGATTTCATGATTTTTGGATGTCTAAAACTCCTATTATGCTCAAAATACTATAATAGTGTCATTTTAATCGGGTAAACAAAGAAATTCAATTAAACTTCATATGAACCCAAACTCATAAAATATGACAAAGACCACTTAATTGAACATATAAGAAGTCTTAATGAGATAAAAGTGAGAGATAATTATTTATGAAATTTATGCTTATCAATGCTTCATAGCATCCAAAATATTGAATTTGACTATACTGACTACAAACTCCATGGATAAGGTTCCTGCATGCACATCGATCTTTGTCCTGGCTGTCTTGAGGAAGGGCCTTCCTAGGATGATAGGTGCCTTGTTAGTTTCACAATCTCCTTCCATGTCTAAGACATAAAAGTCTGCAGGAAAGATTAAGTCATTGACTCCAACCAATACATTTTCTATGAGCCCGGCGGGAATGCATTGCTTCTATTGGCTAGTTGTACCACAATACTTGTGGAATGCAAGGGACCGAGGGAAGTGAGTTAAAAATGGACACAGGCATAACATTGATTGAAGCTCCTAAATCTAACATAGCATTTTCAAATTTATTATTGCCTATAACACAAGGGATAGAGAACATCCCTGGATCCTTACACTCTTATGGAATGGGGGTTATTAGTGCGAAGACATTTCACCCCACGCTTATCTTCTCATTTCCTTTCAACCTCCTTTTATGGGTGCATAATTCCTTAAGGAATTTAGCATATATTGGGATCTGCTTGATCACTTCAAGGAGGGGTATGTTCACCTCCACTGTCCTAAAGGTATCCAAAATTTCCTTATCCTTATCTGCTTTGTCTACTTTATGTTTCTTCGCTGCTCTTTGAGGAAAGGGTAAAGGAATGATTTGTTGACCTTCATCAATTGCTGCATCAGGAAGGAATGAAGGAGAGGGCTCCTTACTGGTTGAACTTTCAGTTAGCTTATCTCCTTCCTCTTCATCATTATCCTGCAACTTGTAACCAATTAATTTTCCAGACCTCAAACTAACAACACTTACATTTTTAGGATTAATAACTGTTTGTGCAAGAAGATGATTAGATCCTTATGATTGCATCTGGTTCAAAGAGCTAGCTAATTGGCCGATTTGATTTTGCAAATTATTAATGCTAGCTTCTGTTATTTGTCGAAATTTTGTATTATTCATTGCCATTTGATTCATCAACACCTCAAGTCTAGCTTCAGTATTTTGTTGTTAGGAAGTAGGTTATGGCTGGAAAGGTGGTTTCTTGTGACGAAATTGCTAGGAAGAGGGACGTGCAGAATTTTCACCCCATCTTAGATTTTGATGATTCCTCCAACCAGGGTTGTATTTGTTGGAGGAAAGGTCATAACTCTGGTTTTTTTACTGTTGTGATCCATTGTTGTAAATGTTCGCAGCATAGGCTTGTGGTGCAGCATCATCTTCTCCTTCTTGTAGTGTAGGGCATGTATCTGTTGGGTGGTCAGTCGAAGTGCAGATGCCGCATAATCTAGCTGGAGTTTTCTTTTGTTGACTCATGGCCATCTGTCTCACCAAGGATGCAAGCTCATCAATCTTTTTCTCCAACTTGTTGTGTTCTACATCGTGGGTGGTTTGTATCTCACGGACATTTTTTGTCAAAACCACTGAATTGCTCCTTGTGTTGAATTGTTGGGAGTTGGTTGCCATGTTTTCAATTAGGTTTCTAGCAGCAATTGGAGTCTTGTCCGCAAGTGCACCTCCACTAGCAGCATCTATCATACTCCTCTGCATAGGGTTTAAGCCTTCATAGAAGTATTGGATTAGGAGTTGCTCGCTGAATTGGTGGTGAGGGTAGCTTGCACATAGCTTCTTGAATCTCTCCCAATATTCGTGCATAGACTCCTTGTCAAACTATCTAATGCCACATATTTTCTTTCTGATTGATGTAGCTTTGGAGACAGGGAATAACTTCTCTAAAAATAGCTTCTTTAGGCAATTCCAACTATTGATTGAACTTGGCTGGAGGTAGTACAACCAATCCTTAGCCGCATCCTGCAAGGAAAAAGGAAAAACTCTTAGTTTAATATGGTCCTCGGGAATACCTTGACGTCTCATGGTGGAGCACACTATGTGGAATTCCTTGAGGTGCTTATGTGGGTCTTCACCTACAAGACCATGGAACTTTGGCAACAAATGAATCAATCCAGACTTTAATTCAAAGGGAACCTCAACATCAGGAATGGAAAAACACAAGGGTTGATATGTGACATCCAGAGTAGACAATTCTTTTAAAGTTCTTTCAGCCATATTATGCTTAGATTCAGAGTGTTTAGTAGCAACAAGATTCACTAGTTCAGGATGCGTATTACAATCAGTTACTTGACTAGTAGTGAACGAAAGTCTCCTATTGGTTCTAATCAATCTATGAAATGATTTTTCAATCTTAGGATCCACAGGATACAAAACGCCAGGATTAGATCAGGTCATGCAACATATGCAATGTTAATAAATAAAAAGATAGTAGACAAAGATTATAAAAAATTGATTCAAAATTTAGTTTCTAAGTATGCAAAAAAAAATGTTTAAAAATAAATAAAAGAAAAATAGAAAAGTTATAGAAGTAGACAAAATTTTGGAATTTCAAGGGCTACCTGACCCTTAAAGGGGTCAATTTTACTTAGAGCGACGTTTCCCTTCAGAAAATGTATGCTGCGGCATGGATAAACAGAACCATACGAAAATTTCCAAAATCTGCAAAAGGAACAAACAAAACAAAACTACACAAAAAGAAGAAAAAACGAAATTGAAAAAAAATAGAACAAATAAAATAAAAGGTTAGTATGAAATTGAACTTAACCAAATTGGACCAAAGGTCCCCGGCAACGGTGCCAATTTTGATAACTGATGTCGCGATCGGATCAAAATGAAATAAAGGTAAACAAAAAAATGTAGTACAAGGCACATAATCTTGGTCGTCTCTCGAGGACCTTTGAAAACAATTTGATTAAATTCAAATTTAGAAAAAATTGGGAGATTTATAATTTACTTTGGGTAAAAGAAAAGTGAAACTTAATGAATTTATAATATTAAAAATCAATTAACTTGTTAGTTCAATTCATAAGAGAGATTATCATAGGTTTAAAAAACATAATTTTTGTTAAAATAATTTTTTTATTCTTAATTGGTTTGAATTCAATCAAGCAAGCGTCAATTAAATTTCAAATTTCCTACTAGAATAACACCAAGAATTTAAATTAATTCATGTTCACATAATTAAGCATCATCCAAAGTCCCAAAATTAATTTTTAAGAATTGAAATCACCAAATTTATAAGAAACCCTATAACCCTTTTTTTACTTATAAACTAGAGAACTAAGCAAAGCTTAGTTTTAGAATTTCGTCATGTAAGATGAGATTAAATTAAGCATATAATTTTATCATTACCAACATCAATTCCAACGTATTAAAGGGAAAGAAAAATAAATCGCAACAAAAAATCAATTAAAAACAAACCTCAAAATCCCTTACTTATAGAATTAAAACCAACGAGCCAACCATGGAAATTAGCCTTCCATGAGAATTTTTATGAAAGAAAGAAGAAGAAGAAAAATAAGAACGAGGATAAGAATTAAAACTTTTTTGAAAATTATGAATAAGTTTCGATGTGTCTACAATGTGTAAGGGCTTCCCCTTTTATAGACCTAGTTTGCCAACTCAAAATTCAAATTCAAATTCAAAATTTAAAATAAAGATAAAATTAGAGTTAGTTTCCTTGATCTTCTAGTTAGAACTTGAATTCTTGTTTGACTTTGTCGTTTGAATTCAAGATATGAAATATGGGACCTTATCTCACGTCTATTTTTTCAAAAAAAATTTCAGTGTGTTGAAGGTTCAATTAGGGTTTTCATTCTGAACAAATGTTGTAGACAATTGTATCCTTGAGCTTTATAAATTAACTACATCTGAAAATGACTTTTGTAGCCCTATATATGTTCATTTTACTGGAACATGTATGGGCTGTCTCGATAAAAACTCTGAGTCACGGTTCTGCCCTACTAAGTTTATGATCCATTGAGGTTGGGCCATATAGGGATACGTTTTATCTTAGGGCTTTGTCTCATCTTTTTAATTCCTTTAGAATCACTTCAATATCAATTTTATAGCCCAAGATATGGCCTGCACAATGAACAAAGGTCAAGAGTCATTAAAATTTAAAAATTAACCAATTTTTTTCAATTAAGCCCAATGCAATCCAATAGCATAAAAATCACTCAAAATGATAAAATTAGACATCACTTAAATCCAATTAAGCCCAATAAAGAATGAAAGTAAATGTATAAAATACATTTATCAGACCTACACTAGAAAACTATCCTAGTCTAGGCACGATCCTTACACCCATTGGGCCTATCATAAGGGCTAGGACTAAGAAGCTGTAAGCAATGGTGAAAACCTTCTTGGGCTTCCAGGAGACTTACTCTCAGGCCCAATCCATAGGCCACCAGGATACTCATTCATAGGCCTAATCCACCTTCCTATTGTCCCTACATATCATAGAATAGGATTTATGATTCCTTTTGTATTTTAGATGTAAAAGGCCCAAGATATGTATAGAAGCAAGCCTATTTCCCTGTATTTTTCTGCTGAACATTTTGGGCCTGATTTGGCCTAATTTATAGGCTGCTTTGGGGTATAAGAAGGGACTTATTTTGGGCTCTATGTTAGGCCCAAAACAAATTCCTATGCGGCTAGAGAAGCCACCCATACAAGCTAGCTTTAAGTGCCACCTTATGCCTATATAAGGTACCCTCATGTGTAACTTTGATCACTTTTGACTCGTTTATGATTTCTATTTAGAACTTATGTGAGAAAACTCCCTATTCTATCCCTCTAAAGCTGGCTTGGGGTTAAGAAACCTTACTATCCAAACATGGAGGCAAAGAAGGAATTCATCCTCCACAAAAGGTGTCGCTCCCAAGCAAAAGAAAAGGCTTCATGAATTCTTCATCTTCTTCCACCTTTGTTCATCCTCCATTGCACTATTTCAGATCCACCATTCATCCTTGCACCAACTTGATATTAAAGCTTTAGCAATGGAGGTTAACTTCGATTCAAAATCTTCTTCCAATTTCGTGCTTATTTTTGTTTTTCCAAATTCGTCTTCATCTCTATTTTCTTTTTCATTTTTAATCAATCAAACAATTTGTATTTTTTATGATTCTTATTGCATTCAATCATTTTATATGTCTAGTCTCAAGAATGTTATCATTTGTTTGATTTGGATAATAAATGAATATGCAATTTCCTGATTATTGAAATGTGTGCATCTTGGCACCAAAATGTGCCTACCTTGAACAAATTTATCATAACTTAGCCGATTCTAATATGATCTTTGTTAAACTTTTTTTTATTGATATAATCATATGTTTTAATTAATTGGTGTGAATTTTTCAGATCTACAAAATGTATTTTGAAAAATAATTTGAATTCTAATTTAGGCGTTAAAATCTTGTGTTCTTGAGTTCTTATGTATGATTCAATCCCTTTAGCCATTGATTAGGTCTGATTTGGCATGTTTTGATCTTTGTATATATGTTACATTCTGAGTTAATTATGTTTTTATTTTCTCCTTCAAAAAAAATTCTAAAGAATGCATGATCATGTGCATGCATACATAATGCTCACAAGTTTGAATCATGTACGATCTAAGTCATTAAGCCTAAGAGGATTAAGTATATTCTTAATTAATTTGTAAGAAAAATTAAAATATACTTAAATATTCCTTTGTACCTTCATGATCTAACTTGGACTTAGAGACAACTGGACAAGGACACTTGACACGCTCGTCGCAAACGCGCAAAAATAATTTCTAGATTTCCCCCAAACTATTGGTATAATATAAGGTGCAACCTAGGTCATCTCCCAAAGACCATTTCATATTCTTAAGCAAATTAGGAGAAAGTTAGAACAAGGGGGTTTTGTAAATATGTGATATTAAGTGCTAAATACAAAATACAGAATGAAATTAATTTGACTTAACAACTCAAGGAATTCAGAGGCTATTTCCATAACTAATCATTGATCACTAAAATCATGCATTGTGTTTATCAACCTAGGATCATCTGGAACCCCTAAAATGATCCTTGAATTCTCTACTGAGAAACCTCTCAGAATTTAATTGATTATGATCAACAAGATTAGTAACCACTTAATCTTTTATCTAAACCAATTTCACAATCAGAATTCAGTTGAAGTAAGTAATAAAATGAAAACCTTCAATTCAATTACTTAATTTCTACTCTTCAAAATTTTGGAAAATGATTTACCAATCAAAAACCAATTATAAATCAATTATGCATTAATCAAAATACGTCAACCGATCAAACTTTGATTAAAGAATAAAATTGAAGAATATAGTGAAGCAGAGTAGAAACCACTTAATAAGCATGTAAATAAAGATCAAGACCTCAAAGTTAAAATGAAAATAGCTTGAATCCATGAATTGAAACTACGAACCTAGCCTTCCATGAAGGAGGCAAACTAACAACAAAGAAAGAGGCAAACTAACAACAAATAAATCCTAAGCCTTCCATGTAGGAGGCAACTAACAACAAATAAATCCTAAGCCTTCCATGTAGCAGGCAACTAACAACAAATAAATCCTAAGCCTTCCATGTAGGAGGCAACTAACAATAAAGAAAAACTAAGCCTTCCATGTAGGAGGCAAAACTAACAAGAAAGAAAGAAAGAAAGAAAGAAAGAAAGAAAGAAAGAAAATGGTATTGGAGTTAATCTCCAAAATGATGTGTTTCTCCTCTTGTAAACCCTTCTATTTATAGAGGATTTTTGAGGCATCATCTTCAGAAAGTCACCAACTAGGATATTACTTTTCTACCCTTTTATTACTTTCACATGGGCTTTGTTGAAAATGCAAAACACTTTTGAATTTTTATCACCAATGAGCACAACAATTTTGACTTTCTTGCACCGCAATTTCGGATGTTCACATGTCCGAATTAGAGCTTGACTTCTGAACAAAGGTTGTAGCCCCGGATCTTAGCTGTCCAACAAAGTTGATTCTATCTCAATATGACTTCTATATCTCAAGATATAGCCGGATCTTTGCACACTGTTCAAATTCCACGTCAGCAACACTATCTCATCTTTTGAGATAATTTCGGAGTCCTAAACATCCCATTTAGAGTCTGATCTTGCTTTCTAACTATGGACACTTCTTTAAGCTTTCATTCAAGACAGATTTCATGATTTTTGGATGTCTACAACTCCTATTATGCTCAAAATACTATAATAGTGTCATTTTAATCGGGTAAGCAAAGAAATTCAATTAAACTTCATATGAACCCAAACTCATAAAATATGACAAAGACCACTTAATTGAACATATAAGAAGTCTTAATGAGATAAAAGTGAGAGATAATTATTTATGAAATTTATGCTTATCAACACTTGACTTAGAATACCATACCTATGCCAAGGATAAGTGCAAGCTCCACTAAAATGGACTTGTGGACTCAGGACCTTGAACAAGAGTCTATGAAAGGATCATTTGATGACTTTGACTCTCTGGAATTTGGACCAAAATATTGACAAAAATAAGTTGAGAAAACTTAAAACAAAAAACAAGAAAAACAAAAGTGAAGTACAAAAGAAAAAGAAGAAAAGAAAAAAAAAAGAAGAAGCAACAAGATAAGAGCATATAGAAAAAGGTTTGCATAAAAGGTCACTTTCTTTTTTTTCTTTAAATGTGGTATGCTAATTTTCCATGACTCCTATTAGGCCATAAGTCTTATGCATGTTAGGTTTAATTACTTTGTGTATGCATTACAAGCTTGGCCAAATAGTATCTCTTTTGGCACGAGCATATGCATGCTACTCTTAAGGTTTCTAGGAAATTTGTTTTATGTTCCTACCTTCCTTCTTGCTTTTAATTCTAGTTTGTCTCTTTTATTGGCCTTTAAGTTTTTCTTGCTTATTCCATTTGAGTGTAATATTTTTGTGCTAAGCTTTTCTTATTTGTCTTTGAAATTTTCTCTAAGCTTTGTCACCTATCAAATACTCTTGTACGAACACTTCTTTGTCCCCTAAGAAGTACTAAGTCACCTAGGTTTGATTTGAGTTATTCCTTAATTTCAAATCAGTTTCGAGGTTATTTTGTGTGAGTGAATTGGTGTGAGAGAGCTGGTTGCATTGTGAGAATGCTAGAGGGAGGAGAGTACAAACACTTGATGAGGAGTATTGATAAGCATAGATTTCATAAATAATTATCTCTCACTTTTATCTCATTAAGACTTCTTATATGTTCAATTAAGTGATCTTTGTCATATTTTATGAGTTTGGGTTCATATGAAGTTTAATTGAATTTCTTTGCTTACCCGATTAAAATGACACTATTATAGTATTTTGAGCATAATAGGAGTTGTAGACATCCAAAAATCATGAAATTTGTCTTGAATGAAAGCTTAAAGAAGTGTCCATAGTTACAAAGCAAGAGCAGATTCTAAATGGGATGTTTAGGACTCTGAAATTATCTCAAAAGATGAGATAGTGTTGCTGACGTGGAATTTGAACAGTGTGCAAAGATCCGGCCATATCTTGAGATATAGAAGTCATATTGAGATGAAATCAATTTTGTTGGATAGCTAAGATCCAGGGCTACAACTTTTGTTCAGAAGTCAAGCTCTAATTCGGACATGTGAACATCCGAAATTGCGGTGCAAGAAAGTCAAAATTGTTGTGCTCATTGGTGGCAAAAATTCAAAAGTGTTTTGCAATTTCAACAAAGCCCATGTGAAAGCAAGAAAAGGGTAGAAAAGTAATATCCTAGTTGGTGACTTTCTGAAGATGATGCCTCAAAAATCCTCTATAAATAGAAGGGTTTGCAAGAGGAGACACACACCATTTTGGAGATTAACTCCAATACCATTTTCTTTCTTTCTTTCTCTCTTTCTTTCTTTCTTGTTAGTTTTGCCTCCTTCATGGAAGGCTTATGTTTTCTTTCTTGTTAGTTTGCCTCCTACATGGAAGGCTTATGTTTTCTTTATTGTTAGTTGCCTCCTACATGGAAGGCTTAGGATTTATTTGTTGTTAGTTGCCTCCTACATGGAAGGCTTAGGATTTATTTGTTGTTAGTTTGTCTCTTTCTTTGTTGTTAGTTTGCCTCCTTCATGGAAGGCTAGGTTTGTAGTTTCAATTCAAGGATTCAAGCTATTTTCATTTTAACTTTGAGGTCTTGATCTTTATTTACATGCTTATTGAGTGATTTCTACTCTACTTTACTATATTCTTCAATTTTATTCTTTTAATCAAAGTTTGATCGGTTGACGTATTTTGATTAATGTATAATTGATTTATAATTGGTTTTTGATTGGTAAATCATTTTCCAAAAGTTTGAAGAATAGAAATTAAGTAATTGAATTGAAGGTTTTCATTTTATTACTTACTTCAACTGAATTCTGATTGTGAAATTGGTTTAGATAAAAGATTAAGTGGTTACTAAATCTTGTTGAGCGTAATCAATTAAATTCTGAGAGGTTTCTCAGTAGAGAATTCAATGATCATTCTAGGGGTTCCAGATGATCCTAGGTTGATAAACACAATGCATGATTTTAGTGATCAATGATTAGTTAAGAAAATAGCCTCTGAATTCCTTGAGTTGATAATTGTTAAGTAAATTAATTTCATTCTGTATTTTGTGTTTAGAACTTAATATCAAATCTTTACAAAATCCCCTTGTTCTAATTTTCTCCTTATTTGCTTAAGAATTTGAAATGGTCTTTGGGAGATGACCTAGGTTGCACCTTATACTATACCAATAGTTTGGGGGAAATCTAGAAATTATTTTTGCGCGTTTACGACGAGCGTGTCAAAATTTGGCGCCGTTGCCGGGGACCATTTTAATTTCCTACGCTCATTTAGGAGTTTGTATAAAAATTTTAATCTTTCTAACAATTATTTTTACTTTAGGTATATCATTCTTGGATTTTCTGTATGAATTCACCTTTTTGTGTATGACCCGATCCAATCCTGAAAATTTATATGCATATGATCCTGAGATTGATAGAACATTCCACCATTTGAAAAGAGCACATAGAAGGCATTCATCCAGTAATAACCAAGAAAGTAACAGTAGTGATTTTTCATCTTTAAATTTTGATAGTTTTAAATATTTTGCTAAGAACATGGCTGATAGAACCTTAAAAGAATTAGCTGCACCTGATGTTGCTTATCAACCATTGTGTATTCAATACCCTGATGTTGATGCACCATTTGAACTGAAGTCTGGACTAATACATTTGCTACCTAAGTTTCATGGCCTTGCAGGTGAGGACCCTCATAAACATTTGAAGGAATTTCACATTGTGTGTTCCACAATGCGGCCACAAGGAATTCCAGAAGATCATATCAAGTTGAAGGCATTCCCTTTCTCCTTAAATGATGGAGCTAAGGACTGGTTGTACTATCTACATCCAACATCTGTTACAAGCTGGAATGATATGAAGAGATTATTTCTGGAGAAATTCTTCCCTGCATCCAGAACAGCAGCTATCAGAAAAGAGATTTGCGGCATCAGACAGAACTCCCAAGAAACTCTCTATGAGTATTGGGAGAGATTCAAGAAACTATGCGCCACTTGTCCACACCATCAAATCAGTGATCAATTACTGATTCAGTATTTCTATGAAGGACTCATGCCAATGGACAGAAGCATGGTTGATGCAGCTAGTGGTGGAGCACTTATGGACAAAACTCCTACAGCAGCTCGAGATTTGATTGCCAACATGGCAGAAAATTCTCAGCAATTCAATTCTCGAACTAATTCC
The DNA here is from genome assembly GCA_037954105.1 of Canavalia gladiata. Taxonomy (NCBI): domain Eukaryota; kingdom Viridiplantae; phylum Streptophyta; class Magnoliopsida; order Fabales; family Fabaceae; genus Canavalia; species Canavalia gladiata. The sequence continues at coordinate 44,863,360 of CM075660.1, forward strand.
TTGTCTAAAGGAGTCCATGAAATGACCACCAAGACAGACCATACACGATTGGAGAACAGAATTGAAGAACTAACCTCCATCGTAAGACAGTTGGCGATCGGACAACAACAGCAACTTAATGTTGTTGACAAAACCAAAACATGTGGCATCTGCACTTCTGCAGATCATCCTACTGATGCATGCCCAACATTGCAAGAAAGTGAGACACCTGAGGCTACAGTAAATGGTATTTTTGGCACAGGACAACAATACAGGCCTCCTCAACATTATCAGCAACAGAAGTTTGAACCACCTTCTGGAACATACAATCCTAGTTGGAGAAACCATCCTAACTTGAGATATGGCCCTCCACAACAACAAAGGATTCAAACATCTGACTCCCAAAATAAATACCAACCACCGCCTTTCAGACAACAACAACAGCATATGTAGCAATCTGTACCCTCTAATGCTTCTGAACCCTCTCTTGATGATTTGATGAAGCAATTAGCAACCAACAATCTTCAGTTTCAACAAATTGTAAGTTCTACCATTCAGGATTTACAAACTCAAATTGGGCAGTTGGCTACCACTGTCAACCAATTGAAATCTCAAGGTTCTGGTCAACTACCTTCTCAACCTGTCATAAATCCTAAAAGTGTGAATGCCATGACCTTGAGAAGTGGGAAGAAAGTGCAGACAGACCCTACAATTTTAAAGCAACAAAGCTTCAATCAGACTAATCCACACCAAAAAGAAGCATTTATCTCCACACCTGGAGACATCTCTGATAAGCCATCTGAATCAGAGGAAAAGTCTGATGAAAAAAATACACCAGCCTTCGATAAGACATCGAATGATCAACAAAAAGAAGCTTGCCATAAACGATCTGCACTTGAAGCATCTGATGAGAAGAAAACCCCAAATTGTGCTGATCAGAAGGTATCTTTACCTTTTCCAAATAGAATGGTTCAATCCAAGCCCAATGTTCATGCAGAATTGGATAAGGAGCTTCTAGATACTTTTAGGAAAGTGGAAGTCAACATACCACTTCTAGATGCTATCAAGCAAATTCCCAAATATGCCAAATTTCTAAAGGATTTGTGCACGCATAAGAGAAGACTCAAAGGGGATGAGAAGATTAGTGTGGGACGCAATGTTTCAGCCTTAATTCAACCCAGCCTCCCTCAGAAATGTAAAGATCCAGGAACTTTCACCATTCCTTGCACAATAGGAAACTCTACATTTGGTGATGCATTGCTGGATCTAGGTGCTTCCATTAATGTTATGCCCGCATCAGTTTATAAATCTTTGAATCTGGGAGAACTGAAGCCAACTGGTGTGGTGATTCAATTAGCCAACAGAAGTACAGCACATCCAGCCGGAGTACTTGAAGATGTGCTAGTTCAAGTGAATAAGCTGATCTTTCCAGCTGACTTCTACATTTTGGATATGGAAGATGAGTCATCCATCAATAGAGCAACTTTGATCCTAGGGAGACCTTTCCTCAAAACTGCAAAAACAAAGATAGATGTGCATACGGGGACTCTCTCTATGGAATTTGGAGATGATATCATCCAATTCAACATATTTGAAGCCATGAAGCATCCCATAGAGAATCATTCACTCTTTCAACTTGATGCCATAGACCTTCTTGCGGATGATTATTCTATTGACAATCTACTTTTTAAATTTTTTGATTTTGATTTAGATTACTTAGATAATTTTACTTGCACATGTGATGAATTTGATTCATGTATTGTGTGTTCCAGGATTAATGTTGCAGACCAACCTTCGTTGAAAGATGACATGTTAGATGCAAGTGTTGCAGACATTTCAATCTCAGATAGATCTCTTCCTTCCATAATACAACCACCTCCTTTAGAGTTGAAGCCTTTGCCTGAACATCTAAAGTATGCTTATTTGGGGGAAAATGAGAAGCTTCCTGTCATTGTAGCAAAGAACCTTCTACCACAACAGGAAGAAAGGTTACTGCAAACCTTAAAAAGCCATAAACAAGCAATTGGATGGACTTTGGCTGATATTCCAGGTATTAGCCCATCTACTTGTATGCATAGGATACTGCTGGAGGAAAACACCAGACCTGTTAGACAACCACAAAGGCGTTTGAATCCAACAATCCTAGATGTGGTAAAGAAGGAAGTAGGTAAGCTTTTGGCAGCCGGTATCATCTATCCCATCTCAGACAGTGATTGGGTAAGCCCGGTGCAAGTAGTTCCTAAGAAGACTGGCATGACTGTAGTCAAAAATCACAATGATGAACTAATCCCTACCAGAATACAAAACAGTTGGAGAGTGTGCATAGATTATAGGAAGCTTAACCAAGCTACTCGCAAGGATCACTTCCCTTTGCCCTTCATAGACCAAATTTTGGAAAGATTAGCAGGAAAATCTCACTATTGCTTTCTAGATGGTTTTTCAGGTTATTTTCAAATACATATAGCCCCAGAAGACCAGCATAAGACCACCTTCACTTGTCCTTTTGGTACTTTTGCCTATCGAAGGATGCCTTTTGGTCTATGCAATGCCCCTGGAACCTTTCAAAGATGCATGGTAAGCATTTTCTCTGATCTCTTAGAAAGTTGCATGGAAGTGTTTATGGATGACTTCACTGTATATGGTTCTTCTTTTGATGCATGCTTAGAAAGCCTTTCTAAAGTTTTGGACAGATGCATTGAGACTAACCTGGTTTTGAATTTTGAAAAATGTCATTTCATGGTAACAGAAGGTATAGTCTTAGGACACTTGGTATCTAGCAAAGGTTTAGAGGTTGATAAGGCCAAGATAGACATTATTACTTCTCTACCTTACCCCACTTCTGTGCGAGAAGTACGTTCTTTACTTGGTCATGCAGGTTTTTACAGAAGATTCATCAAGGATTTTAGCAAGATTGCACAACCTCTTTCTAAACTACTACAAAAAGATACCAAATTTGTGTTTGATCAAGCATGCAAGGATTCATTTGATGAACTAAAGAAGCGGTTGACAACCACTCCCATCATTCAACCACCTAATTGGACGCTTACATTTGAATTAATGTGTGATGCATCTAATTATGCCCTTGGTGCTGTACTATCTCAAAGAGTTAGCAAGAGATCTCATGTCATTGCATATGCCTCTCGCACACTTGATGCAACCCAATCCAATTACACAACTACTGAGAAGGAGCTTTTGGCAATTGTGTTTGCATTAGATAAATTTCGCTCCTATTTGCTTGGATCTAAAGTTATTGTCTTCTCTGACCATGCAACTTTGAAATACTTGCTGAAGAAGACAGATGCTAAGCCAAGACTGATTCGTTGGATGCTTCTGTTACAAGAATTTGATTTAGAGATTAAAGACAAGAGTGGTGCAGAGAACCTTGTAGTAGATCATTTAAGTCGGATCCAGCAACCTTGTTAAGAAACTTCAATTGCAGATTCATTCCCAGAAGAGCATCTCTATCATTTGCACGGGAAGGATCCTTGGTATGCAAATTTGGTAAACTATCTGGTTGCTAAAGAAATACCCAAACACTTCACCAAATCGCAACTTGCCAAGTTGAAAAGTGATGCCAAACACTACATATGGGATGAACCATACCTTTGGAAGACATGCAGTGATCAAATCATTAGAAGGTGTGTTCCAGATCATGAAGTTCAGTCTGTACTTACCTTTTGCCATTCCCTAGCTTGTGGTGGACACTTTGGGCCACAACGGACAGCTAGAAAAGTACTAGACTCAGGCTTTTATTGGCCTACAATATTTCGTGATGCACACAGATTATGCATAACTTATGAGCAGTGCCAAAGAATAGGGAGTATTTCGCGCAGAAATGAGATGCCCCAACAACCACTTCTCTTTTGTGAGGTATTTGATGTTTGGGGTATAGACTTTATGGGTCCATTCCCTGTCTCTTTTGGCTTTGTTTACATTCTGCTAGCTGTTGATTATGTTTCAAAATGGGTGGAGGCAAAAGCCACCCGTACTGATGATGCTCGAGTTGTTGCAGATTTTATCAGGTCTAACATTTTTAGCAGGTTTGGCATTCCTAGAGCTCTAATTAGTGACCAAGGTACTCATTTTTGCAACCGCACAATGGAAGCCCTACTCCGCAAATATGGAGTCATGCATAAAGTCTCCACCCCATATCATCCTCAAACAAATGGTCAAGCTGAAGTTTCTAATCGAGAGATCAAGAAAATCTTAGAGAAAACAGTTCAGCCTAACAGGAAGGATTGGAGCTTGCGCCTTGTTGATGCATTATGGGCATATAGGACAGCTTACAAGTCACCCATTGGCATGTCTCCCTACAGGATTGTCTTTGGTAAAGCATGTCATCTTCCAGTTGAATTAGAGCATAGAGCATTTTGGGCAGTAAAGAAATGCAACATGGATCTAGACCAAGCAGGAATCCATAGGAAGCTTCAATTGCAGGAACTTGAAGAAATTCGATTAGAAGCATACGAAAACTCCAAAATTTACAAAGAAAAGGTCAAAGCTCTTCATGACAAAAAGTTGGCAAGAAAGGAGTTTTCCGTTGGACAAAAAGTTCTCCTTTTCAATTCTCGGCTAAAGCTTATGCCTAGTAAGCTACGCTCTAGATGGTTAGGACCATTTGTAGTTACTAATGTTTTTCCTTATGGTGCAGTGGAAATAAAAAATGAGGTAACTGAAAAAATCTTCAAGGTGAATGGACATCGTCTTAAACCATTTTTCGAAGGTTTTCAAAAGCACACGGTAGAAGAAGTGCATTTGCACAATGCCACATACCTGCAATAAATTCAAGAGTAGTCTCTCTCTCTCCCTCTCTCTCTTTCTCTCTTTCTCTCTCTCTTTTTCTCCCTCTCCCTCTCTCACATTCCTCGCTTATAAGTTTCAACTAATCTCTCAACTTCCTTCTTCACCTCTTAAATCATCCCAACTATTACACCATATTGAGCTTGCAGGAATAATAACTTGAGTGTTTTAAGAAAAAAATGGAGAAAGCTCTCACCAGGATCAAAATTTTGTTCTCTACTCTCCCCAGAAATTTTCTTAAAGACATTTACAATTGCAGACTTGAACGATTGAGAGCATTAACACTCTTAGGCCTTCCAGAAGATGTCCGTTGGATCATTGAAGCTAAGGTACGTTTAGCAGGTGAATTTCAAGAATCATTTGTTAAAAACATGCCAGGTATGGGAAGAAGTTCCTATGCAAAGAAGAGAAGGGCAAAAAGAATTGGAGTTTGCTACAGGTGCGCAAGATGGACCTGTAACACAAGATGCAAGAACCCTAGAATGGTTTCAAGAAATCGAGAGGACAAAATTCAATTCATAAAGGATGGACTGAGTAAGGAGTCATTGGATGATATCATTCAGACTCTTGAGACGCATCCTAGTGGGCATGTACAAGGAGTCCTTCTTGATTTGTTTGAACTGTTCCGTAAGGAAAAAGCACGTTATAGTCTTGGGAATCTGACTTTAAAAGACCCTGTTGTCAGTTTACAAGAAAACTGAATGGGAAGCACATCCTCGACTCTTAGAAGGCGTTTCAGCCGTTACTGGACGTAAAACCAGAGGAAGATGTGAGCCACAATCACAACTACTGTTCATTCTCATGCGTGTATGTTTGTCATTTACATTGTCTTTTCAATTTATTGGGCCACCATTTTTTTTGAAATTTTCACCCCTGCTTAAAGTCTTTCCCCTCTGACATTCACCTTTTCCTTGAACAAAAAATTCAAACTTTTGCAACAAAAAATCAAACTTTTGCTACCAAATCCTGATCCCGCACTATTCAAGCGATCTCCTTGTCTGATATTGAGTCCCTATAAATTATCCACCTCTATGACATATTTTTTCAAAAAAAAAAAAAAGACAGAAACACCGTATATGGATAGGATCAATACTATCTGTGTTTTTGGTGGGTCTAACCTTGGAAAGGATGGAGAATTTCAACATGCAGCTTATACCCTTGGTAAGGCATTAGCTGCAAGAAAAATCAATCTTGTTTATGGGGGAGGGATTCAGGGTTTAAAAGGATGTGTTGCAGGATCTGCACTCACAAAGGGGTGTAACGTCTTAGGTGTTGGCTTAAAAAATGGGAGCACCTCCTACTTCACCCTGGGTACTGAATTGAAGGTTGCAACCATGCATGATCGTATGAGACACATGTTGGTTAATTCTAATGCATTTATTGCATTACCTGGTGGTCTTGGAACAATGGAAGAAATTTTTACCATTATATTTTGGGCCTATCGGAATTTTCATAAAAAACCTTTGGGCTTATTGAATATTAATGGCTTTTATAATGGTTTGATATCCTTTTTAGATCATGCAGTAGAGCAGGAGTTCATGCCACAATCCATGCGCAACATCATAGTATCTGCTTCAACTGTTGAACAGCTACTTGAGATTTTGCAAAATCCTACATCTGAGCTCAGTCAAGCAATGCAGCTGGTGAACCAACCAAATCAGGATGGCAGAGATAAAAGAGAACCAGATACCACTCTTCGGTTATAACTTTTCCTTACTTTGATCGTTTTCTTACATTCCTTTTCCTGTTATATGAAATTCCATCTAAGACATTGGGGACAATGTCTTGGATAGGTTGGGGGGAAGATGGTCCGATATCTAAAAAAAAAAAAAAAAAAAATTAAAAAAAAAAAAAAAACAAAAACAAAAAAAAAATTAGGTTAGATTCATAAACTTGCTTTGAGTAAGATGGCTGAGTAAGGAGTTACACTTGACTCTTGATACGCATCTTATGATTTAAAAAAAAATTAAAAAAAAAAAAATTGAATGTGGAAGTATGTTTTTCTTTAGATTTCATAAAATAATTGAAGCAAAATGATTTACATTTCGAGATTAATTAGTTTGGCAACACATATTTGAACTGGATAGATTAGATTTGATAAATATATTACCTGTGAGATTTTGAGCCTTATTATTATTTTCTTTCTTGTGTGATTTTCATCCATGGAATATGTTACTTCAGAACTTGCATTGATTCTTTTTGAAGCTACATTTTCACATGATTTGTACAAAAATGATTGAGGCACTGTTTTTCTTGAACAAACCACTTGGCCAAATAACCAAACCATAAAATTTTATCCTTTGATCAGCCCTTTGAGCCGATTAGCCTTTTCTTCTTTTTAGCTCACCACAAATCAAAAAAAAAAAAAAAAAAAAAAAAAAACAACTTTGTCTGACCATAGAAGGTGAGGAATACTGGATTTATCATACCATAAGTGTTTCAATAAGTGTGGGGGAGATTATTGTTGTGTTCATCAATATCATGGTTGAAAAAAAAAACTGAAGCAATAAATTAATAAATAAACTATTATATTGAAAAAAAAATAAAAAAAATAAAATAAAATTGAAGAAATGATATCTGTTTCTCACACTTGCACTTACAATCAATTCTCAATCCTCACCATTTTCCTTGGTCTAACATTGTATCTCTTCAATATATCATTTCATCTTTCTAATCCCGTTAGAACCAAAATAAAGACCTCTTGATTTGTGCATTGCATGTGTACATAGTAGTAGAGAAGTAGAAGATATGCAAGCCTATGATAGTTCATCTTTCATGGATTGAATTTGAGAGAAACACTTACCAAATCAAACACTTGAGAGATTCAGAGTATATCATGTGAGGTTTTATCTTTCTCAATCTATGTTTTTCAAATTAAAGTTGCCTTTCTAAGTAATTTCAAAAATGTGATGAAATAATGCTTCATGAAATTTTGTCAATTCTTGAGAAATCAACTCAAAACTTTGATGTTCTTTCAAAAAAAAAAAATGAATAGTCACCAATCCATAACTTAAGTTTGCCCGAGACGTGCAAAAGATAAGTGTGGGGGAATTTGATAAGCATAGATTTCATAAATAATTATCTCTCACTTTTATCTCATTAAGACTTCTTATATGTTCAATTAAGTGATCTTTGTCATATTTTATGAGTTTGGGTTCATATGAAGTTTAATTGAATTTCTTTGCTTACCCGATTAAAATGACACTATTATAGTATTTTGAGCATAATAGGAGTTGTAGACATCCAAAAATCATGAAATCTGTCTTGAATGAAAGCTTAAAGAAGTGTCCATAGTTACAAAGCAAGAGCAGATTCTAAATGGGATGTTTAGGACTCTGAAATTATCTCAAAAGATGAGATAGTGTTGCTGACGTGGAATTTGAACAGTGTGCAAAGATCCGGCCATATCTTGAGATATAGAAGTCATACTGAGATGAAATCAATTTTGTTGGACAGCTAAGATCCAGGGCTACAACTTTTGTTCAGAAGTCAAGCTCTAATTCGGACATGTGAACATCCGAAATTGCGGTTCAAGAAAGTCAAAATTGTTGTGCTCATTGGTGGCAAAAATTCAAAAGTGTTTTGCAATTTCAACAAAGCCCATGTGAAAGCAAGAAAAGGGTAGAAAAGTAATATCCTAGTTGGTGACTTTCTGAAGATGATGCCTCAAAAATCCTCTATAAATAGAAGGGTTTGCAAGAGGAGACACACACCATTTTGGAGATTAACTCCAATACCATTTTCTTTCTTTCTTTCTCTCTTTCTTTCTTTCTTGTTAGTTTTGCCTCCTTCATGGAAGGCTTATGTTTTCTTTCTTGTTAGTTTGCCTCCTACATGGAAGGCTTATGTTTTCTTTATTGTTAGTTGCCTCCTACATGGAAGGCTTAGGATTTATTTGTTGTTAGTTGCCTCCTACATGGAAGGCTTAGGATTTATTTGTTGTTAGTTTGCCTCTTTCTTTGTTGTTAGTTTGCCTCCTTCATGGAAGGCTAGGTTTGTAGTTTCAATTCAAGGATTCAAGCTATTTTCATTTTAACTTTGAGATCTTGATCTTTATTTACATGCTTATTGAGTGATTTCTACTCTACTTTACTATATTCTTCAATTTTACTCTTTTAATCAAAGTTTGATCGGTTGACGTATTTTGATTAATGTATAATTGATTTATAATTGGTTTTTGATTGGTAAATCATTTTCCAAAAGTTTGAAGAATAGAAATTAAGTAATTGAATTGAAGGTTTTCATTTTATTACTTACTTCAACTGAATTCTGATTGTGAAATTGGTTTAGATAAAAGATTAAGTGGTTACTAAATCTTGTTGAGCGTAATCAATTAAATTCTGAGAGGTTTCTCAGTAGAGAATTCAAGGATCATTCTAGGGGTTCCAGATGATCCTAGGTTGATAAACACAATGCATGATTTTAGTGATCAATGATTAGTTAAGAAAATAGCCTCTGAATTCCTTGAGTTGATAATTGTTAAGTAAATTAATTTCATTCTGTATTTTGTGTTTAGAACTCAATATCAAATCTTTACAAAATCCCCTTGTTCTAATTTTCTCCTTATTTGCTTAAGAATTTGAAATGGTCTTTGGGAGATGACCTAGGTTGCACCTTATACTATACCAATAGTTTGGGGGAAATCTAGAAATTATTTTTGCGCGTTTACGACGAGCGTGTCAAGTATTGAAATTTAAACAATTTTCTAACACTAACCAAGTATGGAAGCAAGTATCCTTTTTGTATATGCTTGATTTTGTAGGTACATGGAGAAGCCTAAGCATAGGGAAAAAGTATATCAAGGAACCTAAGAAGAAAAGGCTTGAAACTTGGACTTCAAGGCTGAATTGAGGACTTAAGTGCAAAGATGAATTAAAGACTAAAGTGAAGGCTAATTGTAACCTTGAGCATTCGGTTTTGAGCAGTAATTTTTAGGTTGAACTTTGTAATTAGGTTTGTTTGAGTTGTAAAACCTAGTGCCTTGTAGCAGGACTTATTTTTAGTGTAATTCTATTTCCATTACCATTTGTTTGTAAAAAGGACTTTGGGACTTTTGGACCTTGGTGTAAGATACTCACCTTAGGTTCATTTGTCGCTTGTGGTGGCTTGTGCATGAAAGAAGTATGAGGGGGTGTTTGTTTGCTTCTTTTAGAACTATTTGGTGTAACACTAACTTTTATCTTCTTTTTGCAAGGTCAAGGGTATAGGTAAATTACACAACCCTTGTGTGTTTGTGTGACTTAGAAATGAGATTGTTTGCTAAGTGTTTGGACTTGTGTGATTTAATTTTTTAATATAAGAAATCTAGGTATGGAGAGGTATTTTCCTATTTGCATATGAGTACCTATGACATATCCCCTAAAAGCCAAATGGAACAATTGACCAGTAGACTAGAAAGTATTTTTCAAACCCAAAAAAGGGTTATAGAGCAAAGACAAGATCACCTAGAAAGAAGAAAGTCTAGAAAACAACCAAGAAATCAAAGGATAATTGAAACTAGCGGATCTAGTAATAAGGATAACTATCATGAAGATCAAGTGAAGATGTCAACTTCTTTAGGGGACACATATGTCATAGGAAAAGGAGAATACACTCCCCACAAAGGGAAAGTCCTTCCTCAAGGGATAAGTTGTAACATCCTAATAATTATACCTGTCATATGCTTAAGTCGCATCGCAGGTTCATTATCAATTTGTTACTTTATGATGCGGAACTTTATTTTTTGGAAAATACTTGTACTAAAAATACAATATAATTTAATTTTTTAAAAAATTTCGTTGAAAATGCAAGCCTTGTTATGGTAATTAAAGTAGCCAAAAATAACCATTATGACATTGTTGCTCATATTAATTTTGAATACTTATCATTATTTACATGTCATCTTATACATTCATTTTTCACAATATTATTTATATTATTAGTTATATAGGTAATACAACACAATGGTAAGTTAAAGGCTCTAGTGTTCCTTTAAACAAAATGAAGACTTCAATACTCTTCACAAGTTACAATCATCCAAAGCAGAAAGTTCAAAGTTATACAAAATGGAATGTGGTCCTTTATAGCTCTTCTTGTATTCTAATCCATGTTACTTGTTTCCATGTAGACTATTGCCACCATAAAGAGTATAATCGGACTCTGGGAGAGAAATGAGAGGTAGGAAGTGAGAAATTGTAATTTATTAACAAGTGTCTACCCTAAGATTGGTGTCATCTTTCTTAACCTAGCCACTTCAATTTATTAAGAAAATATGATAGGCATATAAGTTCAATTACTGCTCTTTAAAATAATACTTATCTAAAATGGATCCTTTTAATAATGGTCAGAGATTAAATCTCATAGAAGCATATAGCTCATTCATTCTTTGGGTCACCATATTAACATAATAATTCATAACATCAAAAATACTACTTGACACATTAACATATTTTATCATACTGAAAACATTCTCATTCAGTAGTTATCCGGTCAGTGACACTTTAACATATGTCACACCATTATACTCTTTATGGCATATTATTAAACATTTGTCGAGCAATATCTTCTCACTTCCACACATGCTCAACTTTATTTAGGGTACATTTTCATTCCTCATGGTCATCACCATCTTAACTTGAAGCCTTATGGCCTCTAACATGGATAGTCCCGAACTTCAACACATGAACATGTCCCTAACTTGCACTTTACAAGTATGCGCTTGTTATGTTTTCACATAGGATTTTCTTTAGTGATCCATTGACTTCTCAGGTTCCATTTCAAGTCTTTAAAATAGGATGCATGCTCAATATTCAATCCATTTTATATCAAATCATGGAACCACATAGGCATACACACGTCATCATGTCATTCAAAAGATCATACAAGTTATTACCTCACTCAAGAGAGAATATAACACATTTACACATGTAGTGAAATGCTCAAGCATCAACATGATAAACAGGAATTAATGGTTACCCAAAAGTTTTCTTTCTTAGTAAAAATATTTACTTAAGCATGGTCCTTAAATTTTGGACAGCAAGCACATTTCTTCTGAAATTGCCAAGTTGACCTTATTCTTTATGTTTTATGATAAGTTTTTCAAGGGAAGCCTACACCACAAATTCTTTCTAGGTTTATCTCAACATTTCCTTTCTTAAAGATTTTGTTGATATTATTCTCATGTTTAACTCTATGGTGGCCTAATGGCCATTATGCCTTTTAAGAAGTGACAAAAGGGACTTGTTGGTCAATCAGCAAGTACTCCTCACCTTTACCATTGGGAGATATAAGGATAATATCATCGGTGATATTGTCTCTATGGAGGCCAATCATGTGTTATTGGGAAGACCATGGTAATATGATATGGATGTCCATCATGATGGACATACCAATAAGTATTCCTTCCAATTTAACTCCCAAAAAATTATCCTAGTACCTCTGTCTTCTAATGAAGTCTATCAAGACCAAATTCACATAAGATAAAGAAAAGGAGGCAGAGAGTTAAGGGATGGAAAAGGAAAATTTGGAAGATGTGGAAGAAAATGATAAATAGAAAAAGAGGAAGGGTAAGTGGGGATTCCATCTCTCTTGTAAAAGGTGAGATTAGACTTGTAAGGAAGGATGAGGTAAAAGAGATCCTCCTAGCTAGGAAACCTCCTTCTATGTATCTCATTACTTTGAACCTAACTTTTGGGATAGGGGCTAGTAATTCATTTATCTTTATAGTTATGGAACCCTTTCCTCTAAAAGGAAGTCAAGAATTGGCCTTCACAACGGCCTAATCCTCCTAACCAAGCCTTGCTACTTATGGCACTTGTGCTACATGGCATGAGGCGTATGGTATGATTAGAACCATTCATTTGATAAAACCCTCACCTTTTTGTATGTCTCATATGGTGGCTCGATTCACCGCCCCAGTATGCATCAATGGTCATCTTATCCATCTACATCTAAGATAATTGAACATCCCATTATCAATGACTTGGTAGGTGAGCCATCCAAATTCTTGGTTAAAATTCCATTACAATGCCACTAGTCTTGGTCATTTTATCAAGGGCAGGGAATACCCCTTTCACAGTTTTGTGGGTATCCTAACCTACCTAGGGTTAGCAAGTCCATAAACCCCTTCGATAATACCTTAGGTAATATCCCAAATATCCAATATAGACACAATCTAGGAAAGGAACTCATAAAACAACCTGTAATTCCTAATCTTCCATTTTATTCTTATGTTGGTTGTGGGCTTTTAGTTCTCTACTACCTCTTATTTCTAATTGTTTGTTCCTACAACCTTGTTATTCCTATTATTTCCATTTATTAATAACATCTCCTCTACTCACTTATGTTCTTGTTTGCAAATAAAGTTGAGCTTACACATTTCGAGGATGAATGCTTTCAAAGGGGGAGAAGATGATGCAAAGGTTCCAGATGTAGAGGGTCCTAGTTGCAAAGCCACTAGGCCTATTAGACCTTGCACAAACTAGACCTATTGGGCCTTACACACTGGAATAGGACTTAGGTATTTTTTTTATATTCTAGGAACTAGCAGGCCCAATATGTATAGGATCTGGGCCCAATTTTCTTGTATTTTAGCTTAGGATTTTTTTAGGCTTTCTCTGGTCCAATTTGAGGCTGCATTAAGAAGTGAAGAAAAAACCATTCTTAAGCTGAAATCTAAGCCTAATTCATATTCAAAGCTGCCCCACCCTTCCCTCCATTATGAATCTCCTCTATTTTGCCTATATAAAAGCATCACTTGTGTAATTTTCAACATAAAGTTCATTTTGAATGAAATTGTGAGTTTTCACTCATATTTTTTTAGAACATTTCTCTCCTTATCCTTTCTTTAGAACTAGACTTAGGGTTGACGATGGTGGAGGAGAAGAAGCTCACCCTCCACAAGCGGTGGGGCTTCCAAGTTAACCTAATCTGGATCCATTGTCTGTTAAATTTCAACCTCCATTAAACTAGAGGAACGACCTCTTTCCATCTCGGCATCAGTGTACCTCCCCATTATTTAAAAAAGGTCCATAACAGGCTACAGAAACTCTCTTAAGGCTCCAAAAGTATAGATGAATATTATAAGGAAATAAAGGTCGTAGTGATTAGGGGCTAATTGAAAAGAAAGTGAGGAAGCCACCATGGCTAGGTTCCAAGATAGGCTTAAGCATGACATAAGAGATGTGGTAGAACTTAACCAATACTTAAGCCTAAATGACCTTTAACTCCTAGTTATAAAAGTGGAAGCCCAAATAAATAGGAAGGGTAAAGGAAAATACAGTACATATAAGTCATCTACACAAGACACTTGGGCAAGCAAGAAAAAAGATTCTAGTTTCACAACTAGGAAGGGTAAAGAAGCTAAAGACTTTAAAGAGTTTAAGGGAAAAACCCCCCCCAAAGTTACCTTCAAGGAAAAAAATCATATGTTAATTGCTTCAAGTGTCTGGACAAGGGGCACATTATTTCCCAATGTCCAAATAAAATGACCATGGTCCTTAAGGACAATGGTAATTATTCATTCCTAAACTTCAATGATTCTAGTTTACCTTCCTCCTCTTCAAAGAGTGAATCTTTAGAATATGTCCCTGAAGGTGATCTCTTGGTGGTTAGGAGTTTTCTAAAGACTAGAGTTAAGGAGGATAAGGAGAATCAAAGGGAGAACATCTTCCACACAAGATGTTAGATCAACGGGAACATTTGCTCCTTAATTACTGATGGGCGTAGCAACATAAATGTGGCTAGTACTAGGCTAGTAACCAAGTTAGGGCTAGTAACCACCTTCCATCCTAAGACATACAAGCTACAATGACTTAGTGACAAAGGGGACTTGTTGGTTAACCAACAGGTTCTCCTATCTTTGTCCATTGGAAGGTGTGAGAACAATGTCATCTATGACATTATCCTAATGGAGACTAGCATGTGCTCTTGGGAAGAACATGACAATATGACTGAAATGTTCATCATGATGGGCACACTAATAGGTACTCCTTGTAATTTCATTCCCACAAAATAACTTGAGTTCCTTTAAGCCCAAGGAAGGTCTATAAGGACCAGGTGCAAATAAGATAAAAAAAAGGCTAAAGATAAAAATAAATTAAAGGGGAAAAAATATAAAATACGTAAGGAGAAAACCCTTAACCTTAGCATCTTACTTGTAGAACCTAGTGTGGTAAAGAAAGCCTTTATTGCTAGGAAGACCATTTACCTCATCTTGTCTAAGGAGAAAAATTAGCTTCAAGAGGCTTCCACATTACCTAAGATCATCCAGCCACTGCTGAGTGAATTTGAGGATATTTTCACTAAGGAAATGTCTATAGGACTACCACCCTTAAGAGTCATAGAGCTCCAAAATGATCTAATCCCAAGTGTCTCTTTTCCCAACAGTTCCACCTATAGGAGTAACCATGAGGAAACAAAAGAGATATAAAACACAAGTAGGGGACCTCCTAGTCAAGGGGTGGGTAAAGGAAATCCCCAGCCCCTGTGTTATGCCAATCCTACTAGTCCCTAAAAAGAATGGTAGTTAGAGAATGACTATGGACTACAGAGCCATTAACCATATCACCATTAGATATAGGCACCCCATACCTAGATTAGATGACCTCTTACATGACCTTCATGGGTCTTGAATCTTCTCCAAGTTGACCTTAGGTTAAGCTACCATCATATCAGGATATGCGAAGGGGATGAGTGGAAGATAACCTTCAAAACTAAATTTGAGTTGTATGAGTGGTTAGTTATGCCATTTGGGCTAATCAATGCTCCAAGTACATTCATAAGACTCATGAACCATGTACTAAGGGACTTGATAAGGAAATGTGTGGTAGTATATTTTGATGACATCTTAATATACTCGAAGTCTTAAGAGGAGCACATAGAACATGAAAAGGGAGTTCTCTTAGTGCTTAGAGCTGAGAAATTATATTGTAATTTAGAGAAATGTACCTTCTATTTGGACCAAGTCATTTTTTGGGACTTTGTCATTAGTAAACAAGGGGTCCAAGTTAATCTAGAAAAATTTAAGGCCATCCAAGATTGGCCAATCCCCGAAAATATGGGAGAAGTAAGAAGCTTTCATGGCTTGCCAAGTTTTTATAGGAGGTTTGTCAAAGATTTCAATATCATTCCTTCACCCCTAAACGAATTAGTTAAGAAGAATGTAAAGTTCCACTAAGGGAAAAACAACAAAGATCCTTTAATACTTTTAAACAAAGGCTTGTTAAGGTTTCAGTACTAGCTCTGCTTAATTTTAATACATCCTTTGAGCTAGAATATGATTTCTCCAATGTGGGGATTGGAGCAGTGCTACTCCAAGAAAGTCACCCCATTTCCTACTTCTGTGAAAATCTCTCAATTACCTCATTTACGATGAAGAGCTCTATATTCTCATTAAGGCCCTACAAACTTGGTAACATTACTTATTGTCCAAAGAGTTTGTCATCCATAGTGACCATGAGTCACTAAAGCAGCTTAAGGCCCAAGGTAAGTTAAATTAAATCTAAGTAGGTAGAATTCCTTGAACAATTCTCTTATGTCATAAAATATAATAAAGGGGATAGTAATAAGGTAGCAAATGCCTTCTCTAGGAAGCACACCTTACTAACATCCCTAAGTGTTAAATTGTTAGGATTTGAGCACTTCAATGATCTATATGAAAGGGATATAAAATTTGGGAAACTCAATAAACATTCTCTTTAGACATAATCGCTTATATATGCCAAAATTCTCCATAAGACATCTTTTCCTTAAGGAGTCTAATGAAAGGGGATTAATGGGACATTTTGGTACCCAAAAAACCCTGACCAACTTGAAAGAAAATTTCTTCTAACCTTATATGAACAAGGATATGCAAAAATATTTCTAGAGATGCATCATCTACAAACACGCCAAATCTACTCAAAACTCCATGACCTATACACCCGCTACCTATACCTGATCTCCCTTTGGATAGACATCGGTATGGACTTTATCCTAGGGCTACCCAAAACCTCAAGAGGAATGGATTCCATCTTTGTGGTAGTGGATCGTTTAGTAAGATGGCCCACTTTATTTTCTGCCACAAAGTGGATGATGCTAGGTATATAGCCAAACTTTTCTTTAGAGAAGTGGTGAGGCTACATGGAATCCCTAGGATTATTCTGTCTGATAGAGATACTAGGTTCCTCAATCACTTTTGGCGTATCCTATGAGGTAAACTTGGAACTAAACTCTTCTTCTCCACCACTTATCATCCCCAGAATAATGGCCAAATTGAAGTGGTGAATAGGACACTTTCACCCTTCTTAGGGCTATAGTAGGTAAGAATCTCAAATCTTGGGAGGATTATTTGTCGCATATTAAGTTTTCTCACAACAGGGAACTACACTCCACTACCCAACACTCCCTTTTTGAGGTAATGTATGGGTTTAACCCCCTCACTCATGTAGATCTGTTGCATGTCCCTGATCTAGTCAACTATCATAGTAAGGATGAAACTCAAAACACTAGGTTTGTTCAAGAGGTCCATGCCAAAGTCAAAGTCAGTATAGAAAAGAAAATGGCCCATTATGCTAGGTTAGCCAATAAAGGTAGAAAGGAGGTTTTATTTAAGCTTGGTGATTAGGTTTGGTTGCACCTATGCAAGGAGAGATTCCCTTAAGGAAATATAAACTGCAATCGTGGGGTGATGGCCCCTTCCAAGTTCTAGAGCAAATAGGCCCTAATCCTTATTGTCTGGATTTACTTTGGGATTATGGTGTGAATGATACCTTTAATGTCTTTGACCTCTCTCTTTGTTGTAGGGATTGATGATGATAACTCTCGCTCTAGGACGAATGTGCTCCAAGAGGGAGGACATAATGCAGAGGACTCCTTGGAGACATCAGGACCTACACTATAACACTCTTCTACTCCAGGAAAGATCTTTAAGCCCATTAGGCCTATCACCAAGGCTAGGGCCAAGAAGCTTCAGATAGAGGTGGAGACCTTCTTAGGCCTCTAGGAGGCTTGCTCATAGGCCCACTCCATGGGCCTCCCGGAGACTCATTCACAAAGCTAATCCACCTTCCCATTGGCCCTACATATCTTAGAATATGACTTAGGATCATTTTTGTATTTTAGATGTAAAAGGCCTAAGATATGTATAGGAGAAAACGTATTTCCCTGTATTTTTATTTTTAGCTTTTTGAGTTTGCTTTGGCCCAATTTGTAGGCTGGTTTATGACATAGGGAGGGACTCATTTTTGGCTCCATGTTAGGCCCAAAACCATGACCGGTGCAGCTAGAGAATCCTCCCCATGCAAGCTAGATTTAAGTGTCATCTTATGCCTATATAAGGCACCCTTATGTGTAACTTTGATCACTTTTGAGTCATTTATATTTCTATTCAGAAATTATGTGAGAAAACTCTCTTTTATCCCTCTAAAACTAGCTTGAGGTTGAGGAACCTCCTCATCCATGACTTCTCCCACGATGGCGGAGAAGGAGTTCATCCTCCACAAAAAGGTGGCACTCCCAAGCATAAGCAAAGGCTTCATTAATTCTTCATCTTTTTCCACCTTCGTTCAGCCTCCATTGCACCAGTTTAAATCCACCATTCATCCCTACATCAAGTAGTATCTATGATGTTATGATATAAGACCATAATAGAATGACTGAAATGTATAACTACGCTTGTTATGTATTCTTTCATAATTAAAATAACCACTTCAGGAATAAAAGTATTTCACTAAAATTAAAATTGAACTTGTGTACTCGTCACGTTTTCATAAATAAACTAAAATGGATGGATTAAGATTGTTATTATCAATCTTAGGGTAGATGCTTGCTGAAAAACTTAGATTTCTTATTCCCTACTCTCGATTTTTTATCCCAGATTCTAGTTATGTCTTATGCTACAACAGTTATGTACCTCAAGATGAGTAATTCTCAATGGCATATGAAGGAAACCCATAAGGCACTAAAGATGATCTCAGTTTTGTTTCCCTGTTGCCTTTTATGTTTTGAGATGGATGATTGTACCTATTATAAATGATACCATTGCCCTTATTTTGTGTAAAAAAACTCACAGTGAGCCTTTACCTTTCTATCACTTATATGACATATCTACTATATAAATAATAATATAAATATTATTGTGAGAATAATATGTAATATTATGGTACATGGTTGTAAGTTTTCAAACTTATCAAGAGAGACAGCATCTAAAACATTTATTCATTCAACGTTATTATTTACAACAATGCTTGTGGTTTTAAACAAACGTTTTCAAAAAATTTGTATCATATTTTCAGTAAAAATATTTTATATAAAGAGTTATGCATTATGAAGTAACAAACTAGTGGTGAATTTACAATACAACTTAAGCATAAAACGAGTATCATTATTAGGATGTTACACCTTTAACATGAGGTAATACTCCTTTGAAAAAGATACATAACCCTTAATAATGATATTTTTGAGATGCATTTAATGTATCTACAAGTCCTTTAAAAGAGATAATAGCCATTAATGGTGGTGCTTTGGGGACACACTTGAGACAATTGTTCTTTAAAAAGATACATAACCCTTTATGATGATACTATGAGACGTATTTGATATATTTATAAGAGTTATTTTTAAGATGCACTTGATAAACTTGCAAAATAAATATGAAGTAAAAGTTTATTTCAATTTTGTGTAAAAATGTTTCTTGAGATACACTTAATGCTTAAGAAATACATTTAACAATTATATCTATATGAATAAATATATGAGTGAGAAGATAAAAGTCATCCTTTATGAAATACATTTAACATTTTAACTAATTTAGAAGTAATTTAATTTTTGAACAAAAGTTGTTGTCTTACCTCACTATATGTTAACTAAATCTTTTGGATATTAATACTTAAGTACAAAATTAATTTTTTATACCTATGAATTTGTCCCTTTTTAAGCTAGTATTGGGGTATTGTTGGCTACATCGTAAATGCAATTTACTCACACTTTTAAAATTTATTTTCTAATAGTAAGAAACAATGATATTATTATGTTGTCTTATTATATAGGCATTGAAAATTTATTACAACTATATTCCTTTGACCATTGAAAAATTACTCGAGCATAATTTTATTCTTATTTTTTATTATTATAAACTTAATTTTTAATTGTTGTGGTATTAATTTTTTATCAAGGGTTAGATTGAAATTTCATCTTACATTGAAATTTTGTCTAAATACCATTTATATTCTTATAATTGAGAGATAGAAAAAAAAATTTATTATTAAATTTTTTTTAAATATTATTGTAGATTCTAAGTTCACAATTTATTCATTATCAATGTGTTAACTTTTAAAAGTAAAAACATAATTAACTTGTATTAAAAATCTGTCAAATTTTTACTTTTTCTTCTAAAATATATCACCTTTCTCTTCTTCCAACATTTTTTTATTTCTAAAATTACAAGATAAATCAATTATATTTTAAATGGTGATGGATTCTTCTTCACTTAGAACAAGTTATATGCATTATTTATCTCAATTTCTCAATTAAAAAAAGGGAAGTAACATTTAATAAACATGAATTAAAAAAAATCAATAAATGTTAAAAATGAGACGCATTTAATTTATTGTCACTTTTAAAATGTAGTTAAAGATGACATAATCTTGATATTCCAAAACAAAATAATACACCCCCTACACCCATTTATGAATGGCTGAGATTTTTTTTCATAATTATTGATGTGTTTAAGTTATTTACTCAAACAAATAGGCTTAATCCATTTTTCTTTTCATGTTTTAAAGCTTTTGATCTTTAATTTTTCTTTATAAAGAAAGTTTCTATAATTTTGAATTTTAGTAAATTTCATTCTACGTCAATTTTTTGTTAATTTCTAAATTTTAATTTTTATTTAAAAATATTCATAAACTAAATTCATTAAATTATCTTCATTTTAAATTTTAAAAATTATAATATCAAATTTTATGCAAAATAAAAAAAAATCATAATTTTTTCTCTTCAAACACTAATTTCTTATTTTATAAAATTCTTCAAAATTTATTAATTTTCAACTAAATTTTTTACTTCTAAAATTTTAAAATTATTTCATATATCTATTACTTTACAAACCTTACAAAAAATTTAATAAAACATAATAAATTAAATTATTTAAATAAAAAAATATCGAAGTATAAAAATTGAGGCCGTGTTGGGGTAACTTTGAGTTTTTGATTTTAACTTTTAAAAAGTTGTTGGAAATGTAATTTTTTTTATCCCACTGATCTACTATACATCTATTAAAATAAATAAATAAAATTTATTAACTAAAATAATTTAACAAAAACTTAAACCGTGATAAAATAAAAAATTAAAAATAATAAAAACTAAAAAAATTAAATCAATCTAAAAACTGCTTTCAAAAGTTATATCTATTTTCAATTTTTAAAATTATAGCTAAAACATCAAAATTTTGTTTTAATATTATATTTTAATTTTCTGTTATTTATATTTTTTTTTCATGTACTACTTTATCATTTTCTTCATTTACTCTTTTTCACTTCCTTTTCAAAAATATTTTTCGAAAATTTTTGTATAAAATAATTTTAAGAATTAAAAATCAAAAGCAGATCAAACACCCTCTTAATTTCCGTCTTAAAAAGAATTCCTGTTTCGAGAACTACAAAATCAACAAATTTATTTAGTAAATAATTTTTTGAAAACTTTTCAAATATTTAATATTTTATTTTTTAAACTAAAATATTAAAACAACTTAATTTTAAGTTATTGATTTTTTATTTTCAATTTTTTGTTATTCATATTTTTCATATATTACTTTATCTTTTTTCTTCACTTATTTCCTTTTTCATTTTATTTTCAAAAAAAATAAATTTTTTTATAAAATAACTTTTAAAAACTAAATAGCGAAAGTAAACCAACCACCCCTTAATTTATTTTAAAAAACCTCATAAACCAAAATTGTATATAATTCAAACTAAAAAATCAAAAATATAATTAAGACATAAATATAGTACAGCTAAAAAAGGAAAATAATTCACTTTTTAACAAATTTCATTTTAAAGTAGTATTTTTAAAACACTTCTCTAAACCAGATCAGTTCTTTCACTAAAGTTTTTAATTCCTTATTTTAAATCCAATTTTGATTGATGTCCCTTTCATTTATTTTTATGGTTTTAATCTACTATTTTATTGAAGTTGGTTCTAGCATCTGCAATTAAAATTTTCTATTTTTAAAAATGTTGACTGTACAATTTAATTCTTTAATTTGTTTATTTTTTTTCATTTTCTAACTTTTTAGAAGATTATTTGTTCACCTATTATATGTATTATTGTTAGAAAAATACTAAAATAGAAACAAATTAATATCAAACTGTACATATTATTTTTAAACTAATAAAGTACAAAGAAATTGAATTAAATATGTATTCAAATAAATTCATCATTCACTAAATTTTTTTTAAAAAAATTAAAAATAACAATTTTTATAAAATGAAAGACCAAAAGTGTAAAAAATAATAAAAGCTAAAACATAAAATCAAAATAAATTAAAAAACTAAAAACTGGATTAAAGCTTAAAAAATAAACAAAATAATGATCATATAAAACGTTGAAATTATATGTTAATTATTAATATATTTTATAAAATTATAAATGTTCTTTTGGTCCATAAACTGAAAAAATTATGAACATTTTGACAATTATTGAAGTAATAATCCAATAATCCATGATTTCCCAGTTGGACTACCGTTGTGAAAATCGAATCTGACCGGAAACTAATTATATGTCCGGCATATTAGAACCATAAAACTATTTAGAGAAAAACCAGAAAATCATGGGAATCGGTGGTTTTCCGATTATAATCGGCTTTGGTTTCTAACATAATCTTTTCCTAAATTTTGCTTAACATTTGTTATTTCACGTAGAGCATAGTACAGGCACACTAATATCCCACACGCTTTATTCCATGTCGGTTGAAGCTTCCACCATCATTGAAGTAGCAAGCTCGCAACCAAATTGAATTTCAACGTTCATGTATGTATTGTTGGCTTATCCGGTGCTTATCATTTGCCCTATTTTATTATTATGATTAAATGCTGATCTAATCTTTACTATATGTTTTTCATCTCTTCCTCATGCTATGAGTGTTTGCTGTAAAGACGCAGAGAACGAAAGATGAGATACTAATTGATTGAAACAGGAGAGAATGTTAGAATATGGGGTTAAATATGTTTTTAATCTCTCTAAAATATTTAAATTTTAGTTTTGGTCTTTTAAATTTAAAATCTTTGATTTAGGTCTCTTATTTTTTAAAATATATTAATTATAATCTCTATATTAACTTAAGTTATATTAAATCAAAATAAATTAATCATAATTTGAGAATTATAATCAAAACATTTTATAAATAGTTAAAAAAAAATTTAATAATAATTGATTTAACTTGATTTAATATAACTTAAATTAACATTAAGGATTATAATTATGATATTTTAGAAAATAAGGAACCTAAACCAAAGCTTTTAAAATCGAGGAACCAAAACCAAAACCAAAATTTAAATATTTTAAAGGTATTAAAAACATCTTTAACCCTAGAATATGAAAAAGAAAATATGGCATGTGAATAGTCAATAGGTTTGCTGGTATTCAATGAGAAAGTTAATCACTTTGATGTGTATGGTTAATAAATGATGTGTATGAAGATTATATGTATATTTCAAGGTAAATTTAAGTATAATTAAAATATTATATTATACTATTATATACTTTTGTATTTTTAATATATTATAATATAAAAATATTTAAAAATATATTTAATTAATAATAATCATAATTCGATTTATGAATAAATTATTAAATTATAAATCAGATAAACTCTAACCGATTCAATTTTAAATATCTTTGACGAATCTATTTAAATAAAAAAAATAATTCAAATACTAGTTATATATAAAATTATCTAGCTCAAAAATATCTAATAAATAGTTAACCATAAACAAGAGACGAGGTTAAAAATTTAGATACTTTATATAAGATTAAATTCACAATATTATTCCTTCACTAAAGTTCTGTATTCTACTTCTGCTTATTACTTTGTCAAATATTGTTTGAATTATTTTTTCCATGATAATCTCTGTTAGTAAACTTCTGGTATAACAGCCTTTGTTAGGAGGGATCTAGTTTAGGTTCTAGGTGACGATTGTACCTTTGTTTATTTGTAACTGTCTAAGTGTAGTAGCAGAAGTTATTTATACGTTGGTCAGTCTAAGTAATGGTCCCAGTATCAAGAGAGTTTGTAGATAATTGTTAGTCAGATAGGGTGGTCCTGTAGCACAAGACTTTACTTAAAATTAATGGTCAATCTTCTTAGAACTTTAAGCAACCTAAATCTAGGAAAAAATAATTCAATAATAGTAAGAACAAGTAATGAAGAAGCCTCCTCTAGCAACAATTCATCATCTGAATTAAAAATAGCCAAGATAGAAGAGAGACTGCATAATTGGTCTATACTCATTATTAAGAAAAGTGAGGTTTATAAAAATCAGCATCTTTGGTCCCGGAATAAGGAAGAAATTCATATGTTTGAATATAGCTATGCAGGAACTGGGAACGACAATATTATTAGCAAACTAGAAGAAGAGAAAATAAAAGAACATATAGAAAAGGGGTTCAATTTTATACATATAGGACTTATCCAAGTCACTGTAAAACCAAATTTTATGTTAGGAATCAGTACTCCTGTACTTATAATTTTAAGAGACATAAGATTCATACAATTTAAAGATTCACTCATAGCCACTTTAGAAAGTAATTGTCATGATGGACCTGTATTTTTCAACTATTATCCGAACTTTTCAATGAATTTAAAAAATGAATATACACCTGAAATCTTAAAATTATATATAAAAACTCCAGATGATATATTAGAAGAAAACTGTGATCCATACCAAATAATTTATAGAATTTATTATAACGTCACAAAATTATATTACAACTTCAAAGCTTTAAGAAAATCACCCAAAGATGAGACAATCTTAATAGAGGTAAAACTTAAGAAAACCAAAGTCCAAATTCCACATAAACTAAAACATGATGAAATAATAACAAGGGTTCTCCAGAATGGTTATTATAAGATGTGATAGAACAACCAAAGGTTAATAATACCCAAATTAGACAAATAATACAAGGAAATGACATCAGAATAAGAATGAACAGATCTTCATCAATAAGGGTAACAAAACCACAATAATATAAGGTAGAAAGTTCCTGTCATTTCGTAGGCAACTCCTCAATATAGATCTAACAGGAATAAATAACTTAACTCCCAGAGTAGCACTTCCAATATATGAGGATAGATTTGACTACTCTCCTACGGTTTCACAAGTATTAAATACTATCACTAAAATTGAACCATTTCATATAAACAAAGAATGGATAAGAAATGACTTTGAAGCAGAATACAATAAAAAAGAAAGAAGAATTTTTTAAAATCTTTTCGAAAGACGAAACTATTCAAGTAAGAAAACTATTTTATGAATATTTAGAAGAAAATAAAGTCAACCATTTTTTCTTTGATTGGCTTAGAAATTATTATAAAAATAGAAGTATTATAATGTCCTATAAATAAAACCACTACTATATGTAAAACCTTAACAGAAAAAATAGTAGAAGCCGAATACCCCCTCAAGAAAGTATCAAAGTACAACTATCAAAAAACACTTTAATAGAAGTAAGACCCTACAAAGACACAAGAATAGAAGGTAAAATTGAAAAAAGGAATATAAAAAAGGTACATGAACAATTAAACTATTTTAATATTATGCTAAACACTATGAGTAAACAATTAGTAAGAATGGAATATAAAACTGAAGGTAGTAATTCTAATAACATTAGAAATTATGTACCAGCCCATACAATAGAAAAACCAATATACAAAATTACTAGCACATCAGAATCATTCAAATTAAAAATCACCCTAGAATTAGACATAGATGAACTAAAAGAAAGAATAAAAAAATTAGGATTAGAAAAATAGACTATCAATGTTATAGACTCAAATAAATAAGATAAATTTCAAAAATAATAATTATTCTAAGACTAGAAATTATTACCCAAGACCTACCCCCGTAGATGTAAGTTTTGAAGAAAGAACCCAATTTGAAAATAATAGATTTTCAGGGACTGACATAGTAGAATGGAACTTAGATAGATTAAGTGAACAAGCTATACTAGATATAACCTGTTAAATGACTATGGCAGCAACTGCCTACAAAACTAAAGGGTGGTCAGACAGGAGTGCCGCCCAAGCTATTATACAAGGATTCACAGGACAACTAAAAGGATGGAGGGACAATTTTTTATTAGGACATGAAAAGTAATTAATAATAAACATCATAAAAATGAATCACACAAAGAAGATGCAACCACCACATGATTATTTTCAATTATTAAAAATTTCATAAGAGATCCGAGTATCTTTCAAGAAAGAATAGGAGCACAATTAGTCAAATTAAGATGCCCTACCATATCTTATTATAGATGGTATAAAGATAATTTTATATCAAAACTTATGATAAGAGAAGATGAGTCCGCACCATATTGAAAAGAAAGATTTGTAGCAGCCCTTCCAAGACTCTTCATAGAAAAAGTAATTCAAAAATTACAAACCTATTTTTTATCACAAATTGCCTATGAACAACTAACTTTTAGACAACTTCACAACATGATAATAGAAACAGGAATACACATATGCACCGATGAAAAAATACAAAATAGTATAAGAAAAGAAAAATTAAATAATAGAAAGGAATTAGGAACATTTTGCCATAATGAAACCCTTAAAAGCTCCAAGTAGGCAACATAAAAGACAAATGAAAAAGTCCATAAGTAGGCAGCAAAAACCTTCTAATTTTCAGAAGACATCTAATTTTAGGAAAAATAAAGCCTTTAACCAAAAAAGAAATTATAAAAAGAACAAGTCCAGAAAAATGACTAAGATGTATGCTGGAAATGCGGAAAGTCAGGACATTATTCAAAAAATTGTAGGGTGCAACAAAAGATTAACAAAATAAAATATGAAGAATTAAAACAAACCCTACTAAGCATTATAATAAATTACGACCCTGAACCTGAAACAGAGGATGATGAAAACTCAGAAGAAAATGCACACGATAATGAAATATACCAAATAGATAATAAATCGACAGAAGAATCCGACAACCCTGAAGAAGAAGAAAATTATTGTCTAGGACCAGGGTTATGTAATTGCAAATACTGTATAGAAAAAACAATAAATGTGCTAACATGCAACCAAACCACCACCTTAATCTTCATTATTGATAAATTAGAAGATTCCCCACTTAGAGAATAATTTATATTACAATTATGTCAATTAATTAAAAAAGAAGAGCAAAATGTAAGGAAAATTAAACCAGTAAAAATAAAAGATGTAAGATTTAAACAACCTAAAGAAGTATTATTCATAAAAGAACTATAGAATGAAATCAAAACACTAAAACAAGAAATAATGGACATAAAACAACAAAATATCTCTTTAGAATATAGGCTACTTCGACTAGAAGGAGAACAAATAATCTCATAACAACAGAAGACAAAAAGATGTTACTACAGAAACAGACCCATTTATTAACCTACTAAGCTTAATAACTATCCACAAATGGTGGTGTGAAATTACCTTAGTGATAAAAGGAGAAAATTTTGATATGATAGCATTAATAGACTCGGGAGCATATGTAAACTATATACAAAAAGGCTTAGTTCCCACTGTACATTATGAAAAAACTATAGAAATACTTACCAGTGCAAACGGGTCAAAGATGCTAATAAACTAAAAACTAAAAAATGCAAACATATGCATAAATAAGATATGTTTTACCACCTCTTTCGTATTAGTCAAAAATATATCCAACCAAATAATGCTAGGAACTTCCTTCTTATCCAAAGATGCTAATAAACTACAAACTAATAAATGCAAAAATAAAATATGCTTTACCACCTCTTTTGTATTAGTCAAAAATATATCCAACCAAATAATACTAGGAACTCCCTTCTTGTCCTATTATACCCATTAGAAATAACAGAAAAAAGAATAATTACCAACGTAATACTTGAAAACCCTACCTGCTTTGAATTCCTACAACCTCGTAGAATAAAATAATTAAATCTCCTACAAGAAGCTTCAATAACTAAAATAAATTTGATTAACAAGAAAAAAAGAACAAAAATGATAAATAAAGGAATCCAATATAAAAGAATAGAGGAACAATTACAAGCCTTAAAAATTCAAGATAAGGTTAAATCCTTACAAGAAAAAATGTTAAAAGAAATATGCGATACCAACCCTATTGCATTTCACCTCGGAAAATGTATGAAGTAACTTTACCATATGAAGACGGATTTAACAAAAAAAATATACCAACAAAAGCTAAACCAATTCAAATGAATCATGAGTATTTGAAATACTGTAAGAAGGAAATTCAAGAATATTTAGATAAAGGACTTATTAGACCCTCAAAGTCTCCTTAGAGTTGCTCAGGATTTTATGTTATGAAAGCCTCCGAATTGGAACGAGGATCCCTAAGACTAATAATTAATTATAAGCCATTAAATAAAGTACTTAAATGGATACGATGCCCCCTACCTAATAAAACTGATTTAATCAAAAGATTAATACATTCCACAATATTCTCTAAATTTGATATGAAATCTGGATATTATCAAATATCTATCAAAGTGGAAGATAGATACAAAACAACTTTTGTAGTATCCTTCGGATATTATGAGTGGAATGTAATGCTCTAAGGATTAAAAAATGCTCCTAGTGAATTCCAAGAAATCATGAATAACATTTTCTTTCCATACATGGATTTTACTATTGTATATCCTGATGATGTATTAGTATTCTCCAAAGGGATTAATCAACATATATTACATCTAGAAAAATTTATAAAGATTATAAAAACCAATGGGCTAGTGGTATCAGCCAGAAAATTGAGCATATTCGAAACAAAAGTAAGGTTTCTAAGATATGAAATATACAAAGGAACAATAATTCTAATTAAAATTTACAGAAAAGTTTTCAAATGAAATTAAAGATAAAACTGAATTACAAAGATTTCTAGGATGCTTAAATTACATTGCAGACTTCATTTCCAATATTAGAAGTATATGCACTCTATTATACAAACGTCTTAGGAAAAATCTTCCCCCATGGATCGAAGAAATGACCCAAAAAACAAGAAAAATTAAAACAATAGTAAAGAATCTTCCATACCTTGGAATTCCTGACACATCAGCATCACTAATAGTAGAAACTGATGCCTCTGACCTTCAATATAGAAGCATTCTTAAACAAATGCTTCCTCAATCTACAAAGGAACAAGTTGTCAAATACCACTCAGGCACCTAGCATCGTGCCCAACAAAAATAATCAACAATTAAAAAGGAAATCTTATCAATAGTACTATGCATTTCTAAATTTCAAGATGACTTATTTAATAAAAAATTCTTAGTAAGAATAGATTGTAAAGCAGCGAACGTCCTCCAAAATGATGTTAAAAATTTAGTATCAAAACATATTTTTGTAAGATGGCAAGCTATTCTCTCTTGTTTTGATTTTGATATTGTCCGTATAAAAGGAGAAAAGAATGTTTTACCTAACTTTCTCATTCGAGAATTTTTGCAGGGAACCATCCAATATGAGCAAGAATCTCATTACAAGTAAACATTATGGTCTACCAATAGACCATGTAAAAGCCCCTCCATCAACCTCCAAGCCCCTTACCATGTCACAGGTAATTCAAAATAAGCCAACAGCAAATACAAGAGAACCATCAAAATCAATCATACCAACCCAAAACAAGTTTTTTGCCTTACAACCATTAAAATCTTCCGATTTGTTTACAAGCACACCATTAAGAGAAGACAATAAATATCATAAAAAAACAGAATCCTCGCCAATCTATACTATAGAAAAAGAATGGTTCAACATTGATAGAAAAAATATGTATAAAAAGATCTTCCCAAAACCTTTCCATTACATCCCCATACATCCATAGAAAATCCAAATCTTTTTTATGAATTTATATTAATAGACACAGAATCCATAAAAATTCACCATCATGAGGATCCAATTACTCATGAAATATCATTCTCAAAAATTAAGATTATGAAAGAAATTACTCTTAAAGAGTGGAATTAGAACATATACGAAACCAAATCCTTTAGCCGATAATTTTTACCTCAAAACTATAATTATTATGATTACATAGATGCATGGCATCATGTATTATATTTATCCTCCAGCCCACACTTGTGGTTTTTATGGTTCCATCATGGAATCTCATTACAATTTCCCAGGTGGTTTATCAAGTGGTTTGTAGATGTCGGTCCAATAATCGACATTCTTTCAAAATAAACCTTTTTGAACTTTGAATACTTTAAAAGAAAAACATCTTTAAAGTAATATCAATTTATGACTTATATAGCAAGTATTGGTATTTGTTGCATCATGTCCTGGGATTATGATTCAGAAAAGCTAGCAAAAAATACAAGCATACAATTTCTGGTGAGAGTTATAAAAGTAAAATGATGGAGCAACTGGTTACCTACTTTATATCCCTTTTTTGTAATTTTCAAGGACTGTATATTAATTCAAAAGAATATAATCTGAAACATTTACATCACTTGTTCTAAAGCACAACTTCCCTTCCTCTTCCCCCACTGCTTTTTTTGTATTTGTAAGGTAAGGCATGTCATGTTTTAGGTCTAAAACATTTTTCAAACCCCCCACCCAGTGTAGTATATTGAGAAGAAAATCTAATAAAAATAGAATTTTAAGTGACCTAAACAAAACTGAGTAAGAGACCGTTATGGTTGTGTTTTGAAAATGCCAATGACTGGAAAGATGTTAAGCCTAAATGTCTACCATATATGAGTCTCTTCTTTTCGGAGTTTTGGTTTCTAACTTGTAATGGCATGTTCCAATTCCTGGTTACTTTGATCTCTCTCTATGATCTGCACATGAAAGCCATTTGAAAATTGCAAACCAGGAGTTCAAACGATATTTCCTCCTTTGATGGGTCTCCACCGGTGCTTCATTACCAAGCTATGAAGAAAAACAGCCATCTGAACCTTGGTGAAGTTTGTTCCAACACAAAATCTCATGCCTTCCTTCGAAAGCCATGAAATGTTTGCTCGCACCATTTTGCTCCCCTCGCTCCCATCTCCATGGGTTGAAGGCAAAGGGATCCTGATATTTTGCCGAGTTCAGGTGTATAGCCGGTGGACACACCATCACTGCCCAACCTGCCAGTATGGTATATCCCTTAAAATTAATTTCCCTCAGTACCTTCCGAAAGATTCCTAGAACTATATTTTTTAGTCTCACGGTTTCATTATATTTGTGAGTCTCACGGTTTCATTTATGAACTGAAATGTGAATGTCATTGATTTTTATTCTTTCCACATGATTTCGGAGTTAGGGTCTTCATGAGAATGGTTTCATGCTCCTCTTGTAATCGCTTGAGCACCAAGGGATGGTCAGAGAGTAATTTTATGGCATATGTTATAGCCAGAGAAGTGGTTCAAAGCTTGCAAAGAGGAGCACAAACATGAGGTTCAGAGCGATTGCTTCTGTAAGGATTGTTCCCTCTTTGTTTAGTTCTTCAATAACACGGTCAAAGAAATTCGTCTTCTGTTTCCTATGCATTTCCCTTCTTTCTTGCAGCATGTTCTTCAGCATCTTCATAGCCATTTTCCTACCCTGTAGACATTTGTGATAAGTTGTTCCTAGAACATTGAGAGGGAAGGAGATGAGTCCTTGTATAAATGCGATGAAGTTGTTCCTTAAATTCTCCGAGGACTTGGTGGAATCATAACTATTGAGTTTTATGGCAGTCAAATCAAATATCATCCTTGCTGTTGCTTCCTTCAATTCACCACTATCCGGACATGACCACTGTTCCAATGCTCTGCAAGTTGTATGTTCAACTTCTGAGAGCATCTTTTTAAGGCTTTCAAGACCAAACAGATTGAGCACCATGTTCTTGAGGTACTTGTACATGAACCCATGTAAGGAACCTACATTTTGTCTCTCAAATATCTCTGTGAATGTTTTTGGATACCAACTCTAGAACACTTGCCCGTCTTGTTGGAAGATGAAGTAATTAAGATCAAGGTCTATTGACACTACCACCGATCTTCCAACCAAGTTGGCCTTGAAGATTGATCCATACCTTTTTATTCTCTTTTTTTTTATGAAAGGAGGAATATCAAAACAAGTGTTAGGGGAGAAGAACTGAAGGATCTCATTCAGGGTAAACCCATACCAACATTAATGCACCAAACCCTATTAGAATTCCGCGCAGTTAAGCATGCTTGAACGAAAACAGTATTTGAGGTTTACTACCAGAGCTTATCATGGGAAAAATAATTTAAACAGTATTTAACAAAGTAGTAAGTAGAAGTAAAGAAATAATATAACACATTGTGAAATTACAACAGCATAAACCCATATGACAAAGGTAGTTTATATTAATGATAGAAAATGACTTATGATAAAGGTAGTTTATATTAATGATAGAAAAGATGACTTACAAATAGATCTCCAGAAATATTTGTAAGTACTTGTTTCAGTCAAAATTATTACAAGTAAAATGAAAATTAGAAAAAAAAATACAAAATGTTTTGAGTAAAAAAATAAACAGAAATTTTCTTTGCTTCTGAAATTTATAGTGTCTTCTAATGGTTGTGCTTCTTCTTTTATAATGGATGATTTTTCCGGTGAATTTGTTTTCCATGATTGTTCATAATGGAATGCAAATATTGAGATCTGTATGTTCCACTTGCCTCAATTAGTAAAGTATGTCTGTAAATACTATGAAAATGTTATGCTTGGCTCAGGGTATGTCCGTGAGTGTTATAGGAACCCTCTCTTTGAACAGACATATGCCTTTTATCAAGTATTGGGTAGCTGATTTTATTTTTTGGAAAAACAAAAAACATGTATCAACAGACTTTTATTTATATGAGACAGTGAATTTTGTATATTCGTCTCTTTTTTTTCTAAATTTTTTTTATATCTTCATAATAATTTTTTGGACTAATCCTATTTCTTCGTCTGAAAATTACTAATCTTTATCTGTGAATATTATAATTAATTATTAATTTTTTTTATTAACTTTATTAAGATCAAAATTGTTCTACCATTTTATTAGTTATATATAAAATTATCTAATCCAAAAATATCTAATAAATAGCAAAAATTAAACATGTGGCAAGGTTAAAAATTTAAATTCTTTTATGTAAGATTAAATTCAAATTATGTTAAAAAATAGATAACTAAACTAAAATTAGTTAAAAACTTAAGCTCGAGAATAGTTTAGTTAACTTGTTGAATTAAATATATTTGATAAAAATTAGTAATTCAATCTTTTAATTTTACCTAAACTTATTTTTCAATTTCCGGCCGTTACGGATGAAAGGTGTGCACGCACTGTAGTTTGTGGGCGTATCATCCCCCTTATTTTAATTCACTATTTTATCATCACAATTCACAATTGATAATCAAGGGTCAATTAATAAATAAAAACAGATAAAAGGCAAATATAAAACAAATTAAAACACCAACTAGAAATGAAAAATAATTAAGTAAAATAGAAGATTTAATCAAGATGAACTATTAAATTGACATATTGTAAACTCAAATAAAAGGTATGTAACCTTTATATATTTTTATTTTATGGATAAACGTTTTTAGATAATGACAATTTAATATTTTCAAATTAATTTTGAACTTAGTTTAAAAATCAAACATTTTATTAAAATTTAAAAGTAAAACAAATAATGAAATAAATTGTATAATACTAAAAATAAATTTTGAAAATAAATAGGATTATATTAAAAGTAATAAGCAAAATATTTATAAAATTATTTAGGGCAGAAATTTTAAAAAATCCATAAATATAATTTCAATCGCTACATCAAAAAGCAAAGAAATATGCGATGGCAATTATTGGGATAAACTTGTCTTCCAAATAGCTTTATTTTGGTCAAACAAGCTTGTAAACTAATTCAAATAACCTGCGAATCATAGTCGAAATCTTGCAAGCAAATCAAAAGGCAAATATAAACTACTAATATTAATATGGTATAAGCCTTCGAGTCTAAAAATTTCGCGAGTTTGAATTATTATAAAATCAAAGCAGAAGCACTATATATGTATATATACCAACTGACATCCACAAACGACTCTCTTTGCACATAGGCTGTCCCAACAGAACCATAAGGATATCTCCTCCCCTAACTCATGGCGTATTTCTGAGTCCAAGAACGGGCAGTACTCTCGTACTTGGCTCTGTCGGTCTTGTACATGTGAGCAATATCAGGCACCAAAGGATCATCCGGATTAGGATCTGTCAGCAGGGAGCAAATTGACAGTAACACCTGCAACAAATTGCACTGTTAATGAAAGTCTGAATACATAAATATCTACTCTAATTGCAGAAAAGTCAGAATACATTCCTGCCATTTCCACTCTTTTCTTTATATATGTAAATTGAAAACTCAATGAATTGCTTCCTTTATTTCCTTGGGATGTCATCAAAAAATAGAGGAGGTAGGGCAAACTGATAAACAGGGCGTAAGTGACAATTATAAGGCATCATACCTTCGAAACTGTAAGAGCAGGGCTCCACTGTTCTTTCAGAATGTCAAGACAGATACTTCCATTGCTGTTTATGTTAGGGTGAAATACCTTTGTCCGGAAAGAAACCTACGAAACCCAAGATGTAAATTTTCCCAACCTTAACTACCAACATTTTTTCAACCTAAGATCAAAGAAACATGCAGAAGACATACTTCATGCCTCAAGGAAAAAGAAAACAGATGTATAGACAATTCAGTAAAGTAAAAAGAAAATATAAAAGCACGCTAGAAATCTGTATGACATAATACAAAGGTCAAAGGCAAGACCATCGCAACGAGAAATATCAGAGAGGACTACAAATGCGTCACCAAGCTCCTATACAAAACTTAAGATGTAAGCTAGTTCTTTATCACTTGCACCTTCGGACTTAAACGTCCAATTGACTCCATGCCAATGAAAGGAAGGTTTTTTGTTTTGACAGCAGTTTAGCAATGAAAGCATTATTAATAACAGTTCATGTCTCAATATTATTCTGACCATGCAAAATGATCGAACTTGATGTAACGGCAGGCCAGGCCAACAACACAATAATATTAGGTCAAAATTAAACTGTAAAACCAACAATTCAACTCTTATTAAAAAAAATGTCAAAATTCAGCCAAGTATGTAGTAATTTAAATACAATAATATCTCATAAGAAATTGATTAAGATCAATCTTTTAAATGCTTATATAGCAACATACATAGCAAGTAAGCACTATAATCCATCATGTTTTACACCTGGTTAGTTACCTTTGGTGGCTTAAATGGATAATCCGGTGGGAAGTGAATGGTCACCAGGAATACACCACCAGCATAAGGACTGTCAGCTGGACCCATAATTGTGGCTTGCCAATGAAACATATCTTCACCAACAGGGCCTACACAAGAGAAGAAATATTAGAATCATGATAACCCTCCAGAAACAAATAAACTTTAGGTATAATTGACACATACATATCTAAATATAATTTTATAAATTTTTTTGAAATTATATATATTATTTTACCTTTTGTATACATATATGTACAGTATCCGTTTTCATCTCTACTACTTAAACCACACTATGTGGTTGGGGTCGGATATTATCAATCAGTGATCAAAAGATTCAAAACTTCATAACCAATTCAAATCTACACATAGCTTCTACAACTCTCAATAAAGGCATTTTCCCTCTAACCCTTCATTTTTGAACAGTATACTTCTTTACTATTCCAGCTACTACAGTTGCCAAGATTGTGATTTACTCATAAGATCATGCAATTACAATCATATGATATTGGTAGGACCAGTGCAATCACATTCACATTCTTTGAAATCATGGGAAATGTGTTGGGCAAGATGATAGGAGTGGTTGAACTGGCAATCTTCAATGTGCTGCAAGCCACTAATTATGTGTCAGATCAATCCAATTTTGGGGAGAAAACCACCCACCCCAAAGCATGAAGTTATGTTTGACCTCACCTCTCCCATCTCCATTCTATCAATCAAGCAATGGCTGGGGTTCATCTTCAATGTGTGGCTTGTCGCTGATGGTTGAGGTTGAACTCTCTCTGCCACAGTGCTTTCACATTTCCATACCACATGCAAAATGGTGTACAGGCCAAACCCCCAATACCAAATAACCCCCCCATCATGTGTATCATATCTTCAATTCAAACAAAATCTCAATTTTCTCAAAAGAATAATTTTTTCATCTTGTTCACAACATATAGCATACTTTCCCTACAAACAAACCGCCACAAATAAGTTGAAAAAACTGTAGGGCAACCTTAATAGCCAAAAATTATATTATAAAATGACAAATAACTTTGAGGAGATAACAAATTACAATGAGTAGTCGTCAAAAGAGAAAATATGAGAAAAGCATTTGTACACATGATGAAGTAGAATGCTCCAGAAATAGAAATTTTAATTTATTTTGCTTGTAAATGGACTACATATGCACACAGCATTCAAACTATTGAGATAACACAGCTAAATGATATATACAATATACACAGGATAGAGAGAATGTCAGAGCAAACAAACCAGCACTGCAGGAAACAGGAGGGTCCTTCTGCAGGTCCTTCAACTCCTTAGTGATGCGTTTTGAAGCCATCACAAGTGTACCTAAGTTTAAGACACAAATTTCAGACTCTTCTAAAATTGCACCAAAACCAAAAAGGGAAAATAAACTGAATTCATTATAAATGTATTTAACTTGCCCCATCCCTCAGTTTCAAAAAAAGGATGAATAAAATCATGAGCACTAAATTTTGAGGACAACAAAAGTGCCATATACTCAAATACTCCAAGAAAATCAAAGTTAAATTCAACTTACTATACATGCAGGTCATACAAAATTTTCAAAAAATAAATAAATAAAACAAAACAATTTATTGCAGTTTTTTAAAACAGGTACACCATATAAAAGGACTTCGCAAAAGATCAAAAGTCAATTTTGAATCAAACTAATTTTGTAGTATAATAAATGCAAAAAAAATTGATAAAATTTTGCAGGTACACAATTGATAAAACAAACAAAACTACTATCTTTAATTGATAAAATAAGGTTTGCATGGATTAGAAAGATATTAAATACCTTTAATTTCAAGAAAACATAACATTCTTACTCCAAAAATGTTTTCTGTCTGTCCAATTGGTGAAAAATACTATGAAACAACAATAAGAAGCAAGCAGAGAAGCTATTTCCAGTATTTGCACCCATGCACTCCAAGTTAAAAAGGTAACAATCTTACTACTGAACCAACTGCCAAGGCAGAGACATCAATAAAATTAAAAAACCATTCATGTCTTCGTGATTTGATTTTGCAAAATGACACAAATAGAAACAAACAAAATTTCTAAAGTGCCAATTCTTCTCAAACAGAGGAGGAAATTAATATACTAGCTTATTCGATGCACAAAAAGGAAGCAGAGCAATTGATAAACATGATCACCCAAAAACATGCCATCACGATAGCATAATAGCCTATTTAAGGCAATTACTGATGAGTTTTTTATTTTATTAATTAAACAAAGACCCCCTCATAGAAAACATCACTTAAACCAGAATTTAAACAATTATTTTCTTGTGATTTCTTCAAACTAAGTAGACTACATATCAAAGAAATTTTGCAACAGAACAAAATGAAGTCAATTTTGAACCAAACTTATTTTTGCACCACCTATCTCAAACGTAAGATTAACAACTATGACGATTAAAAGGAAAATTATAAGTTCTAATGCAACCAATAATTTTTTAGCAAACAAGAAAAAGAAACCCTAATCTAATATTAAGAAAACACGCAAATTGATTGTCCAGCATCAAACATCACAATCCTTAAACACCCAAATGAGTAAGAACTACCAGTTCTGCTGTCCAGAAGCAGGAGAGAAATAAAATCAAAAAGATAAAAAGTGTAAAAGAAAAACATGAAAAGAAACCCTAAAATTTCCAAAAATCAAATTCCACCTCCGGCATAATTCGATCAAACAAAGCAACCCCACAAAGAAAGAATCGCCCAGGAGGAACAGAGATCAAAATCGGGAAAATCTAAAAGCGCATAAGTATTCGTGACAAACCTTGAAATCCTAGGGTTTGAAGTTTTGATCAGCGCGATGAGAGAGAGGGGGTAAAGCGTTGAGGAGTGGAAGAGTGAGTTTCTGGGACTATTCTTTATATAATGCTTCGAGCGTCCATTCGATCTTTCCATGCACCTGACCCAAATAAATTTCGCACTCTTTCTTTTATTTATTTTTCTTCTTTTTTTCGATGGCAGTTTTTCTTCTTCTTTTAATTCTAGACTATCTAGACTATTCTATTCCGTTCTATATAAATAATTACTTATGTAATAACTTATTGGAAATTGGAAATTGTTATGCTTATTTATTATTTAATATTCATATTTATATCTTAAAACATTTATATAAAATATATTTGATAAGATATTTGATTTAAATAAAACATAAAATAAAAATTATTTAAAATAATTTTTTAGCTTTGTTTAATACGATAACTATTGTGATAAGTTGATAAAATAAATAATATTTTTCAAAAATATATTTATTAAATATTAAAATTTTAATTATTAGTTAAAAATTATTATTTTTCATCTTTTATATATTTGATAATATGTATTTATTATGAAATATTATTTTTATATTATTATTTAATTTAGTTTTAAATATTTTATTTAAATTATTTATAATAAAATATTTAATTTTTATTAATAAATTTTTAAATATAAAATAAATATTTTTTATAAAATATTATTTAGAATATTTATAAAATAAAAAAAATATTTTTTTAATTTAATGAAATTATTTATTTAGAAATATATTTTTATTAAAAAATAAATTATAAATAATAAAATAAATAAATAATAAAACCATCAAACTCTCTTTTTAATATATAATTATTAATATAACTATATTTTTTTTTATAAAATATTTTTATAAAAATATATAAAAATAAAAATAAATTAAAAGATATTATCCTAATTTTTAATATAATAATTTAAATTAAATAATAAAATAATTAATTAATTAAAATATAATATTTAAATTTAAATTTAATAATTATATCTATATTTATTATTTTATTTTTATTAATTAATTTTACCAAATACATTTTATAATTATTAAATTTTTCAATTTTTATCTTTAAGCTAATTTTCAAGCTTTTATTAATATTATCAGCTTTCAATTATTTTATCTGTTAGTTTTATTAAACACACTCATAAACTATATTATAGGATAATATTAAAATTTTAAATTAACTATTTTTATTATTTACATTTAAAATACATATATATATATAATATCATCATTTATTTTATTATTTTCAATCTATTAAAATTAAAACGTAAATGATGTTTCAATGAAATATTATATTTTATATAATTTAAATATGTGTTTATTATATTTTAAATAATGATTATATATTAAATAAAAATAATTAATTTTTAAATTATATAAATTTGATATATTTAATTTTTATAAAAATTTAATTAAAAATAATTTAATATAATGTTATTAAAAAATTTATTTTATTAAATTTAATATTTATATTATTTAATTTTACCTATATTATAATCCTTCATCGATGGTCATTACACATTGTAATTCTAAATAATATAATAATAATTTAATTTTTTTAAGTTAAAATTTATATTATAAATTTTATTTTTATATATTAAATTTAATTTTTTTAATCATAAAATTTTTATAAATTTTGATTATTCTTATTTATATTTTAATTTTATTTATTTATTTACAACTAGCATATTACATATATACTATAAAAATATTTTTAAAATAAAATATTAAATATTTTTATTATAATAATAAATATTATACTATCATATTATTTTAATACCAAAAATTTGATCAAACATGTAAAGAAAAGATTCTAAAAAAATTTATATAAAAAAGTATTATAAAAAATTTAAAAAAAAAACTAATTTTGTAAAAATGATTAAAAAAAAGGTTAATAGCGTAAAAAAAGAAATAGAAGGACAAGAAGAAAATGGAAAGAAATTCATCCAATTGTATAAAAGCATTTTGATTTTATTCTAAGCTCTTGATTTTTATTTTTCAAGTAGACTTGAAAATGAGTAGTGTTGATTGTTATATCTTTTAAAATAATCATTCATACATTATTTCTGTTGAAAGGTAAAGAGACCATCCTCATGATAAAAGATGCACATTGTGTTTCACATATCCATTATAAAGGTACTTAGGATTAATTTAAATAGAATTTATTTATTTTGACTTTTCTTTTATCAACAAAGAAGGCACAAGGTAGAATGCAATTTGGTAGAATTTTGATGGTGGTGTATGGAGACATGTAAAACATTTAGGTTAGGTTTCCAATACATCTTGAAGAAAATTTTCACTTCTTTTCTTCTTTCGATTCTTCTTTCTATTCCTTCTTCACCCATAGGAATGAGTTTATAGTAATGACATGAGATATAAGAAACTGGGTCAATCCTAATCTTTCCATCTATAATGAAAGATTATGACTATCAGATGAAGCCTTTGATAAAAAGGTGAACCCCATCTTTAAAAGAGATAGTTTTGAGAAGAGATCTTTTATATTTGCTAACAAAGATTTTGATGAAGATTTCCAACAATTAATAGTATTGACTAACCCAAAAGGACCAACTGTAGTTTTGGTACCTAAGGAATACATTTGAATTATTTTATAGGAGTGTTTAAAGGTCAAGAATTCAAATTGGTACTTGGATAATGGATGTTCAAGACACATGACAGAAGATAAATCAAATTTTACTCAACTCTCACCAAATTCAAGTGGCTACGTTATCTATGGTGACAATAACAAAGGTAAAGTTATTGGCATTGGAAAGGTTGATAATACTTCTAATACCACTATTGAAAATGTACTGTATGTTAATGATCTTAAGCATAACCTTTTTTAGTATTAGTTAATTTTGTGATAAAGATTTAAATTTGTGTTTTATTCTACTTGCTACATGATAATTAATAAAATCGGTGATAAGATAAAATTGGTAGGAAATAGGATTAGTAATATCTATAT
This sequence comes from Canavalia gladiata, assembly GCA_037954105.1. Lineage (NCBI taxonomy): Eukaryota > Viridiplantae > Streptophyta > Magnoliopsida > Fabales > Fabaceae > Canavalia > Canavalia gladiata. Next base: position 44,904,339 of record CM075660.1, read on the forward strand.
GCTAAATTTAGATTCAATTAATGCATACAACTTGAATGTCTCTTATCTAAAGAGGAAAAATCATGGTTGTGGCTTATACATAAGCAAATAATTGAAATAAACCAAGTTTGAGAATTAGTACCTATGCTTATACATAAGCAAATAATAGAAATCAAATGAGTCTTTTAAAAAAAAACTAGATGAAGATGAAATTATTGTAAGAAATAAAGCTAGACTAGTGGTTAAAGGATATAATCAAGAGGAAGGAATTGATTTTGATGAAACTTATGCACTGGTAGCAATATTAGAAGCCATTAGATTGTTATTAGCATATGCATGCATGATCGATTTTAAGCTATATTAAATGGATGTCAAAAGTTCTTTTCTTAATGGTTATATACAAAAGGGGGTATATGTTGATCAACCTTTAGGTTTTAAAAACTTGAAATATCCAAACCATGTATTTAAGCTTAAAAAAGTTTTGTATGGACTTAGGCTCCTAGAGATTGGTATGGAAAATTAAGCAAGTTTCTTTTAGAAAAATGCTTTAATAGAGGTAAGGTAGATACTACACTCTTCATTAAAAATAAAAATCAAGATACTTTACTTGTGTAAGTTTATGCAGATGATATTATATTTGGCTTTACTAATGAATCATTATATAGAGAATTTTCCAATACTATGCAAAGTGAGTTTGAGATGTCAATGATGAGAGTTAATTTTCTTCCTTAGATTGTAGATAAACCAAATGTGTAATGAATTCTTCATAAGCTAAATTAAGTATTTCAAAGAGCTTCCTAAAATGTTTAGCATGAACAACAGCAAGGAAGCAACTACTCTAATAGGTACACCAACTTATCTTAGGAAGATGAACCCCACCTTTAGGAGAGACGGTATCTTACATCAATAGAGAGGAGGAAGAAGACCTGGATTAGATGGTTAGCCTTTCATCATGGTGAAAGCTAGAAGTGGAGGCTTATTCTTAATGTGTACCAATAGTATGAATTATAGAATTCATAAACTCCTAAAATTGTTGAGATTTTGTAACTGAAACTTCATTAACAACTTATTCTTCCATCTTGATGCAAATTGAGGAATATGTGATGGAGTGAAAGGTGATGTTTGGTATGTATGTTTTTGGGTGAAAATTGTGTAAAAGTTGGGCTAGGAGATGGAGAAAGGTAATTTGATGTTAACTAGGCTTCTGTCTAAATGGCCTTTATTTAGTGGAAAGACAAAAATGGTAAGGTTTGAGATAGGTTGGGTATTTTAGATCTGGAAGGTTGATTGTCATTGTCCAAGTTAAAAAAAAGACAAGTTAGGGGTATTTGGATACTGTCTAACAAATTGCTTTTTGAGTGAACTTCTTGTTTGGTACAAGCGGTAGCTTCCTGAATTGCTTTGAGTGAAACAACAATAATTGGTGAAAAAGCATAAGACTTCTAAAACTTAAGGGCTTAATACTTTCCCTTAGGTAATGTATGTCGCAACCGTAATTCCGACGAGACGACGAACTCGCTAAAATTTGAAAATAATTATTTTATGATTATGTGGAGTCGCCACCAAATTTTTATTAAGGGAAAAAGATTTGGAAAAACCCTAACTTGAGGATAAGATTCTAAGTTCGGGAGTCGGTTACTAGTGGGGAAGGTGTTAGGCACCCCACTCGCCCGTTCCGAAGAACGGTACCCTTAAATTGAGTGTGTGATTTTGAAAATAGTTTGATCCCTTGATTAATGTGAAATAAATAACTTGATGGAGGTTAGCCTGACAGGACTTGATCCTGCTCCTACGTATTCCTGGGTGCAATGAGAAACTCAAGGCTTATGTAGTTCTGGTTTGTGAAGGCTTGACCTTCCAAGAAATTTGGAAAGGAGTGTTTGAAAAAAGTGCTCGAAGGCTGACTTTCGGGGGTGTTTTAAAAAAAGGTGCTTGAAGGCTAGAGTATTTGAAAATATTTTAAGGAGAATCCATAGTCCACATATGCACAGGATCCAAGACAACTACGGCTACACTGGGATCCATACGAATTCCTAAGCATCGAACAGCAGAAAAAGCTACCAGTTCGTGCTTAGGGTTCATTGCGTGAGACTTAGGAACCGGTGAATTCATTGAAGTTCATTTGAAAGGGATTCTTAGTTCGCATATGCACAGGGCCCAAGACAGCTATGGCTGCACTCGAGACCCATATGAATTCCTAAGCATCGAACAGCAGAAAAAGCTACCAGTTTGCGCTTAGGGTTCATTGCGTGAGACCTAGAACCAAAGAATTTAATTTGAAAATAATTTAGAAAAAGGTTGGGTTTGATTTAAAACAAACTAGACTTGTTTAGAAATGAACTCGATACGATTGAAATTTTGGTGAAAAAATTTAAACTCGATTGGAAAATTTTTTAGAAAAGGAATTGAACTTGATTGTTGATTTGATAGGAGAAAGAATTAAACTTGATTCTATTTTTATTTTATTTTTTTGAATTAGTCTTGATTTGAAAATTTTTGGATAAAAGGAATTGGTTGAAATGAAATAGTTGGCCTGAAATTTTATGGAGAAAGAGAATCTAGAAGAAATCGAACTTGATTTGGGAAAAGGATTTGAGGTTATTTGGGATTTAATTTATGATTTTGGAAGGCTAGGGGGCCTAGTTGTAATTTTGGAGAGTTTAGGGGCCTAATTGTAATTTTGGAGAGTTTAGGGGCCTAATGGCAATTTTGGGAACTTTAGGGAACCTAATTATAATTTTGGGAAGTTTAGGGGCCTACTGGTAGTTTCTGAAAGTTTAGGGGCCCAATTGTGATTACTGGAGGTGCAGGGGCCCAATTGTGATTACTAATAGGTGGCTTGGGATAGGCGTGTGGCTCGCCTAGGCTCGGTGGCTCGGCTCAGGCTGTGCATGATGGGAATTACCTTTAAAAAGGGAGTTTGGTCTCCAGGAGGTTCGAACCTGCGCCCTATGGGTTGCGAGCAGTTCATTTAACCGCTAGGCTAAGCTTTTTGGTTGAGATGTACCACCTTAGATTAATTTTAAGGCTTATTTAAGCCATGAAATGATTTCGAAATTAAAATTATGGCCTACAGGGATCGAACTGGAGGCAAGGAGGGTGGTGAGCAACATGCTCAGCCACTTGAGCTAACCCAACCTTATGTTTTTTAGTCCACTAACTTTATATATGTCCATTGGGTCAAGCTACTTTTACCTTTCAAACAGGTTTACTGGTGGGCCACATGATTGATTGATTTTGCCTTTCTTTTTGCATGGGATCTTCCCCACGTCAAGACGCCCACCACGTAGGGGTCTCGTTTTTCTTTTTAGCCCGTTTTGAAGCTACTACTCTTTTCTCTCATCCCATGCCGCGCTGCTCAAGAGGTTGGATCTAAGGCAAATCGTTAGAAGGTAGAGGCCAAACTATACCTGGTTCTAATGCCCTATACGCAGGGTGTAACCAGAGATATAAAGCTTTGAGATAGGGGTGGCGCGTCGACCACTGGCCAGGCACCAGGTTGGCGTTTCTAGCACTTTATATTAATTTCTAGTGTCACACTCTTGGGTATAGGATTCGCATGCAAACTGCATGGGCATGAAGGTTATGATGAACTATCTCATGCTGCCCCCCCCCCAAGTTACAGTACGACCATTCATGTAAGAGAGAGAAGACGAGACCCAATCACACCCTATGCCTCTTATGAGGCTTGCTATATCAAAGGCTGTGAAGGCATGGGAACCCAAGACCACTACCCTTATTTATTCGGGTTTGTAAGTGGTTAGAATCAACGAGCAATTCGTTTTGAGGAGCTAGAGGTACATTGACGCTAAGTTTCTCAACTGAGCCTAACCTATCTAGCCCTGAATCATATCTGATTGTTTGTGGGCAATTACTAAGGAGATTGCAAGAATGACTATTCTAGCTAAAAGGGATGAAAGTGAAGTTCTACTTATATGTACGGTGCCGAATCTGTCCCAATATCTTACCTGCAATAGCACATGCCACCATGCAGGCTCATGCACTATGTACCCTTTATGTCTTAACCTTCCTATCTTGCGACTCTGTTCGTGAGGCTGATTCAGACTTCAATGACCACCACAGGGCAGCAGGAGATTGCAAATACTTATTTCAATGTAAATTTCTAGCCATTTTTACATGGACATTCAAAGACAATCTGTAAGCCTAATATGAGCATAAGAATCAGGATCCCTTGTGCATATCAATCAAAGGTGCACCCCTAACAGTGTCTATTCCTTAAACATGCAGAACCGTACCAAGCATTGTGCTAGCTTAACTTGTTAAAGTGATACTAACCTGGCTAAAACAGATATCGGGCAATCGTTGAGAATCACTACGACCGGATTTTATCGATCTTGGCTTCGTGTTAATGGTGGGTGTAGCGACGTTCTTGAATTCTCCGTTTCACTGGATCGAAGCTATTCGTTGAGACGAGTTACGAACCAGGCCTCCTCCTTCGCCCCTCGATCCATGCACACGCTGGGGATCAGGCTCAAGTACCATGTGATGAAATGGCAAAGTCTCTTCCATGCGCGAATGCTCTTTCCTTCGAATGTCGGATCTTTGTGAAGGAGAAGAGTCATGGGCCTCTACTATTTCCCACGAGTATGCACCTTATCCCTCAAGACTTCATTCGGAACCCCTGCAAACCAAGAACTCCCCCCAGTTCCGTGACCCTAGAAGGCTTTTCCCTTCCTTTTTTGTCATGCAACCCCTTGGAATTCCAAAAACTTCCATTTTTCTTGTTTTTCTGTTTTTGTCCCCTTTTTCAATTCTGTTTCTATTATATTTCATTATTTTTTATTCGTTAATTTCTGATTTTTATAATATTTTATAAAAAAAAATTTATTATATTTCTGCTTTTGTTTTTTTATTTCTTCTTTTTTGTTTTTTTTATTTTTTATTTATTATTTATTTTGATTGTTTTCATTTTTTATTTTTATATATTTTTTTATTTACTTTTTCTTTTAACTTTATTTAATTTTCTATTTTAAATTCTATTTTTTCTTTTCTTTTTTTCTTTTTCTTTGATTTTTGTTTTGTTTTTATATCCTTATTATTATTTCGTTTTAATATATTTAATCAGCTCTTTAATTTCTATTCTTAAAATTTTAGATTTTGTTTTTATGGTTAATTTAATTTTTTTATATGAATATTTATTTGTTTATTATTTAAATTAGTATTGGTTTCTCGATTAATTTTAACGGTTGGGGCCTCGGACATAAATGGATGTTTACAATGTATTTCTTTTTATATTTTATGAAGGAAACCTTCTTTAACCTAACCTATATCATCAGCAGCATCCATGCCATCATTCAATGCTTTAGCTAAGTTAAAAGGGATAAAATATTTTTTAATCACTTTGTCCAACTCATCTTATCCTCTCATGGTTAAGAAAAAAAACCAATTTCATAAGTTTTAAGTAAGTTTCTCCAAGTATAATAGGGTTTTAGGCTTGTTTGCAAACAAACTTTCTATAGAATATTAGAATTTGAGATATGGTTGCAAGAGCTCTCTCACAAAAAAATAATGTTCTTTAGAATTCCATGGAGAACCTTAGCTTATAGGATTATTTTCTAGCTTTTCCTGTACTTCAACTCAATTTGAACATAAAGGTTCTATTTAACTTTATGGTTGGTGTATTTCTCCCACTTAGGATCAAAGCTTAAACCTAACTCCTTACATTTCATTATTTTGAAGATGATCTTATAGATTACTTCCAACCTTTCATTCATAACCATGATAAATATGAAGGATGCTTCTTTAGAGATAAGGAATAAACTTTGTTTTTGAAAAATAGATTGTGAGACCATCATAACATGGTAGCACTAATGAATTCGCACAATGACACTTAAACTTCATTTAGAACCATGAAGATTAAGATTTTTCATTTGATGACCTTTATAAAACCCTAAAAACAAAGTCCACTTTTACATTTATGTTGTACACACTGTTCCATTATTAGATTGTTATCTATTAGATTGTTATCTCATGATGTAAAACATTTAGAAAATAATTATTAGTAAAAATATGATAATTTTTTTATAAAAAAACCTTTTAGTATAAAATGTAAGCCTCGTCGAAGTAGCATTGGTATAAAAAAGTAAACAAGTAGGTGTTCTCGTGCACGTATAATTTGTTAACACTACAAATTATTTCTTCTGTTTTAATTTTCTCTAATAAGTAATAATTCAATTAAGCATAACTCAAACATACTGATATTCATACAACTTATCATTATACAGTGTTTAATAATTATACAGCCTTATTTATGCATACTCAGTTAAGTTAAGGCATTAGTGTCTTTACACAGTTAATTACATACATAATTATCCCTACCTTATTTATATTAACTATATTACAATCTACTTACTAATAATTAGGATGCATTCATCCTTTTATTTATAAATTGTACATTATTGGTATGACTTGATTTCTCTTTCATTAGAGATAAAACTCTCCTAAACGCTTTAGGACTGATGGTGATAACACTCTAACCATAAGCTCTTATCCAGAGTGACAAAGGTCCCATCAACCATCTCCAAGGACTCTTGGAATAGATTTGGCCTATAGTACGAGGAACTACCCTGAGACGACCAGACATGCGAGGGGCTATAGTAATGGGACGATGTTTGTGGGTTAGTTTCCTCTTCTGAAGAAGAAGAGTCTTTAGTAGGTGCTGCTAGGGGTGCTTGGTAGTTGGGAGGAGGTGGAAACATCCCGTTAGGGCAGAAAGCTTCCATAGGGATAACAAACTCAGTAGTGGAGAAGTTGACACGCTCGTCGCAAACGCGCAAAAATAATTTCTAGATTTCCCCCAAACTATTGATATAGTATAAGGTGCAACCTAGGTCATCTCCCAAAGACCATTTCATATTCTTAAGCAAATTAGAAGAAAGTTAGAAAAAGGGGGTTTTGTAAATATATGATATTAAGTGCTAAATACAAAATACAGAATGAAATTAATTTGACTTAACAATTATCAACTCAAGGAATTCAGAGGCTATTTTCATAACTAATCATTGATCACTAAAATCATGCATTGTGTTTATCAACCTAGGATCATCTGGAACCCCTACAATGACCCTTGAATTCTCTACTGAGAAACCTCTCAGAATTCAATTGATTATGATCAACAAGATTTAGTAACCACTTAATCTTTCATCTAAACCAATTTTATAATCAGAATTCAATTGAAGTAAGTAATAAAATGAAAACCTTCAATTAAATTACTTAATTTCTACTCTTCAAACTTTTGGAAAATGATTTACCAATCAAAAACCAATTATAAATCAATTATGCATTAATCAAAATACGTCAACCGATCAAACTTTGATTAAAGAATAAAATTGAAGAATATAGTGAAGCAGAGTAGAAACCACTTAATATGCATGTAAATAAAGATCAAGACCTCAAAGTTAAAATGAAAATAGCTTGAATCCTTGAATTGAAACTACAAACCTAGCCTTCCATGAAGGAGGCAAACTAACAATAAAGAAAGAGGCAAACTAACAACAAATAAATCCTAAGCCTTCCATGTAGGAGGCAACTAACAACAAATAAATCCTAAGCCTTCCATGTAGGAGACAACTAACAATAAAGAAAAACTAAGCCTCCCATGTAGGAGGCAAACTAACAATAAAGAAAAACTAAGCCTTCCATGTAGAAGGCAAACTAACAAGAAAGAAAACCTAAGCCTTCCATGAAGGAGGCAAAACTAACAAGAAAGAAAGAAAGAAGAAAGAAAGAAAATGGTATTGGAGTTAATCTCCAAGTAGTGTGTTTCTCCTCTTTTAAACCCTTCTATTTATAGAGGATTTTTGAGGCATCATCTTCAGAAAGTCACCAACTAGGATATTACTTTTCTACCCTTTTATTGCTTTCACATGGGCTTTGTTGAAAATGCAAAACACTTTTGAATTTTTGTCACCAATGAGCACAACAATTTTGACTTTCTTGCACTGCAATTTCGGATGTTCACATGTCCAAATTAGTTGACTTCTGAATATGACTTCTATATCTTAAGATATGGCCGGATCCTTGCACACTGTTCAAATTCCACGTCAGCAACACTATCTCATCTTTTGAGATAATGTCGGAGTCCTAAACATCCCATTTAGAGTCTGCTCTTGCTTTGTAACTATGGACACTTCTTTAAACTTTCATTCAAGACAGATTTCATGATTTTTGGATGTCTACAACTCCTATTATGCTCAAAATACTATAATAGTGTCATTTTAATCGGGTAAGCAAAGAAATTTAATTAAACTTCATATGAACCCAAACTCATAAAATATGACAAAGACCACTTAATTGAACATATAAGAAGTCTTAATGAGATAAAAGTGAGAGATAATTATTTATGAAATTTATGCTTATCAGAAGTCCGGACTTATCACAACAAAAACAAATAAATGACCTAAAGAGAAGTATATTTGCACATCGGCTTGAGTTGTAATCATCAATCCATGAGCATTTGTAGTCTAATTCGTATTACTAATTTCCATGAAGACTACTGCATTCGTGAAAGACATCAAGGACATCTGGGAAGAAAATGGTGGGAGAAGGGGTGAGAAACTAAGTTTCTTAATAAGATCCTACCTTAGCGTTAATGTCATCATTTTCATCCCAACCACTTCAATTTATTAGAAAACATGTCATGCATACAAGTTTAATTTTTATCTTTCAGAAACTCTAGCTAAAGTGAATTTTTTTTTACACAAGATGAACTATCTTTGATAAGCATAGATTTCATAAATAATTATCTCTCACTTTTATCTCATTAAGACTTCTTATATGTTCAATTAAGTGATCTTTGTCATATTTTATGAGTTTGGGTTCATATGAAGTTTAATTGAATTTCTTTGCTTACCCGATTAAAATGACACTATTATAGTATTTTGAGCATAATAGGAGTTTTAGACATCCAAAAATCATGAAATCTGTCTTGAATGAAATCTTAAAGAAGTGTCCACAGTTACAAAGCAAGAGCAGATTCTAAATGGGATGTTTAGGACTCCGAAATTATTGAACAGTGTGCAAAGATCCGGCCATATCTTGAGATACAGAAGTCATATTGAGATGAAATCAAATCTGTTGGACAACTAAGATCCAGGGCTACAACTTTTGTTCAGACGTGAAGCTCTAATTCGGACATGTGAACATCCGAAATTGCGGTGCAAGAAAGTCAAAATTGTTGTGCTAATTGGTGACAAAAATTCAAAAGTGTTTTGCATTTTTCAACAAAGCCCATGTGAAAGCAATAAAAGGGTAGAAAAGTAATATCCTAGTTGGTGACTTTCTGAAGATGATGCCTCATAAATCCTCTATAAATAGAAGGGTTTACAAGAGGAGAAGCACACCACTTGGAGATTAACTCCAATACCATTTTCCATCTTTCTTTCTTTCTTGTTAGTTTGCCTCCTACATGGAAGGCTTAGGATTTATGTGTTGTTAGTTTGCCTCCTTCATGGAAGGCTAGGTTCATAGTTTCAATTCAAGGATTCAAGCTATTTTCATTTTAACTTTGAGGTCTTGATCTTTATTTACATGCTTATTAAGTGGTTTCTACTCTGCTTCACTATATTCTTCAATTTTATTCTTTAATCAAAGTTTGATCGGTTGACATATTTTGATTAATGCATAATTAATTTATAATTGGTTTTTGATTGGTAAATCATTTTCCAAAAGTTTGAAGAGTAGAAATTAAGTAATTGAATTGAAGGTTTTCATTTTATTACTTACTTCAACTGAATTCTGATTATAAAATTGGTTTAGATGAAAGATTAAGTGGTTACTAAATCTTGTTAATCATAATCAATTGAATCCTGAGAGGTTTCTCAGTAGAGAATTCAAGGATCATTTTAGGGGTTCCAGATGATCCTAGGTTGATAAACACAATGCATGATTTTAGTGATCAATGATTAGTTAAGAAAATAGCCTCTGAATTCCTTGAGTTGATAATTGTTAAGTGAAAATTAATTTCATTCTGTATTTTGCATTTAGAACTTCATATCAAATCTTTCCAAAATCTCCTTGTTCTAACTTTCTCCTAATTTGCTTAAGAATATGAAATGGTCTTTGGGAGATGACCTAGGTTGCACCTTATACTATACCAATAGTTTGGGGGAAATCTAGAAATTATTTTTGCGCGTTTGCGACGAGAGTGTCAATCTTTAATCAAGCATATAATTTACTAGAGCATCATAAATACGTAGGATCATAACATAGATATCATTTGATTATCATCTTCTCTATGTCTTATATAACTCTTATCTATTCTCTAGCACTCTCTTAGTGATAATTAAGACATAGGCATATATTAATATTACTCAAACAATATCTTCTCACTAGCTTTGCCACTCTACCTTCTATTCTTAGAACATAAGATCATTTCTTGATAGTCATCACCATCATAAATATTGAAGACCTAAAGCTTCATAATAGAAGGAGTTTTGGATGATCCTTTCTTCTCCTTTCTAGAAGGACTAGATACCTTATGCATGTGCACAAGGCACATTTAGAGCAATATTAACTTTTTATATATGTTTTTTCTTTAATGATCTCTTAGTACTTTCATAATACTATCACACCATTATTCATACATGATCATCATGTAAAACATAATTCTATAATCAACCATGAGTAATATTTATATACTTCATATTACTCTTTATGTACTCATAAAGTAATATATCAAGTTAGCATAATATTCTTAAGTAAAAATTCATTTCAAATCCAAGACTTTCTTATTTTAGCTTGATGTTATTTCTTGGGCAACATATACACTTACTCCTATAACTTGTCCAACTTGCTCAATTCTTAAAAATTATGATGAATCTCTCATGGAATCTTAGTCCACTCATCCTTCTAATTTACCTCTCAACCTTTCCTTTTCTCAAAGGTTAAGTTCTTCTTAATACTTTTAATGAAAGATTATAGTGTATAACATCTTCTCTAATTGGCCGAATAACCTTTTTAATTATTTAGTCTTTGTGTCTTGAATTGAAAGTATTAGGCACCATTTACTTAATTCAAGTTTAATTGTTATATGTTTTATGATTTTTGATTTGTAACTTAGCTATTTAGGTTTATTTCATTAATAAACCTATTTGCTTGCCTTCTTGTTCATAAACTTTAAGTTTTCTACTAATGTCTTATTCAATTATCCTTAAACATCCAAATTAGTCTATTTGTCTATTTCTTACCTAAGTGACCGAATGCATATTCCTTAGTCTTAAGGCCTTATAGTTTAATTCTTCTTATATTAGAAAATTAACCTTCACTGACTAAGATTTAAGACATTAATTACACCAAGCATAAATTTTTTTAGGGTTTTTCTTCCTTGTCTAGTGATCATGGTCAAATGTCCTTGCTCCTTCCTCTATCTCATATTTAACTTTTAATCACCTCCTTAAGCTTAATTTGATCTACTTTTAAATTCTAGCAAGGTTGCTTATCTATTTCTTACTAATTTTGTTCACATGACCAAATAGTACTTAACCATTACCAAATCTCTCTTGATTTTAAAATTCATTCCTTCAACTTGTTTAGACTCCACTTTAAACCTTAATTAAAATTTTAACTCAAGTTTTCCTAATTAATGGGATAGTGGTAGAATGCCCAAGGTGGCTAAAACAAGGTTCTTTTTCCTCAATTTGTTCTTCCATGGTCTTCGTGTTATGCATTTTAGCATAGTTTTACCCAATTTAACCAAAGTGACCAAATGACCTCTTTAATAATTTCAAGTCCCTTCAAAATTTATAATTTCATAGTTATACTTGATTAGGTTCCTCTTTATATCCTAATCAAAATTTAAACTCAAGATCTCCTAATTTACTAAGAAGTGGTCGAATGCTAAAAGTGTATTAAACAAGGGTGCTTTTTCAATTTTCTTGCCATATGACTTTGGTGTCATGAAGTTTAGCACTTTGTTCATCAAACGTCCATAAATTGTCCTTACTCTATAGTTTTGGTCATGGTCATGGTCATGGAAGATTTTAAGTGATTTCTGCAACTTTGGGTTCAAAATTTCATCTTTACACTTAGTAGTTTAAGTCCAAGTCCAAGTTAAGTTTATGGATCTCATGGTATAATTTTTCTTGTTTCTTTAAGACTTTTAATATATGAGTCCATATCTGGACTCTTAATAAGAATAATCTCATAAATAAAAATTTTAAGAAAAGACTTAACTAAGTAATTAACTTTGAACATAAAAATCTCAAGGAGAACGCCTTTTATGGAAAACAAGTGTAGATCTACTCCAAGATTTATCAATATCTTACTTTTATCACTTCAAAATTTTCCTCATTCACTCAAATCTACCCCAAAAAATCAAAACTGATTTTTAAGAAATTTTAACTGATTAAATTGCTCCTAAGGTTTCTATAAGCACTTTAGTCCATCCAAACTTATCTTTTACTTTCAGAAATCACTAAAAATTTGTGATGATCATATTTAACCATTCAAGGGAAGTTTTGAGCTCTCATGAAGAAGAAAAATAAACTATCAATACAAGATTAAAGCTTAGAAAAATACAAGGTAAAATTCTACTTGTTGAAGACTTTGTGATGGCGTTTGGTGCAAATTTTATGGTTGATTTTTTCTTCCTTTGGTGGTCCACACAAAATCTTCTAGTGGTGGTGATGGTGGTAGGACTTTATGGTTTTGGGTTTTGGGGTATGTTAAGTTTAGAGAAGATTTAGATATTTTGTATAAGTGTTTAGAAGATGAAGAATGAAGCAAAGGAGCCCTTCCATGCCCATTATGGAATTTGGGCACTTAAGGGTAACCCTTGTGAAATACAGAGCTTTCTAAGGGTGTTTCGGATATTGTCAGAGTTTTCTGGTTACTTTTTCACCCTTTCTTTGTTCCTATTCTTTTCTCATGAATTTTCAATCATCCTTGTTGTATCCTAATTCCTCATAATATCTTTTACCCTTTATTGTAGGTTTTCATGCACATTGGTTTGGTTACCCTAGTGTAGTGGTATTTTCATCAATTATGCAGAATCTTCTAATTTATTTGTCTTTTACTCTTATCTCTACTTTGTTTCTTACTAGAAGGTATTTGTAACCTAGAAGATCCATGATGATAATTTATGGGTCTTACAACCTTTTCGTTTCTAGGGTTAGTAAATAAGTTTTTGATTTCCATTAAGGAAGATAGGGAGAAGAGGACGAATGAAGAAGATGGAGAATTTTTGAATGGAAAGAAATAAATTTAAAAGTTGATTTTAAATCATGAAAGAATTAATTTGAAAATATGAAAAGGTAATTTAAAAAAAATCATAAACCAAAAAGACTATTTAATAAGAGAGAGAAAAGGTAAGGCCACAAAGATAGCTTTTAAAAGATAAAGAGTCATTTTTAAAGAAATAAACATATTTTTCTTTCACATTTATACACATGGAGAAAGATTTTGTACAAAGCAATAATACATGCTTGAAACATATGCATATTAAGAATCTTATATTCAAATAGATATAAGTCACATTTAAATGTTTTTTAATAAATTTAAACCTATCTCTATTACATCTTAATAATGATACTCGTCTTACGTTTAAATCGTATCATAGATTCACTATTAGTTTGTTACTTTATAATGCATGATTTCTATATAAAATACTGATATTGAAAATATTGTACAATTTTTAATTTTAAAACATTTATTGAAAGTGCGAGTCTTGTAATTAACATAGCATATGGTAAAATTTCAAAGCATCATCACTTATGCTAGTTTTGAAAACTCATATTCATTTACTTAAGGTAATATACATTCACACATCCAACCATATATACCTTATTAATTATACTTATCATACACGTACCAAACATAGAAACTTAAAGGCTCTTAACAAGTCCTTTATAACAAAACAAGGGCACCAGTGCCCTTTCTTATATATACAGTCATCTTTTACAATTTATACATATGCTACATTTCACATAGGAAGGATTCTCTTCACCTCTTCTTGCACTATTTTCCATGAGCATTAAAATTCTGGTCCATATTATTCATTTCAATGTAGGCCACTGCCACTATGAAGATCCTGGATAAACTTTGGGAACAAAAATGGGAGGTACGAAATGAGAAATTATAACACCCTAAAAATGAATATCGATTTTATGCTTAAGTCGTTCATTCAGTTTCATTATTAATTTGTTATCTCATGATGTAGAATCTTTGGAAAATACTTAATAGAGAAAATACGGTAAAAAAAAATTTCACACCATTTGTTATAAAATGTGAGCCTCGTTGATATATCGTGCATGTTAGTAAATAACTTACTAGGCATTCTTGCACGTATATAGAATATTTTCATTATGTATCATATGTTTTAATTCATTTGTCTCTAATCAACAGTAAATAATTAAATATAAATTATTCACATAACTATATAATTTGTTTTACATATTCATAATAGTTTTAGGCACTAAGGCTTTTACATACACTTTATTATACACCATAATGTATGTACCAAATTCACATATATATTTGCTACACATTATAATACATGAACTATACATAAACTAGCTTACTACTACATTTTAATAACTCTGATGCTTTCATCCATCTATTTACAAAAATCTACATTATTGGTATGACATTCAACTTCTTTGTCTTCCTTGAGAATGAAACTATGGGATCAAGAAACCTCTCCAAGCCTAATGATGGAAACAATCCATCAACATACTCAGATCCAATGACATAAAAGTCTCATTAGGCATCTCCTGGTAGGCTTGAAATGGATACAACATTTGGTAAGGCAAGCTTCCTTGTAAGGACTATATATATGACAAACTATGGTAATGAGACAATGTGTGGGGATCAATCTCTCCTTCTGAGGAAGAGAATTCCTTAGCAGTGGCCGTCCATTGCCTACGGTAGTTGGGAGGAGGTGGAAAGACTTCATTAGGGTGAAATGCCTCCAAAGGAATTGCAAAACTCGTCATTCAAAAATTTGGGCTCAATACTTCTAAGATAAATAGATATCCTAACGAGAAATAAATTCTCATGTTGGCTTGCATTGTGATTAAAAGATCATAAGGGTTCACCGACCAATCCATGTTGCTAATGTTGATGTAGACCATTATCGTGGCAAAGGACATGGTTGCTTTCTAGGAAGAAAGTGGGGAGAGAAGGAGTGAGAAACTAGGTTTCTTAGTAGATTTCTACTCTACATCTAGTGTCATCACTTTCATCCCAGCCACTTCAGTCCTAATCACTTAATTTGTGCATGCATAGGTTTAGTCTTAAGTCCTAGTTCTTAACTTTCTTTAACTAACTTAGCTAATATTTCCAAATGAGCTTCTTACCCTTTTTAAAACTTACTCACAACCTTAATCTCTTCTACTTATATGCCAAGGATGTTTACTTAATACTAGTTAAGAATTAAATTTCCTTGTTAATCAATTTATCCTAAGGTAGCCAAATGGATCCCTTAACCATTTTAAAAAATTTCTTACACTTTTAATCCCTTATACTTATATGTCAATGATTCTTAATTAAACCTTGTTAAGAATTAAAACTCCTCTTTGACTAATTAACCTTAAGGTGGCCGAATATCACTCCTATTATTTAAGGTATCAAATTTCATTTTTAATTAACCTAGGTTGACAAATCTTTCTAGTTGAAGTTTAGGCTACAAGTTTTACCAAGTTTAGTTAATTTTTATGAATTATCCTATATTTCTAAGGGTTATGATCGAATGACTCCTCTCCTCCTCACAACTTCATGGTTCATTTTTAATTACCAACTTGTGCCTTTTTAAAATCTAGCTTAAGTATTAATTATGGATTTCACCTGATTTCATCTATTTTGGTTACTACGGATGTAGTTACTCTTATGTCTTACTTACACCTTTAAATCTTCCATTTACTTAATGAAAATTCTTAATGCATCATTAACCAAGTTTTAAGTTCATTTTTCCTTAAGTTAAACCAAGGTGGTCGAATGTACACTTAGTAGTTTTTGGGTCATTTTAGCTCAAATTCTTTTCTTCCAAAAGTTTTTTCACATTAATTATAACTTAGTTATATGATTGGTATCACTTTTAGAAATTTTAAAAAGTTTTATCCTTAACTTCACCCTTATGGTCGAATGCCCCTCTTTGCCTTTCCAAGGTCAGCTTTTTAAATTTCCTTCTCATAAAATCTTGGTTCCTTGATTTTGTGCACTTGTAGCACCTTAAGCAGTTGATCCATACAAGGCTTGTCCAAACTCCATAGCTTTGGTTATGATCATAGTGAGTCTTAAGTGTCTTGTGATGCTTGTGCCATTTTTGGTCCCAAAACTTTAACTTTAACTTATTAGTTTTTAGATCTATGCCCAAAGCAAGCTTGTGGGACTTATAAACTAATTTTTCTTACACTTTTTAATATTTAAGTCTATGGGTTTTCATCTGGACATATTATTATACAAGTCCACCATAGTAAGAAAATCAACAACTTTCCAACTTTATACATAAAACATGCAAGATAACATGTTTTCCAAACAACCAAATATAGATCCACAAGATCTGCTCTAATATCCACCCATCCATCTCCTATCATGATCACTTCAAAAATTTACTCATGACTTCTCAAAACCTCCCAAATCATCAAAATTGGTTTTAAAATAATTTTCACTAATTAAATTTCTTTAACTTGCCTAGAAGCACTTTAAACTAACCAAACTTTATTTTATTTTTTCAAAAATCACTAAAAAATGGTAATGCTCAATTTGAACCATTCAAAGAACATCCTTGACCCCTCATAAGTCCAAAAAAAATGAGATTTATGAATTTTTAGAGAAACGATCCACAAAAGGAAGAAAAAACCAACCATAAAAAGTAATATTTAAAGCTTAAAAAGGAAAAGTAGAAAATCCTACTTGATGGAGAAAGTGAGTAGGGTTATGGTGGGGTTGTGATGGCTGAACTTGGTCTGCCTTTGAAAGTCCATAAAGAGCTTTTTAGTGAAAGTGGTGGGGTTTAGTGTTGAGAGCTTGATTTTAGCTTAAATTTCAAAGATGGAAACTTAAGCTTAAGATGAAAGGTTAAAATTTTTGGACTCGGTTTGACTTGAAGAGAATTTGGTGAGTTTTTCTAAGTGTTTATGGAGTAAAATCTGAACTAAATTAGGCCTCCCAAGTAGCTTAGTGAATTCAACCAAGAAGGGAAAAATAGAATTAATTTTCACTTAAGGGTATTTTGGTAATTTTGCATACTATTTCTATTTTTCAAAATAATTAAAAATATAAAAAATTATCCATTTAGAATTTGATTTGGGTTAATGAGGCTAATTTTTTTATTAATCATGTTTATATTGCCCTAAATATGGTTAATTTTAATTAATCAACGTTAATTAATCTTAACAATGGTTAAAAGAATCTTAACATTTATTATTTTTGTCTTTTGTGAGTTTACTTTGGATGGATTTTATGTGATGACTCATCATCACGCTTTCCACATGAAAATTTCGTGCACACCATGTGAGACCCATTCTTGGCTTATTCCTTACACTTTCTTTCCCTTCCAACCTTTTAGGGGCATTTTCATAATTTTTTCTCAACATTATCCGAGAAGTTCCCAAATTGGTTGTCTGACAATTCTAACACTTATTTGTTCATTTTCAAGTTAATCTAAGGTCATTTGATATTTTTCTGGAAACTTATTAGCTCTGTGCAGAAAGTAGAGCTTTTTAGGGGTGTTATAAGCGTTTTCAAAGTTTTCTAAGTATGTTTTCGTCCCTTCTTTGTTTTCTAAGTTTTTCTCATTAATTTGGATTATTCTTGATGTTCTATAATCCTTTAAAATTGTATTTTAACTCTTTTTTTTTATATTTTTCTTGCACATTATTTGAATTGGCTAGGTGCATGGGCATTTTTGTCATTTGCACCAAACTTTCTAATTTCTTTATTTTTGGTTCCTAATCCTACTTAGTTTTATTTTAGAGATTATTTGTACCTTTGAGAGTCCATTATAAAAATTTGTGGATGTTACATTGCTCTCACCCTTTTAAAAAGAATTTTTCCCCCCAAAATTCCTTACTTGAAAATAATAGCGAGTAAGACTTCCTCATATCTGCTTCCAACTCCCATGTTTGTTCTTCCATGTTTCCTCTCCCCTAGACCACTTGTACCAAGGGTACTGTCTTACTTCTTAGTTGTTTTCTTTTCTATCTAAAATATTTATTGGTTCAAGGTTTACTGTTAAGTCTTCCTTTAACTGTATTATACCTGGCTCAATGAAGTGATTGGATTAGGATTGTACTTACACATTTGAGACACATGGAAAACATCATGAAGATTTTTCAGATTTGGTGGAAGAGCCACTTGGTAAGAAACTAGCACAACTCTTTTAAGAATTGTATATGGACCTAAAACCCTACCTATACCAGTGATAGGTAAGATTCGCAAGACACATATTCTCCCTTTGAGGATTCTAGAGGTTTTCTTCTCGTATCTAATAGCTCTTTTATTTATTTTTAAAGGTAAGAATCCTATCCTTAATCTTCCTAATCTATTCCTTGGTTTTCCTAACTAAATCAAGGCCTAATAGGCTTTGCTTTCCTACCTTGTGCCAGCAAAACGATGACTGACACTTCCTACCATACAAAGCTTCATAAAGGTTCCATCCCTATGCTAGCATGGTAATTGTCATCGTAAACAAATTCTATTAGGGGTAATTGGCTATCCCAGCTTCCAGGTTTATCAAGCACACAAGCTCTAAACATATTTTTTTAGGTTTGAATAGTCCTTTTAGGCTATCCATTAGTTTGAGGGTGATATATAGTGCTTAAGTACAACTTTGTTTCAAACACCTTTTGTAGAGCTTCCCAAAACCTAGAGGTGAATCTAGGATCTTTATCAAATACCATGGATGATGGTGTTCCATGCAACCTTACAATTTTTAGTGATTTCTTGATTTATTAGGTTCCATTTCAAGTCTACATAATAGATGCATGCTCAATATCCAATAATATGATGTGCAAATGTAGCATCCAAATCATTCAATTCTCACACAAGTCATCAGTATATGGAACCATAAATTCACATCAATTCTTTTCATCAATCAGAAGAGTAAATTGCACACTTACCCATAAGTGAACATGCTCACAAATCATCACAATAATTAGACATCATTCATTCTTGATATTTTATAATGTGTTTGTTGAAGGGAACCTATAACACTCATGCCTCCTAAGTTCCTCTCAGCCTTTCCTTTTCTTAAGAGTTGTTTACTATATCTTGTTTGTCAACCTTCAAGCCTTCTTCGTCGAATTCCCTCTTAACAATTTTATCAATTTATATTCATCTTACCTAGTCTTTAAGACCAATTTTCTAGGTTTAATGCTTAAGGAGAGTAGCTTAATTACCTTGAAATCTAGATTTAGCCTAACAACCTTAGTGTCTTTTACAAGTATATACTCTATATTTCCTTATTCTTACAATTATGTTCTTGAGGTTTTTAGCTTAATTTCTTCAACTGATTAGTCATTATGTAACATCCTAAAAGTGAAGTCCATTTTTATGCTTTAGTTGTACACACTTGATTTCATTATTAGACTGTTACATCATGATGCAATCTTTTAGAAACTACTTAGAGTGAAAATGTGGTAATTTTTTTTAAAAACATCTTAGTTAAAAATGCAAGCCTCGACGTAATAATAATTATATAAAAAAACAAATAGTTAGATGACCTTACTCGTGTTTGATTAATACACTTATAGAAAAAAATATTTTTACTTTGGTTGTTTTAGACATTTTACATCGGTTCTATTAGCAAAACAGCTGGTATAGAAAGTGATGACTTTTTACATTAGTTGAATAATCGATGTAAAAAATCTACTTTTTACAATAGTTTTAAGCTCAACCGATGTTAAAATTGAGTTTCTACATTGGTTATGTTACCTAATTAATGTAAAAAGTTGATTCTTTTACATCAATTAAAAAGATAGCTGATGTAAAAATTTTACTTTTTACATCAATTCTAAGCTCAATCGATATGAAAAGATTGAGTTTTTACATCTATTAAAAAGATAACCAATGTAGTAAGCTAAAAAATAAGTAAAAAATTTTGTGATAATTTTAACCGTCACTATTTCACTTTTTATATCGGCTCTAGGCTCAACCGGTGTGAAAAAATTGGATTTTTACATCAACTAAAAAGATAATCGATATAATAAATTAAAAAAATAAGTAAAAAGATAACTACCTCTATTTAATATATATATATATATATATATATATATATAATAAATATCAACCATCAAGGCTAAAACAAAGTAAAGATGCTTATTTTAAGAGCTTAGGAAAGTTTTAAACAAATAAATACTTAAGGAAGTTGGATCTTGAAGTTTAAAGAAAAGATCCCTTAAAAAACAAAAGAGCAAAAAAATAACTAACAAAGGCAATTAGAAAGTTTTTAGGGAAGAACATCCTACTTGTTGAAGCTAGAAGTGATACTTGGTGAGTTTTGTGATGAAGATACACCACCTTGTTGGGTCTCCTTAAGAGAAAGGAAGGAGTCTTGCTTTCTTAGTGTTTAAGCTTAAGCTTTAAAGATAGTAGCTAAAACTTAGTTGTTTTTGGTTTATGGAAAGGTGGAAGATGAAGGCTTCAAAGTAAAGGATTTGACTAATTGTTTAAAGTGTTCTTTATGCAGCAAAATAAAATCTAGCTTAAGCATTTGACCATGTATGTGAATGTTGTATAGGTTTCTTAAACAAGTTAATAGTAGATGTTTTGTCACACAGAATGGGCATAGCATACTCAAATATATTAAAATATTTAAGTTGATATTTTATTCATAACAATCGAACATCTTCTGACAATGATATATTCTACTTCTATAATTAAAAACAATGATTGTGCACTGTCACTTGCTTGTGAAGGAGATAAGTAGTCAACATCATAATGTCACACTAATCTAAAATATAATTAAGGCTTAAGGAAAAATTTATGATTTATATTACTTGCTATATTTCTAAAAATATGCTTAACAACTTTGAGATGCCATTTCATATAATCATTTTAAAAACGAACACAAAGGTAAAAATTAACACATGATATTAGGTTTACTTGTAGTAACATATAATAGAGATTCAATAATATCTTTATATGTTGTTTGATTTATAGCTTTACCTAATTCATCCTTGCTTAAAACAA
Organism: Canavalia gladiata; assembly: GCA_037954105.1. Classification (NCBI taxonomy): domain Eukaryota; kingdom Viridiplantae; phylum Streptophyta; class Magnoliopsida; order Fabales; family Fabaceae; genus Canavalia; species Canavalia gladiata. Next base: position 44,925,465 of record CM075660.1, read on the forward strand.
CAGAAGAATGCATGGGTATTGTCATCGGATTTGAATCATGCATCTTAATTTTTTTTTGTAGAAAATCCTTGATATACTTATTCTGATAGATATAAATTCAATCTTTTCCTGCTTTCTTTGCGGTTCAAGGAATAAATTTAGTTCACTCATTATGTTTATTTCAAATTCCTTAGGTATAAACTTCGACAAATTGTGACATCGATAAATTCCACTACTATTCACCTTTCCTAAATTGTTTAACAACTTTATAGAATTTATAGGAATAGGATTTAAGAATTAGATTTTTTCCTTTGAAAAAAGTTGATTATAATAATTTTAATACTTTATAATGATTTTAAATTAAACATTAAAACTTTGAAAAATACTTATATAGACTAGTTAGAAAGATTATAAAGGCACTGGTAAGAAAAAATAATTGGTAGGATTGTAATAAAGTTATAATAAATATATTATAGATTATAAATAATTTTAAAATAATAAGAAGTTTTTGGGATCTTCTTCATATTTTTGGTATTTTTTCTTAAACAAGTCTCTATTTAGCATAAGAGTGCATATTTACTTTGTCTTCTCTTCATAACTCATCATAGATAGATTATAAAATCTATCTTATTTTAACTATTCATAAATATGTCCAAGATGAATCAAGTTTTAGAAGTTCCTTATAATCATAAAAAAAATATAAATAGACTAATTTTAAAAATTTAAAAGATGAAAAGCTTTTCAAAAGGAGCTTCCTATTTAAATAAAAGAAAAGAAAGCCCACCTTCCCTCCAATTTTTTTGGACAGTAGTAGGATCCAAAATTATACTAAAATATCACTCTTTTTGGTTGATTTTCTCCTTCAAGGCATAATTCTTTATCAAGGTTAGTTCTTTGTTGAATAGTGCAAGTAATCAATATTTATGAAGCCCCTTTATTTTTTGCATGATATTTAAATTTCATTTGGTTCATATTTATTGTATAATAAATACTTATGGTCTTTTTGATATATGGATTTAAGTATTGCAAGACAAATTAAAGAAAAACCCTCCTCCACAATTAAGGAAGATTCAATTTCTCTAAGATATAGGATTGGAGGTTTCTAACTTGCAAAATGTGAGAGAAAGTAGGCTAAGGATGAGCTTTCGTAGCTTAAATTAAATTACATTTTTGGATTCTTTTTTATTGGTTGCGTCTATGGTTCCTAGTAATTGAGTTAGGTTGTCTATAATGTGGAAACTATTCATTGCTTTTGATATGTTTGTTTATGGTCTTGGTAGTATTAGATTGACTAAGAATCCTTGATTGATGATTAGAAAATTGATTGCTTGGTTGCATAACACTTAGTAGGCTTAAAACTATGTTTCATTATGATTGGATTATGGAAGTCATGAAATTTCTTGAGTGTGAGTTGCTTTGACAGTATGTTTCAAAGTTCGTACATTATGGTTGGATTGAGAATGATTTTTTGATGTTTGAATAAAAATGAGGATTTCTAACAAAGAGTTCTTACAAGGATTTTCATAAAAAATTTGAACTTATACTTAACTCATTTTCTTAAAAAAGAAATACTAATTGATCTTATTTTTATATCTTTTGAAGAAAATGTTTGATTCAACGATATCCCAACATCTTCATTTAATCACATTTTAAGATAAAATGACATTTCTAAGTTCTTAACATGTGTTACTTGATAAGAGCTTTATGGTTTTCCAAGGGATTTTATAATTAAATGATGAAGATTTGATTGATGCTTGGTTTCCAACTTATCTAAAAAAATATTTTAAAATATTCAAAATTTGTTTTAACCTAAAGGGATGTTTTTTCTCAATTCTTAGAAAAATGATTTCATTAAAAATACTCATATTTTATAAGGGAGTTCATTGAAAATAAGTATTTTACAAAAGTTGATGAACCCTTGATGAGAAAAGCAATTGAGTGATCCCTATGATGTATGTTTACCTTGTATATATGGGAGAAGTTTTGTTTATAAAAGAGAATCTATGAAACTTTGTAGAAGAAACAGGAAAAGGGAATTCCTTATCAAACTTAAGTTGTGAAATTTTTAAATATATATGAGCATGCATGTGGTTTGGAAAAGAATGTCATCAAACTAAGATTGAATTAAGGATTGCTTTCAATTTGTTCTAAGGTGATGAGATGGAAAGTCACAATATGATTAGGTACTAAGAAATTGCTGGGATCAATAATTAAGAGCTTAAGGGGTATGGGAGCAAGTGTGACAACCTATAAGATACTTGGGATGGATTCCTAGTGTTTGGGTTATCACAATTGAAACTTATTTTCCTCAACTTGCCTCAAAGATTATCATGGTAAGCTAAGCTTATTTCCATTATAAATGATTATAGATGATTAATTTGGCCAACCTTCTGAGGTCAGATCAATTCAAAGATTGTAATGAAAATTGGAAGGAAATTAGGAGTGTTGATAAATTCCTAGAGATAAGTGTTTGAGCTCACATCATGATATTTATAGATGATAGACTCGAGATTTAACAAGATTCAATATGGTATGACTTTCTGTTTTGTGTTGAATTTGGTAGATAATAAGGGTATTTAGATACCCCGAAATGCATTTTTTTCCTTTGCATTATACAACATGTGTGTGCCAAGAAAAATTCATACAAATTTCTAGGTTTAAAGATTTAGCACAACTATGCTCATAGTGAGCATGGTCGTGCCAAGAAAATATTCATATGAATTTTTGGACTAATGATTTAGCACGGTTATGCTTATAATTAGCATGGTCGTGCCAAACTAAATAAAAAAACTTCCTATATTTTGAATTTAGAATGGTCGTGCTAAAATTTAGCACAACTGTGCCAAAAAAAATAAGTGAGCATGACCCTGCTCAATGGATGAGCAAAGCCTTGATAAAATAATGAGCAAAGCCCTCTTAAAAGAAAAATAAAGGCCCTACTCAGTGAATGAACAAAGGCCTGCTAAATGAACAAGCATGACCTTACTGAGTGAATGAGAATGGTCCTGCTAAATGATAAAGATCAAGACAAGTAAGACAAAGGAAAATATGGGCATGCTAGAATTAATATAGACTTACCTAAGATCAACACAAGTGCGTAAAGCATAAAGAATATGATTGCATGAGAATTCATACGGTCATGCAAAATATTGAGTATGAATGTTCAACTCATTAGATGATTAGAGATTGAATATACTCGTATTAAATGAACTAGAATTCTAATCATTAATAATTTGTATTGTTATTGGATAGAATGAAAATGAATACATGTTAGAGATCTCCTTCAATGGGAAGAGATTATATAATTAAAATTTAAAGTTATTGAGATTATATACTCAATTACTGGAGCTTTTGAGATGAGTACCAATATAATAGGTGGAAGAGGGCAACAAGGTCCTAAATTTTGAAAAAAAAAAGATAAGGCCTTAAGTTGAGAATGGTGAATGGTGAATGAAATAGAATTGTTGATCATTCATCATATGCATAAAAAATTATTTAGGATATCATCCATATAGGGAATAATTTATGGGGCCTTTTAAATGGGGAAGCTAGGAACCTTAAGGGTCACCTTATATGGAAATAGATCATAGGTCATGAAAAATGGAAATTTCTGAGTCTAAAGGATATGTGAGCTAAGTTTGAGTATAACATCCTAATAATGATAATCGTCTTATGCTTGTCATATTGTGGATTTACTATTAGTTTTTTACTTAATGATGTGGAAATCCTCATAAAATACTGTTATAGAAAATATAGTATAATTTTGTTAAAAAAAATGTTTGTTAAAAGTATAAGTCTTATCGTAGCAATTAACATAGTAATAATTAAATGTCAAGATGTCATCACTCATGGTAACTTTGAAAATCCACATTCATTTACTTGATACAACATGCATTCATTTATACAATAATATGTACATTTTTATTTATACCGATTATTATACATATCACACATATATATCAAACACAAAGTTAAAGGCTCTTATTAAGTCCTTTACAACAAAACAAGGACATTGGTGCCCTTTCTAAGTTACAATTATCCATTACAATTTATACATATGTTACTCTTAACAATGATTTGGTTTTCTTCAATGCTTCATAGATTACCGCCTCACGGCTCCAACCACAAGTCATCATCAAAGTATTAATATTCGCTTGCTGGAAGTCTTCAGTAAAATTCATTTGATTGTGGTCCACTGTATGGTGAACTCCCTTGTGATGGCCATATGTGCAAAGGACTATGGTAACATGATGGAGTAAGAGGATCACTCTCGCTACTAGATGATAAAGCATTCAAAACTAGTGGTGATTGGAAAGCGTGAAATCATGAAGGTTGAGAGAATTCCATATCTATGTGAAAAGCTTCCAACAATATAGCAAGCTCAATGGTGGAGAATTTCGGGCTAAGCACAGGTAAGATGAAAAGTTGTCCAAAAGAGAAATACACCCTTACATTAACTTGGGAAGTAACCATTAATCCATATGCACTAAAGAGCTAATTCTCATTATGTAGCTTTAGATACACAATTGCTATTCATGACATGGTCAAAGTTTGGAAGAGTAATGGAGGGTAGGTGATGAGAAATCAAAATTTCTTAGTAGCTGCCTATCCTAAGGTTGGGAATATCATTTCTTCCTTGTCACTTTAGTTTATTTATAAAAACAGTAAAAAACATATAAGTTCAATTATTTTTCTTATAATAACATTCATATGTATATTCATTTTAAGAATGGTAGAAATTAAATCTAGCATAAGCATATATTTCATTCATTCTTTTGGTCACTTTATCATAATATCATACATGGATCATAGATATTACATGACTCCTTATCATCGTATGCCACAAACATAAACATCCTCATTCACTAATCATCCCTTAGTGACAATTTGATATAGGGCACATCTTGACACGCTCGTCGTAAAAGCGCAAAAATAATTTCTAGATTTCCCCCAAACTATTGGTATAGTATAAGGTGCAACCTAGGTCATCTCCCAAAGACCATTTCAGATTCTTAAGCAAATAAGGAGAAAATTAGAACAAGGGGGTTTTTGTAAAGATGTGATATCAAATGCTAAATACAAAATACAGAATGAAATTAATTTCACTTAACAATTATCAACTCAAGGAATTCAGAGGCTATTTTCATAACTAATCATTGATCACTAAAATCATGCATTGTGTTTATCAACCTAGGATCATCTGGAACCCCTAGAATGATCATTGAATTCTCTACTGATAAACCTCTCAGAATTCAATTGATTATGATCAACAAGATTTAGTAACCACTTAATCTTTCATCTAAACCAATTTTATAATCAGAATTCAGTTGAAGTAAGTAATAAAATGAAAACCTTCAATTAAATTACTTAATTTCTACTCTTCAAACTTTTGGAAAATGATTTACCAATCAAAAACCAATTATAAATCAACTATGCATTAATCAAAATACGTCAACCGATCAAACTTTGATTAAAGAATAAAATTGAAGAATATAGTGAAGCAGAGTAGAAACCACTTAATAAGCATGTAAATAAAGATCAAGACCTCAAAGTTAAAATGAAAATAGCTTGAATCCTTGAATTGAAACTACGAACCTAGCCTTCCATGAAGGAGGCAAACTAACAACGAAGAAAGAGGCAAACTAACAACAAATAAAGAGGGAAAACTAACAACAAATAAATCCTAAGCCTTCCATGTAGGAGGCAACTAACAACAAATAAATCCTAAGCCTTCCATGTAGGAGGCAACTAACAATAAAGAAAAACTAAGCCTTCCATGTAGGAGGCAAACTAACAAGAAAGAAAACCTAAGCCTTCCATGAAGGAGGCAAAACTAACAAGAAAGAAAGAAAGAAAGAAAGAAAGAAAGAAAATGGTATTGGAGTTAATCTCCAAAATGGTGTGTGTCTCCTCTTGCAAACCCTTCTATTTATAGAGGATTTTTGAGGCATCATCTTCAGAAAGTCACCAACTAGGATATTACTTTTCTACCCTTTTCTTGCTTTCACATGGGCTTTGTTGAAATTGCAAAACACTTTTGAATTTTTTGCCACCAATGAGCACAACAATTTTGACTTTCTTGCACCGCAATTTCGGATGTTCACATGTCCGAATTAGAGCTTGACTTCTGAACAAAAGTTGTAGCCCTGGATCTTAGCTGTCCAACAAAGTTGATTTCATCTCAATATGACTTCTATATCTCAAGATATGGCCGGATCTTTGCACACTGTTCAAATTCCACGTCAGCAAAACTATCTCATCTTTTGAGATAATTTCGGAGTCCTAAACATCCCATTTAGAATCTGATCTTGCTTTGTAACTATGGACACTTCTTTAAGCTTTCATTCAAGACAGATTTCATGATTTTTTGATGTCTACAACTCCTATTATGCTCAAAATACTATAATAGTGTCATTTTAATCGGGTAAGCAAAGAAATTCAATTAAACTTCATATGAACCCAAACTCATAAAATATGACAAAGATCACTTAATTGAACATATAAGAAGTCTTAATGAGATAAAAGTGAGAGATAATTATTTATGAAATCTATGCTTATCAAATTCCCCCACACTTATCTTTTGCACGTCTCGGGCAAACTTAAGTTAAGGATTGGTGACTATTCATTTTTTTTTTTTGAAAGAACATCAAAGTTTTGAGTTGATTTCTCTAGAATTCACAAAATTTCATGAAGCATTATTTCATCACATTTTTGAAATTACTTAGAAAGGCAACTTTAATTTGAAAAACATAGATTGAGAAAGATAAAACCTCACATGATATACTCTGAATCTCTCAAGTGTTTGATTTGGTAAGTGTTTCTCTCAAATTCAATCCATGAAAGATGAACTATCATAGGCTTGCATATCTTCTACTTCTCTACTACTATGTACACATGCAATGCACAAATCAAGAGGTCTTTATTTTGGTTCTAACGGGATTAGAAAGATGAAATGATATATTGAAGAGATACAATGTTAGACTAAGGAAAATGGTGAGGATTGAGAATTGATTGTAAGTGCAAGTGTGAGAAACAGATATCACTTCTTCATTTTTTTTTTCTTTCAATATAATAGTTTATTTATTAATTTATTGCTTCAGCTTTTTTTTTTTTAACCATGATATTGATGAACACAACAATAATCTCCCCCACACTTATTGAAACACTTATGGTATGATAAATCCAGTATTCCTCACCTTCTATGGTCAGACAAAGTTGTTTTTTTTTTTTTTATTTGTGGTGAGCTAAAAAGAAGAAAAGGCTAATCGGCTCAAAGGGCTGATCAAAGGATAAAATTATATGGTTTGGTTATTTGGCCAAGTGGTTTGTTCAAGAAAAACAGTGCCTCAATCATTTTTGTACAATTCATGTGAAAATGTAGCTTCAAAAAGAATCAATGCAAGTTCTGAAGTAACATATTCCATGGATGAAAATCACACAAGAAAGAAAATAATAATAAGGCTCAAAATCTCACAGGTAATATATTTATCAAATCTAATCTATCCAGTTCAAATATGTGTTGCCAAACTAATTAATCTCGAAATGTAAATTATTTTGCTTCAATTATTTTATGAAATCTAAAGAACAACAAACTTTCACATTTAATTTTTTTTTAAATCATAAGATGCGTATCAAGAGTCAAGTGTAACTCCTTACTCAGCCATCTTACTCAAAGCAAGTTTATGATTCTAACCTAATTTTTTTTTTGGTTTTTTTTTTTAATTTCTTTTATATCGGACCATCCTCCCCCCAACCTATCCAAGACATTGTCCCCAATGTCTTAGATGGAATTTCATATAACAGGAAAAGAAATGTGAGAAAACCACCAAAGTAAGGAAAAATTATAACCGAAGAGTGGTATCTGGCTCTCTTTTGTCTCTGCCATCCTGATTTGGTTGGTTCACCAGCTACATTGCTATATTCTAAAAATGGTGAAAATTTCAAATAAATTGAAAAGAAAATGTAAATGACAAACATACATGCATGAGAATGAACAGTAGTTGTGATTGTGGCTCACATCTTCCTCTGGTTTTACGTCCAGTAACAGCTGAAACGCCTTCTAAGAGTCGAGGATGTGCTTCCCATTCAGTTTTCTTGTAAACTGACAAAAGGGTCTTTTAAAGTCAGATTCCCAAGACTATAACGTGCTTTTTCTTTACGGAATAGTTCAAACAAATCAAGAATAGTATACCTAAAAAAAATTGTTAGAAAGGTTAAAAATTTTATACAAACTCAAAAAATTGTTAGAAAGGTTAAAAATTTTATACAAACTCCTAAATAAGCGTAGGAAACTAAAATGGTCCCCGGCAACGGCGCCAAATTTTGACACGCTCGTCGTAAACACGCAAAAATAATTTCTAGATTTCCCCCAAACTATTGGTATAGTATAAGGTGCAACCTAGGTCATCTCCCAAAGACCATTTCAGATTCTTAAGCAAATAAGGAGAAAATTAGAACAAGGGGGTTTTTGTAAAGATGTGATATCAAATGCTAAATACAAAATACAGAATGAAATTAATTTCACTTAACAATTATCAACTCAAGGAATTCAGAGGCTATTTTCATAACTAATCATTGATCACTAAAATCATGCATTGTGTTTATCAACCTAGGATCATCTGGAACCCCTAGAATGATCATTGAATTCTCTACTGATAAACCTCTCAGAATTCAATTGATTATGATCAACAAGATTTAGTAACCACTTAATCTTTCATCTAAACCAATTTTATAATCAGAATTCAGTTGAAGTAAGTAATAAAATGAAAACCTTCAATTAAATTACTTAATTTCTACTCTTCAAACTTTTGGAAAATGATTTACCAATCAAAAACCAATTATAAATCAACTATGCATTAATCAAAATACGTCAACCGATCAAACTTTGATTAAAGAATAAAATTGAAGAATATAGTGAAGCAGAGTAGAAACCACTTAATAAGCATGTAAATAAAGATCAAGACCTCAAAGTTAAAATGAAAATAGCTTGAATCCTTGAATTGAAACTACGAACCTAGCCTTCCATGAAGGAGGCAAACTAACAACGAAGAAAGAGGCAAACTAACAACAAATAAAGAGGGAAAACTAACAACAAATAAATCCTAAGCCTTCCATGTAGGAGGCAACTAACAACAAATAAATCCTAAGCCTTCCATGTAGGAGGCAACTAACAATAAAGAAAAACTAAGCCTTCCATGTAGGAGGCAAACTAACAAGAAAGAAAACCTAAGCCTTCCATGAAGGAGGCAAAACTAACAAGAAAGAAAGAAAGAAAGAAAGAAAGAAAGAAAATGGTATTGGAGTTAATCTCCAAAATGGTGTGTGTCTCCTCTTGCAAACCCTTCTATTTATAGAGGATTTTTGAGGCATCATCTTCAGAAAGTCACCAACTAGGATATTACTTTTCTACCCTTTTCTTGCTTTCACATGGGCTTTGTTGAAATTGCAAAACACTTTTGAATTTTTTGCCACCAATGAGCACAACAATTTTGACTTTCTTGCACCGCAATTTCGGATGTTCACATGTCCGAATTAGAGCTTGACTTCTGAACAAAAGTTGTAGCCCTGGATCTTAGCTGTCCAACAAAGTTGATTTCATCTCAATATGACTTCTATATCTCAAGATATGGCCGGATCTTTGCACACTGTTCAAATTCCACGTCAGCAAAACTATCTCATCTTTTGAGATAATTTCGGAGTCCTAAACATCCCATTTAGAATCTGATCTTGCTTTGTAACTATGGACACTTCTTTAAGCTTTCATTCAAGACAGATTTCATGATTTTTTGATGTCTACAACTCCTATTATGCTCAAAATACTATAATAGTGTCATTTTAATCGGGTAAGCAAAGAAATTCAATTAAACTTCATATGAACCCAAACTCATAAAATATGACAAAGATCACTTAATTGAACATATAAGAAGTCTTAATGAGATAAAAGTGAGAGATAATTATTTATGAAATCTATGCTTATCAAATTCCCCCACACTTATCTTTTGCACGTCTCGGGCAAACTTAAGTTAAGGATTGGTGACTATTCATTTTTTTTTTTTGAAAGAACATCAAAGTTTTGAGTTGATTTCTCTAGAATTCACAAAATTTCATGAAGCATTATTTCATCACATTTTTGAAATTACTTAGAAAGGCAACTTTAATTTGAAAAACATAGATTGAGAAAGATAAAACCTCACATGATATACTCTGAATCTCTCAAGTGTTTGATTTGGTAAGTGTTTCTCTCAAATTCAATCCATGAAAGATGAACTATCATAGGCTTGCATATCTTCTACTTCTCTACTACTATGTACACATGCAATGCACAAATCAAGAGGTCTTTATTTTGGTTCTAACGGGATTAGAAAGATGAAATGATATATTGAAGAGATACAATGTTAGACTAAGGAAAATGGTGAGGATTGAGAATTGATTGTAAGTGCAAGTGTGAGAAACAGATATCACTTCTTCATTTTTTTTTTCTTTCAATATAATAGTTTATTTATTAATTTATTGCTTCAGCTTTTTTTTTTTTAACCATGATATTGATGAACACAACAATAATCTCCCCCACACTTATTGAAACACTTATGGTATGATAAATCCAGTATTCCTCACCTTCTATGGTCAGACAAAGTTGTTTTTTTTTTTTTTTGATTTGTGGTGAGCTAAAAAGAAGAAAAGGCTAATCGGCTCAAAGGGCTGATCAAAGGATAAAATTATATGGTTTGGTTATTTGGCCAAGTGGTTTGTTCAAGAAAAACAGTGCCTCAATCATTTTTGTACAATTCATGTGAAAATGTAGCTTCAAAAAGAATCAATGCAAGTTCTGAAGTAACATATTCCATGGATGAAAATCACACAAGAAAGAAAATAATAATAAGGCTCAAAATCTCACAGGTAATATATTTATCAAATCTAATCTATCCAGTTCAAATATGTGTTGCCAAACTAATTAATCTCGAAATGTAAATTATTTTGCTTCAATTATTTTATGAAATCTAAAGAACAACAAACTTTCACATTTAATTTTTTTTTAAATCATAAGATGCGTATCAAGAGTCAAGTGTAACTCCTTACTCAGCCATCTTACTCAAAGCAAGTTTATGATTCTAACCTAATTTTTTTTTTGGTTTTTTTTTTTAATTTCTTTTATATCGGACCATCCTCCCCCCAACCTATCCAAGACATTGTCCCCAATGTCTTAGATGGAATTTCATATAACAGGAAAAGAAATGTGAGAAAACCACCAAAGTAAGGAAAAATTATAACCGAAGAGTGGTATCTGGCTCTCTTTTGTCTCTGCCATCCTGATTTGGTTGGTTCACCAGCTACATTGCTATATTCTAAAAATGGTGAAAATTTCAAATAAATTGAAAAGAAAATGTAAATGACAAACATACATGCATGAGAATGAACAGTAGTTGTGATTGTGGCTCACATCTTCCTCTGGTTTTACGTCCAGTAACAGCTGAAACGCCTTCTAAGAGTCGAGGATGTGCTTCCCATTCAGTTTTCTTGTAAACTGACAAAAGGGTCTTTTAAAGTCAGATTCCCAAGACTATAACGTGCTTTTTCTTTACGGAATAGTTCAAACAAATCAAGAATAGTATACCTAAAAAAAATTGTTAGAAAGGTTAAAAATTTTATACAAACTCAAAAAATTGTTAGAAAGGTTAAAAATTTTATACAAACTCCTAAATAAGCGTAGGAAACTAAAATGGTCCCCGGCAACGGCGCCAAATTTTGACACGCTCGTCGTAAACACGCAAAAATAATTTCTAGATTTCCCCCAAACTATTGGTATAGTATAAGGTGCAACCTAGGTCATCTCCCAAAGACCATTTCAGATTCTTAAGCAAATAAGGAGAAAATTAGAACAAGGGGGGTTTTTGTAAAGATGTGATATCAAATGCTAAATACAAAATACAGAATGAAATTAATTTCACTTAACAATTATCAACTCAAGGAATTCAGAGGCTATTTTCATAACTAATCATTGATCACTAAAATCATGCATTGTGTTTATCAACCTAGGATCATCTGGAACCCCTAGAATGATCATTGAATTCTCTACTGATAAACCTCTCAGAATTCAATTGATTATGATCAACAAGATTTAGTAACCACTTAATCTTTCATCTAAACCAATTTTATAATCAGAATTCAGTTGAAGTAAGTAATAAAATGAAAACCTTCAATTAAATTACTTAATTTCTACTCTTCAAACTTTTGGAAAATGATTTACCAATCAAAAACCAATTATAAATCAACTATGCATTAATCAAAATACGTCAACCGATCAAACTTTGATTAAAGAATAAAATTGAAGAATATAGTGAAGCAGAGTAGAAACCACTTAATAAGCATGTAAATAAAGATCAAGACCTCAAAGTTAAAATGAAAATAGCTTGAATCCTTGAATTGAAACTACGAACCTAGCCTTCCATGAAGGAGGCAAACTAACAACGAAGAAAGAGGCAAACTAACAACAAATAAAGAGGGAAAACTAACAACAAATAAATCCTAAGCCTTCCATGTAGGAGGCAACTAACAACAAATAAATCCTAAGCCTTCCATGTAGGAGGCAACTAACAATAAAGAAAAACTAAGCCTTCCATGTAGGAGGCAAACTAACAAGAAAGAAAACCTAAGCCTTCCATGAAGGAGGCAAAACTAACAAGAAAGAAAGAAAGAAAGAAAGAAAGAAAGAAAATGGTATTGGAGTTAATCTCCAAAATGGTGTGTGTCTCCTCTTGCAAACCCTTCTATTTATAGAGGATTTTTGAGGCATCATCTTCAGAAAGTCACCAACTAGGATATTACTTTTCTACCCTTTTCTTGCTTTCACATGGGCTTTGTTGAAATTGCAAAACACTTTTGAATTTTTTGCCACCAATGAGCACAACAATTTTGACTTTCTTGCACCGCAATTTCGGATGTTCACATGTCCGAATTAGAGCTTGACTTCTGAACAAAAGTTGTAGCCCTGGATCTTAGCTGTCCAACAAAGTTGATTTCATCTCAATATGACTTCTATATCTCAAGATATGGCCGGATCTTTGCACACTGTTCAAATTCCACGTCAGCAAAACTATCTCATCTTTTGAGATAATTTCGGAGTCCTAAACATCCCATTTAGAATCTGATCTTGCTTTGTTACTATGGACACTTCTTTAAGCTTTCATTCAAGACAGATTTCATGATTTTTTGATGTCTACAACTCCTATTATGCTCAAAATACTATAATAGTGTCATTTTAATCGGGTAAGCAAAGAAATTCAATTAAACTTCATATGAACCCAAACTCATAAAATATGACAAAGATCACTTAATTGAACATATAAGAAGTCTTAATGAGATAAAAGTGAGAGATAATTATTTATGAAATCTATGCTTATCACATCTCTAAAAATCTTAGTCAAGCAATAAGTTCTCATTTCTCACATAGTCCACCATTTATTCTAGGATATGAGTTCATTCAAAATGGTCATCACCATCTTAGCTTGAAGTCCTATAACTTATAATATGGAAAGTTCGGTGACCTCTATAGATGCACAAGTCTTGTGACTTGGCAGTGCACAAACCTTATGAATTGGCATGGTGAGACTAGTGTATTACAACTTTTCACATAGAATTTTCTTTGGTGATCCCTTAACTTTTACGTTCCATTTCAAGTTTTAGAATAAGATGCATGCTTAGTATTCAACCAATATGGTATCCATATAACATCTAATTCATCCAATAATCACATAAACATCCAACATTAAATAGGCCATTAATACTTACTCCCAAAAATTCACTTTCTTGGTATTAATTTTAGCTTAGACATGGTCCTTAAATTTTGGATAGCATGCACACTTTTCTAAATTATCCATATTTAGTCTTTGTATTTTATGATAAGTTTCTCAAGGGAAACTTACTCTGCTCATCATTTCTAAGTTTCTCTTTCCTTCTCCTTTTCTCAAAGTTTTGTTGATGTTTTTCCTATCTTTAATTTTTACACTGGCTAAATGGCCTTTATGTGTCCCTAGTAGACCTTTTGTTCATCTAAACATCATGGCCACTTAGTATATAAGTTCTTTTTAATCAAATGACCATAAACCTAAAAGGGGATGAATTGGGTTGACAAGTTTTTCTCTACAAATTCACCAACAAATTAAAACAATGAGTCCAAAAACATAATCCACCCATAAAACCTTGAATATGATATTAGTTACATAAAATTTAGAATTTCAATGTAATCTTGATGATCAATTCAAGAAAATCAAAGTTAAGCCATAAAGACTAATCAAGAACAAGAGATTATGCAGAACATAACAATATCATGTACTAAAGTGTAAAAGTGTAGGGAAGAAGAAAATTATACAAGAATTTATCTTGATTCACTCTCAACCACGGAGAGCTATATCTAGTTCCCAAGAACTACTTGGTATTTTCTTTACTATTTACAGAGACATAATATCTTCTTACAAACAACCACTTCAAGATCCTTCACTTAAGCCTCATGAACCATGCGAAGATCACTTGTTTTGCAGAAACACCTTCAAGAGAGAATCATTTATCCCAAGAATAAAAAACTAAGATTAACAAGATACAACAAAAGATCAAATCAAAATCACCCTTGGAGCTCAATACAAAGAAAATCCAAGAGTAATGATAAAACTAATATTTTTAATTGATTATTTTACTTACATAATGCTTTGGAAATTGATTACATCAGTTAGTCATCGATTAAAACAATATTTTTCATGCTTTCGTAACTCCAGAAGACTTTGGTAATCAATTATTATATGTGGTAATCAATTAGATGAGATGGTTAACTCAATACAAAATTTGGTTAAATATGCGTAAAATTTGGTTAACTTGCTACTGACGCATGGTTAACTCAATACAAAGATTTGATTAACTCTTATGAAGATTTGGTTACTTCATGTATATGTTTCAAAAACAAAATTTGCATAGTTCAAAACATTTAGAATTTATGTATTCTCTCTAAAACATGATTTTAACCTTAAAATCTTTCATTTGAAAATATTGTTAAGCTTTCTTTTGAAAAACCAATTTAAAGAGCTTAATTAAAATATAAAAGCTATCAATGCATACATATAATTTTAAAACATCATTATATTACTTGGTGGAAGTCTTCATCAAAATCTACCTGCCAACGGATATGAAAGATCTCTTCTCATAATCTCCTCCTTTTTATGATGACAAACACCACTTTAAAGAACTTTTTTTTTCAATGCATATCTCATCTTGAGTGAACGTTTTATTTCAACTTATATGATTGAGGATGTACACTTTTCTTTGATGACATCTTGAAAATGATCTACCTATGCTCCTTTTAAAATCCCCTTGAAAATGATATACATATTCTCCCCTTTTAGCCATGATAAAAGAGAGTTAAACAGAAAAAAAATATATCAAATGACATAGGTAGAAAAAAATAGACATAAATCTAATTTTGGGTATAACAAGGAATGTAATAGTATTAAAGTGCATATATTACCATCCATGGAAAATACTTGTTAAGCAAAAGTATCCGCAAAATGGTCAAGTAATCAATTACAACATGGAGTAATCAATTATCACATAGTTATGTCAACCAATTCTTCATAATGTATTATCAATTAATCGATTATAGAACTAGTTAATCGACTATAAAGTAACAACATAAAACAAAACCAATGAAAAATATAATCTAATTTCTTAATTCAACTAATTATGAAAATCACTTTTCATAATCATAAGAAATTCAACATACTATCAATTTTATTCAAGTTATATAGACCATTTTACACTTCATGGAATGATGGATTCATGTAAAATGCCTAGTTCTCTTCTTAGATTAAAAAATATCTCTTTTGATGAAGGTTTAGAAAAGACATCAACTAGTTGCTTATTTGATTCAACAATTTCAAGTACACATCACATTTTTGCACATGATCCCTAAGAAAGTGATGTCTAATGTCAATATGCTTAGTTCTAGAATGCAAGATAGGATTTTTAGACAAACTTATAGCACTAGTTTATCACACTTTATATGAGTGCTATTTAATTTTATCCCATTGTCTAAGAGTTGTTGTTTGAGCCACAAGATAGGAGCACAATAACTCCCAGCAACAATATATTCAACTTCAATAGTGGACAATGCAAAATAAGCTTATTTATTGTAATTCCAAGGAACTAATGTATTTCCTAGTAAGTGACATATACCATTTGTGCTCTTTCTATCCAACTTACAACCATCAAAATTAGAATTTGTATTACCTATTAGAGATCATGAACTATCTTTAGGATGCCATAAATTGACATCACTAAACCTTTAAGATATTTCATAATTATTTTTGTATCGGTAAAGTGTGATTCTTTAGATTTTGCTTGATATTTAGCACATAAGCATTCACTAAACATAATATTAGGCCTACTGGCAATAAAATGTAATAATGAACCAATCATCCCTTTATATTTAGTGAGTTCAATAGGATTATCTCCCTCATCTTTGTTAAGATAAATTGATGTACCCATTGGAGTAATTGTTTCCTTGCCATTATCTATGACAAGCCTATTAAGAAGCTCATTACAATACTTGATTTGGCTTATAAAGATTTTATTGCTTATTTATTTTATTTTTAATCCAAGGAAGATAGTTAACTCTCCTATCATTAACATCTCAAACTCACTTTACATAATACTAGAAAATTCTTTGCATAATGATTCATTAGTAGAGTCAAATATAATGTCATCAACATAAATTTGTGCAAGTGTCATAATTTTTCTTTTTAGTGAAAAATATTGTATCTACATTGCCTGTATTAAATAACTTTTCTATGAGAAACTTACTTATCCTTTCATACCAAGCTCTAGGAGCTTGTTTTACTTAACCTTTCATACCAGACTTACTTAACCCTTTCATAATTCTTTTTGCAAAAGTAAGGTGTGATTCTTTAGGATTTGCTTGATATCTAGCACATAAGCAAACACTAAACATAATATCATATCTACTAGTAGTAAAATATAATAATGAACCAATCATCCCTCTATATTTAGTGAGTTCAACGGGGTTATCTCCCTCATCTTTGTCAAGATAAATTGATGTACCCATTGGAGTAGTTGTTTCCTTGCCATTGTCCATGCCAAACCTCTTAAGAAGCTCTTTACAATACTTGATTTGGATTATGAAGATTCCATTTCTCATTTGTTTTATTTTTAATACAAGGAAGAAAATTAACTCTCCTATCATTGACATCTTAAACTCACTACATAATAGTGGAAAATTCTCTACATAATGATTTATTAGTAGAGTCAAATATAACGTCATCAACATAAATTTATGCAAGTGTCATGATTTTTATTTTTAATAAAAAAAATTATATCTACTTTGCCTATATTAAATCACTTTTCTAAGAGAAACTTACTTAACCTTTCATACCAAGCTCTAGGAGTTTGTCTAAGTCCATACAAAAACTCCTTAAGCTTATAGACATGGTTTGGATATTCAAAGTTTTCAAAACCTAGAGGTTGATAAATATATACCTTCTCCTGTATATAACCATTAAGAAAAGTACTTTTGACATCCTTTTAATATAGCTTTGAAAACCATTATGCATGCATATGCCAATAGCAATCTATAGCTTCTAGTCTAGCTACCGGTGCATAGGTTTCATCAAAATCAATGTCTGCCTCTTGATTATATCCTATAACTACTAGTGTATCTTTATCTCTTATGATAATTTCATCTTCATTTAGTTTTTTCTAAAGACCCATTTAATTCCTATTATTTGCTTATGCAAAATCTCAAGTACTAATTCCTAAACTTGGTTTCTTTCAAATCGATTAAGTTTCTATTGTATAGCTAATAATCAAAATTCATCTTCCATAGTCTCGTTTATAGTTCTAACTTTAATTTGTGAAACAAATTCCATATCATTACATGCATTAGATAAAGAGTACCTAGTAAAAACTTCCTTGGATATGTCACCAATAACTTTGTCAACTGGATGATATTTGTTCCCTTACCATTCCTTTGGAAGATCTAAATGTTGAGAGGTGTCATTTGGTTCTTGTTCTCTATTTTTATGATCAAAATTTACTCCTTCCATATAGATATTTGATAGAATTCCTACACTATCATCAAAAGCATCATTTTCCTCTTTTGAGGGGTTGCTTTCATCAAATATAACATGAATGGATTTTTCAATAGTAATAGTTCTTTTATAATATACTGAAAATGTTCTACTAGAGAAAGAATATCTTAGGAGCATGCCTACATTAGATTTAACATCAAACATCTAGATATCCTTATCATTATTCAGTATAAAGAATTTACAACTAAAAACATGAAAATTAGATATGTTTGGTTTCCTTCCATTATAAAGTTCATATGTAGTTTTCTTAATATATGTCTACCTAGAACTCTATTTAAGATATAGCAATAAGTATTAATAGCATCAACCCAAAAATACTTAGGTAATTTACTTTCATTAGGCATTGTTCTAACTAGTTCCTAAAGTGACTTACTTTTCCTTTCAACAACACCATTCTCTTGTGGTGTTCTTGGCATTGAAAAATTACGTTGAATATCATGTTTATCACAAAAGGATTCAAATGAATGATTTTTAAACTCATGACCATGATCACACCTAATAATAGTTATTTTCTAGTCATTTCCATTTTGTTTCACGATAACTAACCTTTTAAAAATAGAGAATGCATCAATATTATTTTCAATGAACAAGGTTTGCATATATATATAGAGTCATCATCAATAATCAGAAGTGCATAATAATTTCCACCAAAGTCATAGTTCTACGAGGATCAAATAAGTCCATATGCAAGAATTGCAAAGGTCTAGTAATAAAGACAACATTCTTTGGTTTAAAGTAAGTTCTTTCTTTCCTTTTTGACATACATCACATACATTGTATTTATTGAATTTGATGTTAGGTAGACCATTAATCAAATCTTTTATTCTCAATTTAATCAAAAGATCTAAGTGTGTGTGAGTTAATATTCTATGGCTAACCATGATTCATCCTCTTTACATAAGAAACATTTCAAATCACATGGATTAGTTGAATCTAAATTTAGCATATAAATGTTATTAATCCAATTTCCTACCATTTCAAATCACATGCACTAGTTGAATCTTGTCAAGGTTGATATAGGAGAACTTTCCATCCTTTTACCTTTCATTAAATTTTCTTAGGCCAAGAAAATATAAATATAACCATGAAGGGATTTGATAGGAATAATGTCCAAAAAATTGGTCAACAATTATAACCTAAATGTGGAAGTCCTCATTGCCACACCACATAAAATATTGTACTTATACCAGATATCACATGCCTCACAACTTTGAAAAACGACACAATAACAATGTCCAAATTGTATCAAATATGTGAAATCAAGAACGTGATATGCTTACCCTAATAATCAATGAAAAGGATGAATAATGAAACATATATAAGAATTGTACATTCAACAAAGTCAAAAGATATCCTTTCATTAGTTTCTCTTTAATTATTTTCTTTGTCTTCTTCAAAGTGAATATTTCTATCAACTTGATTGATTTTATTTATTTGAGACAAAATTATTGATTGGAAGTGTGTAGCATGAAGAGTTTGTGTTAGAAACAATACTTGAATTTGATATGCTTAGAAAGGATTATGAAACAATACTTAAAAAATAGTGGTAGTCTATTGTAATTGATATTCAATTAGTGAAATCTTAGTGTACCATCAAATAATTGAGGTTGTGGATGAATTAAGATATATAATTGTGTCCTATAATTCTCTTTCTAAATCACTCTTGCCAACAAGGGGTTTGATTTTAGAAAAGGTTGAAACATATTTCTTAGAGAAAAACTCCTTTTTGTCCAAAGACTTACATTAAAAGTTATGGGAAGCTTTATTGAGTAAATTTTTCAATGAAAAATTTTGAAAGGATCAAATTCAATTCAAAATTTTTTCTTGTGTTCTGAATCATATTTTTTAGTTGGTATCAGAACATAGACTCTTAGTTGAACAACTAATAGTGTAAAAGGAAACTATCTTTGAAAAAGCATGACAAAAATCAACAAAACCATCTTATCTCAAAAAGATTTTAATAAAACAACCTTTAGCTTTATTTAGTGGTAACTATAATTACTCAAGAGATAGAATGGAGATGTTTAGTTTACCCAATACAATCTTTGAAGCATCATTAAAAGTTGGGATCATCTTCTTTCAAAGAATGTAAAAAAAAAAAGGTCAAACCAAAACATCAATGGACAAGTAATGTTAAAAGGACCAAAATTAGCATTCTTGTGTGATAATATAAGTCCTTTAATGGATGATAAATAAATCATGGAAGAAATGGTTAACAGAGTCAAAACTTTGAAATAGTTTTAAAGCTCTTGGAAAGGATTACACCATGGATGAAAACAATACAAAGATCTTAGAAAGTCTTCTAAATAAGAAGGAATCAAATATCACAATTATCCAAGAAACCGATCACCTAAGCCATATCGATCTTGAAGAACTTCAGTTATTTAAGAATAGGATTTTAATAGGAAATAACCAAGAGATTACCTTGAAATATGATAGATAAAGATCAACTAGTACTAAAACTGCTAAAAATTATTTGGTTAAGAAGCTTTAAAATCTTAAAAGCAATCATGAAGAACTTAAAGGTCTAATAAGAATCAGGTGACTTAGATAAATAGATATCTCCTATCATAAAACATATCAAGTCCTTAGTAAAAAACAAAGAGAGAAAGATCAAGCTATAAAATAAAGTACAACAAAGGTATATTGACCAAAGAATCTTCTTCAAACAAAATTGATGCCAACCACTGAGTGTGGGAAACTTGGACACCTCAAGTTTGAATATACAAATCTAAAAATGGAAAATAATATGTTAACAAAGATAAATAAAATATGTTGTTGTCAACATGGGAAGATCTTGATGGTATCAACTTCTAAAATGGAAGTAAAGAATTTGAAGCACCTTATATTTGCCTTTTGGTATATACTAAGCCAAAAGTTAAACTTGAAAATGTAAATACCCTTATAATAAGGTACACCATATGACCTATTACTTGAAGCATATCATAAACTTTGAGATGATACATTTTCTTTAGTTTAATGGTGAAGCTTAAAAATGTCAAGATCACTAACATTAAAGAGTTGGAAGAAAAAAGTTTAGAAATAAAGGGATTCATTAGAGGAAGCAAAGAATTAAGGTAGGAAAATAATAAAATAATTTTTTACTTTAGTGAAACCAAAGTTCTAAGTAAGAATAAACATTTTGAAGAAATTTTTAAACTTCAAATCATGCTTAATGATCTCATTTGAGTATTAGGTGGATTTGTTGGAGGAACTTTCAATCTAAACATGCTCTTAAAAAATATACAAGAGACTCTGTAGATAAATTATGCCTTGGATATACATCTTAGAAGTACCTCACAACATTTTATTCTCTAAGGTTAAGTGTTCTTGTTCCCATTAAGGAAAACTTATATCATGTCCAATTATTATTATAGAAGGAAGAAACAAAGGTATGATAATCTCTTGAAAAATAACATTCAAGGATTCAAGAAAGTATGAGTACCTAAGTCTCTTACAATTCTTATTTCAAATATGCTAAATGGGAAGAAAGAAACATCACAAAAGAATAGTGAACTGGAATTTTAATGTTCATGGAAGGAATAAGGAAGAGTTAAAGAGGATATTATTCTCTTTGTGTAACTTAGTATGTTTGGCTTTGAATGATTGTAACTTATAAAAGATACTGACTTACTTGTTTTGTTTAAAGGATTCACCGGAAGCCTTTAACTTATTGTTACCAATATGCTATACTACCTGTATAAATAATAATGTAAATATTATTATGTAAATGAATGTCTATTAAGAAAAGTGAATGAATGCAAGTTTTCAAACTTACTACGTCCAAAATGTTTAATTACTATGTTAATTTATTATGACGAGGCTCACACTTTCATACAAACATTTGTTTTAAAAAAAATTATGCTATATTTTCAACAATAGTATTTTACAAAGAAATTAATAGCGAATATGTGATACAATTTAAGCATAGGACGAATATCAATATTAGGATTTAACAACCTAAGATGTAAAGCACTTTGATTATCCATTAATCTTGTTGGCATATGTAAAAGTCCTTTTACTGAAGCTATACATTTGTTCAAATATGTAACATCCTTTTTCTTTTAAAAACATGTAAATAAAAAGTTTTTGTAAAAAAAAAAATTGAAAAAGGTGGCAACTTGCAAGCTACCACTTGTGGGGGCAAAATTTTACGCTTCTCAAAAATTCTACAGAATGGCATTCAACATGAAATTAAAAGAAAATAGGACATCAATAAAGAGAAATATGTAAATGGTTTTCTCGAGGAAGGTTTGAAGAAATTTTCATCCTTTTTGATAAAAGTTGATATTGGAATAAGAAGATTAATCATGTAGGAGTATCCAAAAAAATAAAGATCACAACGAATTTCAATTTCAGATAAGGGAAGAAGACTAAAGTAGAATTAAGAGTAGTTTTAAAGACCCCTTAGATTTAGACTAAAATTTATTTGATTCTTAAAAAATTAGTATTGATGTGTAATGATGTTTAGAATTTAATTGAATATGATTATATATTTGATGTGGAATTTGGAAGATCATGGAGGTATTTAGATACCCCTAAATGTATTATTTATCTCTATGTTATGGAGCTAGTTGTTCTTATATTTAAGACGACCATGCTAATGCCAAATTAGATGAATTTTTAGGTTTAGAAGTTTAGCACGATTGTACTCATAGTTAGCATAGTCGTGCTAAGAACAAATTCATACAATTTTCTTGGTTTAGAGATTTAGCACTGTTGTGTCAAGAACAAAAATATATGAATTTATAGGTAAGTTTAGTAAGGTCACGCTAAAGCAAAATCATACGAATTTTGAAATTTTGAAATTTAGCATGACCATGCTAAAATTTAGCACAGTTGTGCCAAAAATAAAATGAACGACCAAGGCCCTGCTCAATAGATAAGCAATGTCCTGCTAGAAAAATAAGTAAGGTTCTGCTAGGTGGATGAACAAGGTCCTACTAAAAGAATAAGCAAGACCTTGTTAAGTGAATGAGTAAGGACTTACTAAAAGAATGAGCAAGACCTTTTTCAGTGAATGAGCAAGGCCCTACCAAATGAACGAGACAGGCCTTGCTTAATGAATGAGCATGGTCATGCACACTTTAAATAAGATCATGCTAAAGGATGAGAACAAAGATAGATAAGACAAAGGATTACACAAGCATGCTGGAGATCAACACTAGTTTTACCGATGATCAACACAAGTGTACAAAGCATGAAGAACATTAGCATACATGGAAATGCATATAGTCATGCAACATTGCACAAATACTACCATACAAGATATTGGAAAAGGACATACTCAATTTTTTAAAGTTTTCAGATGAGTACCTAATGATAGGTGGAAAAGGACAACAAATTCTTAGATTTTAAGAATAAGATGAGACCTTCAATTAAGAATGATGAAAGATGAATAAAATAGATTGTCGGTCATAAAAGATTGCTTTGTAAATTATCAATGTTGTAGATAATCCATAAGGTCCTTTAAGTGGGACAGTTGAAAAATCTAAGGATCAACTCATATGTAACTAGACCATAGTTCATGAGAAATGAGAATTTTTAAGCTTAGATGGTACATGAGCTAGGTTTGAGTCTTTCTAATGTCCTAGGGTTGCTTCATGTAGTTGAGACTACTCTAGTCGGGTTTAACTGTCTCGATAAGATCCTGAAGATTATCATTACCGGTTGAACAATTTCATTCGTTTATGAAATGATGTTGATTATGATGATGATGATGATGATGATGATGATTTGAGTGTTGTGAGGGAACATCATTGCTTTGGAAATTGGATCTCGATACCTTCCATTATTTAGATAAAGTTGTGATGATGATTTGAGCCCACATGTATTTGCATATTGTAGGGGTAACCAACTCTAGATTAATAATGATTATTATGTTATGGGATGTAGTAGGCCTCAACCTAATACTAAGTTTATCATCACAAATGTTTAAAGAGAATGATAGAGTAAATACATTTATACATTACATACGATGGTTGTTTTGATGATAATTTTTTGAGATTTGTCAAAAGACGTATATGACTTATATTAGAAGATGTTATAATATACTACTCCTTTCAAACTTTTACTTGATTGGAAACATATCACTCCCTCTCTAATCTGTTTCTTGTATGTAACCATGGTTTCATAATGGACCTGCGTTGTATATCGCCCTCTCCTCGATGTAGAGGTGACCGTCGATGTAGAAGCTGGTTAGAGAAGCTCTCACCCAGTGATCACATGCAACAAACACAAGATAGAAGTACAATTTTAAAGAAGAGAAGTCAAAAAAAAAAAAAGAATCCTATGATCTTTTGTTTAAATAGAATAACTTAATTTCTGTATGTATCAACTTTTGTTAGTGAAGTTGTAACTTTCTAGATTACTTACATTCATAGAATGTAGAACTTATGTATCTTTAATCCTTTATGTATATGTTTATATATATAAAGTTAAAATTTTAAATATATTTAAGATTTAGAAAAAGTAGGTAAATTATAATTACATGATCACTTATAATTAATACGTAAAAAAATAATTATTAATATATATATATATATATAAAATATTATATAAATAAAGTTAAAAAAATATAGATGGAAAAATCAATTTCCTACACTAGAAAATTTTAATTTTTTTATAAATACTTTTAAAATTATTAATTAATATGTTTAATGAATATTATTTTAATTATATTTAATACACTCAATCTCGTACTATATGCATGAATAAATTAATAAATATTTTATAAATATTATGAATGTTAATGAAAATTATTCCATTAGTAATGTATTAAAATTAAATTTTTTAATTTATCATATTAATAAAAATAATTTATTTTAATTTTTATATTTTAATTTATAATTTTTATTAAACTTTAAATTTTTTTATATATTTAATAAATAATATTTAATATAATAAAAGTTTTATTTTAATAATAAAAATATTTATCATTGTTTAATTTATTTTTACCTAGAAATTTAATTTAAATTTAAAAATATCTATATCTATATATATATTATTAAGTAAGCATCTATCCAGACGGAATCTGAACAAACCAAAAAATTTGGGTGTAGTTAATGCTGATTCCAATTTTAAATTTCATCGGTATTTGAATTGAGATTTAAATTTTAATATATATATATTATTTATATTTATATATAAATTAAATTCAATAATATTAGATGTTACTAATAATATTTAAATATTATATTTATAAATATTTAAATTATTTAAAATTTAATATATATAATTATAAAAATATTATAAAAAATTTAATAATTAAATTAATAAATTTTATATTTTATAAAAAATTATTAAATTAATATAAATATTAAATTTGATATTAAACATCATTAATTTATAAATTATATATATATAGCATAATGTGCACACATATCATGGACCATTACTACCTCACGTCAAAGATCATTAAAAATCTCAATTTCAACTTTGGGAAAGAAAAAGTATATTTAAATAAATAGTTTTATATAAATATTTTAATTTTAATTTTTATTTTTTTACAATGTATAAAAAAATTTTAATATCCAACGATGCAGTTTTACTAAATTTAAATTTTTATTATGAAATAAAAAAATAAAAAATATTTTTCTATATACTTTTAGATGAAATGACTAATGAATAAGTATGTAAAAACTATTCACGAAAAAATAAGTAAAAGCCCTTTTATCAATGTTCTCTTCTCTGATTCTCTCAAACTCATCCATGACCGAAGAATGAAGAGCATGTGTCATTGAGTCTATATTACCATTTCTGAAAGCTTTTTGCTGCTACAATTTTTCAATGATGACATCCTCCATTTCTGGACCTCTTTTGGTTTTCTTAAGCTTAGTTTGTCATTTTTCATTTCCACCAAATCTGACCGAATTCACCAGAGTAACCCGCCACCTGCCCAGCCATTGAGTTATGCGGTTGGAAGCGGCCAAAAAATATTTAATGCTTTCAGTTTATTTCAATTTGAAAATTTTGATCCTAAATCGACCGAATCCAACTAATAATCATCCATATATATAATAGATGGCAACTTACTAATTAAACAATATAATAAAATATGATCCAATTAATCTTTCAAAATCTTTAGTTTTGAAATTAAAATTATCTAATAAATTTAAAACGTCTTCAAAGAATTATCTTAATATACTCATTAGGATCAATTTAATGTAAATTTTTAAATAGTTCACATAAGATCCAGTTGTGAGTTTAAACCTAAAAAAAAAGATTTATCGTAATATTATTAGATTATTTTCTTATTTGAGAAATAAATATTTTTTGACGATTTAAAATAAATTAATATATTGCATATGTATTATTATAATTAAATAAAATTTTATAATAAAAATTAATTAAGAAAAATGTAATATTTTATTATTAATAATAAATATTATATTAATAAGAAATCTAAAAACTAAAATTTTAAAATTAAAAATTAGTAATTATAATATAATTTTTATTAATTAATATCAAAATGTTAAAATTTAAATTTAAATTAATTAATATTAAAATTTAATTTATCTTAAAAAATATTTCTAACTTTATTATAATATAAAAAATATTTAAAATTTAAAACAAATTAATAGTTAAAAAAACATTATTAATAAAAAAAATCAATGATGGATTAACTTAAGAACAAATCATAATTCATAAGCAACCCATCTCATTCCTATGAACCAATTTGAAAATTGAGACCAACACAGAGAGTCACACCAAAGGTCGTTGGTTTCTGCTTCAAGGAGAGGATGAACGGAGGTCCATCTGGTTTCAGTAAGCACTCTCTTTCTCTTCTTTCCATTTTTTTTTGGGGGAACGTTTAATAATTAAAATGAGTTGTTTTTCTTTCCTTTCTCTCAGCGAATGCTCCTGTCACGAGGGCTTTCATCGTGGCCTCAGTGCTTTTCTCAATCTTCTTCGGGATCCAGGGTCGTTTCAACACTCTGGGATTGTCTTATCAGGTTTCATTCCCTTACTTGTTTGTTCCCCCTCCCCCCTCCCCCTTCTCTAAATAATAATAATAAAAAATAAATAAATTTCTGTAATTAGGCATGATTGGGTGTCTGAAGTTAGTTTTTGGGGGTGTAAATGCAACTAGGTTTTGTATCACCGTCTTGGATTAATTCCTAGTGGTACCAGTAGTTTTCATCTGTTTTAAAAGTGATTTGGCTCAATTATTATTATTATTATTATTATTATTATATTAGTATTACTATTACTATAATAATAATATTATTATTATTATAAAATTTGGTTTTGATCACTTGGGTTGTTCAATTTTGTATTCAATGAGTTTGTTGACTGTAGTTAGGATTGCTTATAAATTGGAACATTGAAACTTCTCGCTGCCATCCGGGACAAAATTTTTTTGTGATAATAATGTCATCGATTGGTGGTATTTTTGTAAATAAAAGTAAAAATAAAAAATGTTTTCACATATCTCATTCTAATTTGAAGATTTTTCTGATACTTGTTCGTGGTTTGCATTCTATGGTACATAAACACTTGAAACATGCGGAATTTGGCATGCCTCATAGCTTATGCTGGTTTCATGTGTATACATTTGTTGTGTATTTTCATTGTGTTATGTTTGTTTCTGGCAGGATGTTTTTGGAAAACTTCGCCTTTGGAAGTTGATTATGTCCGTGTTGTCCTTTTCGTCCACATCGGCAATGATGTTTGGACTGTATTTGCTATATTATTTCAGGGTCTTTGAGAGACAGATTGGTTCCAATAAATACACAGTAAGTAATTTGTAAGTTTATATTTAGGTCGGAGTTTATAGGTATCAATATGTATTTTCAGGATCCAGTTTTGGCTAGTTAAAAATGGAGGAATAGTTTTTAAGATTGACAAAAACCACCCTATAGTAAATGATAAACAACTGTTGTGTTGTCACTTCCATTGATGCTATTTTCCTTTAAAGGTCTCCATGATGGCGTCGTCAACATTAATATGTAATAAATTAACATGGTCATTACCATCTTCTCCATAGTTTAGCTCTGTAATCAACCATTTAATGCAATTGGCACAACTAACAAGGTGTACTTTGTTCATTCACAAGTAATATGTACTACGTCAATACCCATTTCTCCATGCACTTTGTAGTTGCCAGCCTGGCATAACTAGGGAAAATGTTTTTTGTCCCCTCATTGTGTCCTAGATGTGGTTTTGAAATATCTGTTTGCACTCTTCATGCAGGTATTTATCATGTTCTCCATAATAACTTCACTACTGCTTGAGGTCCTTGCTGTAGCTCTCTTGAAAGGTTTTCATTTTCTAAAGGATTTTATCATACCTTTCACTTTCCTCTTGCACATTTTGCTTCATATTCTTGTTTTTTCTTGACACTTCTTTTTGTGTGTCTTTTTTCTTTCTTTTGACTATTTGTGCCTTTCCATTTTTCCATTTTAGACTACATGGGCTATTTTGAATACCAATATAACAAGGAACAAATATGTTTACACATTTATGACAAATATCCTTTTAAATGAGATATCAGTGTAGATTCGCTAAGTTTAGACTTCCTTTGATGAAAACACTTTTGTGCTTTAACTTCCAAATACTGACACCAAAACATCTCAATACTGTTTAAGAAATGCCTAGCAAACTACTTTACAAAGTTTTTAAGGCATAAAGTGATAAACAAGTATTTTTCTATTCGGCGCCATATACAAGTGGTTGTCCATTTTGATCTAATATCCCACATGTTAAAATGTTAAGTAATGTTATTTTCTTAATAGTCAAAACCTTTTAAATGAGATTAGCATAGATGAGCAAATTTTGGACTTCTTTAAGTTAAACCTCTTTATAAATCACATCCTGATGCGAGCACTAAAACATCACATTTTCATTTAAGAATGACATATTGAAGTGAACTGCTTGGCACATTTTTGAATACTTAAAGTGATAAACAAGAGTTACGATTTTGTGTAAACTAGTGGTTATCCATTTTGAACTTTTATATTATATGTTGTCATACCAGCAGTTTAAAACTTGAAAGCCCTTCAAATTTTCTTGTAATTTTAAAGGATCAAGAATCAGGTTTCTATCAGTTGCTTGGCTCAGTAAGTTAATGTCATCAATACTGTATACACAAGCTTAAATTGGGTAGTTTTTCTAGCCATTAGTCTAAATATGATTTTGACTGAAAACGAGGTTCATGCCTGTTTGCATGACAAGATGTTGTGATCTGTCTATTTTTGAACATTGATGTACATTTAAGCCTCTATATTTTGTCATGACAGCATAGTGGTTTATTCCTTATACTTTTCTACTTGATTTAATGTTGTAGAAGGATAAGTCAAGAGCCATAAGTTTACTATTGAAACAGAAATTTGAGTGCTAAGTTTCTAAGAGAATTAGTGCTTTTATAATCAAGAAGGTTGTGTTCATTGGAGTTGTTAAAAGATTAGTTATATGACAATGTTCTATGTGGAAAGGGATGCTGAACTGCTCATCCTGAATTGTAAGAGAGAATGAATGGTTCTTGTGTATATGATTTTAAGAGGTGGCAAAATAGGCTACCCAGCCCGATGTAGGCTGCAGTGGGCCAGGCCCAAAAACCCTAAATTTAACTTGAGCTTCTAAAATGATGTCCAAGTCTAATGAAAGCTCAGTATTTTCAGGCTTTTTGCAAGCTAAGTTCAGATTGAGCTTGATCAAATTGGGCTAAAAATCTTGGGTTTAATTGAGCTCAAAATTTAAGCCCATGCCTTACATTTTATCAGGCAGGTTTATTTTGCCACCTTTTAACAGCATCGCAATAGTTATCCATTTGCATTACAATAACCAATGAATGTGAGTGTAAAAAATGTGGGTGGTAAGGGGTTTTGATGAAACAAGTGATTGGTAGCAAATCAACAAGAATAAGGCTAATATGGTAATATGCAATTGTAAGCTTATTTGCTGAATGAGGTGAATTAACTTACCTCTCAGAGATATTATAAAATCATTATGTGTTTTAACCTAACAACTCAAGCTTTAGCAGGAGTTGCTTCTTGACATGGTATTAAAGCCTCCATGAATTGGTCTCTAAAGTTCGATCCTTGCTTCCCTTGTTCTTAATAAAAGATTGAATTTCAGCTCAAGAGCATATGCATTGTGCATACTTCAAGCTCAATGGGCATTTGCATAAGAGGGTATCTTAGAGATGGAATAAAATCATTCAAAACGTCCCTTCCCTAGTTATCAATCCCAGGTCATGGTGCAGAATGGCTAACCTCAAAAATGATATAGTGGTTTGCAGGATCCTGCTGAACTAAAAAATATAGATACAAGATTAATAAATAATAACTTTTGCTATACACATGTAAATGTTCAAAAATAAAAAATTACCCAAAATTGAAGACCTTCTTAATGACCAAAAGGCATAATTTAATTCTAAATGCAATCATCCTCTATCCAAGGTATAATTAACAAGTAAATAACAACAAAATTAATATGATTTAGGTTGAGTAGAAGGCACCATTAGCTGTTACAAAAATAGGAACATAGGAATAAAGGTAAAAAAAGTGATGAAATTAATTAAAAAAGAAAAACAGAACACGTCATATACATGAAAAGAGACCAATGGAGTTGGAAAAGAAAAAACAGAACAGAGACTAAATAAGGTAATAATAAAGACAATTAAGTATGAAGAAAGGATACAGATCAAGGAAGAAAAAGAACCTCTATACAAGAAGAGACAGAGACCAAAGAGTTGTCATGATGCATGAATAGAGGGGTGGCCAGAAATGACACCGGGGAACTGTGGATTGGCCGGAAACAATACTGGAAAGTTGGGGCTCTGGTCAGATGTCATGTTTTTGGTTTCAAGTTGGAGGGGAGAAATTCAGTGTTGACTCTAATCAGAACCCCCAATATTTTTTGATGTAAAACAATGGGAAGTAGCCAAAGCACATAAAAATGTGACCAACAATGCCGTTAAGGGGGTTTTCCAATTTATACAATAGCAGCTGCAACAGCCACAATTTTGGAGGATGGGGCCATGATTCACAGCCGTAATTCCTGCCCCAGCAAAATGGTATGCAACCCAATTCTTGTGGCAGTTGGAGGCTGCTCCACCATTATAATGTGCTATTGATAACTACGCATTCCTTTCACCAAGATTTTAAGTTTTTGGGAGTGTTGGTTCATTACAATGATATTACCTATGCATTTCCTAAAGCTTGAGTCCCCCCATTCAAAGTTTGTATGTAACTTGGTTTCTATAAAATTGATTTGATTTGGGATCAATATTTAGTTTAAGTAGCATATATTTACATGTAAGTTTTAGTTTATGAGCTTCATAAATTCTATGTGGTTATATTATAGGACTTCTTTTTGTACGATATAAAGCAAGTCTTTATCCCAAATAAATAGCCATTTGAAATGACTGGCAAAATCAAGTTCAACGGGAAGGTACCTAAGTGTTGAGTATTGAGGATTCTTAGCAATTGACTCTTAAATTTGGGCTAGGCTTAACTCAACTCCAAAAGCTAGCTCATGGAGTGAGGATTATGCAAGCCTTTATAAGCTCTAATTTGGTAAATCTTTAGTTGATGTAGGATCTCAACACACCTCTCTCACACTCAGGGTTGGGCATCTAAAGTGTGAAAATTGTAAGACTAATATATATATATATATATATATATATATATATATATATTACACTAGCAAGCTCCAGGTTAAGTAGATTGCATTGGGAAAGTCACCTGGTAAGTAAATTGTACTGGTAGGTCCACTCAAGAAAGGAGGATTGCCCAAGCCTTTATAAGCTTTACGTTGGCCATATATATATCTGTAGTCAATATGGTATTTCAACAAGCTCAAAATTTCATAATATTAAGTTGACCCAATCTAAAACATCTCAATTTCAAATTTCTTGAATGGCAAAATTTAGGTTGACAGGAAGGTATCTAAATGCAAAGTATCCAGGATTCTCAGAAGTTAGTTGAACCTCAAATATTCGTATTGTTAAATTGATCCAATCCAAACTTCTTAATTTCAAGAGATGCATCTACTTTTTGATCTTTATTATGTACTGTATCAACATTTTAGTTGGTATATAAAGCCACCTACAACACCAGCATACCCATTTAGCATTACTACTGGCATATTTCACATTGGTTTTGAT
Source organism: Canavalia gladiata (assembly GCA_037954105.1). NCBI lineage: Eukaryota > Viridiplantae > Streptophyta > Magnoliopsida > Fabales > Fabaceae > Canavalia > Canavalia gladiata. The sequence continues at coordinate 44,957,700 of CM075660.1, forward strand.
ATCAAAACTACCATCATTACTATTTTGTAAAGTCATCTTCTCTATTGGCCTGCAATTTGAAGGCATAAAAAGTAACTTGTTTAGTGATGGTTCAACCATTATAGACTTAAAACTTCAAATCTTAACTTCTAAGATTGCTTTCATGTTCATGGGTGTAGGCAGGAAGTATTAAAACTTATAAGAAAATACCTATGGCTTTTATAAAGTCTTTCCATCAACAAGGTTGAAAACTGAAGAGAAATCAATAGTCCCTTTAATGTTTACAATGCACCTCTAGTATTAATCTGCTTGGTATTTTATATGATGTATAGGTAACTACATATCATCTAGCAATTTGATAGAGTAGTTGGCCTTTTGTAACTTGTGGATAGGACAGCTTATAGCTTAGGATGTTATTATTACCTGTTTAATTGATTTTTGCATGTGTACACTTAATGCTTGAAGTGATTAGTATTTATGAAAATCTTATTTTGAAAGTTGTCTGTCCACTCCTTGCAGATCATACAGCAAATCTAGTCTCCCCTGGACCTTATGGTCTTGTATTTGCTTCATTTGTACTCTTTTTCTTTGACATTCCAGTTTCAACAAAGTTTCATGTATTTGGTTTGCACTTCTCTGATAAGTCATTCATATATCTTGCTGGTCTTCAGGTAAAGCACATTTGCTAAATATGTTTGTACATATCTGTTTAGCCTCTAAGCTTGTTAATTTTGCTGTAGCTTCTATTGCCTTCGTGGAAAAGGTCTATCTTTTCAGGGATGTGCGGCATCCTTGCCGGCCTCTTGTACCGCTTGAATGTCTTCAATATACGAAAAGCGAAGGTATTTTTCTTTTTCTGAGATTTAGTTTTGGATCTAATGTTTTTTTCATGTATATCAAGCTGTTAGATCTTGGAAATGGTATTAATAATGGAGGCTACCCTTACATAACAGATATCAGCTTCTGTTAATATCATATAAAAAGCAGAAGGGAAATCAATAGAAAATGAAACATAACAGAGCCTCTCTAAGTGTGAAGACTATAACCGGACGTCACTCCTGTTTTTTCCCCCTCCCATGCTTACTCATTTTAGTTTGCTTCCTGAATCTTCCGTATCTCCAATCCCATTGTTTCAACTGGCAGGTTTTTTGCTCCCGTCTTCCTTAGCATTCTATATTAAACCTATTTCCATTTCTCAACTAGCTCCAATTTGGAGTTATTTATCCCTATGCCAAAGTTATATTCCTGCCCTCTTATATTTCGACTTTCATACATCCTTATTACTTGCTTAATTTTCCTAGTTTATACTTTATTAATGGGCTGTGATGCATCATAACAGTTTCATCTTAATCCAAGATTATTCGATGTTCCATTGATATAGCTTAAGATTAATGTAATACATACATTTTAAATGAAAGTGCATATCAGCATTTGTTCACGTACTTGTTTAAATTTTCTAAAATTCCTCAAGCTAGATCAAGATATTAATTACTTATAATCCATTGCATATATATTCATTGAAGTCATTATATAGGAGTTTTATCCATTTCACTTTCTAAGTGATAACAATAGGATGCAAACTTTGAAATTTTGTTTTGTAATGCAGTAAATGCAAAGTTTCTTGTTTATATGAGAGACATTGGATCTTGTTTTGTGTTTCTGTTTATACTTGTTTTCCTTGGTTATTTTATTATTCTCTACCTAGAATGTGAACTTATCACTTTTATTATTCCATGTTAAAGGTCTTTAAATATCTATTTTGTATATATAATTATGCTGCAATTGATTACTTGGAAGTTTAATTTCTATTACATATCTGTTCTCATCTAACCCTGCATTACAGTTCCCCAAGTTTATTACATCATTCTGTTCATGGTTTTTGTTGCCTTCCATGGGGAGTCCACGTGCAGCATCAACTAGCAATATTGTGAGAAATATTCCATCTCATCCAGTTCACCGAATGGAGGCAAGTTGTACTTTACACATGTAACTTCTTCGTAACTTAGGAAACTACGCATTTGTGATTTTAATAACTTCATAGCCATAGAAGCATACAGCTTGTTGCATTCTATATATTCTACTTTTGTATGCAATAATGTTGTTTGTAATGCTTTCTTGTAGAAAGGAATATAAATGTATGATCGTATTTGAACCATTTTTAGTGTACCTAGAGGGTTGTCTTTCTTGTGATCTCAGAAGTTCTTAAATAGAAATGGAAAACCAGAAAACTTTGACTGAGCTTTTTACTGGGCTCTCTGTCTCTGCAACTATTAGGAGTATATTAGATTAGCAGTTTAAAATGATAATAACAGTTGCAACCACCACTTAGTTTTGTAACTAACTTAGTTAGATTGTTAGTTTCAACTGATAGCATAAATGCCTCTTTTGTATCTTTACTTGTAATATACAATACAGAATTGTCTCAGAGTTGAATCTATCTTTTTCTTCTCTCTTTGTCTTTCCTTCCAATTCTATCATGGTATCAAGAGCTTATGCACGATCCTAATACATGGCCTCTTCGATTAATCCTCCCAACTCCACCAATACTGGTGAATCTTTGACAAAAACAATGGTTCCGGCGTTGATGATTCCAACAAATGCTCCATTTACCTTCTCTCACACTATCTTTGTTCGTCTTGATGAGAAAAAATTATCTCCTTTGGAAACAGCAAGTAGAAGTTGCTATTAAAGCTCATCGTCTTCATCGATTCGTTGTGAATCCAGAAATTCCATCTCGATTTTGCATGGAGAAAGATCGAAACCTTAATCGCGTTAGTGAGAGCTATTTGCCATGGGAACAAGATCAACTTCTATTTTCTTGTTTTCTTTCGTCTTTATCAGAATCGATTCTCACACGTGTTGTAGGTTGCACGCACTTGTGGCAACTTTGGGATGAGATTCATGAATTCTTTCATTCCCATACACGCACCAAAGCATGGCAGCAGCAATCCGCTCTTCATAACACGAAGAAAGGAACATGATCCATTTCTGAATTTCTTCTTCGCATTAAAACAATTGTTGACTCGTTAGTTGCTATTAGTGATCCAAGTCTCCCACGTGATCACATAGATGTAATTATTGATGGTCTTTCTAATGACTATGATGTCTTCGTCACAATGATCTCTAGTCGTCTTGATCCACGCACTATCAATGAACTAGAAGCTTTACTTTTGGCTCATGAAGTTCGGCTAGAGAGAAATAGAAAAGTCTTTGCCTTGGATGCATTCTCAGTCAATATTGTTCAATCTAGTTAGCATAGTTCCAATACCATTCAGAACAATCATGATGCAGTTTTGCAGTCTACCTCATTAATGAATCAACCTTCACCTGACTTTGATTCTAATCAATCTTCATTTTGACCTTCATGGTCTTATGGCCGAGGCTATGGGTGTAGTGCTAATTGTGGTCACAGTTGTTCTCGTGGCAGGGGAGGAAGAGGTCGTTTTATTCAATGTCAAGTCTGTTATAAACCTAGTCATGATGCATTATCTTGCTATCATCAATTTGATCAGTCCTACACATCTCACTCCCATTATGGAACTATGCGATATCCTCCTCCACCACAAAATTTTTCATCTTAGCCGGTCCCTTTGCTGCCATCACCACCACCATCTTATTATGCGCCTTTTGCCGCTGTTGCTGTTAGCCAAAATTCTGCACCACATCCACATGCCTTTCTCGATGCACCATCGCCTCTTGAATGGTTTCTTGATTTTGGTACCACACCATATTACTGCAGATTTGGCTAATCTTTAGCATAATGTACCATTTCAAGGTCCTGAGCAAGTAATCATTGGCAATGACCAAGGTTTGTCTATTGCTTTTGTCGGTTACTCTACTTTTCAGTCTCTTTTTCCCCCTCACACCACACTATCACTCAACGATTTACACTTAGTTTTGTCTATTACAAAAAATTTGGTCAGCTTTCGTCAATTTGCACAGGACAACAATGTGTACTGAGTTTCATCCTAAGTATTGTTTTTTAAAATCTCAGGTTTCTAATGCTGTTCTGTTGGAAGGATCTCTTGGGGCCAATGGTCTCTATCGATTTCATCATTTGTTGCTGCCACCAATATCTCCTACACATAAGCCTTTTAATTCCTCCACTGTTGCTAGTTATATTATTAATGCATCTAATATACATAGTTGTCCCACATCCTACACACTTTGGCATACTAGGTTAGGACACTCTCATCCTGGGGTCCGCAAAGCTGTATTGCACCACAATAATATCCCATTTTCTAATAAAGAACAATTGGATTTCTGCACTGCATGTTGCTTGGGAAAAATGCATCGCTTACCAGCTCATTCTTCTTCCACCATATATGCTGAACCATTGGAACTTATCTTTTGTGATATATAGGGACCAACTCCTATAATCTCCTCTGGTGGCTACTCTTATTATCTATCATTTGTAGACGCTTACACCCGTTATACATGGATATATTTACTTAAACACAAGTCAGAAGCATTAAATATTTTTCAACAATTTAAGACTGGTACAAGTTCAATTCTCCAAAGTCATCAAGTCTGTTCAAACTGATTGGGGAGGGGAATTCCGCCGCTTTGCAAAGCTACTAGCAAACCTTGGAATCAATCATCACATCATTTGCCCGCACACTCATCATCAAAATGGCACTATTGAGAGGAAACATTGACATATTGTTGAAATATGTTTAACACTTTTAGCTCATGCGTCTCTACCATACAAATTTTGGGATCATGCCTTTGTTACAGTTGTACATCTTATTAATCATCTTCCTTCCACTTCAATCAACAATGAAATTCTGTATACCAAATTATTCAAAACTGATCCTGATCACCTTTCCCTTCGAACCTTTGGGTGTGCATGTTATCCCTTCATCAAACAATATAATAGGCACAAGATGCAATTCCATCATGAAAAATGTATTTTCCTTGGGTATTCGTCATGTCACTAAGGATACAAATGTTTCTCAGCAGAGGGCAAGCTCTACATCTCCAAGGATGTTCTATTTAACAAAAGAAGGTTTCCTTATTCGGATCTCTATCCATCTCCATGTCCTAAACAAGTCCCTCCTCCCATCATTCCCTCTTCCCTCTCCATCATTCCCATTTCCGAACCCCCCTGTAACTGCCTCTTCTCAACCTTATCTTATTGATATACCTCCTGTATCTGCCTCCCCAACCAGCCCTGTAAATACTCCAGATGTTGATTCTCCCAATTCTGATAGTGGTCACCAATATATTGCAGCCTCTCCACCTATTTTGACAAGATTTGTTCCTACTCATCCTATGCAAACCAGATCCAAATCTAGCATCTTCAAGCCTAAACATCATCCAACTTTACTTTTACCTTATGTGGAGCCCTCCTCAACGAAGCAAGCTCTCAAATCCAAATTGGTGTGCTGCTATGCAAGCTGAATACTCAACACTTCTTGGCAACAAAACTTGGACTCTAGTTCCTCTTCCCTCCCACAAGCAACCTATAGGCTGTAAATGGGTTTTTTGGGTGAAAGAAAATTCAGATGGATCCATTAATCGCTATAAAGCTCGATTGATAGCAAAGGGTTTTCATCAACAACATGGACTTGATTACTTTGAAACCTTCTCTCCAGTGGTCAAACCTGTCACTATTCACATCATTCTCACCCTTGCTTTAACAAATCATTGGCCTGTTCAACAGTTAGATGTTAATAATGTATTCCTTAATGGCTCCTTAGATGACGAAGTCTACATGACCCAACCACCTGGGTTTGAATTTGCTGATAAATCTCTAGTCTGTAAACTGAATAAAGCTATCTATGGATTAAAACAGGCCCCAAGGGCCTGGTTTGTTAAGTTGGCTACTACTCTTCAACAATTTGGTTTCAAGGCCTGTAAATGTGACTCTTCTCTCTTTATTTTGTCCACTTCTTGCAAACTTTATGTTCTGGTCTATGTTGATGATATCCTCATCACAGGCACATCATCAATCCTAATTCAGCAGTTCATTGATAAGCTTCATTCTATTTTTGCTCTCAAACAGCTTGGGAACTTAGAATATTTCTTGGGCATTGAAGTTAAAACACTTCCTAATGGTTTTCTATTATCTCAATGAAAATATATTCGTGATTTACTTGAGAAAGCAAACATGTCAGCAGCCAAAGGTATTTCCACTCCTATTTTGGAGGGTCTAAGCTGTCCAGATATGGTTCAGACTATTTCTCAGACCCAAGTCTTTATTGCTCAGTTGTGGGTGCTCTCCAGTATGTAACCATTACTAGACCAGAAATTTGTTTCAGTGTCAACAAGGCCTGTCAGTTCTTATCTCAACCTCTTAATAGTCATTGGAAACTTGTCAAGAGAATTCTCCGTTACCTTCAGGGAACTATTGCTCATGGACTACACTTTCAACCTGCTGCTCATCCCTCTGCATTCCTTATTCGTGCCTTCTGTGATGCAGATTGGGCAGCTGATGTTGATGACAGTTGTTCCACCTCTGGTGCCTGTCTTTATTTGGGTCCAAATCTGGTTTCTTGGTGGTCTCAAAAACAAACTCTCATAGCTTGTTCTAGTGCAGAAGCCGAATATCAACTCATAGCTTGTTCTAGTTCAGAAGCCGAATATCAACTCATAGCTTGTTCTAGTTCAGAAGCCGAATATCAACTCATAGCTTGTTCTAGTTCAGAAGCCGAATATCGCAGCATGGCCACCACTGTTGCAAAAGTTCTTTGGATTCAGTCTCTTCTCAAGGAACTAGAAGTTCATTCTCCTACATCAATTGTCTACTGTGATAATCTCAGCTCAGTGGCTTTGGCCCACAATCCTGTTCTTCATTCTAGAACAAAGCATATGGAGCTAGATTTATATTTTGTTAGAGAACTAGTTCTCAACAAAAGCATTTCTGTTAGTCACATTCCTTCAAAAGATCAGATTGCTGACATCCTGACAAAGGCTCTGGGAAACAACAGATTTCATTATCTCCAAACCAAACTTAAAGTGGTTGATCCATTCTCATTACTCAAAACAACTTCAGTTTGAGGGGACAATGTTAGGAGTATGTGGTGGTTGCAACTGTTATTATCATTTTAAACTGCTAATCTAATATACTCCTATTGTTAGTTTCAACTGATAGTATAAATGCCTCTTTTGTATCTTTACTTGTAATATAGAATACAGAATGGTCTCAGAGTTCAATCTATCTTTTTCTTCTCTCTTTGTCTTTCCCTCCAATTCTATCAGCAACTAATTTGCAAAAGATTTCCATGCTACTAGATCTTAAGATTTATTCAATTTTATTTCTTTAAAAAATCATTCACGGAAAATTATAGATATAAATACCAACCCTGCCCTGGTCTGTTGTCCACGTGATGGCAAAACCCAATAAATGACTAGGTTCTTAGGTGAAGAGTTTGATAAAATAAAGCATTTGATCCAAATTTAACTCAACTTACCTTGTCGTCTTTTATACTGAGGAAATTTATATTTGAATTTAAAACTTTGCAGCTTTTTCTAGGAAGTACAATCTCTAACCCTCATTGGTTGGATACTTTTCAAAGCATATAAAATACAATAGGAACATTGAAAGCAGCGTTGCTGCAATTTTTTTAACGTTGTTCAGTAGCTAATATCAACTTGACTCAAATAATCTTTCTTTTCCAATTTTGAGGTTCTTCAAATGGCAGTTCTGTAAATTCTTAGCCATGACATCCTTTATGCCTCTCCTGCATTCATTGTACTTTCAAGTTTACAAGTTTACTGGTCCTCTAGTGTCTTAACTGAGACTACACTTGTCAAATTCTTATTTAACATATGGTTGGTTTAGAAATTTAGTTTATTTGATTTTGGTAGTGTTAAAGGAGGGAGTCATGATTGGTCTAAATTCCATGCTCAACACAGCTGTATGGACTACCTTAGTGTACTTGGAAGGCTATTTAGCTCCCATAACTGAACATGTTGAAGCTCTGCTCAAATTGCTTCATCAAAACATGTTTTGTCCAAATGGGTTTTAAGAGATGTATATAGCTGAAATATTCGTAGACGGTTAGATGTACTTTATTCATGGCATTATATTTGTTGTGAACGTTTCCTGACCTACATCAAATATATATAGGATACATTTCTGGTAACAGTTTAATTAAGCATTTGTTCAATAAGCTTTTATTATAGAGGGTTTATGGCATAATTTATTTTTCTTTTGAAGAACTTATGATATAAATTTGATCATGAAACTTATTGGAATAAATTAAAATAAGAGCTTATTTTGATATGTTATACCAAAAAGTTTATTGAAATGAGTTAGAAAGAGCTTATAGGAGTCATAAGCTCCCAATAAGTTCTTCCAAATGCCCCCATAATTCTATACTTGATAATTATTACTATTCCTGATTTATGAACTGTTGTTTGCAGAGAAACCATGCTGCTCCAATGCAATCTGCCCAAGAACCATCTGAGGACTCAATCACTACACTCGTTTCAATGGGCTTTGACAGGAATTCTGCCAGACAAGCACTTGTACATGCCAGAAATGATGTCAATGTGGCCACGAACATTCTACTGGAGGCACAGTCCCACTAGTTCCCTAAATGCTCTGCACATAAGCCAGAAGTCCAACCATGAATCATTGGAATTCACTGATTCTGATGTGAGGATGGTTATGAACTCGAGGAATTCTTACTATAATCCCTCAAGGGCTTCTCTATTTTGTGAAGCTCATTTTTTTCCCCTTCTTAACTTGAATCTTTAGATATCCATTATAGGTTTGGTATTCATAGATTTATGAGAATTAGGAACCTGTACAAATTACTTGCACTATATGGAAAGCATACATATTCTTTCTTTTGAAATATAAAGAAAAAAATGTTCATATAGTACTTGTTTCAAGAGGAAGGTGTCCTTTAATGCAACGTTTGCAAGCTTGGTTTTTTCTCCAAGTAATCATTTGGTTTTCCTTCTGAAGGTGAATCTATCTTTGTGCTTTTGCTGTAAGATGTTTCCTTTACTCCCTTATCATTTTCTGAAAGTATGGGGTAATTAAGCCTAACGACAGGTTCAAATGGTTTGAGCAGATATATATGGTATTAGGGGCCATAACGGAGTTGAGGTAACTTGGAAGTTACTCATGATTTAATACTTTTAACAGCTTACGCTCTCAAGCTTTTGAGTTAAGTTAAAACACTGGCTGATTTGTTCAATTTGTCCAATTTGATATGTTAAGCTCAGCCCGTGGGTTGGCTGGTATACATAGATAATCTCGTTAAACTAATATAGGGTAAACAGAAACTCCCTTGAGATTTTAATTAATGACAGCCTCAAACGCGTGAAAAATATTGCAGTTCACCCCATTTAATAGCTAAAGCTTTTTTAAGTCAAAAGTAAAGCTAACAGCAAATGAGAATATGCAAATAACTTTTTCTAACATTTGGAAAAAAAAAGTGCATTTGATTTGCTAGAGTTTGAGAAAGTCGACAGCACAAAAGCAATTGTTTTATACTTGATTTTAAAAATCATTGTTGGACAGCATGAAAGAAACGGTAAGAGATAGAACAAAAACGTGAATATGTTACTAAGCCAGGGAAAAAATTTTGTTCTACCCATAACTTAATTGAGAAGTTAAAATTATCACCATTTTCTGTCATTATTATAACCCGCTATTTGAACTATCCCCATTCGCTTGCTATGTTAATCATAATACTATTATTGCTCAATGGATAGTCCACGTTTTTTCGCGTTGTTGTTTCCTTTTGAATTTAGCTACTAATTATTGATGGGATCGTCGCCTGCATACAACTAATATTAACAGCATAGATTTTCCATAGCTAAATTTATGCTTTTCAAAATGTCACGTCCCTTTTTGTTCTTCACCTCAATTAACAATGACCAGTAATTTCAAAGATTTCAAAGCTACTCATTCTCAAAATAACAGCAAAGATCCATGTTTTGGTGATATAGATAAATTATTCTCCCAAAATTTTCCCTCTCTATTAGAATGATAAATTAATCACAATATAAAAACAATTGAATAATAAATTAAAATTATCTTTTGTTAATGGGAAACAAACATTATACAATACAAAATTTTATAGTAAATTTTACATTGTTCTTGTTTGTAATAATAAAATAAAAAGAATTTAGCGGTATTCGGTGGCAGCATGCACACTATCACCTATCCAACACACATCTAAAATTAATATAAACAAGGAATGAGGGAGAAGCATAGCACACAATTAAGAGAATTGAAAAAAGGCAATTGCAAATTGCTATTTCTAAATTGAACGAGAACCTGGAAGACACGGGAGGTAGACGTAAGTAGAAAAGGTTCATGATTTCATATAAATTTAGGAGTAGAATTTAATTATATCTTAATTTTATTTTGGATGAAATTTAACTATTTATAAGAATAGTTCTAGAACCCCTTACTCTAGAATAAAATTTTATCAATTATATGATAGTGTAAATTTATCTGTGATTATATTTAAATTTAAATGGAGGTAAAATATTGTATAATTATAAATTGGTAATTAGATTAGTTAGGAATTAAATTGAGTAATTTTAGGTGAGAATGTAATATAAAAATTTTAGGTGCCCAATAATATATATAAATTTATTTATAAATTACGTTAATAAATTTTGTAAGAATTATAAAATTATATACCCTTATATAGATTAATATAAATTATAGGAGTTATAATATTTACATGGGGAGTCGTAGGGAAAAGTTTTAAAATAAGGACCCTACTTAATAATTTTAAGTTATACATATATATTCCCACATAATAAATATAAGGGTATCTAATTAATAAGTTTGATGGAAAAAGGGAATCATCTATTATTTTATAAAAATGTTTAAAATCTAATACCCTATGATAGGTATTATTTTTCCCTCCAATATATCTCTATGTTATATAAAAATATAGTTAGTATTTAATTGACTTTATTTATATATATAAACCATTATATTTAAACTTTAGTATAAGGAAATAAAATACAACACTATCGAAGGAGATTATATTAGTAGTTAATTTATATAAAATTATTGATCTAAGTTTTAAGGGATATTTATTGGAGGTTGGGAACCTCGTTAAGCTGGTAGAAAATACATAATTAAACGTAGAGAATATACATACATATAAAATTGAACAAATCAAACAATTGATTAAAGATTATGAGGTCCTGCCCCTTGAGAATAAGGCAATGCCTTCAAGGAGAGATAGAGATAGGAATTAGAACAATTAGTTGACATGCATCATTTCCAAAATTTTTTTTTGTAAATTATAATAGGGATAATCTGCGAGCCCTTCTGTGAAAGGGAGCTGAGAAATTTAGGGTCGGTTCACAAGGAAGTAGATCGAAGTTCATGATATTAGGGACTTACAAGCCTAGGAGGTACAAGAGCTGGATTTGAGCCTCCCAATGTAACATCCCAATTTTACAAATAGTTTCTAGAATGAAACTAGGTGAAATTAGAAACCAAAAGCAAAGAAATTAGGAAGTTTGGTGCAAATGATGAAAATACCCCTACACATGGGAAACTCAAATAATGAGCCAGAAAAATGGAAATACAAGTATAAGACATCCTAAAGGGATTATAAACATAATTTATGGTTAAAAGTAGTGAGAAAAATTTAGAAACCTGAGAAGAGACGAAAACACCCTTTGAAAACCCCAAAAATGACCAAAATGATCCTAGGAGCTGTACTTTTTCCACAAAGCTAGTTAGTTCCCATAAAAATAGAAAACGACCTTAAATTAACATGGGAATGAACCAAAAGTCGTAGAAATGTAAGAGGAACAATTTGAGAAATTTTACGACAATGTTGAGAAAAATTACAAAAACATTCCTAGAAGGCCAAGATAATGTGATAAACATGCCAAGAATGGGCCCCACACCAATGTGCACGAAATTTAGCAGCTGGAAAGGTGGTGATGAGTCACCAAAGTGATGTCAAACAAGTCTTCCACAAAAAGACAAAAGTGAATAGTAAAAAGATTTCTTTAACCATGGTTAAGACTAATTAACCTTAGTTAATTAAAAGTAAAGCATGCTTAGGGTAAATTAATTATAATTAGAGGAAATATCAGCATAATTAACACTAATCTAAGCCTAAAAGGATAATTCCTTGAATTTTGATTTATTCTGGAAAGTAGAAAAAATCTAGGTAAAATTACCAAAATACCCCTAAGTGCAAAACTAATTCCACTTGGCTCATAAGAGTTCGAATTTTTCGGGACCCTTGGGACCCCATTTGTTTCAAATTTTTCAGCCTAGAAAATTATCAAAATCCTCTTCATTCTCTCTAAGCTTACCATAACTCAAAACATCCAAAACTTACACTTTTAAGCCTAAGTCTTCATCTTTAAGACTTAAGCTACATTAAAGCCATAAGCATTAAAGCCCCACCACCATCCTTTCTCCATGTCCAGAGCAGACCAGAGGGAACTCAAGGCAGCCTTTAAAGCCCCACAAGACACTAAGGAGGTCTTCAACAAGTAGGATCTTTCTACTTGTCTTTGTATGATATGCTTGTTTTCTTTCATGCATCTTTTCTCCAAGATCTGTTTGTCTTCTTTTATTTTCACTTTTGAGAGTTTAAAACTATATTTTAACTGTTCAAAATCAGCCCCACCCATTTTTAGTGATTTTTGAAAGGAAAAACAAAGTTTGTTATGTTAAAAGTGCTTCTACGACACTTAGAAGGAATTTAATCGGTGGGTTTTGTTTTAAAATTATTTTTGAAGCTCTGATCAATTTTATGCTCTCATGAAAAGTGTTTTTAAAGCTTATTTGAAAGAGGATATGTGGATCTTGGAGTAGATCATGAAGATCTACCTTTTAATGCTTGAGAAAAGTGATGTGTTGCTTGTTTTCATGCTTGATTTGATGATTAAGTTTTAACATTGTGATTTATCTCTTGTTATGATTTATGTGCTGGATTTTCACATCTGATCATGTATGTTAAGAAGTGAAATAAATTTTTGTAATAAGTTCCAAAGTTTCCTTTGGACATTAGTTAGAAAGCTACCAAGCAAATGATGTAATTTGTAGCCAAAAGTGGCTAAAATCCTTGTATGGCACCCTAGGCTCATCATGGACAGCACCTAAGCATCATAACTTGGATGAAATAAGCATGGACCAGAGGCAAGAGGGGCTGCATAAGCCTAACACAATTGAACCAAGGTGGTGTGAGATAGATGATTTGAAGAAATTACCTTGGCTAACCAAGGAAGGCTTTCGACCTTTAAACAAATTTAATCAAAGAAACTAAATCAACCATGGACAGCCTAACACAATCAGGTTTTAAATAAACTAAATCAACCTTTAAACAAATTTAATCAAAGAAAAAATGGGTTAAAAACCTCTAGGAGTGCATTCGGCCACCCTAGAGAGATTTTGGTAAAAATGGACTTAAAATGTGATTAAGAATAAATCAAGCATTTTCAGCAAGTAAATAACTTATTTGGTGGTTTAATCAACATTTAAAAGGTTAAGTTTAAGAATATATGGCCTAAGTAAGCTTAGGGAAAAAATTCAAAAATTACTAAATGGTAAAATTCCCAAATGAGCTTAAAATGGATAACTAGAAAATTTACCATAACTTAAGCAAGGATAAATGTCAAATTCAGCTATCCCATTAAATTTTGAGTAAAAATATTTAAGATTACCTTAGAAGATATCAATTATGAAGTATAAACTTGGCCCCCAAGTAATGGTCAACTTAGGTCCACTAAGGTTAAGAAATGGTCAACTTAAGTCAACTAGGGTTAGGAGAAGGAAACCCTAAACCTAGAAGAGTGGCATTCGGCCACTTAGTGGTTAATTAACTTAAAGGAGGTTTTAATTTCCAATTAGGGTTAATTAAGGACCATTTTTATGTGAATAGGACGAATTTAAAGTATGAAAAAGTTTTAAGGAGGATAAAGAGACCTATTGATCTTTTTTAGGCAAATGATCCTATTGTGAAGAAGGAAATTATGGAAACCTTAGTCTAGGAGGTTGGAATTCGGCTACCACGTTTTAAATTAACTAAGAAGGAGTTTCAATCCTTAACTAGGCCCAAATAATGATCCTAAATATGTAAACAAAATATAATTAAGGTGTATGAAAGGTGGAATTTGAGGAAGTAGGTCATTTGGCCATTTAGGAATAAATTGACCTAGAAGATTGATTGATTTCTAGTTAGATATTATTTGGTTTAGAATAAAAGAGACTTTAAAGGTTTAAGAGTCAATTAGACCTAATTATTAAGGAAGTAGAGGAGAACACAAGGTAACATATTTCAAAGGTTTATTAGAGGCATGATTAAGAAGGATGGATAGTACTTAAACTTGGAGTTAGAAGTTCATTAAGTAATTTGATCATGGCACACCTCAATGAGAAGGAAGTTCTAAAAGTATCTAGTTGGATTCAAATGAAGGAGTTAGACTTAAAATAACCTAAACTAACTTATTAGAAGGGATGAAATGAATTAGACGAAATTAGGATCCTAGAGCTTATATTCAGCCATTCTAGGTTGATAAAGAGAAAAGAAGTTTAAAAATCTTAAAGTGTATAACTTAAGAAACCTTAGAATGTTATAAGAAGAATTAAAAGTTTAAAAGAATGTAGACAAAGGTACAAGTTACCATTTCACCATGTTTACTTAAAATATCCTAAATAAGTAAAAGTTTGTAAATACTTAAGACTTGAACTTAGAATAATTAGGACATGCATAAGACTTGAACAAAAGGAACACAAAAAGTAAAGAACTTGAAAGGTGCAATTCGGCCACCTAGATTAAGATGCTAAGACGTAAAATCTTAATGAACAAATATAAATTTGAGAAAAGGAAAGGATGACAGGTAACTTAGAAGGATGAATGATATAAGTCCTTTGTGTGATTTCAACATCAAACCGAATTGAAGCATTAGATTGGTAGTGTAAATGTGACGTTATGCTCTGTGATTTACTAATCAAATTTTATTATTAGTTATGAATGCTCAAAATATCTATGAATGAATAAATGATGGATACTCATGAATGAGAAAGGATGATGATCCTGTATGAGATTGGTTTATGGTGATGATTGAGATGAAAATTCAAAACCTATATGTGCATTCCATATTGGTTGGAAATTTGTTTGAGCATGCATAATTATTTGGAAGCCATTAAAATGAACTTAAAAAGATTAAGGGATCACTAAAGCAAACTTTATGTGAAAACATAATGTTACTCTCTTTGTGCCTTATGCGCACTAGTATCCAGAAGGCCCTAAAAAGCTCTACTGAAGAGAAGCCTAAAGTTGCTTCTAGGAGACTTAAGTTTCTCCAAGAAATTCTTCTACTGTGAAGACTTAAGTTTCTTCACCAAGTTATAAGATGGTGACGACCACTCTGGAATGACCTTATATGCTTAATTTTTAGTAGGAGGTGGGAGTAGAGTCAGTGAGAAGATATTATTTGACAAATTTAATACATGTCTATGTCTTATTGTTTCTCCCTAAGATGGTGAAACTAAACTCATAAAGTGTCCCAAAAGTTGGACAAAGAAATGATAAAGACAAAGAAAAGTAATAAAGAATAAATTTTAAGGCATAGAATAATTGTATGTCAAATGATATCTTATGCGTGATCCCAAAGTTATGAATGTTAAGAAGAATGTATGATGAGATACTAAATTGTTGTTTTGAATAAAATTGATCCACTTCAGATAAATGTTTACGAAGAATTAAAAGTAACCTTTTATGCAAGAAATGATTTTCTGAAATAAACTAAAGTGGTTGTGATTTAAGTGATGACATTAGAACTAAGTAGAAAGCCTACTGAGAAACTTAGTTTCTCATCCCTACTTCTTCCACTTTCTTCCTAGGTAATTTGAAACGTTGTACGTGATGATGGAAACTCATGTTATTGAAGTAGATGCAAGACGCTTTCATCTGAAGAAATTCACGTCATGTTAATATTGTGATTAAAAGGATGCAAGCATCCTAAATATTAGTAATAAATAATATGTTATGTATATTTGACAAATGTAAATTAAGGATTGTAATAGTTATATGATAAGGCCTATGTGCCTAGGACTTATATGATGTTTGAATGGTATGTATAATTATTGTATGACATGTATTTCATGCTTGAATCTTGTGTATCTATTATATGCAAATGATAAACAAAAAGAACGATATGAACGTTTAGTATTCCTAAGGTTTTGAACGTACGTAGAAATCCGCTTAACGATTTATTCTACCACTACGCATGTTCCATCGACGAGGCTCTCATTTTATATCAAACAGTTTTAAAAAAAAAATTTACCGTATTTTCATATAAGTAGTTTCTAAAATGAATTCCGCATCATGAGATAACAAACTAAAAATGGAACCGAATGATCGACTTAAGCGTGAAATCGGTATTCGTTTTTAGAGTGTTATACCCAACGGCCTAGGGTTGCTCCTTGTAGCCGGGACTCCTCTCGACAAGACCCTAACGATTATCATTACTGATCGAGCAATTTTGGAATGTTATGGAATGAGGATAATGATGATTTTAGTGTTGATGAGGGCACACTGTGATTTGAAATTGGATCCCGATACCCCTATTATTTTGATAAAGTTATGAAGAGTTTGGGCCCACATGCATCTGCATATCATAAGGATGACAAACTTTAGATTAGTGAAGATTATTGTGGTATACGATGCAACAATCTAAACTTATTCTTAAGTCTGTCATCATAGCCACTTGTGGCGCAGAGAGTACAATAATCTCATTCATGCATTTCTTAGAAGGAATGATTCTATTAGTTCGTTGAGAAGGTTAAAGAACGTATTTGTTCTTTATGTTAAAATATAATTTAATACACTACTCATATTCTTCCTGTTACTTGAATGAAGCGTCTCACTCCCCTTTGTTACATTTTGTATGCGTGACTGTGACTCATTAGTACGCCTACAACGTGGATCACCCTCCTTTCAACGTTGAGGTGATCATCGACGTAGAAAACAGACAAGGAATTCTTATTCTGTAAACAAGGACAATGACTATGAAGTAGGAGTATTAATTCGGAGAAGAGAATCAGACACACATAGTTTTAGTTAGATATAATAACATAATGTTGTATGCATTTATGTTATTACCCCAGTCATAGTACCCTAGATTACTTATATTCTGGGATTGTGGAACTAATGTAGTTTGAATGAGGATGTACATATATGTATGTAATTACCAGGAGTTTGTTTATTCAAATATACGTATGATTGACAAATCAGGTACATCATGATCGTACGACTATTTGGTACTAGTACGTATACGTAAAAAATGACGTACGAATAGTGTTAAGAGAATATAAGTAATTTGGGGCTGTGACATTGTTGGTTCTATATTGTGTTTTGTTTGTCTTATCCTATGTTTGATATCAAATGCATCCTAACAAATTCGTGCAAAGGATAATGGAAAAAAGAAATAGTTGACCCCTTTTCTAAGCTTGCACCAAGTACATGATTTTTTTTTCTATGATATCATAGTATTATTATTTTTAAGGTCACACCCTTGCATGACATAAATTATCCATAACTGATAAGATATTTCTTTAATAGTATTTTTTATAAATATTTATTTAATAAACAAGTTAGGTTAGTGTTATATGAAATACCTCTTTAAAATAACACATTCAAGAAGTGGTTGGGCAACTTTTAACAACTAATCTAATATTTTTACATCATTTTTTTTATTTTTAGTATTCTTTGTTTTCTTTTTTTTATTATTACATTATCCATTACATATATATTTGTCTTTTTATTCTTTCTCTCTTTCTCAATTGGGTGTATACACCTTAAAAGGATCTTAAAAAATATATATTCTATTACAAACTAATTTAAAACTTCATTAAAATTACTAATAAAGAAATAACATCTACTATAAATTAGTCCTATTAAAACTTCATTAGATGTTCCACGTGTTAAAATCTTCTCCAATAGAATTAAAAAAATAGTTCCTCCAATATTTTAAGAATTGTGTTATTCAATTGCTTTAGGATATTGGTTCAAGAATCGATGAAGAATAAACTTTTATATTAATCTCAAAGATAGTATAAGTCAAGTAGTATAATTTCAAGATTTTAAAATTCTTCCAATATTTTGAGAGTGTTATCTATCAATTTAATCCTCACGGCTAACAAATATTATTAATCAATCACAAATTGTTAAATTGTCATATTAAGTAACAAGTGGAATGCTTATGTAACTCAAAATAGCATTGTTGCATTAGTGAAGAGGTTTAACTCAGTTTTATGCTCCTCACATTACGGAAGAATGAAAGTTATTAGAAATTTTTTTTTAAATGTTTTCCTTTATACTCTATTAGGGCTCTTTAATTTCTCTTTGATTTTATTGTAATAAACTATAATTTCAAAGTGGTTTTATTGTTTATGGGTTGGAGAAGGTCTAATTAACATGGAAGGAACCTCACTTCATGATGCAACTATTTTTATCACCAATTTTCTTAGATTTTTTTCCCTCAAGTCATTGTTGTAAGGTTAATTGGTTGACTTCTCATTTGTTTACTTATTCCATTTTTACTTATTGATGTTGAATTCTGTGACATGTCCTCTGCTCATACTTATATTCATGGGATTCTTTTGCTAATAAAATTTCTTATATAATGGAAAAAAATTTCTATATATTAAGTTTGCTAATAGAAAATTATTCGTTCTACTACTTTTTATTTTTTTAAAGTTTTATGAATTTAATCCATTAAATCCTTTCTATATTATACCTTTTAATACTAATGAACATGATAGTTTGGATGGTAAGCATAGGGAAAAATTTGTTAAAGAATTGCATACAATAGTTTAAGCTAACATTAAAAAGAAGAATATGAAATATATGTAGAGCTAGTAAATAAGGGGTGTGTTAAAGTAATTTTTGAACCTAGAAATTGGATTTGGATTCATATGCAAGAAAAAAAAAAGTCTCCTTACTCAAAATCCAACCTACAATCAAGAGGAGGTGTGCCCTTCCATGTACTAGAAAGGATTAATGATAATGTTTACATGGTAAATTTGTCAAGTAAGTATGATAGTGTAAGTGCTACATTTAATGTGATTGATCTATCTTTGGTGATGTTTGTGGTGGATTCGATTCAAGGAAAAATTGTAACATCCTAATAATAACACCTGTCCTACACTTAAGTCATATTGTGGATTCATTATCAATTTGTTACTCCATGATACATAACTCTTTTATAAAATATTTATATTAAAAATATGTACAATTATTTTAAAAATATTTGTTGAAAGTACAAGTCTTATCGTAGTAATTAATGTAGTAGATAATAAATGTTAAAACATCCTCATTCATGCTAATTTTGAAAATTCACATTCATTTACTTAAGGTAATATACATTTAATATGCACATTATTATTTATCCAGATATTAGACCTTGGAAAATCTAAGGCTTTTAACTAGTCTTTTATAACATAATAAGGGAATTAGTATCCTACATATATTATATTCATCCAACATAAAATTTACATATATTATAATAACATAGTTGAAATTCCCTTCAATGCTTACATATTAGCATCCCATGACTCTAACAACAAGTTGTCATAAAAAAGGTAATAGTTGCATACTGATCATCTTTGATAGAAATCACTTATTGAGGGCATGTCGTAGGGCGAATCCCTCTAAAAGGACCATACATGTGATGGACTATGGTAGTGCAATGGAGTGAGAGAATCACTTTCATTATTGGATGAAGATGTATCCACATTCAGTGATTCCTAAGGAACGTGAAATCCAAGTGGTAGAGGAAACACTATGTTTGTATTAAATGCCTCCACAGAATGACGAACTCAGTAGGGGAGAATTTTGGGCTAAGAATGGATGTTATAAAAAGTTTCTTGAAGGAAAAGTACATTCACATATTAATTTGGGAGGTAATCACCAAATCATGGGCACCGAAGAGCTAGTGAGCATTGTGCAGGTCTAGGTACAGTACTACCATGTGAAACGACATTTTCACAGTTTAGAAGAGAAACAGGAGGTAAGAAATAAGAAATCGTAATTTCTTAGTATGCATTTACCATAAGGTTGGTGACATCATTCATATTCTAGCTGCTTTAATTTACTTATGAAAAGGTGATAAGCATATAAACTTTGCTACCTTTAAAAACAACACTTATTTGAAGTGGATTCCTTTTAATAATAACAAAGATTAAATTGCAAGATGACCTAGAATAGTTGCGATGGCTAAGGAAGCGGCTTGATCAAGTCCAGTTCCACGATAGTGAAACCCTAATCCATGTCTATAAAAGGGAGGATCTGTCACACATTCTACACACCACTTTAGGCCCCAAAGGTCACACCACTCTTTGGGGCACAAGCCTATGACTACCTCGGAGACATACCACTCCAGTACACATTACATTCTTATCTTCCTTTTGATATCCTCTCATAGGATCTTGGAGGAAGAAGCTCTTTCACAATGCAAGTTGCAACATCCTATGGCCATCTTTATCGGTACTACGATTTTGTCATTCTTTTTCAAGAATTAGGATTATGGATTGTTTTGTTAGATTAGTATGCCCTTGTTTGTTTATCTCTCTACGTGTAACTAATTCCCCAATCATGGGGCTTTGACAAAACTTATGATTAAACCTTATTTTCCCTTTTATGAATGATTGTGTTTCTATTCAATTGTGTTTTTTGTATTATACTTAATTAATAAGTGAGAATTATCTACTCTTGCTAATTTTAAGTTAATTGAGGGATATGCAATCATACAATTGCCTAATTAATTGAACTATAAGGTAAACTGAAACTAAAGATTTTGAAGGATCAATCGGAATCCTTGATTTCTAACTGATTATAAATTTAACAAGTTTGAATGTTCCTTATGCTTCTCTTAATTATATACCATGCATGATCATTGGAGGTAGTAACTTAAGGGAAGGCATATTACTATTGCAGGATCATTGGATAGTAATAGAATAAGAACGGATGATTAGCAATTGACTTTAAATCATTCATACGGGAGTTGGAGTGAAATTGGATAAAGTAATGAGGGAAATCAAAGTCTCATGCCTTTTCATAATTGAATTCGTGATTATGTTCTTTTTTCTTTAAATTTTCTACTTTTGTTTTAATCCTTCTTATATTTATTTTAAATATTTTCAAATAAAACTCTTTCTTGGTGAGCTCAAAAGTTAGAATTTAATCATTCTTTTAAGCATTGTTGGAATAGTCTCATGGGAATGATACTAAGAGTTTCAAATATCCCTTTCTACATCGACAGATGCACTTTCCCATGGGTAAAACTTTATACACATAGGAAATACACAACATGTTTTTTGTGCCATTTTCAAGAACTATTTCTCGACGATCTTAGAAGTTTGAATCTTGATTGCTTGAGATGTGTATTTATTTTATTAAAAAAATTATTGTTATATCTTTGTGTGGTCTTTTTTTTGTTTATTCTAAGTTGCTCTCGAAGTCCTCAATTACAGTTTAATCCTGAGATAGAAAAAATAACTGAAAGATTGAGACGAGAAACTAAAGCAAGAAAGACGACACCACAAAAAAACAGGACATTATTGGATTACATGGCCATAAGTGGTGAAGGCCTATGGAGCAACATATCGATCTCAACACTTGAATGTGTTCCAAACTTCAAGTTGAAGACCGCCCTTATCAACATGATCCTAAACACGCTTCAATTTGGAGGGACAGCTTCTGAGGATCCACACCTCCATATTCGAAAGCTCTTAAAGCTATCAATCGCCATTCAGATGTATGGCATCACACAAAATGCCTTCAGACTGAAATTGTTCCCTTTCAAAATCACTAAAATGGCATATGATTGGTTAAATTATTTTTCGGAAACATTCATCATTACGTGGAACAATTTATAACATTTGTTCCTAGTATAATTCTCCACAATCATTACAACATAGGATCATAGGAAAAATCCCCAAAACCATGATGATGAAGGATGCAGGGTTGAAATGCATATGGCTCAACTAAATAAAGATGCTAACTGTGTGAAGAACACTTATAACTCCATCTGAAATAATCACCCCAACCTCTCTTGGGAAGGGCATCAAGGTAATAATTATACTAACAATGCTCAAAATATTTACAGGTCCTCTCATGCACAGAACCAAGGAGGCTATAGGAAAGAAAACAAAGGAGCCAACATCTTCAGAACCACAATTCAAGAATATTGAAGCATAACTCCAAAACATGGAAACCCAATTTCAAAACATGGAATATCAAGTGGGATAAATCTATGACCTCCTGACACAGCAAACGCTCGGGACACCGCCCAACCAGCCTGAGGTGAACCTAAAGGAGAAAACTAAGATGATCACTTTAGGGAGCAAGAAAAAGTTGGAGATGCCTAGGAAAAAAAGAGAAGGAAAATGAGCACGTGGTTACTGACAACCAGCAATAGGTTACCAATGACCTCTTAACCCCTATGGATGAGAGCCCAAAAGAAAAGAGGAAGGAGGTTGAAAATACTGTAGAAAAGGCTCCTAAGAAACTCCATGTGGAGCCTTACCATCCATAATACCTTTTCCTTAGATATTGAGGTTCAATAAGAAATGTATAATTAAATTAATGGCCTTAGAAGCAGACTTACTCAAGAAAGTTGAAGGCGGAGGTAATAAATTTGACGGTATAGAAGGTCATGGAACTTATAAATCTAAACCATCAGTTAAAGAACCTCCAGTGCTTAAACTCAAGCCTCTTCCCCTAAATAAAGAATTATTTGGATGGTCCACTCATGACATCAAAGACACAAGCCCTACACTTCGCATCCACAAGATTCCTATGGAGAAAGAATTTGAACCAAATACGTAATCATAAAGGAGGCTTGACCCAAGATGTAAATATTAGCTTAGGATTAAGACACATGGGAACTCAAGGTTCCATAAACAGAGGATAAAAATAGGACATCCCAAGCACTTTCGAAAACATGAGTCCCAAGTAGGTAAAAGATTATTGATTTATAACTCATAGTTTTATGCGTTTTCAGAAAAACTTAGGTTTAGTGGAGCGGTCCTTACAAGGTGAATAATGCATTCCCATATGGAGTGATGGAATTTGTCAAAGAGAATGAGGAAATCTTGAAGGAGATGAAGGTCAAGAAATACGTTAATATGTTGTTGGATCCCAAGGTAACCATTCATGGTTATGCTTAGTCACTGGGTGAAAGTATGTTAGGCCTATGACATAAAATAAACTTTTTCAGGAGGCAACCTTTTTTGAGTAAACTATTATGATTAATTATTTTAGGATATTAGATAATTATTATTTTTTAATGTATTCATATATTTATATATTTTACATAGATGTACAACACCTATTTTTAAAACGTATTATTATTACCTTCTACCTTTAACATGTGCGTTTAGTGTGAGTAGATTAACCCAATGTGATAGGACTTTTTTTTAACCATTAACATCCAACAAGGAACATATTAATTAAGGATATTAATGGATTGTAAGTTTGAGGAGGGAGACATTTGACACGCTCGTCGCAAACGTGCAAAAATAATTTCTAGATTTTCCCCAAACTATTGGTATAGTATAAGGTGCAACCTAGGTCATCTCCCAAAGACCATTTCATATTCTTAAGAAAATTGGGAGAAAGTTAGAAAAAGGGGGTTTTGTAAATATGTGATATTAAGTGCTAAACACAAAATACAGAATGAAATTAATTTTCACTTAACAATTATCAACTCAAGGAATTCAGAGGCTATTTTCTCAACTAATCATTGATCACTAAAATCATGCATTGTGTTTATCAACCTAGGATCATCTGCAACCCCTAAAATGATCCTTGAATTCTCTACTGAGAAACCTCTCAGGATTCAATTGATTATGATTAACAAGATTTAGTAACCACTTAATCTTTCATCTAAACCAATTTTATAATCAGAATTCAGTTGAAGTAAGTAATAAAATGAAAACCTTCAATTCAGTTACTTAATTTCTACTCTTCAAACTTTTGGAAAATGATTTACCAATCAAAAACCAATTATAAATCAATTATGCATTAATCAAAATACGTCAACCGATCAAACTTTGATTAAAGAATAAAATTGAAGAATATAGTGAAGCAGAGTAGAAACCACTTAATAAGCATGTAAATAAAGATCAAGACCTCAAAGTTAAAATGAAAATAGCTTGAATCCTTGAATTGAAACTACGAACCTAGCCTTCCATGAAGGAGGCAAACTAACAACAAATAAATCCTAAGCCTTCCATGTAGGAGGCAACTATCAACAAATAAATCCTAAGCCTTCCATGTAGGAGGCAACTAACAACAAATAAATCCTAAGCCTTCCATGTAGGAGGCAAACTAACAATAAAGAAAAACTAAGCCTTCCATGTAGGAGGCAAACTAACAAGAAAGAAAGAAACATGGAAAATGGTATTGGAGTTAATCTCCAAGTGGTGTGTTTCTCCTCTTGTAAACCCTTCTATTTATAGAGGATTTGTGAGGCATCATCTTCAGAAAGTCACCAACTAGGATATTACTTTTCTACCATTTTATTGCTTTCACATGGGCTTTGTTGAAAATGCAAAACACTTTTGAATTTTTTGTCACCAACTAGGATATTACTTTTCTACCCTTTTATTGCTTTCACATGGGCTTTGTTGAAAATGCAAAACACTTTTGAAATTTTTGTCACCAATTAGCATAACAATTCTGACTTTCTTGCACCGCAATTTTGGATGTTCACATGTCTGAATTAGAACCTCATGTCTGAACAAAAGTTGTAGCCCCGGATCTTAGCTGTCCAACAGATTTGATTTCATCTCAATATGACTTCTGTAGCTCAAGATATGGCCGGATCTTTGCAAACTGTTCAAATTCCATGTCAGCAACACTATCTCATCTTTTGAGATAATTTCGGAGTCCTAAACATCCCATTTAGAGTCTGATCTTGCTTTGTAACTATGGACACTTCTTTAAGCTTTCATTCAAGACAGATTTCATGATTTTTGGATGTCTAAAACTCCTATTATGCTCAAAATACTATAATAGTGTCATTTTAATCGGGTAAGCAAAGAAATTCAATTAAACTTCATATGAACCCAAACTCATAAAATATGACAAAGACCACTTAATTGAACATATAAGAAGTCTTAATGAGATAAAAGTGAGAGATAATTATTTATGAAATTTATGCTTATCAAATTCCCCCACACTTATCTTTTGCACGTCTCGGGCAAACTTAAGTTAAGGATTGGTGACTTTTTTTTTTTTTTAAAGAACATCAAAGTTTTGAGTTGATTTTTGAAGAATTCACAAAATTTCATGAAGCATTCTTTCATCACATTTTTGTAATTACTTAGAAAGGAAACTTTAATTTGAAAAACATAGATTGAGAAAGATAAAACCTCACATGATATACTCTGAATCTCTCAAGTGTTTGATTTGGTAAGTGTTTCTCTCAAATTCAATCCATGAAAGATGAACTATCATAGGCTTGCATATCTTCTACTTCTCTACTACTATGTACACATGCAATGCATAAATCAAGAGGTCTTTATTTTGGTTATAACGGGATTAGAAAGATGAAATGATATATTGAAGAGATACAATGTTAGACCAAGGAAAATGATGAGGATTGAGAACTAAGTCTAAGTGCAAGTGTGAGAAACAGATATCACTTCTTCATTCTTTTTTTTCTTTTTTTTTTCAATATAATAGTTTATTTATTAATTTCTTGCTTCAGTTTTTTTTTTCAACCATGATATTGATGAACACAACAATAATCTCCCCCACACTTATTGAAACACTTATGGTATGATAAATCCAGTATTCCTCACCTTCTATGGTCAAACAAAGTTGTTTTTTTTTTTATTTGTGGTGAGCTAAAAAGAAGAAAAGGCTAATCGGCTCAAAGGGCTGATCAAAGACATTGTCCCCAATGTTTTAGATGGAATTTCATATAACAGGAAAAGAAATATGAGAAAACTACCAAAGTAAGGAAAAGTTATAACCGAAGAGTGGTATCTGGTTCTCTGTTTTCTCTGCCATCTTGATTTGGTTGGTTCACCAGCTGCATTGCTTGACTGAGCTCAAATGTAGGATTTTGCAAAATCTCAAGTAGCTGTTCAACAGTTGAAGCAGATACTATGATGTTGCGCATGGATTGTGGCATGAACTCCTGCTCTACTGCATGATCTAAAAAGGATATCAAACCATTATAAAAGCCATTAATATTCAACAAGCCCAAAGGTTTTTTATGAAAATTCCGATAGACCCAAAATATAATGGTAAAAATTTCTTCCATTGTTCCAAGACCACCAGGTAATGCAATAAATGCATTAGAATTAATCAACATGTGTCTCATACGATCATGCATGGTTGCAACCTTCAATTCAGTACCCAGGGTGAAGTAGGAGGTGCTCCCATTTTTTAAGCCAACACCTAAGACGTTACACCCCTTTGTGAGTGCAGATCCTGCAACACATCCTTTTAAACCCTGAATCCCTCCCCCATAAAAAAGATTGATTTTTCTTGCAGCTAATGCCTTACCAAGGGTATATGCTGCATGTTGAAATTCTCCAGCCAACACCTAAGACGTTACACCCCTTTGTGAGTGCAGATCCTGCAACACATCCTTTTAAACCCTGAATCCCTCCCCCATAAACAAGATTGATTTTTCTTGCAGCTAATGCCTTACCAAGGGTATATGCTGCATGTTGAAATTCTCCATCCTTTCCAAGGTTAGACCCACCAAAAACACAGATAGTATTGATTCTATCCATATACGGTGTTTCTGTCTTTTTTTTGAAAAAATATGTCATAGAGGTTGATAATTTATAGGGACTCAATATCAGACAAGGAGATCGCTTGAATAGTGCGGGATCAGGATTTGGTAGCAAAAGTTTGAATTTTTGTTGCAAAAGTTTCAATTTTTGTTGCAAAAGTTTGAATTTTTTGTTCAAGGAAAAGGTGAATGTCAGAGGGGAAAGACTTTAAGCAGGGGTGAAAATTTCAAATAAAATGGTGGCCCAATAAATTGAAAAGACAATGTAAATGACAAACATACACGCATGAGAATGAACAGTAGTTGTGATTGTGGCTCACATCTTCCTCTGGTTTTATGTCCAGTAACGGCTGAAACGCCTTCTAAGAGTCGAGGATGTGCTTCCCATTCAGTTTTCTTGTAAACTGACAACAGGGTCTTTTAAAGTCAGATTCCCAAGACTATAACGTGCTTTTTCCTTACGGAATAGTTCAAACAAATCAAGAATGACTCCTTGTACATGCCCACTAGGATGCGTCTCAAGAGTCTGAATGATATCATCCAATGACTCCTTACTCAGTCCATCCTTTATGAATTGAATTTTGTCCTCTCGATTTCTTGAAACCATTCCAGGGTTCTTGCATCTTATGTTACAGGTCCATCTTGCACACCTGTAGCAAACTCCAATTCTTTTTGCCCTTCTCTTCTTTGCATAGGAACTTCTTCCCATACCTGGCATGTTTTTAACAAATGATTCTTGAAATTCACCTGCTAAACATACCTTAGCTTCAATGATCCAACGAACATCTTTTGGAAGGCCTAAGAGTGTTAATGCCCTCAATCGTTCAAGTCTGCAATTGTAAATGTCTTTAAGAAAATTTCTAGGGAGAGTAAGGAACAAAATTTTGATCCTGGTGAGAGCTTTCTCCATTTTTTTTCTTAAAACACTCAAGTTATTATTCCTGCAAGCTCAATGTAGTGTAATAGTTGGGATGATTTAAGAGGTGAAGAAGGAAGTTGAGAGATTAGTTGAAACTTATAAGTGAGGAATGTGAGAGAGGGAGAGAGAGAAAGAGAGAGAGAGAGAAAGAGAGAAAGAGAGAGAGAGAGAGAGAGAGAGAGAGAGAGAAAGAGAGAGAGAGAGAGAGAGAAAGAGAGAGAGAGAGAGACTTCTCTTGAATTTATTGCAAGTATGTGGCATTGTGCAAATGCACTTCTTCTACCGTGTGCTCTTGAAAATCTTCGAAAAATGGTTTAAGACGATGTCCATTCACCTTGAAGATTTTTTCAGTTACCTCATTTTTTATTTCCACTGCACCATAAGGAAAAACATTAGTAACTACAAATGGTCCTAACCATCTAGAGCGTAGCTTACCAGGCATAAACTTTAGCCGAGAATTGAAAAGGAGAACTTTTTGTCCAACAGAAAACTCCTTTCTTGCCAAATTTTTGTCATGAAGAGCTTTGACCTTTTCTTTGTAAATTTTGGAGTTTTCGTATGCTTCCAATCGAATTTCTTCAAGTTCCTGCAATTGAAGCTTCCTATGGATTCCTGCTGGGTCTAGGTCCATGTTGCATTTCTTTACTGCCCAAAATGCTCTGTGCTCTAATTCAACTGGAAGATGACATGCTTTACCAAAGACAATCCTGTAGGGAGACATGCCAATGGGTGACTTGTAAGCTGTCCTATATGCCCATAACGCATCAACAAGGCGCAAGCTTCAATCCTTCCTGTTAGGCTGAACTGTTTTCTCTAAGGTTTTCTTGATATCTCGATTAGAAACTTCAGCTTGACCATTTGTTTGAGGATGATATGGGGTGGAGACTTTATGCATGACTCCATATTTGCGGAGTAGGGCTTCCATTGTGCGGTTGCAAAAATGAGTACCTTGGTCACTAATTAGAGCTCTAGGAATGCCAAACCTGCTAAAAATGTTAGACCTGATAAAATCTGCAACAACTCGAGCATCATCAGTACGAGTGGCTTTTGCCTCCACCCATTTTGAAACATAATCAACAGCTAGCAGAATGTAAACAAAGCCAAAAGAGACAGGGAATGGACCCATAAAGTCTATACCTCATACATCAAATACCTCACAAAAGAGAAGTGGTTGTTGGGGCATCTCATTTCTGCGCGAAATACTCCCTATTCTTTGGCACTGCTCACAAGTTATGCATAATCTATGTGCATCACGAAATATTTTAGGCAAATAAAAGCCTGAGTCTAGTACTTTTCTAGCTGTCCGTTGTGGCCCAAAGTGTCCAGCACAAGCTAGGGAATGACAAAAGGTAAGTACGGACTGAACTTCATGATCTGGAACACATCTTCTAATGATTTGATCACTACATGTCTTCCAAAGGTATGGTTCATCCCATATGTAGTGTTTGGCATCACTTTTCAACTTGGAAATTTGCGATTTGGTGAAGTGTTTGGGTATTTCTTTAGCAACCAGATAGTTTACCAAATCTGCATACCAAGGATCCTTCCCGTGCAAATGATAGAGATGCTCTTCTGGGAATGAATCTGCAATTGAAGTTTCTTCACAAGGTTGCTGGATCCGACTTAAATGATCTGCTACAAGGTTCTCTACACCACTTTTGTCTTTAATCTCTAAATCAAATTCTTGCAACAGAAGCATCCAACGAATCAGTCTTGGCTTAGCATCTGCCTTCTTCAGTAAGTATTTCAGAGCTGCATGGTCAGAGAAGACAATAACTTTAGATCCAAGCAAATAGGAGCGAAATTTATCTAATGCAAACACAATTGCCAAAAGCTCCTTCTCAGTAGTTGTGTAATTGGATTGGGTTGCATCAAGTGTGCGAGAGGCATATGCAATGACATGAGATCTCTTGCTAAATCTTTGAGACAGTACAGCACCAAGGGCATAATTAGATGCATCACACATTAATTCAAATGGAAGCGTCCAATTAGGTGGTTGAATGATGGGAGTGGTTGTCAACCGCTTCTTTAGTTCATCAAATGAATCCTTGCATGCTTGATCAAACACAAATTTTGTATCTTTTTGTAGTAGTTCAGAAAGAGGTTGTGCAATCTTGCTAAAATCCTTGATGAATCTTCTGTAAAAACCTGCATGACCAAGTAAAGAACGTACTTCTCGCACAGAAGTGGGGTAAGGTAGAGAAGTAATAATGTCTATCTTGGCCTTATCAACCTCTAAACCTTTGCTAGATACCAAGTGTCCTAAGACTATACCTTCTGTTACCATGAAATGACATTTTTCAAAATTCAAAACCAGGTTAGTCTCAATGCATCTGTCTAAAACTTTAGAGAGGCTTTCTAAGCATGCATCAAAAGAAGAACCATATACAGTGAAGTCATCCATAAACACTTCCATGCAACTTTCTAAGAGATCAGAGAAAATGCTTACCATGCATCTTTGAAAGGTTCCAGGGGCGTTGCATAGACCAAAGGGCATCCTTCGATAGGCAAAAGTACCAAAAGGATAAGTGAAGGTGGTCTTATGCTGGTCTTCTGGGGCTATATGTATTTGAAAATAACCTGGAATATCAGCCAAAGTCCATCCAATTGCTTGTTTATGGCTTTTTAAGGTTTGCAACAACCTTTTTTCCTGTTGTGGTAGAAGGTTCTTTGCTACAATGACAGGAAGCTTCTCATTTTCCCCAAATAAGCATACTTTAGATGTTCAGGCAAAGGCTTCAACTCCAAAGGAGGTGGTTGTATTATGGAAGGCAGGGATCTATTTGAGATTGAAATGTCTGCAACACTTGCATCTAACATGTCATCTTTCAACGAAGTTTGGTCTGCAACATTAATCCTGGAACACAGAATACATGAATCAAATTCATCACATGTGCAAGTAAAATTATCTAAGTAATCTAAATCAAAATCAAAAAATTTAAAAAGTAGATTGTCAATAGAATAATCATCCGTAAGAAGGTCTATGACATCAAGTTGAAAGAGTGAATGGTTCTCTATAGGATGCTTCATGGCTTCAAATATGTTGAATTGGATGATATCATCTCCAAATTCCATAGAGAGAGTCCCCGTATGCACATCTATCTTTGTTTTTGCAGTTTTGAGGAAAGGTCTCCCTAGGATCAAGGTTGCTCTATTGATGGATGACTCATCTTCCATATCCAAAATGTAGAAGTCAGCTGGAAAGATTAGCTTATTCACTTGAACTAGCACATCTTCAAGTACTCCGGCTGGATGTGCTGTACTTCTGTTGGCTAATTGAATCACCACACCAGTTGGCTTCAGTTCTCCCAGATTCAAAGATTTATAAACTGATGAGGGCATAACATTAATGGAAGCACCTAGATCCAGCAATGCATCACCAAATGTAGAATTTCCTATTGTGCAAGGAATGATGAAAGTTCCTGGATCTTTACATTTCTGAGGGAGGCTGGGTTGAATTAAGGCAGAAACATTGCGTCCCACACTGATCTTCTTATCCCCTTTGAGTCTTCTCTTATGCGTGCACAGGTCCTTTAGAAATTTGGCATATTTGGGAATTTGCTTGATAGCATCTAAAAGTGGTATGTTGACTTCCACTTTCCTGAAAGTATCTAGAAGCTCCTTATCCAATTCTGCATGAACATTGGGCTTGGATTGGACCATTCTATTTGGAAAAGGTAAAGATACCTTCTTATCAGCACAATTTAGGGTTTTTGTCTCATCAGATGCTTCAAGTGCAGATCATTTATGGCAAGCTTCTTTTTGTTGATCATTCGATGTCTTATCGAAGGCTGGTGTACTTTTTTCATCAGACTTTCCCTCTGATTCAGATGGCTCATCAGAGATGTCTCCAAGTGTAGAGATAAATGCTTCTTTTTGGTGTGGATTAGTCTGATTGAACCTTTGTTGCTTTAAGATTGTAGGGTCTGTCTGCACTTTCTTCCCACTTCTCAAGGACATGGCATTCACACTTTTGGGATTTATGACAGGTTGAGAAGGTAGTTGACCAGAACCTTGAGATTTCAATTGGTTGACAGTAGTAGCCAACTGCCCAATTTGAGTTTGTAAATCCTGAAGGGTAGAACTTACATTTTGTTGAAACTGAAGATTGTTGGTTGCTAATTGCTCCATCAAATCATCAAGAGAAGGTTCAGAAGCATTAGAAGGTACAGATTGCTGCATATGCTGTTGTTGTTGTCTGAATGACGGTGGTTAGTATTTATTTTGGGAGTTAGATGTTTGAATCCTTTGTTGTTGTGGAGGACCATATCTCAAGTTAGGATGGTTTCTCCAACTAGGATTGTATGTTCCAAAAGGTGGTTCAAACTTCTGTTGCTGATAATGTTGAGGAGGCTTGTATTGTTGTCCTGTGCCAAAAATACCATTTACTGCAGCCTCAGGTGTCTCACTTTCTTGCAATGTTGGGCATGCATCAGTAGGATGATCTGCAGAAGTGCAGATGCCACATGTTTTGGTTTTGTCAACAACATTAAGTTGTTGTTGTTGTCCGATGGCCAACTGTCTTACGATGGAGGTTAGTTCTTCAATTCTGTTCTCCAATCGTGTATGGTCTCTCTTAGTGGTCATTTCATGGACTCCTTTAGACAAGGAATTAGTTCGAGAATTGAATTGCTAAGAATTTTTTGCCATGTTGGCAATCAAATCTCGAGCTGCTGTAGGAGTTTTGTCCATAAGTGCTCCACCACTAGCTGCATCAACCATGCTTCTGTCCATTGGTATGAGTCCTTCATAGAAATACTGAATCAGTAATTGATCACTGATTTGATGGTGTGGACAAGTGACACATAGTTTCTTGAATCTCTCTCAATACTCATAGAGAGTTTCTTGGGAGTTCTGTCTGATGCCGCAAATCTCTTTTCTGATACCTGCCGTTCTGGATGCAGGGAAGAATTTCTCCAGAAATAATCTCTTCATATCATTCCAGCTTGTAACAGATGTTGGATGTAGATAGTACAACCAGTCCTTAGCTCCATCATTTAAGGAGAAAGGAAATGCCTTCAACTTGATATGATCTTCAGGAATTCCTTGTGGCCGCATTGTGGAACACACAATGTGAAATTCCCTCAAATGTTTATGAGGGTCCTCACCTGCAAGGCCATGAAACTTAGGTAGCAAATGTATTAATCCAGACTTTAGTTCAAATGGTGCATCAACATCAGGGTATTGAATACACAACGGTTGATAAGCAACATCAGGTGCAACTAATTCTTTTAGAGTTCTATCAGCCATGTTCTTAGCTAAATATTTAAAACTATCAAAATTTAAAGATGAAAAATCACTACTGTTACTTTCTTGGTTATTACTGAATGAATGCCTTCTATGTGCTCTTTTCAAATGGTGGAATGTTCTATCAATCTCAGGATCATATGCATATAAATTTTTAGGATTGGATCGGGTCATACACAAAAAGGTGAATTCATACAGAAAATCCAAGAGTGATATACCTATAATAAAAAAAAATGTTAGAAAGATTAAAAATTTTATACAAACTCCTAAATAAGCCTAGGAAACTAAGATGGTCCCCGGCAACGGCGCCAAATTTTTGACACGCTCGTTGCAAACGTGCAAAAATAATTTCTAGATTTTCCCCAAACTATTGGTATAGTATAAGGTGCAACCTAAGTCATCTCCCAAAGACCAGCTCATATTCTTAAGCAAATTAGGAGAAAGTTAGAAATAGGGGGTTTTGTAAATATGTGATATTAAGTGCTAAACACAAAATACAGAATGAAATTAATTTTCACTTAACAATTATCAACTCAAGGAATTCAGAGGCTATTTTCTCAACTAATCATTGATCACTAAAATCATGCATTGTGTTTATCAACCTAGGATCATCTGGAACCCCTAAAATGATCCTTGAATTCTCTACTGAGAAACCTCTCAGGATTCAATTGATTATGATTAACAAGATTTAGTAACCACTTAATCTTTCATCTAAACCAATTTTATAATCAGAATTCAGTTGGAGTAAGTAATAAAATGAAAACCTTCAATTCAATTACTTAATTTCTACTCTTCAAACTTTTGGAAAATGATTTACTAATCAAAAACCAATTATAAATCAATTATGCATTAATCAAAATACGTCAACCGATCAAACTTTGATTAAAGAATAAAATTGAAGAATATAGTGAAGCAGAGTAGAAACCACTTAATAAGCATGTAAATAAAGATCAAGACCTCAAAGTTAAAATGAAAATAGCTTGAATCCTTGAATTGAAACTACGAACCTAGCCTTCCATGAAGGAGGATAACTAACAACAAATAAATCCTAAGCCTTCCATGTAGGAGGCAACTATCAACAAATAAATCCTAAGCCTTCCATGTAGGAGGCAACTAACAACAAATAAATCCTAAGCCTTCCATGTAGGAGGCAAACTAACAATAAAGAAAAACTAAGCCTTCCATGTAGGAGACAAACTAACAAGAAAGAAAGAAACATGGAAAATGGTATTGGAGTTAATCTCCAAGTGGTGTGTTTCTCCTCTTGTAAACCCTTCTATTTATAGAGGATTTGTGAGGCATCATCTTCAGAAAGTCACCAACTAGGATATTACTTTTCTACCATTTTATTGCTTTCACATGGGCTTTGTTGAAAATGCAAAACACTTTTGAATTTTTTGTCACCAACTAGGATATTACTTTTCTACCCTTTTATTGCTTTCACATGGGCTTTGTTAAAAATGCAAAGCACTTTTGAATTTTTTGTCACCAATTTGCACAACAATTCTGACTTTCTTGCACCGCTGATAAGCATAGATTTCATAAATAATTATCTCTCACTTTTATCTCATTAAGACTTCTTATATGTTCAATTAAGTGATCTTTGTCATATTTTATGAGTTTGGGTTCATATGAAGTTTAATTGAATTTCTTTGCTTACCCGATTAAAATGACACTATTATAGTATTTTGAGCATAATAGGAGTTGTAGACATCCAAAAATCATGAAATCTGTCTTGAATGAAAGCTTAAAGAAGTGTCCATAGTTTCAAAGCAAGAGCAGATTCTAAATGGGATGTTTAGGACTCTGAAATTATCTCAAAAGATGAGATAGTGTTGCTGACGTGGAATTTGAACAGTGTGCAAAGATCCGGCCATATCTTGAGATATAGAAGTCATATTGAGATGAAATCAACTTTGTTGGACAGCTAAGATCCAGGGCTACAACTTTTGTTCAGAAGTCAAGCTCTAATTCGGACATGTGAACATCCGAAATTGCGGTTCAAGAAAGTCAAAATTGTTGTGCTCATTGGTGGCAAAAATTCAAAAGTGTTTTGCAATTTCAACAAAGCCCATGTGAAAGCAAGAAAAGGGTAGAAAAGTAATATCCTAGTTGGTGACTTTCTGAAGAAGATGCCTCAAAAATCCTCTATAAATAGTAGGGTTTGCAAGAGGAGACACACACCATTTTGGAGATTAACTCCAATACCATTTTCTTTCTTTCTTTCTCTCTTTCTTTCTTTCTTGTTAGTTTTGCCTCCTTCATGGAAGGCTTATGTTTTCTTTATTGTTAGTTTGCCTCCTACATGGAAGGCTTATGTTTTCTTTATTGTTAGTTGCCTCCTACATGGAAGGCTTAGGATTTATTTGTTGTTAGTTTGCCTCTTTCTTTGTTGTTAGTTTGCCTCCTTCATGGAAGGCTAGGTTTGTAGTTTCAATTCAAGGATACAAGCTATTTTCATTTTAACTTTGAGGTCTTGATCTTTATTTACATGCTTATTAAGTGGTTTCTACTCTGCTTCACTATATTCTTCAATTTTATTCTTTTAATCAAAGTTTGATCGGTTGACGTATTTTGATTAATGTATAATTGATTTATAATTGGTTTTTGATTGGTAAATCATTTTCCAAAAGTTTGAAGAGTAGAAATTAAGTAATTGAATTGAAGGTTTTCATTTTATTACTTACTTCAACTGAATTCTGATTGTGAAATTGGTTTAGATAAAAGATTAAGTGGTTACTAAATCTTGTTGATCATAATCAATTAAATTCTGAGAGGTTTCTCAGTAGAGAATTCAAGGATCATTCTAGGGGTTCCAGATGATCCTAGGTTGATAAACACAATGCATGATTTTAGTGATCAATGATTAGTTAAGAAAATAGCCTCTGAATTCCTTGAGTTGATAATTGTTAAGTCAAATTAATTTCAGTCTGTATTTTGCATTTCGCACTTAATATCATATATTTACAAAATCCCCTTTTTCTAACTTTCTCCTAATTTGCTTAAGAATATGAAATGGTCTTTGGGAGATGACCTAGGTTGCACCTTATACTATACCAATAGTTTGGGGGAAATCTAGAAATTATTTTTGCGCGTTTACGACGAGCGTGTCAAAATTTGGCGCCGTTGCCGGGGACCATTTTAATTTCCTAGGCTCATTTAGGAGTTTGTATAAAAATTTTAATCTTTCTAACAATTGTTTTTACTTTAGGTATATCATTCTTGGATTTTCTGTATGAATTCACCTTTTTGTGTATGACCCGATCCAATCCTGAAAACTTATATGCATATGATCCTGAGATTGATAGAACATTCCACCATTTGAAAAGAGCACATAGAAGGCATTCATCCAGTAATAACCAAGAAAGTAACAGTAGTGATTTTTCATCTTTAAATTTTGATAGTTTTAAATATTTTGCTAAGAACATGGCTGATAGAACCTTAAAAGAATTAGCTGCACCTGATGTTGCTTATCAACCATTGTGCATTCAATACCCTGATGTTGATGCACCATTTGAACTGAAGTCTGGACTAATACATTTGCTACCTAAGTTTCATGGCCTTGCAGGTGAGGACCCTCATAAACATTTGAAGGAATTTCACATTGTGTGTTCCACAATGCGGCCACAAGGAATTCCAAAAGATCATATCAAGTTGAAGGCATTCCCTTTCTCCTTAAATGATGGAGCTAAGGACTGGTTGTACTATCTACATCCAACATCTGTTACAAGCTGGAATGATATGAAGAGATTATTTCTGGAGAAATTCTTCCCTGCATCCAGAACAGCAGCTATCAGAAAAGAGATTTGCGGCATCAGACAGAACTCCCAAGAAACTCTCTATGAGTATTGGGAGAGATTCAAGAAACTATGCGCCACTTGTCCACACCATCAAATCAGTGATCAATTACTGATTCAGTATTTCTATGAAGGACTCATGTCAATGGACAGAAGCATGGTTGATGCAGCTAGTGGTGGAGCACTTATGGACAAAACTCCTACCACAGCTCGAGATTTGATTGCCAACATGGCAGAAAATTCTCAGCAATTCAATTCTCGAACTAATTCCTTGTCTAAAGGAGTCCATGAAATGACCACCAAGATAGACCATACACGATTGGAGAACAGAATTGAAGAACTAACCTCCATCGTAAGACAGTTGGCCATCGGACAACAACAGCAACTTAATGTTGTTGACAAAACCAAAACATGTGGCATCTGCACTTCTGCAGATCATCCTACTGATGCATGCCCAACATTGCAAGAAAGTGAGACACCTGAGGCTGCAGTAAATGGTATTTTTGGCACAGGACAACAATACAGGCCTCCTCAACATTATCAGCAACAGAAGTTTGAGCCACCTTCTGGATCATACAATCCTAGTTAGAGAAACCATCCTAACTTGAGATATGGTCCTCCACAACAACAAAGGATTCTAACATCTGACTCCCAAAATAAATACCAACCACCGCCATTCAGACAACAACAACAGCATATGCAGCAATCTGTACCCTCTAATGCTTCTGAACCCTCTCTTGATGATTTGATGAAGCAATTAGCAACCAACAATCTTCAGTTTCAACAAAATGTAAGTTCTACCATTCAGGATTTACAAACTCAAATTGGGCAGTGGGCTACCACTGTCAACCAATTGAAATCTCAAGGTTCTGGTCAACTACCTTCTCAACCTGTCATAAATCCCAAAAGTGTGAATGTCATGACCTTGAGAAGTGGGAAGAAAGTGCAGACAGACCCTACAATTTTAAAGCAACAAAGCTTCAATCAGACTAATCCACACCAAAAAGAAGCATTTATCTCCACACCTGGAGATATCTCTGATGAGCCATCTGAATCAGAGGGAAAGTCTGATGAAAAAAGTACACCAGCCTTCAATAAGACATCGAATGATCAACAAAAAGAAGCTTGCCATAAACGATCTGCACTTGAAGCATCTGATGAGAAGAAAACCCCAAATTGTGCTGATCAGAAGGTATCTTTACCTTTTCCAAATAGAATGGTCCAATCCAAGCCCAATGTTCATGCAGAATTGGATAAGGAGCTTCTAGATACTTTTAGGAAAGTGGAAGTCAACATACCACTTCTAGATGCTATCAAGCAAATTCCCAAATATGCCAAATTTCTAAAGGATTTGTGCACGCATAAGAGAAGACTCAAAGGGGATGAGAAGATTAGTGTGGGACGCAATGTTTCAGCCTTAATTCAACCCAGCCTCCCTCAGAAATGTAAAGATCCAGGAACTTTCACCATTCCTTGCACAATAGGAAACTCTACATTTGGTGATGCATTGCTGGATCTAGGTGCTTCCATTAATGTTATGCCCTCATCAGTTTATAAATCTTTGAATCTGGGAGAACTGAAGCCAACTGGTGTGGTGATTCAATTAGCCAACAGAAGTACAGCACATCCAGCCGGAGTACTTGAAGATGTGCTAGTTCAAGTGAATAAGCTGATCTTTCCAGCTGACTTCTACATTTTGGATATGGAAGATGAGTCATCCATCAATAGAGCAACCTTGATCCTAGGGAGACCTTTCCTCAAAACTGCAAAAACAAAGATAGATGTGCATACGGGGACTCTCTCTATGGAATTTGGAGATGATATCATCCAATTCAACATATTTGAAGCCATGAAGCATCCCATAGAGAATCATTCACTCTTTCAACTTGATGCCATAGACCTTCTTGCGGATGATTATTCTATTGACAATCTACTTTTTAAATTTTTTTATTTTGATTTAGATTACTTAGATAATTTTACTTGCACATGTGATGAATTTGATTCATGTATTGTGTGTTCCAGGATTAATGCTGCAGACCAACCTTCGTTGAAAGATGACATGTTAGATGCAAGTGTTGCAGACATTTCAATCTCAGATAGATCTCTTCCTTCCATAATACAACCACCTCCTTTAGAGTTGAAGCCTTTGCCTGAACATCTAAAGTATGCTTATTTGGGGGAAAATGAGAAGCTTCCTGTCATTGTAGCAAAGAACCTTCTACCACAACAGGAAGAAAGGTTACTACAAACCTTAAAAAGCCATAAACAAGCAATTGGATGGACTTTGGCTGATATTCCAGGTATTAGCCCATCTACTTGTATGCATAGGATACTGCTGGAGGAAAACACCAGACCTGTTAGACAACCACAAAGGCGTTTAAATCCAACCATCCTAGATGTGGTAAAGAAGGAAGTAGGTAAGCTTTTGGCAGCTAGTATCATCTATCCCATCTCAGACAGTGATTGGGTAAGCCCGGTGCAAGTAGTTCCTAAGAAGACTGGCATGACTGTAGTCAAAAATCACAATGATGAACTAATCCCTACCAGAATACAAAACAGTTGGAGAGTGTGCATAGATTATAGGAAGCTTAACCAAGCTACTCGCAAGGATCACTTCCCTTTGCCCTTCATAGACCAAATTTTAGAAAGATTAGCAGGAAAATCTCACTATTGCTTTCTGGATGGTTTTTCAGGTTATTTTCAAATACATATAGCCCCAGAAGACCAGCATAAGACCACCTTCACTTGTCCTTTTGGTACTTTTGCCTATCGAAGGATGCCCTTTGGTCTATGCAACGCCCCTGGAACCTTTCAAAGATGCATGGTAAGCATTTTCTCTGATCTCTTAGAAAGTTGCATGGAAGTGTTTATGGATGACTTCACTGTATATGGTTCTTCTTTTGATGCATGCTTAGAAAGCCTCTCTAAAGTTTTGGACAGATGCATTGAGACTAACCTAGTTTTGAATTTTGAAAAATGTCATTTCATGGTAACAGAAGGTTTAGTCTTAGGACACTTGGTATCTAGCAAAGGTTTAGAGGTTGATAAGGCCAAGATAGACATTATTACTTCTCTACCTTACCCCACTTCTGTGCGAGAAGTACGTTCTTTACTTGGTCATGCAGGTCTTTACAGAAGATTCATCAAGGATTTTAGCAAGATTGCACAACCTCTTTCTAAACTACTACAAAAAGATACCAAATTTGTGTTTGATCAAGCATGCAAGGATTCATTTGATGAACTAAAGAAGCGGTTGACAACCACTCCCATCATTCAACCACCTAATTGGACGCTTCCATTTGAATTAATGTGTGATGCATCTAATTATGCCCTTGGTGCTGTTCTGTCTCAAAGAGTTAGCAAGAGATCTCATGTCATTGCATATGCCTCTCGCACACTTGATGCAACCCAATCAAATTACACAACTACTGAGAAGGAGCTTTTGGAAATTGTGTTTGCATTAGATAAATTTCGCTCCTATTTGCTTGGATCTAAAGTTATTGTCTTCTCTGACCATGCAGCTTTGAAATACTTGCTGAAGAAGACAGATGCTAAGCCAAGACTGATTCGTTGGATGCTTCTGTTGCAAGAATTTGATTTAGAGATTAAAGACAAGAGTGGTGCAGAGAACCTTGTAGCAGATCATTTAAGTCGGATCCAGCAACCTTGTGAAGAAACTTCAATTGCAGATTCATTCCCAGAAGAGCATCTCTATCATTTGCACGGGAAGGATCCTTGGTATGCAGATTTGGTAAACTATCTGGTTGCTAAAGAAATACCCAAACACTTCACCAAATCG
The DNA here is from genome assembly GCA_037954105.1 of Canavalia gladiata. NCBI lineage: Eukaryota > Viridiplantae > Streptophyta > Magnoliopsida > Fabales > Fabaceae > Canavalia > Canavalia gladiata. The sequence goes on from CM075660.1 coordinate 44,998,162, forward strand.
CAACTTGCCAAGTTGAAAAGTGATGCCAAACACTACATATGGGATGAACCATACCTTTGGAAGACATGCAGTGATCAAATCATTAGAAGGTGTGTTCCAGATCATGAAGTTCAGTCTGTACTTACCTTTTGCCATTCCCTAGCTTGTGGTGGACACTTTGGGCCACAACGGACAGCTAGAAAAGTACTAGACTCAGGCTTTTATTGGCCTACAATATTTCGTGATGCACATAGATTATGCATAACTTGTGAGCAGTGCCAAAGAATAGGGAGTATTTCGCGCAGAAATGAGATGCCCCAACAACCACTTCTCTTTTATGAGGTATTTGATGTTTGGGGTATAGACTTTATGGGTCCATTCCCTGTCTCTTTTGGCTTTGTTTACATTCTGCTAGCTGTTGATTATGTTTCAAAATGGGTGGAGGCAAAAGCCACCCGTACTGATGATGCTCGAGTTGTTGCAGATTTTATCAAGTCTAACATTTTTAGCAGGTTTGGCATTCCTAGAGCTCTAATTAGTGACCAAGGTACTCATTTTTGCAACCGCACAATGGAAGCCCTACTCCGCAAATATGGAGTCATGCATAAAGTCTCCACCCCATATCATCCTCAAACAAATGGTCAAGCTGAAGTTTCTAATCGAGAGATCAAGAAAATCTTAGAGAAAACAGTTCAGCCTAACAGGAAGGATTGGAGCTTGCGCCTTGTTGATGCATTATGGGCATATAGGACAGCTTACAAGTCACCCATTGGCATGTCTCCCTACAGGATTGTCTTTAGTAAAGCATGTCATCTTCCAGTTGAATTAGAGCATAGAGCATTTTGGGCAGTAAAGAAATGCAACATGGATCTAGACCAAGCAGGAATCCATAGGAAGCTTCAATTGCAGGAACTTGAAGAAATTCGATTAGAAGCATACGAAAACTCCAAAATTTACAAAGAAAAGGTCAAAGCTCTTCATGACAAAAAGTTGGCAAGAAAGGAGTTTTCCGTTGGACAAAAAGTTCTCCTTTTCAATTCTCGGCTAAAGCTTATGCCTGGTAAGCTACGCTCTAGATGGTTAGGACCATTTGTAGTTACTAATGTTTTTCCTTATGGTGCAGTGGAAATAAAAAATGAGGTAACTGAAAAAATCTTCAAGGTGAATGGACATCGTCTTAAACCATTTTTCGAAGGTTTTCAAAAGCACACGGTAGAAGAAGTGTATTTGCACAATGCCACATACCTGCAATAAATTCAAGAGAAGTCTCTCTCTCTCCCTCTCTCCCTCTCTTTCTCTCTTTCTCTCTCTCTCTCTCTTTCTCCCTCTCCCTCTCTCACATTCCTCGCTTATAAGTTTCAACTAATCTCTCAACTTCCTTCTTCACCTCTTAAATCATCCCAACTATTACACCACATTGAGCTTGCAGGAATAATAACTTGAGTGTTTTAAGAAAAAAATGGAGAAAGCTCTCACCAGGATCAAAATTTTGTTCCCTACTCTCCCCAGAAATTTTCTTAAAGACATTTACAATTGCTGACTTGAACAATTGAGAGCATTAACACTCTTAGGCCTTCCAGAATATGTCCGTTGGATCATTGAAGCTAAGGTACGTTTAGCAGGTGAATTTCAAGAATCATTTGTTAAAAATATGCCAGGTATGGGAAGAAGTTCCTATGCAAAGAAGAGAAGGGCAAAAAGAATTGGAGTTTGCTACAGGTGTGCAAGATGGACCTGTAACATAAGATGCAAGAACCCTGGAATGGTTTCAAGAAATCGAGAGGACAAAATTCAATTCATAAAGGATGGACTGAGTAAGGAGTCATTGGATGATATCATTCAGACTCTTGAGACGCATCCTAGTGGGCATGTACAAGGAGTCCTTCTTGATTTGTTTGAACTGTTCCGTAATGAAAAAGCACGTTATAGTCTTGGGAATCTGACTTTAAAAGACCCTGTTGTCAGTTTACAAGAAAACTGAATGGGAAGCACATCCTCGACTCTTAGAAGGCGTTTCAGCCGTTACTGGACGTAAAACCAGAGGAAGATGTGAGCCACAATCACAACTACTGTTCATTCTCATGCGTGTATGTTTGTCATTTACATTGTCTTTTCAATTTATTGGGCCACCATTTGTTTTTGAAATTTTCACCCCTGCTTAAAGTCTTTCCCCTCTGACATTCACCTTTTCCTTGAACCAAAAATTCAAACTTTTGCAACAAAATTCAAACTTTTGCAACAAAATTCAAACTTTTGCAACAAAAATTCAAACTTTTGCTACCAAATCCTGATCCCGCACTATTCAAGCGATCTCCTTATCTGATATTGAGTCCCTACAAATTATCAACCTCTATGACATATTTTTTCAAAAAAGATAGAAACACCGTATATGGATAAGATCAATACTATCTGTGTTTTTGGTGGGTCTAACCTTGGAAAGGATGGAGAATTTCAACATGCAGCTTATACCCTTGGTAAGGCATTAGCTGCAAGAAAAATCAATCTTGTTTATGGGGGAGGGATTCAGGGTTTAAAAGGATGTGTTGCAGGATCTGCACTCACAAAGGGGTGTAACGTCTTAGGTGTTGGCTTAAAAAATGGGAGCACCTCCTACTTCACCCTGGGTACTGAATTGAAGGTTGCAACCATGCATGACCGTATGAGACACATGTTGGTTAATTCTAATGCATTTATTGCATTACCTGGTGGTCTTGGAACAATGGAAGAAATTTTTACCATTATATTTTGGGCCTATCGGAATTTTCATAAAAAACCTTTGGGCTTATTGAATATTAATGGCTTTTATAATGGTTTGATATTCTTTTTAGATCATGCAGTGGAGCAGGAGTTCATGCCACAATCCATGCGCAACATCATAGTATCTGCTTCAACTGTTGAACAACTACTTGAGATTTTGCAAAATCCTACATCTGAGCTCAGTCAAGCAATGCAGCTGGTGAACCAACCAAATCAGGATGGCAGAGATAAAAGAGAACCAGATACCACTCTTCGGTTATAACTTTTCCTTACTTTGATGGTTTTCTTACATTTCTTTTCCTGTTATATGAAATTCCAGCTAAGACATTGGGGACAATGTCTTGGATAGGTTGGGGGGAAGATGGTCCGATATCTAAAATTAAAAAAAAAAACAAAAAAAAAAAAAACCAAAAAAAAAAAAAACAAAAAAAAATTAGGTTAGATTCATAAACTTGCTTTGAGTAAGATGGCTGAGTAAGGAGTTACACTTGACTCTTGATACGCATCTTATAAAAATAAAAAATAAAAAAAAAAAAAAAAAATTGAATGTGGAAGTTTGTTGTTCTTTAGATTTCATAAAATAATTGAAGCAAAATGATTTACATTTCGAGATTAATTAGTTTGGCAACACATATTTGAACTGGATAGATTAGATTTGATAAATATATTACCTGTGAGATTTTGAGCCTTATTATTATTTTCTTTCTTGTGTGATTTTCATCCATGGAATATGTTACTTCAGAACTTGCATTGATTCTTTTTGAAGCTACATTTTCACATGAATTGTACAAAAATGATTGAGGCACTGTTTTTCTTAAACAAACCACTTGGCCAAATAACCAAACCATATAATTTTATCCTTTGATCAGCCCTTTGAGCCGATTAGCCTTTTCTTCTTTTTAGCTCACTACAAATCAAAAAAAAAAAAAAAAAAAAGAAAACAACTTTGTCTGACCATAGAAGGTGAGGAATACTGGATTTATCATACCATAAGTGTTTCAATAAGTGTGGGGGAGATTATTGTTGTGTTCATCAATATCATGGTTGAAAAAAAAAAAAAAAAAAAAAGCTGAAGCAATAAATTAATAAATAAACTATTATATTGAAAAAAAAAATGATGAAGAAGTGATATCTGTTTCTTACACTTGCACTTACAATCAATTCTCAATCCTCACCATTTTCCTTGGTCTAACATTGTATCTCTTCAATATATCATTTCATCTTTCTAATCCCGTTAGAACCAAAATAAAGACCTCTTGATTTGTGCATTGCATGTGTACATAGTAGTAGAGAAGTAGAAGATATGCAAGCCTATGATAGTTCATCTTTCATGGATTGAATTTGAGAGAAACACTTACCAAATCAAACACTTGAGAGATTCAGAGTATATATCATGTGAGGTTTTATCTTTCTCAATCTATGTTTTTCAAATTAAAGTTGCCTTTCTAAGTACTTTCAAAAATGTGATGAAAGAATGCTTCATGAAATTTTGTGAATTCTTGAGAAATCAACTCAAAACTTTGATGTTCTTTCAAAAAAAAAAAAAAAATAGTCACCAATCCTTAACTTAAGTTTGCCCGAGACGTGCAAAAGATAAGTGTGGGGGAATTTGATAAGCATAGATTTCATAAATAATTATCTCTCACTTTTATCTCATTAAGACTTCTTATATGTTCAATTAAGTGATCTTTGTCATATTTTATGAGTTTGGGTTCATATGAAGTTTAATTGAATTTCTTTGCTTACCCGATTAAAATGACACTATTATAGTATTTTGAGCATAATAGGAGTTGTAGACATCCAAAAATCATGAAATCTATCTTGAATGAAAGCTTAAAGAAGTGTCCATAGTTACAAAGCAAGAGCAGATTCTAAATGGGATGTTTAGGACTCTGAAATTATCTCAAAAGATGAGATAGTGTTGCTGACGTGGAATTTGAACAGTGTACAAAGATCCAGCCATATCTTGAGATATAGAAGTCATATTGAGATGAAATCAACTTTGTTGGACAGCTAAGATCCAGGGCTACAAATTTTGTTCAGAAGTCAAGCTCTAATTCGGACATGTGAACATCCGAAATTACGGTGCAAGAAAGTCAAAATTGTTGTGCTCATTGGTGGCAAAAATTCAAAAGTGTTTTGCAATTTCAACAAAGCCCATGTGAAAGCAAGAAAAGGGTAGAAAAGTAATATCCTAGTTGGTGACTTTCTGAAGATGATGCCTCAAAAATCCTCTATAAATAGAAGGGTTTGCAAGAGGAGACACACACCATTTTGGAGATTAACTCCAATACCATTTTCTTTCTTTCTTTCTCTCTTTCTTTCTTTCTTGTTAGTTTTGCCTCCTTCATGGAAGGCTTATGTTTTCTTTATTGTTAGTTTGTCTCCTACATGGAAGGCTTATGTTTTCTTTATTGTTAGTTGCCTCCTACATGGAAGGCTTAGGATTTATTTGTTGTTAGTTTGCCTCTTTCTTTGTTGTTAGTTTGCCTCCTTCATGGAAGGCTAGGTTTGTAGTTTCAATTCAAGGATTCAAGCTATTTTCATTTTAACTTTGAGGTCTTGATCTTTATTTACATGCTTATTAAGTGGTTTCTACTCTGCTTCACTATATTCTTCAATTTTATTCTTTTAATCAAAGTTTGATCGGTTGACGTATTTTGATTAATGTATAATTGATTTATAATTGGTTTTTGATTGGTAAATCATTTTCCAAAAGTTTGAAGAGTAGAAATTAAGTAATTGAATTGAAGGTTTTCATTTTATTACTTACTTCAACTGAATTCTGATTGTGAAATTGGTTTAGATAAAAGATTAAGTGGTTACTAAATCTTGTTGATCATAATCAATTAAATTCTGAGAGGTTTCTCAGTAGAGAATTCAAGGATCATTCTAGGGGTTCCAGATGATCCTAGGTTGATAAACACAATGCATGATTTTAGTGATCAATGATTAGTTAAGAAAATAGCCTCTGAATTCCTTGAGTTGATAATTGTTAAGTCAAATTAATTTCAGTCTGTATTTTGCATTTCGCACTTAATATCATATATTTACAAAATCCCCTTTTTCTAACTTTCTCCTAATTTGCTTAAGAATATGAAATGGTCTTTGGGAGATGACCTAGGTTGCACCTTATACTATACCAATAGTTTGGGGGAAATCTAGAAATTATTTTTGCGCGTTTACGACGAGCGTGTCAACCGCAATTTCGGATGTTCACATGTCCGAATTAGAACTTGATGTCTGAACAAAAGTTGTAACCCCGGATCTTAGCTGTCCAACAGATTTGATTTCATCTCAATATGACTTCTGTAGCTCAAGATATGGCCGGATCTTTGCACACTGTTCAAATTCCACGTCAGCAACACTATCTTATCTTTTGAGATAATTTCGGAGTCCTAAACATCCCATTTAGAGTCTGCTCTTACTTTGTAACTGTGGACACTTCTTTAAGCTTTCATTCAAGATAGATTTGATGATTTTTGGATGTCTAAAACTCCTATTATGCTCAAAATACTATAATAGTGTCATTTTAATCGGGTAAGCAAAGAAATTCAATTAAACTTCATATGAACCCAAACTCATAAAATATGACAAAGACCACTTAATTGAACATATAAGAAGTCTTAATGAGATAAAAGTGAGAGATAATTATTTATGAAATTTATGCTTTTCAACATTCTCCTTCCTTGGTACTATTTTCTAGGGTAGTCCTTTCTTACTCTCCGCTATAACATGTTTGTGCGTGTATACAACAACTTAAGTTTAAGGAGGAAGACATTCTTTCTCCTATTCATTTCTCAAAATTTCTTATCCCTCCTCTTATTTTATTTTTCTTTCTACTGTGATAATTAATTTCTATACCTTCCTCCTCATTTTTCTAAAAATGCTTGTTCGTTGTGATATCCCTATATGCTGAAGTGTTTCAAATGCTAGTGAATTTAGGGTTTAGGGATCTCTAATATTTTGTTGTAAACATTAACTAAATATAATAAGGACATGAGAACTTTTAATAAAAATAATTGATAATTAGTCACGTTCCTTGTTATCTTATCTCACATTAAAGTAGCAATAGTAAGGATTAAACCTAATTGAGGTTGCACCCAACCTCTCTCTTTGTTAAGTGATTCTCCTTCGACTTGTGCACTATAGAACTTGTCCTATAGCCTTGTCAAAACTTATGTAAATTGGTTGCATAACAAGAAAATGATAAAGGTAAATTAGGTTTCTTTGATTGGACTCAAACTTAGAATATCATTTAATGTCCCATTTGAGCTTAACATATTAAAAATTACATTCTTTAGTGCTCCTTAATTAATTGTTGTAATTTTAGGTACCTTTAGATTATAACTAAAGCAAAATAAATGCTTAGGGAAGTACCAATGATCAAAAAGGAAAAGAAAGAAAGAAAGAAAAAAATAAAAGAAAGGAAAAGTTCAAAGTTAATGAAAAAATAAAAAATTGAAAAGTCATGAAATCCAAGAAAATTTTCTTAAAGTTTAAGGGTAAAATTTATTGAAGATATAATGAAAAGAAAACATTTGTGTTCCTTTTTTCTTATATTATAACTAATTATATAATTCATTTGGCTATATTACAACCTTAACAAAGAACTTTTGATTCTTGTTTGTGATTTGAGTTTTAGTGGATATTTAAGATTTATAGCGCCTATGGTAGTGTGCAGTTGTGAGGAGTAGAGTGCTAATGATCTATATCCTCATACATTTAAGATACGACGAGAAAAGTGGCCACCTCCACATGTGATACTTGATTTCAAGGAACTAAGATCCTCATTGGATTATTATTAATTATTCCTATTATGGTAATTATACTTGGTTATTGTATGCTTAATATGTGCGGTTCCTAGATTTTATACATGCTACATTCTCATTTCTTAGGATATTTCTTGGGGACAAACAATGCTTAAGTTTGAGGATGTGATAAACTACCATTCTGTTGATTTATTTATGAAAAATTATTTATAATTACAATATAATTTATGATTATTTGATTGTAATTATACCTAATTTTCCTTATTTTGTAGGAATGGTCATGCAAATAGAGAATATGAAAATAGATAAGTTTTGGACTAAAAAAAGACAAAAGGAGCATATTAAAGTAAGGAATCTAGTGCGACAATGTCACGTCAACCCTAACAACGTAGGAGGCATCCCAGTCAATCCTATGATGCTGCAAGATGATTTAGAATAGTTGCAATATCTAAGGAAGTATCTAGATCAAGTCCTGGTCCATAACAGTGAAACCCTAATCCATACGTATAAAAGGAAGACTTTGTCACACCATTCTACACACCATTTTAGGTCCCAAAGGCCATACCACTCTTTAGGACACAAGACTATCACTATCCAGAGACATACCATTCTAGTACCCATTACATTCTCATCTTCCTTTTGATATCCTCACGTAAAATCTTAGAGGAAGAAGCTCTTTCACAATGCAAGTTGTACCATCCTATTGCTAGCTTTTTTGGCACTATACTTTGTCATTCTTTTTCTATAATTAGGATTATGAATCATGTTTTGGATTAGTATGATCTTATTTGTCTTATCTCTCTATGCGTAACTAATCCCCAAAACATAAGGCTTTGACAAAACTTATGATGTAACCAATTAAACCCTCCTTTCCCTTTTATGAACGATTATGTGTTTCTATTCAATTGTGTTTTTCTTATTATGCTTAATTAATTAGTAAGAATTAGTTACTTTTGTTAATTTCTAAGTTAATTGGGAGATAGATGATCGTACCATTGCTTAATGAATGAAAGTTAAGGTAAATTGAATCTAACAAGTCTGATTATTAATTTAACAAGTCTGAATGTTGTTTATGTTTCTCTTAATTATATATCTTGCATTGCATGATCATTGGGGTTAGTAACTTAAGGAAAATAATATTACTATTGTATGATCATGGGATAGTAATAGAATAAGAATAGATGGATAGTAATTGACTTTAAATTATTCATAAGACAGTTAGGATGAAATTAGGTAAAGTGATAAGGAGAATCAAAGTATCATGTCTTTAAATAATTGAATTTGTGTCTATGTTCTTTTGCCTTTAAATTTCCTAATTTTTTTTTCCTTCTTATATTTATTTTAAAAATTTTCACATAAAACTCTTTCCCGATAAGCTCAAAAGTTAGGATTTAATCATTCTTTTAAGGATTTTTGAAATAGTTTCTATGGGAATAATACTGAGGGTTTCAAATACCCCTGACACGCTCGTCGCAAACGCGCAAAAATAATTTCTAGATTTTCCCCAAACTATTGGTATAGTATAAGGTGCAACCTAGGTCATCTCCCAAAGACCATTTCATATTCTTAAGCAAATTAGGAGAAAGTTAGAACAAGGGGATTTTGGAAAGATGCAATATTGAGTTCTAAACACAAAATACAGAATGAAATTAATTTGACTTAACAATTATCAACTCAAGGAATTCAGAGGCTATTTTCTTAACTAATCATTGATCACTAAAATCATGCATTGTGTTTATCAACCTAGGATCATCTGGAACCCCTAAAATGATCCTTGAATTCTCTACTGAGAAACCTCTCAGGATTCAATTGATTATGATCAACAAGATTTAGTAACCACTTAATCTTTTATCTAAACCAATTTCACAATCAGAATTCAGTTGAAGTAAGTAATAAAATGAAAACCTTCAATTCAATTACTTAATTTCTACTCTTCAAACTTTTGGAAAATGATTTACCAATCAAAAACCAATTATAAATCAATTATGCATTAATCAAAATACGTCAACCGATCAAACTTTGATTAAAGAATAAAATTGAAGAATATAGTGAAGCAGAGTAGAAACCACTTAATAGGCATGTAAATAAAGATCAAGACCTCAAAGTTAAAATGAAAATAGCTTGAATCCTTGAATTGAAACTACAAACCTAGCCTTCCATGAAGGAGGCAAACTAACAACAAAGAAAAACTAAGCCTTCCATGAAGGAGGCAAACTAACAAGAAAGAAAAACTAAGCCTACCATGAAGGAGGCAACTAACAATAAAGAAAAACTAAGCCTTCCATGAAGGAGGCAAACTAAGAAGAAAGAAAGAAAGATGGAAAATGGTGTTGGAGTTAATCTCCAAGGGGTGTGTGTTTCTCCTCTTGTAAACCCTTCTATTTATAGAGGATTTTTGAGGCATCATCTTCAGAAAGTCACCAACTAGGATATTACTTTTCTACCCTTTTATTGCTTTCACATAGGCTTTGTTGAAAATGCAAAACACTTTTGAATTTTTGTCACCAATGAGCACAACAATTTTGACTTGCTTGCAGCGCAATTTCTGATACTCACGTGTCCGAATTAGAGCTTCACGTCTGAACAACAGTTGTAACCCCGGATCTTAGCTGTCCAACAGATTTGATTTCATCTCAATATGACTTCTGTATCTCAAGATATGGCTGGATCTTTGCACACTGTCCAAATTCCACGTCAGCAACACTATCTCATCTTTTGAGATAATTTCGGAGTCCTAAACATCCCATTTAGAGTCTGATCTTGCTTTGTAACTGTGGGCACTTCTTTAAGCTTTCATTCAAGACAGATTTGATGATTTTTGGATGTCTAAAACTCCTATTATGCTCAAAATACTATAATAGTGTCATTTTAATTGGGTAAGCAAAGAAATTCAATTAAACTTCATATGAACCCAAACTCATAAAATATGACAAAGACCACTTAATTGAATGACACGCTTGTCGCAAACGCGCAAAAATAATTTCTAGATTTTCCCCAAATTATTGGTATAGTATAAGGTGCAACCTAGGTCATCTCCCAAAGACCATTTCAGATTCTTAAGCAAATAAGGAGAAAATTAGAACAAGGGTTTTTGTAAATATATGATATTAAGTGCTAAATACAAAATACAGAATGAAATTAATTTGACTTAACAATTATCAACTCAAGGAATTCAGAGGCTATTTTCATAACTAATCATTGATCACTAAAATCATGCATTGTGTTTATCAACCTAGGATCATCTGGAACCCCTACAATGATCCTTGAATTCTCTACTGAGAAACCTCTCAGAATTCAATTGATTATGATCAACAAGATTTAGTAACCACTTAATCTTTCATCTAAACCAATTTTATAATCAGAATTCAGTTGAAATAAGTAATAAAATGCAAACCTTCAATTAAATTACTTAATTTCTACTATTCAAACTTTTGGAAAATGATTTACCAATCAAAAACCAATTATAAATCAATTATGCATTAATCAAAATACGTCAACCGATCAAACTTTGATTAAAGAATAAAATTGAAGAATATAGTGAAGCAGAGTAGAAACCACTTAATAAGCATGTAAATAAAGATCAAGACCTCAAAGTTAAAATTAAAATAGCTTGAATCCTTGAATTGAAACCACAAACCTAGCCTTCCATGAAGGAGGCAAACTAACAACAAAGAAAGAGGCAAACTAACAACAAATAAATCCTAAGCCTTCAATGTATGAGGCAACTAACAACAAATAAATCCTAAGCCTTCCATGTAGGAGGCAACTAACAACAAATAAATCCTAAGCCTTCCATGTAGGAGGCAACTAACAATAAAGAAAAACTAAGCCTTCCATGTAGGAGGCAAACTAACAAGAAAGAAAACCTAAGCCTTCCATGAAGGAGGCAAAACTAACAAGAAAGAAAGAAAGAAAGAAAGAAAATGGTATTGGAGTTAATCTCCAAAATGGTGTGTTTCTCCTCTTGTAAACCCTTCTATTTGTAGAGGATTTTTGAGGCATCATCTTCAAAAATTCACCAACTAGGATATTACTTTTCTACCCTTTTATTGCTTTCACATGGGCTTTGTTGAAAATGCAAAACACTTTTGAATTTTTGTCACCAATGAGCACAACAATTTTGACTTTCTTGCACTGCAATTTCGGATGTTCACATGTCTGAATTAGAGCTTGACTTCTGAACAAAAGTTGTAGCCCCAGATCTTAGCTGTCTAACAAAGTTGATTTCATCTCAATATGACTTCTGTATCTCAAGATATGGCCGGATCTTTGCACACTGTTCAAATTCCACATCAGCAACACTATCTCATCTTTTGAGATAATTTCGGAGTCCTAAACATCCCATTTAGAGTCTGCTCTTGCTTCGTAACTATGGACACTTGTTTAAGCTTTCATTCAAGATAGATTTCATGATTTTTGGATGTCTACAACTCCTATTATGCTCAAAATACTATAATAGTGTCATTTTAATCGGGTAAGCAAAGAAATTCAATTAAACTTCATATGAACCCAAACTCATAAAATATGACAAAGATCACTTAATTGATCATATAAGAAGTCTTAATGAGATAAAAGTGAGAGATAATTATTTATGAAATCTATGCTTATCAAATTCCCCCACACTTATCTTTTGCACGTCTCGGGCAAACTTAAGTTAAGGATTGGTGACTAATTTTTTTTTTATGAAAGAACATCAAAGTTTTGAGTTGATTTCTCAAGAATTCACAAAATTTCATGAAGCATTCTTTCATCACATTTTTGAAATTACTTAGAAAGGAAACTTTAATTTGAAAAACATAGATTGAGAAAGATAAAACCTCACATGATATACTCTGAATCTCTCAAGTGTTTGATTTGGTAAGTGTTTCTCTCAAATTCAATCCATAAAAGATGAACTATCATAGGCTTGCATATCTTCTACTTCTCTACTACTATGTACACATGCAATGCACAAATCAAGAGGTCTTTATTCTGGTTATAACGAGATTAGAAGGATGAAATGATATATTGAAGAGATACAATGTTCGACCAAGGAAAATGGTGAGGAGTGAGAACTGCGTCTAAGTGCAAGTGTGAGAAACAGATATCACTTCTTCATTTTTTTTTCTTTTTTTTTTCAATATAATAGTTTATTTGTTAATTTATTGCTTCAGTTTTTTTTTTCAACCATGATATTGATGAACACCACAATAATCTCCCCCACACTTATTGAAACACTTATGGTATGATAAATCCAGTATTCCTCACCTTCTATGGTCAGACAAAGTTGTTTTTTTTTTTTTGATTTGTGGTGAGCTAAAAGGAAGAAAAGGCTAATCGGCTCAAAGGGCTGATCAAAGGATAAAATTATATGGTTTGGTTATTTGGCCAAGTGGTTTGTTCAAGAAAAATAGTGCCTCAATCATTTTTGTACAATTCATGTGAAAATGTAGCTTTAAAAAGAATCAATGCAAGTTCTGAAGTAACATATTCCATGGATGAAAATCACACAAGAAAGAAAATAATAAGGCTCAAAATCTCACAGGTAATATATTTATCAAATCTAATCTATCCAGTTCAAATATGTGTTGCCAAACTAATTAATCTCGAAATGTAAATCATTTTGCTTCAATTATTTTATGAAATCTAAAGAACAACAAACTTCCACATTCAATTTTTTTTTTATCATAAGATACGTATCAGGAGTCAAGTGTAACTCCTTACTCAGCCATCTTACTCAAAGGAAGTTTATGATTCTAACCTAATTTTTTTGTTTTTGTTTTTGTTTTTTTCTTTTTCTTTTTTTTTATATCGGACCATCCTCCCCCCAACCTATCCAAGACATTGTCCCCAATGTCTTAGATGGAATTTCATATGATAGGAAAAGAAATGTGAGAAAACTACCAAATTAAGGAAAAGTTATAACCGAAGAGTGGTATCTGGTTCTCTTTTGTCTCTGTCATCCTGATTTGGTTGGTTCACCAGCTGCATTGCTTGACTGAGCTCAGATGTAGGATTTTGCAAAATCTCAAGTAGCTGTTCAACAGTTGAAGCAGATACTATGATGTTGCGCATGGATTGTGGCATGAACTCCTGCTCTACTGCATGATCTAAAAAGGATATCAAACCATTATAAAAGCCATTAATATTCAATAAGCCCAAAGGTTTTTTATGAAAATTCCGATAGGCCCAAAATATAATGGTAAAAATTTCTTCCATTGTTCCAAGACCACCAGGTAATGCAATAAATGCATTAGAATTAACCAACATGTGTCTCATACGGTCATGCATGGTTGCAACCTTCAATTCAGTACCCAGGGTCAAGTAGGAGGTGCTCCCATTTTTTAAGCCAACACCTAAGACGTTACACCCCTTTGTGAGTGCAGATCCTGTAACACATCCTTTTAAACCTTGAATCCCTCCCCCATAAACAAGATTGATTTTTCTTGCAGCTAATGCCTTACCAAGGGTATAAGCTGCATGTTGAAATTCTCCATCCTTTCCAAGGTTAGACCCACCAAAAACACAGATAGTATTGATCCTATCCATATACGGTGTTTCTGTCTTTTTTTTTTAAAAAATATGTCATAGAGGTTGATAATTTATAGGGACTCAATATCAGACAAGGAGATCGCTTGAATAGTGTGGGATCAGGATTTGGTAGCAAAAGTTTGAATTTTTGTTGTAAAAGTTTGAATTTTTGTTGCAAAAGTTTGAATTTTTTGTTCAAGGAAAAGGTTAATGTCAGAGGGGAAAGACTTTAAGCAGGGGTGAAAATTTCAAAAAAAATGGTGGCCCAATAAATTGAAAAAACAATGTAAATGACAAACATACACGCATGAGAATGAACAGTAGTTGTGATTGTGGCTCACATCTTCCTCTGGTTTTACGTCCAGTAACGGCTGAAACGCCTTCTAAGAGTCGAGGATGTGCTTCCCATTCAGTTTTCTTGTAAACTGACAACAGGGTCTTTTAAGGTCAGATTCCCAAGACTATAACGTGCTTTTTCCTTACGGAACAGTTCAAACAAATCAAGAAGGACTCCTTGTACATGCCCACTAGGGTACGTCTCAAGAGTCTGAATGATATCATCCAATGACTCCTTACTCAGTCCATCCTTTATGAATTGAATTTTGTCCTCTCGATTTCTTGAAACCATTCCAGGGTTCTTGCATCTTGTGTTACAGGTCCATCTTGCACACCTGTAGCAAACTCCAATTCTTTTTGCCCTTCTCTTCTTTGCATAGGAACTTCTTCCCACACGTGGCATGTTTTTAACAAATGATTCTTGAAATTCACCTGCTAAACGTACCTTAGCTTCAATGATCCAACAGACATCTTCTGGAAGGCCTAAGAGTGTTAATGCCCTCAATCGTTCAAGTCTGCAATTGTAAATGTCTTTAAGAAAATTTCTGGGGAGAGTAGGGAACAAAATTTTGATCCTGGTGAGAGCTTTCTCCATTTTTTTCTTAAAACACTCAAGTTATTATTCCTGCAAGCTCAATGTAGTGTAATAGTTGGGATGATTTAAGAGGTGAAGAAGGAAGTTGAGAGATTAGTTGAAACTTATAAGTGAGGAATGTGAGAGAGGGAGAGAGAGAAAGAGAGAGAGAGAGAAAGAGAGAAAGAGAGAGAGAGAGAGAAAGAGATAGAGAGAGAGACTTCTCTTGAATTTATTGCAAGTATGTGGCATTGTGCAAATGCATTTCTTCTACCGTGTGCTCTTGAAAATCTTCGAAAAATGGTTTAAGACGATGTCCATTCACCTTGAAGATTTTTGCAGTTACCTCATTTTTTATTTCCACTGCACCATAAGGAAAAACATTAGTAACTACAAATGGTCCTAACCATCTAGAGCGTAGCTTACCAGGCATAAGCTTTAGCCGAGAATTGAAAAGGAGAACTTTTTGTCCAACGGAAAACTCCGTTCTTGCCAACTTTTTGTCATGAAGAGCTTTGACCTTTTCTTTGTAAATTTTGGAGTTTTCGTATGCTTCCAATCGAATTTCTTCAAGTTCCTGCAATTGAAGCTTCCTATGGATTCCTGCTTGGTCTAGATCCATGTTGCATTTCTTTACTGCCCAAAATGCTCTATGCTCTAATTCAACTGGAAGATGTCATGCTTTGCCAAAGACAATCCTGTAGGGAGACATGCCAATGGGTGACTTGTAGGCTGTCCTATATGCCCATAACGCATCAACAAGGCGCAAGCTCCAATCCTTCCTGTTAGGCTGAACTATTTTCTCTAAGATTTTCTTGATATCTTGATTAGAAACTTCATCTTGACCATTTGTTTGAGTACCTTGGTCACTGAGCTCTAGGAATGCCAAACCTGCTAAAAATGTTAGACCTGATAAAATCTGCAACAACTCGAGCATCATCAGTACGAGTGGCTTTTGCCTCCACCCATTTTGAAACATAATCAACGGCTAGCAGAATGTAAACAAAGCCAAAAGAGACAGGGAATGGACCCATAAAGTCTATACCCCATACATCAAATACCTCACAAAAGAGAAGTGGTTGTTGGGCATCTCATTTCTGCGCGAAATACTCCTTATTCTTTGGCACTGCTCACAAGTTATGCATAATCTGTGTGCATCACAAAATATTGTAGGCCAATAAAAGCCTGAGTCTAGTACTTTTCTAGCTGTTCGTTGTGGCCCAAAGTATCCACCACAAGCTAGGGAATGGCAAAAGGTAAGTACAGACTGAACTTCATGATCTGGAACACATCTTCTAATGATTTGATCACTACATGTCTTCCAAAGGTATGGTTCATCCCATATGTAGTGTTTGGCATCACTTTTCAACTTGGCAATTTGCGATTTGGTGAAGTGTTTTGGTATTTCCTTAGCAACCAGATAGTTTACCAAATCTGCATACCAAGGATCCTTCCCGTGCAAATGATAGAGATGCTCTTCTGGGAATGAATCTGTAATTGAGGTTTCTTCACAAGGTTGCTGGATCTGACTTAAATGATCTGCAACAAGGTTCTCCGCACCACTCTTGTCTTTAATCTCTAAATCAAATTCTTGCAATAGAAGCATCCACCGAATCAGTCTTGGCTTAGCATCGGCCTTCTTCAGCAAGTATTTCAAAGCTGCTTGGTCAGAGAAGACAATAACTTTAGATCCAAGCAAATAGGAGCGAAATTTATCTAATGCAAACACAATTGCCAAAAGCTCCTTCTCAGTAGTTGTGTAATTGGATTGGGTTGCATCAAGTGTGCGAGAGGCATATGCAATGACATGAGATCTCTTGCTAACTCTTTGAGACAGTACAACACCAAGGGCATAATTAGATGCATCACACATTAATTCAAATGGAAGCGTCCAATTAGGTGGTTGAATGATGGGAGTGGTTGTCAACCGCTTCTTTAGTTCATCAAATGAATCCTTGCATGCTTGATCAAACACAAATTTGGTATCTTTTTGTAGTAGTTTAGAAAGAGGTTGTGCAATCTTGCTAAAATCCTTGATGAATCTTCTGTAAAAACCTGCATGACCAAGTAAAGAACGTACTTCTCGCACAGAAGTGGGGTAAGGTAGAGAAGTAATAATGTCTATCTTGGCCTTATCAACCTCTAAACCTTTGCTAGATACCAAGTGTCCTAAGACTATACCTTCTGTTACCATGAAATGACATTTTTCAAAATTCAAAACCAGGTTAGTCTCAATGCATCTGTCTAAAACTTTAGAGAGGTTTTCTAAGCATGCATCAAAAGAAGAACCATATACAGTGAAGTCATCTATAAACACTTCCATGCAACTTTCTAAGACATCAGAGAAAATACTTACCATGCATCTTTGAAAGGTTCCAGGGGCGTTGCATAGACCAAAGGGCATCCTTCGATAGTTAGAAAAAGGGGATTTGCAAGAAAGTCAAAATTGTGGTGCTCATTGGTGGCAAAAATTCAAAAGTGTTTTGCATTTTCAACAAAGCCCATGTGAAAGCAATAAAAGGGTAGAAAAGTAATATCCTAGTTGGTGACTTTCTGAAGATGATGCCTCAAAAATCCTCTATAAATAGAAGGGTTTACAAGAGGAGAAACACACCATTTTGGAGATTAACTCCAATACCATTTTCTTTCTTTCTTTCTTTCTTTCTTTCTTTCTTTCTTTCTTTCTTTCTTTCTTTCTTTCTTGTTAGTTTTGCCTCCTTCATGGAAGGCTTAGGTTTTCTTTCTTGTTAGTTTGCCTCCTACATGGAAGGCTTAGTTTTTCTTTATTGTTAGTTGCCTCCTACATGGAAGGCTTAGGATTTATTTGTTGTTAGTTGCCTCCTACATGGAAGGCTTAGGATTTATTTGTTGTTAGTTTGCCTCGTTCTTTGTTGTTAGTTTGCCTCCTTCATGGAAGGCTAGGTTTGTAGTTTCAATTCAAGGATTCAAGCTATTTTCATTTTAACTTTGAGGTCTTGATCTTTATTTACATGCTTATTAAGTGGTTTCTACTCTACTTCACTATATTCTTCAATTTTATTCTTTAATCAAAGTTTGATCGGTTGACGTATTTTGATTAATGCATAATTGATTTATTATTGGTTTTTGAACAGTAAATCATTTTCCAAAAGTTTGAAGAGTAGAAATTAAGTAATTGAATTGAAGGTTTTCATTTTATTACTTACTTCAACTGAATTCTGATTATAAAATTGGTTTAGATGAAAGATTAAGTGGTTACTAAATCTTGTTGATCATAATCAATTGAATTCTGAGAGGTTTCTCAGTAGAGAAATCAAGGATCATTGTAGGGGTTCCAGATGATCCTAGGTTGATAAACACAATGCATGATTTTAGTGATAATTGTTAAGTCAAATTAATTTCATTCAGTATTTTGTATTTAGCACTTAATATCATATATTTACAAAACCCCATTTTTCTAACTTTCTTCTAATTTGCTTAAGAATATGAAATGGTCTTTGGGAGATGACCTAGGTTGCACCTTATACTATACCAATAGTTTGGGGGAAATCTAGAAATTATTTTTGCGCGTTTGCGATGAGCGTGTCAAAAATTTGGCGCCGTTGCCGAGGACCATTTTAATTTCCTAGGCTCATTTAGGAGTTTGTATAAAAATTTTAATCTTTCTAACAATTTTTTTTTTACTTTAGGTATATATTCTTGGATTTTCTGTATGAATTCACCTTTTTGTGTATGACCCGATCCAATCCTGAAAATTTATATGCATATGATCCTGAGATTGATAGAACATTCCACCATTTGAAAAGAGCACATAGAAGGCATTCATTCAGTAATAACCAAGAAAGTAACAGTAGTGATTTTTCATCTTTAAATTTTGATAGTTTTAAATATTTTGCTAAGAACATGGATGATAGAACTCTAAAAGAATTAGCTGCACCTGATGTTTCTTATCAACCGTTGTGTATTCAATACCCTGATGTTGATGCACCATTTGAACTAAAGTCTGGATTAATACATTTACTACCTAAGTTTCATGGCCTTGCAGGTGAAGACCCTCATAAACATTTGAAGGAATTTCACATTGTGTGTTCCAGAATGCGGCCACAAGGAATTCCTGAAGATCATATCAAGTTGAAGGCATTTCCTTTCTCCTTAAATGATGGAGCTAAGGACTGGTTGTACTATCTACATCCAACATCTGTTACAAGCTGGAATGATATGAAGAGATTATTCCTGGAGAAATTCTTCCCTGCATCCAGAACAGCAGCTATCAGAAAAGAGATTTGTGGCATCAGACAGAACTCCCAAGAAATTCTCTATGAGTATTGGGAGAGATTCAAGAAACTATGCGCCACTTGTCCACACCATCAAATCAGTGATCAATTACTGATTCAGTTTTTCTATGAAGGACTCATGCCAATGGACAGAAGCATGGTTGATGCAGCTAGTGGTGGAGCACTTATGGACAAAACTCCTACAGCAGCTCGAGATTTGATTGCCAACATGGCAGAAAATTCTCAGCAATTCAATTCTCAAACTAATTCCTTGTCTACAGGAGTCCATGAAATGACCACTAAGACAGACCATACACGATTGGAGAACAGAATTGAAGAATTAACCTCCATCGTAAGACAGTTGGCCATCGGACAACAACAGCAACTTAATGTTGTTGACAAAACCAAAACATGTGGCATCTGCACTTCTGCAGATCATCCTACTGATGCATGCCCAACATTGCAAGAAAGTGAGACACCTGAGGCTGTAGTAAATGGTATTTTTGGCACAGGACAACAATATAGGCCTCCTCAACATTATCAGCAACAGAAGTTTGAACCACCTTCTGGAACATACAATCCTAGTTGGAGAAACCATCCTAACTTGAGATATGATCCTCCACAACAACAAAGGATTCAAACATCTGACTCCCAAAATAAATACCAACCACCGCCATTCAGACAACAACAACAACATATGCAGCAATCTGTACCCTCTAATGCTTCTGAACCCTCTCTTGAAGATTTGATGAAGCAATTAGCAACCAACAATCTTCAGTTTCAACAAAAGGTAAGTTCTACCATTCAGGATTTACAAACTCAAATTGGGCAGTTGGCTACCACTGTCAACCAATTAAAATCTCAAGGTTCTGGTCAACTACCTTCTCAACCTGTCATAAATCCCAAAAGTGTGAATGACATGACCTTGAGAAGTGGGAAGAAAGTGCAGACAGACCCTACAATTTTAAAGCAACAAAGCTTCAATCAGACTAATCCACACCAAAAAGAAGCATTTATCTCTACACCTCGAGATATCTCTGATGAGCCATCTGAATCAGAGGGAAAGTCTGATGAAAAGAGTACACCAGCCTTCGATAAGACATCGAATGATCAACAAAAAGAAGCTTGCCATAAACGATCTGCACTTGAAGCATCTGATGAGACGAAAACCCCAAATTGTGCTGATCAGAAGGTATCTTTACCATTTCCAAATAGAATGGTCCAATCCAAGCCCAATGTTCATGCAGAATTGGATAAGGAGCTTCTAGATACCTTCAGGAAAGTGGAAGTCAACATACCACTTCTAGATGCTATCAAGCAAATTCCCAAATATGCCAAATTTCTAAAGGACATGTGCACGCATAAGAGAAGACTCAAAGGGGATGAGAAGATTAGTGTGGGACGCAATGTTTCTGCCTTAATTCAACCCAGCCTCCCTCAGAAATGTAAAGATCCAGGAACTTTCACCATTCCTTGCACAATAGGAAATTCTACATTTGGTGATGCATTGCTGGATCTAGGTGCTTCCATTAATGTTATGCCCTCATCAGTTTATAAATCTTTGAATCTGGGAGAACTGAAGCCAACTGGTGTGGTGATTCAATTAGCCAACAGAAGTACAACACATCCAGCCGGAGTACTTGAAGATGTGCTAGTTCAAGTGAATAAGCTGATCTTTCCAGCTGACTTCTACATTTTGGATATGGAAGACGAGTCACCCATTAATAGAGCAACGTTGATCCTAGGGAGACCTTTCCTCAAAACTGCAAAAACAAAGATAGATGTGCATACGGGGACTCTCTCTATGGAATTTGGAGATGATATCATCCAATTCAACATATTTGAAGCCATGAAGCATCCCATAGAGAATCATTCACTCTTTCAACTTGATGCCATTGATCTTCTTGCGAATGATTATTCTATTGACAATCTACTTTTTGAATTTTTTGATTTTGATTTAGATTACGTAGATAATTTTACTTGCACATGTGATGAATTTGATCCATGTGTTGTCTGTTCCAGGATTAATGCTGCAGACCAAACTTCGTTGAAAGATGACATGTTAGATGCAAGTGTTGCAGACATTTCAATCTCAGATAGATCCCTTCCTTCCATAATACAACCACCTCCTTTGGAGTTGAAGCCTTTGCCTGAACATCTAAAGTATGCTTATTTGGGGGAAAATGAGAAGCTCCCTATCATTGTAGCAAAGAACCTTCTACCACAACAAGAAGAAAGGTTGTTGCAAACCTTAAAAAGCCATAAACAAGCAATTGGATGGACTTTGGCTGATATTCCAGGTATTAGCCCATCTACTTGTATGCATAGGATATTGCTGGAGGAAAACACCAGACCTGTTAGACAACCACAAAGACGTTTGAATCCAACCATCCTAGATGTGGTAAAGAAGGAAGTAGGTAAGCTTTTGGCAGCTGGTATCATCTATCCCATCTCAGACAATGATTGGGTAAGCCCTGGTGCAAGTAGTTCCTAAGAAGACTGGCATGACTGTAGTCAAAAATCACAATGATGAACTAATCCCTACCAGAATACAAAACAGTTGGAGAGTGTGCATAGATTATAGGAAGCTTAACCAAGCTACTCGCAAGGATCACTTTCCTTTGCCCTTCATAGACCAAATTTTGGAAAGATTAGCAGGAAAATCTCACTATTGCTTTCTAGATGGTTTTTCGGGTTATTTTCAAATACATATAGCCCCAGAAGACCAGCATAAGACCACCTTCACTTGTCCTTTTGGTACTTTTGCCTATCGAAGGATGCCCTTTGGTCTATGCAACGCCCCTGGAACCTTTCAAAGATGCATGGTAAGCATTTTCTCTGATCTCTTAGAAAGTTGCATGGAAGTGTTTATGGATGACTTCACTGTATATGATTCTTCTTTTGATGCATGCTTAGAAAGCCTCTCTAAAGTTTTGGACAGATGCATTGAGACTAACCTGGTTTTGAATTTTGAAAAATGTCATTTCATGGTAACAGAAGGTATAGTCTTAGGACACTTGGTATCTAGCAAAGGTTTAGAGGTTGATAAGGCCAAGATAGACATTATTACTTCTCTACCTTACCCCACTTCTATGCGAGAAGTACGTTCTTTACTTGGTCATGCAGGTTTTTACAGAAGATTCATCAAGGATTTTAGCAAGATTGCACAACCTCTTTCTAAACTACTACAAAAAGATACCAAATTTGTGTTTGATCAAGCATGCAAGGATTCATTTGATGAACTAAAGAAGCGGTTGATAACCACTCCCATCATTCAACCACCTAATTGGACGCTTCCATTTGAATTAATGTGTGATGCATCTAATTATGCCCTTGGTGCTGTACTGTCTCAAAGAGTTAACAAGAGATCTCATGTCATTGCATATGCCTCTCGCACACTTGATGCAACCCAATCCAATTACACAACTATTGAGAAGGAGCTGTTGGCAATTGTGTTTGCATTAGATAAATTTCGCTCTTATTTGCTTGGATCTAAAGTTATTGTCTTCTCTGACCATGCAGCTTTGAAATACTTGCTGAAGAAGGCAGATGCTAAGCCGAGACTGATTCGTTGGATGCTTCTGTTGCAAGAATTTGATTTAGAGATTAAAGACAAGAGTGGTGCAGAGAACCTTGTAGCAGATCATTTAAGTCGGATCCAGCAACCTTGTGAAGAAACTTCAATTGCAGATTCATTCCCAGAAGAGCATCTCTATCATTTGCACGGGAAAGATCCTTGGTATGCAGATTTGGTAAACTATCTGGTTGCTAAAGAAATACCCAAACACTTCACCAAATCGCAAATTGCCAAGTTGAAAAGTGATGCCAAACACTACATATGGGATGAACCATACCTTTGGAAGACATGTAGTGATCAAATCATTAGAAGATGTGTTCCAGATCATGAAGTTCAGTCTGTACTTACCTTTTGCCATTCCCTAGCTTGTGGTGGACACTTTGGGCCACAACGGACAGCTAGAAAAGTACTAGACTCAGGCTTTTATTGGCCTACAATATTTTGTGATGCACACAGATTATGCATAACTTGTGAGCAGTGCCAAAGAATAGGGAGTATTTCGTGCAGAAATGAGATGCCCAACAACCACTTCTCTTTTGTGAGGTATTTGATGTATGGGGTATAGACTTTATGGGTCCATTCCCTGTGTCTTTTGGCTTTGTTTACATTCTGCTAGCCGTTGATTATGTTTCAAAATGGGTGGAGGCAAAAGCCACTCGTACTGATGATGCTCGAGTTGTTGCAAATTTTATCAGGTCTAACATTTTTAGCAAGTTTGGCATTCCTAGAGCTTTAATTAGTGACCAAGGTACTCATTTTTGCAACCGCACAATGGAAGCCCTACTCCGCAAATATGGAGTCATGCATAAAGTCTCCACCCCATATCATCCTCAAACAAATGGTCAAGCTGGAGTTTCTAATCGAGAGATCAAGAAAATCTTAGAGAAAACAGTTCAGCCTAACAGGAAGGATTGGAGCTTGCGCCTTGTTGATACGTTATGGGCATATAGGACAGCCTACAAGTCACCTATTGGCATGTCTCCCTACAGGATTGTCTTTGGTAAAGCATGTCATCTTCCAGTTGAATTAGAGCATAGAGCATTTTGGGCAGTAAAGAAATGCAACATGGATCTAGACCAAGTAGGAAACCATAGGAAGCTTCAATTGCAGGAACTTGAAGAAATTCGATTGGAAGCATACGAAAACTCCAAAATTTACAAAGAAAAGGTCAAAGCTCTTCATGACAAAAAGTTGGCAAGAAAGGAGTTTTCCGTTGGACAAAAAGTTCTCCTTTTCAATTCTCGGCTAAAGCTTATGCCTGGTAAGCTACGCTCTAGATGGTTAGGACCATTTGTAGTTACTAATGTTTTTCCTTATGGTGCAGTGGAAATAAAAAAATGAGGTAACTGAAAAAATCTTCAAGGTGAATGGACATCGTCTTAAACCATTTTTCGAAGGTTTTCAAAAGCACACGGTAGAAAAAGTGCATTTGCACAATGCCACATACTTGCAATAAATTCAAGAGAAGTCTCTCTCTCTCTCTCTCTCTTTTTTTTCTCTCTCTCTTTCTCTCTTTCTCTCTCTCTCTCATTCTCTCTCCCCCTCTCTCACATTCCTCGCTTATAAGTTTCAACTAATCTCTCAACTTCCTTCTTCACCTCTTAAATCATCCCAACTATTACACCACATTGAGCTTGCAGGAATAATAACTTGAGTGTTTTAAGAAAAAAATGGAGAAAGCTCTCACCAGGATCAAAATTTTGTTCCCTACTCTCCCCAGAAATTTTCTTAAAGACATTTACAATTGCAGACTTGAACGATTGAGGGCATTAACACTCTTAGGCCTTCCAGAAGATGTCCGTTGGATCATTGAAGCTAAGATACGTTTAGCAAGTGAATTTCAAGAATTATTTGTTAAAAACATGCCAGGTATGGGAAGAAGTTCCTATGCAAAGAAGAGAAGGGCAAAAAGAATTGGAGTTTGCTACAGGTGTGCAAGATGGACCTGTAACACAAGATGCAAGAACCCTGGAATGGTTTCAAGAAATCGAGAGCACAAAATTCAATTCATAAAGGATGGACTGAGTAAGGAGTCATTGGATGATATCATTCAGACTCTTGAGACGCATCCTAGTGGGCATGTACAAGGAGTCCTTCTTGATTTGTTTGAACTGTTCCGTAAGGAAAAAGCACGTTATAGTCTTGGGAATCTGACTTTAAAAGACCCTGTTGTCAGTTTACAAGAAAACTGAATGGGAAGCACATCCTCGACTCTTAGAAGGTGTTTCAGCCGTTACTGGACGTAAAACCAGAGGAAGATGTGAGCCACAATCACAACTACTGTTCATTCTCATGCGTGTATGTTTGTCATTTACATTGTCTTTTCAATTGATTGGGCCACCATGTTTTTTTTGAAATTTTCACCCCTGCTTAAAGTCTTTCCCCTCTAACATTCACCTTTTCCTTGAACAAAAAATTCAAACTTTTGCAACAAAAATTCAAACTTTTGCTACCAAATCCTGATCCCTCACTATTTAAGCGATCTCCTTGTCTGATATTGAGTCCCTATAAATTATCAACCTTTATGACATATTTTTTCAAAAAAAAGACAGAAACACCGTATATGGATAGGATCAATACTATCTGTGTTTTTGGTGGGTCTAACCTTGGAAAGGATGGAGAATTTCAACATGCAGCTTATACCCTTGGTAAGGCATTAGCTGCAAGAAAAATCAATCTTGTTTATGGGGGAGGGATTCAGGGTTTAAAAGGATGTGTTGCAGGATCTGCACTCACAAAGGGGTGTAACGTATTAGGTGTTGGCTTAAAAAAATGGGAGCACCTCCTACTTGACCCTGGGTACTGAATTGAAGGTTGCAACCATGCATGACCGTATGAGACACATGTTGGTTAATTCTAATGCATTTATTGCATTACCTGGTGGTCTTGGAACAATGGAAGAAATTTTTACCATTATATTTTGGGCCTACCGGAATTTTCATAAAAAACCTTTGGGCTTATTGAATATTAATGGCTTTTATAATGGTTTGATATCCTTTTTAGATCATGCAGTAGAGCAGGAGTTCATGCCACAATCCATGCGCAACATCATAGTATCTGCTTCAACTGTTGAACAGCTACTTGAGATTTTGCAAAATCCTACATCTGAGTTCAGTCAAGCAATGCAGCTGGTGAACCAACCAAATCAGGATGGCAGAGACAAAAGAGAACCAGATACCACTCTTCGGTTATAACTTTTCCTTACTTTGGTAGTTTTCTCACATTTCTTTTCCTGTCATATGAAATTCCATCTAAGACATTGGGGACAATTTCTTGGATAGGTTGGGAGGAGGATGGTCCGATATATAAAAAAAAAAAATTAGGTCAGATTCCTAAACTTGCTTTGAGTAAGATGGCTGAGTAAGGAGTTACACTTGACTCCTGATACGCATCTTATGATTAAAAAAAAAATTTGAATGTGGAAGTATGTTTTTCTTTAGATTTCATAAAATAATTGAAGCAAAATGATTTATATTTTGAGATTAATTAGTTTGGCAACACATATTTGAACTAGATAGATTAGATTTGAAAAATATATTACCTGTGAGATTTTGAGCCTTATTATTATTTTCTTTCTTGTGTGATTTTCATCCATGGAATATGTTACTTCAGAACTTGCATTGATTCTTTTTGAAGCTACATTTTCACATGAATTGTACAAAAATGATTGAGGCATTTTTTTTCTTAAACAAACCACTTGGCCAAATAACCAACCCGTATAATTTTATCCTTTGATCAGCCCTTTGAGCCGATTAGCCTTTTCTTCTTTTTAGCTCACCACAAATCAAAAAAAAAAAACAACTTTGTCTGACCATAGAAGGTGAGGAATACTGGATTTATCATACCATAAGTGTTTCAATAAGTATGGGGGAGATTATTGTTGTGTTCATCAATATCATGGTTGAAAAAAAAAACTGAAGCAATAAATTAATAAATAAACTATTATATTGAAAAAAAAAAGAAAAAAAAGAATGAAGAAGTAATATCTGTTTCTCACACTTGCACTTAGACTCAGTTCTCAATCCTCACCATTTTCCTTGGTCTAACATTGTATCTCTTCAATATATCATTTCATCTTTCTAATCCCGTTATAACCAAAATAAAGACCTCTTGATTTGTGCATTGCATGTGTACATAGTAGTAGAGAAGTAGAAGATATGCAAGCCTATGATAGTTCATCTTTCATGGATTGAATTTGAGAGAAACACTTACCAAATCAAACACTTGAGAGATTCAGAGTATATCATGTGAGGTTTTATCTTTCTCAATCTATGTTTTTCAAATTAAAGTTGCCTTTCTAAGTAATTTCAAAAATGTGATGAAAGAATGCTTCATGAAATTTTGTGAATTCTTGAGAAATCAACTCAAAACTTTGATGTTCTTTCAAAAAAAAAAAAAAAGTCACCAATCCTTAACTTAAGTTTGCCCGAGACGTGCAAAAGATAAGTGTGGGGGAATTTGATAAGCATAGATTTCATAAATAATTATCTCTCACTTTTATCTCATTAAGACTTCTTATATGTTCAATTAAGTGATCTCTCACTTAACAGTGCCTCAATCATTTTTGTACAATTCATGTGAAAATGTAGCTTCAAAAAGAATCAATGCAAGTTCTGAAGTAACATATTCCATGGATGAAAATCACACAAGAAAGAAAATAATAATAATAAGGCTCAAAATCTCACAGGTAATATATTTATCAAATCTATTCTATCCAGTTCAAATATGTGTTTCCAAACTAATTAATCTCGAAATGTAAATCATTTTGCTTCAATTATTTTATGAATTCTAAAGAAAAACATACTTCCACATTCAATTTTTTTTTTAATCATAAGATGCGTATCAGGAGTCAAGTGTAACTCCTTACTCAGCCATCTTACTCAAAGCAAGTTTATGATTCTAACCTAATTTTTTTGTTTTTTTTTGGTTTTTTTTTTAAATTTTTTTTTTTTTAGAAATCGGACCATCCTCCCCCCAACCTATCCAAGACATTGTCCCCAATGTCTTAGATGGAATTTCATATAACAGGAAAAGAAATGTAAGAAAACCACCAAAGTAAGGAAAAGGTATAACCGAAGAGTGGTATCTGGTTCTCTTTTGTCTCTGCCATCCTGATTTGGTTGGTTCACCAACTCCATTGCTTGACTGAGAAAAGATGTAGGATTTTGCAAAATCTCAAGTAGCTGTTCAACAGTTGAAGCAGATACTATGATATTGCGCATGGATTGTGGCATGAACTCCTGCTCTACTGCATGATCTAAAAAGGATATCAAACCATTATAAAAGCCATTAATATTCAATAAGCCCAAAGGTTTTTTATGAAAATTCCGATAGGCCCAAAATATAATGGTAAAAATTTCTTCCATTGTTCCAAGACCACCAGGTAATGCAATAAATACATTAGAATTAATCAACATGTGTCTCATACTGTCATGCATGGTTGCAACCTTCAATTCAGTACCCAGGGTGAAGTAGGAGGTGCTCCCATTTTTTAAGCCAACACCTAAGACGTTACACCCCTTTGTGAGTGCAGATCCTGCAACACATCCTTTTAAACCCTGAATCCCTCCCCCATAAACAAGATTGATTTTTCTTACAGCCTTACCAAGGGTATAAGCTGCATGTTGAAATTCTCCATCCTTTCCATGGTTAGACCTACCAAAAACACAGATAGTATTGATCCTATCCATATACGGTGTTTCTGTCTTTTTTTTGAAAAAATATGTCATAGAGGTTGATAATTTATAGGGACTCAATATCAGACAAGGAGATCGCTTGAATAGTGCGGGATCAGGATTTGGTAGCAAAAGTTTGAATTTTTGTTGCAAAAGTTTGAATTTTTGTTCAAGGAAAAGGTGAATGTCATAAGGGAAAGACTTTAAGCAGGGGTGAAAATTTCAAAAAATGGTGGCCCAATAAATTGAAAAGACAATGTAAATGACAAATAGACACGCGTGAGAATGAACAGTAGTTGTGATTCTGACTCACATCTTCCTCTGGTTTTACGTCTAATAACGGCTGAAACGCCTTCTAAGAGTCGAGGATGTGCTTCCCATTCAGTTTTCTTGTAAACTGACAACAGGGTCTTTTAAAGTCAGATTCCCAAGACTATAACGTGCTTTTTCCTTACCGAACAGTTCAAACAAATCAAGAAGGACTCCTTGTACATGCCCACTAGGATGCGTCTCAAAAGTCTGAATGATATCATCCAATGACTCCTTACTCAGTCCATCCTTTATGAATTGAATTTCGTCCTCTCGATTTCTTGAACCCATTCCAGGGTTCTTGCATCTTGTGTTACAGGTCCATCTTGCACACCTATAGCAAACTCCAATTCTTTTTGCCCTTCTCTTCTTTGCATAGGAACTTCTTCCCATACCTGGCATGTTTTTAACAAATGATTCTTGAAATTCACCTGCTAAACGTACCTTAGCTTCAATGATCCAACGGACATCTTCTGGAAGGCCTAAGAGTGTTAATGCTCTCAATCGTTCAAGTCTGCAATTGTAAATGTCTTTAAGAAAATTTCTGGGGAGAGTAGGGAACAAAATTTTGATCCTGGTGAGAGCTTTCTCCATGTTTTTCTTAAAACACTCAAGTTATTATTCCTGCAAGCTCAATGTGGTGTAATAGTTGGGATGATTTAAGAGGTGAAGAAGGAAGTTGAGAGATTAGTTGAAACTTATAAGCGAGGAATGTGAGAGAGGGAGAGAGAGAAAGAGAGAGAGAGAGAGAGAGAGAGAGAGAGAGAGAAAGAGAGAGAGAGAGAGAGACTTCTCTTGAATTTATTGCAGGTATGTGGCATTGTGCAAATGCACTTCTTCTACCGTGTGCTTTTGAAAACCTTCGAAACATGGTTTAAGACGATGTCCATTCACCTTGAAGATTTTTTCAGTTACCTCATTTTTTATTTCCACTGCACCATAAGGAAAAACATTAGTAACTACAAATGGTCCTAACCATCTAGAGCGTAGCTTACCAGGCATAAGCTTTAGCCGAGAATTGAAAAGGAGAACTTTTTGTCCAACGGAAAACTCCTTTCTTGCCAACTTTTTGTCATGAAGAGCTTTGACCTTTTCTTTGTAAATTTTGGAGTTTTCGTATGCTTCCAATCAAATTTCTTCAAGTTCCCGCAATTGAAGCTTCCTATGGATTCCTGCTTGGTCTAGATCCATGTTGCATTTCTTTACTGCCCAAAATGCTCTATGCTCTAATTCAACTGGAAGATGACATGCTTTACCAAAGACAATCCTGTAGGGAGACATGTCAATGGGTGACTTGTAGGTTGTCCTATATGCCCATAACGTATCAACAAGGCGCAAGCTCCAATCCTTCCTGTTAGGCTGAACTGTTTTCTCTAAGATTTTCTTGATCTCTCGATTAGAAACTTCAGCTTGACCATTTGTTTGAGGATGATATGGAGTGGAGACTTTATGCATGACTCCATATTTGCGGAGTAGGGCTTCCATTGTGCGGTTGCAAAAATGAGTACCTTGGTCACTAATTAGAGCTCTAGGAATGCCAAACCTGCTAAAAATGTTAGACCTGATAAAATCTGCAACAACTCGAGCATCATCAGTACGAGTGGCTTTTGCCTCCACCCATTTTGAAACATAATCAACGGCTAGCAGAATGTAAACAAAGCCAAAAGAGACAGGGAATGGACCCATAAAGTCTATACCCCATACATCAAATACCTCACAAAAGAGAAGTGGTTGTTGGGCATCTCATTTCTGCGCGAAATACTCCCTATTCTTTGGCACTGCTCACAAGTTATGCATAATCTGTGTGCATCACGAAATATTGTAGGCCAATAAAATCCTGAGTCTAGTACTTTTCTAGCTGTCCGTTGTGGCCCAAAGTGTCCACCACAAGCTAGGGAATGGCAAAAGGTAAGTACAGACTGAACTTCATGATCTGGAACACATCTTCTAATGATTTGATCACTACATGTCTTCCAAAGGTATGGTTCATCCCATATGTAGTGTTTGGCATCACTTTTCAACTTGGCAATTTGCGATTTGGTGAAGTGTTTGGGTATTTCTTTAGCAACTAGATAGTTTACCAAATCTGCATACCAAGGATCCTTCCCGTGCAAATGATAGAGATGCTCTTCTGGGAATTAATCTGCAATTGAGGTTTCTTCACAAGGTTGCTGGATCTGACTTAAATGATCTGCAACAAGGTTCTCTGCACCACTCTTGTCTTTAATCTCTAAATCAAATTCTTGCAACAGAAGCATCCAACGAATCAGTCTTGGCTTAGCATCGGCCTTCTTCAGCAAGTATTTCAAAGCTGCTTGGTCAGAGAAGACAATAACTTTAGATCCAAGCAAATAGGAGCGAAATTTATCTAATGCAAACACAATTGCCAAAAGCTCCTTCTCAGTAGTTGTGTAATTGGATTGGGTTGCATCAAGTGTGCGAGGGGCATATGCAATGACATGAGATCTCTTGCTAACTCTTTGAGACAGTACAGCACCAAGGGCATAATTAGATGCATCACACATTAATTCAAATGGAAGCGTCCAATTAGGTGGTTGAATGATGGGAGTGGTTGTCAACCGCTTCTTTAGTTCATCAAATGAATCCTTGCATGCTTGATCAAACACAAATTTGGTATCTTTTTGTAGTAGTTTAGAAAGAGGTTGTGCAATCTTGCTAAAATCCTTGATGAATCTTCTGTAAAAACCTGCATGACCAAGTAAAGAACGTACTTCTCGCACAAAAGTGGGGTAAGGTAGAGAAGTAATAATGTCTATCTTGGCCTTATCAACCTCTAAACCTTTGCTAGATACCAAGTGTCCTAAGACTATACCTTCTGTTACCATGAAATGACATTTTTCAAAATTCAAAACCAGGTTAGTCTCAATGCATCTGTCTAAAACTTTAGAGAGGCTTTCTAAGCATGCATCAAAAGAAGAACCATATACAGTGAAGTCATCCATAAACACTTCCATGCAACTTTCTAAGAGATCAGAGAAAATACTTACCATGCATCTTTGAAAGGTTCCAGGGGCGTTGCATAGACCAAAGGGCATCCTTCGATAGGCAAAAGTACCAAAAGGACAAGTGAAGGTGGTCTTATGCTGGTCTTCTGGGGCTATATGTATTTGAAATAACCTGAAAAACCATCTAGAAAGCAATAGTGAGATTTTCCTGCTAATCTTTCCAAAATTTGGTCTATGAAGGGCAAAGGGAAGTGATCCTTGCGAGTAGCTTGGTTAAGCTTCCTATAATCTATGCACACTCTCCAACTGTTTTGTATTCTGGTAGGGATTAGTTCATCATTGTGATTTTTGACTACAGTCATGCCAGTCTTCTTAGGAACTACTTGCACCGGGCTTACCCAATCACTGTCTGAGATGGGATAGATGATACCAGCTGCCAAAAGCTTACCTACTCCCTTCTTTACCACATCTAGGATGGTTGGATTCAAACGCCTTTGTGGTTGTCTAACAGGTTTGGTGTTTTCCTCCAGTAGTATCCTATGCATACAAGTAGATGGGCTAATACCTGGAATATCAGCCAAAGTCCATCCAATTGCTTGTTTATGGCTTTTTAAGGTTTGCAGTAACATTTCTTCCTGTTGTGGTAGAAGGTTCTTTGCTACAATGACAGGAAGCTTCTCATTTTCCCCCACATAAGCATACTTTAGATGTTCAGGCAAAGGCTTCAACTCCAAAGGAGGTGGTTGTATTATGGAAGGAAGGGATCTATTTGAGATTGAAATGTCTGCAACACTTGCATCTAACATGTCATCTTTCCAAGAAGTTTGGTCTGCAGCATTAATCCTGGAGCACACAATACATGAATCAAATTCATCACATGTGCAAGTAAAATTATCTAAGTAATCTAAATCAAAATCAAAAAATTTTAAAAGTAGATTGTCAATAGAATAATCATCCGCAAGAAGGTCTATGGCATCAAGTTGAAAGAGTGAATGATTCTCTATGGGATGCTTCATGGCTTCAAATATGTTGAATTGGATGATATCATCTCCAAATTCCATAGAGAGAGTCTCTGTGTACACATCTATCTTTGTTTTTGCAGTTTTGAGGAAAGGTATCCCTAGGATCAAGGTTGCTCTATTGATCGACGACTCATCTTCCATATCCAAAATGTAGAAGTCAGCTGGAAAGATCAGCTTATTCACTTGAACTAGCACATCTTCAAGTACTCCGGCTGGATGTGTTGTACTTCTGTTGGCTAATTGAATCACCACACCAGTTGGCTTCAGTTCTACCAGATTCAAAAATTTATAAACTGATGAGGGCATAACATTAATGGAACCACCTAGATCCAGCAATGCATCACCAAATGTAGAGTTTCCTATTGTGCAAGGAATGGTGAAAGTTCTTGGATCTTTACATTTCTGAGGGAGGCTGGGTTGAATTAAGGCAGAAACATTGCGTCCCACACTAATCTTCTCATCCCCTTTGAGTCTTCTCTTATGCATGAACAAATCCTTTAGAAATTTGGCATATTTGGGAATTTGCTTGAGAGCATCTAGAAGTGGTATGTTGACTTCCACTTTTCTGAAGGTATCTAGAAGCTCCTTATCCAATTCTGCATGAACATTGGGCTTGGATTGGACCATTCTATTTGGAAAAGGAAAAGATACCTTCTGATCAGCACAATTTGGGGTTTTTGTTTCATCAGATGCTTCAAGTGCAGATCGTTTATGGCAAGCTTCTTTTTGTTGATCATTCGATGTCTTATCGAAGGCTGGTGTACTTTTTTCATCAAACTTTTCCTCTGATTCAGATGGCTTATCAGAGATGTCTCCAGGTGTAGAGATAAATGCTTCTTTTTGGTGTGGATAAGTCTGATTGAAGCTTTGTTGCTTTAAAAATGTAGGGTCTGTCTGCACTTTCTTCCCACTTCTCAAGATCATGGCATTCACACTTTTGGGATTTATGACAGGTTGAGAAGGTAATTGACCAGAACCTTGAGATTTCAATTGGTTGACAGTGGTAGCCAACTGCCCAATTTGAGTTTGTAAATCCTGAATGGTAGAACTTACATTTTGTTGAAACTGAAGATTGTTGGTTGCTAATTGCTTCATCAAATCATCAAGAGAGGGTTCAGAAGCATTAGAGGGTACAGATTGCTGCATATGCTATTGTTGTTGTCTGAATGGCGGTGGTTGGTATTTATTTTGGGAGTCAGATGTTTGAATCCTTTGTTGTTGTGGAGGACCATATCTCAAGTTAGGATGGTTTCTCCAACTAGGATTGTATGATCCAGAAGGTGGTTCAAACTTCTGTTGCTGATAATGTTGAGGAGGCTTGTATTGTTGTCCTGTGCCAAAAATACCATTTACTGCAGCCTCAGGTATCTCATTTTCTTGCAATGTTGGGCATGCATCAGTAGGATGATCTGCAGAAGTGCAGATGCCACATGTTTTGGTTTTGTCAACAACATTAAGTTGTTGTTGTTGTCCGATGGCCAACTGTCTTACGATGGAGGTTAGTTCTTCAATTCTGTTCTCCAATCGTGTATGGTCTATCTTGGTGGTCATTTCATGGACTCCTTTAGACAAGGAATTAGTTCGAGAATTGAATTGCTGAGAATTTTCTGCCATGTTGGCAATCAAATCTCGAGCTGCTGTAGGCGTTTTGTCCATAAGTGCTCCACCACTAGCTGCATCAACCATGCTTCTGTCCATTGGCATGAGTCCTTCATAGAAATACTGAATCAGTAATTGATCACTGATTTGATGGTGTGGACAAGTGGCTCATAGTTTCTTGAATCTCTCCCAATACTCATAGAGAGTTTCTTGGGAGTTCTGTCTGATGCCGCAAATCTCTTTTCTGATAGCTGCCGTTCTGGATGCAGGGAAGAATTTCTCCAGAAATAATCTCTTCATATCATTCCAGCTTGTAACAGATGTTGGATGTAGATAGTACAACCAGTCCTTAGCTCCATCATTTAAGGAGAAAGGAAATGCCTTCAACTTGATATGATCTTCAGGAATTCCTTGTGGTCGCATTGTGGAACACACAATGTGAAATTCCTTCAAATGTTTATGAGGGTCCTCACCTGCAAGGCCATGAAACTTAGCTAGCAAATGTATTAATCCAGACTTCAGTTCAAATAGTGCATCAACATCAGGGTATTGAATGCACAATGGTTGATAAGCAACATCAGGTGCAGCTAATTCTTTTAGGGTTCTATCAGTCATGTTCTTAGCAGAATATTTGAAACTATCAAAATTTAAAGATGAAAAATCACTACTGTTACTTTCTTGGTTATTACTGAATGAATGCCTTCTATGTGCTCTTTTCAAATGGTGGAATGTTCTATCAATCTCAGGATCATATGCATATAAATTTTCAGGATTGGATCGGGTCATACACAAAAAGGTGAATTCATACAGAAAATCAAAGAATATATACCTAAAGTAAAAAAAAATTGTTAGAAAAAATTTTATACAAACTCCTAAATGAGCCTAGGAAACTAAAATGGTCCCCGGCAACGGCGCCCAATTTTTGACACGCTCGTCGCAAACGCGCAAAAATAATTTCTAGATTTCTCCCAAACTATTGGTATAGTATAAGGTGTAACCTAGGTCATCTCCCAAAGACCATTTCAGATTCTTAAGCAAATAAGGAGAAAGTTAGAAAAAGGGGGTTTTGTAAAAATTTGATATTGAGTTCTAAACACAAAATACAGAATGAAATTAATTTCACTTATCAACTCAAGGAATTCAGAGGCTATTTTCTTAACTAATCATTGATCACTAAAATCATGCATTGTGTTTATCAACCTAGGATCATCTGGAACCCCTAAAATGATCCTTGAATTCTCTACTGAGAAACCTCTCAGAATTTAATTGATTATGATCAACAAGATTTAGTAACCACTTAATCTTTCATCTAAACCAATTTCATAATCAGAATTCAGTTGAAGTAAGTAATAAAATGAAAACCTTCAATTCAATTACTTAATTTCTACTCTTCAAACTTTTGGAAAATGATTTACCAATCAAAAACCAATTATAAATCAATTATACATTAATCGAAATACGTCAACCGATCAAACTTTGATTAAAAGAATAAAATTGAAGAATATAGTAAAGCAGAGTAGAAATCACTCAATAAGCATGTAAATAAAGATCAAGACCTCAAAGTTAAAATGAAAATAGCTTGAATCCTTGAATTGAAACTACAAACCTAGCCTTCCATGAAGGAGGCAAACTAACAACAAAGAAAGAGGCAAACTAACAACAAATAAATCCTAAGCCTTCCATGTAGGAGGCAACTAACAATAAAGAAAAACTAAGCCTTCCATGTAGGAGGCAAACTAACAAGAAAGAAAACCTAAGCCTTCCATGAAGGAGGCAAAACTAACAAGAAAGAAAGAAAGAAAGAAAGAAAGAAAGAAAATGGTATTGGAGTTAATCTCCAAGTGGTGTGTTTCTCCTCTTGTAAACCCTTCTATTTATAGAGGATTTGTGAGGCATCATCTTCAGAAAGTCACCAACTAGGATATTACTTTTCTACCCTTTTATTGCTTTCACATGGGCTTTGTTGAAAATGCAAAACACTTTTGAATTTTTGTCACCAATTAGCACAATAATTTTGACTTTCTTGCACCGCAATTTCTGATGTTCACATGTTCGAATTAGAACTTCATGTCTGAACAAAAGTTGTAGCCCCGGATCTTAGTTGTCCAACAGATTTTATTTCATCTCAATATGACTTCTGTAGCTCAAGATATGGCCGGATCTTTGCACACTGTTCAAATTCCACATCAGCAACACTATCTCATCTTTTGAGATAATTTCGGAGTCCTAAAAATCCCATTTAGAGTCTGATCTTGCTTTGTAACTGTGGACACTTCTTTAAGTTTTCATTCAAGACAGATTTCTTGATTTTTGGATGTCTAAAACTCCTATTATGCTCAAAATACTATAATAGTGTCATTTTAATCGGGTAAGCAAAGAAATTCAATTAAACTTCATATGAACCCAAACTCATAAAATATGACAAAGATCACTTAATTGAACATATAAGAAGTCTTAATGAGATAAAAGTGAGAGATAATTATTTATGAAATCTATGCTTATCATTGAACATATAAGAAGTCTTAATGAGATAAAAGTGAGAGATAATTATTTATGAAATTTATGCTTATCAACCCCTTTCTATACCAACGGGTGCACTTACCTGTGGGTAAAACTTTGTACGCATAGTAAATGCACAACAGTAACATAGATATTATTTTATTCTTACTCATTCTATTCTTTAATCATAATTATTCTTATTTTTTAATCACCTTCTTAGGGAAAGTTTCATTTAAGACAAATTAACAATTTATTCAAACAATATCTTCAATTTGTCTACTACTCTACCTTATGTTATTGGATATGATCTTATTCATGATGGTCCTCACCATTTTTATTCTTGAAGACCTATGACTTCACCATAGAAGGACATTGCATCTTCTAAGTGCAAACAAGCCCCAAACTTGGCATGATAAGAGTGGTGTTAAATTTTCACATAGACTTTTCTTTAGTGATCTTTTGTTTTATTAGGTTCCATTTTAAACATTCATAATAACATGCATACTCAATATCCAGCCAATATGGTATGCATATATAGCATCCAAATCATCCAATTCTCATATAATCCATCAACTCACAAAGCCATATATTCATACATAAATCATGTTATTGTTTAAGAGAGCACAAAGCACACTTACACATAATTAGACCTACTCAAGTATCATTATGATAAATGAGTATTTAATAATTACCCAAAAAGTTACTTTCTTGGTAGAAATTTTTACTTGAGTATGGTCCTTAAAATTTAGACAGCATGCATATTTTTCTAAAATGGTCCAAGTTAGGCTTATTCTTTGTGTTTTGTGATAGGTTTCTCAAGGGAAACATATACCATTCATTCTTTCTAATTTTTTCTAGACCTTCCTTTTTCTCAATAGTTTATTGATATTTTTCTCATTAATATATTTGTGATGGTCAAATGGCATTTTTCCTTCCTTAAGTAGGATTTTATTCTTTTAAAATTGATGTTTATTTTGTAAGTCTTGGCGGTCAATCTTTTAAACTTATTACCTTTTTGGGAGAGGTTTTATGATTCTTACCCTTTTCACTAACTTACTAACCTACTTATTAATAACTTGCCTTAAAATAAAGTCCATTTTCTTGAGATCACTCTTATAGCTTATATTACCTAATTACCTTTGCTTAGAAAAATTTTAACTCCATTACACCATTATTTCTCTTAGGTTCTTAGCTTAGGAAGTCAAAATAATTAATTCTAGGAACTTTTCAAATTATCCCCTCCTAAGTTAGGAGTTAAGGCTGAATGGCCATTTTTATCCATCAAAGTTTCCTAATTCAATTTTTTCTACTTCCATGTGTAAATTTTATATATTTAAAATTTATGGAGACTAGTAATTATCATATCTTTATAAAATTTAAAATTTTCCTTCTTCATGAAGAAGGACATGGTCGAATGGTCATTCTTTCCCTAAGATATTATTTTTTTACAACTTGTACCACTATAACTTTTACATCTAAGTCAAGGAACTTAATAAGGATATTTTTGTCTCAAGTCCACAGAGTTCTGGCAAGTAGTTATATTTAGTCCATGCTATTTGGTCTTTAAGTAAAGGTGGAAAATTTCTTACATTTTCTAAGTCTGTAAGTCCTTTTCCTTGCCTTTTTGTGGTAAAGGTTCAATTTTTAATTCTAAAGTTTAATTTTTTATAACTGCCACTTAAAATCCTTGGAACCATGACCATAATAGTTAAAGTTTTAAGGTTCTCAAGTATTCAAGTTCAATATCTTGGCTTTCTATGGTAAAAGGATCCAACTTCCAATTTTAGAAAGAATAAAACAACATAACTCACTAGAGGCTCCAATAATGTAAGATTCTCAAGATCCATTCTAACCTCTAAACAACATCCATTTGAGTAACTTCCAAGACCTGAACAAAGTTTCTCAAATTTTTCCAAAACTTTTAAATGTCATACTTAAGAAATTTTAACTGATTAAAATGATTTAAAAATACCACGGAGCACTTTAACCCATCAAAACTTCAACTTGGCTTCCAAAATTTAATTAATTCTTAAAGATGCATTTTTTAAAAGCTGAGGGAAGTTTTAAACAAAATATAACTCAAGTTGAATATTGGACTTTAGAGAAGAGATCTACAAAGATGAAGAAAAATTGGCAAAAATTATCAACAAAAGTACTTAAAAAATTTTAAGGGAAGAATCCTACTTGTTGAAGCTAGAAGAGATTCTTGATGGATTTTTTTTTTATGAAGAAACACTTACTTGATGGTACCAAAAAGAAAATCCTTGAAGAGGAATGGAGCGAGTTTTTTCTTGCTTAATTTATGGGCTTAAGGTTCAAAAATGAAAGCTTAAACTTTGTTAGATTTTGGCTTAAGGAAAGGAAGAAATGAGAAGTTGATGTAGAGAAAGTTTTCTAAATGTTTTAAATAAGTGTTTGTGAGATAAAATAAGAGGTTTTACTCATGTTAAAATTCGGCCACTTAGGAGTAACTAAGGGTTTAATTTTTAACTAAAGGTAAAATGGTCATTTTACTTTTTAAAATAATTCTAAATTATGCATCCTTATCTTCTAAGGTTAACCATGATTGGATTAACCTAACCATAATTTAATTTAACCTACCCATGGTTAAAGTAACTTAACTATGATTAGTTTTTTCTCTCCTCATTAGGGATGGAAAAAGGTCAAGTTGAGTTAGGTTTTAAGTGTTTAAGTCTAAAATGTTTAAAAATTTTGAGGTCTGAGTCTATGTTTGTTAGCTGTAATAGGTTTTTTTTACTGTCAAGGCCTACCTTGTTTTAAAGCCTACAAGGTCTACAAACTTGTTTAAAAGCCTGCAATAAATAAAAAGGTCAATAAATAGGCTTAAAGTCTATGTAAATGATTGATTAAAAAGGTTCAAATCTTAAAAGCCAACAAGATAAAAAGTTCGTAACCTTAACTATATAATTTTATATCATGTATATTAAACACTAACAATGTACAAATACAATAAGATATACAAAAAAATATATAATGCACGCATGTAGCACACACATATATACACAAATTTAAATACACATAAAAACTAAAGTAAAATATAAAATATTTATTTTAAAATTAAAGTAACGTACGCAACTCTTATAATAAATATTAAATAGTTTCATAAATATAGAGCTTCTTTTGTTTAAAATTAAAAATTTTAATTTTAATAAATTATGCAAATATATTAATATTATATAAATATACTATATTAAGATAAATATAATAAATATAAATATATAATATATAAAGATAAATAGGCTAAACAGGATTTTAAACAAGCTTACGCCTAATTTGTTTATCTAAGCTTTTTAACAAGCTTGAGTCAATTTATTTATTAAATAAGTCGAGAAAAGTTATGCTTTAAATAAATCGAGTGGTAGTCTCTATTGGATGACCTTATTCATTTCCATCCCTACTTCTCATAATGGTTTTTGTCTGTGTTTAAATGCATGAGTGGCTTATGGCTTGCATTAATGGCACATATATCTCCTTGTCAAATTATCTAGAAAAATATGTCTACAAATAAGCATGGGTTGGAGTCCTCTAGCGGTAATTTTTGTCTTCCTTCATAAAGCTTCTACTCTTTGGTTAGTCTTTCCCAATTCATTTCTAAGTTGTTCTCTCTTGGTTTTAAAGGCAGTTTGGTACTTACTAGGAAATTTGGTTCTTTGTGAGTGTTCTAAGTTTTTAGTGAAAAGTTTCTATCTTTATGTGTCAGTGGTTTCTTCAAGTAGCATTATAGTATTTATTGACTTGTTCTAAATTTTTTGGAGATTTATAAGATCTTCTCTAGAGGTGTCTATGCGTTATCTATTGTATTTTTTAAACACAAAGACATTTTCATCATTTCTCAAAAAGATTTTTAATTTTTCTAAAACCTTTTAAATTTTAATTTCTATTTTTGTTTTCTTTTTAAAGATATTATTTCATGACTTACAAAAATTTTCAGGAAGATTTTGGAATGTTATACAAATCACTTTGAAGAAGGAGAAAATAATAAAAAGTTAACCAACTAATATAAAGATCTTTTTGATAAAATTGAAGGTCCCATAATTAATGCCATGATTGAGAGAATAGAAAAAGTTTTGTAAGGGATAATTTAAAGATCAAAGAAAAATAACAATATATATTAAATACTACACTTAAATAGATCTCTTTCCTTCAACTTTATAGTCATGTTTTTTAGCCTAACTTGAAAATATCAATTTGAAAAGTTCAATTCACATGTTCAAAATACATTTTATGGATTCCACTTGTTTAATTTATTGAATTATTATTTTTGGACCTAATTAGATAATAAATAAGTTTAATTTTTTTAATATTATTTAATTTTTTGGAAATGTTTTATGTTAAATTTTAATATAACCTTTTATATTCTTGATTTTATATATGTTTTCTATCAATTACCAAGGAATAAATCTAATATACTTTTATTAGCATTTTGGTAACTGCATGAGAATTAACTTTTAGTAACATTTTTCTAAGTACAAGAAAATGAAGTTTGTAATTATCATGAGGATACATCTTTTAGAATACAACTTAACTTACAAAAGGACCATATGTAATTCAAAATGTAGTCTTTGGAAGATTATAAAAATCTAAGTGTTTCTCCATTGTGAGGACTTTCTTTTATTTTTGAGTTACAAACTAAATATTATTATGTTCGTATTCTGATGAGTTGCAAGTGCACTGATCTATCACATAATAAAAAGTTACATATTCACATGGACTGCATTATTGAATACAATAGTTTACAATCTAATAATCTAAATTAAGTAATTTAATTATAAGATAATTAAATATAAATAAAATTAAAATTAAAATAGATAAGTTGATCCAAAAGAGAAGATGAACAAGACGAGAAGACTCCTAGAATTTACATTTATTCTAATTTACGTGTGAGATAATATGATTCTTTGCTTTTATTAACCTTTCATGTCTTAAATGTAAATTGAAACAAATCCAACTTTTATGGGTTAATATTAAATTAAATCCCTTAAATTCTATGATAATTTAGTTTAATTTCTTAAAGGATTAAACCCTACTTTCATGATTGAAACTTAAGTTCAATTTCGAAGAGTCTAATGCCAAAATCCACGTTTGAATTCTTCTTAGTATTTGAAATCAAGCAAGGCTACTAAAAATCAAGCAAGCATTATGCACATTTAGAAATTAAATTAAGAATACATGAATATCAATATAAACATAAATTGAAGATTAAATCACAATCTTAATCCATACATAACAATTACTTCTAAATCCTAAGACAAAAAAAATTAGCTAATCATAACCTTATGAAAACCTAATACAACAATTATCATGAATAAGAAAATTAATGAAGAATCCCAAAAATGAGAAGAAGCTAAGATGGAAGAGAGATCTTCAAGATATTTTCTTTTTTCTTTATCTTATTAAGCCTCTAGCTTTCGATTCCCTTTTTTGATTCCTTTCTTCATAAAAAAAGAAAGAGAAGGTGTTACAATTTCTCCTGAACCATAGTATTGGTTACCACCATGAACAAGCCATAGTTCTTCCTAGGAGGAGAAATTTTGACTCTCCTGGAAAATTGGAGAACCACATCCATTGTTATGACCATGAACAACCCATGGTTCTCCCTAGGGGATCATGTAATACTTCCTTCTTCATCCAACCATTGTAACAACCTCCTAAATCACCTATGCAGGTCTCAATCCATTCAAGATGTAGGTAATTTAGGTTCATGTTACTCAGTTAAAAATATCAAGGTTACCTATTAAGTTTGTGGTTGTACAAAGGATCTAACGATCACTAACTCCATGAGTTCTCATAGCTTTTTTTCATTCATAACTTAGCGTCATTCCATAATAGTTGCAGGTATTATTAGAGTGTTAGGCTATTATCCATTCTTTATCTTGACATCTATCTCCACATCTAATGAGGGCAATCCATATCACAAGTCCACTATGAAACTATAATTACGTATATAGAA
Source organism: Canavalia gladiata (assembly GCA_037954105.1). Lineage (NCBI taxonomy): Eukaryota > Viridiplantae > Streptophyta > Magnoliopsida > Fabales > Fabaceae > Canavalia > Canavalia gladiata. Next base: position 45,040,961 of record CM075660.1, read on the forward strand.
ATATGATACAGGAGGAGTGAGAAAGTTCCATCAAGTAAAGTCTATAAGGAGTAGTAATAAAATATTTATACATCTTTATTAACATCATATACATAAACTTCATACACAAACACATAGATCTTACTATGTGATACACCAACCTCATCCAAGGTCGAAATGAATGTAATGGATGCACATGAAATTATTCTACATTCACTTCTTAAGTTCAAATGATGACAGACTCGGGATTAGATTTAGGTTTACTGCATCTCATATCATAATAATCTTCGCTAATTTGAAGTTGGTCATCTCTATGGCATACACATGCATGTAGGCCCAAATCATTCTCATCACTTTATCAAAATAAACGAGGTACTGGAATCTAATTTCCACAACAATAGTGCATCCTCGATAACACTAACATCATATCATCATTTCACATTTCTCAAAAATAAAGAAATTAGTCGACCGGTAATGATAATTGCCAAAGTCTTATCGGGGTGGCTAAGTCTAATCAAAAGCAGTCCCAACTACAAGGAGCAACCCCAGGCTATTGGGAGGCTCAAACTCATCTCATGGACCCTCTAGGCTCCAAAATTCTCATTCTCATGAACTGTTCTATTTCCATCATGAACCGACTTTTATATTTTTTCGACTCCCTCATACAAAGGCTCGCAAACTATCCCCACATTGAATATTTTCAAAACAATTTTTTAATAAACATGATGTATGCCAAATAATTAATCTTTTTATACATTTTCATTTTTATTTCAAAGGAATATCTCATCTTTTACTCAAAACTTAGAACATCATTATCCTTTTCGACTTATCATGTGCATACTTATCTTAGTAACTTTAAAATTTAAATATACAATCTCTTTTCACTTATCAATTCATTTTATCCAATAATAATATACATTATCAGCATTTGGACTTCTTATTCATTCAACATTAACACTTAATATCCATTTGTCAATAAGTTTAATGGGCATGTAGATTTTCTATATAACTGCATAGTTCTATTTTGTACGCTTTGTATATCCCTTAATATAATTGTGTTTTTTTTATACTTTGTATTCCCATGCTGGCATTCATCGTAATCATCTTCAAATTTATCATCTAGTATATTAGTGTTGTTCTTCGACTTTTTCTATCTTTGTCATGTACATACGTCTCTTAATTTTTATTTTTTTTTAAATTTTCTTTCAATTCTATGTAGGTGTTAAACAAGATTTCAAGCTCTATATATATATATATATATATATATATATATATATATATATATATATATATATATATATATATATATATATATATATATATATATATACCCTGGTCAATCCATATGTTTTAATAGATATTTATTAAGATTTTATTAACTTAAAAAAGTTTTATAAAATAAATATTAATATAAAATTAATCCAACTTTTCCATATTTTATCATCATATATAAAGATTCAAATGTAAAGTTTTCTATATAAAAAAATGGTCAATAAAATATAAATATATATATATATATATATATATATATATATATAAACATCGCAAAAAATTAAAGGAAAAAAATGACTTTTATAAGGTAATAAATTTTTAAACATTTTTATAAAATAGAAAATAATTCAACTTTTCATCAATTTCACCTTAATACTTTTTTATACCGACAATATAGAAATATATTTTTATAATTTCAAAACTATTAAATAGTATTACCTTTTAGGAAGTTTTTCTAACAACTCTAAATTTAAGGGTCGTAACTTTTAAATTTATATAAAATCGTATAAATTTTTGTTGTCTATAGAACTTTGTGAACATAGTCAACAAATACACATTGTCAAGCATCTAAAATTTTATATTGAAAGTCTCATTTATGAGTGAGAACCATACAATATCTAGAATTGCTATATACTATTTTCTCATCAATTTTAATAATTCCTTACGCTAATCTCATTATCATATCCCTGTATCTTTAACCAATTCAATCCTTAATAATTCCATCCAAAATTAAACTTAAGCATGATTAAACCTAAATTTTAATTTTTAAAATAATAAAAAAAAATTATTCTAGATCCATGCAAGCTCTAGAAGTACTCTTACTCTTTACTTAAGTCTCCTCCCTTACCTATAATTAAAGTTTGATGTAGGTTTTTTTTTTTTCTGAATTCCTTGAACAAAGTTATCTCCCTATTCCAATGTTTCTTTATTTTCAATGTATGACAATGAAGGTTATTATGTAATAATTTTCGTAGGCTAGAAACATTATTGAACTACCAAAAAATTAATAGAAAAGTAAAAAGATAAGATAGACACTCCAAAGTAGAAGAGAGAAGCTAATAATAATCTATTAATTTGCTTTTCAATTGATTAATTCTTCATGTATTAAATTTGACAACAAGTGGTGGCACTTTCTATTCATGCAATTGCATGTACAAGAAACGTGGGGTTGATAAGAGTAGATTAAGGGAAGGATGTTTTTTATTTTATTTTTTATTTAATTTTATATGCTTTCACATTAGTCATATTCAGTAAAATTTGTTGAACATTTCACTCCATATGAATAGAAACATCTAGACTAAAGAATTGTCTCTAATAGTACAAGGACATGTGATTTTTTTTTTTAAATTAAAAAATTATAACCATGGTCATGATTATAATCATTGGCTGTAATTGGTTTTTTTTTTATCTTTGGAGCTCTAAAATTATTAATTTTTTCTCATTTTTTTTCTATGTTTTTTGCCTTCAAATCTTTTTACATTCACTTTTCTATCAAATACAAATTCAAAAAAGTAATGAATTCTAAAATAAATGAATTAATAAATAAAAAAATATTAATATACATGCTAAAGGAAATTTTAATAAGAAATTGAAAGGAAAATGTATGCATATAACATATGCATCATACTATCGGTAAGATCACAATTAAGGACAAATGTTCGTTAATTGTTTATACTTATATTTTTCTAACTAATCCAATAATTAAAATTTTTCTAAGAATATAAAAATATTCTATTAGTTACTCTTAAGTAAGGAATTTATTGTAGAATTGTTGAAAAATTCTTGATTTTAGAATTATTGAAATTTTCTTCTAACAATGTTTGAAACATAAAACTTTTATAGCTATTTTGGAGAATACAAAATATTTATATAAAATCACTTCGATAGAAGTATTACATGTATTACAGAAACAAGAGAAAAAAAAGGCTCATGGAAAGAAGGATCTATGGAAGGTACTTGTTAAGTCAAATTGCATAACAACAATAGTGGCAAAAGGAGAAAAAAAGATGCAGAATAATAACAACAGGCCTAGAGGTTCTATAAGTCGAAAAGAGAGCAATTAGAATAGTATCAATTAGATTTTTCCTCCTTACTCCCATTGCGAGAAAACTAATGATCCACAAAAAAGGTACTGGTGGAGGTCAAATACAAAGTGTTGTAGGTAAGGTCAATTAGGACACTTGAGAAAGATATGCAAGTCTCATCAATAGCAAGGAGAATTCAAGATTGCTAAGGATCAACCACAAGAGGAATAATTATTTGGAGTTACATGTTTCATTTTCAATAGATCTATAAAAGTTGGCTTATAGATAATGGGTGTACAAACTAATTGATCTATGATTGAGAGCTCTTCAAAGATGTTGACAAACTATTCTTTCTAAAATCAATAATGGAGCATATATTGCACTAAAATCCAAGGAATCAATAGCAATTGAATTAAAAAAAAAAAGATTCAAAATTTGTTTTTGATGTTACATATGTTCCTAAAATTAATCAAAATATTTTCGGCATTCCTCAATTAATAAAAAAAGGCTTTAAGGTGTCATTTGAAGACGAGCTGCATGATTAAATATTTAGAAGGAAAACAAATGTTCAAAGTTGAATTCAAAGGAAAAATATTTTTCTTGGATTTCATAAGCAAAAAGCATGTTGTTGTACACAAAGAAATTATCAAACAATATTTGGGAATAAAAGATTGGGCCATTTCTATCATGGTGCTCTAATGTTCATGAAGAAGAAAAATCTTGCAAAAGGCTTGCTTGAATGAGAAGAAAAACTTCTTGCTTATGCTGCCTGCCTACCAATATGGAAAGTAAACTAGGCCTTTTTTTTTCTATAAATAAGGATTGAAGGGTTTCACAAAATCTATAATTAATGCACATGGATGTTGAAGGACCTGTGTAAACATGTCAACATCATCATTGAATGGTAGTAAGTATTATATTATTTTCATTTATGACAATCCAAGAATGTGATTGATTTATTTTATGAAACTTAAATCTTAAGTTGCTAAGATTTTATTGAAGTTTAAAGGTTGGTTGGAAATTCAAAGGTGATGGTGACCAGATCCGATAATGGAACTGAATGTACCTCTAAATATTTTAACAGGTTTTTTTTTTATGAATTTGTAGGCGTAGAACATCAAGTGATAGTCTCTTACACTCATGAATAGAATGAAATTGGAAAAAAGGAGAACAAGATGATTATGGAGATGGATAGGTGCTTGCTTTATGACAAAGGATTGTCAAAAGAATTCAGGGCAGAAGCTATAAATACAATTTTTTTTTTTTAAATAGGATGGAAAAAAAAAACTTTACCACAAAGAACACCATTCGAGAAATGGTATGCTTAAAAACCTAAGTTTCTTAATCTAAATACATTTGGCTGCTTGTGTTTCTCTTAATTCCTCTGGATAAGAAAGATAAGCAGTACAAGACAATATAACCTATAATCTTTGCATGCTATAACTTAGCTTCAAAGACCTACAATATCTATTTACGACATCACAAAAATTCATTGTTAGTAAGGATGTAAAATTCTTGAATTTAGATAGTCAGAGCTATGAAGGTGGCAAGAAGATTAAACTTTAGGAGGAGAATGAAATGTGGATGAAGAACCTATTAGACAAACAATATCACTTTCTAACATCTAAAGGTGTAATTTTGTTGTCATGGATCCTACTAGATAAGCTGCAACTGAAAAAATATGGATAAATTTAATGAAGAAATATATCAAAATAATTGAAAATTAGACATGGGAATTGGTGGACAAATCTAATCATAAGAAAGCCAATAAAGTCAAGTGGATTTCCAAAACCAAGTTTAATCCTAATGGTTCAATGAACAAATATAAGCCAAGGATTGTTGTCAAGGAATGTCCAAATGTTAAGGATGTATTTACTTAAAATTTTTCTCTTATTTCAACGTTGGATACAAGGTAACTACTAGCACTTGCTACATAAAGGTTAGGTTATACATCAATTGGATGTCAAGTCAATCTTTTTAAATGGATATTTTAGAGGAGGAAATTTTCTAGGAAAAACTAGACGGATTTTTTTTTTCAAGGACAAAATAGGGTTTATCAACTAAACAAGATAATACAAGGTTAAAACAAATATCAAGGGTCTTGCTATAGTAGAATTGATGCACATTGGGGGAGCTTAAGCTTTTTTGAGGAGTTTAAATGCGTTTACCTTATATATTAAAAAGGTGAATGATTTATATGTTGATTAACTATTTGTTACATGAAGTTATAAGGAGATGATTGACAAATTTAAAAAATAAATGAAAGATTTATTTGAAATGGTAAATCTTAAAAAGAATACACTATTTAATTGGTATGAAAGTGTAGAAAAATAAAATGAAATATTAGTATTCAATCAAAAGTATGATAAATAAGTCCCAAAAATTTTGAAATGGAAGAGTGCAAGTTAACTGCAACTCCAATGAATTAAAATGAAAAGTATTGCAAAGGAGGTGAAACAAAAAGGGTTAATGAAAAATTGTACACAGATTTAATAGGTTGTTTTAAGTATTTAACATAACTTAAATATCATAAATACATTAAGTATATTTTCAAGGTATTATGTAAGATTCTTATTTTTATTATTTCTAACTATTCCTTAAATATTTGTTAGCTAGCTAGAATTTCAAAAATTATATTTAAAAATAATTTGGGTGTGTTTCGTTATACAAAGTTTATTAAAAATAATTTTTAGTAATTTATCATAAATTTTAATTAAAAAAATTAGGAATTTATCATGAACTTTAATAAACATTCTTGTGGTCATTCTACACTGAACTTATCACTCTCCTTGCTCCGTAAAATTGAGGATATAGCACTTTTTCTCATTCATTATTTTTTTCATTTTTTTTACATTATGAACATTCTAATTTCAACTTATTTACATCATTCCTAATCCTAATTTTTGATCTAAGATAACCAACTTGAATAAATATTTATTTAATTCACATCAGTAACTTCCTAATAGTGAAATATTTTCACAACCATAACTTGCTCACCTTAATTAGCTTAATAATTATCATAGTCAATTGATATTGTTTCATTTTAAAGGTTAAGATTAGTATTTATTGTGAAAAGATTAGTATTTATGCCTTTTGTTTTAACTATGGTGTTTTGGGTATAAATAAATTCCAATGGTTTGATGAAAAGTAAAGGAAAACAGAACTTCCGAACACCGGTAAGTACAGGCTAGAATGATACCGACGTATAATTTTACATGTACAAAGCCGTTTTGGATAAAGACTCATACATACAAACTAGTGTCCAACATAAAAATATTTAGTGGCCACTTCAGCTTTACCGTTAAGACAGTACATACATTAATGAATTAATGAATTCTTGGCTGTAACTAACATCACAATTTACAATGTAAACTTATCATCTCTCATTTCCTCCTTAGCAAGAATTTCTTCCCAAAGATTTTGAGTATGCAAGTATCTTTAGTATTGCATAGAAATTATAGCAAAGTATGGTTGTCAGCAAGTTTCATCTGCATTGTAAACAGGTATCTGCCAAACTTTGGTGTTCTTTTTTGGGTCATCAGTGAGGCTAAGATCTGTCGCATCTTCCTTGAAAGTTTTAATGAACGTTTTAGCACCCATCAATATAACCCTCTCAATCATGAATAATTGGTAATTGTTCTCAATCAATGGATCCAAGATATGACTATAGTTTGATGAATATGCCAAGCTATACCTGCAAATGAATCACAAAGAGCATAGTAAGTGTCTAATGCCAGTCACCAGTTTGCTTCAAAAACTAAAGCGTATCAGAGTCATGTTAATTTCTATGAAGAATATGGACTAGAAATGATCAAGTGTCCATAAGCTGTCAAATCTAATAACCAGCCACAAATAATCCATCAAAAAAACAGATAAAGGACATGGTACAGTAAAAAATGAAGAGACCAAAAAACTACAAGTGCAAAGAGTTGCATCTCAGGTTCAGCAGAATGCATATTATATTAGCATACTGCAATTATTGCATTTTTTAAATAAATCCCAATGTTAACTTTAAAATGAAACTAAAATTTCCAGCAGAATATAGATGACAAGCATGAGTGTATTGTTTCGATGACCATTGGATAAACAAGGCCAGCTTCATATAGCATTACGTACAAATATTTTTATTACTGTCAAACTGTTCCATATGATTTGTGCGGCCAAAGAAAATTATTAAATAGGAATCCACCCCCTTCCCCCAAAATGCAAAACGGGAATAGTTACCTCACAGAAAGTGGTGAAAAAAACCCTGGAGTCCTTTCATTTGAAGCAATAAACAAGGTTCTTCCAGGAGGGACCCACTTTGCTATCCTACAAAGAATAAACTCAGGCCGTGTATCCCTATCAAGGTGAGGATGCAGGCTCCTCGCTACACCAAATCTATCCTTTCTGGTCTTTATTTTATCCCCACGACGAACATGGATAGCATCATAATCACCAAGTAGTGCTCTGACCTGTGAACAAAAGTCAGACAAAAAATTAACAAGTGTAACAAAGATACTGTTCTATTGTAATGCGACAGTAATATATCAAGCATATTGTCATCAATTGGTCCATAAATAAATTTCATTAATCCTGTCCCAAATCAATAAACTTGTTATAAATGAATGCATCTCAATTACCAATACACAGATTACCATATAAGAAAATTGATGACTTTTCAGAATATATGTAATGTAGAAAGATTACATGCTACGGGGAGGGTGCAGGGTAATTGCATTCATTCAATGTATATGACAGCAATTGCCTATGTACCAGACAACTAGGTTCCTCATACAAGAATACACAGTACCCAAAGAGTCAACTGCTCAACCCTCGCTGATTTTGTATGAAGCCCGAAGTCATAATATCAGGCTAAAAACCACTATCTTAACCCTCCCTCATTGATTTGTGTATAAAGCTTCTCTGTGTGTGGTATTTTACTTGAGACCATTTCAGGGGTGTTACTATTACTGTATTGCTATGCAGAAATACAGAGCAGCCTTCTTGTAGTATAGCTTCTTCCTTTTCATTGTTATTCTTCTCCTTTTCTGTTTTGGGGGAGTCCTTATCCTCCCCATACTTGTACTTCACCACTTATATCTCAGGAATTTCTTTCTCTATCCCAAAAAATATAAACAAATTTACAACGATATCGTTGAGGAGCATATAAATGGATGAAAAAGTTGAGCATACAACATAAAACCCAGACAGCAGTATGTTAATGATAGGACTGCCACCCACACCTCTGTTGATTCTCTTCTTAAGCCACAATATTTTCTGTTAAGATCATCATCTGATGGCCACATTCTATATTTTTCCTTCTCTGCTTCTAGGTCATGTCTGTTTTGCCTCATTCCCTCCTCCCAATGCCAAAAGGCCCTAAACTCCTCTCAAATGACAAGCCCCCTCTCTCTTAACCTCTCCTATTATTTATATGCAATCCTCCTTGATTCTTCTCTATCTTAGTCCACTAACTAACTAAGTAACTGCTAGTTAACAAACATAACTATGTATATCTATCAGTTAACCATAAGCTGCTTCCAAATGTTCACTCATGTGGGCAAAAATACCACTTATATGCAAGGGCGAAAGAAGAAAACAAAAGTAAAGGAGTGATGAAACCAATTATTTATCTAACTGTAATATCAATTCTGTTCTCATTAGTCCATTAAATAAGCTAGTTAAAATTTGATTACTTGCAAAAACATGTACATATGAGATATATACAGACACAGGCATTAACAGAGTGACCTATGCAAAACTCAAACCCCTTAACCGCTCATAGTCTCAGCCATCATGCATGCAACTACATGCAGATTAATTGTCAGTGTTTTCATAAAGAGATAGTTACCAATAAGAAGTAACAGCATCAATTGAATTAAACCAAAATTTGGTTCTGTTACTGTAAGAATTAGTTTTTTTCCATCTATAGGATGTCTCATCTCTCACTATTCTTACTTATTTATTCCTGCCTCATTTCTTTTTTTTCTTTTCTTTTCTTATTGAGGGAAAAAAGAAAATGATGGCAGGAGGGGGCAACAAGCGTGAGGTGGAGGCCTAATGACAATCATATCCACAGTCCTATTATTCTATAAAATTTCTTCATTCATCTACGCATTAAGAGAAGAACAAAAATATAGTTAGATCAACTAATAGGCATGTTTGGATGGATGTTGAGAGGCCTTAAAATCAAGTTTGAAGATGTAAACTTGATTAGAAATTCGTGTCAACATGTTTGGCAACTTTATAACAAAATTGATTTGCCTCTACCCTCACCTTTGGACTAAGATGATAAATTATACCTTTTGTGTTAAGTTGAAAACTTTATCCTAAGTTTTATTATAAACTTACTTTTCAGAGAAAAGTTTTTAAACATAAATCACATCACTTCAATTTTACAAAAATAAGTTCATTCAAACTCAAGTTTACAAACAGTCCTCCAAACGCATACTAAATTCATAGCCTCAATAAAATTACATTATATTTTGTGAATATAAAATACATCAGAAAAGTGAAGTCTTATGTTTTCAAGTCCATGACCTGTTGCTGACATGCATCAAGCTAGCTCACAAAAGGATACATGATTCAAGAATAGGCTCAAGAAATCCTCTAGTCTACAACCTCCACATAAACTACCAAATGCAGAGACAACACAGCCTAGCCCAACATTTCTTCCTGAAATAACTCATTTAGGTTCTGGTTGATACAAAATATTCAAATCCAAATATAGAAGAGAAAAAAAATATTTATGTTTTAACAGTTATGTGCTCCATATCAATAGATTTAAATTTCAAATTAAATTAATCCTACAAGCAAATGATAAGGACATTAAAAGACCATATAGCAAATGGACCTTTTCTGCCGCATCTCTTAGTTTCGCAGCAGCCATTGAGGGCAGAAATGAATATGGCAACATTATTGCACTACGGTTGTTTCGATCCTTGCATTCCATAAACCTGGAAGGTCATCAATTGCACCTCAAAAGAGGACCAAAAAAATCAGAAGAATCTTTGTCCATGGCATATGACAACCTATTCTATGAGCAATCACCTACATAGTAGCATCATTTTGGCAGTTACTGCAAGGCACAATTTAGAAATCAACTTAGCTGTGATACAATTAAAACTTCAAAGTCAACCACATTGGGCTTATTTTAATACCTCAGGAGTTCTTAACTTTTTATCAACAAATTTCTTTCTATCATACAGCAACTTCTGCAATTCAGCAAATTTGAATTGAATTCCTTTAACAAGAAAATATAGGTTAAATTCAATACATATTTAAATGTGGACTGAAGCCAAAGGCACTTTAGTAGGAAAGAGAAGTTTCAAAATGGCCATGATACAGAATGATCAAGATCGTATATGCAGCTTGTCAAGTATAACAAATTAAATACAAAAATTTGTATGTTTCTCCTAGCTAAAAGGCAATCATAACTGTTTCCTGCATAAATTGGCTCAAAGTCAAATAAACTTCATTCTTTATAGAAGCATACCCCACTTACTATTATGCAAACCAACCTTATTTGCAATATGATGAAATAAATCAGCCATAATTTTCCTTTGTTAACCTACCAAGAAAGAGGGCTTGCAGTTCTGTTTATGAGCAACAAATCTGAGTAGCGGTTATTTTCTTTAAGATTGACACGGCTAACTTCTTCCACATGTGCAACTCCTCTGGCTCCCAACTTCATGCTTGTCGAAAGAACCCTATACCACTCTTTTGAATTGTCCAAAATCACAGGAACAGTCTCCGATATGAGTTCCATATCATATAAAGAGTCCATGGCACAAGAACTTGCCGCCCACCTAAACAAGGCCAGTTAAATCAACCAAAATCTTGCAATGCCTTATTATAACAAACACACATAGTAATAATGATAAAGCAATTCAACTCACTGTTCCTCAGAACTAGTAGCATTAGTGGAATGATGAAGGATTCCTTTCTTGTTATGTATGGGATTGATACACATCCTTGATGGCATCACAAAAGTTCTGCAACCACCACAAAACAGCTTCACTTCGTATTTGCAATTAAGTCCTCACAATTTTATTATAACAATTAAGGTTTTAAATTACCGTCCGCAACTACAATTATAGCTAGGGTGTAAATGAGCTAATCTATTCAAGAATTATTTGAGTTTGGCTTATTATATACTTGTTCAAGTTTGTTTATTTAACAAAATCAAACAAAAGCTTAAAAGCTTTGTTCAACTAATTAAAAGAATCAAGTTCAAGTTTTGTAAGCTTAATATTAATAGCTTGTGAATAGCTCATATATATATATATATATATATATAATTTTATTTTTCAAGAGTTATATTGTAAATAAATTATAAATTTTCAAAGATTTCATTTCTAATCTTAAGTCATCTTTATTAATATAAATTTACATTTTATGACCATTTTACTTTTTTTTCTTACCATAAAAGAATCTTTTACACACTAAATTAAAAACCAAAACTTCATTGAAAGAAAGATTCAATAAAAAAAAAATTTTAAAAAAAAAAGAACCAAGTCCATGCTTCGGTGATTTTAAGCAGTCAAGCTCACACTTTAAATTTTACTAGTTTAAATACGTAAGTAACAAACTCTAACACATAAATCAAGCCTGAACTTGTAATAATCGGCTCCATTCTATTTATTTACACTTCTAATCATGACCAAAGAGAACTGTTAGTAACACACTTTCTACCACATTATTATCAGCTGAAATTTATTGGAAACTATGAAATCCTAAATAAGGCTTGTTAAATAAGGAGTAACACACTCATAATCGAGTGGTTTCTAAAAAATTTCAGCCAATAACAAATAAACGTGTTAGAAAGAAAGATAAGCTGTATCGCAACTGTGGCTGCATTGGTAGCAACTTGAGTAACCGCGCTGCGATGGCGATCACAGATTAAAAGATTAATAGGAATGAAGTGGAGAGTATGATGATTTGTGAGATGGAAAAGTACCTATGAAGAAAGATGGCTTCTTCGAGGGCGCAGCGGAGGCTGGATTCTTGATGACCGAGGCCCTCGCAAGATCCGCAGTGTTTGCCGGGGCAATCGATTCGGTTGCCCCAATAGAGGTACTTGTCAAAGTGCTGCTTTTGTTGTTGTGGTCGTAGGAGAAGGTTGGGTTTCAAGGAAAATGAGGAGGTTGTGGAAAACAGGGAGGTGAAGAGGAAGAGAAGCGCAATTACGGTCATTGTTGCCACCAAGAGTACAAATGGAGATCTCGCGGATTTCGGTTTCGTCTTTGAGGGTCTGTGTAATGGCATTTTTGATTCCGGAGTTACAGAGATAACGTAAAAGGAGGAAGGGGAGAGTGTCGAGTATATGTTGTTATTGCTGTCTAGTGAGTGACGGGATCTCTCACATTTCACAGTCACAGATTGTGAGCAATATTGCTAGCAACAAAATTCTGCTATTTTGTAAAATTTATTACGTGATATTTCAGTTATTTTTAGTGTCGATAGCTGAAAAAAATTTTCATGTTTACTTGACGTGCTTAAAAACTGTTTTTAGTCATTAACAAAAATGATCTTTTTTATTTTCTAAAAATAATTTACTGATTTTTACTTTTTAAAATTTTTAATTAAAATATATTAAAATTTTAAATTTTTATATTGTTATTAAATATATAAATTATTAAATTTTTTAAGAATTACCTAAAAAATTATAATTTTAAATTATTAATTATCATATTATTAAAAATTATTAATTTTTATAATCATACTTACTATCATTCTTAATTAGTTGAAAATAAAAATTATATTAATAATATATTAAAATTAAATTTTTAAAAAATATTTATTAGATTTTAATAATAATATAATATATATATATATATTTAATTATATAATGTTGTATGAATGATAAAATAAAATAAGAATCATAAATAAAGATGGTTGAATTGTGTAAGAAATTTTTGTAAACTTTTTTTTTTATAAATAATTTTTACAAAAACTAAAGCTTGTAACATCTTTTGGATTTATGTATGAATTTCTTCAAATACCTTAAGATTTTGAAAAATTTAGGATTCTTTCAAAGCATATATTATAATTAACTCATTTAGTTAAATATAAAAAAAAATAAAAGAGTAACAAAACTTAATATATCAAGATGTATGATGATTCATTTTTATAATTTAAAAGTTGTGTCTATTAAACATAATACCATTTTCATCGAGAGAAAAAAATTCTTATAAAAAAAGTAAATAAGTTCAATTATTTTTATTTAATTATCTCTTTAAATTCAAAACTTAAATATTTTTTTAGACAAGTTTTTTTAGGTTTAAAACTAAATAAAAGTGTATAAAAAATTATAAAAAAATCTTTTTAACAGTTGATAAAAAATTCATAATATATACAAAAAGAATAAGGTGCTTGAAAGATATACTGCAAAGGTAAAAATTTGAAAAAAAAAAAAAACAAGATGGATAAAAAAATAAAAAAAAATGAGAAAAAAAAATTGTAAGAGAAGAACACTAAATCGAACATGATTTGAATTCCTTCGAAATATTTAAATTTATGTATTAATTTTTTTATATGATAAATTTTTACACATGCTTCAAGACTTTAAAATGGATTAAATATTAAAATAAATTCTATAAAAAATAGTTCTGCAGATAACAAATCCAATCCAAATTTAAATTTTAAAATTTATAAATAAATTTTATTTAAATACTCAAAACTTATCATCCATACGTGCATATTAATTTCTTAATTATTAGACAATGTTTAGTATATATATATTTTTTAATTTTAAAATTTATATTTTTATAAACCATATTTTTAAAAATATAATTATCAATTCCTTAAATATTAGAAAATGTTTGGTATATATTTTTTTTAATTTTAAAAATTTATATTTTATAAATCATATTTTTAAAAATATAATTATTGTAAATATTATAAATATATTTAATATATCTTAAAAATGATTAGAATATCAAAAAAACTGATAAGAATGTATGTTATAATAAATATATTTATATACAGAAAGATTTTTTACTCTCTTCCATAAAAATATTTTATTACAAAATATAATTACCTTTTAACTATATTAATTTTATGAAAATATTCATTTCAAATATAAAAAATTAAAAAATCCTTTTATCAAAGATTCTTTTAAACTCGTAAACATCGATAAATATATATATATTATTTCTTTCATCACATTATACATCGTATCCAGTAGTTTTTTCAGTTTGTCAAGCCACTTATATATAAATACGCAGCAGAATATAATTTCTCTATAGCAAGATGTTAAAACAGGTTTGTACCCATTCATTTCAGCCTGGTCATCGTCTTGAACCATTTCCGACCTTTCCGATGCCAAAATCCACTTCCAAACAAAAAAATCAAACAATACTTAGTTTATTGTGCTGGCAATCCCGCAGCGAAGGGCATAGAAAGCTTACATGTGTCTTTCTTTAGGTTTACCAGCTCCAAGTTGGAGTTGGATGTGGTCCATTCTCGTCTTTCACATTCACAGGTCCCACTCTATTCTATATAGTCCATAATCACCTTCTCTGATTCGTTCATTGCTTTCCCTCTTCAATGAGTTTCCACCATCTCCTAACAACCACAGTCAAAATGCTCTCGAATGAGTTTTGGGCGCTTCTTTATTTGCTCCTTCTGGCTTCCACCTTGTTCCGCGGCATGCAGTGCCAGCAAATAAGTGACTTCAATAACCCTGTTGTTCTGCCACGTGTCACCCAGCTCGTGTATGCTCAAATCTCCAACATGACCTCTCTTCTCAATCACGAAATCAGCACCCGCTCCAGTTTCTGCGTCAAAGATCCGTGAGTGTACTTGTCAAGACAATTTTGTTAGTAGCATAGCTTAATAATAGCTCTTCAAGTGAGCCAAGATTATTTGAAGATGACTGAAAGGTTATTTTGATTTCAAAAAATTGAGGTCGCTCATGTTGCTTCCTATCTCATAAATAGAAATTACTACTCCCTCCTTTTATCTATTTAGAGAGGGAAGAAATACACATTTAGACTATTAACTTTTAAATTTATTTATTTATTTTCCTAATTTATTCCTCGTAAAATTTTACTTTTCACTTTTTTCATTTATAACAATTTTAATTTTTTTCTCATATAGAACTAGGGTGTAATAGTTAATTAAAGTTGATAATAACTAAACAAATAGAAAGATATACGTTGAAAAATAATCAATACTCTTTTAATAATCAAAGTGGACAGATAAATAATAATAAATATTATAATTTTTTCTGAACAAATAAAAAGAATCCAGGAGAGTATTATTTTTGCGCTAAAAAATGAAAATATTGATTAATTTAATTTTTTTAAAGAATAAATTAATGTTAAAGGAGAATTAAATTGTTTGACTTTTTTTTATGATCAATGCCAAATCTTTTATAAATGAAAATGTTATTTTTCACTTATGTGGATATAAACTTTTTGTTTATTTTAAATATTATTCTTCAAAAGTTTTGAAATTCTAATCTTTTCCAGTTAGAATTTTTTAAGCAGAAAAACAAAAAGAGTGTTTGGTAATTAATAAAGAAATTCAATGAGATATAAAGATGTGTGCTTCTTCTTTGTTAGAATTTTATATTTTATTATGAGTGCTTATGCTAGGGTCCTTGATTGAGGTTGCATAATGTTAAAAAATTATTTCACCTTTAAAGGTTATAGAAGTTGTCAGTTAGTCATCTGAATTAACGATGAATAAATTTGTGTCATGGCTTCAGTTTAGTTTCAGGCAAAAAAAAAATTATGGAGTATAACATTTTATCTATTATGTGATGCATTAAAATAGAGATATAATATCATGTACAAACTGATTTGATTATGAAGTTTGATTTTCCTATTTTAGGGATGCTGATTGGAATACAGCATTTAATTTTTCTTCTGATTTGGAATTTGTGGCTTCTTGCATTCTGAAAACTAAAGGTATGAACTCCAACAATTGGAAAGAAAAGATACAGTTGGTTCATTTTATTGAAGAAGTTAACAAAAAATATATGACACAGTCTTCCGCTTTTCTCTTTCATTTTCCCTTCTTCTGTTTCTTCAACTACCAATTAAACATTCACTGTTTTGTTAGAAAATCTGAATGTGCCCA
The DNA here is from genome assembly GCA_037954105.1 of Canavalia gladiata. Lineage (NCBI taxonomy): Eukaryota > Viridiplantae > Streptophyta > Magnoliopsida > Fabales > Fabaceae > Canavalia > Canavalia gladiata. The sequence goes on from CM075660.1 coordinate 45,057,307, forward strand.
TTCCATTGTTCTAAGTTTCTTTTCATCACTGTGCTTCAAATTCTAATAACACTGTTCTTACACTTTTGGAATCTGATGATGCTGAGCAAAAGCAGGGGACATACAACAGCGTTTGTGTACAGCAGCAGAAGTAAAGTTTTACTTGAATAGTTTATTGGAAAGGTCTACAAGTGCCAACTATTTAAAGCCTAACAAGAACTGCAATTTAACCACATGGGTCTCTGGTTGTGAGCCAGGATGGGCCTGCAGTGTTCACACAAGCCAGCAAGTTGACCTTAGAGATTTGCAGGAGATACCTGTCAGAACTACAAACTGTCAATCATGTTGTGAGGGGTTCTTCTGTCCTCATGGCATCACATGCATGATACGTAAGTATAAAGATAATTTTTAACTTGCTTTCTTCATTACCGAAACTGCAGATAGCTTCTGCATGGTTAGATATGAACTTTTTATTCAACATATTAGCCTCTTTCTGCTTCATAAGAAAGTTTTGTAAAGGAGTAAAGCTACACTACCTGAAAAAAATTGTCAGAATTCAGTGAGAATTTGCCAAGATTTGAGGGTGGTTGTTAGATAAGTTATAGTGGTGGGAACCACTCATCTATCCAAGAGTTAACAAGAGTGCTAATTCATTGTAGTGAAATTTCTGACAAAAAGATTCTGGCTTTTTAATATTTTCCATTGTAAAGTTCTAGTGAGGAAAGTTTTGATTGCTGAGTAATTCGTATGGTTTAGGAACTAAATCTGATATTACGCTGGTAAACAAAATAAAAGAATTTCAATCATTTACTTTTTCTGCGGTGATACCTGTTGCAAGGTTAAAGAATAGTGAATTATATGTAATAAAAATATTGATTATCAGTAACAACATAAGCCTTATCTCACGAGGTGAGATTGGCTATATGGATCACACAACACTGTGGGGCTCAGTAAAAATTACTAATCATCAGTATCTATTCTAAATGATGTCTCTAATGCTTTTGTCTTTTTTGTGGTATTTGAAATATTGTTCTGGAAGCTTGCCCTCTAGGCTCATATTGCCCTCTTGCTACACTCAATAATGCTACTGGTGTATGTGAACCGTGAGTACTATTTCTTGCTCTATGGTCTGTTACTCTGTTTATGTGTAGAGTTCTTACTGGCATGCTTTGTGTAGAATATTAATTGGCAGATACATTTCTGCAGATATCTTTATCAACTGCCTCCAATGCAGCCAAATCATACCTGTGGAGGAGCAAATATTTGGGCTGATGTTAGTAGCAGTAGTGAGATGTTTTGTTCAGCAGGATCGTATTGCTCCACAACTACCAAAAGAATTCCTTGCAGTAGTGGGTATTATTTTATTCCAACCTGTGGTTACTCATAATAAACTGCAAAAGTTAGATCTTGGATGAAGTAATCCAAAATATTTAAGATATTGGATGACATGACCTTACATAGTTGTATTTAAACACATCATACATTAAACTAGTTGGCCAAAAATGATCACTTTAGTTTATTTACAAGTATGATGCTTATAATATTATGTTATTTTCATGGTTATAAAAACAATTATGCTGCCTTTGTGTTCATTATTCTGAATACTTTGAAACTTCACTCTTAAAATTTCAGGCATTACTGCAGGATGGGTTCTACATCTGAAAAAAGTAAGATCTCATGGATTGTGAATTGTTACAGTCATGCATCCGTGTTTCAGTTTTAGGTTCTCTCATGAGCTTCTAACTAAATGTTAATGGAGTACATATGACCATTTACTGATTATCTTGCAGGATGCTTCAAGTTGAGTTCATGTGATTCAAACACCATAACCCAAAATATGCGTGCATATGGAATTATGCTCATTGTAAGTTGTTAATTCTTAACTTGAAGGATTATGGAATAGGAATGATAATGGTATATATGTGCACTTATTTGGATCCTATTGTTGTTTATTCTTGTTTCGGGTTTTTCTTAGTAATCAATCTGGGTTTGCATACATAAGGATGGCTATGTACTGAGTTTTGGAGTCTCTAATGCTTGAAAATTAAGAATTTAACTTTTCCTGCACTTCTATTTCTCCATACATACGTAACTACTTCCCTGTTTGCTATTTCTCTCCCTTTAACACTCTCTCCCCCTTCGATTTCTTATTTCCTTCCTTTTGTCCCTCCCCTGTTGTATATTGAATAGTTGAACTTCCAGTTCGCTTCTTTGTATTTATAATTGGTTATTGAGGAACCAGTACCAATTACCAACAAACTGTGACTAAAATAGCCATATGGACACATACTCAGAAAAGAATTTCAAATATTTTATGCTTCCTGCCTTTTATCCCTTTTCTATCATGTGGAGAGATGATCTTGGGATTATGCCTAATGCTTAATTCCTTGTCCCATACAGAAATGTTGGCATACAAGTTCAAAAATACAAAACCATGTTGGTAGAAGTTAACAACAGTCTTTGACTGCTTATGCAGGCTGCTTTGAGTACTTTGCTACTCATTATCTACAGCTGTTGTGACCAAGTTCTCACTATTAGGGAAAGGAGAGTGGCTAAGTCCAGAGAAGCAGCAGCCAGAAGTGTAAAGAAGACTGCAAATGCACGCCAAAGATGGAAAGCTGCAAAAGATGCTGCTAAGAAGGGTGCAAGTGGACTGCAATCTCAACTATCACAAACATTTTCTTGTACAAAGGACTTTGTAGATCCCGAAGAACTTAAAATTTTGAATAAAAAAACTGCAGAAACCGATATTGAATTGTTTTCACATTCACATCTTATTACCTCAACCATGGTTGCTAGTTCACCTGCATTGCCAAAGGAAAAGGGAAAAGAACCCTCTGATCTGACGCAGATGGTACATGAAACAGAAAACAATCCTGATATTAGTAACAATATTCATGTAGAAATAGAAGCTAGAGATAAAAATGTTACCCCAAGAGTGTCTAAGGAAAAACAGCTCCATACACATAGCCAAATTTTTAAGTATGCATATGCTGAGCTCGAGAAAGAGAAGGCTCAGCAACAAGAAAACAAGGACCTTACCTTCTCAGGAATAATTAAAATGGCTACAAAAAGTGAACAAAGGAAAAGGCCTTTAATTGAAATATCTTTCAAAGACCTGACGCTCACTTTGAAGGCACACAATAAACAAATATTGAGATGTGTTACAGGGAAAATTAAACCTGGCCGCATCACTGCTGTAATGGGTCCATCAGGTGCTGGCAAGACAACATTTCTTTCTGCAATAGCTGGAAAGGCTTTTGGATGCAAAGTGACTGGTTCCATTTTTATAAATGGAAAGAATGAATCAATCCACTCCTATAGGAAAATTATTGGCTTTGTGCAGCAAGATGATATAGTTCATGGGAACTTGACTGTGGAAGAAAACTTCCGGTTCAGTGCACAGTGCAGGTAAATCACATGGTTGGCAATTTCAGCTACTGTTTTGATTTTTATTTAAGTTTATGCGCTTACATTTGGCCTAGATATATATTTAATCATTTCTCTTTCCTAATTAATCCTGTATCAAGTTTTAGTTCCAATTATATTTTTTCTCTGACTTGCTTTCTCGTATGAAAGAACGAGATCTTTATTGAGAATGACAAAGAATTATAGTATCCAGAACTACAGGAGGTTCTGGTCTCTCCTCTCAATTGGCTAATTCTCCAAAGACCCCTTCTACTTCCCTCAATAGGCCTTATATAGCCAATAAAATCAGTACTCACCCCTAATTAACTCCCCCAAAACTATAACAGACTTCTCTAGCCACTTAACTGTCTATTACAACAATCAACTAATAATGTTTTTGGGCCTCATCACACGTTGGTCTCCTATCCTTTCTCCTAATATTGACCTTTTTAAATAAAGGCCTCCTATCACTTTCTGACCACTTCATTTTAAAAGAGGAGTTGCTGGTTTGAACCATTAAGAGACAGAGACAATTTACATGCAATTTTATCATCAATTCTATAATGTTTCATTGTATTAGATGGGAAAATGAAGAAATTGAAGTATATTATTGAATAAAGGATAAAAATGGGGCTTCTTGGTCACCATTTGCCAAACATGCTTTAAGCAATGGTGGCACTATGATTATAATTTAATTTGAATCTATACTGCTTTAATGGAATACTTAAGTTCTGTCATCAAATAGCCTTTTTAAGTTTGAAATTCATATTTACTTTTAGATAGTCTAGCAAGAATCAACACTTTTGACCTTATCATCATTGTCACAGATGCTTGCCTAGTATCAGTTTTCTTTTGCCTACCCTTAATTTTCTCTCCATTTTCTTCTAATACTTACGTACCTAATATTGTTTGTGGTAACTTTTGTATGTTTGCATATCTGGTAATAAAATGAATTTTTCTTACTGTGAAAGGCTACCTGCTGACTTGCCAAAGCCTGACAAAGTTCTGATTGTTGAAAGAGTTATCGAATTCTTGGGCCTTCAGTCTGTGCGGAATTCTTTGGTTGGAACGGTAGAAAAGCGAGGGATCTCCGGAGGCCAAAGGAAGCGTGTAAATGTTGGATTGGAAATGGTCATGGAACCTTCACTCCTGATGTTGGATGAACCCACATCTGGATTGGACAGTGCATCATCTCAACTGCTCCTTAGAGCACTAAGACGTGAAGCTCTTGAAGGAGTGAACATTTCCATGGTGGTTCACCAACCAAGGTGACTTTTAATTCCATGTCTGCATCACTGGGATATGGCTTACCTCCTTTATGATTATATTATTTTTCTGTTGATTTTTTTATTTTTCTAGTTAAAAGTAGGGAATAATTTTTCAGCAGATAGTAGCTGCTAGTGCTAACATTCACACTACAAGGTTTTTAATTCTCAACATGTTTCCTGAGGGAATAAATTTCAATAAACTGATCTAATCATCATGCTGGTTCAAAAAGTTTAGAATCAGGGTAGCCCAGAAAATCAAAGCAACTAATATTTCAAGAGGCTAAAATTTGGTTTTTGGGATAAGATATGGCATATAAAATGGGGAAATTCAGGAATTATTACCAGTTAAGTGTGGTCTGCAAGCAGTAGGATGATGGTCAAAGGCCAACTTGGCTGATGGAGGGATTCTGGAAAAATATGAGGGTTTAGGCTATATCTCAACAATGTTTATTAAGATTTTCTACTAAAGATCATCAAGAAAAAAATGGAAATTGTAGGGTATTCAGTTAGAGAGAATATAGACAGAATAAGGAGGGAAAAGAGAGAGGGTAAGAACTAAGAAACACAGAATCCAGGGGAGAATACCGGAACTTCAAATGCCTGATTTATTCTTTTTGTTTTCTTTTCACTTTCTGGTAGTTCTATACATGAATACACTTACTAGACCCCTCTGATTTCAAATCACCTTGATATTGGTCCCAAAGTAGAGATAAAGACATCTATTTCTGTGTTTTTCATGTGATTCTGGTCCAGTTTCCATTACATACCTTTGTTTCTCTGCATGGAAATTATGAATAGAAACCATTATGAAGTCTGATCTCATATTCCATGCTTTAATTTGGATTTTTAGCAGTATGATTACTCTCCCTTTAATTAATTAATGATTTAACTTTTCGCTGCAGTTATGTGTTGTTTAAGATGTTTGATGACTTGATACTCCTGGCAAAAGGCGGTCTTACTGTATATCATGGATCTGTCAAGAAAGTTGAAGAATACTTTGCAGGCCTTGGGATAAATATCCCAAAGCACATTAATCCTCCAGATTACTTCATTGACATTTTGGAGGGCATAGCAGTACCTACAGGAAGCTCAGGAGTCAGTTATAAAGAGTTGCCAGTTAGATGGATGCTTCATAATGGTTACCCTGTACCTCTAGATATGCGGCAGAATGCAACACGGTTTGATATGTACGTAGCTGTCAACCCAACTCAAGAAACAGATCCCAATGGCTCTGACCTTGAAGAAAGAAGCTTTGTTGGAGAATTATGGCAAGATGCAAGAAATGTTATGGAACTGAGGGGGGAGAAAATAAGACTCAATTTCTTAAAATTAAAGGATTTATCCAACCGGAAAACTCCTGGTATATTCAAACAATACAAGTACTTCCTTATACGGTAAACTGTCCAATGACCTCAATTATTTGCTAACTTGAACATTTAACTTTTCAGATGATTGTTAAGATCTTCCTTAATATGGGCTATTTTCTTCCTGGAGCATTACAATTGTCTTGCTGAAAATAGTTTCTTTCAAAAAATTGTCAGTGGATTTTGTTAATACTGGAGATTAAACAATAGTATTGAATTTTTCACTGTCTAAAATTCTGTGGTTTAAAGGAGGCCTGAAGAACTGGAAGGAAAAGTTCAAATAAAACCTTTTCTTCTGAGCATGACTGTCATTGCCTTGCCCTGCTCCATTTTTGTGTTTTGGAAACTGAAATGGAATTTAATAGAGTGCGACCAATTGCTATAATGGGAAACTGTATTGGAATTTTCTCAGTGAATTAGGCTATATGATAGCTAGCTAAACGTCACCATGTCTTTTCTCTGTTGTAGTTCACTAAGTGCCATTTTCTATTGATTGGAAAAGGAGTAGCTAATAACCTTCTAATAATGGACATGTCTGCTCAATTTGGTGTCTGCATTTTCTTTTTGTTAATTGGTTGTGGTATCCTACTTCAATGCTATGTTGTTTCAGGGTTGGGAAGCAGCAATTACGAGAAGCCAAGATCCAAGCTATAGATTATTTAATATTATTACTTGCTGGAGCCTGCTTAGGATCACTTACTAAAGCAAGTGATCAGTCTTTCGGTGCTGCTGGATACACCTATACAGTGATTGCTGTATGTAAGTTAGTTGACTTCTAACACAGTCTATAATGCTCTTCATGTTATATCATGTTTCTTTACTATTGTATACTTGATTTATGTCCGTAACTAGCTTGTGATAATGCACAGATTTGTTTTTTTCTTCGTAATAATATCCCAATAAATTATTCAAGGCTGAGTACATCTACCTTACTTAGACTCATGCACTCGCCTTCCAATTATCAATAATTTCAAAAGGAAATTATAGTGACAAAATCATGACTGCAGACTACGATTGTTCCTGTTTCTAATAGAATTGCATTATTATGTTATTTTAAAGTACATGGATGGGTCACAAATAAATTTAAAATATTACTACTCCCTTTCTTTTTATCTGTCCAGAAAAACAGTAAAAAATTTATTCCTATTTATCTATGCACTTTGATTTTCAAGAGAGAATTAATTTTTTTTTTCATGTATACCCTGATATTTATATAGTTATTATCAAATGTAATAAATTATTACACCTAAAATTTCTACAATTTCCAATAAGAGAAAAATTAAAATTGTAATAAATGAATGAAGATAAAAATAAAGTTTATAAGGAAATTAAGAAAATAAATAAATTTTTTTAAAAGTAATATTTTATTGTCTTAATATTTGTGCTTCTCTTTTTTAGATAGATAATAATGAACAGAAGAAGTATTAGAAATAATGTAATTATGACAATAAAAAAGGTTATCATTATATAATTATGTTAATTGAGTAGGTATAAATATTTTGTAATTACACTTGTATTTATGACTTCTGATATAAATACTTGTTTTGCTGTATAGTTCAAACACATGGATTCATTTATATACTTTGTCATTTTCTTCTCTCAGCATAGTATGTATTTAGAGTAACGAGAGGCATCCTAATTCATGCATACCCGGTGATTCCATTGCTCATTGGTGAATTTTTTTTTTTTTTTTTTTCGGAAACAATGTTTTAGCTCCAGTTTCCGATTTCTCTTCTCTAGCTGCCTTTGTTTTCTTTGATTGTCATTGTTCATCGCTAACATTATTATTGCAAAGACTTTCCTATCGGTTAACCACTCGATTAGGCCGCCCTCGTCAAGTGTCTTTCAACCTGGGTGAATTCATTTCAATCAGAGTAGGGATGTGCCTCACGTGCTCAAATAATACCACACATCTTTCTCTTTCCAGTTGCACCTTTGCTGCATGTGATGGCGTGTGGATTGTGGAGCTCCCTTTTTCGGGTCGCCTCATCATCCTCTACCGTAATCCGAGTTTGTTTCCTTGATTTGAGGATTTGTTGTCTGTTATTCTGCATCTTTGACACTGTTCACAATATTTTCTCTATCCTCTCCGTAAACCCATGGCAACTTCTACCTGTCCCAAGGTTGATGCTTTTGTTTTCACCAATTATGTCACAGCCTTGCTCTCTACAAAGAAGTTAGGTGGTGGCAACTGACTTTTTGGGCCTTCAACATCAAAATTTGGCTTAAGGGCCAAAGTTATGAGGACCATCTTACCACTCAAGAAGTTACAATGGTTGAAAGTGAATGTTCAAATTGGAGCAAGAGTGATGCTCTACTTTGTAGCATCATCAAATCCACCATTCATCCATCTTTGAGGCAACTTTTTTATTTTTAGGAGACTTGTGAGTCTATCTAGACACAAGATAAGGAGCTTTATACCAACTCACTTAACTCCTTTTTGGGGTTTGCCAAAATCTCATGAGTCATTACCCCTTGGGATTTGGTGGAATGATATCTACACTTTTTGGGGTTTGTCAAAATCTCATGAGTCATTTCTCCATGACGATTTGGTGGAATGAAATCTACACCGCTTAAGAACCATAATGACCAAGTCCATTAACATAAAAACTAAACATATAGTATTAATTATTAAACATAAAGTTCTTACCAAAAATACAAATGAAGGATTGAGCTAAAATAAGTTAAACTCCATTCTCTTCAAAATCTTCATCTTGAACACAATAGACTAACCTTATGTTCTTTTGTTTCATATCTTAGGTTGCCCTAAACATAGTTATGACTATCTGATTTAAGACTTGTTTGACTTTCTTTGTTTTTGATCTTGTCATAGGAATTCCAAGCCTTTGTAGGAGATTCTCCTCTATATCTCTTTCATTTTTTTTATCATTATTCCTTGGTTTTTATCGTCCCCTCTTTTTTTTTTAAGTGAGTTTGTCCTCAAATTATAATTTCCATCACCTACTTCAAAAAAACACAAGTTAGAAATATTAATACTCATCGACAAGTCAATTTTATAAGAATTATCATTGATCTTTTGTAACACTTGGAAAAGTTCATATTTCCTTAGTTTGGAGTTTTGACTTTCGTTGTGAGGAAAATCGCTCAAACTCTATTTTTGAGTTCAAACACAATTTTCTTCTGTTTTTTGTTGGTATTTTAAGCATAACATTCTGTTTTCATTTCAATTTGAGCCTTAACCTGTTCATGGAGCTTCTTCACATATTCAACCTTCGATTTTCCATTTGTATGCTCAAAAGAAGAAATTTTAGATAAAGGTAACTAATCCAAAGGAGTTAGAGGGTTAAATCAATAAACAATTTCAAAAGAGGAATGTTGTGTAATAGCATGTACCATCCTATTGTAAGCAAATTCTTGCCTTTTTATGTATGATACATCTTTCACAAAATATTTGCACATCATGCTTTGTACGATGTCAATAAAAATGCTCATGCAACATATCTAAGGTCTTTTGAACTCCAAAATGTCCCATTAAACCTCCTTCATCAACTTCTTTAGTAAGCAAGTTTCTTAAAGAATTTTTAATCTCACAATTTATTATTTTCGAACAACTAATCGTTATGCCTATGGAATTCTTTAAGCCATTTTATCACAAGTGTATATGTGAGATAATTTATTATTATAGATATACATTTCTTTAACATATTCAAAACTAAGTAATTTATTTTCAAGAGTGGAAAACATGGTATACTTTCTAGAGAGCGCATCAACTACTACATTTATCTCTTTTTTTCATGCATGATAATAATATATCGGAATTGTTCAAAGAACTCAACCCATTTGGCATGCCTCTTGTCTCCTTGTCCCTCCAAATACTTCAAGGATTCGTGACCAATGTGAATGACAAATTCTTTGGGCAAAAGATAATGTTGCCTCGTTTGTAATACTCTTACAAGTGCATACAATTCTGTATCATAAGTTGGATAACTAAGAGTAGTCTCATTTAATTTTTCACTAAAATATGCAATGGGATGACCCTCTTGAAGTAGAACAGTCCCAATACCCACATTAGATGCATAACATCTTTGCTCATGTTGGTATGATGGTGTATTTTCCTTTTCTTGTTCATGCTAAGTTGGGACATCCTAGTTTGGCCAGGTTACTATAGTTGATGCCTAATCTTTCAAAAGTTATCTACTTTGTCTTGTCAGTCTCATCAATTAGGAAAGTATGTTCATAGTTCTTCTCCTAGTCATGTTAGCTATTGTGCTACTTCTCATTTTGCTTTAATTCATTTTGATGCATGGGATCCTAGTTGTGTCATGTCTACTTTAGGGTCAAGATATTGTCACGTTTATTGATGATTGTTCTTGATGTACTTAGTTATTTTTAGTGAAAGATTGTTCTAAATTATTTTCTATTTTTCAAACTTTCCTTTTCAAAATAAAAATTTAATTTAGTGTTCCTATTTGTATTCTACAAAGTGACAATGCCCATGAATATTTGTCTTATACATTTCAAAGTTTTATGGCTTCCTATGTCATTCTTCATCGCACCTTTTGTGATCATATCCTTCAACAAAATGAGGTTGTTGAACATAAAAGTAGATAAAGGACATTTCCTGTACTCTTTTGTGTTGTGGTCATGTTTCTCATCATTTTTGGGATGATGTTGTGTTTACTGCTTGTTATCTTATTAATTGAATGAATGCATTCATTTGTTCTTTTAAATCAAGTCTTGTACCTTCATCACTCTCTACACATTTTACCTCCTTGAGTCTTTGGGTCTACATGCTTTGTTCATAAGCTTAGTTCAAGGCTTAATAAACTTTGTTTGGTCTCATAAATGTCTTTTTTGATTATACTCAATCTCAAAGGTTACAAATGTTATTCTCCAAGTCTTCATCACTATCTTATCATGACAGACATTACTTTCTTTGAATTTGTTCCTTTCTTTGCATCAACCCATTCAACTTTTGTGTCTTCATGCTTCTTTCTCACCTCATATGTTAATACTGTAACTGTATATCCTGTAGTTATTTTGTAATTACTCTTGTATTTATGACCCTAACTTAAATATTTGTTCTGGTGTGTAATTCAGACACGGGGATTCAATCACATGCTCTTTCGTTTTCTTCTCTCTCAACGATTACTATGTAATACCTCTCTTAAAACATTTTGTTGGCTCTGTAAAATGGTTTTAGAAAATCACAGCGTAAAACATTGATACAAAATGACAAATAAAATCTAAACATACAAATACTTGGTTGAACACAGACTTGCATAGAATGACTTCGAGGTCCACTTGATTATCACAATGTAACTTCATTTGCTGAAGATCTCCAAATTTTAGTTGATGAAGTAATTGTTTAGTCCAAATAAGCTCACAACTAGCTGCAACCTGCGACAATATTTTGCTTCTTATTCTTCAACCATCTGTTTAAGAGCATCTTTAGTTCCTCAACAGGTATTGTGCCTAGAGAGAAAACTGGTCTTTGTGCCATAACAATAGGCATGGTTGATAGTCAAGTTTCTCCCACTGGCTTGTTTGTTCTGATGACTAGGCAGGGGCTGACTTTTAAGATGATCATGGATATACCTTGACCAAGGAATCTGAGCTCCATCTAATCTTACCTAGCTAAATAGTTCAAGATTGTTCAAAGTTGTAGAAAGCCATTTCTTGTTAGGTGTAGAAGCTCAAACCACGAGATTTCAAGCATAGCAACACTGAGCTTGAGAAACTTTTAGGATGGACTTAAGAGAAATTATACATAAGTTCTGTGAATTTCTTTAGTGAGTAGCACTTAGCAATCAGCTTTCTTGATATTGATACACACAAGAATAAATACCTCTTACATTTCATGAATTATAAAAAAGAATTAAATATTTTCCTAACTCCAATCTTTTCAATTATACATTAACCCCCACAATTCCCAATGACATATTAATTAATGTCATTATTTCCATCACAAATAATTTATAAAATTTATAATCAAACAGATTTCAAACTGCTCATAATAACTCAATTTATATTTGCATTTTTGGTGACAAGCATATAAGCTTTTTATACTTTCTGTTTGAGCCTTGGGAATTGGGATATGTCATAGAAGATTTTGAATAAGATTTTTATTTTGGAATTAGAATAAATTTAATGTTCTTACAAGTAGACTATGGAATTCATGTGCACAATGCTTTATCCTGATTTATTGTTGTTAATTTCAGCTCTTCTATGCAAAATAGCAGCCTTGAGATCATTTTCTCTGGATAAATTGCACTACTGGAGGGAGAGTGATTCTGGCATGAGCAGCTTGGCTTATTTTCTCTCTAAAGACACAGTGGATCATTTTAATACGGTGATCAAACCTGTGGTGTACCTCTCTATGTTCTATTTTTTTACCTATCCAAGATCAACTTTTGCAGATAATTACATTGTGCTGCTTTGTCTTGTATACTGTGTGACTGGCATAGCATATGCTTTGGCCATATTATTTGAACCAGGAGCAGCCCAGCTAGTAAGTATTCGAAGCAAATGATAAAACTTATATCAACAACCAATTAAAATTTTACTTATGTTTTCAGTTCCCCTCTGACATGCCACTGTTTGTTGCAGTGGTCAGTACTTCTTCCAGTTGTTTTGACACTTGTTGCAACACAAACCAAAGATAGTAAAGTTTTGAAGGATATAGCTAATTTGTGCTACTCCAAATGGGCTTTGGAAGCATTTATAATTGCAAATGCTGAAAGGTAATTTATGGTTAATTATGATTATTGATTGGACTCCACATGTGATTGCTTTGTGTTCCCTTGAAGCGATTTGCTAAATTGCCTGCATATATAGAAAGGTAAGTAGGGGTTGCTACTTCCCTTTAGGTGACTTATATACTTCAAAATAAACAGGTTTCTGTGTTGGACCTCCCTAGTAACAGATGAGCAACTTATCGTAAATGCAGTGAAAAACCTGTGTGAACAGTGAGGTAGGGAATGTAGACCATTTCAACATTAACAGGAATGACTATGGAGATGGTGGATACAATGATTAGAAGGATATATACATTATGTCAGCAGCAAAATGGGTTGGAGAGAAGCACAGATTGTTTGATTTAAGTTACAAGTTGTGGTTCTCAGGTAGAGGTTGATCTAGGAATGAGAGGGTATTATTATGTATGAGTCTCTCAAGGAGGAAACAATACAGATGAAAAGGGGAAGGATGGTAAAATCATTGCCATAAAGTTATTTCATGGAAGGATAAATTTTGAGTATGCCTCTTAAGTCAGGCCAGATTCTCAGATCAAATGTTTTTTGGGTGGATCTAGAGGGGATGATCGTAACGATTTCACCAGAAGAATAAATCTTTATTGGAGGGACCTATACTAACATGCTGGAAGAGAAGAAAACTATAGGAGGGCCCATGGTGGATATCAGTTTATAGAACAAAATAAGAAAGAAAGACTACTTTGGAAATTGCATATTTGTCTAAGATTTGATGATACCTAATTCTTTGAAGAAAAAGGAGTTAGTAAAATGTTGTTGCTTTTAAAAATGAAAGCTTGAAACATAGATTGATTACAATAATAAGTGTTTACCCATTAGGCAGGGAGAGAAATTGATTATTTGCTTGAAATTATGATAAATGACAAAATAGGACATAATGATTGCTAAATGATGCTTGGGGAGTGTCTAATCGGCCAGAATAGGATAATAATGATAGATTTGCACATGATGGATTATACCTTTGAAAGATGAAGTTGACGACTCTTAGAAGTTGAAAAGTAAGTGCTGTAAGTTTGAAAGTGTTAAGGACCAACACTAACAAAATCTAAAGGTTTTCGGTGAAAAGGCTCAAGCTTCTTCTGAATGGTTTTTACATCTAACTAGACCCCTCATTGTGGCTAGTATGAGTTTAAAATGTAGACAATGCACATGCGCATCTATCTTGCATTTAAATTCCAACTTTTATTTAGAAGCTTTGGGGTCACTATTGAACTCTTGACCAATTGGTTGTAAAAATTTTGATACCACATCAAGGAATAATTATTCCAAAAGCTTTAGTTGATAAGTGAAGAGATCATGATTGAATTTTATATCTAACAAAAAGGAAACTAAATGACAAATTGTTAGCATATTGAAGATTGCATTTGCATCAAGTGAAAATAAAGAGTACGAGAAGCTCACAGATTAAATAAGCTTAAGCTCTTGATATATTCTTGAGGTCTTTTTTCCCTCCACGTTCTTGATATCAGAAGCATGTAAACAATATAAACTCAAGATGAAAAAATAATAAATAACTTGAGTTACATGTTATTTGTTAATTTGAATCAGGATACTGTTCATGCTAATCACTTTTATATTGTAGGTATCATGGAGTGTGGCTCCTAACTCGTTGTGGTTCACTTCTGAGCCGAGGCTATAATCTTCACGATTGGAGTTTATGCATATCCATCCTCATTCTTATGGGTGTAATTGCTAGGACTGTAGCATTTTTCTGTATGCTTACCTTTCAAAAGAAGTAAGGCCTATCCGCGAGCTGCCACATTCACAAACACGGGGTGTACAAATTGGAAGCAAAGCATTTTTTTAAGGATCAATTACAATAGGATTCTCATTATTCAAGAATTTCTGATTAATTTTTTGGGGTTAATGTTGATTATTGACACGATATCATGTAGGTTTCAACTGATAAGATCATATTATGTAAATATGGTTACTTTCAATTCATGATCTGCCTTTTTGATACGATGTCATGGCGTTTATTTTAGCAATGTACTAGTATTAAATGGTTTAGTCGAGTTTTTTTTCCATTATTATTGTTGTTGTAAATTTGGTAGTTTCAATTGACAAATAGATCCAATAATAAAGATTGTAAATTCCATTGCAGGAGAAATTTGGAGGAAAACATGTTTTTAAAGTAATTATATTTCTAATTTCATAATTCTAATTTTGTAATAGTAGTTATGTTAGTAATAATGAAAAATGTAAGAGTTACAGCAAAAGTGATTTATAATGATGGTGGCAGTGGCACCAGCATAATAATGGTGATGGAGATCATCATAACGGTGATTAATACAATAATGAAGAATGTAAGAGTGATAACTAAAGCTGTCAATTAGGCCTTTAGCTCACGGATAGATCTACTTGATCTTGCATAATGATCCTATTTGATTCATTTCACATTATAAATAGGATTTCTATAAATTCATTTCACATGATAGATAGGATTTTTATAAATCCTAATTTGCATAGTTCCTTAATAAATATGTTAAGATAGGATTTAAATATGGGTTATATCATAAATTAATTTCACTAAATGGTTACAATTTTTAAATTAAAAAATCTAATTTCCAAAATTAGAAAGTTTTAATTCAAATATTTTATGATACTTATATCTTTCTCTGACTTTCTCATCCAGGATTAACCTCGACATAGAAAAAAGTTTCAATTTAACATCATTTCTTTTTTGAGTTTCTCATGGAAACTTTTCTCTCCTTTAGAATTCAACCCTAGTCACTAAATGCTAATTGTCAAACGTTGGTGTATTTATATACATGTTTAGTTCAAATTTAATCACGATTGTTATCATTTCTTGGTTACCTTTGCTTAGAATATCTCTACACTTTTTGTAATACCCCTTTTGTCTTTACCTTTCAAAATTGAAAACAAAATATTTGGTCTCCTTCTAAATTGTGAAATTATCTTTATTTATTAATTCAGTAATTTGATGGTTTTAATGGAAGAATTGAAAAATCCTTCCGTTAGGATCATTTTTCCCACTACTGAAAGAGGAAGAATGCTTAAAATGAAATTTTCCTTTCATGACGTATTTTTTTATTATAAAGGTAATTTGATTTTCTTATCAGCTCTGAATGAATGAAATTAGTAGTTATTTTTTGGTATATGTATATTTCTTTAAGCTAGGTTTCTTTGGTATCCTTTTTTTTTTGTGTGTGAGATGGTTTTCTTAGTATTTAGTGATCAATACTTGTCCTATGTAACTGAAATATAAATACAAAAATAACTCATTATATATATATTTCAAATAAGCAGGACATATGAATAGATATTAACCATTAGGGTTTATCAGTACCCTTAAAGAAGGTTTCCTGAGAAACATCTTTCTTTAAGACATTCTTTTTGAATTCTTCTGTTCTTCGTTAGTTCCAGGTCTTTGTAAGCTTCTCTCAATGTTTCCTTGAGGTCATAATATCTAAAACTGCAGTGAATTTCTGTTTGCTGTTCTGAAACAACCAGAAATTCAGAACTTCATCATCTATATCTCCATTTTCTTTGTCATAATGATTTGGCTCTATATATTCCTAATCCATTTCTTTTGGTTGGGGAAGCTCGATTTTGTAGGAAAGGGATGGTGGTACATTTTAGAAAGTCTGTTTAAAATTCTTGTGCTTTTACAAATACAATGCTGAAGCTATTTTCTTGATATCAATTTGGAATGCTTTTCAATTGATATGAGGCTAGTCTCAGAATCAAATTGAAATGCTTTTCAGTTCTCGCTAATTTTGTTTAGTTCTACACAATGCAACCTTCGGGCGCTAATTAGTTACTTACTTAGCTTGTATAACTTTAAATTCACTTGTAGCCTCGGGAGTGACCTTATTTCAAGTTGTTTACTTTCATAATTTTGAATTCGGCAATGCTTTGCACAGATTGGAATTCATACAATTTAGTTAATGATTATTTTTTCGCATAGAGTTCCTATTTAATTAATATAATGCTGGCTTGATTTTTTTAATGACCAAACACAACGTGGTTGAATTCTTAATCAGTTCAACTTTCCTTTCTCCTTCTATATATTGAATAGTATTATACACTTAAAAGGAGTAACCAAAAATCGTGTTTTAATGATTATAACACCCATTTTTTTGTTGGTTTGAACCACTCTTGGAATTAGCTTATCTTATGGTTAAAGAAAAATGGTATTTGACTTGTTCACCCCTTTTTCAATTGAACGAATTTGTTCGTTCCAGTTTTAGAGCATGAATAAAATAAATAAATTAATTCCGTTAAAATGAGAAAGGGAGTAACTTTAGAAACTAAGAGTATATCTACTCTTAATTTAAGTTAAAGTTTTCAATAAATTTGATTCACTTTAAATTAAGGATAAATACTTGATTACTTTTTTACTTTAGAAAAGAAAAATATATAATGAATGTATTGATTATCTATTATATATATATAAAAGATGATTCCCAAGCTTAAAAATGATAAAATTTGCCATGCCATTTTTTTAAATTCTCTAGTTATTTGATATATGTGATAATATTGAATAATGATATTGAGGAGAGAAATTTTTTTTCAATATGTATGTACTTAATATTTTGGAATAATTTAGGATAATAATTAAAAAAAATTATTTAAATTATTCTAATAATGAGTGTAAAAGTTAAAAATAGATATATTTTACGGTTTTTAATTATTTAAAAAAAATAAAAATGAAAATAAAATATAAAAATATATTTATACCCTCATATTTAGAATATCTAAATTTTATTAATAATTCTCAAAATTAATTGAGGGGTTTTATTTTCTTATATAAATTATGAATTATATACCAAATTTTTGTAGTGTTTATTTGTATATGCAAGTAGAATTTTATGATTTTTTTTCATAATTTTTGGATCGTTGTTGATATTTTTTTATTCAAATTATTTTAAAAATGATTAATAGTCTCCAAAATCTATTGAGGGCTTTTGATTTTTTATAAATATTTACTAATGTACTAAAATTTTACATTGAAAAATAATTAAACAAATTATTTTTTTCAAATCCATATAAACATCTCTTTTTCTTATCTATTTTTTCTTATTAACTGATTAATAATTTTAAAAATTGATTGAGACTTTTTATTCATCTAATTCATAAGATCAATTATATAAAATTTTATAGCATTTGGATGTTACAACAAGAAGAATTTGACAAGTTAAAATTACAAGTTATATGATTTGTTTTTACGTTTTTAGATGCTAAAATGGATCTAACAATTCACCACTCTAAAAGTAAAAAATATTCAAAATTTATATAATTTTTAATCTTTGTAATTTTGGTGTAAAAATTGAATTTTTATACACTTTAACTATTTTATATTAACTAATATGAGATTAGTTGACTTGGTGTGTACTCTCAAAAATTTTTTGGCCTTCTTTTTTTTTAATATTTCATGTATTATTTGTGATGTTTTAATATACATAACTCTGTTTTATGTTACTGGGTCATGAAGATGAAATTAACATAAATTTTGATTATATTAAATTTTGTTTATTTTATATTGTGAATACTTAATTATGTTTGAGATTAAAATTATAAATAAAATACACAAAATAAATTTTTGCTTCAAAATCATTCAAAAATATAATAAATAAAAATAAAAGAGAAATAATAAAAATATATAAAATAATAATAGTAATAAAAAGAAAGGAAGAAAACTAAAATTAATGAGAGAAGGAAATAATTTGGGCTCAAAGTAGCTAATGGGTCCAGCAAAAAAAAAACAGTCACAAGTTAGTGGGGAATTAGTTGAGAGTTAGTTAGTTGATGATGAAGTTAGTTACAAATCAGCGGGTAAACATTTGCCTATAAATGGGAAAAAACAAATTTGATAAGGAGATTTTTGAATTTGGTAGATGCAAAACTCATGAGAGCTTAGAAACTTCTCTGGAATTCTTTCTATTTTCCTCCCGCTTTGCTTGAATCTAAATTTTTTTCCCCTATCTTGAAGCTGCTTTTTTCTTCAAGCCTTCTTCTAGAGATTCTTTTCACTATTGTGAAAAAGGAAGAGATCATCACTCCTCCAAGAACCAATCTCACCCAAGGTCAACACAGTCCAAGAGGTCCTTAGAAGTGCATAGAACTCATAGATCACCGTAGATTCACCAGGTAAAATCATAAACATTCTCCTATGCATCTGTGATTCGAATTACAGCATAGCCATGCAGTACAATAAATTTGGAAATGTTGCTGGATGTTATATTGCAATAGCTTCAATTCACATAATTCTTCTCCTGATTAGGATCTAGAATCTGTTGCGTTAGAAGCTAAGGTTTGCACCTCCCGATGTTTCTGTGTAAATCTCCATAATATCTTCACCACCACCGTATAACTTTCAGTGTTCTTTCCTTAAACCATGGATTATCACCAAAGCTGAACGCTAAAACCTTCTCCTCACCGCATGTTTACTCAGCTCAAGCGACAGTTCATCAGATAGGATCGTTAGAAGTAACCTCAGGATAAGTAACTCTAACTGGATTAAATGATATAAAATTTTCACACAAGATGCATTTTCATGATGATAAGAAGAAAGTGAGTAGAGTGCGTGAAAGGCATATGGCAAAATGATAGCCTATGAAGGAGCCTATATTTGCTAACAATTTGTGATATTCCTTTTGGTTTCTCGTTGTAACATAAACTAGTCTATTCTTTTTGGAGTCTGCATAATTTTGCAGGATCACCCCTAAGGTATAAGAATACAGTCTTGATCAGAGAGGGGAAAAGAAAGAGTGCGGTCGATCATATAGATGTGGGCTGAGCCTGTAGAAAAACTACTAAGGCATTTACAATTATGGGAGACCAGTAATGATCTTGTGTGTATAGCAGTACAGAAACCTTACCCATTGACCTCTCGTAAGCTTGAGAATTCCATGCATGGCCACTCATGCATAGCCCAAGGAGCCTCTTTGTGCATACACTGTGAGATTTTTACACTCAGCAATGGCTAGAAACTAGCCGCTATAGACTTAGACAATTTGTTTGAGTTTCAGGTTCAGATCCGATGATCTGGTGAGGGGTTAGAGTGTGACAACTCTTAATAACATCCAACTATTTGAATCTCATCTTCTTGAGAAGCTGTCATGACACCTAATGCCCACCAAGTTATGCAATCTGTTGCTCTTAGCATCAAAAGAAACAGACTAGTCCGAACTCATAATGAAGGACTAGTGAAGGCCTTGTGAGACTGTAAAGGATTAGCCATGCAATAGGAATGCTACTGCCGAAATATCCCATGCTTAACCGAAATCCTACTACTTGAGTGTTCATTACAAAGAATTTTCATGCAAACT
Source organism: Canavalia gladiata (assembly GCA_037954105.1). Lineage (NCBI taxonomy): Eukaryota > Viridiplantae > Streptophyta > Magnoliopsida > Fabales > Fabaceae > Canavalia > Canavalia gladiata. The sequence goes on from CM075660.1 coordinate 45,077,352, forward strand.
ATTACCTTGAATACTGATAGTGAATATTGTAGCCCACGTGATCATGCAAAAAGGGTTGATTACTAGCGGCTTAATATGAAAGCAGCCATAATATTTCCCACATAAGCCTGTGCACAGGAACCACTTAGACAAGACCACAAATGGTTAAAATCAGGAGCAACCAGAAAATCAACCCCCACCCTAGTTTTAGTTAAGTTAATTTTCATGAATACTAAGTCTAAGTTGGAAGCTCAGTTTAACAATTAGCTTGCTACACACAACTACTAGGTCCCAGGTTCAATTCCCGCATGCGACCATTTATTTTAAATTCCCTCATTTACCAGTTTATGATTATAGGCAGCAAGGGGCCCTATATCACAATGGGTCAAAGTCGAGCTGGCTACCTCTCAATTGGGCCATGCTAATTGGGGTCGTGCTGGATTGGGCCATGCTAAAATCAATTGGATCACGCTAATGGATGCTCTCTAGTTAGGCCAACTTCCCTTCAATTGGGCCATGCTAATTAGCCTGAAATCAATGATAGAAAATGAGCTAGTCACCTTTTAAGTGTGGCATACTAATTAGGCCAAAATCAATGATAGAAAAATGAGCTCCCAAATTTTTGAACAAAATAAATAATACCCGCCAACCTACTTAACTAACATAAATTTCTCTTGTTATTTTCTCTAAACAATTAATTTGGGTCAAATCCATTTCCTTTAATTTTGAACCAAGTCCATTGCCTTTGATTTTGAATTCCCTTTTACCCTTGATTTGGATCAAGCCTAATATGCCTCTTGTCGTAACCGTAATTACAACGAGATGATGAACTCGCTAAATTTAAAAGATGAATTTTAGGTGTTTTGTGGAGCCGCCACCAAACTTTTGTTTAAGGGAAAAGATTTGGAAAAACTCTAACTTGAGAAAGAAGTTCTAGGTTTGGGAGTCGGTTACGAATAAGGAAGGTGTTAGGCACCCTACTCGCCTGTTCCGAAGAACGGTACCCTTAAACTGAGTGTGTGATTTTAATATTTTTGAAAACTGTTTGATTGCTTTAGTGTAGAATAAAAATAAACAGGTTTGTATGAAAATAGCCTGATAGGACTTGATCCTGCTCCTACGTATTCTCTGGTGCAATGAGAAACTCAAGGCTACGTAGTTTTGGTTTAAAAGACTTGATCTCTTGAAAAATAGATTTTTTTCGAATGGAGTAGACAAAACAACGATTTCCTAAAATTACATACTCGCAAAATCCAAACCGTCGTAAGTCGTGTTTGAATCTGCACGGATTAAAACACAGAACAGTAGAGAAGGCTATTTGTTTGTATTAGAATCCGTTGCATGAATTTTAGAAAATTAAAACAGACATTTTGAAGCAGATGTTTATCGGCAAGGTTAGTAAACAGTGATTTTCTGAAATCGCGTGCTTATAAAATCCAAATCGTCCTAAGCCGCATTTGGAATCCACACGAATTAAAATACGGAACAGCAGAGAAGGTTGTCTGTTCGTATTAGAATCCGTTGAACGAATCTTAGAAAATTAAAAACAGATTTTTTGAACAGACATTTTTTAACAGAATTAGTAAACAGTGATTTTCTAAAATTACATGCTTGCAAAATTCAAATCGTCGTAAGCCGTATTTGAATCTGCACAAAGTAAAACACGGAACAACAAAGAAGGTTGTCTGCTCGTATTAGAATCCGTTGCACAAATTTTATAAAAAAATAAATAAACGTTTTTTACGATCTTAATAAACACAGTGAAGAAAAGGAAATTGGGCTTGCCCCAAAATAAAATAAAAAATGAACTTGACTTAATAATTAGAGAATTGAGCTTGACCAAACTTAAGAAAAATTGGTTTTGAATTTCAGAAAAGATTGGGCTTGACCCAACATAAAAGGAATTGATTTAGGATTAAAGAAAAGGATTGGACTTGATTTGAAATAAAAATTGAATTTTTGATTTAAAAATTAAAAAAGATTGGACTTGATCCAAAATAGAAGAATTGGAAAAAAAAGAAGAATTGGGCTTGATTTGAAAAAAGAAAAAGAGTTGGGCTTGATTTAAAATAAAAGTAAAGAGTTGGGTTTAACCCAAGTTAAGAAAAATAGTATTTGATTTGATTTTAAAATAAAAGAAAAAGATTGGGCTTGACCCAAATTAAAATAGATTGATTTCAAAATTAAGAAAAGGAGAAAAAAAAGATCGAGTTTCACCTAAAAAGCTTGATTTTAAATTTAAAATGACTTAGGCTTACCCTAAAATAAAAAAAGAATTTGGTTTCAAATTAAAAATTAAAATAAAGAATTGATTTCAAATGAAGAGGAATTGTCGTTGACCCAAGTTAAGGAAATGAATTTGATTTTAAAATAAAAAGAGAATTGGGCTTGATTCAAATTTAAAAGGGGAATTGATTTCTAATTAAATTAAAAAGGAATTGGGCATAAACTAATTTTAGAAAAATAAATTAAAAGAAAGGGAAGTGGGCTTGACCCCATATAAGAAAATGGATTTGAAATTAATTTAGATTATTAACGTTTCTCATTTAAATTTTTGGTTTGGTTGTAGAAAGAGCCAATTATAAGGCAGCCACTAGCATAGCCCAATAGTGTGGTCAAAATCCAATAGTGTGGTCAAAATGAGAAGGAATCCAGCAGGCCCAACTAGAATCCTAGCGGCCCAACTGTTTTAATTTTAATATGGCCCATGTGAGGTCCAATTGAAAGGCAGCCCATTGAGGAAAATAAAAGATTGCACATGAGGTTTGAACCTAGGGGTTGTGGTAGCGTGCTTAACCACTGGACCAAGCTCCCAAATTGGTCATAGTATGCGTGAACATCAATTTACCTGAACTAGTGCGGGAGCTCCACGTGGCGAACCACTAATAGACGTTCTAGACCTGAAGTTTTGATTTAGGTAATTGGGAACCAAATTTAGAGCAATATCCTTATTCTTTCCCCTATTTTTGCTTGCATATCAATTGCATCTGAATGGTTTTTGGCCCGTAACAGGAATCTTTTTGTAATGAGGACAACAACCACTTCATCATGAACACACACTCTCAAGATATCTAGAAATGCTATCTACTATTGGCAGTCTAACAGTAATGACCCTTGACACATCAACTTGATACAAATTTGAATACTGAATTACAAACTGGAAAAAGACAAAGTCACCTTTGATATCTCCTTTAGTCTCTATGGAGAGAGAGAAACTTTGTATTTCCTCAACACTCAGCATTTGAATATAAAGAGCGGTGTCATTTTTTAAATGTTTTGTGTGTATCTACATGTAACTCTTCCCCAGGGCGCATAACATACATAATGATAACATCATCTGATGTGCGCAATTCTACCAAACCATGGGAGCCTGCTGATCTAACAGATGCCTTTTGCAAATAAACACCAAAAACTTCCCCAAAATCATCATGGAGAACCAAGACTCCACCTGATGCTTTCACAAGAGGCTGTAAGATAAGGACTTCTACAGGGCATGTTCCAGCACATATCAGCAAGAGTCTTTGTGACATAATGACATTCTTGCACCTTGAATAACACTTGACTAAGGGGAAAGAATTTAAGCCATTATTCAGATTCTGTACTTAGACAGCCATTGAGGGAACCACTTTACCCGCACTGCCATCACACATGTGCCTGATCCCATCCTTAATGTGACTACCCAACTAGTTGGGCTCATGGTTGCTAATACTCAACATAGAAGGACTCTTTTTAACTGATCATTAATTGGTACGAGTCCTATCAGTGTAAGTTCTGTCACGGGTATGGCAACATTGTGTAATGGCTTGAAGGACTAAGATTGATGTGCAATTTCTTGATCTAAACCATGCCAAATCTTTGCCTATAGCCTAACGTCAGGGCCTCTAGATACAGCAAAACTGAGAATTATCCTCCTAATGAGGACAGATGCAGGTTAACACTAATGCTTCCTAAACACCTTTTATACATATGGTGAGATGCCTCATCATTCTTGTGGCATTTTCTTTTGGCCTATCCTAAACAGCCACTACTGATCTATTCTTAGTCGTACCTTTCTGTTGAAAGAAATGTGATCTGAGTCTGGTGGAAGAACTATTACCTGATCTACAGCTTAGTGGAGTTTGCAGGAAAACTAAAAATTATAGGCTCCTAAAATCAGGTAGTAAACAGGTGATATTGAAATGAAATTACATGAACTATTAATGCTAGTATTTCGTGGTGGATCATCGAATAGCTCCTAGGTGAATCAAATCAAATCTCATACAAAGAAAAGGACACTCTCTAGCACCTCACAATTGTTAAATTTCTTAGAATAGTAGTTGAATCACAAGATGAAAATTGAATCCAGATTTATTATTCAACTAGGATGAGACAAGCTTGCAGTGGTTAATCCAATGTCTATGCTCACTCCTGGTTCATTCTAATTGCAAGAAGCATTCAGTGTATTTAAACTAGATTAATCGTGCAAACTGATATGCACCTGCAAGTAGCTAAGGCAAGGTGAGGAATTGATGCAAAGATCAATGACGAATGGCAATGTCCTTCCTCTTCTTCTCCGTCAAGGATTGTTGTGTGAAGCCAAAAAAATAGAGCAGGGATGCTTACTTTGCGCTACTGTGAATCTGCAGTAGGTACATGCTGGTAATTCTTGAAATTGCTAGCATGGGAGGAGAATTTTTGAGCATTAGAAAGAACCTTCACTTCGGGAAGCTCCGGAATAAGAGACCCTTACTTGCCATTCTGAAAATTTTTCAAAAATGAAAAAAAAAAAAAACCCTGTTTTTACATTCTTTCACCCTTTTAAACCTCCCACCAAACTGTTTTATTTTTATTATTTACTATTTTCTTTTTTTTTTATTTTTCTTAACCACCTTCCAACTAACATCAACTAACTTAACTAACTTCGTAAAAATTTATTTTTCTTTTTCTTCTTTTTAGTTTTGTTTCTTTATATTTTGTTCTATTTTTGTTTTTTCTCTTTTCCCCTTTTTTTCTTATTATATTTTATATTTTGTTTATTTTTTATTTTTTCATTACTTTTGTTTTATTTTTCCTCACTTTTATTTCTTTTTTTTTTCTTTTTTTTATTATTTTTTATCGATTTTAGGATAAAAACAAAATAATTTATTTTGGATTTTAAATTTACCTTCGGACATAATTCGGTGTTCACACTCTTGAAAGTAAATTAATCTTTCTTAAGGTAAAATTAAGTTGGGTCAAACTTGTTGTCTTTAATTATAGGCCAAACTCATTGCCTTTAATTTTGAGTTTACTTTTATCCTTGATTTGGGTCAAGCCCAATATACCTCTTCAAAGTAAATTAATCTTTATTAAGGTAAAATTAAGTTGGATCAAATCCATTACCTTTAATTATTGGTCAAGCCCATTGCCTTTAATTTTGAGTTTCCTTTTATCTTTGATTTGGATCAAGCCCAATATACCTCTTAAAAGTAAATTAATATTTCTTAAGGTAAAATTAATTTGGGCTAAACTCATTGCCTTTAATTTTTGACCAAGCTCATCACCTTTGATTTTGGGTCTCCTTTTATCCTTAATTTGGGTCAAGCCCGATATACCTCCTAAAAGAAAACTAATTTTTCTTAAGGTAAGTTTAATTGGGGTCATGCCATTATGATTTATTTTGATTTCCATTTTCTGTAATTTTTAATAAATCTCGAATCTCATGCAATGAGCTTTAGATGTGAACTGATAGCATACTCTACTGTTCGACATTTAAAAATCATATGAGTTTCAGTGCAATCCTCGTTTACCTCAAAATCTGTGCATATGTGGATCCGAGTAAACATCTAAAAATTATCTTCCCTATCACTCTCAAAATAAAATTTCAAAATATATTTTCAAAACATTTTAAGATTCTAAGTCTCACGCAATGAGTTCTAAATGCGAACCGATAGCATAACCCTACTATTTCGTATTTAGAAATCATATGGATCCTAATACAACTCTCGTTTGTCTCAGATCCTGTGCACATGTGGACTAAGAGTTTCTCAAAAATTTCAAAAACACTTCCAAACTGCCTCGTCGATATAAACTGTACTTTTTCAATTATATTCGAAGATCAAGTCTTCAAACCAAAACTACATAACCTTAAATTTTTCATTGCATTAGAAAATACGTAAGAGAAGGATCAAGTCCTATCAAGTTATTTTCTACAAACTTATTTATTTATATTCTATTTAAAGGGATCAAATATTTTTCAAAAATATCAAAATCACACATTCAGTTTAAGGGTACCGTTCTTCGTAACAGGTGATAGGGTGACTAATACCTTCTCTACTCATAGCCGATTCCTGAACCTAGATTTCTTCCTCAAGTTAGGGGTTTTTCAAATATTTTTCCTTTAAAAATAAAATTAGGTGGTGATTCCACAATGAATCAAAATTATTTATAAAAATTTTATCAAGTTCGTCATTTCGTTGTAATTACAGTTATAACAGATATTAATTATTATGTTTTCTGTATATTGTTAAAATTATATTCTTATCATAATTATTATAATTATATTATATAATTATGATATCATTTATTGCAAACCTAATTATACACTATGCTAAGATTATATTCTTAGCATAATTATTATAATTATATTATATAATTATAATATCATTTATTGCGAACCTAATTATACACTATGCGTATAGATTAATAATTTAATTCATGATTAATTAATTAATAACATTTATATACTATATAATATATTTTTCTTTTGTGATATTATACTTTTAAAATAAGATTAATCCATTTTATGAATTACATCATGCATATGTCTTCGTGCATATTATGAAATTTATAATATTTTTATACATGATTTATAATCTTGCTCAATTATAAGCACAATTATAATTTTTTAAAATTAAATATTATTATTTTTTAATTATAATTATATTGTATTTCATTACTTTAGTCCTGAAATTAAAATTCAATAAAGATCCAAAATATCTCTAATATTTTATTTTTAATTTTGTGATGAATATATATAAAATGTTCTCTTAAAATATACTATAATCTAAAAATAGAAATAATTTTTGAATCTTAATATAATAAAAGGTTACTTATTAAAATTGATATAAGTACTGAATTATGTAATTTTTATATTATTTTAAGTCATAATCTAATATTTAAATTTTCTTATCTCATTCTAAAATTCTTTAATTTTCATTCATAAAAATATTGTTAAAATAATTTATTAGACAATCATTGAGATAATTAAAAATTATATCAACCTTATATTTATAATATATATTATTATATTATTTAAAAAATTAAAAAATATTTATAAATATTTATTATAGGTTAACATTCTTTATGAACCATTTGAAAATATATAATGTATATTACAAAATTTTATGATGTATTCATAGTTTAACTTGGTTGCTTCATCTACAAGAATGAATAAGATAGCATTTTATGAGTTTGGTTGTAAATTTTTTTTATTTTTCATTTTTGTTATATGATTGTTTACATGGAAATTTTAATTCATAAATTATTCTCTTTGTCTATTATATTTAAATATATTTTAAATGGTGCAATTATGTATGAGAATGTGATAATTTTTAAAATATTAGTTAGAAAATATAAAACTCTATGATCAATATTTTTTTTATTATATTCTTTTATTTATAAATTTTATTTTAGAATAATAAATTTTAATTAACCAAAGAATAAAGAGTCTTATTAATATAACCTGAGGCTTTAGGGTCCAACATTTTATAAAATTTTATTTGTCACTTATGCGAGTAAACATATTATATTTGGTAACATTATGATTTGAAACTAAACCTAGAGATCTTTATAGAAACAAAGCCTAAAAGTTTTGGTTAAATTTATATGTTTTATGGTATATCTATATTTTTATTATGTTATATTCAATTCTATATTCTTATTTTGTGTGACTATGATTTTATTTTTATGGACATGATCATGAAAATTAAATAATTTAAAATTTATTTAAATTTTGTATATATATAATTTATATTGATGATAATTATATTCTATCGGTATCTTGTTATTAACGTAATTTATGATTAATATAAATACTATTTTATTGTAAAATGATGTCAATTATGATTCAAAGTACTTTGTGTGATGTAAAATATTGTACATTTTATTTAAATATTTTTTTTGTAAAATTTAACAAATTAATGGCGCATAATATTTTGTGACCTAATATTTTTTTGGTACTAAATATAATTCTTTCTTTTAAATAAGTTGTAATCAATATTAAATTATGTAAATAATGAACATTTTCTATGGATATGATATTATTTGACATAATCGTTTATTTAATTGTATAAGTAATAAACATACTCTATCAGTATAACATTGTTTAACATTAACATTATGTGATAGATAAAATTTAAAGAGTTACTTAAATCCTTAAATATCTTTTAAATAAACTATTTTAAGCATTTTTCTATCAAGTGCAAGTGTAAGAAGCTTGAATTTTCATTTTGATTTAATTAAACGTCCTCCTAACTAAATATTAGAAAACTAAAATCTTTATATTAATATTCTTTATCTAATAATATGATTTTCTCTTTACACAGTATTTGATATTAGTTTATTTTCATGATCTAGAATGAGGATATTACCAAATTTCTTATCCTATTAAAAATTAACAACTCTTGTAACAAATTTTAAATTAGCTTGTAAATTTTAAAGATAATATTTTCTCTATTTTATATTATCGTTTAGTTTATTTTGGATAATATATCAAATTAAACATGAGTTATTTTAAAATAAAAATTAGTTTTATCAACTTGAGATTTGTAGATAACAGTATTATTCTCTTTTTGTATTTGATGACTTTTGTGATTATCCTTGTGAGATAATAAAAACATTTAATGATTTATTAGCCACATATAGTATAATATAGTATTATAATTGTACGTTTGGTGTTAGTTGTATTGTTAACATTTGATTTTTATGAGTGAATTTTTGAAACTTTACAAGTGATCTCATATTCTATTTAATATGTTAGAAATTATAATCTCATTTATATGTTGGTAGGTTTTTAAATAGCCATTATAGCTCATAAAATTGTGGGTTAAAAGTAACACCCTAAAAATGAAGTTTGTCCTATGCTGAAGTCATATTTACGGTTTCATTATTAAACTGTTACTTCATGATACAAAATTCTTTTAGAAATTATGGATATTCAAAATACAACAAATTTTTTATTTTCTTTTAAAATCTTAGTTGAAAATTCAAGTTTCATCATAGTCATTATCATAGCAAAAAATAAACAATTAAATATCGTCACTCAACCTTAACTTGCTTTGATTACCTGATATAAACATAATAATGCATACAGTACTGATTCATATTATTTGTATAGACTTTGATAATTTATATATAATCTTATATTCAGAAGTTAGTGTAAGGGCATTAGTACCATTTTATACATCACATACATATATTATACAATTATTTCACATATTACAAACTATTATACATCATAACTATAATACATATTACATGACTATTTATAAAAATTTACATTATTGGGGTGAGACTAAATTTCTGTCAACACTTTAAACATTAGGATCCTGAAGCTCCAACCATTCAGCATACATTGTCAATCTCTATAAATCCTACTTCCTTCACAAATGACATTAAGGGTCTATAAAAGAAAATGGTGGAAGAAGGAATGAAAAACTAAGTTTCTCTGTAGCATTCTACCCTATGGATAGTGTCAACATTTTGTAAGTCAGCTACTTCAGCTTATTAAGAATCATGACATGCATACAGGTTCACTTTTAACTTTTAAAAAAATTCTTAGCTAAAGTGGATTCTTTTTACAATTGCAGAAACTAATTTTTATCTTAAGCATGCAAGTTACCTATTCTTGATTTCATCCTTTTCTCAAAAGACATTTATACATCCTACATATTCTTGAGATTACATTATATCATATCACAGATATCATTTGACTTTCATTTCATTCATGCCTTAATCGTAATTATTTTCATTTCTATACAATTTTCTTAGTGATAATCTATATTATAGGCATATCATCATTTAGTCAAACAATATCTTTTCATTGGCTCTGCTACTCTACATTCTATTTTTAGGATATAAGTTCATTCCTTAATGGTTATTGCCATCATAGTTCTTTGAAGATATAACGCTTCATAATAAAAGAATATTTGGAGAACCATTTTGTCTCCTCTATAGAAGGACTATTTTTCCTTCTAAATGTGCATAAGGAACATTAAGAGTAGTATTAAGTTTTCACATAAATTCTTTAGTAATCTCTTAATTAATTAGATTCCTTTTTAAAGCTTCCAGATAACATGCATGCTTAAATAATCCAACCAATATGCTATGCACATATTATTTCTAATCCCACCAACCTTCACATTTATCATCCGCACATGAGCATCATATGACACATCATTTTTCTAAATAATCAAAAGTATATTCCATGTACTTTACACACATATTTGTATACTGAAGAACTAATGTAACAGGAGGGCATAATTATTTTAATTAAAACCTACCTTCTAATCAAACTTTGTTTGATATAAATTTTTTGGTCAACATGCAACCTTCCTCTAAGAATTCTTCCATCTTGCTTTATTCCTTAAGTTTTATAAGAAATCTCTCATGAGAACTTAGTCCACTCATCCTTCTAAATTACCTCTCAACCTTTATTTTTCTTAAAGATTAATTTTTTGTTAATATTTTTTATATAAGTTTATGAAATGGTGGACTCTTAAATTAGTTGGCTAAATATCCTATTTAGTTTAATCCTCTTTGTATGAGTTTTATGCACAACTATCTCAATTAATGTTTGAGTGACAGAGTTTTATGTTTTCTTTGACTACTTTACTAATTAGGTTTGAACCACCAACTTAATTTTACTTATTTGCATCCTTGCTTATGGATTTAAGTCCTCTTATGTCTTTTTACTTTAATACTATTAAGCATCCAATTTAACTTATCTTGTGAATTTAATTAAAGGTTAGTTGAATTGTATCGTATGTCCCCAAGACATCATGGTTAATTTTTCTTGATTTAGAAGATGATTTGTACTAGTTATGACTTAGGCTAATAAACTAAACTAACTTAGAAATTTTTAATATTTTTCCTTCTTAATTACTAGGTATTGGCCAAATGACCATTTAAGCTCCTGCAACCCCATAATTAACTCTTAATCACCACCTTGTGCTTGCTTAAGTTCATTTTTGAGCCTTAACATGATTTTAACTTACTTTTACTAATTTTCCTAGGTTTGGCCAAATGGTTACTCAAACCATCACCAAGTTTTTATTAAACTTTTAATTTTTTTCTCATACATAATTAGATTTTTTACTACACTTTAACCAAAAATTTTAACTCAATTCCCCTTAATTAACTTAGGTTGAACAAATTGCACCCTTGAACAAACAAAGGTTATTTTCTCAACGTTCTTCTCACTTGGCCTTTGCACCATTGATTTTTAGCAGTTGTTGCATCATTTGCTTTTGAACCCAATGCAATTTTTCCTTACTCCATAGCTTTGGTCATGATTATGGAGAGTTTTAAGTGTTTTATTCAATGTTTTAGTCCACAAGTGCACTTTTGTTCTTACTAGCTTTAAGATCCAATTTTTTGAGTTAAGCTTGTAAGTTTTCAAACTTAAATTTTATAGTATTTTAGGATTATAATCATATGGGTCCAAATCTATACTTTTATCCAAGTCTAAATTCAAGATAAAAAAATTTATTATAAGGACCATAAAGAAGTCATTTTTCAAGACAACCAAGTGGAGATCCATTAGATCTAATCTTAGTTCCATTCATCCCTTACTTTGAGCATCTCAAAACACTTAAAAAAAAATCTCAAATCTACCTAAACTACTAAAAATAATCTTTGAAAAATTAACTGATTAAATTGCTCCAAAGGTTCCAAGAAGAACTTTAATCCATCAAAATTTTCTTTTAACTTCCAAAAATCACTAAAATTTTGGTGATGGTCATTTTTAACAACCAAGGGAAATTTTGAGCTCCATCATGCTTAAGCAAATGAGATCCATAGAATTTAAAGAAGGATCACCGAAAAGAGAAGGAAAACAAGCCAAAGCATATAAATAGAATCTTAGAAAGGTGTATAGTAGAAATCCTACTTGTCGAAGAGTTATATAAGGATTTGGTGGATCTTTCGAAGTGGGTTTCTCTTTCTCTTGTGGTAAACACGAATGCCTCCAAGGATGGTGGTGGGAATTTATTTGTTTGGCTTATTATGACTAAAACTTCAAAGATGGAAGCTCAAAATTAGTGTATATTTATGTGTTTTAAAAGAAGTTGCAACTTAGAATGAAGTTAGAGAGCTTACACAAGTGTTTGGAGAGACTTTGATGAAGTAAATGAGCTTACCCTTTGTCTATAACCAATTCGGCCACTTTGGGACAAATGAAAATTAAATTCCCACTTAAAGGAATTTTGATCCATTTATAGGTAATTTCTATTTTCAAAATTAAATTTAAATGCAAGAAATTATCCTTTAATACTAATCATGATTAATTTATCTTAATCATGGTTAATTCTAACTTATTCAAGGTTACTTTGATTCAACCATGGTTAATTTTATCTCTCCTTATAAATATTTGTCTTATATGTTATTAATGGTGCGATGACTCATAAGGTGAGTTATCTACTTATTTCAAACATGTTAAATTTGTGCATGAGGATAAGCCTCAAGTTCCAGCTTGCTTCATAGTTTATGACTCTCCCAACCTTTCAGGAGCATTTTGGTAATTTCTGAAATTTTTTTCCAAAAAGTTCTCACACTGCTCTCTTGATGTTTCTAACACTTATTGGTCTGTTCCTAAATCTTTCTTCTATCATTTGCTATTTTTCCAAGAACAGTTTAACTCGTATAGGAGAAAAAGAACTTCAAGGGCGTTTTGAATGTTTTCGGTGGCATTTTCATTCTCTCTTTGTTTCTATTATTTATTTGGAACTTCTTAACCATCATTGATGAACTATAAACCTTTAGAATATCTTTTAACTCTCATTTTGAGTTACCTGTTATCATCCCAGTAAAGGGGTATTTTTGTTATTTTACTCAAAGTTTTCTAATTTATTTCAGCTTTTGTTTTTTATCTCTACTTTACTTCTTGCTAAAAGAAATTTATAACTTAGGGAGTTTATCACTAGAAACTGTGGGTGTTACATTAAATTATTTATTAAATTCACTTGAGAACTTATAATGAAATTTTGTGTTTTATAATGTCAAGTGGACATTTGTAATCTCTCTAATTCTATATACAAAGTATGTAATTAACTATGAAACTCAATTTTGTATTACTCTCATTAAAGTTTTTTTGTTGAGTTTCATATTTCTATTTGGTAACCACTTCTCTTATTTAATTTTACTTTAGTACATTTCTCTCTTAAAGTACAATTATTAAAGAAAGAAAGATTATAAACTTTAGGCTCATAATGAGTGTGTTAGTGAAAGTGATATCGCACTGTTAAATATTATATCATTGAAGTATTTTAATATTAGTTGAATCCAATGGAAATCCTATCAATATCCTAGTATATTAAATGGGTAGGAGAGTTCATATAACTATTTGTATCGAAACTTATTAATATTGTTATATATTCTTGTGTGCACTTTAGTACTCAAATAATATATTCTTTGAGCTTTTCCATTATCATATTTTTATACACACTTGATCATATGACATACATTTAGAGACCTGGGTACTTAATCTGATTCTATTTTACTAAGATATATTCTTATGCACATTTTATTACTATATATTCTTGTGGACATTTTAATTGAATCTTAGTAAGACAGCTTAGTAGATGTTAAAGTCATTTTATTGGTATTACATATTTAGCATATAATTTATTGTGCTTATCTTATACTAATATTCCACAAGTTTGTAAGGTCATCTACTTATAAGTATTTTATATGAATGAAGTTAATATTCTTATTAAGTATAATTTTTTACATTATGAAGTTGATTGCAAGTCTTATTGATTGAAATAATAATTATAAGTGCTTACTCATTTTAGACATTTTATAATGTTTTTAATTCAGGATATTCTAAATGTTTCCATTATCTAATTAAATATTAAATTTTTATTCTATTTAAACCACTATAACATATCACATTTTTTTAACATAGATTAGATAAACACTTTTTAAAAATCTTATTAAAATTAATAGGTAACATTTTTTTAATATTTTTGTAATATTTTTAAATCTTACTAATAATATTTTGTAATATAAATTAGATATAATATTTCTTAAAATGTTACTAAAATTAATAAGTAACATTTTTTAATATTTTTGTAACATTTTTTAAATGTTACAAAAATTGTGATATGTTATAGTGGACTAATATAATCTCTTGTTTAGTAAATCTTATATTATGAAAATATCTAGAGTTATAGAGATTTTATTGATTTAGCTAATTTTATAATTACTTTCGATATTTTTTATTAGACTATAATAATCACTTAGACTCATGTGGATTATATTTGTAGGTTTCATGTTGTTTAATATATATCTAGGCTATTTGTATTGAACATCTCTCTCATAATAATAAATTCATGCCTTCAAAATACTTGATTTCTTGAGAGAAAATCCTAAGAGCTTTAGATTCAAACTGAATGTCTTATTAATACTAATATATCCATTAACTAAAGGTTTAAATATTGAAATTTTCATAATTATGTCACCTATATAGGTGTAGTTAAGTCCTTTGATGTATTGGATTAGGGGGAGTCTAAATTGCAATAAGATCATTGTTATTTTTTTTTTTATATATGTATTAGTTTATGTCTCTTTTGTCATCATATCTATTATAGCATTTAAGATGCTTGGACACCCTTTGAAATTACCTTTTTCTCTTAACAATATCGTACTTTTTCATGTTCATCATCCTCTATATAATATATAAGTTTTTTTTATATATGATTTATATCCCTATTAGATATTTTCTTATAATATATTGATGCTTACACTTTTATATTGTTGGTTTACAAGTATCATAATTGATATTTTATTCTTAATGATTTAGATATTTTCACAATTAACTAATACTATCCAAGTGGGAGATAGTTATATTTTTATAATTAATTTTATATTTAATTATTGAATTTTCATTAATAAATTAGTATATCAATATTTTAATTATACATATTGATGAACATAATCATAGGCCTTTAGTATTAATAGCCTATTATGGGCTAGACTATCCTAATCTATGCGGATAGAGAAGTTCATGATCTTTGTTGATGGGTTAATAAATTTCTACCCATCAGTCAGTTATATGTGTACATTTTCTTGTATTAGATGACACATACTCTAACCACCTCACTCATAAGAAAGAGAGCAGTAACTCTCTTCTCTTCTATTCTCCTTTTCCCTTCATCTGAATGTTTAATAAACATTGAATATCATAGATATCAATATAATAACATAGGTGCACACGTTCTAATATATCTTTTATGTTCTTATTGATATATACCGTAATTTGTATCTTTAAAAAATATAATAAATTTTTATTCACCAAAATAATAATAGATCCATCTACTTAATATTTATTATTTTATTAAATTAGTAAAGGACAATAAGTCAACAATAAAAAATAATTATTAAAATGAATAACCAATAATTATTACTTTTCATTTCTTAACATACTTCAAATTTATTGACAATATTAATTTCAATAATAATTAGTAGTAATTTCAACATAACACTAAATTTTTTTTTTCACTAAAACTACTTCATAATATTTTATCGTTATAAACACATAAAAAGTAAATATAGAATTTCCATAATATCTTATTCCTTGTTTTAACACTTTAGACAATCAAATTTGGTTTCAAGGTCAATAACTCCATACATGGACTTCAAATAGCATGAAGCTTAGGAATTCAAAAACATATGAAACTTCATCAAATGATTCATAAGACACTTTATGATAAGCCTTCTAAAATATACAACATAGACATCAATAATTCTTGTAGCTTCATTCTTACATTTGTCTTGAAAAAAGTATAAAAGTTAGAAATTATATTATATTTAACATTGGACATCAAAACACATAGCTTCATATTCCAATAATGTGTCACAAAACATAATCAAACACTTGAATTTAAATACAGTAACAATCTGAATAAGCTAAGAATGATACCAATAGTGTGTGATTTATTTTTATATTAAATTTCTCATACTTAGTTTTTTGCATGTCCTCAAGTAAAACTTTAATGCTAAAGATTTTAAAGTGAAAATTATCTAAATTATCCACAAAAATCAAATACCAATTAGCTAAAATTGAGAATGTAAAAGTATGAGTAAATCAATAAAGAATAAAATACAAAAGAAGTCATAGATATTACTCATAACATTTCAATCCAACAAGATAGTATAATTAATTTAATTAAATAAGTTAAAAATGATAAAATTCTTACTAGTATATCCTCTAACTCTCAAGAGTCTCAACTTTTGTTTACACTTTAAGTATTGTACTCACGACTATTAGTATAGGCTTGACAAACCTCTTTACTTGCCATCACTTTAATACTTGCAATCAAATATCACAAGTACATTAAGGTTGTAATGAAATTAAGATAAAGATGGATATAAAAAAAAGATGATAGCTAAAAATCAAAGAAAATAGAGGAATAATATGGAATAAGTTTAAATAACCATTAAATTCTACCTTGAAGAATACAAGATAATATATAATAATTTAATGCAAATTAAATGGTGATTCTTATTTTATCTCTTTTTAACTTTTCCTTTTCTTTTCATTCTTTTCAATTTATGTTTTCTTATAACCTTCGGTTCATTTTTTTTTTAAGATGCCAACTTTCTATACAACCATTGTAATATTTGTGGTTAACACAACTTAGGGTACATCTCCATACTTATTTAAGAACTTATTTTAAAAATAATTCTGCAACTTCTTTATCTCCTAGGGTGAACCATGTTTCTTTTTTCACTTTATAGGCTTGTCATAAGTTAAAAAATAAAAAATAATTAAAATGGAATAATAATAAAAAAAATATAAGATTAACTATTTGGTTAGTAATTTAAAATATACAAAGTTTTAATGATTTTAATACAGGCTTGTCAACAAGTAATTTTAAGGAAAGTCAAGTCAAGTTTTAGAATATCCAACAACAAAGAAAGAATTATATATATATAAAAAAATGAAATGACAACTATGAACCATTTATCTTTTCAAACAACATTTGATGGGTTTGAAATGCAAGTTAAACAATTGTAATCAAACCATGAATTTGCTATGAATAATTAAATTTCACTCATGACTTTGGTATAATTCAAAAACTTTTTTTTTAAAAAAACAATAGTAGATTAAAATAATAATAAAAAATAGAAAATAAAAATAATAATAATAGTGAATAGAAAAAATACAATATTTATTTACAGCAAAAAATAAAAACAATAACAACTTCCATCATAAAAATAGAAAATAAAAAATAATTTCTATAGAAACAATACATGCGGTAACATGAATAAAATATAGAAAAAACAAGAATAGTGAATTGCTAGGAGTTAGATACAATGGATATCTAATTGTAGCTTTAATCTATATGTTTCCTTGAATCATCTTTGCTTAATACAACAAGAGGATGCATAGGTGTTATCTTGGGCTTGGAGTCATTCATCTTAAGCTTTTAAAATAGTTCCTTGATATACTTATTTTGATGGATGTAAATTTCATCTTTTTTCTTGTATGATTTATTGTCCAAGAAAGAACTTTAGTTCACTCATCATATTCATCTTTAGTTCACTCATTATATTCATCTTCAATTCACTCTAAATTAACTTAAAATTTTTTTTGCATAAACATTTATTTGTAGCACTAAATATTATGTCATCTACATATATTTATACAATAATGATCTTTGAGTTAAGATACTTACTAAAAAATTTTGTATTATTTCTCTTTCTAGAAAATCATTTTTTATGAGAAAATAACTTAGTTTGGCATATCAAACTATAAAAACTTGTTCCAAACTACACAAAACCCTTTTAAGTTTGAAAACATACTCAAGAAAAAAAAATTGATCAACAAAATGAGTAAGATGTCTTATATAAATTTATTCTCCTATGATTCCATTAAAAAAATAACTTTTCACATCGATTTAAAATAGTTTTATGTGATGTTTAGATGCATATTCAAGTAAGATACAAATATCTTCTAACCTTACTACTAATGTAAAGGTTTTTGTGAAGTTTATACTTTTCTGCTGGTTATATCCTTGTCATGAGTCTAACCTATTTTCTTTTCATCATTTTATCTTCATTGAGATTGTTTCTAAATACCCATCTAGTCTCAATAATGGACTTTCTATTAGGTGTAGGTAATATAGTCTAAACATCAATTTTGGTAAACTAATTCAATTCTTATTGTCACAATCCATTTTTCTTCTTGAAGAAATTTTTCTATGATCTTTGATTCTACTTTAAACGGCAAAGTCATATTCCCATGTTCTTTAAAGCTTGATGTAGTTTTTATTTTTTTATAAGGATGTCCAATAATTTGATCAGTGTGCTTTTTGTAGTTGTTTCATGTTTCTTTTAATTTTAGAAATATAAATATTTTGTCCTTAGATTCATACATATAAATTTTTCTTTGAGATCTAATATTTTTTATTAGTTTTTAAACCATCATTGAACTTCATGTATTATTATTTAACAACTAAAGTTCTACATTAAAAACTTAATAAATTTTAAATGTGTTTGAATATCTTGGAAAGATTTCTTTGTTCGATTTTAAATTAAACTTTTAAAATATTTTTGGTGTTAAGGACAAAACATTCATATCCAAAAAAATAAAGTAGGATAAGTTGAATATGCTTGTTTCCATAATTTATAGGGAGTCCTATTCAATTTATTTCTTATTAAGATATGATTCTATATATAACACATAGTGTTAACTACTTCCACCCAAAAATAAATAGGAAGAGTATCATTATTTTGATCATCTTTTGCAAGATTTTATTCTTCCTTGTTCCAGGAGAAAAAAATAATATAAAAGATGCCTATATTTTTCATAATACATGTTGAAGTTTTCATTTTTAAATTTGATCTCATGGTCAATTTTTATAACAAAGATATAACATCCTTTCTCATTTTATCTTTACATACAAAATATTTTAAATATATCTTGTAATACTCATCCTTGTAGGATAGTAACTATGTTAATCTAGTTAGTCATTGATAAATGACTAAACAATATTTCTTATCACTAAGACTTTGAGTACGTGTTAGACCAAAAAAAAAAAAATATTTTACTTTTAAAATATGTTTTAATTTATTTTTCTTCTAGCATATTTTATAAAGAATTTGCTTTTTAAAAAGGATATTAGAAAATCTTTTAACAAGATCATATTTGTAAAGTTTTGAGTTTTGAAATATACTGTATATTGATGTGTTTAAGTTTTTTTTTGTCAAATCCATGTTTTTCTTTTTTTTAAAACAAAACATGTTATATTTTGATCATCTAGATTCTCTATCCCATATATATATATATATATATATATATCAATGTTTGTTAAAAAAAAATACTAATCCATTACATCTTTTAACTAAACATTGATCTTTGTTAAAGAAAATATTATATCCATAATCATAAAATTAACTTATATTTAATAGATTATGTTTTAGTCCATCTACGGGAGGACATCATGAATAGAAGGTAGATAACTTACCAACTACACTTATTCCAATGATAGGATCTTACTAATTTTCTCGAAAGGCAACATTCCCACCTTCATGTAGCTAAATGTCTAGAAATATAAACCTTTTTCCATTATGTAAAGTGAGTCATCATTATCTAAATACCATTTGTGACATTTTCTTCTTTTCTTTTAAAAATATCCATGATAGGAATAATCAAATTTTTTTATATTTATATTTTTCTTGCTTTTTATGGTGAGTTCTATAATATTTATGCTTTTTTTATGAAAATATATAGATATAACATGTTCAACTTTCCACCATATGAGAAAGAAAAAGATGTTGGTTTAACAAATTTAACTTAGTCTTTAGTAAGATCAACTATATCATCTTAAAGTATTTTTAGTTTCATAGTTGGTTGAGATTGACTAATGACTTTTTTTTATCTTCCCATTTCCTTAAATGAGATTTTGGCTTTCTTTATATTTTCAACAATTATGAAAGGGTTGTATTTTTTTTACTTTATTTTCTTATACTCATTAAAGGGAAAATTTAAATCATGTAGAAGTTAAAAAGAAAGTGCTAATTTATGTAGTTAGTTTTTACTACTTCTTGTTGTTGTCTGGTTTGATTGCCAACTACCCTGAAGTCACCCACTGCAACTGGAGGTTGTGCAGGCAGCAATTGCTAGACTGCTTTTGATGTCACAAGGGCTAGAAAAGGAATTGCTAGACTGCTTACCAATGAAGCTTGAGATTAGAGTTCATTTGATGGTCTTAAAAGACAACAGTTAGTCAAAAAAATACCTGGAAGAATTCATTTTAATGTCTTTCCTTATCAAGTTTGGGTACCTAATGCAGAAGTTAGTCATTGGACTAACCTCCACTGGGATGGCTTCCAGATCACCACCCTCAAATGTCAATGCTCAAGTATAATACATTTGTGAATCTAACCGGATTCATTTCACAAACTTCTGTATATGATCTAAAGGGAAGCTACTTACCCTTCCTTTGTAGCTCCCTCGGATGGAAAGAATGTAAGTTATTAGGAAGAATGCGCCACCAAAATGAAGGTGCTCCACCAAACACTCATCGTTGTTTAAAGGGATGACCAATTAACTAACTCTTTAAAAGTCACATATCTTATCTTCTTTCATTTTCGGTACCAGGGAGCTCTATGAAAGAATAAAACCAGTTTGGACATAATTTTTCTTAAATAGTCTTGTGAGACTTTAGACTCTTTCTTCGAGTAACTGCTAAACGCTTGATTTTTAGACTTTAGATTGATATTCAGTATACTGTTTTTATTGTGAGCAAGTTAAGACCTACGTATTTGAAACAAATAGCTATACTTATACTTAAAATTGACTCATACAATAAAATTTTTGGACTTAAGAATCTTGGACATTTTAAATTGCAACACACACATATATAATGTTATTGCAATAAAATAAATAAATAATATAATATGTAGAAATAAGCTTTAAAAATAGATTTTTCTACTTTAAATAGTTTTAGAATATAATACTGTTTTTTTTAAATTCATGTAACATTAATTTAGTTTTTAAAATATTGGTAATATTAAATATTTCAAACATTAAAAAGCTTCAAAATAGTATTTAATTTAATTTTAAAACAAATAATAAAATAATATTTCAATATCCTTTGATAAACTTATTTAATATTGTAAATTTTTTCAATAATCAAATTGATAGCGAATATATTTCTAAGATACTAAATAAATGGCTTAATATTTTCAAATTACATTATGGTAATATATTTATTAAAATATGTGCTAATGTAAAAACATAATCTAATGTTTTTATAAAAAAATTATAAACAATTAAAAATATAATAATAAAATAAAACATTACATATTTTAAAAATCCATATATCCTATTGATGTTAAATTCATTCTCTATTTATTTTTATGCTTTCTCCAACCATGAAAATGTTACCTAATTAAATTTATGATTGTTACATCACCTCCTAATTAGAGTCACAGTCACGGACATGTGAAATATGCAGAAAAGGATCATTATATAATATACCTCTAAGAATCATCTTTAATTTCTAATCACTTTAATCTCTGGCTTAAATCTCAGTATTTAAGGAAAAAATTTTCTTTTTTCCATTGTCAACATCTAATTTATTCTTTTTTTATTTATATATAAATAAAATTAAAAAAGTAAAAGATAGACAAAATAGCAAGGACAAATAGAAAGTAAAAAACACTTAACCAAGCAAAACAAAATAAGAAACAATAGAAGAGGCTAAAATATTAAAGGTGCGTCTGAACGTGGAAAGATAGGTGGAAGCAGTTATAAGAAGGATAAAGAGGTGGTTATTTATAGGGTTAGATTTCATATTGCGGTCTAAAATATAAACAAAAAAGTATCAATTGCTCGACAATAAAAAAAAAAAAAAAACCTTGCTATATAATAAAATCAAGGGGAAAAGGAATTGGAACTGCTATTGCTCGGTGCTTTCTTAGCCAAAAATTTCAAAATCAAAGCACACACCATAACTTCCAGTTTTTTAATAACCCTAGGCTTAAGGGATAAAGGAGGAGCATTACCAGAAGGAACTAATCTTTTTCTTTTCAAATTTATCTGGTTTAGCATCTAAAATACCCATATATTTTTATATATGTTCTATCTCATGATTTTTAATGTCTATTATATCATTTTTCTGCACAATTTCGATATAACTATATCTTTTTTTATATTTTTAATCACAACTATATTATAAGATGACTTTTTTATATATTCACATTTTATTCTAATACCCATTCGAAAAAATGTGATGCATTTAAAAAAATTTGTATTAAAATTTTGATTCACCATTAGTAAAATATATATAAATATTTTCTAAAGATTACCTTATATCCAAATTATACAGTTGAGATTCAATGATGATAATAAATAAATTTAAATAAAATTAAAAAATTTAAGAAGAAGAACCCTCTTTGCCCCTGTCACCGTTATCCGCAGATCGTGGCTCTCCCTTAAATCTTCTTTCTCATAAAAAAAATAAAAAAAATAAAAAAAAACTCCTTCAATTCTATAATAATGAACTTAAACCAACATTAACACTAACAAAGTGCACATGTCACTAAAAATTAAAATTTTTTTTAGACACTTCACCATATGTATATCACAAGTCTCTAGTATCATCTTTGTTGATCACAATAAATGTTGGAGACAATAAAGATATTGTATCTCTCCCTTGCACCCATAGTGAATCTCTCTCAAAAACTCTAATTAAAACTTTTTTATTCCTTTCTCCCCTTCCACTTCAAAAAAGCTCAAAACTTTCTTTATCACCCACCATCGGCAATGGCAGTGGCTCTCCATTGAACCCTCTTTCTCTCCCTCTCATCAACAGTGTCTATACCCCCCTTCTTCCTTCCATAATCACAAAACCACAAACTTCACTCTTGTTCCTCTCCTCCTCCAAAACCATCATGATGACTAGAACTACCGTAACTCCTCGCATCATCAACAACCATCATCCCCTCCCTATTCTCGAAAGTCACTGTTGCGACCTCCCCTCTCACTCTTATTCCCCCAAATCTATAACCCTAATATCCCTGTCCCAAAATCCCTAAGTTTCACTCATTATAATTCTTATGGAAATGTGAATCCTATGTATTTTCTTATGCCGAATTCATAAGTAGACCATTTACTCTAGATTCTAATTAAATAAAATTTGTGGGAATTAAATCATAACCTTGAGGCTCAATCCAAGTTGTGAGTTTGATGTAAGGTGTATGGAATATCATGAGTTCAAATCTTGATGGCATAATTTTTTATAAATAAGTTGACAACTTTTAAGGTTTTTCAAACGTTGAAGTTAAATTGAATGAACATTAATAACTATTTGGTGTTTGTCCTAGATGGTTATTTCATTGCTGACCTTGCCTAGCTAAGCAAAAATAGCCTAGAATCCATCATTTCTTCTCTTTCTTATTTAATTAGAATAAGCTTAAAAATTTTGATATAAAAAATAAATTATTAATGAAAAAAGAAAGGAATAGGCCTAGCTAAGCAAAAACGAGCCTACAATTCATCATTGGGAATTTCTTTTTATACCTCTCTCCAAATTTCTTTTTGCACTCCTATAGATAAAAAGAAAAAAATGTCAATATGACTATAACACCCCCAATAGCATATTTCTTCGCTTTTCTTTACTTCCCACTTGTTGTCATTCCTGTTTTAGCTTTTCTCCAACATTACATTGTTAATTGAGTGTAAGTTGAGCTGCAATTCTTGCCAGAGGAGGAACTGACAAAAACACCGTCGGAAGAGTGCCAAAGAACCGTCGGAGAAAACGAAAGTAAGCTGATCTGGGAACTGGATTTAATATTCCGCAAATTAATTTGTGAAACGTTAAAAACCTTTCGTAAATTAATTTGCGGAATGCATTAGTGTATTCCGTAAACTAATTTGTGGAATGTAACTGTTGTTTTCCGCAAATTAGTTTACGGAATATAAAATAGTTACATTTCGTAAATTAATTTATGGAACATAAAAAACTACATTCCGTAAATTAATTTACGGAATATACTTATGTATTCCGCAAATTAATTTACAGAATGCAATTTTTTATGTTCCGTAAAGTAGTTTGCGGAATATAAAAAAATTACATTCCGTAAACTAATTTGCGGAATGGTATAGTTGTATTCCACAAATTAGTTTACGAAATGTAATTGTACTATTCCGCAAACTAATTTGCGGAAGGTTAATTATATTAATTAAATCAAAAAAGTTGAAAAATTAAATGCTTATGTTATGTTATATTTTTTTCTTTTTTATGCAGAGATAATTATGGAAGATTCGCTGAGGTGGAGCAACCATGTTTCGAACAAAATCGACATGCCAATTTCTCTATAGGAGGATGATGTAGTAATATTGTTTTGGAGAAATTTTTTTTTTTTTTATAAAAGTGTCTAACGTGATTTAATTTTGGTATGTGTAATGTTAGAATAATGTAAGTGTTGAAGAAAATAAGTTGGCTCTGATAAAGAACAATGGTGATTATATGAATGCATTCTTGACTGATATGGTAAATGCTTTTTAGATTGAAAAGTTTAGTTTAATTGTTATGTTGTTTATGATTTAGTAATATTTGGTTGTTTATATGTTATAATTAGATTTTTCCTTCACAGGATGATTTATTAACTTAGACTAGAGCAGTGGGTAAAGGTCATGGATTTGTTGTGGTTATTATTAGATTTGACAGTGGTGGAATTGGACAAAAAACAATGTTAATATTAGGTTGTGAAAGAAGTGAAAAATATAGACAGTACAAGAATGAATTAGCACGTAAGCTGAGTGGAACAAGAAAATGTGAGTGTCCTTTTAGATTAAGAGGAAGGCCATTAAGAAGTGGTGAAAGGTGGAAGCTTAACGTTGTATATGAGTTTCAAAACCATGATGTAGCCGAAACATTAGAAGGTCATGCATATGCTGGAAGACTAAGGGGTGAAGAAAAGTCTTTACTAGGTGATATGACAAAGAATATGGTTAAGCCGGAGAATATTTTGTTGACATTAAAAGGTAATGATGATCATAATATGACTAACATCAAACAAATCTATAATGCTCCCCATAAATATCGAAAATCGGAAAAGGGTCCTCGAACAGAAGTGCAACACTTGATGAAATTAATGGAACGTGACAAATGTGTATATTGGTATAGAAGGATTGAAACGTCTAATGTTGTTCGAGATATGTTTTGGACACTTCCAGATGCCATCAAATTGTTGAATGCATTCCATACTGTGTTGATCATTGACACCACATACAAAACAAACAAATATCGTTTGCCATTACTTGAGATTGTTGGAGTAACCTCGACAGAGTTGATATTTTCTGTGAGTTTTTTTGGAGTCTGAACGAGGAGATAATTTCACCTAGGCATTAGAAAAAGTTAGAGGTTTGTTTCTTAGAGATGAATTAATACCC
Organism: Canavalia gladiata; assembly: GCA_037954105.1. Taxonomy (NCBI): domain Eukaryota; kingdom Viridiplantae; phylum Streptophyta; class Magnoliopsida; order Fabales; family Fabaceae; genus Canavalia; species Canavalia gladiata. The sequence goes on from CM075660.1 coordinate 45,102,976, forward strand.
CAAGTGATTGTGACAGATAGAGATATCACCTTTATGAATGCTGTTGAAGTAGTGTTTCCATCTGCAACACACTTGCTTTGTCAATTTCATGTTTCTAAAAATGTGAAGTCAAAGTGCAAGTTACTAGTATCTCCAATAGATGAATGGGATTGTGTAATGGATGCATGGGCTATTCTAATGGATTCTTCAAGTGAAATTGAATATGAAGAGTATTTTCTTAAATTCGAGACCAAGTGTTCAAAATTTCCTATTTTTTTGCATTATGTGAACAGAACTTGGTTGAATCCATACAAGGAAAGATTTGTCAATTGTTGGATTGATGGGGTGATGCATCTTGGAAATACAACCACCAACAAGTATCTTTACAATTAAAATGAATTTTTTCAAAATATACTTGAATGACATAAAAGGCTCATCATATGTATCTTGCTTTTTTTAGGGTTGAAAGTGGACATGCAAGGTTAAAGAGGTTGCTTCAAGATAGTAGAGGTGACTTGTGTTCATGCTAGGATGCAATGAATAATATGATAATACTGCAACATAGTGATATAAAGGCATCATTTAAAAGAAGCATGATCATTGTAGATCATAGATTCAGCAAAGGTTTTTATGCCAAGCTACGAGGCTTTGTATCAAATAATGTTTTACCCTACATTGACAATGAGTATGAGCGGGTAAAAATTGTTGATATTAACAGTATAAGCTATTGGTGCAATCTTATAAATACACTTGGATTACCTTGTGCATGCGAGTTAGCAAGGTATAGTGTCATGGGTAATTTTGTGTCATTGGAGTTAGTTCATATTCATTGGAAGAGATTAACATTTGCTGATCAAGGAATGACAAAGCCATGGGGCGATTTGTCATTGCAACCAGAATTTGAAGCCTTGTAGAAACGATTCTTAGAGTTTAATGTTTGTGGAAAGATAACGCTAAAAAGTAAACTTCATGAGTTGGCATTTCCTGACACAACTTCAATGTGTCCACCTCCTGATAAAGTAAGAACAAAGGGTGCAACTAAAGGTAAGGCATTGCAGATGGAATGATCAACCAAATGAGAACCATCCTTCTTTGAATATATTGATGGTTTGTACTCTGTCCATGATAGCTTGTCACCTCGATTGTCATCAAATATTAAACGTCGCAACAACAAGCAGAAAAAGGTTATGTCTATGCTAAACTTATTTCTTGTTCAGTTACATAACTATATTGAATGCATAGTTGATGTTGAAGTTGATGGAAATTGTGGATATCATGCAATTGTTGCATTGCTCAGAAAGGGTAAGGAGTCTTGGGCTCAAGTCCGACTTGATTTAATTCGGGAGCTTGGTTAGTATCATCATGTATATGTGAGTCTGTTTAGCACTGAAGAAAGATACATGCAGTTAAGGACTTCTTTGTTTGTTGGGAATGAAAAATCAAAGTCTGGCATGCCATATCAGCTTCTGATGAATCCTCTGCGAGCCTACCTGAACCAATAATGCCTTCTAGGAGTTTCATAATTCTATCAAAACGATCCTGCAAAATAAATTATATTAGTAACAATGTCATCTATAACATGATTTTTCAAATAAACAAATGGATTACCTGAGTAGAAAGTGAAACTTCTTCCGTTGCATAAGATGTACCAACCTCTGCCACCACAACAGGAGGTTCAGGTTCACCCTCACCCACATAACTACTAGGTAACAGGTATGGGTGGGAAATCCTACGAAACCACTCCATGTATCCAACAGCACACTATCCTAGAGTGGTAGCAACAGGACCTCTAACCTCCTCAACCACCAATGATAGTTCATAGTTTAAAAAACTATCATCAATGGACCAAGGACTTCCAACCATACCCAACCTATCAACAATAGGCATGGGGATCACCTGAAGATGCCCAAACTGACACAGAACTCTATCTGGTGAATAGGGGTACACCAAATCACCACATCTGATCAAACCTTTATACCAGCAAGCATCAGCAAAGGGTCGATGACCTCTGAACTCATCATATGGTGTCCATATGACGTCATCCACCTGTATGCGATCGAGAGCCACCCTGTATGGTATCACATTCCTCGAACCACGTAGCATCTTCAACCGCATCGCCAGGGGCATATCTGGGTAAAGTCATCATGAAGCTCACATCCCCAATCTATGGGAAATTCTCAATAATCCATGTCTACAATTACATTATAAACAAATAAGTAACAACATATCAGTTCAAAACCCTTAAATGATGTACAATAAGTGACATTTACCTGTAATAATGTCAAATAACCACTCAGGAATTTAGTGTTGCGAAAACTCGCATCACTAAGCTGATCGTAGAGGTATGCCAATGCAATAACACCCCAAGCATACCTCTCGATGATGTGAACATCCCTAAACAGCTCCAAATAAGACACATGGATAAAGGTATCACTCTTGTCAACAAAAGTAGTGCACCCAACCAACCGAATGCACAGATCATACACATCCTATAGCTAACTAAATCTCACATACACATCTCGGGTGTGATCTACCTCCGTGATTGCCTCTGAAGCAGAAACACCAAGCAAATCTGTCAACAGGTGGCAAGCGGACTCCCATGTCATCAACTGAATAGAACAAAGCTCCCTTGTGATCGGTAGATGCAACAATGAAGACACATCATCTAATGTGATGGTCATCTCTCCTATCGGCAAGTGGAAAGTGCATTATCTCTGTGTCACCTCTCTGCAAAAGCAAACAGTTAGCCCTTATCTGCTATCAAATGGTTGCATCGTACTAAGTCAGCTAATCCACCTTCTTATACGATACTCTGGATGTAAGGCTGCTCTATAGCAGTGACCTTTTGTCCATGGGTTAAGACCTTTAGAGCAGCACAATCCTGAAATAACAATCAGAGAAACAAAAATAATAAATTAAATAAAAAATATTCCTTAATATATTTAACAAAATATATACATAGACAATGATGACACTCACCTCTCCAGTCCATATGTAATATGCTACATGCTACCTATATGATCTGAGAATAGAGACATTAGATAGACCACCTGGAAATGTCTCTTCTTCCTGATGAATATCACCTCTAACATCAACATGCTCCCCATCATGGGCTTCTCGAACACGTCGACTGCGAGCAGAGACAGTTGGTCGAACGTGTGCCTCCTCTTTATGCGAACTACCACCGCTGCTATGTGAACCTCTAGTCCTCGCCATATCTTAAAATTCACCAAATAATCAATAAATTAACTTAACATGCTTAAACCTTCAAAATAAATAAATTAACTTAACATGCTTAAAAAACTTATATTTTGTAAACCTTAAAAATAAACCCTAACTATTGAATAAACCCTAAACCCTATATCCTTAAAACCCTAAAATTAAATAAATTAAATAAATAAATAAACTTAAAATGTAAAAAGACAAAATTAAATTTTAAACTGATGTATTCCGCAATCTAATTTGCGGAATACATCTCATGCATTCCGTAAACTAGTTTGCGGAATGTATTAGATGTATTCCGCAATCTAATTTACGGAATACATTTGATACAAACCACAAACTAATTTACGGAAAGCATAAGATGTGTTCCGCAAACTAATTTGCGAAATACATCTGATACATTCTGAAAATTAGTTTACGAAATGTATCATTTGCAGAATACATCTCATGCATTCCGCAAACTAGTTTACAAAAAACATGAGATGTATTCTGCAAACTAATTTGCAGAATGTATCAAAATGTATTTCTCAAATTAGTTTACAGAATACATCTCATGTTTTCTGTAAACTAGTTTGCAAAATGCATGAGATGTATTCCGCAATCTAATTTGCGGAATAAATCTTATACACTCTGCAAACTAGTTTACGGAATGCATGAGATGTATTCCGCAATCTAGCTTGCGGAATGTATCAGTCGTCTTCTACCTTCAGGTGCACCAGGAACCTAACCTAGACCCTACCCTCTAATCTTAATCCCTAAAACCCTACATCTAGCCTACTGAATGGACTACAAAATGTTAATGGATACTAACTTTAAACTTGAAGCTTGGAGCTTGGAGTTTGGAGCTTGGAGCCTGAACGCAGAAATTTCCTTGCGGAGAACAAAAGCTTTGCTTGCAGAAAATGAGTTTGCTTGCGGAAGTCAAAAAAAATTCCGGAAAAAGCATAGGAGAGAGAGGGTGTTAAGGGTATAATTCGAATAAAAAAGTTACAAAAAAATTAAGGGGGTGCAAAAAGAAAAAAAGGGTGCGAAAAGTAAGGCCCTTCATCGTTTCTACTCTGAAACAAAAAAAGGCTCATTTCCTTTGCTTATTTAATTAGAATAAACTTAAACATTTTGATATAAATTTTATTAAAATTTTGTAGAATTGATTTAAAATAAATTATTAAAAATATTTTATTAGAAGTCATGAAACCAAAAACCTTTTAACATAATTTTTTTAAAATTTTGTAAAAATAAATTTAAAATAAGTTATAAAAATTATTACTATTACTAAATTTTAAAATAAAAGAGGTTGAATACAAATTTTTATTAATATAAATTTTGTTTAATTTTGTAAAGTAAGTTTAGAATAAATTATTTGTGATTATTAATTTTTAAATTAAAAATTATGATAATAATATACCTACACAACTAATTCACTTTTTTCATCATCCTCGTATAAATATTATTCTTGTTTGTTTTATTTCTCTTGACTTAAAGTACAATTTTTTTAATAAAATAATTTTTTTAATTTAAATATTTTATCTCTAAATCTCATGCAATAAACTTTAGATACATACATATAGATTACTCTATCTTATTATATTTAAAAAATTGTATTGGTTTAAGTGTAACATTCGTTTATCTTAAACTTTGTGCATATGTAAATTAAAAATATTATTAAAAAATGTTTTAAATAAATTAATTTTAAATTTATCATTTATATATTCAAATAAATATTTTAATATTAAATCTCATGTAATGAACTTAAGATGCATATGTATAGATTATTTTATCTTATCATATTTGAAAAAACATATGGGTTTAAGTGCATTCTTAATTTGTTTTAAACTTTGTATATATGTGAATTTAAAATATTATTAAAAATTATTTTTAAATAAATCAAATTTAAATTTATCATTTTATATAATCAAATTAATATTTTAAATCCAAATATCACATAACGAACTTTAAGTACGTATATATAGATTAGTCTAGATTTTTGAAGAATTGTATGCATTTAAATACAACCTTAAAATGTCTTAAACTTTGTGCATATCTAGATTTAGAATATTAAATATATATATATATATATTAAAAAAACTAATTATCAAAATTCAAACTTATTCTCAAATTTTTTCTTTTACAAAAATCCTTTTCAAGATATAATTTTAATTATGAATATTTTTTAAAAGTATTTGAAATTTATTTTCAAGCATTAACGTTGGAATTACGTTTGCTTTAAGTTCCTACATTTGGAGATACGTAGGCACTTATTATTTTCACAAACTAAAATGTTGTGAATATCTTTTTCCTCCAATTTATTTTATATTTATTTACACTCTTTTAATTTGTTACTTCTTTTTTTTTTATTTCATCATTCATTTGTACATATTCATTTTATTATTTTTCATACCTTATTCAAAAATTATATTTGTTCATAAATATTGTTTTATAAAGTATTATATATTTAAAGGCTTAAATATATACTTTGAAATTTAACATAAATTTGTGTAATCAATTTAAAGTAATTATTTTTATATAGATAAAGTAGGATATTAATACTTTCTCTATTCATAAGTGACTTTCAAACTTAACTTTGATTTCCAAACCCCAATTTTAAAATATTATTTTCAGCATAGGATTTCCAATTTTTCTCAAAGTAAACAAAATCGGTGACGGCTCCACTATATTTTCTAAATCATCAAATATTTCTTTTATAAACTTAATTTTTTATTTATTTTCTTGTTCTCTACCTCGTCACAACCTCGGTTGCGATATTCGTACTAAAATAAGTACAACAAATATCTTTAACATACATCCATTCTCTCTTTTTTTAGTATTAAAGTCCAAGAATCATGATGAGAAAACTATAAATGATTTAGAATAAAATTGAGCCTCTACTATTATCTCACTCCAATATAGCAAACTAGCAATCACATCTTTGCTACAAGCTTATTGATGGTAATTTTGATGATGTTTTGGAAAAAATTAATATTAAGTTGTCTTCGATTCTTACCTTTTCCTTGAATAAATGTTTTGTATGCTTCCATTTTGCAAGCAAATATTAGCTTTAACATAAGTCAAGTCTGCTAGGAAATGCCACGTACCATATTGCAATCACATTAGGCATCATCTTGTATATAATTTAATTCAATTATTTCAATTAATATTAACTACCAATAACTACTGAACAGATGATCCAAGTGAATAATTTTTAACTAATAATGTTATATGAGTTGTTATGTAGTCAAACTAACTTTTCTCTCTCTCTCTCTGTATATATATACATACATATATATATATATATATATATATATATATAAATTCATGCAACCATAAACTTGAATATATAAAGCTTCATTCTTTTCCCATATTTCTTATTCTAAGATATGAATCTATTATTTTATATTGATGATACCAAAGATCTATTGGAGCTCAGCCACACAAAAATAAAGAAGATGACAAGAAGTCTTACAACTTTAAGATTCAACCAAATCACATATCCAATGGATGACCCGACACAGAACCTCAAGTCCCTTTCACTTCCAAGTGAATGAGCATTCATCAGCATCTGTGGTCAATACTTTACTTATAAGTAATAATTATCATGCTTGGCGTAGATCACGGTAGAGATTTATTATATCCAAAAATAAGTTCAATTCTTTTATGATTCACTACTTGTGCTTGATAAATTTGATGCAGCTTTTGAGCCATAGGAAATATGTAATAACCCATTTTATCATGGCTGTTAAACTTAGTTTCATAACAAATTTCACAAAGCATTACATCTACAAAATTTATAGTAAAAATATGGAAAGATTTAAAAGAAATATTTTCTTAAGAGGATCTCATATGAGTCTCAAAATTACAACAAGAATTATACACTTTCAAGTAGGGTTTAATGTTGTCACGGGATACTTATCAAAGTTAAAAGTCACATGGGAGGAATTGGAGATTTACAAAAATATTATAGAGTGAATTGTTCTGTTAAATTCTAGTGTGATACAGCAAAAAGCTTCAAGAAATACAGGAAGAAATTACAAATCTTATTAATAGTTTCCTTACCTACTTTAAGTGAGGTATTCTTAATGGTTTTGCAACATCAAAGGTAGATTGAACTCACTCCATTGGAGGAGTCACAAGTTCTTATAAATTCTATTGAGAAAAGGACCTTTGAAAAAGGTAAAAGAATCTTCAGTTCAAGAGGAAGAGGTATAAAGGTTTGCACCTATTATCAAAAATATGGGCATACAATTGAGGTATGTTATAAAAAGCATGGCTATCCACCAGAATTTCATAACAAGGTTATCTTCAAATGAGCAGGAAGAACAAGATGGTAAAACACAACTAGAGAGTAATGAAATGGATCACATTACCCCAACCTTCACACAAGATAAGTCCATGACTCTGCTAGATTTGTTAAAGAACCCAACAAACTCAAATCACAATTTAATGAACCAAGTCTACATATAATGCGATAAAGAAAACCAAGGTAAACATATAGCTTATTCTACAATTTTCCAATTAAATAAATGGATTGTATATTCCGCCAATAGACCACATTTGCAAAAAAAATGATTTGTTCTTAACACACGCATCTATCAAACCTACTAATAATAAAATTACCTAATAGGAATTCTATATATATGAATATTATTGGACAAGTCTTATTAACAACCATTCCGAGCCTAGATAATGTGTTGCATCTACCATAGTTCCAATTGAATTTAATTTTGATCCCAAGACTCATAACGGATGTAAGGAAATATATTCTAAAAGTGGATTCATTATTAAGAATTAAATAAGCATGATGTTAGTTTGGGTAAACTAAAACATATTGTATTGTTGGAGGGAATCCTACATGAAGCCATATAGTGAATTCGCATATGTCATAAACAAATGACTCAAATTCGTCATGTTATGGCATTTATGTTTTGGTCATATTTCACCAAGTAGGTTGGTTTTCCTAATACAATCATTCCCTTATGTTATTACAAATAAAACTTCCATTTAGGATCCATTTCCATTTCCTTATGTTATTACAGTCATTTCCACTCACCAAACAAAAGAGACTTAGCACAAATAGATTTCCAACTCATTTTATATGTTACATATGGACATCTAGGATCCATTTTCTACTTTATCTTTAACTAGTCATAGTTATTTTCTTACTATGATTGATGATTATAGCTGCTACACCTAGTTTTTTTTTTATGAACTTGAAATACGAGGTACAATATCATATACATCGTTTTGTAGCCAAGGTTAAAAAAATCACGTAAAATCAAAATAATTCAATCTGATAATGGAATTGAATTTGCTTTGCATTAATTTTATGGCATACAAGGTATCATTCCTAAGACTAGTTGTGTTGAGACTCCACAACAAAAATGGTCAGGTAGATTAGAAACATCACAAAATTGTGAACATTATCAAGGCCTTATATTTCAATCTAAACTTCCTAAAACATTCTGGTCATATGTTGTTTCACATGTTGTGTTTCTAATGAATCGTTGTCCTTTAAGAATGTTAAACGAAAAATCACCCTTTGAATTGTTACATGGTAAGCTACCATCATTTGAAGACCTCAAAGTCACCGGATCACTATATTATGCTTCAACCACTATTGCACATCGTTCCAAATTTGATCCTTTAGCATATAAATGTATTTTCTTAAGTTATAAGGTTGGTAAAAATAGGTATACCCTTTATAATTTATAGAGATGGGAAATTTTCCCATCATGATATGCATATTTTCATGACTTATCTTCCTAAATTCATCCCATCATTGGGATAGTTTCACATATGTTAATGACAACATAACATACACTACTATGAATCTATCCCCCTTTTCCACAATAGATCTATACTAGGCCTATTATGAATTCTAAGAATAAATTCACCGGTGATGCTCACAATACTACCAATGATAAATTTTCCTCCCCAACACCTATATTACCTATCAATACCACCTTTGTCAAATCTACACATACAAATAAAGTTTTACCACATTTATTACACTACAATTACTGTCAAAATTTATCCTTTTTAACCAAACATCTAATCTCTTCCTATCTTTCTTATGTGATCATTGTTAATAGAATTAATAATATAATGTTATTGAAAAAATTTTGGATTTTAAATAAAGCTAATTTGTGGGATTGTACAGTCGTAATCTTGTAATTATTATCTCCTTAATTAGGATAGTTCAACTATAACAGTTTAACTAATTTTGTGAGATTGTACAACCATAATTATAATTATGTTATTATTTTCTTAATTAGGATAGCTCAATTATAGGATAACATATATAGTTGTTTAGTTATTTTTAGGGTTGAATATCAATTTGTATTGTATTATATATATCATAATTCTCCAGAAGGAACACATATAACTTTACCTACATTTCTCATATTTTTAACATGGTATCATTTTGGATTTGATCCTAGTTTAGCCTAACAATTCTAGCTTATTGTCTCTTTTGTCTCTAGTCAATCATTGTCTAAGTTCTCTTGTTTCTTTTGTCCCAACTTTGGTCCTTGTTCCTTTTTCATATTATTTTCTTAGCTTCATGTCTACTAAAAAGTATGATGTTCCTATTGGTTTATCTTAATGGTAGGAACTATTCTACCCTGGGGATTCCAAATCCAGGTTTTTGTCAAAGGAAAGGACCTTTAGGCTTATGTTGATCGTAGCAATCCTACTTCTAACAAAGACAAACAAAATAATGAATATGCCAAGTGAAAGGTCAAAGATGCTCAAGTCATGGCATGGATCATAGGCTCTATTAGCCTTAATGTTCTCCTCAATCTTAGACCATTCAACATTGTAGCAAAGATGTGGGCCTACCTGAAGAAAATACGCAGTCAGAACAACACTGCTAGAAGGTTCCAACTTGAACATGAAATTTCTATTTTTCGACATAAGAGTCTCTCAATTTCTAAATTTTATTCTTATTTATTGAATATTAAGGATGAATACGTTGATATTGTTTATGAACGTTGTCAAGCGAAGATATTATTTTAATACAAGTAGTTCATGAAATCACTAAACGAGATTAATTTCTTATGAAATTGAGATCTTATTTTGAAAGTATCGGTCAAATCTCAAGAATAAAGTTATTGTACCCTCCATAAATGCATGCCTTAATGAACTAATTTGAGAAGAACAGCATCTTCGTACTCAAACAACCATGGAATAGCAAAATCTCTCCTCTCTTCCTATTGCATATGTTGTGTAAAGCAGGCTTAAGGGACGAGACATGAGTATTGTTCAATTTTTTTGCTATGGTTCAATGTTTTTTAATTACTATAAAAAAATATGGTTGTATCATTAAAGAATGTCTAATTCGACCATCCAAGAAAACTACTATAGCCTTGACTGCTCTTAATTCTGTTGATACAACAACTATGCATAAACATGCTACTACCCTATTCAAATTTTCATCCCTGACGTTGTTCGAAAAATGATAATTTCAACATTCTTTGGATTGGTACTCTAGGGTAAACCTTCTTCTACCTCCCTCCTTGGTAATTTGACTTTGGGACATCAAATCATATGACCAACAATGTTGAAGCACTTAAAAATATCACAAAATATTTTGGAGATCTCAAAATTTATACTACTAATGGAAAGTATTTACCTATCATAGAAATTGGTGATATTTCTTCATCTTTAACTGATGTCTTTGTTTCTCCTAGTCTCACTAGTAACCTTATTTTTGTTCAATTAGTTTACAGTGATTGTTAGGTTGAATTCAAAATACTTGTCTTGTGTAAGATCAACATTCAGGGATAATGATCACAAAAGGAACTAAATTTGGACATTTGTTTCCCCTCTATTCCTCAATATCTTCATGTTCTTTCCTACCTTTTACTTCTTATAATTTTGCTATTGTTAATTTAAAAATATGGCATAAACATCATGGTAATCCAAATTCAACTATATTTCATAACTTACTAAAATCTGGTATTCTTGGTAATAAAAGGTTCCTCTCTCTTAGTGATGTTATATTTGATTGCAATTCTTGTAAATTTGGTAAAAGTAAAATTCTAACATTTCCAACTCATCAACTAAATGCAACATAACTTTTTAACATGATTCATAGTGATCTATAGGAATGAAACTTATTATATCTCATGCTCATTGCAAGGACTTTGTCACTTTTATTGATTATTATAGTTGTTTCACATGGATCTATTTATTATGCTCAAAACATGAAGTATTTTTTTCCTTGAAATCTTTTCATGCCTATGTTCAAACCCAATTTTCTTCCAAAATTAAATTTCTTTGATCTGACAATAAGGGGAATACATATCTCATCTATTTTAGGAGTTTCTACAAACAAATGGTATTTATCTCAAAGGTCATATCCTTATATTCCACAACAAAATAGGATAGCTGAAAGAAAAAAAATGTTATCTTCTCGATGTTATTTGTACTCTTATGTTGGAATTTTTTATCCTACCTCATTTTTTTGTGCAAAGCTCTCTCCATTGTTGTCCATATTATCAACTTTCTACCTTATCCATCTTTACATAATGATTCTCCTTTTTTAAGGTTATTCGATCACCCTTCAACTTATTCTAATATTCACACATTTGGTTGTATTTTTTATGTACATCTTCCCCCATAAGAATGCAACAAGCTCACAGTTCAATCTGTTAAGTATGCTTTTTTTGGATATTCTTCCCACCAAAAAGGTTTTCTATGTTATGATTCTAGTCTACATTGAATTTGGGCATCTAGAAATGTGATCTTTCAAGAAAATACATATTCTTTTCAAACACCCATGACATTTTGTCTTCATCTTCATCCTATATATTAGTTTTACCTTTGTTTCCTAACACTTCCTTTTGTTAGACAAGCAAAACTAAAACCTCTCTTGGTGTACCAAGGACATCCAATTACTACTCCAATTCAAGCATATTCCCTTCTAGTCCCTCTTACCAATCACTCTGTAGTTATTGATCCCGTAATTGATCTAGAACCAACTCTTTTGCAATGTAATTCATGAGCTCATAAACCATAAAAAAAGTATAGTTTTTCTTCCCCTTTATCCTTGACAACAACTTTATCTTCCATTTATATACCTTTATCTTAATAAACAGGCAATAGAGCATGAATGTTGGAAGCAAGCTATTGAAATAGAACTACTAGTATTAGAAGAAAATTAGACATGGGATATTGTTTCATGCCCCCATCTATTAAACCACTTGGCATTGTATTCACTATAAAGCTTTGTTCAGATGGATTCATCGATTGTTACAAGGCTAGGCTAGTTGTTATTGAAAATAAATAAGAATTTGACTTGACTATGAAGATACCTTTGCACTGGTAGCCAAGATGACTACTGTGTGTACCATTTTATCCATTTCTGCATCTAAATCATGTCTCTCCACCAAATGGATGTCAAGAATGTTTTCTCCATGGTGATCTCAAGGAGGAAGTTTTCGTAAAACTACCTACAAATATGCCTACGCCATCATCCAATGTTGTTTGCAAGCTAAAGTGCTCATTATATGGATTGAAATAGGCACCAAGATTATTTCTTTGAAAATTCTGGAATAAATCTACTTGGTTTTTCTTTCAACCAAAGTCAGTATGACTGACTCATCCCTTTTTATACAAAGGACTTCTACGGGTTTTGTTATACTCCTTATTTATATGGACAACATTCTAGTGGTTGGTTCTTATTAAGAGTTTATCTCTAAAGTCAAGAAATTTTTGCATTCAACTTTTTACATGAAAGATCTTAGTTGTCTCACTTACTTCTAGATTAGAAGTACATTCTCAACAAAACAGCATCTTTATCCCTCAATACAGGTATATTCAAGACCTTATTCAGATAGTTGGAACTACAACTATTATTGATACCTTCCAAGGAAATTAATGTGAAATGTAAACATGATAAAGGTGATCTTATAGAAAATCTAACTTTCTACTGAAAGTTGGTTGGTAGCCTTATCTACAATGCATTATTAGATATCTCCATGACACCTTCAACCATGGATTATTCTTCCTTATTGATTCCTCAACACAACTACCAGCATATAATGATGCTGATTAGGTTGGATATCTAGGAAATCTACTACTAACTAATTTATGTATCTAGGTGATGCTCCAATCTCTAGGAAATTAAAGAAACAAGACTCAACCTCTAAGTCATCAACTAAAGAAGAATATTATGCTATGCCTACAACTTGTTCTAAGATCATATGGCTGCATGGTGTTCTTTCAAAGCACATCTTCTCATCAGCACAACCAACCCTGCTACATGTTGATAATACAAGTTCCATCCAAATTTCCACAGATCCAATTTACCGTGAACGAATAAGGCACATAGAAGTTTATTGTCACTCAATTAGAGAAGCCTATGACCATAAAGTTATCATTCTCCTTCATGTCTCCACATCTTTTGAAATTGCTAACATCTTCACCAAATCCTTGGCACATCAATATCATAATTTCCTAGTTAGAAAATTGATGCTTGTAGATTTACCAATATCAATTTGAGAGGGAATGTCAATGGAACTAATGGAAAAATGTTATTGATAGAATTTTAGGTTTTTAATAAAGCTAATTTTGTGGGATTGTATAGTTGTAATTATGTAATTATTATCTTCTTAATTAGGATAGCTCAATTGTAACAGATTAGCTAATTTTATGGGATTGTATAGTGATAATTATAATTTTGTAATTATGTCATTGCTTTCTTGATTAGGATAGCTCAATTGTAGGATATAATATATAGCAATTTAATTATTTTTAGGGATGAAAATCAATTTGTATTGCATTATACATCAAAATTCTTGAGCAAGAATACATACAGGTTTTACCTATATTTCTCATATCTTTAACAAGGATCTCACCATTATATAGAAAGTTTGTTGCATCTATATCTCAGAATAAAAAAAAAACCCAAATCATACGCAAAGGCTTGCAAGAATCAATTGTTGTCAAGATGCTATGCAAGCAAAATTGCAAGCTTCAAAACACAGCCACACCTGGTCCATGGTTGATATTTTAGAGAATGTGGTACCTAATTGGAGTAAATGGGTTTATAATATTAATAATCCTCATATGGATGTATTGATAGATACAAGGCATATTTTGGTTGCAAAGGAATACAACAAAACCATCAAAATTGACTACATTAACACATTCTTATCGATGGCAAAGTTTACTACCATTCATCTTATCATGGTCTTACAAGTTGTTCAACGATGGCATATCCATCAATTAAACATAACAACTTTCCTTCATGAAGAATTACGGGGAGACATCTTCATGATAATTCCTCAAGGCTTGAGTGGATCCTTTTGCAACAAAGCATGCAAACTAAATAAGTCATTATGTGGACTTAAACAAAAATTTGAAAAGAATAATGCGAGAAGTTATCTTCCATGTTGATCTACTCTAATTTTACCCAAGCCATTTCTTATCAGTCATTCTTTGTCAAACATGTCAAACATACCAATCAGGTCACCATAAGTTTACTCATTTATATTGATGAGATTATGATTACAAGAACTCCATGCAAGAAATTAATGTCATCTGTGGCTACCTTGAATTTATTTTTGGAACTAAGGATATAGGTATGCTAAGATATTTTCTTTGGCTCAAAATTTTCATTCTAAAGTAAGGATTTTGTTGAACCAATGGAAATATTGTCTAGACTTGTTAAATGATGTAGGGAAATCAGGATGCAAGCTTGCTTTGACTCCTCTTATAGCAGGAACCTATCTATATCAAAATGATGCTTCTATCGTAGATGGTATACCTGTCTATATTTGATTAGTTAGTCATCTCCTTTACCTTACCACCACGAGACCAGATATTACTTATGATGTTGAACAACTAAGTTAATTCATGAATTCTCCAATCATCACTCACCACTAGGAAGCCATATGAGTACTCTTATACTTAAAGGGATGCCTAAGACAAGGTTGGTTTTTCTCTTGATCCTCCAACATACACCTCATGGGATTCGGTGAATGGATTGGGGTGGTTTCCTAGATTCTCAACGTTTGATCATTAGCTACTACATCTTCCTTAGGCAGTCTCTTATTAGTTGGTGGTCCAAAAAACAACCAACTGTGACCAAGTCCTCATTTGAAGTAGAATATCGAGCACTCACCTCTGTCATTTGTTCTTCAATGGCTGGTTTTTCTTCTTTGAGAATTACTGTTCCTTATTTTTGTCAACCTATGCTCTACTTTGATAATCAAAGCGCTCTCTACATAGCTATTAACCCTTTATCCCATGAATGTGTTAAACATCTTAAGATTGATTGCCACATAGTCCATGAACGATGTCAAGATGGTTCTATATGTCTCTTACCAATCTCTACACATGATCATATCATAGACATGTTCATCAAGTCATTTCTCTTTACTCTCTTACATTCCTTCATTGGCAAGTTAGACATGATCAACATATATCACCCCTTATCTTAAGGAAGGGTATTAACTACCAATAACTGCTAGACATATGACCTGAGTGAATACTTTCTAACCAATTCGATTATATGAGTTGTTATGTATTCACTTTAGCTTCTCTCTATATAAATAAACTCATGTAGCCATAAACATGAATACATAAAACTTCATTCTTTTCCCATCTCACTTATTTTTAGATATGGAAACCAATATTTTACTCCAAATTGACTAAAAATTTGCAATCATAGAAATAACTTCTATTATAGTTAGTTATACATTACATCAAAATGTTTACAATTTGAGTCAATTAAACTATCCAAATATGTCAAGTTCAAGTACATCAAACCAATATGAATTCATCAATTCTATTTTTATTCATAATATCTTATAGATTTTTTTATACCCATTAATATTATCATCCAATAACATAACCCATGACACTATAAAAAAAATAATTTTGCAATGATTATTTTTATTTGCAATGATTATTTTTATAGTTGTATAAATTGATAAAGAAAAATGTATATCTAATTTTGACAGTTATATCATCCAAACTTTCACTAAAATGTCTCTCGATAGATAATTTTAGGTGAATATAGATTTGTTGGAAAAAAAATATGGTAAAGGTTAAAACCATCCATATATTGTAATAGTCCCCTAAATCACCTACGTAGAATTCAGCTCATTCAAGACGTAGGTGATCTAGATTCGTGCTACTAAGTTGGAGATATAAGATTTACCTATAAAATAGGATATGGTACAAAGTGGTCATCAACTATGCACATCTTGCAACTTCTCATCATCAATGTTATAGCTTCGCTTCACCTAGTTTCTTATGTCCTTAAGGAATTCGACTATTTTTCATTCCTTGAGTTGACAACTGTCTCTATGTCGAGTTAGGACTCTCCATGTCATAAATCTACTAGGAGCATAGTTTCATACACAAGAAAATAATAGACGAAGAGTGAGACATTTCTTTTAAGTAGTAGTTTGAATAAAAGTTGTGTATTATAAACAATTCAATATAGATAACACATGAGTTCTTTGGCATCTGCAAAGAACTATCATAACAACGATCATGGTACGCATTGTACATACATGATTGTTCTATCATTCTCTTTACAAGTCAAACACATTGATAAACCACATATGTAAGCACACAAATCTTACTATTTAATATGCAAACCTCAATCGAGGTTAAAACGAATCCAACTAATGCACATGTACTATTCCACATTCTCTCCTCCAATCTTTGTAATGACAGGCTTAGGATTAGGTCAAGGTTTACTGCACTCCATATCATAATAATCCTTACTAACCTAGAGTTGGTTATCCCTATGATATGTACATGCGTGTGGATCCAAATTACCGTATCATATTATCAAAACAATAAGAGGTACCAGGACCCAATTTCTATAATAGTGCTCCCTCGGTAGCATTTACATCATCATTGTTTCATCATCATTTCACACTTCACTTTTTTCAACAAGAGAAACTAAAATTGATCAAGAGATAATGATAGTTCAGGCTCTCATTGAGATGAATAAGTTCGACCAGAACAATATCGGTTACAGGGAGTAACCTTAGATCATTGGAGAGGCTTAAACCTAACTCACATACCACGTAGGCTTGGAAATTCCTATTTCTCATGAATTGTGATCTATTTCCATGTGGGTTGATCCTTAAATTTCCTAGCTAAACTCACATACCATGTAGGCTTGGAAATTCCTATTTCTCATGAATTGTGATCTATTTCCATGTGGGTTGATCCTTAAATTTCCTAGCTACCCCATTTAAAAGGTCTCGCAGATTATTTTTCATATTGATGATTTCCAAAAATAACAATTTATGCATATGATGCGTGTCAATTAATAATTTCATATCCCATAATCATCTCAATTAAAGGCCTCACCTTCTTCCCAACTCAGGACTTCACAATCCTCATCCATTTAACATATGTATAAACTTCATTTAGAAGTAATTTAAATTCAAATACAATGCCTCCAAGGTATTACATGAGATTCTCAACCTCAAGTCACTTATTCATCTCATCCAAAAATAATTCCCACATATCAACAATTGAGATAGTTTAGTTCCCAAATCACCACACAATCAATATTTTAATTAAAAAGGCATATATAACTATCATACCTATCTTTTTGCAAAACCATTTAATTATGTATAGATAAACTTAGGATGGCCATCTCAGGGTTCCTCATCTATTCAATGTTAATTCACCCATGTTTCAAAGCCAACATTTAGTTTAAGCTTCTCTACCTTTTAAAATATCCTTTGAAAAGGAAATTTATTCTAAAAGGTATTTGAGAATTATTTAAGGATGGGTTGAGACTACATTGTCTAAACGGCATAGTCTCATCTAGAATAGCCTTGTTTAAATCTTATGTCATATCGTCTGATCTAAAATGGTCTAATCTAGTCTGAAGAAACTTTGTTTGGTTTACAACATCATCTTGTCTAAAGCAGCCTCGGCTGATCGTATCATCTAATTTGTAGTAGTCTTATCTATTATGAAGTGGTTGTGTTGGATCTCAAGCAACCTCTCCTCCAATCTAAACGAACATTGTCTTGTCTAATCTATATAGTCTCGTCTAATATGAAGTGATTGCATTTGGTATAAGGTCACCTCCTCTGATCTAAACCACCAGCACCTAGCCTACAACATCATCTCATCTAAAACAATCTTGTCAAACCTGAAGTTGACTTGTCTAATCTGAAGAGACCTCGTTTAATATGAAGCACCCGTGCATGGTTGGGAGAAACATCTTTTGGTCTGAATCAGTATCGTTTACAGACTTATGTGTAGAAACTCATCTACAGGCTTGTATAATATCAACTCGTTTACAGAAATTCGTCTAGAGACTTGTTTGTAGGAACTTGTCTAATATCAACTCGTCTATAGAAACTTCTTTACACGTAAGAAGGAATTCATCTACAAAATTTTCTTTAGGAACTCATCTAGTTTGACACCTGAAAATATTTAGTCTCAGAATCATCATTTTAATATCCAAGAACACTGGATGCTTAGTTTATACAGTAAATTGTCTAGAATCTCATATAAATAAATCAATTTACAAAAATTTAAAGTATTAATTAATAATTTATATTTTAGAATTAAAAAAAATTCTAAATTAATCCTAAATTTTTATTTGAGTTTTTTTTTATTTGAAAATGAAAATAAATAAAAATTCTATCCTTAAGAATGCTCTAATTAAACATTTATTTTTTATTCCAATACTAAGTAAATCAAAATAGGATGAGAAGAATTTTGAAAATAAATTATTATTGCCTTCTTGATGCTATTTTAATTTCTCAAGCCATTACTACGATGAAACCAAAAAATATCTTTCAAGAGCGAGAAGGAGAAGACACCAAATGGTTTGAGTGAAAGAAAGAGCACAACGTCAAAATTGAATTTGGAATTAACTAGTGGAATGTGTGACAGTTGTTTACAGCATGAAAGCTAATAAAATTCCTTTGTCGACATTCTTCTGCATAGATTTGAACGTGTCATTCAACAGTTATTTTGTTATTAAAATTTAAATTTTTTTAACGAATATTTTAAAATAATTATATAAATTTATATAAAATATATTAAATAAAAAAATATATTAAATAAAAAAATATATTAAATTTTAATAGTTATATCATTTAAATTATTGTTAAAATATTTTTTTAATAAATAATTTTTAATAAATAAAAATTTATCAAAATTTTTTTTAATAAAAATTAAAATAATTATTATTTATCATTTATCATTTAAAATCATCATTAAAATATTTTTTAATATAAACAGGATATTACAAAAATTATCACTAAAAAAATAATTTTTTAATGTGACAACCCATTATACTGGACCAACTCAAAGTTTTCTTTTCTTCCTTTATTTTCTTTTCTAAATTTAACTTCAAGTTTAATTTCAAAATTTGACTTCACTATTTCATCCGACATCAAAATTCTCTTCCTTCAGCACCTGCTGAAAGAACATTATATTTTTCATCGTACTACATTCGCTTTAAAAATGGGAATTAGGAGAAGGTTGTTGTTTTATATAATAGGACAAATAAGAAATGATGAAAAATTAAGAGAAAATAACATCGTCTTCCGATTTGGACATCAGAAGAACGTTCTCCCTGGATTCTCAATTACGCAAGTCTATTTCATTGTCTTCTTCCCACAATAAAAAGCCTCCTTTGCTAAATTGTGGACGCATGTGACCATCTTATAGATGACATACTTTCTAATAACAGAATTTGAGGGGCAAGACGGTACAAGTTTACAGTTTTCCACGAGGAAATTGGATTTAATTTTATAATTATTTAGATTTCCAATTCTCTTACGTCACTGTTTTATGTTGGGTATAAATACCTCTTAGAATTATTTAATCCAAACAAACAACCCATGTCATCAGCCACATAAGCACTTCATAAACTAATAAAGGACACTAAACCCTCAAGTTATTGTATGGGTCAAATATTTTAATCTTCGAAATTTTTAAAAAATTATTAATCTTGAACATTTTAAAAAAGTTATCTATTTTAATTCTTTTTATATTATTTTTAATTTTTTTTATATTAAAATAAATTAAATTAAATGTTATTTTGTAAAGTAAGAGACTAATAAATAAGTTTTAAAATTTTAAAAAATAAAATAAAAGAAAAATGGAAATAATTTTTAAAAAAATTAAATAATAACAATTTTAAGATTAGGGGACTAAACAGAAAGATCATGATATTTTAAAAAAATAAAACACGTATTTAAGTCATTCTTTTGTTAATGATAAATTTTATCATGAGAATTTTCAATCAATTTGGATTGGTTCGATAAAATTAAATAAAAAAAATTTTTAAAAAAAAGAAGAAACTAACACCTTCTATATAGTCCTCCAAAATTACATGTGCTACTATACTAGTTTTTTGAAAATTTTGATTTTTATACTAGTCCCTCAAAAAATTAAAATGTCACCATGTTATCCTTCTAAAGTTTCATCATCAAATTTGTTCTTAAAAGATTTAAAATGTTATCATATTTATCCTTGTGGAAGATTAAAGTAATGACAACAAATAAAGAAAAAGTTTAAGAAACTAATTTTGAGCAAACTATTATTTAGTTCTTTTAGATTAATCACTTTAGTCTTTGAAACATTTAAATTATCACTTTCATTTTTAAAAGATCTAAAATTATCTAATTTAATCCTCTTTAACATCAATTTAGTCCCAAAAAAGTAAACTATTTGACATTTTATTTTTCAAAGAAAATGGAAATTTTCATCTTCAAGTGACTAATCTGACCTATTCAAAATCTTTTAGAGAAAAAAGAAATCCATTTCACTCAATAAATTTAGTTACTAATTAAATTTTTTAAGGATTAATCTAGTGACAAAATCTAAAACTCATATGATGACAATTTAAATACTTAAGGGACTATTTTAGTGGGGGGAAATTCAAAGAACATAATAACACATAATTTTCAAATACCAAATCCGGATTTTGTCATTGTGATTTTAAATATTGTAACAAACAGAGGTAATTCAATTAATATAGATGCTTAAACATAAGGATATTCAAGTATCTAGGATACGGAGCATGCTTTAGCAAGTGAGGCATGTGGTAGTAGTAGAGGCTATAACTGCAATGTTACTGCATTGAAATCATGGTCTTTTTTGCCAAATAACATGTTTAAAGTACATAATTTTTTTAACTGTTATTTTGTTCTTATATAAACGTTCTACAACATTTTTTTTTATATTTTTTCTCAATTGTTCTATCGTATCACATTTATTTTATTTTTTTTCCAATTGGACATTTGACATGGTGTACGCATAGAAAAAATTGTCTCGTATTTGATAATTTGTTTTTTAATAAATTGTGCTATCATGGTCAAAATGCCTATATTATTGTTGTTCCCTGTATGTGAAAATAAGTATCTTAAATACACGCATGAGAGTAAATGTTATGACTTGCATACTTTGATAATTTGACAAAATGAGAGGAAGTAGAAAATTTGTATTCAGACGAGAGAAAAATGATTCGTCTCATTTATTATAATGCTCAAATACGACTATTTATACATCAAATTAATAACAACCAAAACTAATTCATTAACTATTCTAGCTAACTTTTTATTAGGGTTATGCACTGGTATTGGCTCAACAGCTTGAGTCATACTGACACATGCATTTGATTGTGAGTGCTATATTACTCTCCCGAAGGAAGGTGGAAAATGTCCACCATACACAACTTGGGAAGGAAGGTGGAGAACTAACGCAGTGGCAGAGCCTTGGTGAAGCTATATGCAACTTGATCATATGGACCTCCATTGAGATTTTTTACTACAACATAACAATGTCTAGATGTTTGTGAAAGACAGGATGGGTAGCAATGTGGAGAGAACTTTGACTGTCACAGAATAATACAATAGAACACAAGCAATGCATGGTAAGATCAGTGAGTGGATAAGAGAGCCATTGCAACTCACATGTGAAGTTATTTAAGCCCTATACTCAGCTTCAGAGAAAGACCTTGTAACTGTGGTCTGTTTCTTCAGATGTAAAGAATTCAATGAATGTCCGAGAAAGAAATGAAAGGTCACTGATAGTGGCATTAGTCTTGACAATTGCCCAGTTAGTGGAGTGACCATAATAGTGGATGGACTTTCATTTGGAAAAATAAAGTGAGGATTATTCTATTGAGTAGGATCTACATTCTAATTAGAAGAACCTCCATTTTTGGAGCTTGAATTTTCAAAAGTTCTTGCCATAGAAACGATGGGCAACAGAGCTTTAATATCAATGCTCTTATACCATCTTGATACTTTGACAAAATAAGATTGAAAACATGTATTCAGATGAGAAAAAGTATTCATCCCATTCATTATAATGCTCAAATACAACTATTTATACAGCTAGTAACAAACAACTGATTATCCTAACTCCTATTAGGGCTACGACTATGCACATGTATTGGCTCAACAGGTTGAGTCATATTGACACAAGCATTCAAGTGCTGGTGCTCTGTTAGCATATAAGTGGGCTTAGGGTCAATCACCAATTCTCAAGTTCTCCACTGATAGTCAATATTGAATATTAGGTGTGCACTGAGAAAGGGGCTTTGTCTGCCTTGCCCTAGAATTGTCTTCTCCCAGCAACTTGATTTTCACTCTAGAATTGTACAAATATAAATATAACCAGGAATTTTTAAAAAAAATTGAACTCCAAAAGCTTCTATTGCCCGCAAAATTTTACAGTGATATCATTGGAAGTATGGAACCATCTAAAGATTTTGTGTGGAACTCATTGACCAAATGTCACCCGTGATACCTTTTGAGGAAAAGGGTTTTTGTATTTGTATAGTTTGCAATAAATAGATTCGGAACTCCATGCTGCTATAGTATCTAAAAAGCACCATCCCTTATGGCCTTGAATAATAATAACATAAAATACAACAGAAAAAGCTACAGATCTGTCAACTATCAAGGAGTTCACATGATTAGAAGTTTATTGATAGGTGCCATAGGTACACAAGGTGGGGTAAACCCTAAAAACAACTCATTTTTTAGCAGTTCCGCAGGTCCTAAGTACAATTTCCGGTCTAGCTCCAGAACCACCAACTTAAAGTGAGGGAGAAACAACGTGGGGAAAGGGTAGTGTGTTCTGTAAAACTTGGTAAAAGTGGAATTAATATATGGAGATGTTGCATACAAGCTTCGTCAGCAACAAATTCCCATCAGCTGCTGCTTTTAGCTTGCTGAAGCCATCACTGAGATCTGCAGATGGAGTTAGCTCATGCATTTAGATCCCATCAAAATATTTAAAGGTCAATAACGCAACTATGTGTGTTTTCTTTCAAGCCTTCTGAAATGTGCGAGAAGAAACTCCATGCAGAAGCCTGACAAACCCCAAGAAACTAAGCTTCCCATCTGAGTGTCTTATCCAATCTTGAAGTACTACATGAACAGGTACAGATGGACTAAGCCCAAGTTCCTGAAACATATCAATTTTAAAGAGCTTAGTACCATTATACATGTGACGAAGTATACTATATGCAGCTGATCAAGAATCTCATTTGAGGTATCTAATAACATGCAGTGTATAAATAAAAGAAGAGAGTTAGGGATAACTAATAAGAAGGACCTACGATTAAAAGAGAAGAATAAAACACAAGTGTTAACAGGTTCTTGGTTTTTGGTTCTAATTATGACCCAAAAAGAAAGAAAGAAAATTATAGCAGCTTAGGCATAGTGCCCTAGGTTTAATCATGTAACAGCTTATCGGTAAACAAAATGGGGTGGAAGAGAGAGACTACCGAGGCAAGCTCTTCAATCATAATTGGTCTATTTCCATCCTTTTCAAAAAGCTCGTAGGCACGCCTTGCATGTTGTTCCCAGGTCTCCATGCCCTCAAGTTGGTGCACACTAATACCAGCAGCACAAAATTCCTCAAAATCTAATTTCCTATATTGGATAGAACTAACCTGCAACGTAGGTAACAAATGAACTTTTCAGTGAAGTTAATTTGTTAAAACATTCAATGAGGAGTGACGACCCTCAAACTTACCATATTCACATAATCTAAGACCCGTGAATCCTTTGAGGCATCGGTGGAGCTCCTCAAAACAGCCTGCCAATATAAAAGTTAGTGCCTGAAAGAAATTTGAAAAAGAAACAATAACTTTTTAACTTTGGATGTGTACTGACCGTCTTAAAGTTCTGCATAGAGATTAACCCACTTTTGTTAGGCCCTAACAGAGTAAATTGATCTCTAAGATAAGCTAGCTGAGCTACTGTTAATGTCTTTGCAAGAGCCTGCAAAAACAACGGAGTTTTAATCAATACATATCCATGTTGCTTATAGCTTCTTCAAGAAACCTGGAATAGTTTTGCCCCTGCAAATAAAGACAAGCAAGCACACAAAAATTCTCCTTAACTAGTCAATAAATTAACTTGTTACTAATTGATCAGCCAGCAGAGATTTCTCCAATTCTCTCCTTCATCCTCTTAAATTTTTGTCCTTCAGACAGGGGAGGTTACATCCCAATCTGTAAACCTTATAGTTTGAGTTTCTACTAATTTTAGCAATCATCTTTTCCACTTTCCTTTTTTGTTCCTTTTGATCCCTCTCCTTATTATCATACTAGCTGCCATATTTATTTGGGTAACACTAGACAACAAAGAATTCAAATTATTAATGCTTTGTTTGTTATGATGGAATTTAAGGGGAAAAGAATTTGTTTCTAGGATTTGCATGGATTTTATTTTCCTACCTCTGTCTGTTTGCATTTGTTTTATATGGAAGAAAGGAATTAAATTTTGTAGGACCCATAAAAATTATTTCCTCCTTCAAGAGGAGAGAAAGTGGGAAGGAATTAATTTTTTTATTTTTTAGTTATTTTAAATTATTGAATAATTTTTTAAAAATTAAAAAAATAAATACTATGTCAATAAAAAATATAGTAACAAAATTAAATTTTTTAAGATTAAAATTTTTTAAAAATTTATATAAATAAAAAATTATACTACTAATATTTCTTTCCACTCTATCCAAATAACTTATTTTTCCATTCTATATCCACTTCAATTCTTATCATCTTATTTTCTTTCCTTCCTCTTTTCTATTTCATCCAAATAAAGCATAAATGCCAAACTAACATACACATCTAGATCTGCAAGTTTGACCAAATCCCAAGTAGGCTGAGATATATCAAGATTTAATAACTAGGATGTGACAAGGTAAAAGCTGAGTAGTGTTGACTATAGCATCAAATCAATAGTTGATACATGATTAAAAATGTTTGACTTTTCATGTAGTTGTCATAGTCAAACTCATTTAATGATGTGACATTGCATGACTAGGTGACAGGGTAAAAACTTTTACCATATCAAAAGTTTAATCCAAAACCATAGCCAAATGACATCACATACCCCTAAAGCTGATTTGCGTAAAGAAGATGAGCATATATAAGCTTTAACAAGCTTGTGGATTATCATATCCAAAGGAATCCTCATATCATCATGATGATTCACCAGCCACGGATGACCTACACATAAAATCAGTCTATAAGCGAGAATTCATGAGATAAAAAAATTAATAATTTAACACCATGAAAATGGGAAGACATACTGAGTGCCTGAGCTGCAGTTAATCTTTTACGATAATCCTTATTCAACAGCCTCCTCACAAAATCTTTTGCATCAGCAGATAAAGATGGCCAAGGAGCTTCATCAAAACTTGGATCGGCCTTCAAGACAGCCCGAAATATACCAGATTCTGTCCGGGCCCAAAAGGGACGACTTCCACATAAAAGAATATAAGCAATTACACCAATGCTCCACATATCTGCTTCTGTCCCATAAGATCTATGCAAAACTTCGGGAGCTACATAATAAGCACTTCCCACAATATCATTTAGCCTCTCATCTGCCAAAAAACTTACAATTGTTAGAACTGGTTGCTATATTTTCTGTCAAGAAAACAAAAGAAGTAAAGAAAGCAGGCAATAAGCCCGACCTGGCTTTACATAGTCAGATAATCCAAAATCAATGGCCTTCAATGTGGAATTTTCATCCTTAGATGTGAAAAGAAAATTCTGAAGCATAAAACCAATATTCATGATTAGGAAAACAGTAGAACAATCCAATTTGAAGGAATACATACACCCATGTAAAGAAATATTCAACTGCACTTATCATTTGATTTGTAAATCAAAACAACTCTAATATATACCATTCATAATTTTCACTCCATAACTTACAGGCCTCGCAGTAGCACAAAAAACATATTTCTTTATAAAGTGTGAAAGGTATGTTTGAAAATATTCAACATATCGTGGTAGCATATTATAAAGGGGAACCCAAACTCAGATGAATCAAGCATCTGGAGCATCACAACAGAGTAACAACTAGATTTCAAACGAGTTATAAGCCCAAGCCAAGCATAAACCCAATGGCAGTTGAAGTAACTCATTAAACATTTTAAAATAAGAACAAACAAAAACAATTAATCATTGGTTATCAGAAACATATTGGTATATAAACATTATAGGGTGATTAATAAGATAATGCATTGAGTATGTGAACAGTAAACATTTAAGATACACAATCTAGTGAAAAAGAATAGCAAGGCTTTATCATACTGAGATTGAGTAATTAAGCAGCTTAAGTGTAATACAAGGCACGATTACACTAAAGTAAAGTATGAAGCATCAAAGAAGTAAATTTTACATCATTAACAGTTAATGAAAATGCATAACAGTAAATATAATCAATGATCTAATTAATCCCAAAGACAAGAAAATCCTGATGCCTTGAGTGTCTCAGTAACCCCAAAAATAAAAATTAGCTTTATGACTTAATCACCTCTGGCTTAAGATCACGGTGAACAACACCCTGCAGATGACAAAAGGCTACCACACTTAATATTTGAATCATAACAACTCTGGCATCCTCTTCTGAGTACTTTCCACCCCTACACACCACAATTGAACATGTGCACTGTTAGAATGTCATTAATAAATGCAAGGGTAAAATAATTAAAACAGAATGTCTCTTTGTACTGTTTCCCCCTTTTTGCACAGAGAAAAGCAAATGCAAACAGCATTACCTGGAAAGAATCCTATCTAGCAATTCTCCTCCTTGGCATAACCTGAATACCACAAGATACATAAGAAAGTAAGACTTGATTGGTTGATTTCAATCAACAATTTCTGAGTTTCCGGCTTAATAAATCCAATATTTAAAACAAACAGCATAATTATTTTACTGATTTGGCATCAAATTCCACGTATAAAGGAAGTCTTAAGTCAATCAGTGTTAGTAACAACGCATGCATAATAGGTCTTCTCTTCACCAGAAAAATCATTCAGATTGAGATTACAATATCAATTGCAACGTAGCATGAAAGTATGAAAAGGGGATTCACAACATGATTAAAAAAGTGTGCTAATATCAACTTACTCCATAACTATATAAACATTATCATCATCTTCATAGGCTTCATAGAATTGCACCAGATTTTTATGTCCTGTTAGAGCCCGCAATATCTTTACTTCTCTTCTTACATCCTCTATAGCAATTGCTGTGGTCATCTGCCAATCATCACTCATTTTCATAAGAAACAAAAGAGTACACACTACAGAATTTCATAATCAACAGACACAAGGAGAAGACTGATCATAGTTGTGACACTTGCACTCAATCCACACGTTACAGAGAGAAAATAAATCCTTGGCAAGTTCTTCATTGATAAAAGGGTGCAGTAAAGTCCACAGAAACATCAAAATCCTACATATTTACGGTTTGGATTTTGTCCATTAAAGCATTCTACACCTGATTCTATTGAAACGGAAAGAAAAAGGCAACAAAATCCTCATAAATACGTGCTCCACATTACAGAGTTCAACTTAAAACAGCTATCTCCACCAAAATGGTCTTTTCCCAATAAAAACAATCTTTGTATCGCTAGAGCGGTGCAAGAGAACAACCAAAGAGTCATGATACCTGACTGTAACTAACACACTACTGAACATATACCTATATAAATGAAATTAAAAGAATATTAACCGATAAAAATATCCAAAAAAAAAAATGAAAACCAAGTGCCAAAAACTTAAACCAAACATGGTCTTAAATTGCAGGTCCGTACACGGCAATACCACTTCAATATTACAGTTTTTTAGGTCTCCGTAACTGTATTGCAATTTGCAACCACAATTTAGCTCACACATTTGCCTGCAACTTTACTAATTGTAATGCAACTGCAACCACCGCTTCAATTAAATGCGTGTTTAATTCAAACTTACTTTGGAGAAAAAAAAAATCACTTCTTTACGCCAATTTCCTAAAAACAATTATTTGCTTCAGCTTATTTTTAAAAGAATAATTATTTACTTTAATCACCAATGTGTGGAAGCTTTTTAAAAAACGATGATTTGTTCGAGGAAAAGGCCATCCAAACATGCTAGTAGGTGTTTGGAAATAACTTATTTTCCAAAAATGATAATAGCTCGTTTTCAAAAACTCTGAAAAAAAGTTGATGGAAATAAACAATTGTTTCATGAAAATAAGTTGAATGAAGCACTTAAGCAGAAACAAACATGTTATAACACAATGACTAAAACTAATGATAATAATAATAACGGAGGAGAGAGACCTTTGTTTTTGGAATGACTTTAACGGCAACATCCATGCCTTTGAAGGCACCTTTCTTGGCTTTGGCAGAACAAGTGTAACCAAAATGGCCACGGCCCACTTCTTCATCAATTTCATAATGGGCCGAAAACTGTTTCGAGAACCCAAAACTCTTGTCAAGCCCAATAACCTCACACTCGCTCCCTTCAGGGATCGACGCCTCGTTCGGCTTCACAGAGCCGTGGCGCCGAGCCAGCAGCGCCCGAATGTGCTTAGCCGGTGACGGAGGAGGAAACGGGCGTTTCAGGATCCTTAACGGCGTGGAAGTCACACTGTTGGCGTTTGAGTTTGGGTTAGAATTTGCTGGTGAGGATTTGAACCAGCTCGGTAAAGGGCTTGGACTGTAGAATGGGAATTTTGATGAGGATTTGGTTGTTGTGGAAGTTGGTACTTCATTTGGGAACTCTGGGTTCTCTCTTTCGCTTTGTTGAGTCTCAATGGGTTTTCCATGACAGATTCCCATCAAATCAGAAAGAGAAAGAAGAAGAAGAAGAAGAAGATAAAGATGAAGAATAAGCAAAGGTTCAAAGTTCAAAACTAGAGATCAGGATGTGCTAAATTATAAGCCTTTTGAAACTCAAATTAAGAAAATTTTAAAAATAAAAATAAAATTAAAAATAAAAAAAAAGGTAAGTTATGTACTGAAAGAGAAAGAGAAGAATAGAAGGAACTGTTTCAAGGAATTCTTTTTTAAATATATATTTATATATATTATTTTTGGGTTGTTTGATCAACGAAACCCAGAAAACATGAGGAGGGAAATTCCGTGAATGAAAATCAGGGAATTTTTTTTAGGAAAGGAAATAGGCTTTTTCTGAGGATGGAAATGGAAATCTGGAAGAGTTCATAGCGCTGTGCGGTTAGAAGAAGGAAAAGAAAATTATAAAGAAGAAAAAAAAAATGATGGTGGAAACCAAAGGAAGAAAGAACAATTGGTAAAAAGAGAGATGAGAGAAAAAGTGAGGGAAAGAAAGATGCTTACTTAGCAGAAGCTGAAAGAAAAAGAAAACCAACCCAAGCCTCCTTTTTCTGCTTTATGTAAGGCTTTTATTTTTATTTTATTTTAATTTTTTTTCTTCTCTACTTGTTAGTGCTTCCTTGGTGAACAGTTCTGTGTAGAAATACACTTTATCAGAGAGGGTGTATTGTTTCGTGTCTAACAATAATGGTGTGTGGGGTTGGGTTTGGATCCTTCCAGCCTGTCCTTATTGATCCCAGAAAAACTAGGATGTATCCATTTCATGTGAGAACAATGTAATAAGAAGTAAAGAAACTCAAGCTTTGGTACCAAGAAAAAAAATAAGAAAATGGTATTATTATTAATATGATAAAAAGAAACTCAAAAAATAAGAATCATAGTGCTTATATAATATTTTTATAACATTATTATTATTTTTTAATTATTTTATGACAAATGTATTTTTAAAACATTAAATAAATAAATTTTTTAAAAATTGTTATTAATATATTTTAATTTTGATTTTTATGTATTTTAATATAATTTTTATGAAAAAATTATTTATGAATTTACTAATTAGTGTCCTTATTGATTTCTAGTAACATTAATTAGCAAAGATCTTTATTTTATTTACATTTATTTTTTATTTTTGTTGTTTAATTTTTTAAAGATTTGCATAGAAATTTTAATTTCTGAAAAATATAATAATAGGATTAATATTAATAGGATAATAATAATAAAAAAAACTCAAGCTTTCTCTGTCTGTGTGTAGTTAAACTACCAAGTTTGACCTTATTTTATTATTGGCTTTGAAAGGCTGTCTTTTTCTACTTTATTTTTTTAAAATTTTGCATGGTGGGTCTGTTTTGTTTTGCCAAATAAGTGACTCGAGATTGGAGAAACATTTCAACTAAGGGGAAAAACTAAAGCTGAAAGCACATTTATTTGGTCATTTGACTCTGCTTTGAATTCTTTTTCGTTGTTATAATCATGGACTCATAGAAAGGTTTCTTATAGAAATTATTCATTGATTGAACTGTTTTTTTATTGACGGTCAAGCCTGCAATTTTTTTTTTCTTTTGTTGGTATTGATTAAATTATGTATTACTATTTAAGAAGCTACAATGAGAATGTTGTAAACAGTGAAGCAAACTTAATTCCAAAATATTTCTAAGAAACCATTTTTTGAAACCTTCCGTTGTTATCGTGTATGTTAAAATTGCACTTCTTTCTCTACATTCTACATTTAAAAAAAAAAAAAGCCTCTTCTTTACTTGAATTAATTTACTAAATAATATATTGATTACCAACATGATTCTTTATATAATTTAAACATTACTTTATTGATTAAATTTTTTAAATATTATTATAATCCCTAATTGTACCTTTAGTATCCACTTATTTATTAAATTGATATTTATTTTACAGTATAAAAATGTAAATTAATATTTAAATTAATTCTTAAATATATTTATGATATTTTTTTAATAGAAAAATGATAAAATTTAAACTAAGAACATGTAAACTATTTAATTCTTTTATTCCTTAATTCCATTCTACTGGTCCAATTCGTGTGACTTATTTATGATATTCATTTAAATATTTATATAGATTATGCTTCAATATTTTATTTACACCGCATTTGAGTAGAAAAAAATAAAAATACGTTCGCACATGGTGGGCCCCACCGATCAGTGATGAAAAGGAAAACACGGTTCATTACAATGAAGCAAAGCAGTACATACATCACATAATCCTCGAACGAAAACTACTTAATTGATCAAAATGAAAAACCATTGAATGCTTATTAACTTATATTCGAAATTACGGATCGATAAGAAATTCAGAATTGACTTCGGACATGGACAATACACAAACAGATAAAATAAATTATTGTTTATATTTATGTAATACATGAGAAAAATTATCATTTTTCATTTAATATTTTTAATTAATCACACTAAAGTATAAATAATTTCTAACATTTTAAATTACAAACACGAAATCAATATCACAGTCATTATTGATCATTCAGTACAATTTTACATACCAATATAACTATAGTTGCTAATTATTGAATAAAGTTTAATAAATTTTACGTTGTATTGTAGAATTCTTTTAATTAGTCATTTTTATATGACAACTTTTCTTTTAAGTTTAAATTCAATAAATTTAGAAAAATAGCATATTTTTTTATTTTCTTTTTAGATGCATCTTTTAATTAAATTTTAGAATTAATTAAATATAATATTCATTCAATGATTAATTATCATTTAATTAAAAAAATTTAATTTTAATCATTATTATTTTTAAATTATATCTATAATAATTTTTAATTAATTTAATAATGTAAAAAAATTTATACTAATATTATACTAAATTTAAATTTAAATTTCATTACAAATTAATTATCTAAATTATTAAGTTAACACAGCATTGTCGAAAATTATCATTATACTTTGTCCAATGCTAACTGCATTAATAATATTATCTTAAGTATAAAACTATGATCGGTGCAATATAGAAGAAAAGTTAGATAAATCTATTGTTTTATCTGGGGTGAATTAAAAAAATATAGAAAAAAATAGGATTAATAAAAATATTTTTCTGCATATTTAATTATAAAAATAGAAAAGAAAGAATTATATTTTTTATGGGATCATAAAAAAATAATTTTCTTTAAATAGAAGAAAATTAAAGAGAAAAAATTACCTAAAAATAATTTCAGTTTTTATTTTTATTTTTTTTATATTATCCAAACAAATCATTAATTGTCTGTATTATCATTGAAAAGGTTCTAAAACTACGTTTCACTGCAGGCCAAAAAAATCCCCTTAATCCAACTGCATCGGAAATATTGCAGTTCTGTTTGCAGCATTGGGACAGGAAGACAATATTACCTTTTTTTTTTAATTAATGTTAAAGGAAGTAATTGTTAGCGAAAAAAAGTTTCTCTTTTTTAATAATTTGGTTATATGAAACTTAAAAAAGAGAAACATAATATCTATAAATAGTGGATAGATGATGGTTTTATTCAATTATTTTCAACTAATGTTAATAATTTATTAATCAGTAAGTACATTTTACCTAATATAAGTTTACACTTGATATGATAATGATAGTGTTATTAAGTACATTTCAAGATACCTTTATAAATATTAGTGAAATGTGAAAAGAACCAATGATGACGATGATTTTTGCTTAAATATTTTTTTAAAATTAAAATATATTATCACATTAAAAAAATCATGTTGCATCAAACAAGTTACATAAAAGAACTGAATAAAAATAAAATAAAAAATGTAATCAAAAGAATAAATGTGCATAAACAATTTAATTCTAAAAAATATGAACGGATAACACATACTTAAATACCTTTTTAAATGAGTCAATCATCAATAAAGAATAATATATATGTAATTTTTAAAAAAGTTTTACAAATTGTATTTCACCAAAATTTCTAATTATATATTATTAGTATTTAATAAAAAGTTCTTGCATTAACAAACGAGTAGAAAATAAATAATTAGAAAAAATTAGATTGAATGATGATACTAATTTTAACTAAATTTCTTCATTTTTAAATAGAAAATTCAGTTCTAAATGAAAAAAAACATATTTTATTTGAATTAAGAAATAGTTTTTTAATAAAAGACTCTACTTCAACTCGATGGATATCATTAAAAAATTATACATATTATAAATTTTAAGTCGAAAAATAAAAAATAAAGCAGCAAAAGACTTAATATTTTAAAAAGGCACCAAGTGTAAGGCAAGTTGAAGCAACATACTCGAAATAGAAAAAAAGTTACCATCTTTTTTAAGTTTTTTATCTAAGACACATGTACATTTGTTGTAAATAGTTGGTATAGGTGTCATGTTATCATAATAGTATTTTTAAACGTATTTGTCTATAAATACCTTACATTCTAAATAAACACAAAAGTTTATCGCAAGCAATCAACTGGATCTTTGTTATTCTTGAGTAACGTAATTGAAAAAGCATTTTGAGTAATGTGTTTTTGCCTATTGTACTTTATAATTTTCCTTTTTATCTTCAATGCCTATTATAATTGAAGTGATTTTGATTATTTTGATTTCTTAAGAAAATTGTGTATTAGTAAGTAGAGATTGATTCGGTCCTAATTTTTTTAAGATAATTGAGATTATTAATATTTTATTTTTACAACTTTATTTATTTTTTAAAATAATATAAATTAATTTTTAATTTACTTAAAATAATATCAACTAATTTTTATACAAATAATAGATGAATTTAAAAGAAAATGATAGAAATTAAAGATTAACAAAGTAATTTTTTTAAGTAAACAACTTATTCATAAAATTTAAACAAATTAAAAATTAAAATACTAATTAACTTTAATTTAAATATTGAATTGGATAATTATATTCATCTCAAATTTTAGATCAAATAAAATTAGTATATTTAAGATATCTGTTATATATATAAAGTTAAAATTTATAAATTTTTTAAATAAAAATTTTATATTTTACTAAAAATTATGTTTTAAATTAAAATATTAGTTAACTTTAATTTGGGTGTTGAATTTGATATTATATTTATTTAAATTTTTTAGTTCAAGCAAAATTTACATACCTTAACATGATATATGTTAAATACATAAAGTTAAAAATTGTAAATTTTTTAAATAAAAATTTTATATTTTGCTAAAAATTATGTTTTAGATTTAACTTAACTTCCAAAATTAGTGCATGGATTACCTTCATCTTATACATATATGGTTGACCATATCTTTAAACAATGTGAAACTCTAACATATTTTTTATGCCTAAAACTAGATATCTAAAACATGAACATAGTTATGCATGGATTAATTACAGAAATGAATATTTGCAAATGTTCTAATAGGATAGACTTTGATACTATGTTAAAAATTAGACTTAAACTTAACTCAATCCTAAAAACTAGCTTAAATCTAATTTCTAACATGATATCAAGTTCTATCCTAGATCTATTTTTGGGATGCTCATATGTATTCATTTTTGCAATTGGTCCATCCACATTATGTCCACGGCCACACTTTAGATGTCCAATCCTGAATGTAGGGAGGCTGATTAGAGTCCTACATTAATTAAAAATATGATTAACTAAGTATAGATAAGGTAAGGACAATCCTCATCTCACAAACTAGTTTCTGAAGTTGAGTTAGATTTAAATTCAAATTCTAACATATACATATTTATCAATATTAAAATTTGAAAACTAATATCTTTGGCTAATAATTGAATAAAAAATTCATCAACTTCTATGGAAAAAAAATCAAGAAAAGGTTAATAATAATAATAGAAAAAAATAATTATAACCTAGGAAAAAGGATGAAAAATGTGGTAGATATAACACCCTAAAAATAAAATCCGTTTTTATGCTTAAGTCGCGTATGCGGTTTCATTATTAGGTTGTTACTTTATGATGCAAAATCTTTCAAAAATTACTATTGGTGAAAATATGATAATCTTTTTTAAACACCTTGATTAAAAATGCAAGCCTCGACTCAATGATTGTTGTAAAAGAAAATAATAAATGGATATCCACACTCGTGTTTAATTAATAAACTATCTATATTACTTATACCGATTTACTACTTATTTTTATTGTGCAAAATTACAAGTTAACACAAACATCGACATATCATAAATTATACAAACTTTATAGTTATACAGTCTATATATATATATATATATATATACATACTTAGTTAAGTTAAGTTAAGGCATTTATGCCCTTTACACACTTAGTTACCTATATAGCTACTATTACCATATACATACATCACATACAATATTATACAAAACTACATATTACTTAATTATATTATGAAATATACATTATGGGTATGACTTCAAATATCTTCTACAAAAGACCTACACAAACACTTCAGTTACGGGGCCACGATGCTCCAACCATAAACTTTCATCCAAAGCATAGAAAGTTCCATATGCCATCTCTTGAAAGGCTTGTAATGGATGTGGTTTAAGATATGGAGAACTTTCTTGTGACGATCAAACATGAGAAGTGTTTTAGTAGTGAGAGAAATAGACTTGCACATTAGCCTGAGCAGTAATGACCAACCCATGGATGTTTGTTGACAAGTTGACATTGTTGAGTTCAATGAAAACCACCACGGTTGTGAAAAACATTTGGAGTGTTTGGAAAGAAAATGGTGGAAAGGAGGATGAGAAACTAAGTTTCTCAATAAGATTCTACCCTAGATTTAGTGGTAACACACTTTTAACCCAGCCACTTCAGTTTATTAGAAAACATGACATGCATACAGGTTCATTTTTAATCTTTAAAAAATTTTAGATTAAGTGAATTTATCTTTACATAAATAAGAACTAATTTCTATTTTAAGCATACATGTTACATTGTCTAGATTACATAAGTTTCATATATCTTTGGGATCACATCACAGATATCATTTGACTATCGTTTCATTTATGCCTTAACATAATTTTTCTCATTCATCTATCACCCTCTTAGTCATAACCTAGAACATAGACATATAGTACTACTTAGTTAAACAATATCTTTTCACTAGCTCTACTACTCTACCTTCTATTCTTAGGACATGAGTTTATTCCTTAATGGTTGTCACTATTATGACATTGAACATCTGATGCTTCATAATAGAAGGATTTTTTTTAGAATCCTTTTGTTTCTCCCTTAGAAAAACATTTTTCATCCTGAATGTACATAAAACATATTAAGAGTAGTATTAACTTTTCACATAAATTCTTTCTTTAGTTATCCCTTAGTTATTTAGGTTTTTTTTTTTAAATCTTCTAGATAACATGCATGCTCAAACAATTCAACCAATATGTCATGCATACATACTCTCCATTCTAAACTACTTTCACATTTATCATCCACACATGAACATCATGTAATACATCACTTTCTAAACAATCAAGAGTATTGTCTATACATTTTACGTTCATCTTTGTATAATAATGAGGCAACACAACAAGTTGGCATAATTATTCTAAATAGAAACCAACTTTCTAATCAAGATTTCTTAATTATGATTAATGTAGATTTCTTGGACAACATGCAACCTTTCTCCATGAAATTGTCCATTTGGCCTTATTTCATAAGTTCTATGATAAATCTCTCATAGGAACCTACTCCACTCATCCTTCTAAGTTACCTCTCAACCTTTTCTTTTCTCAAGATTAAGTTTTTCTTAAAGTGTTTAATGTAAGATAATGAAACATTGGATTTTTATTCTAGTTGGCTGAATGATCTATTTGTTTGTTTAGTCCTTGTGTTCATTAATTTGAATGTTTTATGCAAAAATTACTTAATTCAAGTTTAAATATTATAAATTTTATGCTCATTGACCAATAACTTGGATAATTAAGTTTGAACCACTAACAAACCTACTTGCTTACCTTCTTGCTCATAAATTTAAAGTTTCTTACTCATGTCTTGTTTAAACATATTTAAACATCCAAACTAATCTACTTTGCCCATTTATTTTTTTGGTGGCCGAATCCATATCCTATAGTTCTAAGGCACTATGGTTCAATTTTTCTTCCTTTAAAAGATGTTTTACACTAGTTAGGATTTAGACTATTAATTCACACCACTCTTAGAAATTTTTAGGATTTTTCCTCCTGTTATAGTAAGTATGACCAAATGTTCATCTTCCTCTCTTTACTCCACTATTAATTTATAATCATCATCTTAAGCATATTTAGGTTCATTCTTAAGTCCTAGCAAGGTTTTAACTTATTTTCACCAATTTCAACCAACATGGTCGAATGGTTACCCAACCATCTTTAAGTCTTTTCCAATTTTCTAATTCCTTTTTATATTTGATTAGGCTCCTTTGTACACTTTATGTAAAATTTTAAACTCAAGTTTCATTAATTATGTAGGAGGTGGTCGAATGCACTAAGTGACCAAAACAAGGATCCTCTTCTCAATTTCTCCTTACTTGGCCTTTGTGTTATGGATTTTAGCACTTGGTACATCACATGTCCTTAGATCCATCATAATTTACGCTTATTCCATAGCTTTGGTCATGGTCATGGAAGGTTTTAAATGTATTATTCATCTTTAGGTCCATAATTTCACCTTTGCCTTTGTAGTTTTAAATTCCAAGTTTCAAGTCAAGTTTATAACTTTTATGACATAAATTTTTAGTCTTTTCGGATATTTAATGTATGATTCCAGATCTAAAATTTTATCAAAGTCCAACTTCAAGATTAAAGCTTTTAAGAAAATATATAAACAAGCTTGCAACTTTGAACACAAAGACCTTAAAGAAAGCATTTTATCAAGACAAACAAGTGTATATCTACTAGATCTATCATCCCTTACTTTGAGAACTTCAAAATTTTTCAAAACAAAACTCTCAAATCTTTCCCAAACCATTAAAAATTACTTTTAAAAAATTTTAACTAATTAAATT
The DNA here is from genome assembly GCA_037954105.1 of Canavalia gladiata. Classification (NCBI taxonomy): domain Eukaryota; kingdom Viridiplantae; phylum Streptophyta; class Magnoliopsida; order Fabales; family Fabaceae; genus Canavalia; species Canavalia gladiata. Next base: position 45,141,219 of record CM075660.1, read on the forward strand.
GCTCCAAAGGTTGCTAAAAGCACTCTAATCCATGAAAACCTCCTTTTAACTTTCAAAAATCACTAAAAACTTGGTGATGCTCATTTTTAACCAACAACGGTAGTTTTGAGCTCCAACAAACTCAAGAAAAGGGGGTTCATAGAACTTAGAGAGGGATCCACCAAAAAGGAGAAGAAAAAAAATCATAAATACAAATTAAAAGTTTAGAAAAATATATGGTAAAACCCTACTTATTGAAGACTTTTTTGAAGGTTTGGTAGTTATTTAAGGTTGGTATCCTTCCTACTTGATGGTTCGCTTAAGATCTTCTAGTGATGGTGGTGGGGCTTGATTGGTTTTGTTTTGTTTTAACTTCAACTTCAAAGATGAAAGTTTAAGCTTAGTGTAGATTTTGGTGTTTTGAGAGAAGTTTGAGTTTTGAGAGAGTTTAGAGAATTTGCCCAAGTATTTAGAGGGCTTGTTATGAAGCAAGTAAGCTTCCCATAGCCTAAGATACCATTCAGCCATTTAGGGACAATTTGAGAATTAATATTCCACTTAAGGGCATTTTAGTTTATTTACATGTAATTTTAATTTTCTAAATTAAATGTAAATGTAAGGAAATATCCTTTAGGATTATTTTAACACTAATTATTCTGAATTTATCACTAATCAAGGTTAAATTATTTTAAACATGATTAATTTTATTAATCAAGGTTAATTTATTTTAATCATGGTTTATTTTATCTCTCCTTATTAATATTTTTGCCCTATATAACATTAATGAAGTGATGACTCATAGATTAAGTCATCATCTCATTTTTCACATGTCCAATTCATGCTCAATGGGTGGAGCCCATTTCCTACTTCCTACTTTGCAGTTTCTTAGTTTGCTGGTTAGGGATGAAAATGAACAAGGTTGTTCGACAGGGGATGACAACATAGCTTGTTTAAAGCCTAGCTTGACTCGGCTTGTTTAATAAATATATAAGCTCAGACTTGTTAAAAAACCTTTTTAGATAAACAAGTCAGACTTAAACTTATAAAAAAAAACTTATTTAACCTATTCAGGAGTCTATTTATCTTTATATATATATATATATATATATATATATATATATATATATGTGTGTGTGTGTGTGTGTGTGTGTGTGTGTGTTTTAGGCCTATTTAATGACCTTTTTATCTTGTAGGATTCAAGCTTGCAACCATTTTCAATCAATGGTTTGTATAGGATTTAAGTCTATTTATTGGTCTTTTTGGAATATAAGCTTTTAAAAAGGCTCGTAGGACTTGTAGGCTTTAAATCAAGTCAAACCTTGAAAGAAAAAAAAGGTCTTAAACAGGTAACAAACTCAGACTCAGGTCCTCAAAGTTTTTAAACAAGCCAAGCTTGAATATTCAAAGTCTAGCTCGGCTTGACCAACTTCCATCCCTACTGCTAGCCTTACATGAACATTTTGATAATTTTTTGAGAATTTTCTAGAAAGTTTCCAAATTGTTCCTACGATATTTCTAACACTTATTGGTTCGTTTCTAAATTATTTTTATGTCATTTTCCATTTTTTAGGAGCAATTAAATCCTTTTAGAAGACAAAACCTTCTAACGGCGTTTTAGGCATTTTTGGACGTTTCAGATGGCGTTTTCATTCTCTCTTGGTTTCTATTATTTTCTTATGACTTTCAAATCCTCATTGATAGATTCTAAACATTTATAATTTAACTTTTGTTTTAGGTTTCCTACACATTTATTTGTATCATCTTAATGTAAGAACATTTTTATCATTTATTAAAAATTCTCTACTTTCTCTAATTTTTGTTCTTATTCCTTCTTTATTTCTTATTAAAGGATATCTTTATCTTTAACCTAAAAAATTCATCATGAGAAATTACAAATGTTACCGTAACCTATCTTTAAGTTTATAATTATATGTCAAACTAAAAAATGTAAAAGATTTATAAATAAGGGAAAATTTTATTTATTTATTTATTTACATATAGGATCTTGACAACTTAAAATAAAATTAGAATAATTACATCTAAACAAATGTAATTGCATGCATGTTCTTTAAAATAGGTAAAAAAAATTAAATAAAACATAAGTAGCAAAATGAGAAATATTTGACTAAAAATTTTAATTTATACTCACACATGTTTGTACATAAAAATAAAAATTAAATCTACTAATAACTCCTAATAAGATAAAAAAAAAATATCTTAAAAGTTTACTATCCACAATTTTATAAAGCAACTATCAACTTCTAAGTTTTTTTCCTTTAAAAGTTTTAGCATTTATAGTTTAATTTTTTTATATTATTAATTAATTAAAAATTATTTTAAATATAATTTTAAAGTAATTATTGTAAAATTAATAATTTTTTATTATATAATAATTCATAATTATATGATAAATTTTCAACCAAATTATGTGTAAATTATTTTTAAAAACTAAATTTTAGTCTAAGCATTAATAAAAATCTATGTTATCATATTTTATATAAGGGAGAAGGTCAATTAGTGCCAAATGTTAAATTTTTAAATTTATATTATTTAATTAAAAATTTTAAATGTGAATTTGAATAATTCAATCATTAAATTATTTAATATTATTTTTATTATCTTGAATATAAAATTTTATATAATTAAAATATTCATAAATATATAATCTAATAGTGAATGTTTATTTATTTTTTAAAATATATTAAAATAAAATATTACAATAAAAAATCAACCAATTTTTATTTCGAATAAATTTGATAAATCTAATTTACTTCTTAAAAATCTTTAATTTAATAGTTAAATTATCCAAATTTATATTTTAAAAAATTATTAAATAATTTAAATCTGCAAATTTAACACTTTATATCAATTAATCCTATTTCATAATATAATGTTTTCATTCAATCTTTTATATTGTATATATTTATTTAAACTTAGATACATATCATACTAATATTAATAGAGAAAATAAAATATACTAATAATTAAAACATCATAATAGGAAATATTAAATAATAATAGGTGTAAAAATTAGTAAAAATGATATTTTTAATATTTTTTTACCAATAGAAAATTTTATACTAATAATTAAAGTTGTTATATTATAGGCTAGTTATACAAAATTTCAGATAATTTCAAAACAAGATTGATACTTCAGAAACTTTTCTTTATTTGGATGCATAATATATTATTTAAAATATAACACATTTTTACTATTGGATTACATGATATTAATGATAGTATTATCTTACATGATCAAATTCAAATAAAAAAAATTTAATTATTAAAAAAAATCTATTAGTAATTTTTTTTTTAATTATGACAAAAGATCTATTAATAAAAAAAATTTTAAAAATTAAAAAAGATAATTAAGACCCACGTAAATATATTTATGATCCTAAATAATAAAATTAAAAAAAATAAAATTATAATTTTATTTTTACATGTATAAGAAAATCTAGTTCATGATAAGAGAACAAATTCTAAAACAAGTTTGATATTTATCTTATTAGAATTCGTATAATTTTAATTATAAATTTTTAATTGATTTGGTTTATAATTTTTTAGAATTTTTTCATATTATCTTATTAAAATTTTTAATTAGGATTTGAATTATAAATTATATTTAGGATTTGATTCATATTATAATAAGATAATATTTAAATTTTATCATAATTTTATAATATTAGAGGTTGGCATGTTTAATTGAAATGTATAATTTTATAATATTAATGATGGTGCATATTGATATGAATTAATAGAATGGTTCAATCTTGATAATATATATTAAATAAAAAATTATAAATAATAAATAAAAGATAATTAAAAAAATTCAATGATGTAATATGAAAAATTAATCAATTCACATTATAAGGATTATAATCTATTATTTTGACCTTTTATCCCACCAGAACATGATATAATCAATTCAAACAACAATATAGACCTTTTATCCAACTAGAACATGATATAATTAATTCAAACAACAACAAAACTAAGTTGAAGTATGAAGTGAAGATTTTTATAAATTTAAATCACTAACATTATATAAAAGATTGACAAAACAAAATTTTATAAAAGTAAAACAAATATATAATTTTTTTAATAGAAAAAAATCTTTATTTAGATTAATAAAAACTCTAATTTCCTTTTTTCATTGTTTATTAAAGAAGTATTTATATTTGTACAATTATGAATACAAAAAAATTATAACTAACTTTTGATAAAATTTTACAATATTTAATATGATAAAATTATGACCAATCCTAATATAATATATTTATAATATGATTCAAATTTTTAACATAATTCTAATTAAATTTTCATAAATCATAGTCAAATAATTTAAATAAATTCTAACAAATTAAAAATTAAATTAATTAAAAATTAATATAAATTCTAATAAAATAAATAACATATTTTTCTAAATTTTATAATTTTCTTATGAACATCTTCTTAGATTTATATAAATAAATATCATGATTTTTTTTAAAAAAAATATTTATGTAAATCTCAATTATTTTTTAATACCTTTTTTATTAATAAATTTTTTCTTAGAACTACGTCCCTCTTTTCATAAATTTGATCATGTAAAATAATATTCAAATTTATATCACATATATAAATAACACAACCATAAAAAATGAAAGATACTAAAATTTTTATTCACCTAAAAAGATAAAAAAACTTATTTTTATTTTAAGAATTATATCTTTCTTTAATTTTATAAAAATATTATTTTATCAATATGTGTAAAATTAATAATTTAAATTCACAAAAATATTTAATTTATTCTTCAAACCTAGCACGTTATCGTATGGATTAAATGTCTTATGTATTTACATATTACTAGTTGACTGCCAACCAGTTTGATTTAAATATGGTAGGAGAATCCATATTAACATTTGTTATAACAAATAAAATAAAATAAAATAAAATAAAATTTTTAATCATATTATATATATATATATATATTTTGTTGCATACATTTACTAACATTAAGTTTTCATTTTAAAAACTTTACCTATTTATAATCTTTTTATAAATAACCAAATTTATAATTATTTAATTGTTGAATTAAAATATATTTATTAAGTAAATAATTTTGTTGAAATTTAAAGTTTAACTAATAATTTATATATTTTATTGTTTTATTTAATATATAATATATTTTAAATATAAGTATATGCTTATTAATAAATTGCATATTAACAAAGTTTAAATTTTCAAAAATTTAGTATATATAAACACCAGTATACCATATCACTTAATTCTACATTTGAATTTATAAAATTTATCATTTATAAAAAATTATTAAACCTATATATCAAGATTAATTCATATAATGTTAACTGTTCCATGAGTATTTTGTTTGTGGATAATTAATCATTTCATGATAAACTTTAAAGTGTATAGTATATTTTTACATAGTTAAATATTCAATAAATTTGTATATTATAAATTTTCTTATTTATTTTTAAGAATAAAACAATATTTATGCATTTTTTTTTCTTTTTCATATGGATACGTGTGCCTTGTTCGTTTTATTATAACACAATATCATCAAATCAGTATTTTTAAAAAATTAAGTATCCAATTAAAATTATGTTAATTATTTAAAATTTTATCAACGTTAAGCAGGATAAATGTTTTTATAAACCATTATTAAAGTAATATTTTTAAATTAAATTAATTTATAATATTTTTAAAATTAAAAAATTTTGATTTTTATATTTAGTAATGCACCCACCGGTCGGTTTTGGATGCACTCGAGTACGGGGGAATCAAATTTCCAAATCTGCATCCAACCGTTTAATTAAGACTGTTCTTACTTTCTACTATTTTTTTCACCTAATGAAACCGAGACCCACCAAGCCTGCTTATGTTTTGATTGGTATAAAATTGATTTTGTGAACTGTAAAATAATTTTAAAATATATAAAATAATTTTAATTAGATTTTTTTATTAAAATATGTATTTTATTAAAAGTATAAAAAATTATTTTATAACTGAAAATAAACATTCCCTTACCATCGAGTCTTTCAGATTCTAATCAAAGTGATGATTATAAATCATTTTCAAATTTATGTAATTTTATGTTTTTCATAAATCTCGTTCAAAAAACACTATACTTACCATCTAATTCGTAAACTAAAGAACATAATGCATTATACTCTAATCAAATATTTTATTTCAATGGATTGAAATATTTGATTCTACTTAATTATCCCCCTTCTTGCATATTAAATTTTGTGTCTATATCTGACATATATCTCAACTCTGATGTTGCATCATCTATGATGATGATCTCAAAATGTGTCACGTATATATATATATATATATATATATATATATATATATATATATATATATATATATATATAGCTGACTTCTTGTTTGATTGTAGATACGTATTGCTCTTATATAGGCACAATAATTATATCATATATACATATAAATAATATTATTTATTTATCTATAATCTTTATTTAATAGTTTATGATTTTTAAAAAATAAAAATAAATAAATTCAGCGGTTTATCTCTAAATATAAATAGATATATAATTATTGTACGTTTATATAATAATTTTTTCTATTAGCACAACTACATTTTACGTTTCTACATAAAAATTCTAAAGGAAAGAAAAATAATACAATTATATACATCTTAAAGATCTGTAGTCTTAGAGCATAACTTTATTCATAGTAATAAAAATATTTTCTCACATAAATACAGTAAATTTATCTATTTATATATTAAATTTTATTTTTAATAATCAATTATATAATTAAATTAATTATTATTTTATATAAAATTAACAATTATATTTTTTAATTAATTATTTAATTTTTATAATTAATTATAAAAAATTGGTAATCGATTACTCAAATATGTAATAGTTAATTCTATAAAAAATTATAATTAATTTAATTATATAATTTATAAGTAATTAATTACACGTTCTTAATAATTGATTTCTAAACTTAAAATTTGAAATATAATAAATAAATTTATTATAATTATATTTAATAATAATTACTGATATTGTAAACTTCAAATCCCTAGCTATTATTGCTACAGTGGATGGGGATTTATTTTCTTTCTAATACATGTTATTATTAGGATATTTATTATTATTATTATTATTTTTAAGATATTCCATTTTAAAAAAAATATATATTAATTCTTTGAAGAATGAAATTTATCTATTAATTTTTTAGAAACATATATCTTTAAAAAAAAAATAGACTTTTAAATTTTTATATGTGAGTGCAACTGATTTTGAGGAGAGCAAAGTTGTGAATTTCAAGATATATTTTAAATCTTTAAAATTTAAATTTGGCATGAGTATTAAAGAAGATTTAGGATTTAAGATCTTTGGAATGTGTAATTTAAAGGATATGGGATAATCAATTAGCAGATAAATGTTAATGGATTAAAAAGGGGTTGTTAATAGATTATGAGATTGTTGGGTCTTCCTGATCAATTAGAGAAGATGAAGAAAATTCAAAACAACATTTTTTAGCTTCCGTGAATAGATTTATAAAATTAGTTAAATGTTATACATAAACATGTTAACCGATTATTAAGATTATGTTAATTAATTGTTTCCATATTTTTTTAATTTTCTAGAATGGTTGTGCTAATTTATTAACCATGTTGTGCTAATTTATTAACCATCATAATAAAAAAATAAATTTAAAAGCTCTAGGCATGTTTTTGCGAGAGAGAAACGTAAGAAAAAAAAAGGTGAAAAATCATGGAAATAAGACGGAATAAAAGTCCGTGAAATTATGCAAGAAATCAAATCAAAAAATAAGCTAAGTGAATCTAAGCCTTGGAAAGGGAGTAAGTTTCTCTCTCTTCTTTAAACATAATTTCTCTTTTAAGTTTATATTTTTCCATTCTTTATTTTGGAGTAAGATTCTTGGAAGAGCACCAAATACAAAGGAATATATAAATATATATATATATATATATAAATATATATATATATATATATAAATATATATATATATATATATATATATATATATATATATATATTCAAGATTTGAACATGAGATGGAAGTTTAAGGGATTAAGGAATCAAATCCTCGAAGGAAATCCGAATAGAAGTGGCTAGAAAGCGTGGAGTCAGATTTGACCTATCATTTTATTAAGTAAGAGGTTCAGGAAATAATAGATCTATCACTTAAAGTTTTAAAATCTTCCTATATGTTTTGCTAAGAGAATTGATAGATTTTATCTCTTTTCGGTTTGATTTTGGAATTGTTTCTTGTATATCATTGTTAGAAAAAGTTAATTAAGAAGCTTGTTGAGTAAAACCATAAGGCCTAATAATACACTCATAAAACTATGTTACTACTTTTTTGACAAGTAGGATAAAAAGATATATATAATTTTAAATTGTCACAAATTACATCATAAGGTAAGGTAGCCAAACAATATAAAGAAGGATAGACTCTAATATAATATTTGTAGAGAATGCAAAGGTGTGTTATAGAAATACTTGAAAGAAATCATGAGCTAAAAATAGAAATATCAATTATTTAAGAGGCATATAATAAAATAAAACCTAATCAGAAAACCTAAAACAGTAACAAAAATGGCAAGAAGGGTACAAAGATGATATTACTTAAATCAAGTCTACATAGAGTTATGTAAATCAGTGGTTTATAATATATTATCTTCTACTTAAAAGATGAGAAAACATAAAATACTAGGTATTTGATTTTCAAATTATAGTTATGATACTTTAGTTATTGAGATTCTCATGACTATGCAATGTATGAAATAATGTGTTCTAAAATGAAATTATTTGATAAATATTTGACGTACACATTATATGTTAAGAGACTCTAATTGATGAAAAATATAAAAGTTTGGAAGTTTTTATAAAAAAATGTTTACATTTCATTGTATGCCTCCAAAATGTCGAAGTGTTACATCGACATGTAGGAATCTAATAAAGGACATGGAACAAATCAGTTCAAAAAGCTGGCTTGACAAGAGATGCTCTTGAACGTCACCTATATTTGTCAAAGGAAACGAAACGGAAAAATAAAATAGATTCATAAAAGATGAAGAAACTTTACTGCTCATATTGTATAGAAGAAAATATTTTCTATTTATAACCGTCTTATTTAGTTTAAACATAATTATTTTTTATAAACAAATATTTTTTTAAATAAAAAAAATTAAAAAAATGTTTTGAGATGAATTGAAAAAGGAGAAATTATAGATAATAAGAAAAGAGATTGATAATTTTGTTAGCTTGCGAAACATGTGAAAATTGAGGAGTAAGAAATATCTTATCTATGTAGCTTGTGAAGAACATATGAGTTAATCATAATTCCATAAAGTGATAAGATGGAAAAATCTCATTGACACTAAAAGCATTTTAAAATTAAATGAATTTTAAAATGGATAAAAAAAATAGAAGATCAATAAAAATATTGCTATTATATATTTTTTTTCTTTGTAGTTGCATTTGTCAAAGAACTTGGGTGATTTGCTTATATAAAATGCTTAGTGATATGAACTTAAACATTATTTTGTATGATCAAATGTAAATAAAAAAATATTAATTAATTTTAAAATAAAAATTCATTACTAAAATAAGATCACAAATTAAAAAAAACAAAGAAACATTAATTAGATATTGTAAAAGTTATAAAAAGATTTAATATTTACTATAAAATATAATTAAGATTTGTATTAATTTTTAAATTTTAGTTATCATTTTTAATTGATTTTTATTTTGAAATCTAATTAAGATTTGTTTCAATTTTTATATTTATTTTGATTTGGTTAGGATTTGAATTTAGGTTGTTCAAACTTTATTACGTTTATATTTAGGATTTGATGGATGTTTTTAATAGGAATATATTATAATTATTAATATTTTATTAAAATTTGATTATATATAATTTTAATATTAATGATTATGCAGGTATATATATTAAATAATATGAAATGAAGATTTATAAGAGGTAAAAAAAAGTAAAAGACAGTTTTTTTTTCTATTATGCAAGAAATTATATTTTTTTTTACTTTTATGAAATTTTATTTCTTAATTTTTTTTAATAAAATTGGTAATTTAAATTTATAAAATTTATCAATTTGTACTTTAATTCAAATACATTGTTGTGTGAATTTTTTTTTCATATTTATTATTAGACAAATAATTTATGTAAAAGGTCATATTATATGAAACGTTTATTTGCATTTGTTAGTTAATTGAACTACTAAAATATAGTTTTAATCACTCAATTTCTTTTAAAAATTTTGAAGTATAAAATTTATATTTTATTATTTTGATTTTCTTAATTAACCTAAATCATGGTAATAATTCACACGCCTTTGAGTTTTATTTTAATAAGGTCAATATAAAAGAATAAAAAATATTAATTGTTGTAAGTTTTAGGTATCTTTTATCTAATAATAATTTTTTTGGGGTTAAAATAAAGGAAGATAAATGTAGGTATAAATATTCATAGTATAATTTGGTTTAATTTTAGAAAAAAAATATTCAATCTAATTAAAAAAATATTTAAAGTTTGATTCAATTTTATTAAAATCAAATCAAACTAATATTTGATGGTTTTATTTAGTTCAATTATTTTGGTTTATGACTTTGTAATAAAAAAAATCAAGCAACAAAATTACTACTAAATAAACATAAAATATTATGTTCAAAACTATAAAAAAAGTAAAATATATAATAAAGAAGGTTTATAATTTATAATAAAAAAAAAGATAGTTCATAATAAATAAAATAATAAATATTTAGAATAGAAGTGTATACTAGTTAATATAGTAACTAAAGATAAAATTGGAATACAAATATAATTACATGTGATTCCACGTAGTTTGATGTAGTTCTATTTAAATTTTCATAGAAAAACATAAATTAAATTAAGTTATTATAAGTTTTATCTACAAAAAATGTAGTGTCAAAATTAATAAAAGAAAGTATTTTATAATTTTTAATATAGTTTTTTAAAGACTATTTAATAAATACTAGATTGAAAATTTCTTAACTTTTAAATTTATAAAAAAAATAGTTTTAGAATAAAATAAAATAAATAATTATAAAACATAAAGTATAAAAATAGAAAGATCAAACACATACTCAATTATAAATTTGATTATCAAAAGAATATTGAGAATTTGATTTTAATTATTGATTTACTGTATTTACATTCATTTCTTTAATGGTTATAACAACATCTGTCAATCATTTATTCTAATATTACTATTATCTAACGATCATATAATAGTAATATTTTTTTTCTCGTATCTTTATCTTTAATAATCATGTAGATCATTTAATTAAAAAAAATACAGAGATACAACACGTTATTAACTTAATAACCAATAAAAATTCAATTTTAATTGATCTTCTAAAATTTTAAATTCAATTTATTTTACAATTTGCTAGGTAAATAAAGATACAATTGTCTGATATTTGATTAATTAGAATTATTAAGCATGATCAAATTTTAATAACGAAAAGAAACAATAGAAAAATACAATTGCATATAAAAGCATGATTGGAAAATAAAAAAATGTTAAAAATTGGTTCATCATACAATTTAGCAAAGTAATAGGTATAGTAGTAAGAAATAGAGATTCAAAAACTCATCCAAACAAAAAAACCATTATCAGGAAGGTAAGAAAGAAAAATAAAATTTATGCTATGACTCACAATGAGGATTTTCCTAAAAAGATCCTACACAAAGCAAACAATTGAGAAGAGAAAAAGAAAATATATCTTTTAATCTAAGAAAATGATTCTATGAATTCTAGATGTTTCTTTTACATGGTTTTATTTTTCTTTTAAAGATGAAAATGATTCTCATTTCAAATATTTTAACCATTATCACATGATTGTGCTTAAATTTGTATGATCATATCAGAAAAGATAACCTTATCACATGGACATGCTAAATTTGTATGACTATGGTGAGCTAGATTAGCACTAGCATGTTGTAATGGTTACTTTAAGAGTTTTTTCATATTTTTTAATCTTTATTGCAACAACTTTTACTTATTTTTGGTTTATCTTTACCTTAACCTCAAATCCTCTATTATTTTCTATCATATCCTTAAAATAATTAAAAAAAAACTTAATTATGAGAGTTAAGATATCAGTTATAATAAAAAGTTTAATTTTATACAGATAAATCAACAAAATTATAATTTATCATGAATAGTATAAAAATTATGATTTTTAAAAGTTTTAATATTTTTGATTTTTAGTTTTTAGTTCATTTATATAAATTATAATAAATTGGTTCAGTTTCTAAACACCTCTAAGTACAAGTTATCTTAAGTTGATGTTTTAGGTTAGGATAGTAACTTGCTTTTGGTTATTTTTTTGTATAAATGTTAAAAAAGGATTAGTTTTCCTCAATATGGATGTCACTTTCTTTACTAGTGTAAGGTACAAACACTTGACAATGTTGATTTAAGATATAATTAGGATGTATTGTATTTTACTACTATTTACGAAAGAGAGTAACATATTGTAAAATGAATGTTGAATAGTGAAAAATGCATGTAATGAAAAATTCAATAAGTTTGGAAGGGGGAATTGAATTGAGTTTCTTTTTCTTTCTCAAGTTTTAAAAAACTTAGTACAAGAATGAAATAAAACTTTTAATCAGATAAAAAAAAATTTATATTGATTCAACCTCATAAATCAAGATATATGTTCACTTCTTAACAAGCTGTCAATAATTTCACTAATAATATCAGATTTTAAAAATTTTACCACTCAAAGACTTTCAAATATTTTTTCAACAAAAATCTCTCCAAATTTAACAATTCATTATTCTTTTTATAAGTCTCTTCAAAATAATACTTTTAGAATATAAAATAATCAAAGAGATAACTTTAGGCTATCTAAATAATGAAAACTTATAACGGTGATAGTAAAAGAAAATTTATCCTTATCCTACAGTTCGACATGTTTTCCTTCACATGCTCCTATTTTCTTATTTATCATAGTTGAAAAATTAAAAAAGTGTATGTATTTTTTATGACTCTGGATAGTTGATTATAAATGCTTTGAAAAAGATGGATTTGACCTTTATTTATTTGTATCTGAAGTGGTCGTTTGCCTAAACAAATGTGCGGGACTCTTCAAATGCTCTTCTGTGGTTCATCAACTTAGACACACTGTTCCATAAGAGTACTTTTGTTCTAAACGTTTTGATTAAAAGCATTACTTCAAACTTTTTGAGCAAGAATGCTACATTAGACGTCTTGTATACTGTTCACAAGCTATACAAAAATTTATTAACACTACAAAAGATTGATTAAATCTAAATTTTTTTAGAATATTATCAAAATTTAAAATATCAACCGTCTTACTTTAACCTATAACCTATAGATACAAATATAAAAAATGAAATATAAAATGTGATCTAATTTGGACGTCTTATGAATCTTAGTGTCCTTGGGTTCAAAGGTCATGTGATTTGTTCTCTATTTTATGATAACCATGAAATCTCCAATCTTCAGTCCTTGAGATGCCTTGAGAGAATTTCTCGTAAAAAGTTCTAATCATTCTTATGCCTCATTCCTAATTATCACCTAAACTATTTGAGACAATTATTCTTAAGTTTAACCTAAAATATTAATAAAAAATTAATCTAAGTAGGGTTAGAAACGATAAGTTCATGTTGTTTAAAAGCATAAATGCATCATTCTTAATTGCTAGAAACATTTATACTCATGCTTCATATTTATCCCAACTTAAAAGTATAATTGGAAATTCTATATTCAAACATGGCTGTTAAGTTTTCTTATTTCATTATTATTATTGATATAATTTATTTCATTTTTTTTTCATGATTCTAATATTTTGATGTACTCACTTAAATTTTAAATTAGTCGTTTGTTAAGCAAGAATGAGTTTAATTCAAACGCAATTGGATTTAAATCTCATATATAAAATTCTATTTGATAAAGATTTTGGATAAGAACTAAACGAAAATATTCTATTTTATAAACTTTTATGTTATTAACTTTTAATTTAATTTAAAAGTAGTAATTTACGTTCATTTTTAAGCATTAAAACATGATTTAAAATAATTGATATATATATATATATATATATATATATATAAAAGAAAAGATCAAATTATTTTAGAAATAAATTTATTTAAAATTATTTTATTTAATAAATTTAATAAACAATTAAATTTTATCAATCAAATTGTTAAATTAATAAATTATATTATATAAATTATTTTAAAAAAAATTATAAAATTATAAAATAATTTAATATTTTATTAAATAAATTGATGTTAACAAATATTATAAAAATATATATTATTTTTTAATTTAAATTTATTTTTAAATATTAAATATTTTTTAAATTTTATAAAAATATTTTAAAATAATTTATATAATATAATTTATTAATTTATCGATTAAATTGATTAGAAAAAGTTTAAAAGAATAAGTGAAAGCAAAATTTTGAAAACATGCTTAACCTTTTTTCCTTCTTCAATCATATAAACAAATCATTATATATTTAAAATAAGTAAAGAAGCCATTTTAGGCACTCTTACTTACAGTTAACGTTTTCATCAATCAAATTTATATTTTTCCTAAAATACAACTTATTTAATGATTATATTTATCTTCAATCTTAACTAATTTGCCGTCAACTTGTGAAGTATCCTATCTCCTTAAGCAAGTACATTCATATTCCATAAGGAAAAAGGTTTATTAGACTTTTGATGCACATAAATTTAACATATCCTAACTAACAAACCACTACGATGAAGACTTTTATACGGTAGCTGAAAGAGAAATTCCAAGATATAATAAACAAGACTTATTTATTTATCTTCTAATGTTTGCTAATTTTTCAGGAATCTATCAAACATCAAATACACTTATTTTAAATACTAGCTACTCTAGTAGGTGCTCTTTGAATGACTCAGACCCTTTATTAACATTTAAATTGTGTGTTCGCCATTTCTTGCCACCGCAAGCTCATAAAAATAAAGAAAGTTCATTTATCTTCATAAAGTTAAGGGGAATGGTATATATTCCACCAACACAAAACTTTTACTCCTATCTTTTTGTCTTTTTTTCTTTCCATTCGCTAGTTTTCAAAATATATTGTTATTAATATATATCCTGCCTATAGATTTCATGTAGAGTTTTAATATTAAAAAAAAAAGGATACTTTCCGTTCCCTATTGCAAAAAATTCAATTATGGTCTATAGCTTTCATGTTTAAAACTATTTTTTAAAATATTTAAAAAATATATGTAAAGTTTTAATTTAGAACTTCAATTAAAGGGAACTAAAGAGAGACACACACTAGTGATATAGTCATATCTAGAAGATACCCCTCTCTCTCTCTTTATATATATAAATATAATATAATATAAAATAACCGTATGATGCGGGTTGAAGATGGCAAGAATATTGGACCACTATTATGAAATAAGTTAGGGTTGGCATTTTGCACCAACTACATGATTATGGTTAATTTATTATATACCCAATAGTGCATTCTTTAAGTAACTTCAATAGATAGACAGAAGCTTCCATGTACGAATAATTAAAACTGTGTTCAATAATCCATTTCCTAACTGCTATAATTAATTCGCCTTTTTATTTTATTAGGATAACAAGAAAAATAAATACTTAACTCTTTTGTCAGGTAATGTCTCTGTTCTTTAAAGTTATTGAATGCGTAAGTATGTGTGTTCTCAATGATGCACGTTATGAATCCAATCCCAAATCTAAATTAACCTTGTGACCTGTGAATAAAACCTATTTAATAACCAAGATGCTCAGTTGGTCAACTATGACCATGTCTTTTAGATTTATATTTATTAATTGGATGACACAAAATTTTTATAAATTTTCATTAGAAAAAAAAACATTGATATAAAAATTTTATAGTAATAAAATATAATCTTTTGTATATTATATATCTGATATCACTCTGATAAACCCTTATTAATAAAAATGTTCAAATGAACAATGGCATGATAATAAATTAATAATTAGTTTTATATGTAAATGAGAAATAGGCTTGACGCTAAATTTCATATAATTTCTTTAAAAAATATGAAGGATAAAGAATTATATATAATTTAAATTTTTAAAAGATTGATGTAGTGATGTTGAATTTCTTTAAAAATTAATATGGTTGTACATTTAATTTAAAAATATTAAATCTTTTTTGTCTAAGCAAATCAAGATACACCATTAATTGATTTCTAGTAAAATATACGGAATAACTACATTTAATTAGTGATGAATCTTGTTTAACTTATCTACATATAATGATTGACTAATTGTGAGAGTCATTATTGCATTGTAGAATATATTTGGTACTTTCTGAAGCAAAGAGAGGTGGGAAAGCAAGTGCTTGATTTCCCTTTTCCAATGTCTTTCTCTTTCTACTTCCCATTTAATTTTATTTATTTATTTTTGGTCATAACTTCTCTTTTTGGTCATGTTTGACAACCCTTCTCAGACACATTACCCATATCACATACATTATAGATAAATTAATTATTATATAAATAAATGAAGCATATCCATAAAAAGAAAAACGGTGGCGTTCATAAATTGATGATCACGGTGACTGTGTTGTCACATATATCTTGAAAAGTAATATATTCTCTGAACCATATACATAGAGGAATATAAATTAGATTGAACAAACTCAGTTTTGGGCCACTTGATATATGCACACGATGCCCCAAGTACAAGGAAAGTGAAACAAAGACTTCAATAATGGCCCTTTATCTTGGAGTGGAGGTTTCATTTGCAAGACAAAAAGAAATTCTTATTCTTGGATGCCTTGTGAAGTTGCTCTCTACCTTTTTTCCCCTTTCCTCAATGGTAATGGAATAAAGTTAAATGGGATAAAGAATAAAAGTTATAATAAATATTAAATTTTTCTCACTTCAGCTAAGTAAATATACTAGACCAAGCATTCTCCTAAAATGTAAAAATTGCCTTTTAAATTTTAGATATGAATTAATTTTAATTTTTTAATTCATTATGAATTAATTATATTTATTTTAATGTAAAAATATAGAATTGGATTGATTCAAACTTTTATATTGTGATCCAAATAAAAAAAAATATTTTTTAATTTGATAAAGTTTAAAATTAAAATTAAACTAACCTAATTAATTTGGATGATCTATTTTGATAATTTTAAAATGAAAACAAATTTTTAGAATTTATCACGCATAAAAATTAAAAAGTAATGTAAAAATTATTGTAATTGTTAGTATTATTCACATAATAAATATTTTTATTATGATTCAAAAAAGTTTGAAATTAAATTAAATTAACCTTATTTAAATTGAATAATCTATTTTGGTAATTTTAAAATAAAAAGAATTTTATAATTTATCACACATATAATTTATTATTATTATTAGTGTTATTCACATAATAAATATTTCTATTATTACGATTCAAAAGAGTTTGAAATTAAAATTATATTAACCTTATTTAAATTGGATAATCTATTTTAATAACTTCAAAATAAAGATAGAAAATCACACTTAAACAAGCATATTAAGTTAAGGAGTTGGTGAAGATTATTATTATTATTATTATTATTATTATTATTATTATTATTATTATTATTATTATTATTATTATTATTATTATTATTATTATTATTATTATTAACGTGGATGAACATGGGTTACAGATGTAAGGAAGGCATAGAATGAAAATTCTGACAAAAAGGATACTATTAACTAATTTTGGTCAAATGTTCGTTAAAAAAACTACTTACTTTTTGAGAATCCAATGGCACCGCGCGCTAATCACGAATATATATGTGCTTTCGGATATGATGATATCTCTCTTTCTCTCTCTCTTTAAGTTCGCAATCAGAAGGTTAGATTAATAGTTTCAAACTTTTCCACTTGAAGTTGTTGGAAGGAGGACAAAAGGGGAGAGAGTAGTGGCGGGAAATGAGAATGCTAAGCTTAATTAATTATTATAATCAATTATTAATTAACATATGAACATCATTACTTTCAAACCAATGAGCTATATATGAGAAAAGTTAGATAATGGATGTTAGTGTTGTTTTTGGGGTTTCGTTTGGGAGAATGAAATGCCTAGACAAAATGTTACTTAAATGGTTTTTTTTAAGGTATTTAATTTAATATTTTCTAATCAATAATCCAAATATAGATTTGGAATTTTATATCCTCCATCTTCGGTCAAGATATATAGTTTTGACTAACTATGACAAATGGGAGAAGGTTAATTAAACGGAAGCAATGATAATTTATTTAATCAAGCTACTTTATTGTGGATATTATAGTTTGGGTATGTAAATCGGTCCATTCATATTGTCCTGCATATTCCATAAATATAAATTTGTTTTTGAATGAACTTATATTTAACTTTATGGATTAAAATAAGTCACTTCGTGTACATATATTTTTAAATTTTTAGCTTGTGAAAAATTTTCACTTTTTTATTTTAAAATAAATAAATAATATCAAAATCTTATTTTTATTTTTCTCGGAGGTTAACATGTTGCTTTCTAATTTATTTAAACCTTAAATCCTAAACCCTAAATTAATAAACTTAATTTGTAATTTATTCATACCAACTCGCATAATTTTCTATTAACTGAATTACTTTTAAGTTTAAAGCTTTATTTTAAGAGGAAAAATCTTCATACCAAGATCTAATGAGTATCGGTTGTATTGTTTAGATTTAGTAATGTTATATATTTTTCTTAATATTTTATAAAAATAATTTAATTTTTTGCAGATTATATGAATATTTTTAAACTTAAATGAATTTATAAATAAAAATATGTTAAAAATAGTATATTTTTTCATTAGAAATAAATATTTTATTTTATATTAAATAAAAATAAATTAAATAGATAAATACTTAAAATTAAAAAAGTCATGAAAATAAATTATTTAAATCTAGACATATTTTTATTGATATTGTGTGTCAATATTTTAAAATTAAACTTAAATTAGAATTATTTGAATATAATAATTTTAAATTTTAATTTATCTAAAAATAAATCTTTAATTTTACATAATATATCTAGATTTAAAAATAAAATAAATTAAAAATTGAATATTAAAATAAATTTAAATAATAAAATTTTCAATAAATAATAAAATATGACACTCAATGGGACGTCTAGTAGCTTAATAAAGAAAGGATTAATGTCTAAAATTATTCTCATTTTAAAGTGGAAACTTGTATTTATAACATAGAGATAGATATTAAATAAAAAATAAAAATATTAATGGTTATAAAATATAAAAATATTTAATATTTTTGTTTAATAAACAAGACTAATAGTAAAGTAATAGGAAGATTTCAAATTGTTGATATATTATTAACGTTGATAAGAGTATTTGTTGGGTAAGATTGCAATATCAATAAACTCCAAAGTCAAAGTCAAACTACTTAAATTTGCTTGATGCTTGAGTTAGTATGAAAGGTTAGTTTAAGCAAAACTCATTTGAAATAGACCTTCAATTGTTTGGTTTTTAAGCTCATAATTTTGTACGTTGCTTCTCTCTCTTTTGATGATGCCTTAATTGGGATGATGTGCCTTATCCCCATATTGATTTAAAATCTTCATTCACCATTCATTTGAAGACTTCTTCATGCCACTCTACATGTCCAATTAGCTACAACTACCATTGAGTTACAAACTTGTACATGGTGAAAAAAATTGTCAACCCAAATTTTTATTTCTACATACAATTGATTTTATGATGGGTCTCAAGTTGTACAATAATTTTATGATTTCAAGAGTTGTCAAATAAAATATTGGTTGACAAGATTTAAACAATGAAATATTGATTTTATGATGGGTCTCAACTTGACAAGATTTAAACAATGAAAAATTGGTTGACAAAATAAAATATTCCTATGAGTTAAATTAATTATGAGAGTTTTGACAAAAAGTTTTATATTTAAGTAGCCTTCCCTTCATTTTGTTATTATTTTTCGTTTTTGGTCGTGTATGACTATTTTTCTTTCCACATGTAATTTTATCCATTAATAAATGGTGATATGGATCAAGCCACAGAACCAATATGCAGGAACCCAATCCAATGGAGATGCCCAACCCAAAACCTATAACTTTGACCATACCTTCAATTATTTGCTTTCAAGTTCTCATAATTTTTCCTAGTTTTCTTTAAAGAAGATAAAATAATGGCCACATTAGTGTGCTTAAACCGTGGCCCATAAACGCAACCCAATTCATTATCTACTAATTTACTAATTTAATGTTGTTTGGGAATAACTTTTCTGAAATTATCTAAGAAGTTATAAAAATACTATTTGGTAAATATAAAATAATTACCTTATATTTTTTTTAAAAAAGAAACAACATATTTAACATAAAAATATTTAAATACAAAACTGGATTAATTACTTTAACAATATATTTAAATAATAGAATACAAATTATATTAATAATGGATTAAAATCAAATTCATCATAAGTGTATATTTATGAATTTAGTATATTTCTTTACAAATAAATTTTTTATTATCATATATTATATGTTAATATATTATATAGGAATTTAATCTTCTAAATTATTTTTATATTAAAATGATTAAATAACATGCGCGTTAACTTTGATTTTAAAAGAAAATAATAATTTTAGGCATTTTTGTAATAATAATATTTATTTTACAGCAGTAACTAGGATGACAAAAATATAATGTTTATTTTAGAGTGTATAAAGTTTTAAATTATACTGGTAAACATTTTATTTATATAGAAAAAGACTTTTACATTTCATTCAATAATATAGATTATATATATATATATATATATATATATATATATAATTTAATGAAATTTTTTTCATTAATAATTAGGGAAGAAATAGTAAAGCAACAACTACTACAATAAATTGTAACAAAATAATTTTAAAAAGTCCTTCATAAAACCATAGCTAAGGCTTGACGAAAGGATTAACAAGAAAACGTTACTCACAAAATTAGTTAGAGATTAGTGATAACGATTTTTCTCTTTAATCATAAAATAGTTAATAATTGTTAATTAGAAAATTTTATACATAGAGAGTTTTTTTATTTAAAATTTAAAATTTTAATTTTTAATAAATTATATAAATATACTATTATATAAATATAATAAATATAAATATATAATATATACAAATAAATAAATTTTTAATTAGATTAAACAAATTTTTTAATAAACCTGAACCTAATTTATTTATCTAAATTTTTTTTAATAAGTTTAAGTTTACTTATTTATTAAACAAAATAAATTAAACTAATGCTTCAGATTAACATAATTATTCTCATCAAGATCATACTTAAATATGCATAGTTGTGTTGGAAATCTTTCACCGCTATGAGATCATGCTTGAATACAGCATGATTGTATTAACTCATTTAAAGAATATTTTGATATGTTTAATACATCTTAATTTTTTTTTAATTTAAAATATATACAATTCTTTTAGAAACATTTTAGTCTATGTAATGTTTCTAATTTTTTTTATTTTTTTTATTTTTTTTTATTTTTTTAATTAAAAATATATCTAATTTGTAATTTTTGATTTACATGACTATTTTTTTTAAATAAAATTACAATCAAATAATTATATATTAAATTTATTAAACTAAAAAAGCTCATATTTTTAAAATTAAAATATTATTTAACAGTAACTTTTAAATCATACAAATAAATTTTATTAAAATTATTTTAATGGTGGGAGTTGAAATCGTTTAATTAAGATCTTAAATTTAAATTTTATTATTTTTAGTATACATACTTAAAATCATAAAGGTAAATATTTTTCACACTAAATGAAAACTTTACATGATGTTATATCGATTTTTAATTAAATTATAATAGCAAACATTTATACCACATTAAAGTAGTACTTTCACATTAAAGCATATTAATTTTTAGTTTGCAGTGTATTTATTAACATAGGACAGGAAAAAAATTGTATGTTGAAAGGTCTTTCAAAATATCACAAGGTCGCACATTTTTGGAAAGTCTCTAATTTTTTCCATAAAACATTTGTGATTAAAAAAGGATTAAATGAAAAAAATTTAAAAAATCAAAAGGTAAAACAAAATAAAAAAACACTTACTAGGAAAAAAAATTAAAGAAAGATTTAGAAATTATATAGGACATAAAAACTGAAAGAGTAAATTGTGATATTTGGAAAGATTAAAAAATATAATTTACTCAAAACTTTATATCAAATTATATAAATATTTAAATCAAAGCATGGATAGTTGCACGAATTGTTTTTTTACATGTAAGCATATTATTATTTAATATAAGAAATAAATATTTATATTCTATACTGGACAAAATTTACATTGAAACCAATATAATAGTTTCTAAAACATAAGAAATACTACATAATATAACATCTCTCACCTCATTAGGTATAAAATATTATAGGAAATATTTTTTTATAAAAAAAATTGTGTGTGATATGGTTGTGAATCCAAGTCAATTGGGCCAAGTTCAACTTCTAATCTCAATCATGATCCATCCACACAAAACTTTTATATAAAGAACGTTTATACACTAAGTATGTATTATTTAACATATTATTGTTTTATTAAAATTTAAATTAATTTAAGCGGCAGAATGTTATTATAGGTATTTTTACCATTTACTCATACCTTCTAATAAAGTAATAGCTCTCACCCTCATTTAAATATACATTATTTAATATATTATTACTTTGCTAGTTCTCACCATATTTTTGAAGATTCAAACTTGATTCATGAATCTATTGAAAATTATACCAAATTTATATTAAAATATACTTATAATAAAAATTAACTTAATTCTCTATTATCTTAACCATGCTTTAATCCCAACAAAATTCTGGTTGATATTTGCTTTTATTATATCAATTGCGTATAGGAAATAATGACAACAACAAAACAAGCACAAAGGCGTGTGTTTTTATATTATTTAGTTAATTATATTAGAAATAGCAAATAAGCCTGTTAAATTCTTAAACAAATCATGTCAACTTTTAGGGTAACGATGATTAATATATTAATGAAATTAGGAAATTATTGAAACATGTGTTTTAATAATAACTCAACATAAATAATCATTTAATGTGAATGTCAGGATAATGCTTGAGGGTTCATAACCATCACTGTTTCTATACCGGAATGTTAAATACGTAATTAAATTGATAAAAAATAAAAATAAAATAAATCGTTAATTAAAAAATTGAAACAAAATAAAAATTATTTTTTATGTATTTTAATTTTAATTTTAGATCTTATATTTAGATTAAACTGAATCAATAAATTAGTTATATTAATTTTTTTGTTTGTATTTGTATAAATATAAATTTAAAATATATTTTATTTAATGTATTTATATTTTTATAAAAGAGATATTTATTTTAACTTTTGATTTATAATATTATATTTTTAATTTATGATGATATTTACTATTATTAATACAAGTGTTTCTCTTATTTTATTTTATTTTATTTTATATTTAACCTTTTATATATTAGTATGAGACACTATATTTTAAACTTTTTGTAACAATTATTTGGAGAGCGCTTCATGTTTGGTCGTGCTTACATATTTTTTACATGAATATTTTAAAGAGTTATTCACTGTTACATTTATGGTATTTGGTAATATTTATTTTGTAACATGAATAAAAATATTTCCAATTCTTATTAATTAATACTCTTAGTAACATCCGTAAAAAAAATGTTACCAAAAAATTCATATAATATTTTAGTTAGAAACTTTCCAACCTATAGTGATACCCGTGCTTGCTCCATGGTTGAAGAAAGGTTGATTGTGGTTGCAGTGATTCATTTCATCTAAAGGTTATACGCAATGCTCGTCCTCAAATCTAAGTACTCATTTGTGATGCTTATTTGTAAGAGAAAACTCGTTGGTTATACATGTTCTCTTTGCACCAAACATGCTAAAAGTTTTAATCTATTTTTCAAATCATTTTGAATTTATAGGATACTATTTTTGCATGCTAATCCTATTTGAGTTGTTAATGAAATTTGATTTTGAATTCGAGATAAATTGATTTCAGACTATCAAAATCCATTATGATTGCTTTGTTTGTGATTTTTACTGCTCTTATTTTGGATTCGAATGTGAACAATGTTCTACTATGAATAATCTTTGACTCAATGCTGAAATAATGTATGCTTAGATATTAATTTTTCTGAGACTTTGGTTTGAGTGCACTTTAAATGTTTGATGAAACGTCTCATCCCTTACTTATTTTTCTAGGATTTATTTATACCCTTATTTTTTCTTTCTGTATAAATAAATTATGTTGTTAAAGTGATTTCTGGTGGCGTCTTTTTCTTTTCTCTCCACACTTCTATTTACAGTGTTGATTCTTCAAAAATCTATCAAGATTGGATGTTTGTTGGTTTCCATTTTCTGCAGAAAATAAAGTTAAGAGGTGGAAATTCAGGGACCTGGTGCCTCTGTGTTAGTTCATAGGCAGAAGAAATTTGAAAATTTTGAATCTTGAAACCAAACTTGCTCATATGTTCATTTGTTTTGCAAGATGATTCCCTTCGAAAGTCAAATTAGCCCTGGACATTGCACATGTTGAGACAACATCAGAGTTTGCTGGTCTTTCTGCATCAAAGGTTCAATGACATTTTAAGGGAGGTTGATCTCAATGAGACTCGCATAATGCAAAATAAAAGACATCTTTCTAAGATTGAAGTCCTTAAGAAAATAGGTAATTGTAATATTTATTAAAGCAATGGTCACTACAAGAGTCCAGCAGCCATGTTCTTGTGTGCATTAACCTTTTGTTTTTGGGACGTTCATGACTGCAACATTTCAATTACTTGAAGATCACTAATTCAAAACTGGTTGGCCATTTGTGAGTGTCAGAGACATGATTGGCTATTCACTTATGGTAATTCCAACTAGTCTTCTTTTCATATTGTTTATATGTCTATTTGCTTTGATTATCATATATCATAAAATAAGACACCTTGACACTTAATTTAGCATGTAAATTTGTATAAATGTATCTTTTTAAAGAGCTTCTGTTTGAGTTCAATTCAATTTGTATAAGATTCAGGATATGATATTTGTAATACAAATTTATATTATACACCAAATACACTTTTTTTTCTATCTTTTTTTCTTACATCCCTCATTTTAACACTTACTTATTTTTCTTTTTTATAAAAATGTTAGTCGATTTTTGCTGTATAAATAGAATTTATCATTGATTTTTCATAGCATTCTCAACTAAAGTATCTTATTAGTCAGTACAATACTGCATTGCAGCGATGCAGGTATGTTCCTCATGTTCACTAGGCTATACAAATGGAGGTGGCCCGGAGAAAGAGTTTGACATAGAGAAGCCTCTCTAATGTTGATGCATTTTCAAATGTTAAGGAGTAGTATACTAGTGTGTATTTATTTTATTGCTACAAACAAAGGAAATAAAATAGAAGGTTAATTAAGAAATTTTTTGGGTTAAGGTACTGTCTTATATATGTCAATCCTTAATGAAATACGCAATGCAACTAGATTAATAGATAATGGCAATTGGTATTTGGCAAACAACAAAAGTACAGGAACCCAACCGTTGATTTCTTCATCCAATTAATTATTCCTTCATTCAAGGCTTTCAAAGATTATTTTTAATAGTTAATTTTGTACAACTTTCACGGCCTCTACATACTTCCCCATCTTGTGAGAGAACGAAATTGTATTATTAGTCGATCATCTTGTAGCATTTGAAATAATTTTAAATTACACTCATCAATATATATAGTATTCATTTGAAATATTAACTTTTTTGACATTAATTATTTATATGATATGACTTAAGAACTTTCCAATAATAATTTAGTTTATTTGAGAAGATAATTTTGAAAGGTACTTGTTAAGATTTTTTTTATGATAATAAGATAAAATTTTTAAAAATAAAAATAATAAAATTATTCTTTAAACAAAAGTTCTTAAAATTAAATTTTTAAAATTGTTATTAATTAATAACATCATTTGGTACATTTTTTAGATTTAGTAACATTTTAAAAATGTTTAAAATATATTTAGTAAAATTTTATATAAATATTATTAAAATAATATATTATAATATTTATTAAAATGTTACTAAAATATAAAAAAATATTACTAATAATATTTTTTAATATAAATAGATATAATATTTGTTAAAAATATTATTAAAATTAATAGATAATATTTATTTTATAATAATTTTTAAATATTGCTAAAATTAATATGTTATATTGATTAGAGGTTGATTGCACTCCAAAAATTGGACTTCATGCAATGGTTGGAAAGTGAAACCAATTAAGAAGTGGCAGTGAGATTTGAAGAACATTTCACATGACAATGGCTCTTTGAAGTCAAACTTTTGAAGAACGGTTGGCCTCTAACCTCTCTCCAAAGTTAAGAAACCTAATTTTTTCTTTTGGACAACTCTCTTTGTTTGTTCTCCCTCTTGATCATCGCCAAATCGCCAAACTACCGTAGTTACCATTTCTCCTTTTCGATCTCAATTTTTCTTTCTCTTAATCTCCTTCTTTTCAGGGTTCCAATCACGCTCAGTCTCCCTTTGTTTCAGTTTCTCTCGTGGTGGGTGTGATAATTGATGGTGAAGATTCAGGTGAGGTGATGTAGAGGTACTTTAGGTATTCAATCTCATTCTCTCACACACACTTCTCTTCCTCCTTTTGTTAATTTATTTTCTCTTTCCCAATTTGGAGTCACCAATGAGAATTCCTACAGAGCTGAATGGACTATGTTCTTGAACACTACTATGCTTGAGTTAGTAGAAATAAAA
The DNA here is from genome assembly GCA_037954105.1 of Canavalia gladiata. NCBI lineage: Eukaryota > Viridiplantae > Streptophyta > Magnoliopsida > Fabales > Fabaceae > Canavalia > Canavalia gladiata. Next base: position 45,168,076 of record CM075660.1, read on the forward strand.
GATTAAATTAACACTAAAATTTTGTACAAAAATTTGTAAACAAAAATAAGTCTTTTATATTTTTCCACCTGTCTCATGTTAAATGATTTTTTCGGTTCCAAAATAATGAAATAGGTTTAACTTGTAAGGATAGGACGGTAGGTATATATTAAACTTAGATCCATCTTTGTATATGATGGGTTTAGGGCTCAAAATTTGTGTGGGGATTCCTTTATTTATGTATAACATGTTTTAAAAAATTTTATTATTTAATTTAATTTCTATTAATTTTGGTGAATTTTTTGTTATATTATATCCAGAAATAAACTTGATATGAGATAGTGTTTGATTCACACTTTTTGGTTACATAAAATTTAAAAAGAAAAATTGTATTTTGAAAAAAAGTATAATAAGAAGTTAAGTAGAAAATTTTCATGTAATTTTAGTTTTTTTTATATTAAATAGATTAAATTACTGAGAATCATAAGAAGATATTATTGACCTTCATGTTAATATTGGTTATTTTTTTTTATTGAATTATGATGGAATGAATTGGATTAATATGTTAAAATTAATTAGTTATGTTTGAAGGTTTTACTTGTGACATTTTTTACTACTGTTAAGAATATAATATTGCCTTACATATAAGTAGGATGTAAAATTAAGGTAATTTTTTTTTTACATATCATCTATAACTATACTTGAGCGAAATGAAAACCATATCATCACACACATATCACATATTTAAGTTTTACATGATCCCCACATACAATAAGAAGCATCACAATAGTAATTTAAATGAATAAAATCTCGTTAAAATTACTTAGTGCGCGCACGCACGTGTACGCGCATATATATATATATATATTAGGAAATATTATTTAGTTAATAGTATTTAAAAATAATTAGTCCAATAATTTTTCTAAATAAATGAGAATCAATAAGTCCAACATATGTACTATGTGGAGATAAAATCATTATATATAGCAATTGAAAATAAAAATAAACTATCATTTCTTAAGGATACACTACTTCCTTCCAATCCTATCACTACTAACATTACAATAAGAATTACATTTTTTTTTTCATTTATTTTTGAACGGTTATAAGAAACCGCTAGAAAAATAATTTTTTTTGCAATTTATTTAAATGCAACAAAAGTCAATTTTTTTTTTCTACTTTTACTCTTATTCCTTTCTTTCACTTTGTAAGTCACGCTTTCACTCTTCAAATTCTAGATACTCCATCAATGTTGTCGATTCTGGACTTGATGGAAAAAAGAAAACACATTGGTTCCTACGTTGGTGTTGCTACATACATAGGTGATGGTGGTAATATGAGAAGAAGAGCACATGAGAAAGGATCTTATTAAATGCAATCAAAGATGAGCACAAGAATGATTATCACAACTTCAATGTTAATTATGGTGAGGCACAACGATGAAAAAATTCCAAAAAAGTACATTGATTAAAAAGAAGGAGAATTAGTGTTGATTCACGGTGATTAGGACTCCATGACAATGTTGATGTACAATGAATATTGAAGTAATGACGATGACAAAGGTAAACTTTTGATTAATTTTACATTTCAAATCATATTTATTAGCTTTACATTTCAAAACTTGTTTATGATTCTCCTCTTGTATATATAAAAACTTAAAAACCTTATGTATCATTAACATTATCATTGCTTCTTTACTTATTTTTATTATTTGAATATTTATTTGAATTAGGAATAAATTTGATCTTTACTTATTACTAATATTCACATTATCACAATATGTATACTAAAATTAAACAATGAACAATTTGCATAATTATACTGTGACCCTATTATGTTATATGGTTGAGATACATAAGTCATTATGATCATCCGGTGGCAAAGAAAATGCTAGAACTAGTAAAATAAATTCTAATAATTAGCATTTGTATTCTAGCCTAGAAACCACTTAATTGCCATACTAAAAAAAACATTTCCTCAAACTCTTAATTAATTGAAGTATTCAAAAAATAAAGAAAAAATCTTAATATATGAAGACATGATTTTAGAAATTCTAAAAATTAATAGATTTCATGAAATTTATCTCATTTTTATATCTTATATTAAACATATCAAGGATACTTGTACAAGAGAAGAAGTAACTACTTATAGCCAGATTAAGCACCTCAGTGCATAGTTTATAACTTGGACTTGAAATAGACCAATAGTTTCATATAAATAATTTACTTTTTCAACCAATCTGAAATTGATGTTTGTTTAATAGATTCATCTATTTTTTTTTTATGTCTTTGATCTGTTATGCAACTTAGCATCATAGGGATATAAAGCTATCCTTCCTTGTATTGTATACTTTTCTAGGTTCTAGAATATGTTTTAGAAATTATCATTATATGAATCTAATTCTATTTTTACAAAATTTGTTTTAGAGAGCTAATTTTCTTTCTAGAATGAATACACTATGTTAAATTTTTCCTTTTTATTGGATGCTTTTGTGTGTATAAATGTTTCCTAAGAACAACTTTGTGGCAAGTTTTACTTATTTAACTGCAGTATGATGGGTTGGATTTTAAGTTCACATATGAACTTGAGGTCTTTTTGGCTAGTGTTCTTGAAACATCTCATTAGTAACTAAACTGCAGCCTCAATTGTTAGTTGGAATTTGAGCTGTATTTTTTTTTTTAGACAGAACAATGCCTTTAATGTGTCATCTTCAATTTTTAACTACTGCAATATTTCTTTCTTGGTGTAGCTCTAAATTCCTCAAGACCATTCTTAGATACTCTTAGTTGGTTAAAATCATATGAATAATAATAAAAAAAATTTACAACTCTTCTCAATTAAAAATACTTCAATAATTTGAATTGCAATGATTGTATATTTTGGTTGTAGCACATAAACTAGATCCTATTCAACATCTAAGGTTTGTTGAGTTCAGGTAGGTGGAAGTAATTATAAAGCGTTTGAGCATTTCAAATACCATCCAATTAAGGATCACTCAATCAATATCCATACTAATTTATTGTAATAGATTCTAGTCATTTGTCATTTGTGTTCTGCTCAACCTTGTTAAGTTTCAAGTTCAAACCTTTGATTTGCTTGGCATAAAGTAAAACATATTTCTATGACACCAAGGGTAACTAGGTTTCATTCTAGCAAGAATCAAATTAAACATACTACACATATTTCAAGTATGAACTAAAATCATTCCCTCAATATAATTTTCCTCCGACTAGTCCTATTTCAATGTTTTCAGCTTAGCTTTATATAAGTGAGATTTCATGCTGACACAACTAATAGAAATATAAACAGAATAACATAAGTGATTATTACAGGAAAGTGAGTAGTAGCTGTTGGTCCCCAATACTTTAGAGCTGTTAAATCATAAGCTCTCGTGGCCTTTTCTTATTTGTCATATTCACTTGAAAATAATCATCACAATTTATCATCTTCTAAACACTATTAAGATAATTTGGGAAACGACCAAAAATAAAATTAAATAGAAACATTTCTTATCCAAATACATTGTGTGGAACAATCAAATAGACATGTGACAGCCATGAAGTGCACAATTCCACATCCCATGCATAGTAAAAACCCATAAAAATCAAGTTTCAGCTTATAAAGTGGTCAAAATATTCTGGTAAAAAAATTCAATAAATTCTGTGAGTTTGTTTCAGAACCTAGAGGACATTAAAATCTGCGGGGTTAATCACATTGCCAAAATGCTTTCAAACAACAGTAGACGCTCCGCCACACATTTGTGTAAGTGTAAATTTCAATATAAAGAGGAAAGATCGATGATGTAGTGGTCACACTCCACCACATTCATGTATGGGCAATGATAATAATGCAATTATTAGGTTTAATTTAAGCTTTCTAGAAATTTGAGACTTGATGCATGTGAACATTGAATTATATTTGAAGGTAAATTTAAAATCTAAAATAAATTATTTTATTTTTTAACCTAAAATTGAAAAATAACAAAAAAAAAAAGAAAAACAAAAAAATAATGAGAAAAGAAAGAAAGAAAAAATTTAGTTAAGAATTTAGTTAGAAAGTTAACTAGATTAGTTAATGTTAATTAAGAAGTTAGAGAAAAAAGAAAAAGAGAAAATAAAAGAAAAATAAAAATAAAGAAAAATAATAAAAATAAAAGAAATAAAAATAGAAAATAAAATAAAAAAAATAATAATAAAAAGAAAACAACAAAAAAAAGAGAAATTTCTATCTAGTTTCTAAAATGATATTATTTGTTTAATTTGATCTGAAATGAAATTTCTATCGCCTGATTACTGAAGCATGTTGGTCTTGGTACGCAAATGAACCTAACTTCTTTGATTTGTGCATAACTTGCTCATTTCTAATTTAATTTTTATCAAACTTGTTTTGTTTGATTCCTATGATTCATATCTTTCAAGTTGTCGGTTTTATAGAAGGATCAATAAGATATATAATATGGATATCGTCAAGCTGAGAGGGATCAATGAGCAACAACTCAATTTTTTTAAATATCAAACTAGGATACGAGTGAGCCTTAATTTTGAAATTTCAATAAATGTATAATATGAAATTTATGAAAAAAATAAAGTAAACCGAAAGGAAAAAAATTGGATAAATCCACTTTTTCAGTTTTCCTCTACATCTTGTGCTTTAACCTTTTTCTCTTCCAATATATATTGCAAGAACCGTCAACATCTTTTTCTACCCAAGTTGGTGAGGGAAATGCATGGTATGATGATTTGAACTTCTTAAATCTACAAGGCATCAAAATATTTAGCATGAAAGAGTAACTGTAAGAGAAATAACTAAATTTTTAAAACTAAATTCAACTTCTATATTATTACAAAAAGTGTCACAGGTATGCTTTGTTGACATTCTCTAGCTAGTATATATATAAAAAAGAAAAAAGGAAAATTTAATAAATATCATGTGTGTGCAATTGTTCAAGAACATGTATATTGATAAGCTATAATATGTATAGGAAAATTAATTTATGGATTTGTCAAATCATCCAATAATCTCTGAATATTACTTTCATTTTTTGGCAGAAATCTTTGAATATCATGACTTATTTTTATTTATGAAAATATACACAATAACAAACAATGACAAATAAGAGACAGTCTAGGTTTACTCATTCTAACCTAACTAACTTCTTGGTTCAATCTTATGATTAAGGACTTTTACTAACCTTAAGGAGAGATAAGAACAAGGTAAAAATAAGGCTCCTCAGACCATAAAATTAAGAAGAGAATAAGATACAAAGGATATTGAAATAAGATAGCTAACCATATATATGACTTTGAAATAAAGGCTAAAGCTACTAAAAGTACCATGATTTACTTACTTTTATTTTTGATAATTTCTTGGAATTGAACTTAGAGGGGATGAGATATATCTTGGAAGCAAGAGAATGTTTGAGGGAATTCAACGAGAACAACGGAGGAAGAAGTTTGATGTGAGAAAAAGGCTTAATTTTTGGCATTAATTATATAAGATTTACCAAAGTAATTTACTTAGGGAATTCACTAATGACTTAAGGGATTTAACCAAGGTTAAATGTATGTCAATAACCTTGGTAAGTTGGCTGAACACTTAAAAGTGAAAATTTGTGCAGCAAGGCTTACAGAAGTTGCATTTCACGCCTAGTAGAAAAGGTTTCACGTCTTGGACTTTTTGGTCTGAGTGGCAGGTTTCATGATCTCATAAAATTTAGCTTACATGTAAGATAATATTTAGGATAAAGATATAAATTTCACACATGGTAAATGGTTAGTGAAAAGCAAAGAATCTAGGAGAGTTTTCTTAGGGGTAACTGAATGCATGCTTCTTCGACTAGTCCGTCGATGTGTTATCATCTAAGAGTGAAGTTTGTTATTAATAATTGATTTATTCACGTAAGATATTTAGGTAAATATTCTGAAATTATGTTCTAGCATTTACACATGGGAATCTGGGGTGATAAGTAAGGGATCTACTAAACCAAAAAGCTCTACAATCATTAGTAAAATACCTAGTAAATTGACTTGGTTTTACTTGTAATTTTGTAACAAGTAGGAGGTGGAAACGTCTTCGACATTCTAGACTGATTCGAAAAAGTTATTTGTGTGCGTAATTTAGGCCTTTATCTAGTCAACACAGTGTGTCAAGTGGATAAGAAAAGGAACATAAAACTTGATCAAATTTCAACTGTGGTAGCTGAATTCATTAACAAGCTTTTCACCTCTTGTTTAACCAAGTAGGAGGTGACATGAAATGAGGCTTGTTACATTAATTAAATTGTGACTCATCAAGATAAAAATGTAAGGGATTAGGGATCTATCTTTAAGTGGATAAAACCTTTTAATTTTGACTAGAAGTCATCAAAATTTAACTAAGCCTGCCCAATTGATTTCCTTAAGGATTTTATTTATTTATTCCTAGCTTGGGACATGATTTTCTAGACGTGTCATGCCTTAAATACTACTATCAAAGCTTGTTAAAAACTGGGGATAAACTAGCTTAATTACCTTTAGATTCTAGGCTAACCAAAATCTAGGCCAAATGATGACCGTTGTTTGTTTCTTTTATTTTTATTTCATTTTTCGGTAGAACTTTTATTAAATTTTTGTTGATACTTTACCATCATAGGATTATTTATATTCTATAAACTCACAAAATTTTGGTGATTAAATTTTAGAAATATACTAAAAAAATAGAGAAATTCCTAATAGTCCCAGAATTAATTCAAAACACATATCAAGATTAGATTTCATGAAATAAATTATTTTTCAAAAATAATTAGATTAGGTTTTTATTTAACTATATAAGTTATTTTATTTTACTCTTTTATTTAAATTTTTATTTTATAAGAACACACCACACATAAAAAGGAAGATTGAACAGTATATTGAAAACTTTTCAAAAATAGACGATACATTAGCATAAAAAATGCTTTCTACAACAAGTTTTTACGAGTTATTCAAGAACTTTTATAGAAAATTGTATGATGACATTTTTAAAATTATAAACTTAATTTATTACCTCGATTATAATACAACCAATATAAAAAGATATTTTTTTATATTGGTTTATTATATACCTAATATAAAAATGATTTTTTTTATATCAATTTAAAAGAAAATTGATGTTAAATATTAATTTTTATCTCAATTAAATCTTCAACCAACGTAGAAGATATTAATTTTGTTCAAGAAAGCTCTTTTCTTATGCCTCTCTCCTTCTCTCTTCATGATTCATTTCTCACGCATAATCCTAATATCATCTAAGAATCTTTTTCTTGCTCTTTAGTCGTCATCCTATCCCCTCATCCATACCCAAATCATCATTGTCAAAGCCATTATTCCCTTCTTCCTCTGCAACATTTGAACCCATCCTATGCGTTCACTATGTAAGTTCTCTCTAAACTAATATTTTATGTTTTTTTTCTTTTTTATGACTTCTGTTATGTGAGGTGGTGTGGGTGATTCAATAGTAAAGCCGAGAAAAACAAAGAAGAAAAGGATCATTTCTACGATTGTGGGATTTGGTGGAGGGAGAGCCATGATGGATGAGGGGTTTTGGTGGGGGAGGGGAGGAGAAAGAAATCCATGATGGACTTTGCTGACAAAAGGGGAGCAGCAAAGGAGAGGTAGAGGATGGTGTGAGTCGCAAAGAGAAGGATGAAGAAAGGCACAAGTGAACATGGACCAACAAAGAGAAAATTTTATAAAGGTGAGTAGAAAGTGAAAAAAGAAAAAAAAATGGAGAGGCAACCATAGTCCAATCGTTTAGTGAATTTTTTTATTCTGCATTAATTTCATAAGGCTTTATCCAAATTGTCACTTTTATTTTTATAAAGTATGTAATTTCTATTATCTTTTAGTTTTTGTTAGAGATTGTCAAACATCTTACGGTAAATAGTTAGTTAATCACATTATTAGAACAATTAGTTGCATAGTTAAAGAGGATGAAAGGATAGAGGCTTAGCTTAAATGTGAGAAAGGTAGAAAGAGTTGACATTCTATTTTTTACCTATGGAAAACTAAGCATTAACTTTGCTTAGAAAGGAAGGAAACCCTTTCTGTAAAGGGGAGACTCTTGGAGGAAAGATGTTTTTCTAGTAATGTTTGTGAACACCGAATTATGTCTGAGGATTCAAAATTTAAAATAAAATATTTTTAGCCAAAAGGTGATTTAGTCTAAAATAGTTCAAAAATCAAAATAAAAGTAATGGAAAAAAATAAAACAAAATAAATGAATAAATAAATAAATAAAAAGAGAATAAAACAAAGAAGAAGAATAGAAAAAGGAAAAAGGAGAGAACCCACCAAAATTCAAAAGAAGGAGGTCTTGTAAATACCCATTTATGTCTGAGGCCCACAACTTTTAAAATTAATTAAAAAACCAATGTAAATTAAATAATGAATAAACAGACAACAAGAGATGTAGAAAGTGGAAAAGCAGATAAATAGAAAATAGAGCAAATAAAAATTAAAAGTGAAGCAGAGAAGCAGAGAAACAAACGAAAAGAAAACAGAAGGAGAAAATAATAAGGAAAAAAGATAAATCTAAAAATAAAAATAAAATAAAATCTGAAAAAAAATTAAAAGAATACAAAAAGTAATCAAAGATAAAAAATAAATAAACAAAAAAATATAATAATAAAAAAATCTGAAAGAGTTTTTAGAAAAAAATAAAATTTGGAAAAATCAGAAACAAGAAAGAAATAACAAAGCACAAATCAGAAAAATGAAGGAAAATATAGCAAAAAGGAAAATATAAATAAATAAAATCTGGAATTTAAAAAGAATAAGAAATAATAAAAAAATAATTTAAAACAAAAATAAATAAAAGAAATAATAACAAAATTTGAAACTTAAATAGAAAAAAAGAATAAATAAAACAAGAACGAAAAATAAATGAATAAATAAAGAAAATTGAATAAAAATGAAATCTATTTTTTTTTATAGAAATTAGAAAATAAATAAAAAACTAACTCAAAACAAAAAATAATAATGAAAATTCTAGAAAAATTAAAAAGAGAACGGAAAATTAAAAAATAGATAACTAAATAAAAACAAAAATGAAAAAAAAAATATAAATAAAACATAATTAAGTAAAAACGGAAAAAACGAATTAAATAAACATAAAATACATTTTGAAGACAGAATAACAAATTAACAAAAAGAAAAGGGGAAAAGGACCCTAACTGAAAAAAACTAACAGAAAGAAGGGCGTTCAGAAGCTAAGGAACGGGAGATAGTTTTTAGGCGTTTGGCTTGGAGGAGAGAAAAATAAGATAGGAGGGGGCTGGAAGGATGAAGGGGGATTCGATTTCCTAGGACTAAGCAGCTCCAAGAAGACAATACCACCATCTAGAGTGGATCCTGATACAGTTAAGGAAGCAGGAGAAGGAGTCTTGAGCCATCAAAGGGAGTTTCTCTTGGTAAGAATCAAGAAACCAGGGAGACGTATAGGGCGTATATCTCCAAGCGCAAGGCATCTCCCGACTTTGAAGACCTTAAGAGTAGAGCACAGGGGCCTACTAGACATCGCAGGATATTGAAAGATTTCCTGGTACGCTCTCGTTTATGGCACCTTTTTCATGCATGAATAATTATCAGTTGAAAAAGAATGACCCTAGGCAAGCATGGTTAGACTTTGCATATCTGTTTCTTGATTAAAAGTTACGCTTTGAACAAGCTTACGATCATTATAAGCGGGCTGCACTCTATGATCACTGTACAATAAGATCATAAAGGGGGGGGGGCTCAATCCATTCTTACCCTACGTTGATTACTTTCTTGGATTCTCCATAGATTTGTAGGAATTTTCGTCTGTAAAATGATTTCATCTTGGAGATGATATAGTTGTTATGTTAAGATGATGAAGAACCTATTCTCTTGCTGGTGAGATTGCCTTGGATCATGGGTAGGTCGCAACCTGTCGTCCTAGTTAAAAGGTCCCTTCACTCATCGAACAGAAGCATTGAATAATTGATACCAAATATACGCCTAAGCGATCGCCTCTGCCACACCAAGTCAGCGTCATGCACTCAGAGCTGAGCAAATAGTGGTTAAGGGAGTAGCCTGGGTTAAGGGATGTACTCAACAAGTTCGATGGAACCTAACTTGATCAAGACAAGAAAAAGAGTGAATGGGTTCGAGCCTCAGAAATAAATAAAATGCATGCAATATAGAGGAGCTTGGTTTATTAGGGCCAAGAACTTCATGTGATTGCATGAGTGATTGGTAATCAAACATCGTTTATTTCAATTCGAGAAGCTTAACCTCGTCTTTACGTCGCACTGTGTTTGTTCAGAATTGAATGAATAGTGGTTGGCTAGCTTCATGAGATAGATATATAAGGGCCCGCACCTACTGTTCCTAATGACATGGTCATAATGCAGAATATAGGGGGCCACGAGAAGGACTCCGTCAAGCTAATTGCATGAAGATCCTCATGATTGGGCATCTCGAATCTAGTCCAATTAAGCTGCCGTACCAGGGATGACTAGTTGTTAGAATTAAAATGAGAAGAACCATCAACAGGTGGCGTTCACACTCTCAAGAAATCATGCAGGGGGATAGCTTAGGTGAGGGAGAGACGGAAGGTTTCTTTCTCCTCATGGTTCTCAAGGGCAGTGCTCGAATCAAGGAAGCTTGAGAAGATCGAGGTGTTCAGAGGATGTGAGCCATAAGCATGTCTATGGATGGGGTGGCCTCTTTCAAAGAAGGCAGAGATAGACAAAGTGAGCTTGTAATTTCCAAGCTAATCTGGAAGCACAGCAACAACCCAAGACAGTTGTACAAGCACTAATTACTTGAGTCCCCACGCACTCGATCTACAGGTCAGTTCCACTCTGCATAACCTTCGAGCAATAAATGGGGTCTTCAAAAAAGGGCATGGCTCATATCTTTGGAATGCGCTGCAGAGGTCTGCCCTAGGCATGCAGATGCATGGCTCAAACACAACAGGTTTGCCTTCATGAATGTTAATTAAGATTAGTGAGAGTAATGAGGCTAAACCAAAGATTCAGCTTAGTGGTTAGTTGAAGACGCACGACCTATGAGAGCTGGTTTCGATTCCAACACACGAATTCCCCTTTCTATTATAACCTTGCATGTCAATTTATATCACTTGGGCAGTTGTGGGCCTCAAATCCAATTCAGTGCATTGGAAACCCATCAGTAGTAGTAGCTCGAGTGGTTGAGCATGCCACCCCCAATTCATAAACCCCAGGTTCGAATCCCCCATAGTCTTTTTCAAAATATATATATATATATATATATATATATATATATATATATATATATATATATATATATATATATATATACAATCTGGATTCCTTATATGTATATATAATAGCACAGAACTATGACTAAGATTTGGACATGGTCCAGTGGCTGGAGACATTACCCATGTACCAATGCAGAGGGGTTCGGATCCCTGCCTGGATATTTTTAAAAAATTTGAGCAGCAACATTCCTTGAATCTTAAATTACTTGAATCTTAAATTGGGCTTCGAGTCAAAATTAAACCCCACAGATCCCAAATTACCAAATTGTCCCCCAACATTCCAGAATTACCCAAACTGTCCTCAAACCCCCAAATTACCAAATTGCCCCCAACAATTCCAGAATTACCCAGACTATCCTTAAACTCCCTAATTACCAAAATGCCCTAACCATTCTCCTTAATCTCTATTATGTCCTAAGCTGCAAAAGACCATTATGCCCCCAAACATTCTCACTAATCCCTATTGAATCCAAATTTTCAAATTATCCAAATTGCCCTAAACTTTTCAATAATTCCAAATCTGTCCCCCTTTTCAAGTTACCCAAATTGCCCTAAACTCTTCAATAATTCCTATTCTTCCCCATGACCAGTAATTACCATTTTACCCTAAAAATTTAAAAATTCCAGAAATTAACAAAAATTAATAAAAATTAATAAAAATTCCAGAAATTAATAAACAATAAAAATTCCAGAAATTAATAAATTGTCATAGAAATTCCAGAAATTATTAAAAATTAATAAAAATTCCAAAAATTAATAAAAATTTCCAGAAATTAATAAAATTTCATAGAAATTCCAGAAATTAATAAAAATTCATAAAAATTCATAAAAAAAAATTTCAGAAACAATAAAAAGTCATAAAAATTTCATAAATTAATAAAAATTCATAAAATTCCAGAAATTAATAAAAATCCATAAACATTCCAAAATTCCTAAATGATTCATAAAAGATCCGGAATTCTTAAAAAAATCCATAAAACATAAAATTCCGTAATTGTTAGTTTACCCCAAAATTTCTTATAAATACCAAACTCTTAATCACATTTTAATTTCTCAAAGTCCTTCTGATTACAAATTAAATCCATGAATTTCATTTCCTTTAATGCTATGCACACCTCATAACCTTTTATGTTTGATTATGTCTTGCCTATCTTATTATTCATCGCTTTTCAAAATAAAAATCTTGTTTTGTGACTCTTAATCTCATGCGACGAGCTCTAAGTACTAACTGGTAGCTTTTTCTGCTGTTCGTTGTTTAGAGATTCGTATGGGTCCAAGTGCAGCCGTAGTTGTCTTGGGCCTTGTACATATGTGGATTAGGGTTTCCCTTCCCTTTTATAAAATAAAAACCTTGTTCGTTTTTCAAAATAAAAATCTTGTTTTGTGACTCTTAATCTCACGCGACGAGCTCTAAGCACGAACTGGTAGCTTTTTCTGCTGTTCGTTGTTTAGAGATTCGTATGGGTCCAAGTGCAGCCGTAGTTGTCTTGGGCCTTGTGCATATGTGGATTAAGGTTGCCCTTCCCTTTTATAAAATAAAAACCTTGTTCGTTTTATTCTTTCATCGTTTTTTCAAAAAATAAAAATCTTGTTTTGCGATTCTTAATCTCACGCGACGAGCTCTGAGCACAAACTGGTAGCTTTTTCTGCTGTTCGTTGTTTAGAGAGTCATATGGGTCCAAGTGCAGCCGTAGTTGTCTTGGGTCCTGTGCATATGTGGATGAGGATTTCCTTTCTAAAATAGTTTTTTCAAAATAATCAAGCCATTTTTGAATATTATTTTTCGAATAGCTCCGAAGGTCAAGCCTTCGAGCACCTTTCAAACACTCTTTTGAACACTCTTGAAGGTCAAGCCTTCAAAACAAAACCAGAACTACGTAAGCCTTGAATTTCCCATTGCACCGGGGAATATGTAGGAGCAGGATCAAGTTTTGTCACGCTAACCTCCATCAAGTTATTTATTTTCGCTCTAATTAAAGGGATCAAACAATTTTCAAAAATCACACACTTAGTTTAAGGGTACCGTTCTTTGGAACGGGCGAGTGGGGTGCCTAACACCTTCCCTACTCGTAACCGACTCCCGAACCTTAATCTCTTCTCCGAGTCAGGTTTTTTTTTTCAAATCTTTTTCCCTTAAAAAAAATTTGGTGGCAACTCCACATAATTCATTCTATTCAAAAAAATTTTAGCGAGTTCTTCGTCTCGTCGGAATTACGGTTGCGACAGATGACGACTCTGCTGGGGACTTTAGAGAGCCAAGCCCATTTCAATTGAGTGTGGTTTGTATTGATCCCTTCCCTGTTTATTTGTGCGATTTATTTACTGCACGATTTGTTTATCTGTTATCTATCTCTTGTTTGTTTGTCTATTCTTTGTACTACCTTAGGATAGATAAACAATAAATTGCTATATATTTGTACAAGTTCCCCAATTGCAGGTATCCCGAATTTGTGTGCCCTCATACATTGCATGTGCATTTATCATGAGTGGGGCCCTGTACCCGGATCCGAGTGAAGCCTAGGAATAAAGGGATCTAGTGGTGTCACTTTGGGGCTTACGTCGTGTTTGACTATCACGAAAATCCCAGGTAGAGTGCATCCTATTTGTAATGCCCTACAACTGGTAGCTTTTCTGCTGTTGTGGCAAGCATTACAAACTGGAACTTGGCTCTAGTAACCTCTTATACCTCACGATCACAAACTACCTTATGAGAGGTTCATATAAAAGACCTTAGACCCTTAGGACAGGTAACCCGCATAGGAAGCAAGGAGGGCACACACCCCTTTTATGGTACATGGCTCACATGCTATTCACATGGCTCAAGTTAACCAAATTATCCAAAGCGGAAAAGGGGAGTCAAGATCTGAAATTGGGGAAATGCAGAAAATCAAAAAGAAAATCAAGGAAAATTGTATAAACGGAAGTTGAAAGACAAAAACCAAATCAAGATAAAAATCAAGAAAAACCAAAATAGAAGGAAAACTAGAAAAATAATTTTGAAAAAATACTGAAAATATAAAAAGATTCAGTAGGAGAGAAAATGAAATATTGAAAACCTAAAGAACGCTTTCTAGAAAAATTCTAGCAAAACTAAAAAGTTTTTCTAAACAAAACTAAAGGTTTTTCTAGCGAAATAAAAAATACCAAAACTCCTAAAAACAAGTTTGTTAAAAATCAAGGATGAATAAATAAACCAACTTTCAATTATTTTCAAGGTAGTCAAATTTCAAAAATTTCCAAGATTTATTTGTGCATAACATTCATTCATTCATTCAAGCATAAATCTATCGTTCGAAAAAAGATTTCAAGAAAAATCATTCCATACCTCTTTTCATTTGATACTCACTACATTAACATCTTTATCATTCATGATTTCCACATTCAAATGATTTCTCAAAAATTAATTTTTAACTTTAATAGAAAATTGGAGAAACACAGCTTTCTTGACATCCTTATAGGACCAGATCCCAATCAGAAATCATGGATGAGCTGGAAAGGCAAAATGAGGAGTTGAGAAATGAGGTCAAGACTCTAAAGGAACAGATGGCCAAGCTGATGGAGGCCATCCAATCATCGAAACAAAATGAGGCAAGGAAATCCCTTCCGGGAGAGCCAGATGATTCATCATACCCTCCTGGCTTCACTCCACCATCAACCATACCCCCGACAATCGAAGGAGTTCATTATGGGTATCCTCATGGGCATGCACCCTCGTACAACCAAACACAAGCCCAAACACAAATCGAAACACATAACCTACCTCCAAACACCACTCCACAAGCTTACCAAGCAGCCGTTGGGGGAACGCACCCTATGTTCACCCAAGGGCCTCGCCCTTGTGTACATACCATCTTCTCGACCTCACCATATACCTGAGGAATACCTAAACCATCCTTCGAATGAGGATACTGAAAAGTGAAGAATCCTAGAAGATAGAATCCGAGCAATCGAGGGGAGCGCTTATGAAGCCCAAGATGCATCTGATCTGTGCTTGGTCCCAGATGTGGTCATCCCCCCAAATTCAAGGTTCCTGAATTCGAGAAATATCAAGGAACTAGCTGTCCAAAGAAACACCTGACTATGTACTGCAGGAAGATGTCTGCATGTACCTACGATGAGAAGCTGCTCATCCATTTCTTTCAAGGCAGCTTAACTGGGGCAGCTGCAAACTGGTACACTCAACTTGAGCGGACATGCATCCGTTCATGGAGAGACCTTGCTGAGGCTTTCACGAAGTAGTACCAGTACAATACGGAGATGGCCCCTGATCGGACGCAGCTCCAAAATATGGCCAAGAAGGGAGAAGAGTCCTTCAAGCAGTACGCCCAACGCTGGCGAGAGTTGGCCACTTAAGTACAACCTCCCTTATCCGAAAGGGAATTAGTCAGCATGTTCGTGGACACACTCCAAGATCCTTTCTATGAAAAGATGATTGGCAGTGTAACTTCTAGCTTCTCTGATGTCGTCATCATTGGAGAGAGGATTGAAGGTGGCATGCGCCGTGGAAAGATCATGCAAAAGCCCATGGGCGCAGTCAACTCTTCCAGTGGTTCTGGGAAAAAGAAGACAGGCGAGACTCACTATGTGGCTTCTGGTCAAGGCCCGTACACTCCTCAAGTGGCACCCTATGGTCCGGTTGGTTACCGACCCCCACCATATACACCCTACATACCATACCCTTATATTGCTGCCACCTACCAAACACCATACCCTCCTACTTACAACTATTCGACACAAGCCCGACCACTAACACCATATACGGCCCAAACACAAACCATGAGCCTAGACGCCAACTAAAGCCAGAAAAAGGAGAAGAAGCCCGTCCAATTCGACCTTAGTCCAATCTTCTACACCGAGCTGCTACCTCGGCTGATTCAAAACTCTCTGGTTGCACTTTATCCTCTAAAGCCTCAAGAGCCACCATATCCTAAATGGTATGATGCAAACGCTAGATGCGATTACCATGCAGGATTTATTGGTCATTCTATTGAGGATTGCCTAACGTTGAAACGGAAGGTACAAAGCCTGATTGATGCAAAATGGCTGGATTTTGGGAAGCTGGCTCCTAACACAAAACAATCCGTTACCAAATCACGAGAGCCCATAAGCTAGCTGAAAGAGATGGGAGCAGCACAATGAGTTTCTTTGTACAAATTGAGGATATTCATCCATAAATTGTCGTACTTTTCAAAGTTAATCTTTTGTAAATAAACAGCAATGACTAAATAATGCAAAAATTACATTTTTCATGTTTCTTGAGCACGTGTTTTACATTTTGGCTTTACTTCTAAAATTTTCCTTTCTTTTATCCCTTTAGCCCACTATTTATTCCTATACCCAAACAATAAATACCAATTGGTAAGGATGCCAGCGTTGTAATAAGTAATCTTGAACGTCTGATTAATCAAGCTAAAAGATAAAAACCCAATGAGGAAGCAGAATAAACAACCAGGGATTCTACATCACCATTCGAAGTAAAAATATCTTGCTGGAACCAAGTTTAAATCCAGGCAAAATTAGGGATGCAAGAAAAGATCCGCTGAAATGGAAGCCCAAAATGATTCCGGCAAGATCAACATCCAACTACATAAAATTCAAGAAAAAAGAGAAGACTCGTTGGATTAAAGTCAAAAATAATCCAGGCAAAATCAAGGTCAAAACATAAAATTCAAGAAGAAGAGAAGCCCGCTGGATTAAAAGCCAAAAATAATCCAGGCAAAAGTAGGATTAAAATTCAAGATGATTGACAAAGTCATGATCAGAAATGGTCTTGCCGGTTTCCAACCACAATTCAGGCAAAGTTAGAGCACGATCAAATAGAAGCCCGCTAGGTCGATAAACTCTCAAAGACGACCTAGGCAAAAATTAGGGCATGATCAAACAAAGGCCCGCTAGGTCGATAACCCTCAAAGGGCGGCCTAGGCAAAAGTTAGGGCACAATCAAACAAAAGCCCGCTAGGTCGCAAACTCTCAAAGACGACCTAGGAAAAAGTTAGGGCACAAGCAAACAAAAGCTCGCTAGGTCAACAATCCTAATGACCTAGGGAAAAGTTAGAGCACGATCAAATAGAAGCCCGCTAGGTTGACAAACTCTCAAAGACGACCCAGGCAAAAATTAGGACATGATCAAACAAAGGCCCGTTAGGTCGATAACCCTCAAAGGGCGGCCTAGGCAAAAGTTAGGGCACAATCAAACAAAAGCCCGCTAGGTCGCAAACTCTCAAAGACGACCTAGGCAAAAGTTAGGGCACAAGCAAACAAGAGCCTGCTAGGTCAACAATCCTCAAGAACGACCTAGGCAATAGTTAGGGCACAATCATACAAAAGCTCGCTAGGTAAACAATCCTAATGACCTAGGCAAAAGTTAGAGCACGATCAAATAGAAGCCTGCTAGGTTGACAAACTCTCAAAGACGACCCAGGCAAAAATTAGGGCATGATCAAACAAAGGCCCGCTAGGTCGATAACCCTCAAAGGGCGGCTTAGGCAAAAGTTAGGGCACAATCAGACAAAATCCCGCTAGGTCACAAACTCTCAAAGACGACATAGGCAAAAGATAAGGCATAATCAAGCAGAAGGCCCGCTAGGTCGAAAACCCTCAAAGGGCGGCCTAGGCAAAAGCTAGGGCACAATCGAGCAGAAAGCCCGCTAGGTCACAAACTCAAAGACGACCTAGGAAAAAGTTAGGGCACAATCAAATAGAAGCCCACTAGGTCGACAACCCTCAAAAGAGACCTAAGCAAAAGTTAGGGTACCAAAATCAAGAGCCTGCTAGGTTAAAAACCCGTAAGGGCGACCTAGGCAAAAGTTAGGGCAATACAAAAGACCTGCTAGGTTAAAAACTTAAAAGAAAAACCCAGGCAAAGTTAAGGTCAATCCAGGAATCCCAAAGACAACATGATATTCTGCACCTCATATCTCCTTAAAACTGGGGCAAAATTTTACCGTTTTCTCGAGTTCGATTAATTCGACAACCAAGATTATGAAAAGCAGCACTGACATTTTTCATCAAAAGGTGCCATTTGGGCAATCGAACCCACATCTTTTGTCATCTTTCCCTTTCAAGTACACTACCTCAGACATCCTTTGCAAACCTTCTCTATATTTTTCATTAACCATCCAGAATCACTTTGCACACCTCAATAGTGCACATGCCAAAAGAGATGTGAAAAATGTAAAAATAAAAAGGATTAATTTTGGAAAGTCATGACAAGTCGGATGAATCCTCGACCGTTGCAACACGACAGGATTGTTTCCCAAAGATTCATCTTCCTACCAGCCATGATGCCACAAAAAAGGAGTGTGTCTTGCTCAATAATATTAACCACCGTTGGATCTCAAAGATCCCGGAAAGAAGATTCCAAAATTGACTAATAAACCAAGAGACCGAGTCAATCTAGCTCGCCTTGATTCTTGATACCTTTCACACCCACTATAGGGTTGTCGAGAAAGAATGTGTTAGAAAAATCAAAAGTCAAGAGAAACAAAATTTTTTTACACCTTTTCATGGTTTGCATTCATCCCATAGCATCTGTTTCATCAAATAATTATTTCAAGCATTAAAATAAGAACCCTGCATCATTTTGCACTTATTCAAGCATCACAAATACTATATTCTTTTTCATTCATTCAAACATCGCAATAAGCATTTTGTCATTCAAGCATTTCATAACTCATTTTTCAAAAACTAATTAAGACCTGGGTAAAATGGCCCGAGTCGATCATAATTAAAAGACTTCCAAACTAGGGAAAATGTTTGCCCACACAAAAATCCAATTTGAGGTCAACCTCAAATTCTGAACCAAGAACAAAATTAGGGCAAACACTTGTCCAGACAATTCAAGTTGAGGCAATCCTTAATTCCTCAACGTCAGAAAAATCAAACTAGGGCAAATGCTTGCCCATACAATTCAATTCGAGGTCATCCTCAAAATGAAGTTCAAACTGGGGCAAACGCTTGCCCACAAAAGTTCAATTTGAGGTCATCCTCAGATTCTGGATCGAGTTTGAACTGGGGCAAACATTTGCCCAAGAAAGATTTAAATTCAAGGACAAAACTGGGGCAAGCTTTTTTCCTAGAAATTCAAGCTGAGGCGATCCTCAATTCCAAAAATTTCAGAAGCGAGACATTCGCCCAAATAATTCAAATCGAGACAGTTGAAATTTTTTTGAATTAAGTTCAAACAAGGGAAAACACTGGCCCACCAAATTTCAAACTGAGGTCATCCTCAAATTTTCAGTCAAGTTCAAACTGGGGCAAACATTTGCCCAAGAAAATCCAAGTTGAGGCAATCCTTAATTCCTTAACTCCAATTAAGTTCAATAGGGCAAAGTTGCCCAGAAAAATTCAAATCAAGCTCGTCCTCAATCTCATTGAGGCCTAAAATGGGGCAAAAACTTGCCTAAACTCCCTTCAAATCAAGACATCGATTCATTATCAAGAATCTTCTAAACTGGGGGAAAACGGCTGCCCAAGTTTCTTCAAGAGGATAATTATCAAATGCTTAAAAGAACCTTCAAGTTCAAGGAAGAATAAGCTAGTTATTTTCATTCAAGGAAAAACATATTTCAAAATAAAGTTTTTCGAGGGCAACTGACGAAGAAGTCCATAATCCCTCTTCACGTGCCACCCCAAGGCACATCAAGTTTGTTTTCCACACGTCTTCACAGGTCGTTTCTCGCCTGCATCAACAGGCTGCCATCTTTAACAAGTAACATCTTCATTCCACCCTGTCAACAACAGGGCCTCCGCATGATTCCTGCCTGTCTTAACGGGCTCTTTTCTTTCCTGTCAATAATAGGGCTTTTTTTTATACCTGTCCTAACAGATTCTTTTCTTTTCCCTTTGCCTAACAGGTCTTCACCATTATGTCGTGCCTGTCTTAACAGACGTCTTACTTTCATCCTGTCAACAACAGGATCTTTTGTTTTGCCTATTTTTAATAGGCTTTCATCGTTCTTTTTGCCTGTCGAGCACGCTTACATTCCTTCTGTCAACAACAGGACTTCAAGCATGTTGAATTTTCTGTCCACCTGTCAAGCAGGTTTGCATTTATCCAGGCTACAATAGGATTTCATCATTTGCATCTTCCCGGCAACAGCGGGACCTCATTTGCATTCTCCCGTCACCAACAGGACTTCAAGCATGTTTAATTTTCTGTCCACCTGTCAAACAGGTTTGCATTTATCCTGGAAACAGCAGGATTTCATTTGCATTTTCCCGAAAACAGCGGGACTACATTTGCATTCTCCTGTCAACAACAGGACTTCAAGCATGTTTAATTTTCTGTCCACCTGGCAAGCAGGTTTGCATTTATCCTGGCAGCAGGATTTCATTTGCATTTTCCCGGAAACAGCGGGACTACATTTGCATTCTCTTGTCGACAACAGGACTTCAAGCATGTTTAATTTTCTGTCCACCTGTCAAGCAGGTTTGCATTTATCCTGGAAACAGCAGGATTTCATTTGCATCTTCCCGGCAACAGCGGGACCTCATCTGCATTCTCTTGTCAACAACAGGACTTCAAGCATGTTTATTTTCTGTCCACCTGTCAAGCAGGTTTGCATTTATCCTAGCAACAGCAGGATTTCATTTGCATTTTCCCAGCAACAGCGGGACTACATTTGCATTCTCCTTTCAACAACAGGACTTCAAGCATGTTTAATTTTCTGTCCACCTGTCAAGCAGGTTTACATTTATCCTGGCAACAGCAGGATTTCATTTGCATTTTCCCTACAACAGCGGGACTACATTTGCATTCTCCTATCGACAATAGAACTTCAAGCATGTTTAATTTTCTGTCCACCTGTCAAGCAGGTTTGCATTTATCCTAGCAACAGCAGGATTTCATTTGCATCTTCCCGGCAACAGCGGGACCTCATTTGCATTCTCCTGTCAACAACAGGACTTCAAGCATGTTTAATTTCCGTTCACCTGTCAAGCAGGTCTGCATTCATCCTGGCAACAGCAGGATTTCATTTGCATTCTTCCCGTCAACAACGGGGTTCCCCTCAAGTTTACCTTTCTGCATCATGGCCTATGTTGTCAGGCCACCATCAAGTTTAAAGTTCTGCATCATGGCCTATGTTGTCAGGCCACCATCTAGTTTAAATTTCTGCATCATGGCCTATATTCTCAGGCCACCATCAAGTTTAGTTTTCTGCACATGGCCTATGTTGTCAGGCCTCCTCTAGTTTACATTTCTGCACATTGGCCTATGTTGTCAGGCCTCCTCTAGTTTACTTTTCTACACCTTGGCCTATGTTGTCAGGCCTCCTCTAATTTACTTTTCTGCACCTTGGCCTATGTTGTTAGGCCTCATCAAGTTTATTTTCTTTACAGCACGTTCAGGTTTTCTATTCTAGCACGTCCAAGTCTACCTTTCTGCATTTGGCCTATAGTATCAGGCCTCCTTTAAGCTTTCTTTTCTGCACTTCGACCTATAATGTCAGGCCACCTTATACATATCTTTCATTTTAGTTCTTGCATGCTTGCTTGTCTTAAACAAGCCACTTTCACTCAGCTAGGCCCGTCGTAACGAGCCATTTCTTTTCTGCTTTGCCTGTTTTAGCGAGCCACTTTCATTAAGCCTTTGCTTGTCTTAACAAGAAATCCCACGACATTCCACGCCTGTCCTAATAGGCCTTTATTCATTTCACTTAGCCTAATTAGGCTATACCCTCAAGCCTTGCATATTTAAACCTTATCGGTACACGAAACCGGTAAAGTCCTTCAATCACCATCCGCCGGGCATCACTTTAAGCTCAAGGCTTCTAGCATTACTCTCGGATTTCTTTGAAAAAAAACCGCCTCGGACATAAGGTGTTCACGTCTTTACTCATTTCCTACCTCGATAATTTAGAGAATCATTTCTCCCATTACCGGGTAGGAAAAAGAGTAAAGAGGGGCAAACTGTAAACACCCATTTATGTCCGAGGCCCCCAACCTTTAAAATTAATTAAGAAACCAATGTAAATTAAATAATAAATAAACAGACAACATGAGATGCAGAAAGTGGAAAAGCAGATAAATAGAAAATAGAGAAAATAAAAATTAAAAGTGAAACAGAGAAGCAGAGAAACAAACGAAAAAAAAATAGAAGGAGAAAATAATAAGGAAAAAAGATAAATCTAAAAATAAAAATAAAATAAAATCTGAAAAAGATTAAAAGAAAACAAAAAGTAATCAAAAATAAAAAATAAATAAACAAAAAAATAAAATAATAAAAAAATCTGAAAAGAGATTTTGGAAAAAATTAAAATTTGGAAAAATCAGAAATAAGACAGAAATAACAAAGCACAAATCAGAAAAATGAAGGAAAATATAGCAAAAAGGAAAATATAAAGAAATAAAATCTGGAATTTAAAAAGAAAAAGAAGTAATAAAAAAATAATTTAAAACAAAAATAAATAAAATAAATAATAACAAAATCTGAAACTTAAATAGAAAAAAAGAATAAATAAAACAACAACGAAAAATAAATAAAGAATAAATAAATAAAATTGAATAAAAAAGAAATCTGTTTTTTTATAGAAATTAGAAAAAAAAAACTAACTTAAAACAAAAAATAATAATTAAAATTCCAGAAAAATTATAAAGAGAACGGAAAATTAAAAAATAGATAATTAAATAAAAACAAAAATGAAAAATAAAAAAATATAAATAAAACATAATTAAGGAAAAATAAAAAAAGAATTAAATAAACAAAAAATACATTTTTAAAACAGAATAACAAATTAACAAAAAAAAAAAAAAAAGAAAAGGGAAAAGGACCCTAACTGAAAAAAACTAACAGAAAAAAGGGGGCGTTCAGAAGCTAAGGAACGAGAGATAGTTTTCAGGCTTTTGGCTTGGAGGAGAGAAAAATAAGATAGGAGGGGGCTGGAAGGATGAAGGGGGATTCAATTTCCTTGGACTAAGCAGCTCCAAGAAGACAATACCACCATCTAGAGTGGATCCTGATACAGTTAAGGAAGCAGGAGAAGGAGTCTTGAGCCATCAAAGGGAGTTTCTCTTGGTAAGAATCAAGAAACCAGGGAGACGTATAGGGCGTATATCTCCAAGCGCAAGGCATCTCCTGACTTTGAAGACCTTAAGAGTAGAGCACAGGGGCCTACTAGACATCGCAGGATATTGAAAGATTTCCAGGTACGCTCTCGTTTATGGCACCTTTTTCATGCATGAATAATTATTAGTTGAAAAAGAATGACCCTAGGCGAGCATGGTTAGACTCTGCAATCTGTTTCTTGATTAAAAGTTACGCTTCGAACAAGCTTACGATCATTATAAGCGAGCTGCACTCTATGATCACTGTACAATAAGATCATAAAGAGGGGGGGCTCAATCCATTCTTACCCTACGCTGATTACTTTCTTGGATTCTCCATAGATTTGTAGGAATTTTCGTTTGTAAAATTATTTCATCTTGGAGATGATATAGTTGTTATGTTAAGATGATGAAGAACCTATTCTCTGGCTGGTGAGATTGCCTTGGATCATGGTAGGTCGCAACCTGTCGTCCTAGTTAAAGGGTCCCTTCACTCATCGAACAGAAGCATTGAATAATTGATACCAAATATACGCCTAAGCGATCGCCTCTGCCACACCAAGTCAGCGTCATGCACTCAGAGCTGAGCAAATAGTGGTTAAGGGAGTAGCCTGGGTTAAGGGATGTACTGAACATGTTCGATGGAACCTAACTTGATCAAGACAAGAAAAAGAGTGAATGGGTTCGAGCCTCAGAAATAAATAAAATGCATGCAGTATAGAGGAGCTTGGTTTATTAGGGCCAATAACTTCATGTGATTGCATGAGTGATTGGTAATCAAACATCGTTTATTTCAATTCGAGAAGCTTAACCTCGTCTTTACATCGCGTTGTGTTTGTTCAGAATTGAATGAATAGTGGTTGGCTAGCTTCATGAGATAGATATATAAGGGCCCGCACCTACTGTTCCTAATGACATGGTCATAATGCATAATATAGGGGGGGCCACGGGAAGGACTCCGTCAAGCTAATTGCATGAAGATCCTCATGATTGGGCATCTCGAATCTAGTCCAATTAAGCTGCCTTACCAGGGATGACTAGTTGTTAGAATTAAAATGAGAAGAACCATCAACAGGTAGCGTTCACACTGTCAAGAAATCATGCAGGGGGATAGCTTATATGAGGGAGAGACGAAAGGTTTCTTTCCCCTCATGGTTCTCAAGGGTAGTGCTCGAATCAAGGAAGCTTGAGAAGATCGAGGTGTTCAGAGGATGTGACCCATAAACATGTCTATGGATGGGGTGGCCTCTTTTAAAGAAGGAAGAGATAGACGAAGTGAGCTTGTAATTTCCAAGCTAATCTGGAAGCACAGCAACAACCCAAGACAGTTGTACAAGCACTAATTACTTGAGTCCCCACGCACTCGATCTACAGGTCAGTTCCATTCTACATAACCTTCGAGCAATAAATGGGGTCTTCAAAAAAGGGCGTGGCTCGTATCTTTGGAATGCACTGCAGAGGTCTGCCCTAGGCATGCAGATGCATGGCTCAAACACAACAGGTTTGCCTTCATGAATCTTAATTAAGATTAGTGAGAGTAATGAGACTAAACCAAAGATTTAGCTTAGTGGTTAGTTGGAGACGCACGACCTATGAGAGCTGGTTTCGATTCCCACACACGAATTCCCCTTTCTATTATAACCTTGCATGTCAATTTATATCGCTTGGGCAGTTGTGGGCCTCAAATCCAATTCAGTGCATTGGAAACCCATCAGTAGTAGTAGCTCGAGTGGTTGAGCATGCCACCCCCAATTCATAAACCCCAGGTTCGAATCCCCCATAGTCTTTTTCAAAAAATATATATATACAATCTGGATTCCTCATATGTATATATAATAGCACAGAACTATTACTAAGATTTGGACGTGGTCCAGTGGCTGGAGACATTACCCATGTACCAATGCAGAGGGGTTGGTCCAGTGGCTGGAGACATTACCCATGTACCAATGCAGAGGGGTTCGATCCCTACCTGGATATTTTTAAAAAATATGAGCAGCAACATTCCTTGAATCTTAAATTGGGCTTCGAGTCAAAATTAAACCCCACAGATCCCAAATTACCAAATTGCCCCCAACAATTCCAGAATTACCCAAACTGTCCTCGAATCCCCAAATTACCAAATTACCTCCAACATTCTAACTAATCCCTATTCTGTCCTAAGCTGCAAAAGACCATTATGCCCCCAAACATTCTCACTAATCCCTATTGAGTCCAAATTTTCAAATTATTCAAATTGCCCTAAACTTTTCAATAATTCCAAATCTACCCCCCTTTTCAAATTACCCAAATTGCCCTAAACTCTTCAATAATTCTTATTCTACCCGATGACCAGTAATTACCATTTTACCGTAAAAATTTTAAAATCCCAGAAATAAACAAAAAATTCATAAAAATTAATAAAAATTCCAAAAATTAATAAAAATTAATAAAAATTCCAGAAATTAATAAAAATTAATAAAAATTCCAGAAATTAATAAAATGTCAGAAATTCCAGAAATGAATAAAAACTAATAAAAATTCCAAAAATTAATAAAAATTCCAAAAATTAATAAAAATTCCAGAAATTAATAAAATTTCATAGAAATTCCAGAAATTATTAAAAATTCATAAAAATTCGAGAAATAATAAAAATTCATAAAAAAATTCCAGAAATAATAAAAAGTCATAAAAATTCCATAAATTAATAAAATTCATAAGATTCCAGAAATTAATAAAAATCCATAAACATTCCAAAATTCCGAAATGATTCATAAAAGATCCCGAATTCTTAAATAAATCCATAAAACATAAAATTCCCCAATTGTTAGTTTACCCCAAAATTTCTAATAAATACCAAACTCATAATCGCATTTTAATTTCTCAAAGTTCTTCTGATTACAAATTAAATCCATGAATTTCATTTCCTTTAATGCTATGCTCACCTCATAACCTTTTATGTTTGATTATGTCTTGCCTATCTTATTATTCATCGCTTTTCAAAATAAAAATCTTGTTTTGTGAATCTTAATCTCATGGGACGAGCTCTAAGTACGAACTGGTAGCTTTTTCTGCTGTTCATATTTTAGAGATTCGTATGGGTCCAAGTGCAACTGTAGTTGTCTTGGGCCTTGTACATATTTGGATTAGGGTTGCCCTTCCCTTTCATAAAATAAAAACCTTGTTAGTTTTATTCTTTCATCGTTTTTCAAAATAAAAATCTTGTTTTGTGACTCGTAATCTCATGCGACGAGCTCTAAGCACGAACTGATAGCTTTTTCTGCTGTTCGTTGTTTAAAGAGTCGTATGGGTCCAAGTGCAGCCGTAGTTGTCTTGGGCCTTGTGCATATGTGGATTAGGGTTGCCCTTCCCTTTTATAAAATAAAAACCTTGTTCGTTTTATTCTTTCATCGTTTTTTCAAAAAATTAAAATCTTGTTTTGCGATTCTTAATCTCACGCGACGAGCTCTAAGCACGAACTGGTAGCTTTTTCTGCTGTTCGTTGTTTAGAGAGTCGTATGGGTCCAAGTGCAGCCGTAGTTGTCTTGGGCCTTGTGCATTTGTGGATGAGGATTGCCCTTCTAAAATAGTTTTTCAAAATAATCAAGTCATTTTCGAATATTATTTTTCAAATAGCTCTGAAGGTCAAGCCTTCGAGCACCTTTCAAACACTCTTTTGAACACTCTTGAAGGTCAAGCCTTCAAAACAAAACCAGAACTACGTAAGCCTTGAATTTCCCATTCCACCGGGGAATACGTAGGAGCAGGATCAAGTCCTGTCAGGCTAACCTCCATCAAGCTATTTATTTTCACTATAATTAAAGGGATCAAACAATTTTCAAAAATCACACACTCAGTGTAAGGGTATCGTTCTTTGGAATGGGCGAGTGGGGTGCCTAACACCTTCCCCACTCGTAACCGACTCCCGAACCTTAATCTCTTCTCCGAGTCAGGTTTTTTTTCCAAATCTTTTTCCCTTAAATAAAAATTTGGTGGCGACTCCACATAATTCATTCTATTCAAAAAAATTTAAGCTAGTTCGTCATCTCGTCGGAATTACGGTTGCGACAGGTCTATATAAGGGGAGGGGAACTTGGAGTCTTGGGAAGGAATTCAGAATTTTCTAAGTGATGGAACACCTAAGAGACTCTCTACTATAGATCTTGGCCTTATTGGAACTAGTTCTTCATCACATTCCAAGGGGATATCAAGTGGAATTTGGAGCACAGCAATAGAGGTTAGATCCAACTCTCATTCCATTTAATTTTCTTGCTTCTTCTCGGATTTCCGAGTTTATCTTCGTCTCTGTTTTTAGTTTTCATTTTTAATTAGTCAAATGATCTGCGATTTTGATTATTTTTGTTGCGTTATCTTCATCTTTCTCTCTAGTTTCTAGAATGATATTATTTGTCTAATTTGGATCTGAAATAAAATTTCTATCGCCTGATTACCGAAGCATGTTCATCCTGGTGCGCAAATTAACTTAGCTTGTTTGATTTGTGCATAACTTGCTCATTTTTGCTTGGATTCTTGTCAAACTTGTTTTGTTTGATTTATATGATCTATACCTTTAAATTGGTTGGTTTTAATTTTTCATATCTACAAAAAAATATTTTCAAAAAATTCTGAGATTTGAATTCAAATTTTGGCGCCAAAATCACTTGTGTTCTTGAGGTTCATATTCGTCTCTTTTTTTCGTTTTCATTTTTAATCAGTCAAACCATCTCCGATTTTAGTGATTTTTGTTGAGTTCTATTTTTATTTCTCTTTAGTTTCTGGAATGATATTATTTGTTTAATTTGGATATGAAATGAAATTTCTTTCGCCTGATTACTGAAGCATGTTCATCTCGGTGCGTAAATGAACCTAGCTTGTTTGATTTGTGAATAACTTGCTCATTTATACTTGGATTTTTGTCAAACTTATTTTGTTTTATTACTATGATCCATATATTTCAATTGGTGGGTTTTAATTTTTCAGATCTACCAAAATTTTTTTTCTAAAAATTCTAAGTTTTGAATTCAAATTTTGGTGCCAAAATATCTTGTGTTCTTGAGGTTCTTCTTCATCTCTGTTTTTCATTTTCATTTTTAATCAGTCAAAGGATCTCCAATTTCGATGATTTTTGTTGTGTTGTGTATGTATTTCTGTCTAGTTTCTGGAATGATATTATTTGTCTATTTTGGATCTGAAATGAAATTTCTATCACTTGATTACTGAAGCATGTCCGCAATTTTTTTCCTCAATTTCAAATCAAGTCTAGTTTATTTTAAATCAAGTCCAATCCAAGCCTAAATTTCCAATCAAGTTCATTTTATTCTAAATCAAGTCCAATTCTTTTACTCAATTTTAAATCAAGTCAAGTTTATGTTAATTAAGTCCAATTCAAGCCTAAAATCCAAATCAAGTTTATTTTATTTTAAATCAAGTCTAATTCTTTTCATCAAATTTAAATCAAGCTTATTTTCTTTTAAATCAAGTGTATTTATTTTCTTCAAGTTAAAATCAAGTCTAATTATTTTTATCAAATTTAAATCAAGTTTATTTTATTTTAAATGAAGTCCATTTATAATTCTAAGTGTCACGCAATAAATTCTAAATGGGAAATTGGCGGTTTCACTACTGTTTGATATTTTGATATTCATATAGGTCCTAATGCAGCCTTAGTTTCCTTGGACCTTGTGCATATGTGGACTAAGATTTCCTTTTAAATAATAAAATCTTTCAAAATATCTTTTTAGGAATCACAAGTCTTATGCGATGAGCTCTATATGAGAAACTGGCGATTTCACTGTTGTTCGATATTTAGAGATTCATACAGGTCCAAGTGCAACATTAGTTTCCTTGGACCTTGTGCATATGTGGACTAAGAGTTCCTCTTAAATAATAAAATCTTTCAAAATATCTTTTTTGGAATCACAAGTCTCACGCGATGAGCTTTAAATGAGAAACTGGAAGTTTCACTGCTTTTCGATATTTATAGATTCATATAGGCCCCAGTGCACTTAGTTACCTTGGCCCTTGTGCATATGTGGACTAAGAGTTTCTCTTGAATAATAAAATATTTAAAAATACGTTTTTGGGAATCATAAGTCTCACACGATGAGATCTAAATGGGAAACTAACAATTTTACTGCTGTTTGATATTTAGAGATTCATATGGGCCCCAGTGCAGCCTTAGTCATCTCAGACCCTATGCGTATGTGGACTAAGGATCCCCTCGAGACATTGAAAATACTTTCAAAAATCATCCCTCAAATTCTTGACCTTCGAAGGTCAAGCCTTCAAACTAGAACTACGTAAGCCTTGAGTTTCCCATTACACCAGGGAATACGTAGGAGCAGGATCAAGTCCTGTCAGGCTAATCTCCATTGACCTATTTATTTTTACTCTAATTAAAGGGATCAAATAGTTTTCAAATAAATCACACTCAGTTTAAGGGTACCATTTTTCAGAACGGGTGAGTGGGGGTGTCTAACACCTTCCCCACTCGTAACCGACTCTCGAACTTTGAATCTCATCCTCAAGTTAGGGTTTTCCAAATATTTTTCCTTAAATAAAAATTTGGTGGTTACTCCACTTATCAATTAAAATTATTTTTAAATTTTAGCGAGTTCGTCGTTCCGTCGTGATCACGGTTGCGAGAATGTTTATGTTCAATCTAGAGATTAAATTTATCTTTTCTTCTCTATTTTCTAGTCTAGATTTCTAATCGGTTTGCAAGTTTAAATCTAAAAATTCCAATTCCATTGAAATTTTTTTCAACCTTAATAGCTTTATTTCCTTTAAAAAATAATTACCTATGTGGTTGCCTTCTATCTTGGTTTATTGTTATTTATCTTGTCTCTGGACACTCCTGTTTCCAACTTGCTTTTATTGAAAGATTAATTTGATATATTTTGTATGTCAAATTTTGTTCATGAAAGTTTGGAACATTGCATCACAGCCCCGTTTCAATTGAGAGACACCCAGTTATAGTTAATGAGATTATGCTTTCTAGATAATGATAGAGAAATACTATATTTATAATTAATGCATTAGAATTTTCAAGTTATTTGCATGTTCAAAAGACATTTTTTTTTCTACTCAACAACAGCTGATTCCAACTTAGGAAAGATACAAAATGATAGATCTTTTGAAGTTGATCTTAAAAGGAGTGCATTTGTTGCTTCAAAATTGTTAAGAGCTCTAATCTTTTGAAGAGTTTCGGTAAGTGGAAGTCTTTGTTATAAATCAGAAAAATTTGTTCCATAACTACATATTTCCATCCTTGTGGTTGGAAGTAGAGGTGATGAATAAGTTTTTCTGCTTATTGGCGGTAAGTGGAAGTCTTTGTTATAAATCAGAAAAGTTTGTTCCATAACTACATATTTCCATCCTTGTGGTTGGAAGTAGAGGTGATGTATAACTTTTTCTGCTTATTGCTAAAAGACTTTAGGCATGTTATGATATTTTATTTAATTGAATTAATTTATTTTGGAACCATCACAATTTTACCGTTGAGTCATTGTTAATTTTGTTATTTCTTTCTTGCATATCTAATGATGTATAACTTTCTAATAATATCTTGATATTTTGTGATTAAATTTAATATAAGGCATAAATAAAAACTTAAGATTACTTTTCCTGAAAATTAAATCATATATATATATATATATATTTATTTATTTAGTTCTAAAAAAGATTTATACTATTTATAATGTATTAGTATCATGATAAATGGTCATATTAGCATTATGATAAGAACTTTCCCTTAATGTTTATAATAAGATTTCTAATATTTAGGAATGACTTAGGATACATTTATTTTAAAGTAGGAAGGAATTGATTTCAAATTTTAAATATGATAAGGATGTGTGTCCAAATTAATCTTAACCACATATTTTACATGGTAATGGGTGTATGATGTGGGGAATGAATTTTTAATATAAAACAAACAAGCCTTTATTATGATCTTCTACAATTTTAGTTAGCTTTAATTTTATACCTTTTGTTATTATTTTTGTTTTGAATAGGATTGAGTTACATAAAATAAATTTATAAATTAACGCAACTTAATAATTTATTAAAATATAAATTTGGATAATTAAAATGTTAAATTATATAATATTATCTTTATAATTATATATATATAATTTTATATGATTTAAATATTTATAAATATGTATTTTTACTGTATTCTTTATCTCTATATTTTCCTTCTGCATAAGGCACTGAATTTTTAGATATGATAAAAAGAACTATTGTGTTGAAAATGAAAGTCATTTTATTGCAAGTGGTGTATATAACTGAGTCGGTAACCCGTGCTCAAGATTTATACAACAATATTTTTATGTGCTTAATACAAGACCACAATATATAACTGAGCTTGTAGTTAGTAATAAAGCTTTATACTATTTTTTCATTGATTCATTATATATATATATATATATATATATATA
Organism: Canavalia gladiata; assembly: GCA_037954105.1. Lineage (NCBI taxonomy): Eukaryota > Viridiplantae > Streptophyta > Magnoliopsida > Fabales > Fabaceae > Canavalia > Canavalia gladiata. Next base: position 45,199,800 of record CM075660.1, read on the forward strand.
TATATATATATATATATATATAAGTTTTAGAGTTGAATTTGGATTTAAATTTTGTTATATATATTTAAAAAATAGTGGGAGTTAAAACTATAAGAATTTTTTAATAATTTTATTTACTAAATTGATTGTATTTAAAATGATATAAAAAAAATATACTTTTTACATCGGTTAAAATTACAACTAATGTAAAAAGTGATTTTTATATCAATTCAAAAATTGATGTAGAAAGTTACCAAAATCTGTAATATTCGCTTCTATATTGATTCAATAACTTATGTAAAAAGTTAATTTTAATCGATGTAAAAAGTGATTTTGCACTAGTGTTGATTAAGACACATTATCTATACCAGAAACTTAACTTAAAGAGGAAAAATATAGGATAAGAAAGAATCGTACATACGGTGTGTATTGATTCACTCTTGTAAATCAAGAGTTACGTTTAGTCCTTGTTCAAATCCAAGTATTCTTTTATAAAACTTTCTAGTTCAAATCCAAGTATTCTTTTACAAACCAGTGATATAAGATCAAAGAAGCATATGAACTAAGTTACTTTTATTTTTCTAATCTTGTATTATATATATTTTATAGTAGGATTTTATGTATGTAAATCCTATGTTTTGTGCTTTTAGGATAGTATTCGGATCAAGCTTAGTGTAGGTACTTCATTTTTTGAACTTTTTTTTGTAGACATTCTTTTCATAGCTTATTTTGGGCTTTATCTTTTCTCTTTCTTAGAAGAGAGCATGTCCCAAACTCTATAAATAAGGGTTTATAACTCATTTTTATGTAACTTTGGTTCATTTTATGCAAACATATTTTGCAAGAGATTGAGACAAGTCCTCTTTACTCTTCCTCTCTCTTTGGTTCTAGCTTGAACCTACATTCCATTCTTATAAATGGATTCCTTGCCATTACGACAAATTGGATGTTGATTATTTTAATTCTTCATATTAATGGAGTATTAAAATGGCACAACTTTTTCCTAATTCTTCTCCTTCCTCATTTTTGCATTTTTTTTTCAATGAATTTGTTTGAAATTGTGCTTGTGATTGGTTTAGTTTCTTTGGGAGATTTGGAGCTTCAAATTGTGAGATATCATTTGGATTTAAAAAAGATTAAGCTTGGAGGAAAGGAGAATCCTCAAGAAATTAGATCCAAAATGAAAATATGAAGCAGCCTCATATTAACCTACCTCTTGATGTTGTTTTGAAAACAAACAATAGAATAGAAAAAATACAATAAGTGAAGCTTTTAAACTTTATTGAAGCTTTTGTATAGATACAGGAGTTCTTGTTTTTACAAATATAAATGATAAATCACAATTATTGTTATCTTACACACAAATCGTGTCATTTGTATAGAAGAAGATAAAAAAGTCATTTGAGATAGTTGAGGATCACGTCTTTGGTTCTTTTATTTAATGCATGTTCTCGGTTCAAGTGTATGAGATCATGCTTTTCAAAAAAGTGATGTACTTTGATAGCTGAACTTTATACATCGTACTTTGACAAATGATTTTTGGAATTAAGTGTTTGTAAATGATTCTTCTCTTGGTTCCAACATTATCTATTTATCATTTTTGTTCAAATTAGACACATAAATCTTTCATATGTGATATTTTACTGTTTGTCTTTAAAGAACCATTGAACTTCACATGAATTGACTCCCCTACAACCAAATTTTTCATATTGAAAATACAATAAGCTTTAAACATACCTGAGTATCTAAGAAAGATCCCTTTTTCTACCTATGAATTGAACTTTCTTGTTTGATCCTTAGGACTGAAAATGAAACATTCACACCTAATGGAAGAAAGCAGGATATGTTGGATCTTTTATCTTTATATAGTTCATATGGAGTCTTATTTAGATTAGGTCTAATAAAAAAATAATTACGAAAATAACATGTAGTGTTAATTGCTTCAATCAAAAAGTATCTAGGAAGAGAATTATACAAAGCATAGTTCTAGCCATCTCTTGTAATGTTTTGTTCTTTCTTTCTAACAAACCATTTTGTTATGGAGTTTTATGAGAATAGAAGTTGTGAGAGATATCATGTTTTCACAGAACTTGTTAAATTTATCATTTCTCCCATGATCACTTATTATGGCACTAATACAAAATCCTTTCTCATTTTGTATCTTTTAAAGAAAATTATGAGCACCTTATAAGACTTGTTCTTGTAGGAGAAATAATATACACATGTTAGTCTATAATAGTCATCTATAATGACAAATTCATATCTTTTTCACCAAGATTTTGATTATTTGTAAGATCAAATAAATCCTTGTGTAATAGTTCAAGATGCTGGAAGTAGAAACAAGGTTTTTTATTTTAAAAGATATTTTCCTTTCTTTTTTGACATGCCTCATAGAGGATGCCTTTCTTAAAAGACACATTGGACAGTCCATTTATAAGATCATGTTGATAAACCATCATTTTGTTGATTTATTTACGAGAAATTAGTTATAATTATGATATACTTTGTATGATCATTGGGGTTAGTAACTTAAGGGAAAGAATATTGCTATTGCATGATCATTGGGTAGTAATAGAATGAGAACGGATGGTTAACAATTGACTCAAATCATTCATAAGGGAGTTGGGATGAAATTGGGTAAAGTTATAAGGGAAACTAAAGTCTCATGCCTTTCCATAATTAAATTTGTGTTTGTGTTCTTTTGCCTCTAAATTTCTTACACTTATTTTTTCTTTCTTATATTTATTTTAAATATTTTCAAACAAAACTCTTTCTTGGTGAGCTCAAAAGTTAGAATTTAATCACTCTTTCTTGTGCTCGTAAGTAAAACTTTTTATGCATAGTAACTCAACAATTTTTTGGCGTTGTTTCCTAAAACTATTTTCTAATGATCTTAGAAGTTTGAATCTTGATTGCGTGAGACATGTATATATCTTATTAATGTTTTTTAAAATTTATTGTTATATGTTGATATGGTCTTTTTGTTTATTTAAGCTAACTCACTCTCGAGGTCCTCAATTACAATTTAATCCTAAGATAGAAAAAACAACTAGAAGATTAAGATGAGAAACCAAAGCAAGTAAGATGGCAATGCAAAGACAATGGATATTATTGAATTACATGGCCCAAAGTGATGAGGGCTTATGAAGCATCATATTAATCTCAGCACTTGAAGGTGTTCCAAACTTGGAATTGGAGCCCGCCCTTACCAACATGATCCTAAACATGCTTTAATTTGGAGGGATAGCATTAGAGGACCCATACCTCCATATTCAAAAGTTCCTAAAGCTCAAAAAAACACCATCTGGATGTATGGCATCACATAGAATGCCATTAAATTGAAATTATTCCCTTTTATAATCATTGAAAAGGCGGATGATTGGTTAAAATTTTTGCTAGAGGCATTCATCACTACATGGAAGCATTTACAACATTTTTTCCTAGTATAATACTCTCCATAATCAATACAATATAGGATTATAGGGGAAATCATCATAAGCCATCATGAGGAAGGATGCGTGGTTGAAGCCTATATGAATCAACAAAATGAGGAGGCTAATTATGTGGGGAACACTTATAACCCCACTTGAAAGAATCACCCCAATCTCTCTTGGGAAGGGTATCAAGGTAATAATTATACTAATAATGCTAGAAAATGTTTACTACCCCCTCACGCATAGAACCATGGAGGCTATAGGTAAGAAATGAAGGAGCCAACATCTTTAGAATCACGAGTCTAGAATATTGAAGCATGATTCCAAAACATGCAAACCCAATTTCAAAACATGAAAGATATAGTGGGACAAATTTTTGACTTTTTGACACAACAACTGCTCAAGACACTGCCCAACTAGGTTGGGGTGAACCTAAAGGAGCAAGCCAAAATGATCACTTTAGGGAACAAGAAAGAGTTGGACATGCTTGTGAAAAAAGAGAAGGGGAAGAAGTACATGCTTACTGATGACCACCAACTAGTTACTTTTAACCTCTTAATCCCTATGGATGGAAGTCCAATAGAGAAAAGGAATAAAGTTGAAAAGACTATAGAAAAGGCTCATAAGAAATTCCATGTGAAGCCTTACCAACCCATAATATCCTTTCCTTGGAAATTAAAGGTTAATAAGAAATGTAGAATAAAATTGATGGCCTTAAAAGCTGACAAATGTACAATAAAATTGATGGCCTTAAAAGCAGACATACTCAAGGAAGTTGAAGATACAGGTAATAAATTTGACGGAATAAAGGGTCATGGAACCTATAAGCCTAAACCATCAATTGAAGAACCTCCGATGCTTCAAGTCAAGCCTCTCCCCCCAAATATTAAGTATGAATTTCTATCCCCTACTTTTTCTCTTTCTATTATTATTATTTCTTCTAACCTTACAAGAATCATGGAAGAGAAATTGCAAAGGGTCTTGCAAAAAAATAAAAAAGCCTTTGGAAGGTCCATCCATGACATCAAAGGTAGAAGCCCCACGCTTTGCACCCATAAAATTCCTACAAAGGAAGAATTTGAACCAAAGGTGCAATCACAAAAGAGGCTTGACCCAAGCTGTGAATATGAGCTCAGGATTAAGATACATGAAACTCAATATTCCACAAACAGAGTACAAAAATAGGACATTCTAAGCATATTTGGAAACGTTAGTCCCAAGTAGGTAAGAGGTTATTGATTTATAACTCATAGCTTCAGATGTTTCCAAGAAAACTTAAGTTTAGGAAAAAAGATCCTTACAAGGTGAATAAAGAATTCTCATATGAAATGATGGACTTTGTCAAACAAAACATGGAAACCTTCAAAGAGAATAAGGTGAAGAAGCGCATCAATATGTTGTTGGATCCTAAGGTAGCCACCCGTGGTTGTGCTTAGCCATTGGGTGAAGGTACGTCAAGCTCATGATGTAAAACAAGCTCTTTTAGGAAGCAACCTATTTTTTCAATAAACTATTATGATTAATTATTTTAGAACATTAGATAATTTTTTTTATTTTATGTATTTGTATATTTCTATTTTCTTACATGGATGCACATAACCTATTTTTAGAACATGTTATTATGTTTTACCTCTAAAATGTGTGTTTAATTTGAATAGATTAACGCAATGTGATAGGATGTATTTTCTAACCATTAACATCCAACAATAAATGCATTAAGGGTATTAATGACCTCTAAGTTTGAAGAGGGAGACATTCTCCCTCCTTGGTGCTATTTTCAGGGAAGTTCTCTTTTACTATTCGTTATAATATATTTGTGTGTATACAAGAACTTAAGTTTGAGGAGGGAGACATTCTTCCTTTTATTCATTTCTCAAAATTTCTTATCCCTCCTCTTATTTTGTTTAGTTTTTCTACCATGATAATTAATTTTTTTACTTGAGTTCAAAGAATGGTAGAAGATTAAGTTTGAGCATGGACACCTCCATCCTCATTTTTTTTTTCTAAAAAATGCTTGTACCTTTGATATCCTTGTATGTTTAATTGGAATGCTAGTAGATTTAGGATTTAAGGATCTTTAATATTTTGTGGCAAATGTAAATTGAATCTAATAAGGTTATGAGAACTTTTAATAAAAATAATTGATAATTATCCATATTCCTTGTTATTTTGTCTCACATTAGAATAACTATAGTGAGGATTGAACTTAATTAATGTTGTATCTAACCTTTCTCTTTGTTGAGTGATTTTTCTTCAACTTGTACACTTTAAAACTTGTCTTGTAACATTTTCAAGACTTGTGTAAGTTGATTGAATAAGAAGAAAATGATAAAGGAAAATTAAGTTTCTTTGATTGGACTTATACTCAAAATATCATTTAGTGCCTTCTTAGAGCTTAACATATTAAAAGTTACATTCTTTGATTTTCCTTAATTAATTATTGTAATTTCAGGTATCCTTAGATTTTAACTAAAGTAAAATAAATGCTTGGGGAAGTATGAATGATAAAAAAAAGAAAGATGAAAAAAAAAGAAAAGTAAAAAAAGGAAAAATTCAAAAATAATGGAAAAAGAAATTATGAAACCCAAGAAAATAGAGTAATATATTTAGAATATTTTGACAAATTAGAAAATAATATAGTTTTACTAAACTTTTCAACTGAATGCTTCCTTATATCTACTACATGAAGATATATTTGTATAGTTTTCCATTTTTGAAACTTTTTCTAGAAACTCTAAATTTAAGGATCATAACTTTTAAAATTTATATAAAACTATACAAATTTCTGTCTATAAAACTCTATGAACATATTTCAGAAACACACATCATCAAGTACCTAAAATTTTAGATCCACGGTTTCACTTATGAATGAGAATCGTATTAATTAAATTTAGAATTTTAGTATACTATTTTTTCAATAGAGTATTTCAAATTAATTTAAATAATTTCTTAATTTAATCTTGATATCATGCCTCTATCTCCAACTAATTCAATCATCAATCAGCAACCACATAAATTAACTTCAAATATAATTAAATAAACTTTATAAATTTTATTTTAGAGTCAAGAGAACTTTAGAACTACTCTCACACTCTACTTGAGTCCCTCCCCTTATATAGGATTAAAATTTAGTGTCGAGTTTATTTATCTAGATGTTTCTAAATTGACTTAGTTCCTCACTTCGATACCTTCTTGTTCCAATATACAATCATATAAAGCTTAATAGTTTAGATTGCTATGTAGTAAGACTATCATTTCCTTATACAGTATTGTGGCTTTGCACATGGTATGAGCATCATATCCTTCAATTTGTTGAAATACTATTTATTCAAGTCCCACATAAAATAACTTGAAAAAAGAAAGAAATAGAAAACTCTTATAAATATGAAGATTTTGTTTGGATTTTATAATTGTAACCACAACAATATAGTTGTTTAAGGCTTTGGGTAGTTATGTGTCACCACAAAAACATAATCCTTTGGGTGTACTTGGGATTTAAGTAGTTGTGCGTCAAAAAATTGTAAAGAAGGATTTTCAATTTTCTCCATGTAAAAATTACAAGTAGTAATGAATACTTTGTGGTATTTCATGGATGTAGGAAAATGATACTGAACCATGTTAAACTTATGTGCTCTTTCTTTTATTATTCTCCTTTTTATGAGTGCTCCTAGGGATATAGAATGTGAAGGATCTTTTGTTTTCTTTCGTGCCTTTGGTGCGTCTTTGTGTTCTTTTGTATCTTTGGTGGGGTACCTTTCACTGGCCAACATAATTTATGTCTCGATAAGTGCTGAATGCATCACATCCATGAAATTCGGATGGTTCCCAAGCTTTCCACCTAAAACCTTCCTTTGGTGATGCTCTTCCAACCATTTAATTAAGACTTAGTTAAATTTCTATATTGTTTATTTCATAACCTTCTCATATCCCCTTAAGTCCATCTTAAAAGAAAAACAATATCAACCACCATGAAAGTCCCTATTAATCATATAAACTCCCTTATATTTTTCATAATCCTCTTTACCTTATCCTCATCTTCCATATCCATAGCACCAATATATCTCTTTCTTACTATTATTTGAATAACCATATTAAAAGTCAAATTAGCAGACCACAATTCATGTCAACCAGCATATAGTTACTCTTGTTCTTTCTACTACACCAAACATCAAATAGATCTTCAATTGATGTTTGAACTTAGGAGGCACGAATACGTATTATTATCTCAATTAGACAATTGGAGAGAAACTTAAAGGTAAAAATTTTATGAAATTCCTGCAAATATGTCCCATATAGTTTGGGGCAAACAAATAGAACTTTGGTTGTATTACATGAGTTCAACGACAACAAGTTTGGGGCAAGAGAAAACTACAAGATTGTTTGTTGTCAAAAGGAAACTAAAATTCTATGTGGTGTGTTTGAAACATTGAGCAATAAGAGGTGACAAAAAAATTGGCCATGCACTTGGAATTGTGGTAGACAATCTACCTTTATAGCAATGATAGAGAAAGATGTGTACAAAATCAAAGAAAAAAAAATTACAATGGAAGTGGTATTTAGGTAAGTTAAAATGAAATCCATTTTAATTAGTTGTGGTAAATGAAAAACAATGGTTTAATAAGAGGTTTAATTTCTACTTAAAAATTTTCCTTTCAATTTCTCCTTTATTCAAATGTTATTTGATGCCTTAATGTTAAGAAAAAATGCCATTTGTTATGGCCTATAAAGGCCATGATGTTTCCTATATGGTAGCCCATGCAAAATATATATATATATATATATATATATATATATATATATAATATGAAAATAAGACATTACAACTCACACCTAATGTTGGAATATTAAAGGATAAAAATTAATAATTTAATTGTTGCTTAAAGATATAAGTTATAGTATTTTAATGATTTATAATATAAAAAGGATAAATTAAAATGTGTGTACTTGTCACCATATTAGGATGCATGTGTTGTGATGAAAGAGATGAAGGAAGAAAAGGAATGATGTGAGAGTACGTATCTTCTATTACCGGAGAAATACACACATATAAATTTTATAATGGAGAATAATTTATTAACTCATCAGTAGATATCAAAGACTTCATAGTTGGTATAGGTTTGAATAGTCTAACCCATAACTTACTATTCATACTAAAAATATATTATTATATTCATCAATATATAATTAAAGTGTTAATGTCATAATTAATATAAATAATTTATGTTAATGTTAATCCAATAATTGAATAGAAAATTAACTCTAAAATATAAAAATCTCTTACTTAGATAACATTGATCAAATTATGAAATGTGTATGAATCAATAGTAACAAAGTGTCAATTATGATATTTGTGAACCAATCATCTAAAAACATGAGCATCAATATAACAAGATAAATATTTAACAAGGATATAAATTATATATAAAAAAATTCATATATTATATAAAGAACGAGGAACATGGAAAAACGTAATATTATTAAAAAAAAATATATAATGTCAAAAGATGTCCAAACATCTTAAATGATATAAGAGATATAATGACAAGAGTGATATTAAATCTCATAAGAAAAAATATATAATAATAAGTTTATCACAATTTAGGTTATCATTAATCCAATATATCAAAGGACTTAACTATACCCATATGAGTTACATGATTTTAGAAATATCAATATTTAATCCTTTAATTTATGGATACATTAGTATTAATAATTCACTCAATTCAAATCTAAAGTTTTAAAAAAAAAATTTAAAAGAAAATAAAATATTTTGAATATAAAAAATTTATTATTTTAAAAAAGATATTCAACATAATTTAAATATACATAATTTAAAATATATTTAATATAACAGAGAAGAAGAATAATTTATAAAATGAAATCTCCTTCTACACAATTATATAATAAAATAGAAAAATAAAAAATTTACAGTTAACTTTAGAAAATATTATTTTGTTCATTCTTACCGGTAAAACCAACCAAGTATAATTGTTCTATAAAAGCATTACAAAATTTTATATATAATATTTTTAAATGTTTTATAAATAAAATTGAATCATCATTACAAATTTACATATTATATGAGCTTTAATATAAGAATGATATAATTGACTATTATCTTTTAATAATTGTTCAATAAATTAGTTTAATGATATTTCATTAATGAACATAAAAAAATTTCAAAATGAGATGACTTAAATTTTAATTTCAGATTATGTAAAAATAATACATAATTATATAATTTAATATTGATATAAATTCAATAAATAGACTTTTATATAACAAAGCTTAATTTTTTGTGTGATTAAAATATATTTTAAAAAATATTTGAAATATGTTGCTCACAAAATTATGAATAATATATTTGAGAGTTTTTTAGGTTTAGATTTCAAGACTAACGTACTTCAAATGCAATATAATTATAATGAAGAAAAATTTAAATTATTTAATTTCTACAAAATTTCTCATGTATACTCAAAGTTTTACAAAATTACAAGTCAGTTTTAAACAAATGTTATAAATATCACAATATGAAAAAAAATATATTGATTTAATCATAAATAAGATTAAATTTAATTCTAAAAATATTATACCATACAAACAAAAATACATAATAAGAAATGTTATTTAATTAATTAAGTAATCATGAATTAAACTATTTAATTCATGCACCGTTATGCACAAGTAAACTTGTAATAAATGATATCATAATTCTAAAAAATTACAATACTCATAATATAATAACATAAATAATTTAGCAAAACACAAAAGACCAAATTTTAAAATTATAATATTCAAATAACATTAGATTAATATTATTTAAATTATTTAAGAGTATATATGATAAAACTTCAATAAAAGGAAAATCGAAACAATTCTCTTAAATACTGTACTCATAAAATAATGATTTAACTATTTTAGCTAATTGAATAAAGGGCATCATGGTTGAAGAATGAATACTTCTATTGCGTTTTCGTTGATTCAATTGCTTCAGCTATATGATTGAGCAATTGTCTTACACTCTTAACAAAATTGAATGAATTCTTAACATTTTGTAGAGTTTCATCAATGAAACAAAATCCTGAAGTAATTTTTTAAATCATTTGACCAAAAACGAGAATTTTTACATTAAACAAATTGAGGTTTTATAACATGTGAAAAAAATTCGTTCAATTCTCTTTCAATTAGCAACGAAACAATATAAAATTTTATTATGCTGGTGTAGATATATAAACAATCAAAATCATGTTAAAAATTTTGAAAAATATTGATAAGAGTAATGTTAGATCGAAAAATAACATCCAAAAAGTTGCAAAAATCATAAAATTTGTACTGAAAATACAAAAAATGGTATATAATTTATACTCAATAAGAGATTAAAATCCTCAATCAATTTTAAGAATCGTAATTTGATATCCTAAATTTAAGGAAATAGATATGTTTATATTTCATTTTCGTTTTTTTATCTAAATTACTAAGAACTATATGTCGCAACCGCAATTCTGATGAGACGACGAACTCGCTAAAAATTTTGAAAATGAATGGATTGATAATGTGGAACCGCCACCAAATTTTTATTTAAGGGAAAAAGATTTGGAAAAAAACCCTGACTTGAGGATGAGATTTAGGTTCGGGAGTCAGTTACGAATGGGGAAGGTGTTAGGCATCCCATTCGCCCATTCCGAAGAACGGTACCCTTAAATTGAGTGTGTGATTATTTGAAGATGGTTTGATCCTTTTAATTAGAGCGAAAATAAATACTTGATGAAGGTTAGCCTGACAGAACTTGATTTTGCTCCTACGTATTCCCCGGTGCAATGGGAAACTCAAGGCTTACGTAGTTCTGGTTTGATTTGAACTTGACCTTCGAGGAAATGATGTTTTGAAAGAGATTTTCATTTTGGAAGAATCTTCAGTCCACTCATGCACAAGACCCGAGACGGCTACGACAACATGGGGGCCTATACAGACTACTAAACGTTGGATAGCAGGTGAACCGCCAGACCCACATTTAGAGCCCATTGCGTGAGACCAAAGATCCTATAATGTTTTGAAAAGAATTTGAATAAAATAAAGGAAAGAAATGACTTGATTTGGAAAAGGAATTGGTTTTGAAGTGAGTCTGAAAACTTGAGGGAAAGAGGGTTAAACTTGAGTTTGATTTTGATTTTTTTTTTGAAGAAAAGAATTAAAAGGAATTTAATTTGAATTTTGAAGAAAAAGATTTTATTTATGGACTTTGAAGAGAAGGATTGTTTTGAAGAATTTTGAAGAAAAAGATTTTATTAAGAATTTTAAGGGAAAAGAATTTATTTTAATTTTTTTTGGGTTTAATTATGATTTTAGGAAGAGTAGGGGCTTGATTGTAATTTTGAGAACTTGAGAGGCAGTTTTGGAATTAAGGGAAAGCTTAGGGGCAGTATAGTAATTACCATGTCAGGGGCATATTAGGAATTAAGGGAAAGTTCAGGGGCAATTTGGTAATTACTCTGGCAGGGACATATCTGGAATTATTGGAAGGTTTTAGGGTAGTATGGTAATTGTCTTGCTTGGGGACAGTTGTGGAATTAATGGAAAGGCTGGGGGCAGAATGGTAATTGTCTTTTGGGGTAAAATTAGGACTAATGGGAAAGGTCAGGAGGCTAATTGGTAATTTTACCTTATGGGGGCAGATTGGTAATTTTACCTTGTGAGGGCATATTTGGTATTAGGGGGAAAGCATGGGGATTGGATGGTAATTTTGAGTTGAGGGATGGCAAGAAAATGAAAATATGCTTGATGTGGGGCTCGAACACTTGATCTGGGGGTCATGAGAGCATGCAGTACCACTGTACCAGGCGCTCAAACTTATAACCAATTCGTACCAATTATTCATAGATATCTTGTTCAGGGAAATTAAAACTAGAAGCTCAGAATATGGGGATCGAACCCAGGTGTTGGATCAGTGTTATGGTTAAAAGGATGCCAGGAGCATCGTCTACATTGAACAGTTTTAGTTGAGAACAAAACCACCCAAAGCTTGATAAATCCTCGATCTTCCATCAACCATATTACCATTAGCCTTTATCTTGCAGAACCCCCTCACACTTGGACTGAATTAAAGCTCACGCAGTTCATTATTCAGCTACGGATTTCGAGTCATAATTCAGATGTAATTCTTGGCTGGCTAGTCGTCAATCATCCTATGAAGCAAGCCAGACCTCCTATACTCTGAACATGCACCACAGGGAGTTGCACATCAACTTGTTAATGTGGTTGAGTCTTGGTATTTTCTGATCATGCTAAAGGAAGTACAGAAACAGTTCATGGGTTTCATCTAGGATCGTTTGGCTGAATTTTTCAGATTCTGGAATAGGTTATGTCTCATATGCAGAGTCCAGAGTCTAATGTAGAAATGTTGGCACCTTTTGAAGCTATGTCGTTCCCTATCTAAGAAGGTTGTTTGAACTACATCATGCAACAATATCTTACCATTAAAAGGTCCATAAGAGAAACTAGTTCATGCATGGAAACAGGAAGCTTCCTATGATCTTTCAAAAACCGAATTTTACAGATGAAAAATTAAGTCACAGGATCTCATACGCGATCTCATGCCACTAATAAAACTGACTCCTAGATAGACTTCACAAACCCAACAATGCTCAGCAAGATGAACCTGTATCAGGTCTTGATGCTATGGTATTTTTGTTAGCCTATGACTTAATTAAAATTCATAGAGATCAACAAATTCTATATTGAAGAGCTTTTTGGATTTCTTACAAGTTTATGGTGGCTTACTTTCATATGTATCAGGGGTCCTGGCTATCAAATGTCACCTGCTGCTGACATATCAGGCTCCTGGTTCGCTCACAGGCTCTCTTCTCCATCGTTCGGTTCCTTACTTTTTATCAAGCCTACCTCTTCAAGTCTGTAGGATTATGTAGTTCAGGGGATTCAAATCTGTTTCATACATGCTTATGGTGATATTTGCTTAAAATTCAGTTAGGATTTGATGCTTAGCACTTTCAGAACAGGCACTCTTATGGCTAGATGTTAACCAATTCTTGACCATATGGCTAAACCTAATGAGCAAGCTACTACCTGGTCTGAAATCTAATGAAATCACAATGAAACCACCAGATCTTTGGTAGGCCAATTAATTCTGATATTTTGCATGGATACCGAGATCTCCTAATCACAAGCTGAACTTTTCAAATTAATTAAAGAACTTGAATCCTAGAATTTCCATGGCCCATCTTGTATCTGATTCGACCAAGGGCAGGTTTACATAGAATGTCCTCATCTAGCCAAGTGATGCAGAATAAGAATACACACAAAGTGTTAAGGCAACTACATTATGCAAGATTCTTATCTTTGTTTTAATGCGGCAGTGTCATCAAGTATACACAGAATTTAGTTGGAATTCCTAACTTCGAATTTGGATAGAAATCTCAATCACTCATGCATTTCGCTTTTCTTTATGTTATTAACACACTCGCTCAAAAAATTTCATGACATAGTATTCATTCAATCTGCAAGAATAGCCAACACAAGTCTTGGACAAGATTTACTGATTCAATTGCTTACCAAAGAAGAAAAGGATGAAAGTACTAACTTGAATAGAATCGACTTCTTGAGGTATGAGCTTTCTTTTTCCCTTCAATTCAGATAAGAGAAAATTTTGTAGAGTCTTCCACTGATTTTGCTTGCCAGAGAACTTTGACGAGCAAAAGCCAGCAAAGGGGAATTTCCAGAAAGCTCTGAGAAGCTCCGAGAGACAGAGAGATCAAGAGAAAAGCTCCTTGCTACCCCTCTCCAAAATTTTCTGGGAAATCCAAAAAAATCCCCCTCCTTTTCAATTCTCCTCTCTATTCACCTCGAGCACCCCTTAATTAACTAACCAGCTAACTAAATCCTAACGAACTAACCGAATCCTAACTCCAAATTAAACACCCATTCTTTTGGTTTTGAAAAAAAACCTTCTTTCTCTTCTTTTTTATTATTATTTCTATTTTTTTTACTTCAAATTGTTTTCAGTTTTAAAATTCTATTTCTTGTTACTACTATTTTTTGTTTTTATTTATCTTTAACTTCATATTTTTTTTTATTTAAATTTTTTCTATTTTTAGTTTTTTATTTATTTTTTAATTGTTTTTCAGTTCTTTTCAATTTTTATATATATTCGGTTTATATTTTTCTTATAATTATATTTTTATTTTTTATATTTTTGTTTATTTGTTTTTCCTTTTTTCTGATTTTATTTTTATATATTTTTCTGTCTTTTTGTTTATCAATTTTTCAATTATTTTTGTTTTCTATTCTTGTTTGTTTCCTTTTTTATTTTGTTTATTTTTGTTCTGAGATTGATTTTAATGCTTGGGGCCTCGGACATAAATGAGTGTTTACACTATAAAATGTTAAAGAGGAATAAATCTGGTATAATTTCTTGCGTTTTATTAGACAAATTGTCACAAATATATACAAGGATAGTTACAATGATATCTCAACAAATATTTACAGAATAATCTTCCTAAAAAAATAACAAATGAGATAATAACAAGAAAAAGATCTTCCAGAGATCTCAATATCTCAATACCAGTTGGAGCATATGGGTTACAAATGCCCAACTTGGAAAGCATGCAGTCAAATTGGGTTCTTCCTAAAGCTTGGTCAAAATGTTTGCCAACTGAGCATGAGCATGCGATGAGACATGATAGGTAGCAACAGTTCCTTGCAATAACTTATCACGAACAAAGTGGCAATCTATTTCAATATGTTTGGTACGCTCATGAAAAAATGGATTAGCAGCAATGTGCAAAACAGCTTGATTATCACAGTAGAGTTTAATACGTTGAGAATGAGCAATGCCAAAACATGATAAAAGTTCCTTTAGCCATTTAAGCTAACACACAGTAGAAGCCAAAGAGAAATGTTCCACCTCTGCTGATGAACGTGACTGTAGGTTGCTTCTTAATTTTTCAAGAAATAGGAGAATTACTAAGAAGAATAAAATCAAAGATCTCTTAGTCAAAGGACAACCAGCCCAATCCGAATCACACCAAGCAGAAAGTTGCAAATTACAGTCTGTTCGCAACACAATTCCTTGGCGAGGATTACCTTTCAAATAACGTACAACACGAGCAGCATCCCAATGTTCCTGTCTTGGTTGCTGCATGAACTAGGAAACTGTATGTACATAGTAAGACAAGTCTGGTCTGGTAACAGATAGATAAATTAATCTGTCTACCAACCGTCGATAGCGTTCCAGATTTGTAAGGATATTGCCGTTCACTAGAGACAGACTATGATTGGGATACATGGGAACACTAGTAGGCTTAGCTCCCAACAATCCTACTTCAGATATGATATCCAATACATATTTGTGTTGACACATGAAAATTCCAGTTGAGTTTTGAGTCACCTCAATTCCCAAAAAATATTTCAGCACTCCAAGATCTTTCATATGAAAACATTCACTCAAGTATGCTTTGAAGGTTCTAATGGCATCTCTATCATTTCCTGAAATCACAAGATCATCCACATAAATCAGCACATGAAGCTCTACATCCGCACGACGTAGCACAAAGAGTGAATGATCAGAGGAGGATTGTACAAATCCATACTATTTCAAAGCACCTGCTAATTTGGCGAACCAACATTGTGGAGCTTGTTTCAAGCCATACAATAACTTGCGTAATCGGCACACTTTGTTGGTTTGTGATCGAAATCCTAGAGGAGGTTTCATATACACCTCTTCTTCAAGATCCTCATGCAAAAAGGCATTATGAACGTCCATTTGATAAAGCTCCTAATTTTTAGTAGCGGCTACAGCAAGAAATGTCCGCATAGTCACCATTTTAGCTACAGGAGCAAAAGTTTCATTGTAATCAACACCTTCAACTTAATGGTTTTCCAAGATCACTAGTCGGGCTTTAAAACGCTCAATAGAACCATCAGAGCTATACTTGATTCGATAAACCCATTTGCACCCGATAGCTTTCTTTCCTAATGGTAGGGACTCCAAACTCCAAGTCCCACTATTTTCCAACGCCTCTATTTCAGTTTGCATGGCTTGACGCCATCTTTCATCTGTCATGGCCGGGGTAAAGGATCGTGGTTCAGTACCTGTATTAACAGCTGCAAAAAAATGTCGGTGTTGCAGGCAGAAGTTATCATAATTCATGTAATGTGTTATAGAGTAGTGCGTACCTGAGGAGTGAGAGCAACAGGAGAACTTGGAGAGAGGTCTATTTTGCAGATGGTGTTCGTCACAAAATCTTTCAGCCAGGTGGATGGCTGCTTAACACGATGTCCACATCCTAAGGACTTCCTATCAATATTAGAGCCCTCCCTTTTGTCCACAGTAATCTCAGGCAAAGAAACACCACTCTCCACATGTTCAAAATTACCCATACTTTCAGTGTTGACTTCACCCTTTGAATTTGATTGTACAACATTTATTTCTGGATCATCATCAATACTACCCAACGACGAAAGATCCACATGCTCAGGTGCTAACAATCGAGGTTGAGTATAGGAAAATTCATTTTCACAAAACACTACATCTCTTGAAACCATGAACTTTTCTGATTCCAAATCATATACTCGCCAACCCTTTTTACCATAGGGATATCCCAAGAAAACACATCGTTGACTGCGACTTGCAAATTTATCCCCTTTGGTGTCTTGATTATAAGCATAACACAAGCTCCCAAAAACACGAAGAGGATTGAGAGGCGGCTGCTTGTTGCAGAGCATCTCATATGGAGTTTTCCTATTCAACACAATTAAAGGTGTACGATTGATTAAGTATCTAGCAGTTAAAACACATTTCCCCCAAAATTCAATAGGAAGATGAGATTCAAAATGCAATGCACGAGCAATATTAAGAATATGCCTGTGTTTCCGCTCTACTTGTCCATTTTGCTGAGGAGTCCTTGTACAAGAAGTTTCATGAACAATCCCATTATTTTGAAAATAGTCACCATGTGAATTCTGTACCATTTTCACTACGTACAAATTTTACTTGTTTTCCAAATTGACGCTCTACCATGGCAAAGAACTGATACATACGTGTGAAAACTTCTTTCTTTTCTTCCAACAAATAAATCCACACACCTTGTGAATAATTATCCATAATGGTCAAAAAATACCTAGCACCACAATGAACCATGATTCAATACGGTCCCCAAAGGTCACAATGAATTAATTGAAACACATCCATGACTTTATTAATGCTAATGGGAAATCTTTCTCTGCATTGTTTAGCTTTAAGACAAACATCGCATGCTTTTTTACACAATGCATTATTTTTATTAAACCCAATATTTGGAATCAATTCCACAATCTTAGAAGATGGGTGTCCCAGTCTCCTGTGCCACAGAGCAAATGTGTTTTCATCATCATGCCTCACAGCACCAGCAATGGCCATTCCACCAAGATAGTAGAACTCCTCTTTTCGTTCACCTGCTCCAATCACCACGTCCTCTAGCATTGGATGTCATCCCTTGTTGTTTGGCTTTGCCGCCCCAAGCTACTCGTCCAATTTCTCTAGGTCGTTAGCCCCACCACTCTGGGAATCCGATCAATTGAAAACATTCTTCAATGGAATGTCCGGAACGATTGCAATTGCTGCAAATTATGTTTTGGTCCTTTCTTTCAGTTTTTCCATGAGGTTTTCTTACAGTCTGCACAACAAAACTCATCACTTCATTACATTCTTCCTTACCGTGGGTAACCGTTCTCACACGTTCTTCTTGCACCAAGATCGAATAAATTTTATTCAAACTTGGCAATGGGTCTTGGGAAAGCAGATTTGATCTCACGGTGCCATAGGCAGTGCCATTAATTCCCATGAGAAACTGATGGAATTTTTCTTCTTCATGCTTCTTCTCCATCTTGCGTGCTAGATTACAGGTACATTCACCACATGTGCAGGAAGGTATCTACTCATGGTTTGCTAACTCCTCCCACAACTTCTTCAACCTTCCGTAATAATTGACAATAGTCATACCTTTTTTGTTTGCGTTCAGCCAACTCCGCTTTGAGCTACTGGATACGTGGCCCGTTTGCAATAGAAAATCGTTCCTTGATATCCGTCCATAGATCCTGTGCCACTTCCATGTTTGCAATAGAAAATCGTTCCTTGATATCTGTCCATAGATCCTGTGCCACTTCCATGTGTGATATGGTTGAATGAAGAGTGGGCTCAGTGGTGTTCATTATCCATGACACCAACAACGAGTTATTTGTCCACCAATCTTCAAGTGCTGGTGATTTTTCGGCTAGCCGGGTGATGGCTCCATCTACGAACCCAAATTTCTTTCTAGCTCTCAGCGTAGTTTTTAGAGAGCGAGCCCACTCATCATAATTCTCCCCTTTCAATTGAACTTGCGTCATAAGGATTCCTGGGTTGTCATTTGTAGTGATGTCATAAGATGAAATTGTCTTTCTTAGCTTCACATCATTAGCAACATCGTCTTCTCTGTCAGCCATGATAACAATGGTAGGCCTACCAAACTACGCTCTGATACCATAAAGAGGAAGAAATCTGGTGTAATTTCTTACGTTTTATTAGAAAAATTGTCACAAATATATATAGGGATAGTTACAATGATATCTCAATAAATATTTACAGAATAATATTCCTAAAAAATAACAAATCAGATAATAACAAGAAAAAGATCTTCCAAAGATCTCAATATCTCAATAAACATATCTACTTTTATCTGTATTTGGCTCCAATTGTTGAAATACTAATAGATAACAATTAACAATTTTATTGTTACCTAAAGAGATACTATTTATAGTATTTTGACGATTTAGAATATAAAAAGGATGAATTAGAATATCTATACCTATCACTAATATTAAGATGCATGTGTTTTAACAAGAGACGAAGGAAGAAAAGAAAAAAAAAACTTGCTCTCATTTTAACAAATGGTGTGAGAATAAATATCTTTTATTACATGAGAAATACCCCTCTATAAACTAACAAGTGGGAAGCACTTTATTAACCTATGGAGGAGATCATAGACTTCTTTGTATACATAAATTTAAATAGTTGAACTCATAACTAATTAATACTAAATATTTATTATTATTTAATTAAAATATTAATATTGTAATTAATTAATATTAATTGAATAATTAAATAAAAAATTAATTATAAAATATAACACCTAGTTCTTCCAACGGAGGGTAGGCATAATCATAAGTGTGTTACTTCGATTACAGTTACTTAATTTGTTAGTTTTGTTAACTTCTCTTGTACAACTCTGCTAGTTCTTTGTTCTCAATAAATGCATGCCACCACTCCTCTCTCATCTCCATCTTAATCAATATAGTGGTATTCTTTTATAGAAGCCATCTCCTCAACAATGAGTCTATGATATTTGTACTTATAAGTTCGGATTATATGCCTCCCTCCAATTTAACTTTTTCTTTGTTCTATCATCACCACTTTTAAGTTCTCGTTTCTCTATTTTTACTATTTTTTTAAAAATATTTGTTATTATATGTATGTATGAATTTGGATACTAGCGATGTTTACATTAGTTTTTGTCTTTTGTCATTTTTTTATGTTAATAAAGATAAAATAATTTTATTATATGAATTTAAACTCTAAAATCCCATGTATACTCTTCTGAAAGCAATTATGTTTGAAGTTATTTTTTATATTTCATAAAATCATATATATATATATATATATATATATATATATATATACATATTCATACGAAAATAACGATGGTTAAACCAGTTTGTTAGATTTCATGTTAATCTAATTTTTTTTATTCATAAATTTTTAATTTTTTTAAAATTTTATTAATTAAACTTAATTTTAGTTTTAAATTTAAAAAAATTGATAGGTTTCACGATTTTAGAATGCAAATCAAATAACATGGAGGATGTTAGGTTAATTCATTGATGTTTTTCTCTTCTCTTTGTCTAGACTCAACCACTATAACAAACTTACATACACGTCAACAATTAGTTATACCTAAGATAGCAGTAACACTTATATATAAACATATTACATTTGTGTAATTTATAGAATTTTTTTTCACGTATTTAAACAAAGGAATTCATTCTTTATTTCCTTTTTCTATCTTTAATGTGATGGTATCAAATGTGCACAAAACTCTAAAAATTCCAAGAAATTCGAATACTCCTTATCTTGCACAACCAATGGAAGATCCTATGCAGAATTCCTCTAGTCCATTCTATATTCACGCAAACGAAAATCCATCAGCTGTCATCGCTAACCTTATCCTCACAAGGAACAATTATCATAGTTGGTCAAGATCCTTCAAAAGATCGATGATATCCAAGAATAAACACAAGCTTCTTGGCAGAAATTTGTGTATACCTGACAAATTTGATCCGATGTTTAAACCCTGGGAAAGGTGAAATAATCTTGTGGTCTCTTGGATCTTGAATTTAGTTTCTTCTCAGATAGCACAAAGTGTTACATACACAGAATCTGCTACAGAGATTTGGAAATATTTAAAGAAGAGATTTGTCCAAGGTGATATGATTCGCGTCTTAAATTTACAATAAGAACTGTGCAATTTTAAGCAGGGTCCCTTATCCGAAACATCATATTTCACCGACCTCAACGTTCTTTGGGAAGAGCTTGGAAATTATAGACCTATCATGAAGTACGTATGTGTAAACACTCAATTATGTCTGAGGTCCATTTTTAAATTAATCAGTAAACTAACAATAATAATAAATAGTTGTTAAGGTTGATAAGCAGAAAGCAGAAAAGAAATTAAAAATTGAAAAATAAAAATTATATAAAAGAAAAACGAAAATAGTAAAATGGAAAAATAAAAAGAGTAAAAAGTACAAAATTAATAATGAAAATAAATTATTAAAAGTTTAAGAAAAAACAACAAACTGAAAAATGAAAATAAAATAAAGTAATAGAAAAAGTAAAATCAGAATTAATAAAACAAAAAATAGTAAAATCAAAATTAAATAAATAAGTAAGAAAAAGAAGAATTCAGAAAATGAAAATCTCCAAAAAAAAATAAAATAAAATTAATAAAAAAAAGATAATAAAAAAGCACACACACAAAAAAAAAGAAAAGGGAGTTGGAAGTTAGTTACATATTGGTTAGGTTAATTTACGTTGGTTAAAAGTTAGCAAAAACAGAATAAAAAAAATCAAGGAGAAAGAAAAAAAAAATACAAAATAACAATAATAAATGAAAAAGGAAAATAGTTGGTGGGAAATTTCAAATACAATAATATAAAAGGACGATTTCATGATCTAGAGGGGTTTTTTTTTTCTTTTTGTTGAGAAAAGGAAGGAATTCTCGAGGGTTTTCTCTCAATAGTTCAACAACTTTTGGAGCCTATTCCTGGTTTCATATTGGGCTCTAATTCTCTTCGCTGGATCATATCTTTTCGGAAAATACCTCAGTCAAAAGGCTTCTCGATCTTGAGATTTTCGCTTGGATTTTCATTCTGTTGTTGCAGAGATCACTTCCTCCCGAATTCGGATCGAGTTCAAAGGATTCATTGGCAATGATAACAACAAGTACTTAAGAAGGGATCTATTTTCAAGTCAAACGTCTGATTCATTCTCTGCCACCAGGTGGGTTCAAGATCACGATTATGCATAATTTGATATTGATGCACTTGACAAATTTGGTTCCCTGCATGATCTTTTATTGTGCATGAGCAGAACCTAAAATTCCTCTAAATGATAGTGAAAATTCCTTTCTAGCTAATAGATTGATTTCTTTTACATAAATCCATTTCTCATTATTTATTGGAGACTCTTATGGTTTTACTTGGTTGAATGTATTGATGATTGTTTGAGAAATTTTCATGAGACTCTTAGGCAACATCATGAGAAATTTTCAACTGCATTTCTGAAGGCAATTGAGTTCATTATTCCATTTATGGGAACCCTATATGCCAGTTACCCTACTAGGAAAGTCATGCTTATTCTGATTTGTGAATTCCAATCACCTGATGTTTTGAAAATGTGAAGCAGCATGTGAACGTCGAGGAGGTGGAAGCAGAGTATATTAGAAATGATATTCTTCTTGAGTTTTTTCATAAATTTCTGGGTGGGAAGATGGCTTTAGATTGAAGAAGTTCTGAGCCCCTGGTGGATGAACGTTAGAACAGGAATCAGTTATGTTTGCTCACGCAGTTTTTGGGACATCTTGTAAGCAAGGGAGGCCAGGATGTGCAGGTTCACAATGCGTTGGGTAAGACTATCATTGATAGAAGCAATGATTCGGAACATTTTCTCATCATCAACCTATGCTATGATCCTCGGGTTATGGAAGACATTGGGAGAAACGTGATCCCATCTTGGCAATTGTAGCTCACAAGTAGGGACAATGTGATGACGAATTTCTCGACGTGCCAAATGAAAATTCTCTGTTCTAACCACTGACAAGACATGTTGAGAGTGCGGTAAGCTGACCAAAAATCTCATTATTAGTAGCATTTCGGCAACTTATAATCAGTGGGGAGCTCAATGATGATGTTATGGTTTCATTACAGTTGCAACTAATTTTTGCATACCTAACGAACTATTGAAACTATCTATTTGAGACATTCTGATTTTTGCTTCGAGGATGAGTTCTCATTTTTCTATAATTAAGTATAATCCCCATCGAACTCATGGTACACCTTTTAAGTTCAAATAATAGAAACTAATTCATGGTTTTTCAGCTTCCATGACCAAACCTCTCACCCCCAGAAGAATAGGCATGGTCATGCATGGTTAGAATTTCACAATGCCAATTCATCCTGTGAACTTCTATTTTAAGCCAGCTCCAATATCATGTACGGTTGATGGCAATTATGGTGACAAATAGCAACACGTTTGGGATGCACAGAACTAAACAATCATCCAAAGGGTCGTTTGGCTTTGGTAGCCTCAGGGTCAAAAGTGGGAAAAGGGAGGCCCATGCGACATGCATACAAGTCACGCACCCCCCTAAAGCATTGCTTTAAATTTAATGTTAAGCATTAGAACACCAACCAGGCACTTGTTCTAGTGGTGGACGCGCCTTCCGCGGGCTCCAGGACTTGTCTTCGAACCCCTCCTTTAGCAAATTTATTTTAAACGTGTTAAATGTTTGTGTATATTTGGGTCAGAACTCAAATCGGGTACCCTGCTGGATTCTTCTTTAATTGGGCCAGTAGACAAACTAGTTGGGCTTCACCAAACACGTAGGGTGCCTTTCATAAATTAGATTGGGCCTTGTCATACGATGGCAATTGGGCCTAAGAATGACACTAGAAAAATAAAATAAATGGCTAAAGTCTAGAATAAAACAAATAAGTTTTTACTAATTTTCCAATCAAATTCATTTTTTTGGGTCAAGCTCAACTCAATTTAAAATCAAAACCAATCCCTTTTAATTTCAAATCCCATCATTCTATAACTTAGTTCAAACCCAATTTAAATCAAACCTAGTTCTTTTCTTTCATCTTTCAACCAAGTCCAAATTTATTTTATTTTGGAAAGCAAGTTCCTCTTGTTAAGCCTGGGAAACTGACGATTTCACTGTTGTTCGATATTTAGAGATTCATATAGGTCCCAGTGCAACCTAAGTTGCCTCAGACCTTGTGCATATGTGGACTAAAATTTCCTCCTAAATAATAAAACCTTTCCAAAATACTTTTGGGAATCACTAGTCTCACGCGATGAGCTCTAAATGGGAAATTGACGGTTTCACTGCTGTTCGATATTTATAGATTCATATAGGCCCTAGTGCAACCTTAGTTGTCTCGGACCTTGTGCATATATGGGCTAAAATTTCCTCTTAAACAATAAAATCTTTCAAAATAGTGTCCCTCAAATTCTTTACCTCCGAAGGTCAAGCCTTCACAAACCAGAACTACGTAAGTCTTGAGTTTCCCACTGCACCGGGGAATACGTAGAAGCAAGATCAAGTCCTGTCAGGCTAACCTCCATCAATCTATTTATTTTCACTCTAATTAAAGGGATCAAACAGTTTTCAAATAAATCACACACTCAATTTAAGGGTACCGTTCTTTGGAATGGGCGAGTAGGGTGCCTAACACTTTTCCTACTCGTAACCGACTCCCGAACTTTGAATCTCATCTTCAAGTCAGGTTTTTTCCAAACTTTTTCCCTTAAATAAAAATTTGGTGGCGGCTCCACTTTATCAATAATTCTTTTTTAATTTTTAGCAAGTTCGTCGTCTCGTCGGAATTACGGTTACGACAGTACGCTTTATAAAGTGTTAATGCGATGCCATAGGGAACCTCAAGAGATACAGAGAGCAAGACTGTGTGATTAAATTTTTGACAAGGTTGAATGAACACTTTGAAATCATGAAATCACAAGTATTTCTTTTTGATCCTCTACCACCAATTAATAAAGTATTCTCTATGGTATTGTAGCATGAGCGACAAAATGGTCTCATGAACTTGGAAGATACACAATCAATAATGGCAAATGTAGCAGAAAAGAAAATCATTGGCTAAGGTCGAGGAAGTTTCAATGGAGGGAAATGAGCCGAGATTTGCACGCACTGTGGCAAATTAGGTCACACCATTGACATATGTTAGAAGAAGCATGGGTGTCCTCCTGGATCAAGGAAAAAAGGTTCATTAGTGAATTCAAGTGAAAATGATGAAGGACCAGAAAAGGGAAACAACAACATTGTCAAAGAGCTGGTTCCAACATTTACACTAGAGAAGTATAAAAGTATTTTGATTTTGCTCAAGCATAACTCACCATAAGGTCATGTTCTACATTCCACTAATCAGGTGCAAATTACAATGGAAGAATCCAACCCAGGTAACAAATCCCATTTAGTCTTGTTTTGCACAAACGATAAATGGATATTGGACTCTGGAGCCACAGATCACATATGCACGAATCTATATTATTTCATCTCTCACACACCATTGTCAAAACATGTCACTGTAAAGTTACCAAATGGAAATTCAGTCATACCAACTCATGTCAGACGAGTTAGATTAAATTCTAATTTGATATTAGAAGATGTATTATGTTTACCTGATTTTCAATTGAACCTAATCTCCCTATCAAAGCTCATCCAAACATTTGATTGTGAGGTTTTCTTCTCAAATAACGGTTGCTTGATACAGGACAAGAGACACAAGACGATTGGTTCTGCTGACTTTCATGCAGGACTTTATCATATACAAAGAAATATCAGGGACAATACACACACAGTCAATACAACCAAGGCAACTCAAGAGATGTCTTCTTTACTTTGGCATTTGCGATTTGGTCATGTTTCCATGCATGGACTAGCGATGCTAAAGAAACATCATCCTGAAATAATGATAGGCAAAGATGTAACCTTGATGTTTGCCAATATGCTAAGCAAAAACGATTACCATTTCTCTTAGCTTGAACAATGCTTCTGTGCCTTTCGAACTTATTCACATGGATATATGGGGTGACTTTTCCACCTCAACAATGCATGAATATTGATATTTCCTGACCATAGTAAATGTTATAGCAGATTCACATGGATAATTCTAATGAAGTTGAAATTTGAAGCTCAACTACATATACGCAGATTTATTCTCATGATCCACACTCAATTCAATATGCGTGTCAAGCAAATCAGAAGTGACAATGGCCCTGAATTTCAACTAAATGAATTTTATAATTCCCAAGGCATGATCAGACCAGCTTTGTATAGACTCCACAACAAAATGCATGAGTTTAAAGAAAACATGAGGATATTCTTAATGTAGCACGAGCATTGTTGTTCCAATCCAAACTCCCAAAGTTTTTTTGGGTTATGCAGTTACACATGCTATGCACATAATAAATTGAGTACCATCACAATTGTTAAAAAATAGATCACTTTATAAGCTGTTGCATGGAATACCAGCCCCTTTTGACAATTTGCGAGTTTTTGGGTCATTTTGCTATGTTTCCACACTGACAAAAAATCGTTCTAAGCTTGATCCTCGTGCAAGAAAAGAATTTTCTTAGGCTATAAAGAAAGCACAAAAGGTGATACTATTTATGATTTGAACAAGACAGAAATTTTCACATCCCGACATGTGGTCTTCTTTGAACTTGTTTTCCCTTATGCTGCTTATAAACTTGAAAGCTAGAATTACATTGATAATAATGTCATTTACGAAGTTACATATAATCCACGTAATGCTTAGCATGCTGCTAACCCTATTGAAGAAGCATTTGTATTAGATCCCCAATCTTCTCCTTCATCTGTTTACCAAAGGCCCACTCGATTTAGGCGTGCACCTTCACATCTAGCTGACCACCATTGCTATCAATCGACCACACATTCTCCAACTCACTATCCTCTTAACTCCTATTTGAACTATAACAATATATCTCCTTTGCACCATGCGTATATAGCAGCCATTGCACAAGAAGAACCACCTCAGTCCTGTGTTGAAGCTTCTGAACTCCCTTGCTGGTAAAATGCAATGAGAACAAAACTTGGTGCTCTAGAAGCAAATCAAACTTGGAACATTGTTGATCTTCCAACAAATTTATACCCATTAGTAACAAATGGGTATACAAAATCAAACGACATGCGGATGGAACCATTGAGCGCTATAAGGCACGTCTTGTTGCCAAAGGATATAATCAAACTGAAGGTCTCTATTGCTTTGACACATTTTCCCCTGTAGAAAAATTCACTATTATCCAAGTTGTTTTAGCTATTACATCTATCCGCAAATGGAACATTTATCAATTTGACGTCAACAATGCTTTTCTTCATGGGATTTGAAAGAAGATGTGTATATGATGCTCCCTCAAGGTCTCCTAGGATCTCACACAAATAAGGTTTGCAAGCTAAACAAGTCATTGTGTGGCCTTAAACAAGCTAGTTGCAAATGGTATGAAAAGTTATTTTCACTCCTGACCAGTTCAGGCTTCGTGCAAGCTCCCTTCGATCACTCTCTATTCATCAAACACTCAAACTCCTTTACCACGATTCTCCTCATCCATGTTGATGATATTGTCCTTACTGGGAATGATGAGGATGACATCAAATCTATTCATAACTTGTTACATGACCACTTTGGTATTAAAGACCTTGGAAGACTTATGTTCTTTCTTGATCTTGAAATAACTCATTCTGAGCTTGGTATCTCTCTTAACCAGTGTCAGTATTGCATTGATTTATTAATTGATAACAACATGCTCCATAGCAAGCCATGCTCCACTCCTTTGGCTACAAAATCTAGACTCTCCCAACACAATGCTGCTCCCTACCATGAAATCCCAACATATAGGAGACTTGTCGGCTGTCTTCTGTATCTTACAACATCAAGACCTGATATTACCTTCCCAGTTCAACAATTAAGTCAGTTTATGAGTACTTCCACAATTCTTCATCACCAAGCAGCAATGCAGGTTTTGTGTTACTTAAAAGGAAGCCCTGGCAAAGGTCTTTTCTTTCCACGAACCTCTGAGCTACAACTTCTTGGATTTGGTGATGCAGATTGGAGTGGATGCCCAGATACCCGTAGATCCATCACAAGCTTTTGCTTCTTTCTTGGACACTTCCTGATTAGTTGGAGATCCAAGAAACAACCTACTGTTGTCAAGTCCTCCTTAGAAGCTGAATATAGAGCTCTTGCTAGCGCTACTTGTGAGTTGCAATGGCTTAGTTTCCTTCTTCATGATTTTCATGTCTCTTGCACACATCAAGTTTTCTTATACTGTGATAACTAAAGTGCCTTATATATTGCTGCTAATCTTATATTTCATGAACGCACCAAACATCTAGACATAGATTGTCAAATAATTCATGAACACTCTAACAATGGCCTTATGAAGTTACTTCCAATCTCCTCCAAAGACCAGATTGAGAACATTTTTACCAAGGCTCTTCACTCGAATCCTTCGATCTTTTGATTTTCAGGCTGAGCACGTTAAGCATTTACCATCCTCCAGCTTGTGAAGAGTAACAGATTTACATACACATCAACAATTAATTACATCTAAGATAACAATAGCACTTGTATATATATATATACTACATTTATGTAATTTATAGAGTTTTTGTTTTCATGTATGTAACTAAAGGAATTGATTCTTTATTTTCTTTCTCTATCTTTAATGGGATTCCAAATGCACTTCATGGTTAGTGTTCATACTCCTTGAAGAGTCATTTTCGAGATCTTAATTTCTGCTTTTTATTTTTCTTATAAAAAAAAATAAGATATATTTGTTTATTTTTAATTAAAACGAATGCTAATGTTATTATAATCTTTATCAATCTTAATTTATATTTAATTTTTAATCTTAACATATCATATTTAAAAATAATGTATCTTGATTTAAATAATTATTTTATATTTTCTTATTCAATTTAAAAGTTATATTTCTTTAATTTATTTAATCTAATATAATAAAATATTTATTATTACAACTCTTAATTTATTTTATTTATAAATTTTAGTTAAATTTAAAAATAGTCATATATTGCATAAAAAATTAATAAATAAATTTTTTATACATATATTTTTAAGATTTTACATCATTATATCCAACACTACATCTATTAATGTAGGACCACCGTGCTAGCTTATACATTTCTGGGGTTTGATTTCCCCACATTCACCCTTACAATTTCAAGATGCATCTATCCTTCTAACTATGGAAAAAGAAAAGAAATTTCTGTGCATAAATATCACAATTAAGGATTACAATAATTTATGAATCATGATGTAACCTAAGAGGTGTTACTGGTAGCATAGAATCAATGTCAATAGGAACTTTTTTTTTTTTTTCATTATTAGTTGTGTAAAACATGTTAAATAACTAGCTGCAAAATCTCAACGGAAACAAAAAATTTTCAGTTTGTAATTTATATATTATGGTACACCAGAGGCTTAATCTGATTTAAGCGAAACTTTAGTTCTTATGCTCTTTTTTTTTTAATTTAATTCCCTTTCAATTAAATTCGTTTTTTTTTTCTTTTCTCTTTCGCCAGAAGATCACCTATCAGTTTCATTGTTGATAGTGATGCTTTCGACAAAAGGGAGAAACAGTTCAATGAAGCTTCTAAGTTCTACCACAAAATTGTCATTGGAATTCAGCCACTGTCAACGTTGTCATAAGTAAATTAACTCTCTTTTAAGAGATATTAAAATTACACCGTTTTCTTTAATTTAAAATATTAACATATATAACTTTGTCCATTTTAATATAATAAGTCTCTTAGTTTTTCTCCTTTTTTGTACCTTTTAATATTATCCGAAATTAATTTTGAACCCTAGCTGTTTATTTTGGAGCTTTAAAGAAACGAAAATTTCATGTCAATAACATAATTATTCAAAATAACATTATATTTAAAAATTTATGGTACAATAGTCCAACTTAGTTGTTAGTGGCTTAATTTTCTCATCACTCCTACTAACAAATTATTTTATGTTAATTAAAGATTTTTTATTAAAATTATGAATTTTTTTAAAGCAACCCAAAACAATGTTATACCAAGTCCAAAGTAAGGTCAAACCTATAGGGTGAAGCCCAAGTTCAGTATGTAACGTCCAATAAGAATGTGGGTAAAGCCCAATAAACGTTATGCGTCTTATAATGTAGGGCCTTACTTTCTGCACCCCCCTTTTTTCTTTTTACACCCCCCCTAAATTTTTTGTAACATTTTTATTCCTACTTTACCCTTACCACCCCCCTCCCTTACCTTGTAACTTCTTCCGCAAAAAAAATTCATCTTCCGCGACTGTTGAAGTCAGCATCTCTGAACTCCTTGCTGCTTGCCCTGGTACTGCTTCAGCTGTGCAAAGCTAAACGAAACAACCCAAGGTCAAAGCTTCTACATTCAGGTTAGCACCTCTGAACCTTATACTCGTTTGCTATTCTCCATTGGATAGGGTAAATGTAGGATTTTAGGCTGCTGTGAGGAAGACGACCCGATACATTCCGTAATCTAGTTTGCGGAATGCATCGGTTGCGTTCCGTAAACTAGTTTGCGGAATGCAACTGATGCATTCCGCAAACTAGTTTACGGAACGCATCAGTTGCATTCCGTAAACTAGTTTACGGAATGCATAAGTTGTATTCCGCAAACTAGTTTACGGAATACAACTGATGCGTTCCGCAAACTAGTTTGCGGAACGCATCAGTTGCATTCCGTAAACTAGTTTGCGGAACGCATCAGTTGCATTCCGCAAACTAGTTTGCGGAATGCATCAGTTGTATTCCGTAAACTAGTTTGCGGAATACAACTTATGCATTCCGCAAACTAGTTTGCGGAATACAACTGATGCGTTCCGCAAACTAGTTTGCGGAATGCAACTGATGCGTTCCGCAAACTAGTTTGCGGAATGCATCAGTTTTGAAATTAATTTTGTATATTTACCTTTTAAGTTAATTTATGTTTTTTAGGGTTTAAGTATTCATTATTTAAGTTTAATTAAAAGGTTTAGGGTTTACAAAAAACATGTTTTATGTTAATTTGTTCATTATGTTAATTCATTTAAGTTTATAATTTAAGTTACAGTGAGAAAGTGTGGTTAAGTAATTAATGAACTGTATTTTATTTAGTGAATTTTAGACATGGCCAAGACTAGAGGTTCACATAGCAGAGGTGGTATTTCGCATACTGAGGATGTACGCGTTCGACCAACTGCCTCTGCTCGCAGTCGACGTGTTCGGCAAGCCATTGATGAGGAGCATGTTGATGCTGGAGGTGATATGCATGATGATGTAGAAGAGACATTCCCTGGTGGTCCAACGGATGTCTTTGTACTTAGATCATACAGGGAGCATGTAGCTTATTACATATGGACAGGACAGGTGAGTGTCATCACTGTATATGTATATGACATTATAAGAAATAATTTGTTATTTAATTTATTGTTTTGGTTTGTCTCAATGTTATTTTAGGATCGTCCTGCTCTCAAGGTGTTGACCCATGGATGAAAGGTCACTCCTATAGATGTCCCTTACATCCAGAGCATCGTAGAAGAAGGTGGATTGGCCGACTTAGTACGGTGCAGTCATTCGATAGCAGACAAGGGCTTATTGTCTGCTTTTGTGGAGAGATGGCATAGAGACACATGCACTTTCCACCTGCCGATAGGAGAGATGACCATCACATTGGATGATGTGTCATCATTGCTGCATCTACCGATCACAGGGGAGCTGTGTTCTGTTGAGTCCATGTCACGAGATTCCGCTTGCGACTTGCTGATAGATCTTCTTGGTGTTTCTGCTTCGGAGGCAAACACAGAGACAGATCACACTCGAGGTGCGTATGTCAGGTTCAGTTGGCTGCAGGATGTGTGTGATTTGTGCATTCGAGAGGGTCAGTTGGATGCAGCTGCTCGTGCTTACCTGCTGCGATTGGTTGGGTGCACTATTTTTGCTGACAAGAGTGGCACCCTTGTGAGTGTGTCATATTTGGAGCTGTTCAGGGATGTTCACATCATCGGGAGGTATGCTTGGGGTGCTATTGCATTGGCATACCTCTACGATCAGCTTAGTGATGCGAGTTTTCGCAACAGTAAGTGTCTCGGCGGTTATTTGACTTTGTTACAGGTAAATGTCACTTATTGTACATCATTTAAGGGTTTTTTCCCAGATAAACTGTTACTTATTTGTTTATAATATAAGTGTAGGCATGGATTGTGGAGCATTTCCCAAGGATTGGGGAACGTGAGCTGAGGGATGACTTTACCCCAGATATGCCCGTGGCGATGCGGTTGAAGATGCTACGCGGTTCTGGGGATGTGAGACCATATAGGGCGGCTCTTGATCGCATACAGGTGGATGACATCATTTGGACACCATATGATGAGTTCAGAGGTCATCGACCCTTCGCCGACGCTTGCTGGTACAGAGGTTTGATTAGATGTGGTGATTTGGTCTACCCCCATTCACATGATAGAGTGCTGCGTCAGTTTGGGCATGTTCAGGGGATCCCTATGCCTACTGTTGATAGCTTGGGTATGGTTGGAAGTCCTCAGTCCATTGATGATAGTTTTTTAAACTATGAACTATCATTGGTGGCAGACGAGGTTAGAGGTTCTGTTGCTACCACTCCTGGGCAATGTGTTGTTGCGTACATGGAGTGGTTTCGCAGGATCTCCCACCCATACCTTTTACCCAGTAGTTGTGTGGGTGAGGGTGAACCTGAACCTCCTGTTGTGGTCACAGAGGCTAGCCAATCTCATGCAGTGGAAGAAGTTTCACTTTCTACGCAGGTAATCCATTTGTTTATTTGAAAAATCATGTTGTAGATGATATTGTTACTAATATAATTTATTTTTCAGGATCGTTTTGATAGAATAGTTGAACTACTAGAAGGCATCATTGCTTCAGGAAGACTCCCAGATGATTCATCAGAAGCTGATATGGCACGCCAGGCTTTGAACATAGCACGTGTTGGAGGTCGTGGTGATGTTCTTACCTACCAGCGGAGGAAGAGGAGTCATCCAAGCAGTTGATGTCATATATTAGGGATTTATGATTGATCTTTGTATATATCACAGTTTTGAACACTATATGTATTTGATAAATGATGATCTTTGTATATATCACAGTTTTAGCAGTGTATGATTTTGAACTCATGAAAAGCAGGGAAATGATTAGCATGTTATTGTTCAGTTTTAAACTTGTATGTTTTTGAATTGATCAAAAACAGGGAAATGATAAGCAGGTTACTATCCATGTGATTTGTATGATTTTGAATTCATCAAAATTTTGAACTGATAAGCAGGGTCTGTTCATATTAAATAATGTCAAGAATCAACATTAGAAAGGATATTACAACTAATCGGCTGTGATGTCATATACATTATCAACATTGTTTTTAAATAACGAACTAAATAAATCCATCCGACTAATATATGGCCACTCCCACATCCGAGCATTGTCATCACAATATTTATGCCATTGAAAAGCAGTTGGAGGGACTGGAGCTCCATCTACCATAAAAACCTGCAATGATAATATACATTAGATCAATGTAAATATAAATAACTTTCAGTTAAATAATAATAGATAGGTGGATGAATACCTGTACAAAATGACAACCATTAACAAATCCGATGCAAATAATACGATGGTTCATCAACTGTGGTGGTTCACCTCTGAGCGGGAAAAATGTCATTGATCCGTGAATAGAAATATGAATAAGTATGACATTATACCTAGACGCAATTACATAACCCATATCAGGAATCGTCATCCATTTATCAGGTGAAACCATTTTTTCATTCCCAACAAACAAAGAAGTCCTTAACTGTATGTATCTTTCTTCACTACCAAACAGATTCACATACACATGACGATACTGACCAAGCTCCCGAATTAAATCAAGTTGAACTTGAGCCCAGGACTCTTCACCCTTTCCCAGCAATGCAGCAATTGCACGATATCCACAGTTTCCATCAGCTTCAACATCAACAATGCGTTCAATATAGGCCTGTAACTGAACAGGAAACAAGTCTAGCATAGGCATAACCTTTTTCTTCTTGTTGTTGCGACGTTTAACATCAGATGACAAACGAGGTGATGAACTATCATGGACAGAATACAAACCATCAACATATTCAAAGAAGGATGGTTCACGTTTGGTTGATCGTTCCATCTGCAATGCCTTACCTTTGATTGCACCCTTTGTTCTTACCTTATCAGGAGGTGGACACATTGAAGTTGTATCGGGGAATGCTAACTCATGAAGTTTATTCTTTAGTGTTATCTTTCCACAAACATCAAGCTCTGAGAATCGTTTCTGCAAGGCTATCAATTCTGGTTGCAACGACAAATCACCCCATTGCTCTGTCATTCCTTGATCAGCAAATGTCAATATCTTCCAATGACGATGAACTGACTCCAATGGTACAAAATTACCCATCACACTATACCTTGCTAACTCGCATGCACAAGGTAATCCATGTGTACTTCTAAGACTGCACCCACAAGTTATAGTGTCAATACCTACAATTTTTACCCGCTCATATTCGTTAGCAATGTGGCCTAAAGCATTATTTGATACAAAGCCCCGTAGCTTGGCATAAAACCCTTTGCTGAATCTATGCTCAACAATGATCATGCTTCTTTCAAATGACGCCTTTATGTCACTATGTTGCAGTATTATCATATTATTCATTGCATCCCAGCATGAACACAAGTCTCCTCTACTATCTTGAAGCAACCTCTTTAACCTTGCATGTGCACTTTCAACCCTGAAAAGGAATAAGATACAAGTCATGAGCCTTTTATATCATACAAAAATCGTTTTGAAAAGCAATTTTAATAATAAAGATACCTGTTTGTGGTTGTATTTCCAAGATGCATCACCCTATCAATCCAGCAACTCACAAATCTTTCCTTGTAAGGATTTAACCAAGTTCTGTTCACATAATCCAAAAAAATAGGGAATTTTGAACACTTAGTTTCGAATTTAAGAAAACGCTCTTCATATTCAATTTCAGTTGACGAATCCATCAGAATAACCCATGCATCCATTACACAATCCCATTCATCCACTGGAGATACTAGTAACTTGCACTTTGACTTCACATTTTTAGAAACATGAAATTGACAAAGCAAGTATGTTGCAGATGGAAACACTGTTTCAACAGCATTCATTAAGGCGATATCTCTATCTGTCACAATCACTTGGGGTACTAATTCATCTCTGAGAAACAAACCTCTAACTTTTTCTAATGCCCAGGTGAAATTATCTTCTCGTTCAGATTCCAAATAAGCAAAACCCACAGAAAATGTCAACTCTGTCGAGGTTACTCCAACAATCTCAAGTAATGGCAACCGATATTTGTTTGTTTTATATGTGGTGTCAATGATCAACACAATATGGAATGCATTCAACAATTTAATGCCATCTGGATGTGTCCAAAAAATATCTCGAACAACATTAGACGTTTCAGTCCTTCTATACCAATACACATATTTGTCACGTTCCATTAATTTCATCAAGTGCTGGAGTTCCGTTCGAGGACCCCTTTCTGATTTTCGATATTTATGACGAGCATTATAGATCTGCTTGATGTTAGTCACATTATGATCATCATGACCTCTTAATGTCAACAAAATATTCTTCGGCTTAACCATATTCTTTGTCATATCACCTAGTAAAGACTTCTCTTCACCACTTAGTCTACCAGCATATGCATGACCTTCTAATGTTTCGGCTACATCATGGTTGTGAAACCCACATACAACATTAAGCTTCCACCCTTCACCACTTTTTAATGGTCTTCCTCTTAATCTAAAGGGACACTCACATTTTCTTGTTCCACTCACCTTCCGCGCTAATTCATTCTTGTATTGTCTATATTTTCCACTTCTTTCACAACCTAATATTAACATTGTTTTCCGTCCAATTCCACCACTGTCAGATCTAATAATAACCACAACAAATCCATGAGCTTTACCCACTGCTCTAGTCCAATTTATTAAATCATCACGTGAAGGAAAAACCTAATTATAACATACAAACAACCAAATATTACTAAATCATAAACAACATAACAATTAAACTTTTCAATCTAAAAAGCATTTACCATATCAGTCAAGAATGCGTTCGTATAATCACCATTGTTCTCTATCAGAGCCAACTTATTTTCTTCAACACTTAACTTATTCTGAGATAACACAACCCAAAATTAAATCACGTTACACACTTTTATATAAATAAAAAAATAAAAAACAATTTCTCCAAACTAAAATTACTACATCATCCTCCTCTAGAGAAATTGGCATGTCCACTTCATCTGAAACATGGTTCGTCGACCTCACCGAATCTTGCATAATTATCTCTGCATAAAAAAAGGAACAAAAATATCACATATCACATACCATAAGCATTTAATTTTTCAACCTTTTTATTTAGTTAATTTAATTAACCTTCCGCAAATTAGTTTGCGGAACATAAAAATTACATTCCGCAAATTAATTTACGGAATACACTTTTGTATTCCGCAAATTAGTTTGCAGAATGTAATTTTTTTATTATTCCGTAAAATTAGTTTGTGGAACCTAAAAATTATATTCCGCAAATTAGTTTGCGGAATACATAAATGTATTCCGCAAATTAATTTGCGGAATGTAATTTTGTACTGTTCCGCAAATTAGTTTACGGAAGACAAAAAATTACATTCCGCAAATTAATTTGCGGAATGTAATGTTTTGTCTTCCGTAAACTAATTTACGGAGAACAAAATTTACATTCCGCAAACTAATTTACGGAAGGTATTTAACATTCCGCAAACTAATTTGCGGAACGTAAACTGCAGCAGCTCACCTCGTCTTCTCCGACGCTTCTCTGGCACTTCTCCGACGGATTTCAGCTCACTTCCTCGGCCAACAAAGAACAGCAGCTCAACTTACACTCAATTAACAAATTTTCGTTGGAGTTTTATCAATTCAACAAATGCAATGAAGAAGAAAGTGAGATTGAAAAACGAAGGAGGTTCTGCTGATAACATATAGTCCCAGGGGCAATTTTGACTTTTCACCAACAAGGGGGGTGCAAAAAGAAATTCTGGGGGTGCAAAAAGCAATACCCTATAATGTAATGTAACTGTAGACCGGTGTTATAATTGAATATCTAGTACAAATGTGGGTAATTTATTAAAAAAAAGAAAGAAACATGTGTTAGGCTCCATATGTCTTGGGTGAAGCATAATATTTAGCGGATTCTTTTAACACATTTATTTTACTATTTACATATTTTAAGTCTTTTTAGTATTTTGTTTTATTTTAAAATTATTTTTTATACATCTTATATCATATCTATTTTTTTTATATATCTTATAGCACATATTTTTATTTATTTATCTATTTTTGTTTTTATATTTTTATATCACACATCTTTATTTATTTATTTTATTTTTTAAGAAGAATAATATAATTAAATCAATTTAAAAATATATAACATCTATAATTAAATTAAATTTTTAATTCCAACTAATTATTTCTGGATATCTCTTTATATCTTCTAATATGATTTTTAAAAAATTAAAATATGCTTACCCTTATATATATATATATATATATATATATATATATTAAAATTCAGATAATTTATTCCTCCTTATCTTTACTTAAATTAAAATTTAGGTTCGAACTAATTATCTCTTAAGATTTACTCATAAAATTTTTCAAATTTATTTATATATATATTTATAATTTTAAATATTTTTAAAATTTTCGAATGGAAGTGTAAAATTTAGATCATTTATTCCTCCTTATCTTTATTTAAATTAAATTTTAGTTTCAAACTAATTATATCTTAAGATTTATTTATAAATTTAAATTTAAATTTACATATATTTTTTATAATTTTAAATATTTATTTCTTTAAATATAAACTTTATGAATTAGACAATAATAATATGGGTTAATCGATACTGTATACGAATGGAAGTGTAAAATTTAAGAAATATATATTTGAAATTATAATTTATATATCTATATCTATTTAAAATTTAACTTGAATAAAGATAATGGGGATAATTAATTTAAAATTGAAATATATATTAACATATACAAATAAAGATATTTTAATTTATAAAAAATCCTAGAGAAATATATAAGGAGATATAAAAAAAATAGTAATAGATAATTAATTTGACATAGAAATTTAATTTGGATATAGATATTTAATTCAACTATTTATGTTAATTTATTCATATTATTTAAGTTTATTAAAGTTGACTTAATCATACTATTTAAATTGAATGAAAAAAAATGGAATTTGAAACTAATATCTCAAATAAGCTAGACTAACTTTCACCAGGTAGTGGGTATATTATTTAACTTGATTTAATCATATTATTTAATTTTCTTGCAAAAGGTAGGAATAAATAAATAAATAAATAGGAATTTATGATAGAATATGATGCAATACGTGATTCCAATTATGAATAACAATTTCTTACATCGCCTACCATATGATTTCTACAGAAAATTTTGCAAAACCTCTGGATCGGATTCTTACATATCCTTATGGCTAGTAAACATAACATGAATCCTTCATAACCCGTTAAGAGTCCATCAATTCTCATTATACATTTATTTTCAAATTCATTTTTTTCTCAATTAAATTCTGTTATCTTGAACAATTCACTAAAAAATGGAATTTTAAAAATTAAGCGTAAATTTTCTGAAAAATATTTTATTGAAACGAAACAAGATCAACATTATTTCCATAGAAACTTGGTTTTAAGGAAATCCGGAGACATTCTGTTAAGAAAACTCCTTTTAATAAGCTAAAATTGGTAAAATCTTTCGAAAGTCGTACAATACTATTTTTTTATGAAAGCTCTATAAAACCAAATAACACTACAACATATAGTAACATTTAAAAAATATTATAAAAATATAAAAAAAATATTACCTATTAATTTTAATAATATTTTTAAAAAATATTGTATCTAATATATGTTGTAAAATATTACTCGTAACATTTTTTTTATATTTTTAGTAACATTTAATAAATGTTACAACATTTATATAAAATATTACAATATTTATATAAAATATTACAAAATATTAAAAATATTGCCAAATATATTTTAAACAACATTTTAAAAATTTTACTAGTTAAAAAAAATTTACTAAATAATATTATTAGTAACATTTTAAAAAATGTAATTAATTGTAAAAAAAATATTACAAAAGATAATTTTTTTAAGTGTTAATTTCTTTTAGGTTAAATTAATTTTTACCTGAAAATAAAGGAAACACTAAATTAATCTTTAATAGATTCTTAATTTTTGTTATTTTTTTAATAATAAATAAATTAACATCTGTTTTTAATTTCTATTTTTATTCCATATTAAATAAAAAAGGTCAGCATGTTTTTATTTTTTTTTTGTTTTTAAAATTTTATATAGAAAACAACATAAAAATAAAATGATATTTTTATTATTAAAATTAAAAATATATAAAAACAGAAACCAGTAGGTCCTAATTTTTTCCTAACCATCCTTAGAAACTAAATTTGATTATCACTAAAACTACTTTCAAATGACAAAGCCTACTTATGATAAATTACACCATTTTTTCTGATGAAGACCACCATTGTCACATAATGAATCAAATAATATATAGTAATTAAGAAGAATTGGTCCTCTTCAGGACCCAACATTGAAATACAAATAACTCTTTTGGTCAGAGAAGTTTGACGATGTAGGTAGAGGACAAAATCCAAAGGATCTTCCATCAGTCTTTGCCAAACATACATCATTTATGTACTTCAAAAGTTCACTCTTTTGTACAAATGGTTGAGCTGTATATTCCTTAAATGACATCCACTGTAGCAAAAGAATAATATGAAGAATTGATACCTGCCTTTGGCTATAATGATTTTAAATTTCCTCATGATCCTTTTTAAAACTACAATTTATTGCCAAATTGGAATGAACTAAATCAAATCAATTTCGATAATAAAGCTTTAATGTACAGGAAAAGATGTTAAATGATAACTTAACAACGGAAGGAATAAGAAAAATGAAGATAATTTTATGATCTGTTAGCATTGAACATTTTAAAAGACACATGGAAAACAAACCATAATTACTGCTTAGCTTCAACTAAAATTTATATACCTGAGCACCCTCTATCTCTAATCTCTGGATTTGGATGTCAGAAGACAGGGGTCGCAACATGCACACGAAGAATAAATCTGACTTCTCAAAGAATGAATTATAACTTTGTTTGTTGATCAGATATTCAGCTCAAAGAAGAAAAGAATGCTCAGTCATTTATACTATAAACTCACAGGAATCTAATAAACTTCGAAAGGAGGAAAAAGTTCCTAATTCATTAACATGTAACAAGAAATTGGCCAGGTTTAAATAAGTTATTGATTCGTGAAAATATCATCATTTTTTGTTTTAGTCCTTATAAAAATTTTATTCAATTTTAATCCCCAAAAATATATATAAAAAAACATGCTTTTAGTCCCAGGTGATTGAGGGGCTAAAACTGAATAAAATTTTTATAGCAATATAAGTAAAAAATTATAATACTTTCAAGATCAATGAGTTAGTTAAGCCTTTTATTTCAAGCAACTATTCTCCTACTGACAACGATATTGCTAAAAATGAAAATGTCAACATAGACAAGCTTTAACACTTTTGCTTGATACCATAAGACCTAAATTGAACCTGCAGCAAGTGTATAAACAGTTAAGAATTCCTTCATCTGTTGGATTATGGCCTACATGACTTGCTAGGACATGTTCCTTATATAAAACATGCTACCTGAATGCTAATACTTCCACAAATTCTAAGTCAACCTGAAAATTGATAGAATCCAAAATTATTAGGCTCAGAAGGTAAACTTTATTGAAATCCAATCAAATAAACTAAGTTTAGGACTAGCCCACAATTAAATGGTACATCAAGATTCATTTACTCTTGTTTCTTCTTTGACCTCTCTACCTGCCGCAACACAAGTATCTTCTCCCTGCAACACAAGTGGAAACACTAAGCCATCACGTAAATGTTATTTATAGTATGACACTTTCAAATCAGGATTCATTTTCAAGTTTGTAATTACAAGTCATTCTTTTTATGTTATATATGTATAGAAATTGCCGTAGAAATTGACGTAGGATTTATATAAATTAGGGAGGACTTTTGGCCAAAAAAATATAACCTGATACGAGGACTTTTGACCTGGTCTCAGAATTTCATTTTCTTCAACAGCCGCACTATATCTCAAGGAAGTGATCCTTGAATCCAAGAACTTAAAAGGGAACTTGCAAATATAAGTCAATGGCCAATTGCATTCAAAGTTAAAACTAGTGGATATAAACGATATAGAAAATTTAACAACCAGTCTTTAATGATAATTGACGTCAGAAAAATAGAGTTCCTAAAGAGTCCACACCTTCAAATATTTGATCACAGATTTTCTTCTTCCTAGAAATCAACAATTTGACCTGTTCAAGTAAAATTAGAAAGATGCATGGGCCAAAGAAGAACAAATAAAATGGAATATCAAATTAATGTAAAGAATCCAGTTCCATTCTAGTTCATAAGACTATAAAATACAATCCTCATGTAAAAATTTTTTAATACACTTTTTATGATTAGTTAAAATTCATATAGGTTCCTATAATATTATAATTATGATTATGTTGTCAAAGGAAATACAAGTAGCCGTGTGGTTTGTGCAGTTTGCTTAGACAACCACATTACAAGTGATAAATGCAGATTGTTACTTATGTGCGAACACAGTTCTCATGCCCAATGTGTTGACATATAGCTTCTATGGACTTCCATTTGTCCAATTTTTCGATCTAATGCTAACTCACTTAATGGAGACCAAGTTATTGGCAACAGTGACAACTGCATTGAACCAAGGGAGAGTCTCACCACTACCACCAGAATTAACCTAGATAACAATATGGTACAGTTTAGAGAAAGCCTAAAAAGTGCTCCATCTAGGAATGTTAGCATAGAATTGATAGAAAATCTAACATTAGGAAACCTTAACAATGGTCATAACTATAGAGGAACAAAATCTAAAGAGCACCAAATAATCAACATTGATTTCTACATCATTTATAGAGCTAACTATCAAAGTTGAAAGCAATCCTTCCAAAATAAAAAAAATCAAAACAAAAATAGAAAAACTCACCTTAGATTTGTAGAGAATTTGGAAACCCATAGTAAAAGATTCACAAAAGCAATTAGATCTACAAAAAGGAAAGGTATATCAAGAAAATGTAAAATGAAACAGAAACGATTTAGAAACTATGAAGAAAGATTACCTTCTTATGTGAGGAGAAAATATAAAAAATCTATAGAAGCTACTTAAAGAAAAATGAATGGGCGAAGTTGGTTAACAAAAGAGAAAAAGGAGCTGAAGCTTGAAGCTAGTTAACAAAAGAGAAGAAAGAGTGTGAAAAGGTGAGAAACGTGAAAAAGTGAGAGGGTTGCGTACGAAGTGCATCAGAAATTCGATTAAAAGGAAATTGTTTTTCTCTTTTAAAGTTTTATACATTAAAAAAATATAAATAATATTTAGTAACGTTTAAATTTAAAAATGTTACTAAAGATATTAATTAATAAAAATTAATAACATTTTTATCAATATTGCTAAATAAATGTTACTAAATATAACAAATGTAGTAGTGTAATCCTTAACAAATCAAACGAGAACATTTAGGAATTTAGTAAAATATTTTTTAATTCCACATAATTGGTGAAATTGAAAATCAAGGTTAAATAGTTTAAAAATTAAAATGGTCATAATTTAAAAATTTTTAAACAAATTTTCAAAGATAACAACTTTCATAGAAACCCTGTCCTTTTCAATTTACTAGAACACATGATCACTATAATCAAACCAAAAGTTAATTCATGATCATACACAGTAGGTTATCATCATCACACACTTTAACTATAATCATTTAATTTTTAAGGCTTAACTAAATTTTTTCAACCAAGCAAGCAACCTTAAGTGTCATCAACCATTTCTTAAAGTATTTAAAAAAAAAAATTCATCAAATATACAACAACATTAATACAATACTTAATACATTGTTTCAACAATCTATAATTTCACAAAATCATTAAACTGGAGAAACTTACATAAAGATCTTTAAAATCATTAAATTGGAGAAATTTGTCATAAAAATTTTCAAAGATCTTATCCATATGGCAGCAAAAGCAACGGAACTCATTCTGTAGGCTTGTCTAGATTTTCTTAATGTGCTACAAATGGCGTTGATTGTTTTGGTGCTGGGCATCAAGGGCCAGAAGACGGTTTGTAGATGGAGTGTCTTGAAAGGATCCCTAAGAGGAGAGCAGAAGAGGATGAAGGAAAATGAGCATCCCCGAAGTGAGAAAGGAATAAGATCAGAAGGGGGATGGATGAAGTGTGGGAATTGAGGAGTCGGGATAGATGGTGGAGAGAAATGGATGGATATCGAAGAAGGGGGAGGAGCAGAAGTAAAGAGAAACAACATAGAAGTGGTAAACGCAACAAAAGAGGAATGTGAGAAATACACAAAATAAATTGGAGAAAAGAAGGTAGGTTGCAGGTATGTGTGATGGCAATGATGGAGAAGGCTTAGGGGATGTTGGGTGTGGCCCGATTTGG
The DNA here is from genome assembly GCA_037954105.1 of Canavalia gladiata. Taxonomy (NCBI): domain Eukaryota; kingdom Viridiplantae; phylum Streptophyta; class Magnoliopsida; order Fabales; family Fabaceae; genus Canavalia; species Canavalia gladiata. The sequence continues at coordinate 45,243,285 of CM075660.1, forward strand.
GCAAAGTTTGATGCGAGTGAACAACACCATGCAAGTTGGGGGGTCAAGCTTCCAAAGCATGATGAAGTAGCGACATACTTTTTGTTGTGCCAATACCTATTCCATCATAAGATAGTTATAAAGCTCAAGCTCTGGGGAAGAGAGCCAAGGAAGAATTTTGTTAATAATCGGGGTGTCTTCAACGATAAAGGCATTAGGGGGAGGCTCAAACTGAATATGAAGCTTGCCATCTAGTAAAAGGTCTAGCTTTCTCTTGGTGTGGCATTCAAAGGATCTCTTTGAGAGGGTGAGAAGAGTTTGGTTGAGGAGCAAGGGGCACTACTAAAGCCCAAAGACAAATATGACGATGGGCTTGTTTAGAAGATGAGGTGGAGGCTTGCTAAAATTGGCTAAACTTTCCTCGAAGCTCTTATTAGAAAGAGTCGTTAGAGGAGACAAGTTGAGGGAAGGTGATCTTCATCTTCTTGGCTTGATGAAGGCTGAAGTAAGTGGTTAGGGAATGCACCAAGCGACAAAGGGGCTCAATATGATTGAACAAGAGTTTCTCCACAATGCAGGTGATGAGGTTCCCATAGGGGACATTCTTCAGCTGCTCATCTATGACCTTGCAGAGGTGGGAAAAGAGAAGAGCAAGGAGGTTTATCTTACTCTGCTGTAGAAGATGGTAGACACAAAATCGCTAAATGATGATCACTTGATTTTAGGAGCCAACCTTGGGAAAGATGACATTATGAAGAAGGGCATGAAGGACTTGAGCAAAGTCATTGATGCAAGAGCTGGCACGAGACGAATTAGAGGGATCAATGTAGAGGGAAACATTGGCCACCTTGTTTAGAGGCTCATCCCAATCGTGGGTGTAGATGACACCTTTAATCGGGCTTTTAGTGAGAGTGCAGAGGAGGTTTTGGGAAAAGCTCAAACGCTTTACAAGAACATCTGTTACCACGAAAAATGAATCCTTGGTGTTCTTGATGTAGGCATTGGTTCGTAACTCCTGTATCAGGGAGTCGTACCATCTAACATTAACCATCATGAGTTCTCCCATCATATTCATCTCAAATTTATTATGCATTATCTTAGCAAAATCACTAAATAGCTTGACATTAGTGGCACTAAAATAATTCCATCCACATATATTTGAACAATAATGAGTCACTTTTACAAGTTTTTCTAACGAGAGTAGTGTTTATTTTATTTCTTGCAAAATTATATTTCATGAGAAAGGAACCTATATTACCAAGCATGAGATGCTTTCTCGAGACCAAACAAAGCTCTTTTTTGAATACGTGTTCTGGAAAAGATTTATTAATAAATCTAGGAGGTTGTTGAACAAAGACTTATTTCTCAATTATTCCATTAGAAAAGTGCTTTTAACATCCATTTGAAATAGAGTTATATCATGTTGGGAAACTTATGCAAGCATGATCCTAATAGCTTTTAGCCTATCTACAAGAGCAAAGGTTTCACTGAAATCAATACCTTTTTGCTGATTATATTCTTGAGCCACTAACCTAGCTTTATTTCTGGATATGTTACCATCTTAATTGAGTTTATTTCTGAACACCCACTTAGTTCCAATGATAGCTTTTCCATCTAGTTTTGGAACAAGTGTCCATACTTCATTTTTGTCAAATTAGGCTAATTCTTCTTTCATTGCAGCAATCCATCAATCATCCAGAAGGGCGTTATCTACTTTCTTAAGTTCTAGTTTAGACAAAAGAGCAATATTTCCTTGATCCTTAAAGCTCAATCTAGTTCTTACATTTTCTGTGGGTCCACCAATGATCTGGTCAAGCAAATGATATGGTTCTACCTTCATATTTCTAAACAGGATAAAACAATTGCTAAAAGGTTGTTCCATTCTTTGGTTTGGAGGTATACTGACTTTAGTCCTTTTTATCATTTGTATCCATGTCTGAAAAATCATCTTCTACATCTGACAATTTTTTCTTTAATCATTTTTCCATCATTGAAACAAACATGTATTTATTCTTCCATTAGTAGAGTCCTTGTGTTATATACATGAAAGACTTAAAAAGTGTCTGAGTAGCCTAGGAATATTCTTCTATCTACTTTTGAATCAAATTTCCAAGATTATCCAAAAGGGTGACAATATGTGATGTGGGGTCTTCTTTCTTTCCGCAGTTCATAAGGAGTCTTATCAGGGCATAGTCTTATTTTATTCTAAATGTAGCAAGTTGTGCTTACAACTTCTTCTCAGAAGTATTTTGAAAGAGAGTTTTCACAAAACATTGTTCTTGCCATATCTAATAATATTATATTTTTTCTTTCAACAACCTCATTTTGCTGAGGCATTCTAGGAGCAGAAAAATTATGAGATATGCCATGTTTCTTACAAAACTTGCTAAATTTTTCATTTTTGAATTCTCTTCCATGATTTCTTCTTATGGAAGAAATACAAAATCCTTTTTCATTATGAATTTGTTTCCATAAAATCTTAAATACCTTGTAAGACTCATCCTTGTGTACTAGGAAGTATACCTATGTCATTCTAGAGTAGTCATCTACAATGAAAAATTCGTACTTTTTCTCTCCAAGACTTTGTATATTAGTAGGTCTTAATAAATCCATATGAAATAACTCGAGGTCTAGAAGTGGAAACAAGGTTTTTAGTTTTGAAAGATGTTTTGACTTGTTTCCTTTTTTTGATAGAGTTGACATTAAAGGTCTTTATTAAATGACACATTCGACAATCCTTTGACTAGGCTATATTTGTGAAGTTTTGATATAAGCTTCATATTTATGTGTCCTAGTTTTTTATGTTAAATCCATCTTTTATCATCCTTTTAGAAAGGATAAGTTACCTTCTAATCATACAATTCTTTCAAATATATTTTATACAAATTATAGTATTTTTTACAGTAAATAGTATGGATCTATCATTATTTTTGACAATGCATTGATTTTTATTAAATGAAACAATATATCCACTATTACAAAATTGACTAATGCTTGTAGATTGTGTTTCAGATTTTCTACAAACAAGACATTTTTAATAGAGGGTAGATTATCCTTATTGATTCTACCTTTTCCTTTAACTCTTCCCTATTGGTTGCTTCCAAAGGAAACACTTTCTCCATCATAAAGTTCTAGGTATAAGAATATAGACTTGTTTTCCGTCATTTATTGTGAGCAACCACTTTCCAAGTACCATTTTGGTGTCTTTCTTCTTCCCACCAAGGATATCTTCAATCGGAATGATCATGATTTTATGTACCCATATATTTTTGGGTCATTTTCTGTTAGTTCACACAGGTCTATAATGACACATTTTTGAGATGAGTCCTGACTTGTTATAGAAGGAATAAAATGAGTGTAATTGAGAAGTATATCTATTTATTTTTTCCTGATTTTTTCTGAAACCGATATCAGATCTATCCTTAGGGTGTCTTCCTTACTTTATAATTGGTTTAGTTGATATCAACTTTTAGAAAATTCAGACATGTCTTCATTTATTTTATTAATTTCTATAGATAGTTTTTGGTTGACTTCCAGGAGTGCCTTTTTTTCATTAATAACTTATTTAGTTCCTTTTCTTTTTTAGCAAACTTTCTCCTTAACACAGTATACTTTATAAGTAGATTATTAAGATCATTCAAAATATTTTCATATACATTTTCTAGATCTTGAAGTTTTGTTGTTACCTTAGGATCAGTGTCCGCCATAAAGCATATTTGAGTTAACTCAACGGTTTCATCTTCTTAGCTACCATTGTCGAGATCGTTCTATATTGAGACAAGATCTTATTTTTCTTCTAAGTTTACTGAACTTCTCATCTTTCTTAAGATTTGGACATTCAGCTTTCATATGTCCTAACTTCCTACATTAATACCAAATTATGTTATATTTTGAGGTGTTTTCAAAAGAGAATAATTTACCTTTTCTTGATTTGTGGGTTTTGTCCTTTTCTTCTTTTTGTTCATTATATTGTTTAGTCTTCTAGATATAAGAGATAGTTATTCATTAGCTCCTTCATCATCATTGAGATTGTCTAAGCGGAATGTTTCTTCAACATTCATGGCTTTGGAAGAAGTGCCCTGATCCTGAAGCGTTGATACGAGGGCAGCCCCTTTTCGTCTCTTATCAGGCTCCTTTTCTTATATCTCGATCTCATAGATTCTAAGGGATCCAAGAAGTTCATCTAGCTTGAGTTTGTTTAAGTCCTTAGATTCTTTTATGGTTGTTTTCTTTTTCCTTCATCGAGGAGAGAGACTTTTGAGAATTTTTACCATAGCATCCTCATGATCATATGTCCTTCCAAGGGCTTTGAGACCATTTTTTATCATTTGGAATTTTTCAATCATCTCATCAATGGTTTCTCTTTCTTTTATCTTGAAATTATCGTATTGAGAGACAAGATAGATTATCTTAGATCTATTTACCTAGTTTATTCATTAATGAACAAAGGCAAGACTATCCTAAATTTCTTTAGCTATATTGCATCCCAAAACTTTATTGTACTCATTTCTGCAGAGAGTACAAGTTAACAGAAATCTAGCCTTGACATTGTTCTATATCTTCATAGTTTGGTCAGAGTCCATAGATCCTTAGGAATCTATGTACTATGTTCATAGTGGTACATAGTCACCTTTCGTGATAATATTCTAGAGATTGCACTAATTGGATTTAATGAACATCTCCATTTTTTCTCTCTAGTATGGATAATCTTCTCCAAGGAAGGCAGGAGGGCAAGTGATATAAGCTCCTTCAAGGATCAGTTATTTTTCTGATTCTACCATGGCTCATTATTTTCTCTTAACTTATTAGAGTGTTCAACTCAAGAGGCTGAGCTCTAATACCCAATGTAGGAAAAAAGATGACACGCAAAAAGAGGATTGAATATGGTGTCGTAGAAAAACTTTGACTTTTTCTACAAACAAGAAAATTATAAGACATTAGGTGTCTTTAAGACACTTAAACACACAAAGCGAAGGAGGGAGATAATCAGACCTAGAGTTTATACTAGTGTTACCTAAGGGCTACGTCCAGTCCCTGTTGTTATCCAACAAGTATTTCCACTATGTTGAAAAATAATACAACTACCAAGTATCACAAGATACTTTTATATACAATACTATCATAGTATTTTTCACCTGCCTTTCTTGACTTAACCAAGAATTCCTAGAAACTAATTTAGACACATATGTCTAACAAAAATCTTTTTGAAGGTTACAACAAAAAATAGGAACCAAATATTTCGCTTAGGTTATGAGTATTTACTCTTTAGAATTATACTCAATTAATGTTTGTTGTCTTTTTCTCATAAGCTTAGATCATTATATAAAAGGAGACAAAATAGTCATTGATAGAATGAGGTTTATAACGTCTTGGTGTGAGGAAGGTTTATTGTGTGGTGAGTTCATTAGCGAGAGAAGAGTGAAACACTTAGTAAGGTGTGAGTCCATCGAACTAATTTTGAATTCACTAACCAAGGAAGGGCAGCAAGTGCACCTCCTTTTTATGCCATTTTATAAGTTACTTTGGTGGAGGAAAAGCTCAAGGGAAGAAGCATCAAACAGACTTGAAGACTTGGGACTTTAAGGTTTGAAATTGAAACCAAATGGAGATCAATTGTGTGTAATTTTTCAATTTGGATTTAGTGTAATTTTTAGGCTTGAAAAATTTGTAATTAGGTACATTTGAGTTTCAATCCTAATGCATTGTAGTTGGTTTTCCTATTAGTGTAATTTGGATTTACCTTGCAATTTGTTTGTAAAAGGACTTTAGACTCTAAAAGCCTTATATAGGATACTCACCTAAGACCATTTTAAGTTGGTGATTTGTTCATGCAAATAAGTATAAGGGGGTGCTTAGTGCCTATGTAGCTTTCTTATACTATTTGGTAGCACTAACTTTTTCTTCTTTTGTAAGGTCAAAAGTGCTAGGTATAACCACTTAACCCTTGCTTGTTGTGTTCTTTAGACTCGGGATTTCTTGATAAGTGTTTTTAAATTTGTGTGAACTAATCAACTAGTATAGCAATCCACATATGGAGAGGATCTTCTAATTTTCAAATAAGTTCCCACGAGGATTCACTTAGAACCCAAATGGAGAAACTTGCTTCAAGGTTGGAAAAAATATTTTGACTAGCAAACAAAGGTGTTTGAAGAATGCCTAGATAACCTAAAGAGAAGACATCCAGCTAGGTATAAAAGGAACCAAAGGGTAATTGAAACTAGTGGGTCAAAAAAAGGTGAATACCATAATGAGAAGGAGACATCTGATGATGATGTCAATTTCTTTGGGAAAAACCAAGATTCAAGGGCTATTAATGATAGAATACCTCCATAAAAGGAAAGGCCATCTTCAAGGGATGAGCCTCATTCATTTAATAGAAAATCACCTACACCAAAAGTAGAGCTGTCAAAATGGGCTATGGCCCTAGGGCCAGCCCATTTAGCCCTAAGTTTTGGCCCTACATTATGTGGCCCACTTAGAAGTAGGGCTTTTTTAAGCCCTAACATACATGGCTCTTAATTTAAAGGGCTTAGTTAGGGCTGGCCCTAGGGCCAGCCCTAGCCCTATGTTTTATTTTTTTGTAATTTGTCTTAAAATATAATTTTTAAATCTAAATCCATATAACCTTCAAATTTTATCCTTTTTCTTAATTTTTTCTCTCATTTTTTTTATTTTTCTCTTTAAATAATCATCAATATTTTTTATTATACTAAAATATTATTTAATTTATTTATCTTTTTTTTAGATTTTTTATTTTCTCTAACTATTTTTTCATTTGTCCCTAGAATTTTTCTTTCTTTCTCAAATTTTTCTCAACTTTTTTATACTTTTATCTTTTCTTAATTTATTTTTTCTAATATATTTACGTCTCTATCTCTAAAATTATCCTTTCTCCATTTTTTTCCTTTCTCCTCTTTCTAAATTTTCTTATTTATTTTAATTTTTCATTACTACTTTATTTTAAGAGAGGAAAAAAACTAGAAAGGAAAAAAAATTATAGAAAAAATAAAAATATTTGAAAAAAAAATGAAGCTCATAGGTAACCAAGCTATTTTGACCTTAACCCACATGAGTTAAAGTTGAGTTAGTTTGAATGAATCAAATTGACGCCTCTATCAATAGGAACACTTCTTATCAGAATAATAAAGAAAAAACAATTCCAAACTGAAGCGATTTTTAGTAAAAAATTTCATAGAATAGGAAATATAATTATGTAACTTTATAAAGTTAAACAAACTGTACCTAAGCTTACTGATATAGAAGAACATGTTGTTAAAGAAAACTCAAGTGAGTGACCACTTGTATTAGATATAACATCTTGGTTGGAGAAAATTGTTAAAGATGAATTGATCTTATAACATTGGTCACTGTTTCCGTGTGACAAACTTGTTTTGATTTTTGACATATAATTATATGAGTAATGTTCTTTTATGATTGTAAATTGTTTTGAACTTGTTATATATTATTTATCATTTGTAGTTCTTTGGTGTTTACTTTTCCTAATCTTCATGAAGTGAAGGACATGGCATCAATTACATTCTTTTCTACTTAAGACAAATTTTTTTATTTTGCTTGAAATGTTTTCATTGTTAGAACTAAGGTGAACGACTTGGTTCGACTTGCTAGCTCGTTAAGTCAAGTCATATGAACTAAAGGTTAATAAATGTAAAAGATTTAAAATTTGTAATTTACCAATATATTTTTGATAAAATGGTTGTCTAATTAAAAATTATAAATATAATTATAGTTTATATAAAATATAAATATTTACATTTAAATTATTATTAATAATTAATAAATCAAATAACTAATTTATACATTGGACATTTTAAAGTTATATTTTGTTACCAATTTTGAAATTAAAAAATTTTCTAAACATATAACTTATAATAGTATATATTATGATTAAGTTATATATTTTATCTATTTTATACAAAAATATTAAAAATTATATGAATTTAATTTATATATAACAAGCTGGTTCATGAACCAAACGAGTAGAGTTATACATAGCTCAGGTTCAGCTAGTTTAGTTAACAAGTTTAATTTTTAGCTCAAGTTCAGCTTATTCGATTCATGAACACAGTTCAACAAATTAATTATTGAATCAAGTCTCAAACTAATTTCGAGTTGGTTCGGTCTATTGTCATCCCTAGTTAAAATCATTTTCAAAAGCACAAACATTTATAATTTCATCCGGTAACCTTTTTATTTTTGAACCAAAATTTGTAGTCAGCAGTTTAAGATAATAATAATTTTTTATGTAAGGGCTAGCCCATGGGCTGGCCCTAGCCCACTTGGCCCTAAGGGCTTTTTGACCCTAAGGGATTTTTATATTTAGGACTTTTTGGCCCTAAGGGCTTTTTAGGCCCTAGCCCATAGGGTTAGGGCTTTTTAGGGTAGGGCTGGCCCATTTGATGACTCTAACCAAAAGTAACTAATATAAGGATAGATAGGGATAAAGGTCATCATCAGTATAGGGAGTCCTCAAACACTAAGGATCCTTCTAAGCATAGGACTAAAACCCACAAAGATAGAGTTAGAAGTTCTTCTAGGGATAACATAGAAGATAGGAACCATAAAAGCAGTCCTCGGAATAGAATCCAAGGGAAAGAGAACACCTAAAGCCCCTAGAATTACCTAAGGTCAAAATGCCTATGTTCTAAGGGAGGAATGGCCTAGAGGTATACTTGAATTGGTAGCTCAAGGTTGAGAAACTTTTTAATAGCTATTCCATTAGAGAGGGGCATAAGGTGAGATTGGTCACCTTAAAATTCATCGATTTCCTTGATTTGGTGGGATAAGCTCAATAAAAAAAGATACCACCCCTTGAGCGAATGAGAGAAGATGAAACATATAATAAGAATACGATATGTCCCTCCCTACTATTTAAGAGAGATCCATAAAAGGTTGCAAAGGCTCTCTCAAAGCCCTAAAAGTATGGATGAGTATTACAAAGCAAAGGAGATAATAGTCACTAGGGCTAACCTGAATGAAAGAGAGAAAGCCACCATGGCCAGGCTCCTTGACGACTTTAAACCTGAAATTAGGGACATAGTTGAGCTTCACTACTATTTAAGCCTCAATGACTTGTATCATCGGACCCTTAAAGTGGAACAACAGATGAATATGAAAAGTAAGGGAAATTTCACCTCATATAAATCCACATCCCAAGAAGAGTGTAACGACAAGAGGAAAGAATTAAATTTCAAACCTAGGAAAATTAGGGCTACTAAGGCCTTTAAGGGAAAAACACCTAACCTACCCTTAAGAAAAAAATCATTCATCCAATGTTTCAAGTGTTTAGGAAGGGGTCTATAGCCTTTTAATACCCCAACACAAAGAACATGATCTTAAGCAACACTACAGAGTACTTATCTCTCGAACTTACGAGCTCTAGTTCTACCCAATCATTCTCAAATGATGTGATACCTTAGAATATGCCCATGAGAGAGACCTCTAAGTGGTTAGCAGGTTCTTAGATAGTGTAACACCCATAATTTCTCATAATGGACTTTCTAGGTTACAAATACACTTTAGTAAGAAATAAAGTAGAGATACGAGAAAAAGATAGGGAAATTAGAAAATTTTTAGCAAATGATGAAAACCCCCCTGCACTAGGATAACCCAAATAATATGTAGGAAAAACCTAAAACAAAGATTAAAAGACATTCTAACTAAATTAGAATACATCAAGAATGATTGAAAAGTCATATGAAAAGAATAGGAACAAAGAGAGGACAAACAAAAAATCAAAAAACTCTAAAACGTCCTTAGAAAGCTCTATCTTCCACAAGGGCTAAACTGTTCCTAGAAAAATGGAAAATGATATTAGAATAATTTGAAAATAAACTAATAAGTGTTAGAAACATTGAAAGAACAATTTGGAAACCTCCCAGGAAATGTTGAGAAAAATTATCAAAATGTCCATAAAAGATCAAGAGGGCAAGAAAATGAGAAGCAGAAATCAGGAAATGGGTCCCACTCATGGAGCACGAAATTGCATGTGGAAAATGAGATGGTGACTCACCGCATGAGTCATCTCTTCAATTATAGCTTATAAGACAAAATAATAAATAGGAGAGATAAAATTAATCATGGTTAAAATAAATTAACCTTGTGTAATTAAAATTAACTATGCTTAGGATAAGTTAATCTTGATTAGTGAAAATTCAGAATAATTAGCATTAATCTAATTCTAAAAGGATAATTTCTTACATTTACATTTATTTTAGAAAATAGAAATTGCATGCAAATGTACCAAAATACCCTTAAGTGGGAAATTAATTCCCAAATTACTCTTTAGTGGTCAAACTCTATCTTGGCCTTACGAAGACTCATTTCCTCATATTGAATCACCTAAAAAAATAGCCAAAATCCTCTAAACTCTTTATAAAAACTCTAAAACCGAAAGTTTTCACTGAGCTTAAACTTCCAACTTTGAGGTGTAAGTTAAATCAAGACAAATTCAAAAATCCCCATCACCACCACTAAGAGATATTGTGTGGACCACCAAGGAAGTGGAAGAGCAACCATAAAAGTCCCACCAAACCCATCACAAGAGTTTTCAACAAGTAGGAATTTATAATATGTTTTCCTAAACTATAAATCTTGTTTTTTTGGTTTAATTTTCTTCTTTTTGGTGGATCTCTAAGATATATGGATCCTTTTTATTTGAGTTGGTTGGAGCTTAAAACTTCCTTTGATGGTTAAATATGATCATCCTAAATTTTTTAGCGGTTTTGGATGTTAAAGAGAAGTTTTGATGGATTGAAGTGCTTCTAACAACCTTAGGAGCAATTTAATCAACTAAAATTTTTTAAACCAATTTTTAATGCCTTGAGGCATATTTGAGAGTTTATAAAATTTTTTTTGAAGGGATCAAAGTAAGAGATCACAACAAGAAATTTTCCTTATACCTACAGATACTTCTAGTAATAGTAATTAAAATGGTAGGTGTAGGTACCTTATACTTATGGATATATAATAAACTGTAGGTATAAATATCCTATATTTATAAAATTTTAATATTGTCACTGTTTGTTTTAATAATAACTTTAAAACTATATGTATATTTATAATTGTAAACATCCAATTATATCCAAGGCCCAAATTTTAAAATTTAATTAGTAGATAAGTAATAATCGAGTATATTCAATTTAAAATTATTTAAGAAGATTAATAAAAGGGAAAGAGTAAGAAACAAAACCAAAACAAAATAATAGAAAAATAATAAATATATATAAACAAAGATGAAAATAGGAAAATTAAAAATAAAAATTGAAAATACAAAAACTAAAAAAAAGAGAAAAGTGAAATCAGAAAAATGAAATAAATAAATAAATAATAACAAAATGACAAAAAGAAAAAGAAAAAAAAAAGAAAAAGGAAAAATAAAATATATAAAAGAACTAAAAATGAAATTAAGAAAAAATAAACAATAGAAAATTATAAAACAGAAATTAAAGAAAAGCAGAAAATAATAAACATAATGTGAAACAGAAAACGAAAAGAAAAACTAAAAAACAGAAAAAAATAAAAAATAAAAAAATGATAACGGAATAACTAAAAAAGAAACTAAATAATAAGAAAAAGGCGGAGGTCTTCAACTTCTCTAAACTCCTCTCTGCTTCCCGAGGTTTTTTGGATGAAGCCACACGCTGCAATTCGGGCTCTTGGATTTTGAAGGCAATTCACCATTGAAGAAGAGGTTCATACCTCCAAGGAGAATTCCATGCAAAGCTTGTGCTGCTACGACTGAAAGAAATCCACCTTCCTTAAAGACCTATTGCGTTTAGGTTAGCATTGGGATTCCTTTTCTTCTTTGATCTATGTAGTCAAATCATCATCTCCTCATATGGAAGGCCATGTCATACCTACTAGTTGATGCATGAATATAGTGGTAATGACGATAAGAAAAATGAAATCCATAGGTAACAACGACTGCAACTGTATCTTTCATCTTGAATTTTGACCTAAAATTTCCATATAAAACCTGCATATATCTAAGTAGATCTTTGTGTTAAAGTGTGCACGAAGAGGCGGTTTTTCTATTCGTGATTAGTAAGAAGAACACCCATGCTGACATTTTACATTTCTTTATCATACTTTGTTGATCCGTAATGGGTAATGAATCATGTAAACGAAGTAAGGTTCGGTTTTATTATGATCTGAGCTTATTTAACAAAGGCCATGAGATTGTATCAGAGTATTTGCTTAGTCATCTGCTCAGGTTGTGTTCTGGTTGGTTTAATCCGTTCTTGCACCGCTAAAACCATCGTGAGAAATGTCTTCAAGGGGTCATCCTGCCTTCACCACATCACCATTAGTCGGTTGTAGATATTGCGGCTAATCAAGTTGACTCAAAGAGGGTTGACGTATGTGCATGCATTGCTCGAGACTTTGTAGACCTTGTAAATGAAGTCATAAGCAGTGCCCGATATGCATGCAATGGCAATGAACCAGGACTGCGCGATTGACATCTTAACACTATGCTTGGTTGAAACAGAACGTGCCCAAAATTCTACCACTGCTTCCACATCCTTCAAACACTACACGTCGAGTGAATCCGAGCAGGATTCCACCATTGGAGAGCATCAGATCACATGGATCAGAGGAGAGTAGTCATGCAGCATCTGATAATGGGCTAGACATTTCTACACTCTTAAAGGTTGACCAAGATCCAATAGAGTTTAGCAGACAGAGCACATCATTACATGGAGACCGAAGCACTCATGAATCTATTCAACCAACGCCAAAAACTTCGTTGAATCAGGATAATAGTCGATTCATACGTGGGTACAACTCTTCTATTGGTTCTGATAGTTCATCAATGATAATGATGAAGTGTCTCTTTGATGGCAGAATATTACCACGACCGAATGATGAAGAATGACGGGGAATAGCTCTTGAGATCCACATCAATTGGTTCAGCTTACAGAAGCACGAACAAGTGAAATGGGGCTCGCGCCAGGGTCTGCTTTGTGTCTTCTTATTGGTATATACAACCCCCGTCAAACATGACAACATAGTCTTTGGGGTGCCCTCTATGTACAACTAACTTTAAGGCTAGGTTGAAGACTCGGTTGGCTTCTTTGCACGATCAGTTTAACCCTGCTTATTATGGTTTCATTCAGGGTCAAGCCATATACGTTATCTAACCTCATGCTGATTGAATCACTTTTGACGATGTTGGTTTCTCTGAGCCACTTATCCGAGCTCGGTTTGAGGATTGGAACAGTGAATTCTTCTGTAAGATAATAAGGACTCATCTTTCGGGTATCAACTTGCCAAGGGAATATGGCATAATGCAATCGGTTCAATCGGTAACAGAAAGGTGCAAATAAGTCTTGTGGAAGTCAGCGTTGTGGCAGCTGTATTAAAAGAGTTGGAACTACATAATATTTTGCAGGTCGAAACGCTTTTTGTGAGGATAACAGCACTATGAAATTAAGAGTCTAGGAGCTGTTTCCAAGCCTATGCCCATGCAACGAGCAGTAGTTTCCTCGACCGAATGTTTTCCTATCATATTGGTTGCTTCTTATGTGAACCATGTAAGGAGCCATACTAAAAACCCTATAGATTCTGACTCGTGGGAGTTGTTTCAATTTTTGTATAATTATTAGGCAGCAAAGCCATGCAAATTTTGGTTCATAGGGACAGTAAGGAACCATGCTAAAGGCCATGCAGAATTTTTCTCGGGGAACCACAAAGGGGCTATGTCACTGATTACTATGCAACCTAGAGAGTGAAGTCCTTTTTAGGATAGTAGTAGGACTTGTATTTGTTGCCAAAAGGTTAGCGTGGGAATGAATTACGACTGACTTGGAGAGGCTTTAAAGCAGCTGCCCATGCATACGTGATCTTTGAATTTGAGTGACCTCTGGTGGACCCCACAACGTGGTGGTAGCCAAATACAAAGGAAAGCTACATGAGATAAATAATTAAAGGACCAAATTAGAGTTAGCTTAACCTTAATTGTTTCTCAACGACATCAAAGTGTCCTCATGTGAAGGAATTTGTCCATGCCCTTTTCTAATGCAAGTCGATTGAATTTTGATGACAACACCCTAGCTTACATGGAATTAGTTGATTACACATGTGCTGCTAATGAGCTAAATTCTTGCGTTTTGGGTTGCCCAAGGATCTCCAAGTTAAATCATGATAAAATATCAAACCTTGTGAATATCCAACAAAAAGGTTACAGGAGAAATTGCATGCCACTATTCATTTTAAAATCCTCATTCATTGATTCATGAATGTAGGGGCAAGAGAATCCTCATTTGTTGGTTCATGATTGTAGGGGCAGTAGTGAACCCTGCTACCACAAGTAGACCTCAATCAACCTAACTGGCCCAGACTACCACAGTGGGCCTTTCTCCACTTGATTGGGCCATACAATTCAAACTATGTACATGCTATGTGCTCATCCAATTGGGCCGCCTCCCAGACCCATATATTCATTGCACGTTCCATATCATAAACTCTAAATTGATTCGTTGCACACTGCAAATCACAAAATTAGGCCATACCTCCTAAGTGACTTGGGCTTGTCATTCAATTTCTCAATCTTTTAATTTAAATTCATAGGACCAAGCTTGATTTTTCATTCTAAATTTTGAATTTCAAATCAACTTCATCTTAGTCCAAATCAAGTTTAATTCTTTTTTCTCAAATTTCAAATGAAGTTCATTTTAGTTTTTATCAAGTTTAATTCTTTTTGCTCAAATTTCAAAATCAAGTTTATTTTAGTTCGAATTAAGTTTAATTCTTTTCCTCAATTTTGGAATCAAAAATTCAAGTTTTCTTGAGTTAGGTCAAGTCCAATTATTTTCTTCCTTCTGTTTCAAATCAAATCCATTAATTAATTCTAGGTCTCACGCAATGAACTCTAAACACGAACTGGTAGCTTTTTTTTATGTTCGATGTTTAGGGATTCATATGGGTCCCAATGCCGTTGTAGTTGTCTTGGACCCTGTGCATATGTGAACTAAGAATCCTTTTTAAATAATCTCAAAAGAAACCTCGTCTTGGAATCCCAAGTCTTACGCGATGGGCTCTAAATAAGAATGGGCGGTTTTACTGCTGTTCGAAGTTTAGAGATTCATATGGGTCCCAGTGCAGCCCTCGTTGCCTTGGATCCTGTGCATATGTGGACTAAGGATTTTTTTAAAAAATATTTGCCAAAATACTCTATTTTTAAGCATCTTCGAAGGTTAAGCCTTCAAAAGCAGAACTATGTAAGCCTTGAGTTTCTCATTGCACCAGGGAATACGTAGGAGCATGATCAAGTCCTGTTAGGCTATCTTTCCATCAACTTATTTATTTTCTATTCTAATTAAAGGGATCAAACAATTTTTAAAAAGTATTAAACCACACTCAGTTTAAGGGTATTGTTCTCCAGAACGGGCAAATAAGGTGCCTAACACCTTCCCTATTCATAATCGACTTCCGAATTTAATTTCTTCCTTACGCTAGGATTTTTCTAAATATTTTCCTTTAAATAAAAATTTGGTGGCTGCTCCACTCTTCAAATCAAATTCTTTTTAAATTTTTAGCGAGTTCATCGTCTAGTCGTAATTACGGTTGTGACAATAATATATTTGTAAAAATTAATTTTTATTAATAAATATTTTAATGATAAATTTAATAATTGTAGCTATACATTTTACATACAAAATATTTTATTAATATTGTTAATATTTTTGTTGATTTAGGTATAAATTTTTAAATATTAAAATATTAATAAATAAAATATTATTCTTTTACATATTTTTTATAATTATTAATATTTATAATTAATAAATGAAAATTATTTCAATATTTAAAACAAACTATTTTATCCAACTAAGAAAATCTAAAATATATTAAATTTTCTATCTAAATAAAACTTTAACATATAAAAACTTAAAATTTTATTCAAATAAAATATCTTTAAAATAAAAATATTTAAATTTTTAAAATTCTTTTGCGAACATTATGCGTTTTTAAGTGTCATGTATCTTCCCCGTATACTTTGGAATTTTCTCACCCTTTTGTGTTCCTCAAACACTCTTAAAATCTAGCACATTGAATTTCGAATTCAAATGGAAATAAAGAATTTATTTGCAACTCAGTAAGATGAACAACTTTGCTCTTAATTCTTATTCTCAGCATTGGTAAGTTATTCGTATATATTCATTACCAATTGTCTCATCATTTCAAAATTGTTTGGTTGCTTGCACATCAATGCCTCAATATATTTTTGCTTCTATTCTTTTAGATTGTTGGAATATTGGAAAATCTAGAAGTTAAAGGTCCTTCGATGTTTTAAAATTTTCCAGTGAATGAATTATATTTATCCTTTATTCTTAATTAGTTTTTGATAGATAGAAGATGCAAAGAAAATTCTATTGATTAGGTCCTGCCATTTTCTTTCTTCTACACCAGTATGGTGTGCCATTACATTCATTCAGATAATGAAGGTCGAGAATAGTTTTATAATATGTTCGATTTTTTTTGAAATTGATGAATGCTTATTTTCATCTTGGAGATTGATTTAGAAGGTGAGATTTGGTTTTAATTTCTTAATATGTAGGATTAATTGGTTTGTCATTCTCTGAAAAAGGCTTTTTATTTACACATCATCCATTTAGCAGAATTACCAAATATAGTTCTTAGGATAAGACCAAATGTGGATGACATCCTCTGGATACCTTCTAATAGATTATATTCAAGAGATTAGCTTATCGAGAGTGAAAATAGAGTACTGTTGCTATTTATGTGTTCGCTTGACTCTTTTTGAGTAAGATCAGTAGGCGAGAAGCTCACATCCGGCTCCATATAAGACATAAGTCTTTACTATGCTTTGCAAAAGGCAATCAGCCAAAACTCGATGCCTTACAACATAATCTTGGACTTGGCTTAGCTCCCTGCTCAGTGCAAGGCTGTTTGGTGCGATTGGTTGGACACTCTCTTCGTCTAAGGTCTTATCTTGGTCACTTTATTAAGCTTTCCCATCAATAGGCTTGCTGGCCATATATAATTTATAACGTCAAATAACACATCCAAAGTCATGGCGTCATTCCTTTAAGGATGAAGGAATACTTCAGTTGTATTTGTGCTTTTTATGGGGTTTAGCTTAATGTACACCTGTTTTGGCAGGCTGGTCTTCCACCTGGTGTTTTGAATATAGTTTTTGGGTATGGTCCAACTACTAGTGCAACTCTTGCAAGTCATATGAATGTGGACAAGGTATTTTGTGAAACCAAGCATCTTAAACTTCTCTTATATGGTATGGAACTTCCTAAAGAGTTAATAATGAACTTGGTTTGATATCTCAATGATCCAAGACTCCAAAACTATTTAGGGTACTTTTGTATACATTGTATTGGAAGCATGATTGGTGTGAAATCCAACATTTTATGGACTTTTCTTTTTTTAATTTTGTCTGATTAGAGGGACTTTGGATCCTTCCGAAATAATTTCTAGTTTTAGGTTAAAATTCTTGGAGCTTTTCTTTCATTTTGAAAAATTAATTTACATTTTTTTAGAAAATAAAAAATGAAAAAAATTGATATATGCTTATTGTACTCCTAATAATGTTCTGTACCTTGGTGATTCAATTTGGATTTCCTTGATGTTATTATGAGTTATCTAAGCCACCAATTTATAGATTCAATTAAGGGAATCCAGTCCCTTGCTTGATTATGTAGCTATAGTAATTCTAGCTAGTAGCATCGACATTTTCTTTTTCGTTAATAATCTATCAACAACATTTTGCACGAAATTTGAATATTTTTTAAAAAATATGATATTTTTATTACCATTTATATAATTATAATAATAATAATAATAATAATAATAATAATTTATTTAATTTATATTTAGGTGTGATATTTTTACTTCTTGTTTATATAATAATTTATCTAATATATTTTTTATTTACATCATATAACTTATCATATTTCACATTTTCCCCTTTTGTCTTGATATTCTTTTAATAAAATATAGTATGCTTTTATGGTAGAAATACCATTTTTTTTGTGATGGGACTTTTAGAATACTATATTCTAACAATTTTGGCATTGTCAATTTTCTTAAAATATAATTCAAAATTCTTCATGAGTTTGCTAGATTGCCAAAATTAGCTATTTCCTAAAATCCTAAATTGTGGTGGGACTTTTTTTCTTCAGTTTATTTATTATACTAAATATTTTGTTGCAATGGTAGGTATTATGTTCCAAGACATTACTACTCTATTGTTCAGTTTCAAAGTTTTGATGAACATAATAGATTTGTTAATTTAGCAATACAAAGGCAAAAATATTTCTATCCTTGTACGTAAAAAAAAAGAAAAATGTTTGTTTTTTGGAGTTATATATATAAATAAATAAGTGTTGAAATCTATATAGTAAATAAAAAAGAGTGCCGAAACCTAAATCAACACTTGATTTGAAGCTTTAAAGCTTAAAAATATTATTATTGTCAAGATGAATGAGAACATATGTCCTTGGAGCTTATTGTGATATACCTATATATGGTTAGCTGCATTGTTGAGTGCATCTGAATAGTGTTTGTCTCTTTTATCTTCCAAGTTAGTTTCATATCTTTTTCTTTTATAATATCAGCAACTTATTAATTTAGTGTTTAACAGATATGATAGAGGAGACATAAAAGTTCCATTCTTGAAATTCTAATTAGAGGAGACATAAAAGATTGTAATATCTACATCAAGATATTGATTGATTTTAATTAGAGGTTGATTCATACTGATTAAATAATGGTAACTTGATATTATTTTAATTGAGTAAAAGTTTACTGCTTTATGTAGTACACAACCCTATATGCTTGAAGATTTTAGTGTTCAAAATCTCCTTGAACCTGTATTGAAAAGGAAAATTAATTTTTTATTATTGTATACTTGAATTTTTATGGATTTGTATTAAATATTTCTCTACATAAATTTTTATTTAGCATAATAATGTTATTGAATATTATGTACCACTTTTTTTTATTTCCTAGATAAATTATGAATGGTTAAATCTATTAAAATTATTTTTTTTATTTTATTTTTCAGTTTATTTCATCTAATGGATAAAAGTTTGATATATGAAATCTTTCAAAATAAGGAGAGGTACATTAGAGAGGTTCTAAATTTTCTTGACTTAGCATTTGCAAAATCATTCAAGGATGGAAAGATTTTATGTCCTTGGACTAAATGCGTCAATAGCAAGTGGCACTCTCGAGTAGATGTTTATGAGCATATAATAAACTACCGATTTCTTATGGGATATACTAATTGGATCTTTCATGATGAATAAGTTAGTTCTTCTTATTCTACTAGCACATGTCATGAAGGAGAGTTTGATGATGATATGAATGCATTAATCCATAATGCTTTTGTCATGAATATAACTAATAAAAATGATGATGCATATACATGTGAAGCTGTGAGTGCTCTAAATAATTCTGAAGCATTCATAAATGATCATAATGTTAAACAGTCTGAAGAGGATATCAATTCAAACAAGTTCTATCAATTGTTAAAGGAGGTAGAACAAGACCTTTATCCTGGTTGGAAGAAGTTTACAAAAATATCCTTCATCGTACATTTGTACCACTTAAAATGTTTAAATGGGTGGACTGAAAAAGGTTTTTTAATGTTGTTAGACTTGTTGAGCGATGCTTTACCTGTATAAAATACCTTGCCAAAATCATTTTTATGATATTAAGAAGATTATTTCAAGGTTAGGTTAGAATATTAAAAAATTCATGCTTGTCCTACAGGTTGCACATTATTTTGGAAGGATTTGGCTAACATTGAAGTTTTTCCAAAATGTAATTACTCAAGATGGAAAGTGAATTCAGATAATGTTGAAGGTAAAAAAAAAGATACCTGCAAATATCCGTTCCTCTTAAACCTAGGCTATA
This sequence comes from Canavalia gladiata, assembly GCA_037954105.1. NCBI lineage: Eukaryota > Viridiplantae > Streptophyta > Magnoliopsida > Fabales > Fabaceae > Canavalia > Canavalia gladiata. The sequence continues at coordinate 45,263,175 of CM075660.1, forward strand.
AAGATTATTTTTGTCTTCAAGAAGAGCTTCTTCTTTGACATGACATGAAAATGGTCAAACTAAGGATGGACTAATGAGACATCCTACCGACTCTCTTGCTTGGAGGGATTTTGATAGTTGATATCTTGATTTTTCATTTGATCCTTGTAATGTTCGACTAGGTTTGACTTATGATGGCTTTAATCCTTTTAAAACTATGTCAATTTCTCATAGCACTTGGCTTGTTCTCCCTAGATGTGTATAAAGCAGCCTTGTTTTATTCTCTCATTACTTATTCCTGGTCCAAAAGCTCTAAGTAATAACCTTGATGTCTATATGCAACCTTTTATAGAAGAATTAAAAGAGTTGTGGGAAGTTGGGGTAAAAACTTATGATGCATACAAAAAAGAGTCATTCCAAATGCATGTTGCAATTTTTTGGACTATCAATGATTTTCTGCATATGAAAAATTATCTAGGTGGAGTAGAAGTGGTAAATATGTTTGATTTAAATGTTGGTTGAAAGTGGTGCATATTATGGTTTTGATAATCCTTCTATGTTGTAGAAATGTAGTGGAAAGTGGTGTTATATGTGTCATCATCGATGATTAGAAACTAACCATCCATGGAGATATAATAAAAGAGATTTTGATGGAACTAAAGAGTTTAGGTCTTCTCCTAAGGTACTTAATGGAACTTCTATTTTGAGACAATTGGAAGATCATGAAATTCATAGTAAATCACCATGGAAAAAGAAAAGCATTTTGTTCACCTTTCCTTATTTTCAATTTAATATTCTTCATCATAATCTTGATGTGATGCATATTAAAAAAAATGTTTGTAATAATATTATTGGAACATTGTTGCATTAAAAGGGAAGTCAAAGGATAATGATAAGGCACGATATGACCTTGTAGCCATGAACATTATAAGTCAACTACGTCCAAAGATGCATTAAAGTAAAGGTAAGAAAATATTTTCCTAAAACTTGTTACCAAATGACATCTAAAGAAAAAGAAACATTTTTAGAAGTGCTCAAGGCAATAAAATCTCCAGATGAGTATCTATCTAATATTTCAAGATGTGTGCAAATGAAGCAACATAAGATATTTGGTTTGAAAATTTATGATTGTCATCTTTTGATACAAGTGTTTCTTACTATAGCTATGAAATGGTGTTTTCTTGACAAAGTGGTTTCATCTATAGTTGATCTTTGTCATTTCTTCAAAGAAATATGTGGTAAGGTGCTTCATGTGAATAATTTGGAGCATCGAATTACTAAAGCACTCTGCACATAAGAAAAGATTTTTCCTCCAACTTTTTTCATTGTAATGGTACATTTAGTAATCCATTTAGCATGTGAGGAAAAAGTTGTAGGTCCTGTTTATTACAAATGGATGTATCCTATTGAAAGGTATTAATTTTTTTAAATTATTTGATATCCTTCAAAAAATTTAGAATAAAATAATTTTATCTTATGTTGATCTTATTTTTAGGTTCCTCTTTACTTTAAAGTAATTTGTTCGTAATTAAGCACATCCAAAAGGGTCTATTGCAAAGGGATATTTAGCTTATAAAAACTTAATATTTTGTTCAAGATATCTCTATAGGGTCGAAACTTATTTTAACCAACCTAATCGTAATGATGACTCTTATTTTGCTGAGAATACAAGTTTTATGAATCCTAGAGGTAGACCATTGGGGAGAAAGTGCCAAGTTGGGTTCAATTTGAAGAAAAGAAAGAGAGTTTCTTGAGTATCACTTAATATGAAAGCATTGGTACAAGCACATAGATATGTGCTTTTCAAAAACAAAAGCATTAATCCTTTTCAAAAGTAAGATAAATTCTTGTGTATATTTTGCTAAAATTTGTTATGATACTTTTTTTCTATTCTCATTTTTTATCGTTTCATTTTTTAACATAGAGAACACATTGATCTTATTCAGAGGAGAAATCGCCAGCTATCTCATTATGATATTAAGTAAATTCATAGTCAATCTTTTACTAATTAGTTTCATGAATGGGAAACTATTAAGAATTTTCAATAATGATTTCTATGATTATTAAGAATTTCTAATCATTTGGAATAAAAATGTGATAGGTTGCATGTTTGAAAAAGCAAGGTAGTGCTCTAGTGACAAATGAAATCAAGTGGTTAGCATGTGGTTCACTAGAAATGACAAGAAAATATAATGGTTATATTGTTAATGAAGTTAGATTCCATACAAAGAAGCTTGAAAGGTGATTAAAGACTCAAAACAGTAGCATTGTAGTTACTATTAAAACAAGAAGTCATGCTAGTTCAAGAGATAAAAATCCTAAAGAAAAAGAAATCAACTATTATGGTGTATTGAAGATATAATTAAAGTGGGATTACTAAGGTAGATTCAAGGTTGTACTTTTCAAGTGTGATTGGGTTAACATAAACAGGGGTTGTAAAATTGATAATTTAAACCTAACATTAGTAAACTTAGATTATTTGCAACATACTAGGAACAATGTATGTGATGACTCATATATTTTGGCTGCTCAAGCCAAGAAGGTATTTTGTGTGTAAAATAAGAAAGAAAATGGTTGGCTTATTGTTATGCATGCTAAAGTTAGAGATGCATATGATTTCGATGATGAACAATCCAATGATATAGAGCAAAATATTGAACAAGTCTTACCAGAGATAAATGATAATGATTTGATTAGACTAGAAGCTAATGATAATGATGATATCATGGAAGTTACAATAAATATGGAAGATATTTTAAAAAATAATAAAATGATGTTGATATAGAGGATGACGATGGGGGTGAGGGTAAAGAAGACCTTTTTTAATTTATTACATTTTAATAGTAGTTTAATGTAAGGTGAGTATTACTTTTTTCCTTCTATATGTTTATACCTATTTCTTTTAAGTTACATTATGTAATCATTGTATTCATATTAATCATTCTATTTTGATTATGGAACAATTATCATAGGAAGACATAGAATCAATCAAAGCAACCATTCTATAGATGAAGAAATTTCACAATTTGGAGGAGGTATAGAACTTTTATTCAATTAATTTTTTGTCTTGATGTTTCATAATATTTTATTTATAGTTCTAATGATATCAAATCTCAATCACTATAATGATTAATCCTAATTAGAGCAACAAGTACAAGAGGAAAGTTATGATACGTCTCACTCAAGTGAAAATTCAAATGGAGGTCAACATAGTATATGATGAATAATTTTACTTTTTTCATATATGTTTTGTTAATGTGACATTCTCACATGCTTTAGGTGGAAAGAAGACTAGAGGCTATACACATATGTTAAATGAGTGGGATTTTTTGGATGGAGATTTCATACTTGTTGAGGTAGATTCTTTAGGAAATCCTATGGGATGGGAAGGAAAAACTCTACTAAATGCAACTAGCACCTTGGTAAGGAGGCACCAATGTGCTCCTATCAATTACCTTAGCTGGAAGGACATGCCTCAAGCTTATATTACTAACATGCTTGAATTGATTAAGGTATTATATAAATATTCTATAATTTTATTTTCTTATTATAACAATTTATGTTTTGACAATATATGTAACAATTTTTTTATTAATGTTATCATAGGATAAGTTTCAATTTGTTCCTAAATTGACTGTGCACAAAACAAATATTAAAGGAAAACATAAGTTGCAAGTAGAGGAAATTTAAGCATGACTTAAAGCAAAAAGGATTTGATCAAAGTAAGATAGAGGAAGAAATGGCTACCAATATCCATGATAAAAGAGTTGATCCTTCTTAATATCATGATTTGGTGCATCATTGGTGTTTTGAGAAAGGAAAGGTATATGTATAATGTTATTAATTTTTTTAACTAAATAGGTTACATAATATATGCTGAATATTATGATACTTTTCTTATTTAATGTTTGTAGCAAATAAGAAACATAAACAAAAAAAATCGTTCAAAATATGAAGATTTGCATTGCATGGGAACAAAGAATCTTCCAAGACTAATTAGTGAAATGGTTTGTTTTGTTACTTATGTGACTAGTTTATAATTATTTTAATAAAATTATAATTAATAATATTAACATTTCTATTATTAAGGTTAGAGAACAAAGGCTAAAAGGGTGTAACCTTCATGTGCTCAAGTTTATATTGATACTTAAACTCGAAAGGATGGAAGCATTGTCAAGATAGCTAAAGTGATTGTAATAATTTTAATCTCAATAAAAACATTTAACTAAATTCTATGATAGAAATTAATGAATTAATTGGTTGCTTAATATTTACAATATATTTTTATATAAGATGAACTAAAGAAGCATATGACAAAAGTAGGAAGTTCACATGATTCTACTAATTGGAAATTGATTTATACTCAAAAGTAAAAGAACCTGAAAAAAAAAAAAGGACATGTGTTTTGCCTTGGAAAACTTCCATGCCAAGCAAATTCAAATGCTACATCTTAAAACTCTAACGCTGAGATTAGGCTTCATAAATTAAATAACTTGTTTGGAAATCTTGTCTATTCTACAAACACGTTTTTCAGAAGATTCTCAAATTAATGCTATTTTACAAGTTATTTCTGAGATATATCAAATTTTATGATTCAAAATTTTTGAAAAATTAATTATGATATGTTATTTTATAATTTTTTAATAGGTGCCTGAAGCTTTGAGTGCTTCAAATAACACCATTGGAGATAACCAACAAACCACAAGTAGTAATAGCAATTGAATGGTTAGTGAGTAATAAGTCATTAGAATTATTTCCTCTTGATTCTATTTTCTAAAACTTAAAATACTTTCTAAAGTATGTTTATGATCATTTACTATTATTTTGAGGTAATTTTGTGGATGTTTATTCACTTGTTTTGTCTCTATGATCATTTAGATATTAAGGAGTTATTTTAAACTTTAAACTTAATCCAATTTCTATCCCCTCCCATTTATTCTTTATATGATTTGTGTGTACTTTTGCAATCTGCTACTTCTTCCTATCCCATTGATCCTATCTTTGTCATTCTATTTAAAAACAAATAATGTACAATATGAACCTTTCTTAATAATAAAGAAATGGTGATTTACCATTAGGGATGGAGGTGAACAAGGCCGTCCGACAGGAACCTACGGCTTGACTTGTTTAAATCCTATTTAGGCTCGGCTCGTTTAATAAATAGATAGGCTCAAGCTATTTAAAAAGTCTTTTTAGATAAACAAGTCAGGCCTAGGCTTATAAAAAAGCCTATTTAACCTATTCAGGGGCCTATTTATATATTATATATTATATATTTATATTTATTTTAATATATTATATTTATATAATATTTATTTTATATTTGATTTATATAATATTAATATATATATATATTTTAGACCTATTTAATGACCTTTTTATCTTGTAGGCTTTAAGTTTGCAAGCTTTTTTAATTAATTATTTATATAGGCTTTAAGTTTATTTATTGATTTTTTTATGTAGGCTTTTAAACAGGCTTGTAGGCCTTGTAAGCTTTAAATCAAGTCAGGTCTTGATAGAAAAAAAAAAGCATTTAACAAGTAACAGGCCCAGGCTCAGGCCTCAAAATTTTTAAACAGGTCAGACTTGAACACTCAAAACTTTTACAGGCTAGGCTTCCATCCCTATTTACCATATTAACCATTTACAAGACCAAAATTTTTATATGGCACTTTTTTTTATAAATGTAGAATGTAACTCCTTACAAACTCCATATCAATTCGTTGCACAAACTTGTTTGATATTATCTTTTATTTCCAGTTTGTGATCTTCACACTGTCAAGAATGACTAGGGTTTCACCACTTACTTTGTTGTTCCTGGGTATGATCCTTCTTAATTGTTTTCTATTCCACTCCTTTTCTACAACTGTAATTTCTCAGTCCAATCCGTAACTTTTTAGTATAAATATTATTTAATCATTTTAAATGTCATGATGTTTTTCCCTAAAACCATATATGATCGAATCCTTTTTTTTTCATATGTTATGTTCATTTTTCTTCCCTTAATATCTTTTTACCCTAAAATTAATATGACATCATTGAGTTTGAATGTGGTGCGACACACACATATCGTACCTGCCTACAAAAGCACATTCTTCTTGATCGTTAAGCCATTATTGAATTTGGATCTTAATTTTTAATTCATATAATTTATCTTTGGAGTTTGGTGTGCTAACAGTAACAGGGAAATAAATAAATAACTAAGACTTTAGTAAAATAATCACTTAATATATTAGGGTGATGAATAATTCCAATTCCCAACCGCACATTGTGTTTTTACATCACCTCATCTAAACTTTGTGTGTATATTATATTTATCTCGCATTGCATTATTTATTTGTCCTACTATTAAGAGGTGGGGGATGTTTCAAATAATAAGACCATGTGTAGAAACTTTGTGTTGACAAAGGATACTTAATTATTTAATCTCTTCAAGCTAACTTTTTGTTTGTGGTGTTAATGATGCAATTTTTTATTATATTTATTTTAAGTAAATGAATTGACTTTATTTTTTTTTAAGTTTCTTATCTTTGAGTTATAGGTAATATTTTAAGGCTTGCGCGTGCAATAGTCAACCTCGAAGGTTAGAAGCAAAATCAAGACATGTTTAAATATAACTTGCTTTAAATTTTGTAATTGTGTTTTGCACGCATGAAATTGTCAATGTTATGACTAAAACTGGAAATAATGTGAAGTGTTTGGAATAAAAGATGCTTGAGGAATGACATCAAATCATTTTTTCGACTGCAGTTAAATGTTATTTTAGTATTTACATCATTCTTTAAATTATAAAATGTTAATTATTTTGATTCTTGGAATTATAATGAAATAGTTATTTTAATTCATAGTTCATAGTTGATTCTAAGTGTCAATATTAAATCTCAAGTTTAATGTTTTATTTTTTAAATTACTTGGCCCTTTGTTGATTATTAGCTCTTTATAAAATAAATTATCAATATCATGCAATTTGTTTGATGCAGTAAAATAATGGATTTACAGGGATAATTATTAGGGAGACCTTTGCAATTACATTAGGATGAAGATATTATGTAATATACTATCATCACGTTATCTCCATTATTGTTAATTTTTTTATTGGAATTTTTTAAATGAATGTCCTATTCAAATTAACCTTTTGGATTAGTAATCTTTTATCTATTGTTTCTAAATTGTGATACATACTTATATATATATATATATATATATGAAATTTGAAGCATCTCCTTTTTTGAATATCTAGTCATCATCAAAAAATATCTTATTAAATGATTTTAAGCTCTAACTTATGTAAACTCATGAAAAATTTTGAAATTTATTTTGCGGTGTTGTAATTATATATATATATAATTATTATATTCGATAATTTAAAAATAAAAAAAATATGACATATGTAATTTTGTATGTCTAAGTGAAAGGTTGATCAAGTTATTGTAAAAATTGAATCATTTATTTTGGTCAGAAATCATTTAGTAACAACATTAGTTTATGGTTAGTTTCACAAACTTTTACTTACACATGTAACCCTACAGGTAAAAGTTAATACATAAACCTTTAAGTACATCTATATAAAAGTGCAAGTAAAGGCACAAGAAAAGTGTATAGACTTTCACCCACAGCCACACAAAACCGTAGGTAAAGGTTCATAATCCTTACCTACAGCCCTAATAAAATTGTAGCTATAATCTATAGTGATACCCAAATTTTCATAACTATCCAACGCATATAATGGACAGTAAATGTGACCGACGGTCCATGTATTTGAACATATACCTACAATTTCTTTACATTTAGTGACAAATTTTGTCTATTACTACAGATACAATTTCTTCTGGTGGATGGATAGATTTTGGAGTAAATCTAGTATACCTACACATATTTTCCATGAAAATTGCTTTCTTTAAGATTTTTATGTTCACAGTTAGAAACTTGTTTATTTATCTTCTTAAAATCTAAGATCATGAAGTTATCTTTGATAAGAGTCCAGATCTAGACTCATATATTAAAAGTCTTAAAAGACTAAGAAAGATTATGTAATAAGATCTATAAACTTAACTTGGAGTTAAAAACTACTAAGAATTAAGGTGAAATTTTGGATCCAAAGTTAAACAAATCACTTAAGACCTTCCATGACCATGACCAAAGCTATGAGGTAAGGACAAATTATGGATGGATCTAAGAACATATGATAAACCAAGTGCTAAAACTTCATGACACCAAGGCCAGGTGGGAAGAAAATTGAAAGAATACCTTTGTTTAAGTCACTTTGAGCATTCGCCCACTTCCTAGTTAATTAGGGAATCTTGAGTTTTAAATTTTCGTTAAGGTATAAAGAGGAACATAATCAATTATAACTATGAAATTATAAATTACTTGAAATTAGTAAAGTGTTCAGTCGACCATTTTGGTTGATTTGGGTAAAAACATACTAAAATCTTGCTAGAACTTAAGGATGGACCTAAACATGCTTAAGAAGATGATTAGAAATTAATTATAAGATAGAAAAAGAAGAGTAAGCATTTGGCCACTCTCTCAAAGTAAGGAGGAAAAACTCTAAATTTTTTTTAAGGTGGTATAAACTCGTAGCCTGTGTCCTAATTAGTGTAAATCAACCCTTAGAAGAAGAAAAAAATGAACCATAACACCTTAGGAATATGATAAGTGGATTTGACCACCTAGGTAACAAATAAGAAAATAAAGGCTATTTTGGTTGTTTAAAGATAACTAAATAAGTCAAGAGTAGAAAACTTTAAGTTCATGAACAAGGAGGCAACCAAGTAGGTTTACTAATAGAGAAAATCTAACCAAATAAGTTATTAGTTAAGAGGCATAAAACATATAACACTTAAACTTGAATTAAGTAAATTGTGCATAAGACATTCAATTAAAGGATCACAAAGAGTAAACAATTAGAAAGGTCATTCGACCAACTAGAAAAGAAATTTTATATACCATAATATTTTATTAAAAATATTAAAAACTTAACCTTTGAGAAAAGGAAAGGCTGAGAGATAACTTAGAAGGATGAGTGGATTAAGATCCTATGTGTGATTCATCATAAATCTTATGAATTAAACAAGTTGGACAAGTTATGGGAGTAAGTTTACATGCTGCCCAAGATAGTAACATCAAGCTTAAATAAGAAAGTCTTGAATTAAAGGTTAGTCTTTACTTAGGAATATTAAACCAACTTGTTATATTACTTTATAAGTACATAAAGATGAATGTAAAGTGTATGGACACTACTCATGGTTAACTAGAGAATGATGTATTACATGATGATCATGTGTAGATGAATATGTGAAAGTAGTTTGCAATTGAGACTATATGTGCATGGCATATTTTTTGGATTGATTGAACATGTATGATTATTTGAAAGCTTTTAAAAAGGAATCTAATTAACTATGGGATCACAAAAGAAAGAATCCGTGTGAAAAGTTAATACAACTCTTAATGTGTCTTGTGCATATTCAGAAGGCACCAGGTCCTTCTAAGGTGGAAACAAAAGGGTTCTCCAAAAATCTTTCTATTATGAAACGTCAGGTATTCAATATTTATGATGGTGATGACCATCAAGGAATGAGCTCATATCCTCATAATAGAAGGTAGAGTAATAAAGCCAATGAAAATATATTGTTTGACTAAAATTAAGGTATGCCAATGTCTTAGATTATCACTAAGAGAGTGATAAAGAAAAGAGAAGAATTATGTAAGACATAGATGAGATGATAGTCAAACGATATCTATGATATGATCCCAAAGATTTGAGATGTATGTCAATGTCTTAATTAGAAACTGGTCCTTCTTTTGTAAAAGAAATCTACTTCAGCTAAAGTTTTTGAAAACTTAAAAATAAACTTCTATGCATGGCATGCTTTCTAATAAACTAAAGTTACTAAGATGAAAGTGATGTCACTAACCTACGGTAGAATTCTACTGTTAGTTTCTCACCCTCTTCCACCATTTTCTTCCCAAATGCCCAACATGTTGTTCGTGATCGTAGTGGTCTTCGTAGAGATTAGCAATGTTAATTGGTCAACAAGCACTCATAGACTGGTCATCACTGCCCAGGCCAATGTGCATATTTATTTCTCCTTAGGCTATATATTTGTGTTTGTTGTTATGAGCCCAGATTTCTCGACGACTAAACTCATCATACATTTAGAGTCTTTCACCCTAATGAGGTATTTCTACCACCACTAGGCTACCAAGCTCCACCTGCATCATTTGTAGACTCCTCCTCTAGTGAAGAGGAGAACGACCAACAAACACTATCTCATTACAATAACATGTCTCACATTTGGTCATCACAAGGTAGCTCGCGTTACCCTAGTCCATTCCCCTTCCAAGCTTTCTAAGTGATGTCGGATGGAACCTTTATGGTGATAGATGAAAGATTGTGGCTATAACATTGAGATCCCTATACTTAAAGTGTTTGTGTGACCATTTTGAAGAAGAAGAAAGTTTATCAAACCAATAATGTATAATTTAAAAATAGATGAATAATTGTATACTAAATAAGTAATATGTAGTTTGTAATTTAATATAGGTAATGTAAATATGGTAGAAGTAATTATATACGTAATTAAGTATGTATAATTATAGACTATATAATTATAAGTTGTATGACTTCTAGTATGCTTGTATTTGTGATAAGCTGCATTACTACTTATCAGAGAAGAATAGAACAGTAGAACTAACATGGAACATTAATGAAATAAATGTGAATGAGGACGTCTATTTATTTATATTCTACCATGATAACTATTTCGACGAGACTTGCACTTTATATCAAGATGTTTTAAAAAAAAATTTACTACATTTTCACCAATATTTATTTGTGAAGATTCCAGATCATGAAGTAATAGTATAATAATGAAACCATGTGTACGACTTAAGCGTAAAAACAGACTTCATTATTAGGATGTTACAGATAGCATGGCCAATGAAGAGGAGGACAGTCCAAGGAAGAAACTCTTCCACACAACATGTGTCGCAACCGTAATTCCGACGAGACGACGAACTCGCTAAAATTTTGAAAATGAATGAATTTGGATTAATATGGAGTCGCCACCAAATTTTTATTTAAGGGAAAAAGACTTGGGAAAAACCCTAACTCAGATAAGAGATTTAGGTTCGGGAGTCGGTTACGAGTAGGGAAGGTGCTAGGCACCCTACTCGCCCGTTCCGAGGAACGGTACCCTTAAACTGAGTGTGTGATTTTTAAAAATATTTGATCCCTTAATTAATGTGAAAATAGATAGCTTGATGGAGGTTAGCCTGACAGGACTTGATCCTGCTCCTACGTATTCCTCGGTGCAATGGGAAACTCAAGGCTTACATAGTTCTGGTTATGTTTTGAAGGCTTAAAACCTTCGAAAATGTTTAAAAGAGTGTTTGGAAGATGCTCGAAGGCTTGACCTTCGGAGCTACTTGAAAAGTAATATTCGAAAACGGCTCGATTATTTTGAAAGATATTTCGGAAAAGCAATCCTCATCCACATATGCACAGGGCCCAAGACAACTACTGCTGCACTTGGACCCATACGAATCTCGAAACAACGAACAGCAGAAAAAGCTACCAGTCCATGCTTAGAGTTCGTCGCGTGAGATTAAGAATTGCAAAACGAGATTTTTATTTTTGAAGAACGATGAATAAAATGAGCAAGGTCTTTATTTTGTAAAAATGGAAAGGCAACCCTAACCCACATATGCACAAGGCCCAAGACAACTACGGCTGCACTTGGACCCATACGAATCTCTAACCAACAAACAGCAGAAAAAGCTACCAGTTCGTGCTTAGAGCTCGTCGCGTGAGATTAAGAATTGCAAAACAAGATTTTTATTTTTTAAAAAAACGATAAAAAGGGCAAGTCCCAAGAAAATATTTTGAAATTTTGGAGGAATCTATCAACTAAGGAATGTTATGTTTCATGGATTATTTAGGGATTTTGGATTTTGGATTTTTTAAGAATTATTTAGGAATTATAGAATTTTTTATTAATTTCTGGAATTTTTGAATTTTTTATTAGTTTTATTAATTCGTGGAAATTTTTATTAAGTTTCTTAATTTCTGGTATTTTTTATTAACTTTCTTAATTTTTGGAAATTTTTATTAATTTTCTTAATTTCTGGAATTTTTTATTAATTTTCTTAATTTCTGGAATTTTTTATTAATTTCTTAATTTCTGGAATTTTTTTTAATTTTCTTAATTTCTGGAATTTTTTTTAATTTTCTTACTTTCTGGAATTTTCTATTAATTTTCTTAATTTCAGGAATTTTTTTTTAATTTTCTTAATTTCTGAAATTTTTTATTAATTTTCTTAATTTCTGGAATTTTTTTTAATTTTCTTAATTTCAGGAATTTTTTATTAATTTTCTTAATTTCTGGAATCTTTTATTAATTTTCTTAATTCTGGAATTTTTTATTTTAATTTTGGGAATAAGATAGGGATTAGGTGAATTCCTTGGGGGCATTTTGGGTGTTGGAAATTTAGGGGTTAGTTTGGGTATTTGAGTATTTGAGGACAATTTGGGGCATTTTGGAATTGTTGGGGGTTAGTTTGGGTATTTGGCCAAAATGTTAAAGACCAGTGGATCCCACCCTTTTTCCATACGTTCCTAGATAACTATTTGGCCTTTCCTTTTACTTAAAATCAACGTGGTTAAACCCCTAGACGTCTGCGACATTTTTCTTGCATGGGACGTCGAGAATTACGTGCATGAGTTCGTTGAGGGATCGTTTTCGAGCTTTACTTCACCATACCATCTTCACTGCCACAAGGGCTACAATCTTATGAAGAGGGAAGCATTGAGCAATCATGCCTCTAGTTGATTAGAGCGTACTTGGCTGCTCCACGCACAATCAGAACTTCGTTTGAGGCGTATCGAATCCAGAATTCATGATACAGGTCACGATGCATTGTTCTGGTTGTATACGACTAAGCCAAGCTTAAATGACCAATTGAATTTGCACACGTGAGACATTCATATTGACTACTCCCTGTGGGTACCCCAAAGTATCGGCACTCTCCAAAATGATCGAATTGGCTTGCATCACAAGGGCATGATCTCCAATGGCAGGAATAAATATAGAATCCAGCCTTCGAACTAATCACATTAGGACAGGCATGTTGGCGACCAAAATTACCAACGTGCGGTCTAATTTCTCGATCAGGGTTTATGGCTTTTGCAAGAGTGGTCTGGTGCAATCTCAAGAGCAGCATCGTTAAGGTTGGATCACCTGAGCATGAGGATCTAAGAAACACCCGACCAATAGATATTTTCGAGATGCTAGACGTCAATGCCATCGGTTGTGATGCATGCATACTTTTATTTTACGTGGAACTTGGAGGCTGGTTTCTACCTTTTGTCACGACCAGGGTAGGGGCATATCAGAACTCGAAATCTCACCGGAACGACATAACCCCTCCTCCTTGCAGGAACCAATCTCAGCCCCGGATGTCATTGCACCTTTACAAAGTCGATCAATATTAGAGCAAGTTTGTCCACTTTTGGAAATAACCTCTCGAATTATGATGCCCTCTCTAGTAGGAATCAAGGCAAGGGTCAGCGCTGCATGCACGAACAGAATTTCACACCATCTCCCAGTGCACCACTCATAGCCTTCTCCAATTTCGCCGCTGTTTAGGTTAAGTTTATATCCCCACTTTAAAAACACGCATCCCCGTATTCGATAAGAATTGCGTTGAACCTTCTATTTCAGGTCATACACCCAGATCTAGTGTGGAGTGATTTACCAAGATCGAGTACTAATTCTAAGTCTTCATCCAAGACTCAAAACAGACATCAGAATTTTGTGTACCGTAATCATAATCCCTTAATCCCTCGAATACACTTCACCGAACAAGATTACATCCTAAAGATGCATTTCAAATCTCGTCCAAGCCGGAATTTCCCTAAATTCATGACGCTAGATTTAAATTTTTTTACCTTTCCATGACAACTTCATTATCTCATGCAAATTGATTCTTATGCGGATGTAAAAATATGAATTGTTTGATCGAACACAGATAGAGAATTGTTCGTGATTCATGTTCATATAATAGAGGTATATTCAAGTCCCTAAAGACAGACTAATGTACGCAGGAACTATATCAAGAAGACATGCAAAGGGGTTGTTGATCTCACCTGGAGGATGGCCGGAGATTGTCAAGATTTGATACCATTTTGGCCAAGGATTCTCCCCTCCCTCAACATCTTGGTGACCCCCACTTTAGAGAGATCTTCCCTCTTCCTCTTGGCTCTTCCTCCATCTCGTCTTTCCTCTTTTTCAAGAAGCTGCATTGTCCCCAAGACCAGAGTCTTCTGCTCCTTATTCATGGAAACGAACCATGAAGCTTTCCTCCTTTTTCTTTTCTTGCCCAAACCAAAACCCTCCAACTAGATGCCTCCAAAGTGTCGTGAGAAAGAAAAACCTCCCTCTCCCTTTGAGCGTCTTCTCCTCCTCCAATTTATGGCCTCCGGATCTCTTTTTTAGGGAGCCTCCCCCTTCCCTTGTTGATGGTGGCCTGACAACATAGGCCTGAAAGCAATAAATCTAAACCTTGATGGCGGCCTGACAAAATAGGCCTGAAAGCAGTAAATCTAAACTAGATGGCGGCCTGACAACATAGGCCTGAAAAGTAGTAAATCTAAACTAGATGGCGGCCTGACAACATAGGCCTGAAAAGGAGTAAATTAACCTAGATGGCGGCCAGACAACATAGGCCTGAAAGCAGTAAATCTAAACTAGGGGCTGCTTGACAACATAGGCCTGAAAGCAGTAAACCTAAACTAGAGGGTGGCCTGACAACATAGGCCTGAAAGCAGTAAACCTAAACTAGAGGGTGGCCTGACAACATAAGCCTGAAAGCAGGAATCTAAACTAGAGGGCGGCCTGACAACATAGGCCTGAAAGTAGTAAACTTAAACTAGAGGGTGGCCTGACAACATAGGCCTGAAAGCAGGAATCTAAACTAGAGGGCGGCCTGACAACATAGGCCTGAAAGCTGTAAATCTAAACTAGAGGGTGGCCTGACAACATAGGCCTGAAAGCAGTAAATCTAAACCAGGGGAGGCCTGACAACATAGGCCAAGGTGCAGAAAACTAAACTAGAGGAGGCCTGACAACATAGGCCAAGGTGCATAAATTAAACTTGATGAGGCCTGACATCATAGGCCATGACACAAAAATGTAAACTTGATGGCGGCCTGACAGCATAGGCCTTGATGCAAAAATCTAAACTTGATGGTGGCCTGACAACATAGGCCATGATGCAGAAATTTAAACTTAATGGTGGCCTGACAACATAGGCCACGCTGCAGAGAGGTAAACATGATGGTGGCCTGACAACATAGGCCATGATGCAGAAATTTAAACTTGATGGTGGCCTGACACTATAGGCTATGATGCAGAAATTGAACTTGATGGTGGCCTGACACTATAGGCCATGATGCAGAAATGTAGACTTGATAAGGCCTGACAACATAGGCCATGATGCAGAAATTGAACTTGATGGTGGCCTGACACTATAGGCCATGATGCAGAAATTAAACTTGATGGTGACCTAACAACATAGGCCATGATGCAGAAATTTAAACTTGATGGTGAACCTCGTTGTTGACTGGAAGAATGCAAATGAAATCCTGCTGTTGCCACGATGAATGCAAACCTGCTTTACAGGTGAACGGAAATTAAACATGCTTGAAGTCCTGTTGTTGACAGGAGAATGCAAATAAGGTCCCGCTGTTGGCGGGAAGATGCAAATGATGAAATCCTGCTGTTGCCAAGATAAATGCAAACCTGCTTGACAGGTGGACAGAGAAATAAACGTGCTTGAAGTCCTGTTGTTGACAGGAGAATGCAGATGAGGTACCGCTGTTGCCGGGAAGATGCAAATGAAATCCTGCTGTTGCCAGGATAAATGCAAACCTGCTTGACAGGTGGACAGAAAATTAAACGTACTTGAAGTCCTGTTGTTGACAGGAGAATGCAAATAGGGTCCCGTTGTTGCCGGGAAAATGCAAATGAAATCTTGCTGTTGTCAGGATAAATGCAAACTTGCTTGACAGGTGGACGGAAAATTAAACATGCTTGAAGTCCTGTTGTTGACAGGAGAATGCAAATGGGGTCCCGCTGTTGCCGGGAAAATGCAAATGAAATCCTGCTGTTGCCAGGATAAGTGCAAACCTGCTTGACAGGTGGACAGAAAATTAAACATGCTTGAAGTCCTATTGTTGATAGGAGAATGCAAATGAAGTCCCGCTTTTGCCGGGAAGAATGCAAATGAAATCTTGCTGTTGCCAGGGTAAATGCAAACCTACTTGACAGGTGGATAGAAAATTGAACATGCTTGAAGTCCTGTTGTTGACAGGAGAATGCAAATGGGATCCCGCTGTTGCCGGGAAGAATGCAAATGAAATTCTGCTGTTGCCAGGATAAATGCAAACCTGCTTGACAGGTGGGCAGAAAATTAAATGTGCTTGGAGTCCTGTTGTTGACAGGATAATGCGAGCCTGCTAGACAGGCAAAGGAAAATGAAAAAGACCTGTTAAGACAGGAAAAATGAGAAAGTCCTATTGTTGACAGGATGGAGGCAAGATGCCCGTTAAGACAAGCAAAGGGAAGTGAAAAGTACCTGTGAAGACAGGCAAACTGAATGATAATGACTAAACTATGAGCTCCTGTTGTTGACACGAAAGTGTAAGCCTGCTTAGACAGACGAAAAAGAGAGAGGTGAAAACCTGTTAGGACAGGCAAAGGAAAACGAGCCATGTCTTGTTAGGACAGGTTAAATGTAATGGCCCTGTTGTTGACAGGGTGGAACGAGGCACCTGTTAAGACAGGTATAACAGAATGAAGAGAAACCTGTTAAGATAGGTATAGCAGAAGAATCTTGTTGTTGACAAGAAAGAGATGAAGTTGTTAAGACAAACAGGAATTGACGACACATACTTGTTGAGACGGGTCGTGTGAAAACAAGATGAAGATTGGCCTGTTACGACAGGTAAAGGAAAAATGACCTAATGTGCCCTAGGAATGCACATGAGGGTGGAATATGGGCTCTTTGTTGATGCATCGGACGATTTAGTTTTGAATTTTATTTTTCTTGCATTAAAACAAGTAGCTTATTCAGCCTTGAACTCGAAGGTTCTTAAGCATTTGATAATTACTTTCTTGAAGAGACTCGGGCAACCATTTTGCCCCAGTTTAGAAGATTCTTGATAATTAATGAATGTCTTGATTTGAAGGAGTTTTTGGGCAGGCGTTTGCCCCAGTTTAGGTCTTGATAAGATTGCAGATGAGCTTGACTTGAATTTTTCTAGGCAACCTTGCCCTATTGAACTTGATCGTAGTGGAGGAATTGAGGATTCCCACAACTTGGATTTTCTTGGGCAAATGTTTATCCTAATTTTGTTCTTGGTTCAGAATTTGAGGATGTCCTCAAATTAAATTTTAGTGGGCAGGTGTTTGCCCCACTTTGAGCTTGACTCAGAATTTGAGGATGACCTCAAATTGGATTTTTGTGTGGGCCAGCATTTTTCCCGGTTTGGAAGTCTTTTAATTATGATCGACTCGGGCAATTTTACCCAGGTCTTAATTAGTTTTTGAAAAATGAGTTATGAAATGCTTCAATAAAGATGCTTATGTGCTGTTTGAAAAGGATGTGATATTTATGATGCTTGAATAAATGCAATAATGATGTGGGGTTCTTATTTTGATGCTTGAAATAAATGTGAAAGGATGCAGGATTCTTATTTTGATGCTTGAAATCTTTATTTGACGAAACAGATGCTATTAAATGCAAACCATGAAATGGTGTAAATTTTTGTTTCTCTTGATTTTTGATTTTTTGACACATTCTTCCTCTACAACCCCATAGTGGGTGTGAAAGGTATCAAGAATCAAGGCGAGCTGGATTGACTCAGTCTCTTGGTTTATTGGTCAATTTTGGAATCTTCTTTCCGGGATTATTGAGCAAGACACACTCCTTTTTGGTGGCATCATGGCTGGTAGGAAGATGAATCTTTGGGAAACAATCCTGTCGTGTTGCAACGGTCGAGGATTCATCCGACTTGTCATGACTTTTCAAAATTAATCCTTTTTATTTTTACATTTTTCACATCTCTTTTGGCATGTGCGCTATTGAGGTGTGCAAAGTGATTCTGGATGGTTAATGAAAAATATAGAGAAGGTTTGCAAAGGATGTTTGAGGTGGTGTACTTGAAAGGGAAAGATGAAAAAATATATGGGTTCGATTGCCCAAATGGCACCTTTTGATGAAAAATGCTAGTGCTGCTTTTCATAATCTTGATTATCAAATTAGCCAAACTTGAGAAATGGAAAAATTTTGCCCCAGTTTTAAGAAGATATGAGGTGCAGAATATCATGTTGTCCTGGAATTCCTGGTTTGACCTTAATTTTTGCCTGGGTTGTTCTTTTGAGTTTTCAACCTAGCAGGTCTTTCATTTTGCCCTAACTTTTGCCTAGGTCTCCCTTTAAGGGTTTTTCGACCTAGCGGGCCTTTTATTTAATTGTGCCCTAACTTTTGCCTAGGTCGTCTTTGCGAGTTTGTTGACCTAGCGGGCTTTTGTTTGATCGTGCCCTAACTTTTGCCTAGGCCGTTTTGAGGATTGTCGACCTAGCGGGCTTTTTGATTGTGCCCTAACTTTTGCCTAGGTCTCTTTTGAGGGTTGTCGCCCTAGCGGGCTTCTGTTTGATTGTGCCCTAACTTTTGCCTAGGCCGCCCTTTGAGGGTTTTCGACCTAGCGGGCTCTTGATTTTGGTTGTGCCCTAACTTTTTCCTAGGTCGTTTTTTATTGTTGACCTAGCGGGTTTCTGTTTGATTATGTCCTAACTTTTTCTTAGGTCGTCTTTGAGAGTTTGTTGACCTAGCGGGCTTCTGTCTGATTGTGCCCTAACTTTTTCCTAGGCCGCCCTTTGAGGGTTTTCGACCTAGCAGGCTCTTGATTTTGGTTGTGCCCTAACTTTTTCCTAGGTCGTTTTTTATTGTTGACCTAGCGGGCTTTTATATGATCCTGATTTTTTCCTGAATTGCTTTTGGAACCCAACGAGACCTTTCTTGACCATGAATTTGTCGATTCATCTTTTGAATTTTAACCCTACTTTTTCCTGGATTATTTTTGGCTTTTAATCCAGCGGGCTTCTCTTCTTCTTGAATTTTATGTTTTGACCTTGATTTTGCCTGGATTATTTTTTGACTTTAATCCAGCGGGTCTTCTCTTTTCCTTGAATTTTGTGTAGTCAGATATTGACCTTACTAGGATCATGTTGGGCTTCCAATTCAGCAGATCCTTTCTTGCATCCCTAATTTTTCTTGGATTTGAACTTGATTCCAGCAGGATATTTTAATTGACATGATACTTTGAATGGTGATCTAGAATCCCTGGTTGTTTTTTCTGCTTCCTTATTGGGCTTTTCTCTTTGAGCTTGATTACTTAGACGTTCAAGATTATTTATTACAGCAATGGCCTCCTCACCAATTGGTATTTATTGTTTGGGTATAGGAATAAGAAGTGGGATGAAGGGATAAGAATGGAATATTTTAGAAAGTAAGCCAAAATGTAAAGCACGTGCTCAAGAAACATGAAAAATGTAATTTTTGTATTATTCATTGATATTTATTTACAAAAGATTGACTTTGAAAAGTACGACAATTTTTGAATGAGTATCCTCAATCTTAATTTGTACAAAGAAACTCATTGTGCTGCTTCCATCTCTTTCAGCTAACCGATGGGCTCTCGTGATTTGGCAACGGATTTTTTTCTGTATTAGGAGCAAGCCTCCCGAAATCCAACCATTTCGCATCAATCAGGCTTTGTACCTTTCGCTTCAAAGCTAGGCAATCTTCAGTAGAATGGCCGATGAACCCTGCATGGTAATCGCATCTGGCGTTTGCATCATACCATTTAGGATATGGTGGCTCTTGAGGTTTCAGAGGATAAGGCGCAACCAGCGAGTTTTGGATCAGCCGAGGTAGTAGCTCAGTGTAGGAGATTGGGATAGGGTCAAATTGGACGGGTTTCTTCTCCTTTTTCTGGCTTTGGTTGTTATTTTGGCTCATGGCTTGTGTCTGGGCCGTATATGGTGCTGGTGGTCGGACTTGTGTTGGATAGTTGTAAGTAGGAGGGTATGGTGTTTGGTGGGTGGCAGCGACGTAGGGATATGGTGTGTAAGGTGTGTATGGTGTATATGGTGGTGGTCGGAAGCCAACTGGACCATAGGGTGCCACTTGAGGAGTGTACGGGCCTTGATCAGAAGCCACATAGTGAGTCTCGTCTGTCTTCTTTTTCCCAGAAGCACTGGAAGTGTTGATTGCGCTCGTGGGCTTTTGCACGATCTTTCCACGGCGCATGCCACCTTCAATCCTCTCTCCAATGATGACGACATCGGAAAAGCTAGAAGTTACACCGCCGATCATCTTGTCATAGAAAGGATCTTGGAGTGTATCTATGAACATGTTGATCAATTCCCTTTCGGATAAGGGAGGTTGTACTTGAGCGGCCAACTCTCGCCAGCGTTGGGCGTACTACTGAAAGGACTCTTCTCCCTTCTTGGTCATGTTCTGGAGTTGGGTTCTGTTGGGAGCCATCTCCATATTATACTGGTACTGTTTGAGGAATGCCTCAGCCATATCCTTCCATGAACGGATGTGTGTCCGCTCTAGCAGAGTATACCAGTTAGCAGCTGCCCCAGTTAAGCTATCTTGAAAGAAATGGACAAGAAGCTTATCGTCGTGCATACAGGGAGACATCTTCCTACAGTACATGCCTAAGTGGCTCTTTGGGCAGCTAGTTCCTTGATATTTCTCAAATTCAGAAACCTCGAATTTGGGAGGGATGACCACGTCTGGAACTAAGCACAAATCAGATGCATCTTTGGCTTCATAAGCGTTTCCCTCGATTTCCCGGATTCTGTCTTCTAGTACCTTCCACTTTTCTGTATCCTCCTTGGAAGAATGGTTTGGGTATCCCTCAGGCGTGTGATGAGGTTGAGAAGATGGTATGTATATAGGGTGAGACCCTTGGGTGAACATATGATGTGTTCCCCCAACGGCTGTTTGGTAAGCTTGTGGAATGGTGTTTGGAGGTAGGTTATGTGTTTGGGTTTGTGTTTGGGCTTGTGTTTGGTTGTATAAGGGTACATGCCCATGAGGATACCCATAATGAACTCCTTCAGTTAGCGGAGGCATAGTTGATGGTGGAGTGAACCCAGGAGGATATGACGGGTCTATTGGTTCTTTCGGCAAGGATTTCGTCGCCTCCTTTTGTTTTGACAATTGGATGACCTCTATTAACTTGGTCATCTGATCTTTCAGAGTCTGGACCTCATTTCTCAACTCCTCATTTTGTCTCTCCAGCTCATCCATGATTCCTGATTGTGCTCGAGTTCTATAAGGATGTCGAGGAAGCTGCCTTTCTCTAATTTTTCTGTTAAAGTTAAAAATTAATTTTTGAGAAATGATTTGAATGCAAAAAATCATGAATGATAAAAATGTTGATGCACAATGAGTATGAATGTGTGGAATGATTTTTGAAATCTTTCTTTTTTATGATAAATTTATGGATGAATAAATGAATGCATGCATGCTGTGCGCAAATAACTTTAGAGGCTTTTGAAGTTTGACTATTTTGAAAATAAATCAGAGTTGCTTTACTTATTCATCCTTGATTTTTAACAACTTTATGTTTTTAGGAGTTTTGGTATTTTTTATTTTCCTAGAAAAACTTTTGGTTTTGTTTAGAAAAACTTTTTAGTTTTGCTAGAGTTTTCTAGAAAGCGTTCTTTAAGTTTTCAATATTTCATTTTCTATCTATTGAATCTTTTTATTTTTTCAGTATTTTTAGAAGATTATTTTCCATAATTTTTCCTATTTCTAGGACATCCTTTTAAGTTTTCTTTGGAGTCTTTTCAATATTTTCAAAATATTTTCTCATTTTTCCTAGGAATTTTCTCCTTCTATTTTAGTTTGCTTGATTTTTATCTTGATTTGATTTTTGTATCTCCCCAATTTCAGATCTTGACTCCCCCTTTGCCGCTTTGGATAATTTGGTTCAAATAAGTGCCTGTGAGCGGTGAACCTTGTATCTTGAAAGGGGTGTGTGTGCCCTCTTTGCTTCTTATGCGGGTTACCTGTCCTAAGGGTCTATGGCCTTTTTATATGAACCTCTCAAAGGTGGTTTGTAATCCTGAGGTATAAGAGGTCACTAGAGCCAAGTTCTAGTCTGCAATGCTTGCCATAACAGCAGAAAAAGCTACTAGTTGTGGGGCATTACAAATAGGATGCACCCTAGCTGGGATTTTCATGATAGTCAAACAGGACGTAAGCCCCAAAGTGACACCACTAGATCCCTATACTCCTAGGCTGCACTCAGACCCGGGTATAGGGCCTCACTCATGGTAAATGCATATGCAATGTATGAGGGCACACAAGTAATTAGGATACCTGCAATTGGGGAAATTGTACATATATATATATAGCAATTTATGATTCATCTATCCTTAAGGTTTATACAGCGGATAAACAAACATACAGATAAGCAAATAAATCAATCGTGCAATAAACAGGAAAGAGATCGAAACAAAACACACTCAATTGAAACGGGCTTGACTCTCTAAAGTCCCCAGTGGAGTCGCCATCTGTCGCAACCGTAATTCTGACGAGACGACGAACTCGCTAAAATTTTGAAAATGAATGAATTTGGATTAATGTGGAGTCGCCACCAAATTTTTATTTAAGGGAAAAAGACTTGGAAAAAACCCTAACTCGGATAAGAGATTTAGGTTTGGGAGTCGGTTACGAGTAGGGAAGGTGTTAGGCACCCTACTCGCCCGTTCCGAGGAACAGTACCCTTAAACTGAGTGTGTGATTTTTAAAAATGTTTGATCCCTTAATTAATGTGAAAATAGATAGCTTGATGGAGGTTAGCCTGACAGGACTTGATCCTGCTCCTACGTATTCCCCGGTGCAATGGGAAACTCAAGGCTTACATAGTTCTGGTTATGTTTTGAAGGCTTAAAACCTTCAAAAATGTTTAAAAGAGGGTTTGGAAGATGCTCGAAGGCTTGACCTTCGGAGCTACTTGAAAAGTAATATTCGAAAACGGCTCGATTATTTTGAAAGATATTTCGGAAAAGCAATCCTCATCCACATATGCACAGGGCCCAAGACAACTACGGCTGCATTTGGACCCATACAAATCTCTAAACAACGAACAACAGAAAAAGCTACCAGTCCGTGCTTAGAGCTTGTCGCGTGAGATTAAGAATTGCAAAACAAGATTTTTATTTTTTAAAAAACGATAAAAAGGGCAAGTCACAAGTAAATATTTTGAAATTTTAGAGGAATCTATCAACTAAGGAACCATATGTTTCATGGATTATTTAGGAATTTTGGATTTTTTATGAATTATTAGGAATTATAGAATTTTTTATTAATTTCTGGAATTTTTTCTTAATTTTTGGAATTTTTTATTATTTTTCTTAATTTTTGGAATTTTTTATTAATTTTCTTAATTTCTGGAATTTTTTTTAAAATTTCCTAATTTCTGGAATTTTTTATTAATTTTCTTAATTTCAGGAATTTTTTTTTAATTTTCTTAATCTCTGGAAGTTTTTATTAATTTTTTTAATTTTTGGAATTTTTTATTAATTTTTTTAATTTCTGAAAAAAAAATTAATTTTGGGGATAGGATAGGGATTAGGTGAGTTCCTAGGGGCATTTTGGGTGTTGGAAATTTGGGGGTTAGTTTGGGTATTTGGATATTTGAGGACAATTTGGGGCATTTTGGAATTGTTGGGGGTTAGTTTGGGTATTTGGCCAAAATGTTAAAGACCAGTGAGTCCCACCCTTTTTCCATATGTTCCCAGCAAACTATTTGGCCTTTCCTTTTACTTAAAATCAACGTGGTTAAACCCCTAGACGTCTGCGACATTTTGCTTGCATGGGACGTCGAGAATTACGTGCATGAGTTCGTTGAGGGATCGTTTTCGAGCTTTACTTCACCATACCATCTTCACTGCCACAAGGGCTACAATCTTATGAAGAGGGAAGCATTGAGCAATCATGCCTCTAGTTGATTAGAGCGTACTTGGCTGCTCCACGCACAATCAGAACTTCGTTTGAGGCGTATCGAATCCAGAATTCATGATACAGGTCACGATGCATTGTTTTAGTTGTATACGACTAAGCCAAGCTTAAATGATCAATTGAATTTGCACACGTGAGACATTCATATTGACTACTCCCTGTGGGTACCCCAAAGTATCGGCACTCTCCAAAATGATCGAATTGGCTTGCATCACAAGGGCATGATCTCCAATGGCGGGAATAAATATAGAATCCAGCCTTCGAACTGATCACATTAGGATAGGCATGTTGGCGACAAAAATTTCCAACGCGCGGTCTAATTTCTCCATCAGGGTTGATGGCTTTTGCAAGAGTGGTCTGGTGCAATCTCAAGAGCAGCATCGTTAAGGTTGGATCACCTGAGCATGAGGATCTAAGAAACACCCAACCAATAGATATTTTCGAGATGCTAGATGTCAATGCCATCGGTTGTGATGCATGCATACTTTTATTTTACATGGAACTTGGAGGCTGGTTTCTACCTTTTGTCATGACCAGGCTAGAGGCATATCAAAACTCGAAATCTCACCGGAACGACATAACCCCTCCTCCTTGCAGGAACCAATCTCAGCCCCCGGATGTCATTGCACCTTTACAAAATCGATCAATATTAGAGCAAGTTTGTCCACTTTTGGAAATAACCTCTCGAATTATGATGCCCTCTCTAGTAGGAATCAAGGCAAGGGTCAGCGCTGCATGCTCGAACAGAATTTCACACCATCTCCCAGTGCACCACTCATAGCCTTCTCCAATTTTGCCGCTGTTTAGGTTAAGTTTATATTCCCACTTTAAAAACACGCATCCTCGTATTAGATAAGAATCGCATTGAACCTTCTATTTCATGTCATACACCCAGATCTAGTGTGGAGTGATTTACCAAGATCGAGTACTAATTCTAAGTCTTCATCCAAGACTCAAAGTAGACATTAGAATTTTGTGTACCGAAATCATAATCCCTCAATCCCTCGAATACACTTCACCGAACAAGATTACATCCTAAAGATGCATTTCAAATCTCGTCCAAGCCGGAATTTTGCCAAATTCATGACGCTAGATTTAAATTTTTTTACCTTTCCATGACAACTTCATTATCTCATGCAAAATGATTCTTATGCGGATATAAAAATATGAATTGTTTGATCGAACACAGATAGAGAATCGTTCGTGATTCATGTTCAGATAATAGAGGTATATTCAAGTCCCTAAAGACAGACTAATGTACGCAGGAACTATATCAAGAAGACATGCAAAGGGGTAGTTGATCTCACCTGGAGGATGGCCGGAGATTGTTAAGATTTGATACCATTTTGGCCAAGGATTCTCCCCTCCCTCAACATCTTGGTGACCCCCACTTTAGAGAGATCTTACCTCTTCCTCTTGGCTCTTCCTCCATCTCGCATTTCCCCTTTTTCAAGAAGCTGCATTGTCCCCAAGACCAGAGTCTTCTGCTCCTTATTCATGGAAACGAACCATGAAGCTTTCCTCCTTTTTCTTTTCTTGCCCAAACCAAAACCCTCCAACTAGATGCCTACAAAGTGTCGTGAGAAAGAAAAACCTCCCTCTCCCTTTGAGCGTCTTCTCCTCCTCCAGTTTATTGCCTCCGGATCTCTTTTTTAGGGAGCCTCCCCCTTCCCCTGTTTTAACTTTTTTCTTTTTATTTCATTTCCCTCTTTTTTCTTTCTATTTTCTTTTTCGTTATACATCGTTATTTCTTTTTTTGGGAGCTTCCTTTTTTTTTTAATTTTCTATTTATTTAATATCATTTTTCTTTTGTTTTTTCATTATTTCTGGTTTTAATTTTTTCTCATTTTTCCTATTTGGTCAGAATTTTGTTTTTATTGATTCTCCTAAAATTTTTTTTATGCTTTTCTTTTTTTATTTTCCTATGGATTTATTTATTTTTATTATTATTATTTTTAGTTTCAGATTTTATTATTATTCTTATTATTTTCAAATGATTTTTTCTAACTTTTATTATATTTTGGATTAAAAAAAATTTATTAATTTTTTCAGATTTTAACCTTTTTATTAGCTTTTCAAATTTTAATTTTTTATTAACTTTTCAGATTTTAAATTTTTTAATTTTAATTCTGATTTTGTTTTTTTTTCATTCTAATTTTATTTTTAATTTTAAAAAATTAAAAAAAAATTTCTTTTTCTTTTTTTTTTCATTTTTCTGATTTTGATTAATATTCTTGAAATCCTTTAATTTTTTCAGGTTTTTCTTTTCCTTCTTTATTTTTTAGCTTTTCAGATTTTTTTGTTTATTATTCAATTGTGGTTCATTTTGAATTTCTTGGGGTCTTTAGCTCAGGTTTATCCACTGGTCGACTCGAAATAGGCCTCGGACATAATTGGGTGTTTACAACATGTTCTATTCAAGGTCATATTCGTTCCTTAATTATAGATAATGGTAGTTGTACAAAGATAACTAGCATTAGGTTAGTTTCCGAACTAGATTTAGAAACCACTTGATATCCTGAGTCATATAAGTTTCAATGACTTAGTGAAAATGGGGACCCTTTGGTAGGAAGGTAGGGTTTGAAAAGAGAAAATTTGGAAGAAATTAAAAGTAATGAAAATGATAAAAAGATAAAAAAGAAAGGTAAAAGAAAAGATAGGTGAGGCCTCCAACTTTCTTATAAGAGAGGGTGATGTTAGACTCGTACAAAAAGATGAGGTAAGAGACATCCTCCTAGTTAGGAAACCTCTTCCTATAATTCCCATTATCTTAAAGCTCACTATTAAGGTAGGACCTAGTGTTTCCTCTACTTTTATAGTTAAAGAACCATCTTGTTTGGGAAGAAGTCAAGCACAGGAGCTCATAAAGTCTCATCCTGCTTAACCAACCCTTGATACTTGGGGCACTACTGCTATATTGCATAATGCAGGCCACATAACTAGATTAATTCCAATAATTAGCCCATCACCTTTTTGTATACTTCATGGTGTGACTAAAACCCTTAAGTTCTTAAGCATACATCAATATTTGTCTTATCACTTGATACCTTGGTTGCTTAAATTGATTGAATGTGCCAACATCTATATGATTGGGTTGATCAACCATTTATGACCTTGGTCAGTCATTCATTACTAAATCATCCTTCTTTACCACTATATGAAGGGCTAAGGATACCCCTTTCACAATTTTATAAGTATCATGCCTTACCTAGGATAGGTCAATCCATGAGTCCTTTAAGCAATACCCTAGGATATATCCCAGATGTATGTTATAAGCACAATATGGGAAACAAACTCATAAACCTATTTGTCATACTTGATCCCATATGTTCTTCTTATAATGGTTATGGGTTTCTGGTTCTTTACTACCTTTTACCTTTAAATGCTTGTATTACATGTTGTTTGGAAAAATAAAAAGGTATTTGATCCTGGTATTATCTTATTTACCCAACATTAATAACATCTCCTCTACTCATGTTTGTCCTTGTCTTGTAGATAATGTTAACACAACACTAGAATAGGACACAACCATTTTTGGCACTTTAGGATTCTATTGGGCCCAAATGTGTATAGGCTTGAGCCTAATTTTCTTTTATTTCTTATATAGGTTTTGGACCTACTTTGGCCCAACTTGAGGCTACATTGAGGAATTATAAAGACATCCTAATTTTGCTTCCATCCAAGTCCAACTTCCTTTTCTTTGGGAAAATCTATTTCATCCCAAAATCCTCCCTCTTTTAGCACCTTTTCCCTTGCCTATATATAGGCCTTGTGTAGTGTACTTTTTCAAATTTTGAATCATTATTCACTTTGTAAGTTTTTGAGAGTTGAATTATTTCCTTCTTCTCTCCTCTCTTTGAGCTTGAGATTGAAAAATTATCCTTATCCATGAAATCTTCCAAGGTGGCGAAAAAGAGACTTATCCTCCCTAGAGATGGTGTCTTCCTTACATGTTCATGAAGGTCAAGAGTTTAACACCATCTTCTTCCTTCCAATTCCAACCTCCATTGACTAGCATTCTCCTCTCCTTCAAGATCTAGATCATAATAGAGATCTATAACTCATACTATGAAGGATCTTTGGCCTCTAAGATCCTCAGGAAGATACAGAAAGAAGGATAATATGAGAGTGTACAGGGTAATAATGATGTATTTCTAGAATATGGTGTATGAGAGAGGAGTACATGTGTGTTCTCTACCAAGACCTAGTGTCCTTTTTTATAGGTTGAATTAGGCTTTTCCATTGTGAACTAGGTTGACCTAGGTCACCTTTTACACTATCAATATTGGTACGATTGCACTCGACCCTATTTGGCCATGTTGGAAAATCATGGTTGTTGCAAGGACGTGCTTAGTTCAACCATAGGTTGTTGGCTTCCTTCAAGAGTATTTTTATCCTTTCATCATGCCTTTACCTTTCTTATACTCTTTATACCCTCCTTTATGCCAATTTATGTTTTGTCTCAAATTGTCTACTTGTGTGATCATTCCTAAAAAAAATAAAATTAGGTAAAATTTCCAACAAATAAGCAGCAATTATATCATAATTATAACTAATTTCTTGCAAATAAATTTACATAATAGTCATTTTTATAAGTCCTTAGTGTTATGAACTATACATTGAATACTAGTAGTTATGTTCCTATTTTAGATGGCACATTCCTTAATGTGTATGCATGGTTTGGCAATGAAATTTAGTTATTTTGTATCTTTGAAAAAAAAAAACAAAATCTCCCTAATTTTACTATTCAAGAATGATGATGAGTATTGATTAAAATAAATATCGCAAACAAATAAATTACTAAAAGATATGAGTTGGAATGGTGATTCAGGTTGTCACATTAAACGCATTGGATACTTGATATTTTATTTAGAAATGTTGTATAAAAAAGTTTCAACATTGGAACTCACATTAAATGAAAATAAATGTTGAACTAGGTTTCCATGTATAAAATCTATTATGCTATCAAAGATTTGGAGTTACAGTTGAATATCAATTGCTTTTGGATGGGATTTTTTATTCTATTTCTAGATAAAAAAAAACACAATAACAACTATTTATTGTTACATCTTTTTTTATGCATTGACATAAATCTTAAAATATTTGTACCAATAAGTTGATTTTGTTAGTGTATTCATTAAGAATCTATGTATTTTCAACGTATATTTTGTATCATGTTTCTTTATTAAATCTTATAAGTTATTTTAGTTTATTATTTTTTTAAAAATATAATAAAATCCTTAGAATAGTATATATAGCTTCATAGGATATAAATTAGATGACTTCATAATGAGATCTTATATAATACTATTCTTTAAATATTTGTAGTTGAATATTAATTTTAGGATAATATAATCATTAAGACTAGTTTATGACTAGATTGATAATCAGATATCACAAATCATGAATATGATATACAAAGTTTTCACATATGTACATATTAAAAGTAATGATACATAAAATTGATCTATCATGAGAATGTTATATGAATAAAAGACCATTGAGATCTTAAAATGTTAAAAATATTATAAAAATATTTAAATTCAATGAATTGTCTCATGCATTAGTGAGTATGAATGTTGCATCTAATATGTTTATACCAATGTGTATGATGATTTTGAGAAGATATAAAACATAGTGTCTATCTTTCAAGTGCTTTTTGACAAAAGAATAAGGATCGAATTCAGTTTTCATAATATTCTCTCAAAAGGTAATTTGATAGTCTATAAAGAAATTCAATATAAAAACAATATTTCCAAAGATTCTACAAATAAAAAAAGGAAAGAACATTCTTGCAAACTACAAAGGACACATAATTAGAAAAAAAAAACTTGTTAAAGTTAAGTATAAAGGATAAGTAATTAGTACAAAAGTACTAGTTAAAGTTATCTTACTATACAAAACATGTGTTAATAATCTCAAATATTAAATGAAATGTTATACAAGATCATTTTAAAACATAACAGTCAAGAAACTATATAAAAGTTTTAAAATAAAAATGTAGTTATTGAAAACATAGACCTACTTATAAACCTTTATTTATATCTTCTTATCATTTTTATTTATCATTATTCTTCCACAGTTCATTTTCAAATTGTTTAAAGTTTATTTTGTATTTTTGGGAGCATGTAATCTTATTAAAGATCATATAAGAATAGTGGGATTTAAGGATGAAGAGGATTGTGTAATTGATTGTGTTAGATTGCTTGTAAAAGGATTATTTATTGCAGAAGCTTGAGTGAAAGTCAAGAACTAGACATAGCTCTTCATTTTAAGGATGAACTAGTATAAATTTTAGTCTCTATCATCTTAAACTTTAATCTTTTTATTTCATCTAATGTTTAAGGATACTTGAATTAAATATTTATTTTGATAAATAATTATTAAAAAAAAATATTTTATCTAGTAGGTTCAAGTGTCTACTTTTAGTCAGGAAATTTTTTTAAAATAATTTTATAAATCTTTGAAAGAAGTTTTTAAAGGAAGAAAAACTCAACTGAACTTCCTTTCTTAGATCTTTCAGTTTTATAAAGGTAAATTCATGCAAACAATTAATTCCAAAAGAAGCATCAATTTCAAGGAACCAATTTTGTTTAGAAAATACTACCTTACTGGACACACTGTTTGAATATGTTTATCCAACCTAGATAGCACAAAAGATAGAGATTATGTTCCTTCAAAAGCTCAAAAAAATGAATTTTCTAAGGAGTATGGAAAACTAATCATACTATTAATGTTTGGTCAAACTCAAAAGGTAAGTATTTACTAACTTATGATTTGTACAAAAATAACTATCACAAAGTATATAGGTGTAAGACTAAAAAATATTTGATATCTAACTCTTATACATGAAGGAACCAACCAATTAAAAGAGTAAAAAAACAAACTTGTTGATCGATCAATATGAGATATTTCAAAATGATATAATATAATATCATAGATGATATGATATGACTGTTTGAAACTATTTTTAAATGATATAAAAGCTTTGGAAAAATAATATGAAGATGAAGTTAGAAATATTCTAAAGAGTCTACTTAAGTGATGAAGAGCTAAAGTAACAACTATTGATGAAGATAAGGATCTCATCACCTTGAAGGTAAACAAATTTCAAGGATCTACAAAAGTGCATAATAACTAAATGTTATAATCCTTACAAAAAAGGGAAAATCATTGCTCTAAAATAAAATAAACAATTAGAATAGACAATCATCTCTTCAATCTCTAAAAGCAAAAAAAAAATTTTGAAATTCAAATGAGTCAAAGAAGAGGGAAATGAGACCTATCATAAATTTTATTTTATTACCAAATGCATCAAAGCATGTGGAAAAGAAAGGAAAAGCAACGAATCCTAAAAAATCATCACATCCGGGTAATAAATATTCAAAAAAATGAAACTCCCAAAAATCTAATATTATTTATTATGAATACAAAAACTCAAGAAATATCAAAGTAGACTATTCAAACTTAAATAAATACTAAAAGAATATTAAACAAAAATGTTAAAAAGGAAGAATCTTCTATCTACCTGTGAAAATCTAGATAGGAATAGCTCACAAAATGAAAGAGTACACAAAGTCTTCTCACATGTCCTTTGACAAACAAATAATGCTAATGAAATAAATTTTAAACTATTTAAACTTAAAATCTTATGAAAAAAATTTTAGTGATTCTAATATTCTTATTATTAGACATTCTAAATTTAAAAAATATGATGAAATAAGTTTAAAACTTTTGAAAAAAATTGAAAGTATAAAAAAATAATATCAAATTATTAAAAATAAATTGTTTGATGATTGACTCATTAAAAATATTTACATATCATATTAAATAATAATAATTCACTGGTGCAAAATAAGCTTTTTACATCGGTTGTTATGGACTTTTTACATCGGTTATTTGGACTATGTTGAAGCGGGCGATATAGAAAATAAGACTTTTTACATCGATTCTGGAACCGATGTAAAAAGTACACTTTCTACATCGGTTATGGGCAGAACCGATGTAGAAAGTGGTTCTGCCCACAACCGATGTAGAAAATGTACTTTTTACATCGGTTATAGGCCTAACCGACGTAGAAAGTGTACTTTTTACATCGGTTATAGCCTTAACTAATGTAGAAAGTTCATTTTTTTTAAATGTTCATTTTTTTAAACATGCTATTGTATTATTTATTTACAATACCAACATATATACACATAATCACTAGACAGACAATACAGAATTCACATAATCTATGTATTTAAAATAAATACATCATTATTTATTATCAAATTTTAATTTACAAATGAAATAACTTAAAATTACATCAAGCAAGTGTTGAAAGTTGAAAAAAGATTCTAGTAATCAGTCATGTAATTATTGAAAGGAGAGAAAAAATGGTTGAGCGGTGGCAGAGTGGTGGCCAAACGGTGTCCAAATAGAGGCACACCGGTAGTCGAACGACGGTACAGTACAACGGTAGCCAAATAAGAAGCTTGAAAATTATAGAATACAACCAAAACGAATATAAATTTCAACTATAATAACAGAATGAGATGCATAAATAACGACAAAGATGACTTCAAACCTTAGGGTGCGCGACATCGATTTCGAACGGAGGAAATGATTGCAACGACGATGACGACTACGAACGTAAGGATGGAGTGCAACGACAAACAATAGGGACGACGGAAATGGCTAAGACGTAAACGAAAACAGATAGAACAAGCCGAGACGAAAAACTGGGGTTTTGGAGAATAAGGTTAAAGATGACCAGCGTCGAAAAATAAGTGATAAAGGAAGATATTTTACATCGGTTGTTTCTTAGCGATGTAGAAAGTTTGAAAAAAAATCCACTTTCTACGTCGGTTACAGATCTACATCGGTGGTTATGTAACCGATTTAGAAAGTTTGAAAAAAAACTCACTTTCTACATCAGTTGTTATGTAACCGATGTAGAAAATTTGAAAAAGAAATCATTTTCTACATCGGTTTTTTTATGAACCGATATAAAAAGTTTACATTTATTTACAAAAATGTCACCGCATTTTTATTTATACTGGTTTTTAAACCACCAATGTAAAATCCTGTTATAAAAATCTATTTTTTACTAGTGATTTGATAATGTATCTATATTTATAAAAAGATTGATAAATTTATTATAAATCTTACTAAATTTATCGATAAAACTATTAATTTAAATAAGATATTAAAAATTAATAAACATTCAAATAATAAATTTAAAATATAATTTAAGAAAAAGACCACGTTTAAAAAATTGAATGTAATACTTTTAATATTCATATAATGTCTACTTATTAATTATAAAAAAATAAGAATAAGCAACACCTAAATGTTACCGTACCGCATTTAAACCCTTTATAAAAGAACAAACATAACTTCATGATATGTGGACTCTCATTCCATATATTATTATTTTATTGAAATTCATAATGATTAGAACTATGAAGTGTCTTTAGCGATATCTCTTCCTCCCGGTTCTCATCTTCCGACTTCACCATTTTAGTATTAATTTGAAGACAAATCTAGCAGTCTAAAATTAATGTATACTTGGCCGGCCAGCTCAAGTTTAAATACTTGAAACATAATATTGTTAAAAAACAAGTGATGTGTGGTTTTTTTAAAAAAAATGTTAATAATATATTCTTTTAAATATATCTTTTATTACACTTTTCATTAAATATACATATATTTTGAACAATTAAAATTATTAGAAGAGAAAAATTTGTCATTTTTATGATGACCTAAAAATTTCAGATTTAAACTTCATACAAATTTATCTCAAATAAAAATTTTCAAAAAAATCACTTTTTATCAAATTCAATGTTAATTAAAAAAATTATAAAATAAAAATACATTAAAATCATATAAATATTTACTAAAATAAATATATAACATCTAATTTATTTTAACATTAGAAAATTTATTTTTATATTTTTAATAAAAATATATATTCCCATCATAGTAAAACTTAATTTAAATTATTTCCAATAATACAGGTTATGTGAGTATGCAACAAGCTCCAATGCATTGGTCACCCACACATTCTGGTTTGGGTTTGTACGGTGAAGAGGTTTTTCAAGTACAAGTGCTGCATAGAGTGAAAAGTTACAAAATAGTGGTTGTAATGATTACAGAGAGAGAGAGCGTATATGTGTGTGTGAGTGTGGGCGTGTGTGGTGAGTTACAAAGGCATGCTGTATTCTATACTACATTTCCCTTTTTTTTGGTTGTGATTGTGGAGAATAAGTAAAGCACGCCAAGATAGGACAAACAATGGCAGTGAAAACAGAAAGGGTTTTACAGGTAAGTAGTAGAATGACAAAAAATGGTTTATGCAATTTAAGCACGTCTCCGACAAATCACTCACTCCACAGTGCACTTTGTCTTCGCTTTTAGTGAAAATTAAAATACATATGACGGAAAAAGATAAGAATTAAAAAAATATATAATTATATAATATAATTTTTGATATTTAAATAGTTAAAGTGATATTCATTCCACCTTTCACCCCGTCTTGCACTCGCATTCTTTCTTTTTCTACGTGCAATTTGGTATGCAATCGCACAACGTTTCGATTCCCACTACATGTTGCTTAACCTTTTTGTCAGCGTTCTTTTTGCACGCTTCTCTTTCGTGGGTTTCTCTGCTTTTTATATCATCTATTTATGCCAAATGCTAGTGACACATTTTTAAATTAAAGTATTTAATTAATAAATTGACATCTTTTAATAGTTGTTTTTATTTATTTTTATAAATTGACCAATTATCAAAAGTGTATTGAAGAGTAAGTTTATTATCAACCATTAGTAAAAATAATATTTTTAACATTAATTGTACTTGATCTTTTACGGTATTTTGAAATCCACGCTACTATAAAATTTGATAACTTTTTAGTTTTTACATTAACTTTTTCATGTAATATTTTGTTCAGATGATAATAAAAATAAAAAGAAATAAAAATATGATAGAAAAGATTAATTATTTAAATAAATGAAAGTAAAATTAAAAAATAAAATTATGTTATTTTTTAAATGAATAAAAAAAATAATTGAAAGAAATAAATTGATAGTAAAAATTTTTTTATAAAAAATAATTTAAACTTAAAAGTTTTATTTTTTTATGAATATAATAATTTTATAATTATAAAATTATTTATTTAAACATTAATGTAAAAAAAATGTTCCTCCCTTAATTCTCTCCAATCCGAGGAAATAAAATTTGGATCCTTACAAAATCAATTCCTCTCCTCTTATGATCGGAAAAATATAAAAAAAATATTTACATTATCTATATTTTATTTTATTTTATGTTCTTTTCTCTTAACTTTCTTTAAACAAACAAACATTAATCAATGTAAAATATTTTTTAAAATTTATTTTATCTATAATTAATATAAAAAATTATTTTTAGATTAATTATTATGTTAACTAATATAAAAATAGTTGACATTTTTTTATCATTTTAGCTAATAATTAATATAAAAATAATTTTTAATAATGATTTTTTTCTATAATCTTGCATTATTGAAATAAAGAAAAGAACGAAAAAAAATTTAGAATCAACTAAAATTTAAATTTAACCAAAAAAATAAATATCTAATCCGTACGAATTCACGTTCCATTTTAAAGTGAAAAAGCAACGTACTTACCTAATACTTTTAATGAATATTAATTGTGAGAGTTTGACGTTTACCTATATGATATATGTTTGGAAATATATTTATACCAATTACAATTATAGCATAGATGCAAATGACAAATAATTACCTATGATAAAATATTATTTTTAGCAATATATAATATCAGCTTTTAAACTTAACTACAAACGATAGTAGTTGATGTTAATAGCCACTATACATTAATGTGTAATGTGTAAGTAAATTAACTTTAATTTTCTTTTATTGTGTCAGACATTTTTATTAGCATCAACATAAAGTTTTTAAATTAAATTTAAAAAATTAATATATATGATACATAATTTAAATGTAAGACAAGAAATATATGATTAAACATTTGTGAAAATTAAATATCTTATTTTTAATTAATTAAAAAAATATTTCAACTATAAATTGAAATGATTAAAGATCTTTTTCATTATTTGAACCTTCTCAATGATACATAAATAAGAGCATTTGCATCTTTAACCCATTTAATTTTCACTCACCTTATTATCATCTATTTTTTTGTGCTGTACGGTTGATTTTAAGTTGTAGTCCAATGATTGTCAAAGAATATGGTCCTCTATATAGAGCTTATAGTCGTTTAGGGTATCATGAAGATCTTCTTCTGGCATATCTTTACTCTTCATTGCATAACTCCCTCTTTGTGATCGCATGTATAGGAGGAAAACAAGATTGGACTTATGTATTTCCTTTGGGAAGATCAAATGATGTCATCTCTTGTCTAAATTCCTCTCTTCATTATTGTATAATTTCCTCGGTAACATCTTGCGTCTTATCTTCTTTAATGGCCTCCAACTCATCTCTTGAGATAATTCCTTCTTTGAATTCATATTTAATTGAACGCAATCTAAAGTAATTTTGCATGCTAATAGCACAAACATGATTTGGATGCTCTAGTTATCCAATAGAAATAATCAGAATATCTTCCTACCTAACAGGTACAAAGGTTCTCTACCAACTTTGTTCAACCACAATATCCTACAAAGCTTATAAATTAACATGTTCATAATGTTTTGTAATAACAAGCACAATTTATAAATAAATATCCTTAATTAATTATAATTTTTCAAATGGGAGAAAGGTTAAATGTATGCTCTTTCGAACCCTTTTTCCATGCTTTGATCCATTTCTTATAGCATATGGATGAAGATATGGATTTACTTAAGATGTTTCTTTACATTCTTTCAACTTCTTTTAAATAATCCTTTTGTTACATAATCCTTTCCTGTAAACTTAGTTTTTCAAATATGATAATCGATTATCATCATTAATAATAGATTATCCCTTATTTTGAGGTTTAATAATCGATTACCACATTCAGTAATTGATTATCAACTTTCTTTAGAAGTAATAGAAATGGTTTTCTAATTAATAACAGTATTGAGTAGTCGATTATCAATCTTCTTTATAGGTAAAATAATAGTTTAATAATGGATTTTCAGCTTTAGTAATCAATTTCAAGCTTATTTAAGAGGCAATAAAAATATTTTGATAATTAATTATTATGATTAATAATTGATTATTATCTTATAATTATTATAGTTTTAAGAAAAAAAATTTCCTGTTATAACTGATTAAAATTTGGTCTATTCAATTCTAATCTTCTAAATTTGCATATAAATTAATTTTCCTAACCTTAAATAAGTCACAAAAACATAGAATACCAAAGACATAGATTACATTTTTACCAAGTGTTATTAATTTATTCTTGAGATCTTAGTCATTTGTGTGTGGCTCTACTCATTGCAATAGTCTTGACATAATAAAATGATATAGTTAAGCAAGTAACAGAATCATCAATTCTTAAGTAATTAAATTTATGTGGCATCTGATTATCAATTTTTTACATAAAAGATATTAATTATTCCTCTAAAATTTTATACTTTATAATTTTTTTTCTAAACCTTCATATTTTTCATCTTTTTCTTTCATAATTATGATATTTTTTTACTTTGTTGCAATATTATTTTGAGCTCATTCATATCATGGAAATACACACTTTACTATAGTGTTTTTCAAGATATAAGAATGGAAAACATGAACTCATATGCTACACACAATTATAATGTCCTTTTCCAAATATCCTAATGTAAGCATTCTTAAAAAATAATGTTATTATTTTGCATATTCAATAATTCCTAGAAAAAATGAATTCAACAATATGTATTCAATCATTTATGAAAATAGTCATATACTAAGATATAAGAAAAACATTAATTAAAAAAAGTAACTATATGTTTTTAACCCATGTGAAACTCAAATAAACAAATGATTAATGCTTAACAGTTATGATTATATCCACAAATATGTGAAAACTAGATTTAGAACACAAAAATACATCTCATAAATAATATGATAGAGTAATAGGTTCTTCTAATCATATCAGTTTGGAAAAAAAAACCAAAAGAAAAACATATATATATATATATATATTATATAAATATATATATTATATAAATCAGGATTTGTTGATACTAGGTGTCAAACTTTAGCACTTACATCAACTTAATAACTTTATATAAAATGTAAAATTCACTAATTCAACGGTTGAATCATGTTATAATATCTAGTAGATCATGTATATAAAATTTTACAAAAAAAAAAAACAATTGATAGATACCTCATCTCATGACTTTATTTTAACGGTTCATATATTATTTAAATATATATATAAATAAGAATAGTTAAATAACATACCTACGAATTTTTAAATTCTTTAAAATTTAATATACATGATCTACTAGAGATTATAACATGATTTAACGGTTGGATTAGTAAATTTTTCATTTTATGTAAGATTATTAATTTGATGTAAGTGTTAAATTTTGACACATGATATCAACAAATCCTGACTATATATATATATATATATATATATATATATATATATATATCACATAGGGAACAAATTCCCTTACATATACATATTTCAAGGATTCCTTTTATTAACATAGACATTTTAAATATTCCATTAAAAGAGAAGATCTGCAATTGCAATATATAATTCTAACACATTATGACACACATGCACATTGAAGTAGGCTTCACAAAATCCTCATTTCATATATATAAATACGAAGAAAAATAAAAATACTATCACCTAACAATTAAATAAAGAGTATGATGAAAGTTGTAGCAATAAAAATAAAAGGTAAGCCTAGATAAATGAAATGTAAACTTAAATAATCATAACTATTGTATTGCAATAGTAATGCTTTCAAAAATATAATATTAATCATAGTGTTAATGAAAATAAAAATTTAAAATTAAGGATATTTTATATCATTCATGTTTTTGTTTAGCTTCTTTATTGATAAAAATTATCCTTTTTTTTTAGGTGCAATTGAATATATTTCTCCTTTAATGTATGCTCTAGTTTCAATTTTCTAGCATAAAATATGATATTAGTTATATTATGAAAAGAAAAAATTTACATTCGATAAATTTAAATGTGATTAAAATGTTTATTCATAAACTATACCAATTCATGCTCATTCATGTTAACCACCATTTTTTTAACAAATGACTTATTACCATAACTTTTTAACTTTGTCGATATTATAAAAATGAGACCTATTCCCTCTTCAATGTTTTCTAATTTTAAAAATTATATGATCTTTTTATTCCTCATCATTCATTTTAAGTTTTTTCCATAAAAAATAATTTAAGAATTAAAATATGGTATACATTATTGATAAGAAAATATATTTATTCAATTAAGATTCATATCTTTATAGAACTATTCCAAACATATTCCTTATATATTGAAGGAACTTTAAGTCATGACTCATAAATTATGAAAAAATTATTTGAATTAAATGAAAATACTCCTAACTATACTTCCTAAAGGCTACCACTTCATACCATTCTATATTACTTTTTTACTAACATTATTTTCTATCCTGTAGAAAGGTTCAAAGTGAAATCCATAACTTGTAAACATGTTTCTTTAATTACTTTGTCCATATCTATTTTTATAAGTAAATCAGATTTTATTAAAATCAATAAAACTACAATAATGATAAACTCAAACAAGTACAAAATATTTTCACCTATTTACTAATCATATAAATTGTCTAATATATATGAGACTTTCTCCTAATACTTATTTAAGGAACTTGGTATTGAAATTAATCTTGCGTATTTTCTATATTTTTTACTTTAATGTTAAAATTTTGAAGAAAATCTTAAGTTATAGACTCACTCTGCGATGATAAATGAAATGTAGACTAGTTCATGTATGAACTATTAGCTGGGATAAAATGAGTCTTACAAGTAAACCTTTTTTATTTTATGCATTCCTATAAAACTAAAATGATAGTGTTATTTAATGAAAATGCAATTAGCGAAACAAACAAGAAGCTTATCATTCACATAACAAATAAAAATCAACAAAAAAAGAAGAAGATAAAAGGCTTGTTATAGACAAAAATAAAATAGAATAGTTTACCAATTATTGTCATATAATCATATTATTATTGTCATAATTCATATTTTTATTTATGATAGAAGTTGTAGGATATCATCTATACTAGCTCTTGTCAATTGTATCATTCAATATGGTCAATAAAAATTTGATCCAAGTAATATATTGGAAAGTATTCATTAGATACCATGATCTCTTCATCTTCTTCACTCATCTCATATAAGTTCTTTAACTTCAAATTAATAGATATACTCTAGCAATTATATTTCTTATCATCAACATGATAAACCATCTTAACTTTAAAAATTTTTATATATAACTCATCATCTTTATTTTCATTGGTGAGCATCAGCCTTGCAAAATTAATGGAGATATAATCCAAACAATCTATTTTCATGTCTCTAGGACAAATGGTATTTCTAATTCAAATTTAAATAAGATAACCTTAAATAAACCATTGCAACTAAGCTAAATTATTTTTATCAATTTTTTCATAATAAAAAAAGTCTTCTAATCTCATTTGAGTACAACTATTATTTGAGTACTTCTAATGTCAAAAGTACCAAAAGTTCCATTATTTAGAGTTTTCAATCCTTTATCTCATGCCAAAGTTTAAAGAATCAATATTCGTTAATTTTATATCCATTAAATGTTATAGTTTACATTTCAAGACCTTCAATAATAATAAAAAAAATACTTATTTACTTCATCGTGGTTGTTCTCTTTTTTAAAAATAAAAATAAAAATAAAAATTTGTAAAATTAATGATATTAATATTACAAATATTCATTACTTATAATTAACATATTTTTTAAAGCTTTACATACTTAGTAAGAACCACCCAATAAACTATTAAAATATTTAAAAAATTTAATACTATTATAAATATTTGGTATATTATTATTCAATTATAAATTATTAAATTATTATTTTTTATAATAATTATAAAAATTATATTTATCAAATTTTAAATTAATTGATAATATAAAATTTTTATACTAATAATACAAAAATTAAACTTAAATTTTAATATAGACATAAATTTTAAAGACGTCAATAAACTATTTAATTAATTAAACAATTAAAATTGGTTTAGTGGTGAGAGATTTATAATTACAGTAATTTATATGAGGTCTTATGTTCAAATCTCTTTACCTTTTTATCTTTGTACATAAAAAATTGTCCAATTGATTTTTGATGTATTTTGTATGATAATATTTAATATTAATTGTATTTTTAGTCTATTAAATTTAATTATGTTTAAGTTTAATTTTTAATTAGTTAATTTTTTATTTTAAAATTTAATAAATTATTTTTTTTACTTTATTTAGTTAATATTCTTAACATCTCCTTTTATATTTAAATATTTTAAAATTTATGAGGATATTAATTAGTATATGAAATGATTTTAAAACATAAAAATAAGAAATTTAATAAAAATTTGATAAAATAATTTATTTTATAAGATGTGACATCAGAATTTAAAAAAAAAAGAAATTTAATGTTTTTATTTGTATTTTGACTGTATTTTGTTTTGGTTAACATATTTTAAATAGAATTAAATAATTAATTTAATTTTTAAAGTTTAATTTTTTTTAAAGTTTTAGAAACGATAAATTTGAAGGAAAATTAAATTAGTAAAGTTTTTAAAATAATAAACTTAATTAACTTAAAAAAGTTTGAAATCTAAATAATGCCATGCAATTTAAATTAGAATTAAGGATGTATTTGATGAAATTAATGGATAAATTAGTATAAAGTTAAAAAATTAGTTATAAAATTAAAAAGATATAAAAATTAAAAAAATAACTAGAAATAGAAAATTATAAATCTTTCTGATTAAAATAAAAAGTATTTGATAAGTAATTGTTAAATAATCAAAGATAAAATGATAAATAATGACATGATTGTTATACTAGTTTTTAAGTATTATAATTTTAATTAATTATAAGTTTTAATATATTATTATATAAATTAAATTATTATATTAAAATAAGAATAATATTTTTTGATTTATTTTTATTTATATATATCACTTTTAAAAATGTAATATAAATAAATTTATAATTATTTTGATGATTATATTATAAAAAATTGATGATTCATTTATTTTATTATTTATCAATAAAAAATATATTTTTAAATAAATAATATTTTGTTAAAAATTAAATATGTTTAGTTTAAATTATTATAAATAAATCTTAAATAACATTTTAAGAAAAAAATATTTATTTTATCTTAAATTTTTATCAATAAAAATTAAATATTTTATTTTTAATAATTTAAATAAAATATTTAATAAATAAACTAAATATTATAAAATTAAACAATGATACATTCTCAAACATATTTTAAAAATGAATTTAAGCTAATACATTTCATTACGCTACGTAGATTAATTCGCCCCATGACAAATATATTTTATTATTCAAAAAATAAACGAGAGAAAAGGGCAAAGGATCATTCATATACATTTTGTTTTTTCATTATTGTTTAGTGGTGATCGTAGATTTGGTCTGAAAAAATGTTGTAGATTTGATCGCTAAATTAATCATTAGTTGCAGCTGATATTTGTTGCGAAACTGCGGTTGAGACTAGTTATCTTTAATTACATGTAATGAAAATTATTTTTTTATTATTAATGACTGCCGATTCATAATATAGACAATATCAAAAAGTCAAGCTCCTTTGATGTTACAATATATTTACACAAAGTTACCTTAATATTATTAAATATAATTATTTACAAAATTTAATATTTGAGCATATTTATTTTGATCTATATACATAAATAAAATTTATTTTATTAATACAGTAATTCTTTCATTTTTTTATTTATCATTATTTTAGAATGTTTTTATTCCTTTTTATTTATTATTTTTTAAATTCAAAAAACTATTTTTTATTTTTTATTATACTCTTATTCTACATAAAGTTTTTAATTAATAACATTATTGTATAACATTTTTTTACAGCTTTAGTAACCTCAATTCTTAACGTGTAAATTTTTTTTGTAATGATTATAGTTACATTTTAATCAAGAACAATAATTATCATATACCATAACAATTTTTTCTTATAATTTTTTTTTATTTTTTTGTCCTGTCCATCATTTATTATATTTTTTTATTATTATTACTATTTACTATTTTTTATTATTATTTAGTGTGTCTATTAAAAAATAATTAATTAAATTATTAAAATTGGTCAAATAATAAAAAATTTAAGATAAATAGTTTCATAAGAATCGAAAAAGTTCAATTTTCATATTTTTTATATCATAAAAAAATGGTGGACAACTACCTTCTTCCTTTAATTAATTTTACTTACGTTAAAATTTTTTATTCATTTCCATTTTATCATGATCGAGTGATTTTCTTATGAATAGGGTAATATCCTTTTATTATATTTTTTGATTAATTTTATTAATATTTGTGAAAAATATTAAATAATATATATATTTAATATCTTAAAAAATATAGAAAATCTTAAATATTTTTATTTTTTTTTAATATACAATAAAAAATAATAAAATTTAAATGCAGTATTTCAATTAAATTATTCTAATCGCAAATTTTTTTTAGTAGATCAATTAGTGATTTAATATTTTTATCTATGAAGTAAGACATACTGATAAAATATTTATGAAAAATATTTAAATTTTTATTTTACAATAAACAGATTTTTTTTTTCGGGTAATAATAATGGACGTCAGATTATTTGAAAGGTTTTCAAAATGATTATGCGTTTAGAGCTATAATTTAACGTTGTGGACTATAATGATGAGCATCTTGAATTCTGTCTTTATATGAGAACATTAATGATTTCAAGGATCTTATGTTG
This sequence comes from Canavalia gladiata, assembly GCA_037954105.1. NCBI lineage: Eukaryota > Viridiplantae > Streptophyta > Magnoliopsida > Fabales > Fabaceae > Canavalia > Canavalia gladiata. The sequence continues at coordinate 45,307,220 of CM075660.1, forward strand.
ATAAAGGAAAAACGTTAGTTCAAAATAATAATAATTCGAAAAAATTGCATATAAATACTCCCTTAAATTTTAAAGTAGCCACAGCAAGTTTAAAATTTGGATAAAATTTCTTAACTTAAGTTGAACGGAAGTTATATTCATTGCATTCAGATTCATTTTTACATAGATGATAGTTTTTTCTAGAGAATTTTATTTAAATTAACATAGTTATTGTTTGTGATAATTTTTTTAAAATTTTTAATATATTTTATATTCAAAATATTAATATAAGGTCTTTAATTAAGTTGAATCAATTTTTTAGCAATTAATTATATGTTAGATGTTTATTAGATTTAAGTTTAAAATAACATTTAGCTCCTTTTTTACTTTTCTATTTTTAAAATAGAAATTTATTTAATTAACTTATGTGAAAGTTCTATTTTTTAACTTCTTCATAAAAAAGTCTGCATTAATTGTTAGAACTTATCTAATTTTTATTATTTTAAGAAGAATAACTCAAATAAATTGAATTCAACACTATCTAACTCAATTAAAAAAAAAAAAAAACCTAAAAGAAAAGACTGTCTTGCACTATCACACACTGAGACAATTTTTCACGATTTTTTCCCCTTAAAATTGATTAATCGTGTGTGACGAATCGATTGTCTAAATTTAAGCCTAAGCGGATGGCTAATCATTCTATAATTGCAAATAGATGAAAAGAATTGCCATGTTTATGCCCAGAGCAATTTTTTTTTTTTTTTTCAGTTTTCTTTTCGCCTTATTTTTCTTTCTCTAATTGTTATATTCACATGATTAACCCTCTCACTTATACATCCTAATTCGACTCTTCCATTTACTAAGTGAGTTACAAAACGGGGTTGTAATTTTAGGTCATTTTTCGCATAAGAAAGGAGCTGCAGATTCAACAAATTTTTCCTTTTGACTTGTAGTTGTTAATAAAAAAGGAAAAGTTGCATCAGAAAAATTAATGTTTTAAAAGTAAAAATTTCGTATCTATATAGTGCAACTTGATTTTAGTTTATTTTTTAAGGTTAACATTATATAATGTAATTCTAATTTCATTTTTTAAAATTAACACAATGATATATAAAAAATTATATATTTATATATTCATAATTTACATGTACTACAATCTTAAACAACAATTTTAAAAAGAAAATTTAGATGATAAGTATTTGTGTTATATTTATATTATTATGATTTATTTATAAAACATTTTCATACAGTTAACCGTTAGAAATTAATAACATAACGGGTAAGAATTAATTTTATAATGATAAATAATTAAAACTATAATAATTAAAAATTAAATAGCTAATATAAAAAAATTAAAAGTATAACACTAAAAAACTAACATATAATAATGTTCCATTCATTTTTTAATAATCAAAAAAATAAAGCTGTAATAAATTCTTAACAAACCATACAATAAAATAATTTAATAATATTTTTATTTTTAATGTTATAAAATTAGATTTTAATAATATTTTTAAATTGTATTTATAAATTACTTATTTTACAATCCTTCGTTAAGCGGCAAAGTTTTTAAAGAAGAATTATCTTACATTATACGGATGGAAATGTAATGTATAAGATTAATCATATAACTTATTTTGACTACAAATTATAAATTATTTATCCACCATATTTTTTTTATGTTCAACACTTAAGACTCATACCCTCGTCAAATTCAAGATTACTTTCTTGGTGAATCGTTTAATAAGAGAACCTGCAAAAAAATTTTCTACTTTTTTCATATTTAAGAGAAATTATACTATTTTTAATCAATTTTCTAATAATGTTATGTCTAACACATATGTGTCTTTTTTTTTTTTTTGTTGTAAACTATGATGTTAGCAACTTCAATTGTTGCTTATGATTTGCAGTGAAATGTAAGTTAGGTTTTTTCACAGATGTATATCTATTAATAGATTTCTTAATCATTTTGCTTCTTGATTTGCTTTCTTACCAATAATAAATTTATATTGCATAGTAAAATGAGTTATACAAGTCAGTTTTTCATATTTCAAAGAAATAACATCGCTACCTAAAGTTAAAACTTATCCATTAGTAAATCATATCTCATCATTATTTGAAACTCAATTATCATCGCACAATCATTCTAAAATTATAGAAACTTAATAAAAATAAAAACTCCAATCCATAATATTTTCAAATTATTTCAAAAGACAATGCAAAGCATTTCAGTGCTCTCCACTAGAATTATAGGTATAAGGACTCAATATGGTCAAAGCAAATGCAATATCATGTTTAGTATAGTTCATTAAAAATATAACATTATGAATGATGTTTGCATACGGGATTGAGACACACTCACATTATTAATACTTTTGAGCATGTAGTATTCATCATCTGAAGTGTTAGGATGCGTTACGACTATTGAATTTCTTTAATAATTTTTCAATATAATGAAACTAATTTAGAGAAAATTTATTTATTTTTTCTTATTTTTATTCTTAGAATCATATCATCTTTTAAATATTTGATTTCTAATTTGAAACATAAAATAAATTTATTTTATTTATAATATTCAAACTTGTTCTAAATATAAAGATATCATTCACATATAAGCATATTATAATCGATGCATGCAAAACATAAGTATGAAACTATATATTAAGTTTTATCCAGAAACAAGTATACTCAGTATAAAAAGAGGGTATTTGAGACCCCACTGTCAATCCCATAAAGACTATGCCTACAATCTATAGAAGAAATTTAAATTCTAACTTTTGTGTAATAAGAGATAAGAACAAGAGGAAAAATAAAGGAAAATAAAAAGTGGAGAACATAAGTGTAAAGTTGTGGACAAGTATGAGACTTTGGATCCCCTTATAGCTTTACCTATTTTTACCTCCAAATTTCCTTACGAATGATTTAAATATCAATTGCTAACCACTTGCTCTAATGTTATTACCATCTAATGATCATGCAATAGCAATAATTTTTTCCCTAAATACTACCTATAATGACCATTCAAGGTAAATAAGTAAGAGAAGCATAAAGAACTTATGATTTGTTAATTTAATAACCGGTTAGAAACAAAAAATTTCAATTGATCCTTCAAAATTCATAGACCCAGTTACCTTATAATTCAGTTAATTGAGAATGGTACGATCCCCTACCCCCATCCAACTTAGATATCAACAAGAGTAGATAATTCTCATTAACGAATTAAGAGCAACAAATAAACATAATTGGATAAAGAACCATGGATTCATTCATAAAGAAAAATAAGGATGAAATAGTTACATCACAAGGTTCACCAAAGTTCCATAATTTGGGGGGTTAGATACATATAGCAAAAGATAATAATTGAGAACAAATCATCCCAAAAAAAGATATAATCCTAATCCTAAGAAAAGGAATACAAAATCATAATACTAGCAAGGCTAATAAGAGAATCTATAACTTGTATTACGTAGGAATTCCTTCCCCTAAGATCCTACAAGAGGATGTTGGAAGAGAAATAGGAATGAGGGAAGTGAAGATGAGAGATGCAAAGAAAGAGGTGGGTTCCTTCCTATAAGATCCTACGTTTGGCATGGTTATGCTCACATCTGCATAACCATGTTGAAAACTAAAAAATGCTACAAGGTGGTGCTCAGGTCTGCATGGCTATGTCAAAAATCTTGGTCTACTGTAAGGGTGTGCTTAGCTAGCATGACTGTGCTGGCTTCTTCTAAGGGGTATTTTTTTTCCTTCTATCACTTTTTTATCTTTTTATGCCTTTTTCTTAGGTCAAAATTCACCTGTTTTCTTATTTCTTACTTGTGTAACTAATATTGCAAAAATAAGAGAAATTAGATAAAATTATAATAAAATAATCATTAGTCACAGTAATTATAACTAATTTCCTACAAATAAATCAACAGAATGGTGGTTTATCAATAGCATAATTATTTTCGAATAATTTTTCAAATACGCATGTTAAAGAGCTTCATAAGAAAACCATGTTCTATCACAACAAAATTTTTCATCATTTTATTTAGTTAATTAATTTTTTAATCATATTTAAATTAATGATCAAGCCAAATAAGTTATTCTTCCATTAAATTTCACATGTAATATGGAAATAATAGAATTTAAGTATTTTATAGGTTTTAATCATATAGTCATGTTTTCAGTTAAAGCATTCAAATCATATGTTGTCAATAAGCATTCATACAACCCTATACCAAAATAGATATGTTACAACATTTGTTTTTATTTTTTTAGCATTTTTAAGGGATGAATATTTAAGGATCGATAAATAAACATATTAAATAACTTTTATAAATGCTTAAAAAAATCATATTTTAAAACATTTTATTTTAAAGTTATGTATTTTTACAACATTTCATTTAAGAAATGTTGCAAAATTTGGATAGAACATAAAAGCCCCACAATATAACGGTAAGATAAAACATTGCACATGGGCCAATACATCTCATTGATAATATAATCATTTGTAACATCTACAAAAATCAAAAGAAATTATTAATGACTAATCAACATGGACAAACCTAATGATTAAACACCTATTAAATATCATGATAACAAAAGAAATGTTTCTCTATCTTGCAACCATACAAATGCATAAAATGTAAAAGATAATATAATTTTAATTATCTAAACGGTTGATTGACAATACAAGCCTAGATAAAGAAGGAGAACATGTGTAATATAGATGTTAGTATTCGGTGCATCAAATGGAGAAACTCAAATATGATACTGAAAGGAAGTTTCAATAAGATCACCTACCACAATTTGCGGTAGAATGAAAACTCCAAGGCTATAATAATATCTAAATAATCTAAAGCTAATAAATCATTAATTAAAAGAGACAAAGTGAAATCATAGAAAAAGTAAGAAGAAAAATAAAATCTAATTTATAGATCATGCAATATGAAGATTGTAACATCCTAATACTGATACTCGTCTTACGTTTAAGTCGTATTACAAATTCACTACTAGTTTGTCACTTCATGATGCAGAACTTCTTCGAAAAATACTGTTATTAAAAATATGATACAATTTTTTTCAAAACATTTATTGAAAATGTGAGCCTCGTCGTATTAACTAATGTAACAAATGGTAAACATTCAAAATGTCATAACTAATGTTAGCTTTGAAAACTTGCATACATTTATTTAAGGTAATATACATTCACACATACCATCATATGTACCTTATCAGTTATATTAACATACACATATTAAACATAGAGAGAAAAAGCCTCTTAGCAAGTTTTTTACAACAAAACAAGGACATCAGTTCCCTTTCTCATATATATAGTCATCCATTATAATTTATACATATACTACATTCCATATAGGAAGGTTTCTTTTCATCTCTTCCTACATCCTTTCTTGTGAGCATATTAAAATTTTAGTCTACGTTATTCATTTCTACATAGATCACTGTTGGTTTGTAAACGTATGAAGGCAAGTGCACCTTATCGTTTTATAGAGTAAAGAGTGAGTAAGAGTATCATCTCCACAAGGATTTGGTTCAAGTATTTAATTCTTACTAGTACACTAATTAAACTCTGATATGGGAGCGCGTAGGCAACGCAAATTAAGGCGCATAGGCAACGAAAACAGAAAATAACAAGATTCACAGATTCTGTCACAAATCTGGAACTCTGTTCCAGTATGCATAAAACACTTCAAAATAAATCCAAAACTGTCTACTACTCAAGGATCAATATGAATGTGTAAGAAATCAATATACAGAAGGTGTTAGGGTTGGATTTCACCAAAACATCCCCTATGTAACAGGGAGTCATTACATATATTCAAGATAAAATGTAGTCGAAGATCGAATTCACAATTATTGATTGAAGGTCAATCCCTTGACTCATCAATTCTTCACTCAAATTAGGGATTCTAATCCCTTAGTAATTCCTAATTTGATGTGAGTCTTACGTTCAAGAATTCAAACAATCTCACAAATGCGAACCTCTATCCCTAGAGCCCTCACAATTATGTTATTCAATCCTAATTCCAATTCAAAAACCAATTTCCCAATTGTGAAGAAGAATTTGGATTCAATCTATAAGTGGCCAAGTTATAGAAGCATTAAGTAAAGAGATGAATAATCAACATTAAGAAAAAATAATCTTGAATACATATAATGCATTCGGGTTACACAAGTTCAATCGTGGATTCACCCTTCCCTAACAGAAAACTAGTTACACATAATTAGAAAGAAAGAAAACAGGGGAGGGGGAGGAAGTCATGAACATGAAGACACGCTGCAAATGTTCTTTTCCCTCAACCCTTGGGTTCCTTCTTCCACCAAAACATAATTAGCGTCTGGGAAAACGGCGGTTCTCTCTCTCGTCTGCGCCCGGGAGATAGATCAGTGGATAGAGTGATTGATGCCCCGTTTTCATTCTGTTCTGGGCTTTTTATAGATTCTATTCTGCAGCGTCGCGTGTCCAACGCGGCCCAACTGTGTTGCCAACGCGACGCGAATAACAGATTGCTTCTTTTCCTTCAAATCTTCATGTGCTCCATGTAAGTTCGGTTGCGTTGCCAACGTGGAATCCTGTAACAGATTGCAGAAATTAAAACATATCAAATTTATGAGAATTTATCACCCAAAAGGCTCTAAAACTGTATTTTCCAGATTGTGCATGGGTTATTCAGTTTTATGCCATTTTCTCATGTTTTAATGGTGTTTTATGCTTCAATTACTTGTAATTACATTGAATTATATTCCAAATAAGTGTCTTATTGGACACTTATCAATCACTGTCATTGTGAAGATCCTAGATAGGCTTTAGGGAAAGAAATAAGAGGTAGGGAATAAAAAATCATAATTTATCAATAGTCATTTACCCTAAAGTTGGTGACATCATTTCCAATCCAACCACTTCAATTTATTTATGAAAAGGTTGACAAACATATAAGTCCAATTTTTCTTTTTAAAAAATACTTATTTGAAGTGAATCCTTTTTATCAATAGCAAGGATAAAATTTCATACAAACGTATAATTCATTCTTTATTAAATGGCAAGGATTAAATCTCATTCAAGCTTATAGCTCGTTCTTTATTAAATGGTAGAGATTAAACCTTATATAAGCTTATAACTCATTCTTTATTAAATGGTACAAATTAAACCTCATATAAGCATATAACTCATTCTTTCCTTAGGTCATCATATTAACATGATAAATCAAACCATCAAAGATACTACTTAATACATTAATATCTTTTTCCATACTCATAACATTCTTATTCACTAGTCACCCTCTTAGTGACACTTTAACATATGCCATACCATTATACTCTTAATGGTACATTATTAAACATTTGTTAAGAAATATCTTCTCACTTACACACATACTCAACTTTATTTATGAAATGAGCTCATTTCTTATGGTCGTTACTACCTTAACTTGAAGTCTTATAGCCTCTAACATGGATGGTCCCAGACTTCCACACATGCACAAGTCCAAGACTTGGCACTTTACAAGTATGTGCTTGTTAAGTTTTCAAAATAAGATGCATACTCAATATTCAATCAAAATTTCATGCACACATAACACCCAATTCATTCATTAACATATAATCATTTAAGCACAACATGGAACCATGTACACAAAAACAAGTCATCATACATTCAAGAGATCACATAACAATTTAAATATAAGTGGTCATACTAAAGCATAGTCATAATAACTAAGGCAATAATATTTACCCAAAATGTTTCATACTTAAGTAAGGTCCTTATAATTTTGGAGAACATACATTCTTTTTCTAAAATTGTCCAAGTTGACCTTGTTCATTGTGTTTTATGATAAGTTTCTCAAGGGAAACCTACACCACTCAACCTTTCTAATTTTCTCTTATCTTTTCCTTTCCTCAAATATTTTTTTTTTTTTGGTGTTTTTTCTTATCAGTAAGTTTAGTTAGCCAAATGACCTTTTCACCTCTCAAGTGAACTTTTTATTCATCTAGACCTTATGACCATTTTTATTTCTCAACTTCATTCCTAAGAGAGATGAGCATGTACATTCTTATGCATTAAATCTTATTTATCCAATTATAATCTCTTTTGATCAAGTGGTCTCTTCTAATTCCACAAGTTTTGTGTTCATCTTTTTAAGCCTTGGCAGCCAAACTTTTAACCAAAGTTTAATGAGAATAATTCTTTAGTCCTTACTCAATTTTACTAACTTGATTACTAATTTAGGTTAAATTGTTCATGTATTTTCCTACAAAATCATATCCATTTACTTGAAATTATCTTTATTATCTTAAAATACCTAATGACTTTTAGTCTAGAATTTGTTAACCATTCTTACCCAATTTTTCTAAGACTTTGGCCAAATGGTTAGAGAGATCACTAAATTTGTGTTTTTTTTCTCCAAAAGTTTATTTTTCTTCAGATATTATTCTAAAAGGTTTAACTAATAAATTCTAAAATTTTCAACATTTACTCCCCTAATTTTGGAGCTATGTCCAAATGAGCATATCCACTCTCCAAGGTCCCTAATTTTTCTTAGCCTCAAGTGTGGATCTTGTGTGTTAACACTTGTGAAGGTTAATAATCATAATAAATTGTAGATTTTAAGCCTTTTGTTTTTGTTCTTCATGGTAAGGTCATGGTTGAATGACCTATTTTTCACCAAGATGTCACTTTTACCTACTTTAACCAACATAACTCTTAGATCTATTGTCAAGGGACTTATTAAATTTTTTTCTTGAATCAAGTCTATCAAATCCCTTCAAGCATTTGTCCTTAGTCTATATTTTTTTCTTGGGTAAAACATAGAGAATTTTCTTCCATCTCTTAAGTCCACAAATCCTTATCTTTACTTCTTTTTTTGTCACAAAGGTCCAACTTCTAACTTTCCAAATATAATCTATTTGTCTTACTCTTTAAAGTTTTAAGTTTATATCTACAAAAGTCTAGATCTAATACTTTTAATCATTTAAAGGCAAAAACTTTAACTTAGCATGAGAAAAGTAACAAGCATGAACTTTTGGAAGAGATAAGACACCACATAGACAAGTTTCAGCTCAAATAAGACAAGACTTTCAAGATCTTCTCAAAAATATAAATCTACCATCACTTGAGCACATGTCAAGACTTAAAGTTATCAAATCCTCCCAAAATATTTAAAAATTATTTTCAAGAATATTTAACCGATTAAAATGCTTAAGGAGTTCCAATAAGCATTTTAAACCATTAAATCTTCATTTTTTACTCTTTAAAATTATTTTAAAAGTAGAAAGGATTATTTTAATAGCCTTGGTAACTTTTAAGCCAAACAATACTAAAAAAGGCTGGATCTTGAAGTTTAGAGAAAAGATCCACAAAGATGAAGAAGGTTAGACTAGAATACTTAACTAAAGTACTTAGAAAACTTTAAGGATAGAACACCCTACTTGTTAAAGCTTTAAAATGGAAATTGGTGGATCTAGTGATGGAGAATCATCCCCTTGATGGTCCCACAAAATTTCTTCAAGCGAAAAGAAGAAGGCTTGCTTGCATAGTGTTTGAGCTCAAGCTTGAAAAATGGAAGTTTAAACTTAGTTAGATTTTGGCTTAGGGAAGTTTACAGATAAAAAGTTGATTTTAGAGCTTTTTCTAAGTATTTTCGGAGGATTATTTTCTGAGACAATGAGATGGCTAATTTTCTTAGTAAATTCAACCACTATGGCCTTCTAGGCATTAACTTTTTAACTAAGGGAAAATGTTTATTTCACCATAATTTATCTTTTTAAAAATAATTATAAATTATGAACACTTATCTCATAAGCTTAACTATGATTTACTTAACCTAACTATAGTTAATGTAACCTAATCATAGTTACATTTGAACATAATCATGGTTAACTTAGTTTAACCATGGTTAATTTTTCTATCTCTTTATAAATGCTTTGGTCTTTTAGTGCATTAATGCATGGTGACTAATGGGGCTTTATATGACATGCTATTTCCCTTGTCCAATCATTTAGAAATTCATGGTTGAAGTTAAGCACAGGTTGCGGACCTCTGGCAAAAGTATTTGGCCTTCTCGAACTACTGAGGGCATTTTGGTTATCTTTCAAAAAAATTTCAAAAAAGTTTCCAAACCTCATTTATAAATATTATATTTCTTAATTAATTCTTTCCAAATCAGTTTTTGTCATTTAATTGTTTTTCTATGATAGTTTAACTCTTATAGAAAACTAGCATTCTTTGTAAGTTTTTTAGGTTTTTAGTGTAAAGTTTCTATCTTTTGCATGTGACTAATTTATTCTAATGGTATTGTAGTAAATAATTTTAGGTTTTATGTTTTTTGAAGGTTTTCTAAGCTATTTCCTAAGTTACTTATACCTCATCTATTGTTCTTTTTAACTCAAAGGTATTTTCATCATTTTTCAAAAGGATTTCTAATTTCTTTAAAATTTCTAGATTTTTAATATCCATTTTTGGTTTTTATTTATAGTTATTAATTTCTAAATTAAAATCAAATATAGAAAATTTGGGATGTTATAAAGATCCATAATAATCCTTTTCATAACTTCATAACTTCATAATAAGCCTCAGAAACTAAACTATAAAATAGAATTCAGAAAATTAAGAAAACTCATCTTGTTTAGATAAAATAAAAATACAAAAAAGAAATAAATTATGCATATTAATTAACAAAGACACAAAATAGCTAATGAAATGTAAATTTTTTAATAACCTTCACAAAGGACTAGGAAAAAATAAAACAATAAACGTAGGTGATTGGTTGTATTTCACATGATGAATTGCCCTCCAAATGTTCAGAATCATTTATGAATGTAAAAATGTGAAGAAAAATAGAATAATCAAAGCTTAAGTTTAGTTTATAAAAATTACAACACCTAAATTTGATTTTTAAGAGAAAATTCAGTTTATTAATTTTAAAAATATAAAAATTAAGTTTAAGTTATTTCACTCATTTATAACTTAATTTCTTTATTTTTTCATTATATTTTTTGAAATGTCTTTAATTTCATATTTAATAAATATTTCCATGTTCAAATATAGGATAACATAAAAAATAAAAAATAAAATAAAAATTATTTGAACATAAAAATATTTAATAATAATTTACAAGATAAAAATACATTTTACTAAATATGTTTTCTGTATTATATAAAATAAACCTTTTTATTAGCATATACAGAAAGTTTAATTTTTTCCAAACTTAAAAAGGGTAAATTTAATTTGTTTATAAATCAAGACGAAATTTAAAATAAAATAGATTTAGTTTAAAATGTTATCGCACCTAGCCTCTCTACCCTCCTAGTATATATTTTTTTATTTTGTTTAATATTGATAGGATTATATTTACGTTTAGATTGTTAGATCCTTTTTAACATATCTTTTTTGTTATTTCTCTTATACAAAACTTGCTTTATTATTTATTTTTATTATTTTCTACCTCACCTAAATATGAATCTCTAATTCTAGCATTGTGTGGTTAGTGTGAATAGGCTAATTTAGAGGAAAAAGACTTCTCATCCAATCGATGGTGTCCAACAGAAAATAATTGAAGATACTGCTAACCTCTAAGTTTGAGTAGAGATACTCTTTTCCTCCTTAACCTCCTTTCAAGGAAATCCTTCTTTTATTCTCCATTATAACATGTATTTTTGTGCGTGTATGTAAGAACATAAGTTTGAGGACGGAGATCTTCTCCTTCCTAATCATCTTTCAAAATCTCTTATCTCTCCTTAATTTTTCTGAAAAATGTTTGTACCTTGTGATGACCATGCATGCTTACTATTTGGATTATTAGTAGGTTTTGCATTTAAGTATCTCAAATATTTTGTGGCAAACATTAATTGAATCTATTAAGGAAATGAGAAATTTTAATAAAAATAATTGATTATTAGCCATGTTCATTGTCATGTTGTTTCATATTAGAGTAGCTTTAGTAAGGATTTGGCCTAATTGGGGTTGCACCCAACCTCTCTCTCCTTGTTGAATGATTAAACATGGAAATAGAACAGATCAGGGGTGGGTTTTCTCTCCCCATCTCCACCCTACTAGAAATTGAGATGGGTGAGGGTGAAAGTTTAAAGAAAGCTAGATGAAACTTTAAAGCCCAACCCCAATCTCATCAGGTTTTGGTAAATTTGTAAGGAACCTATTGTAAACATCCAATTATGTCTGAGACCCCCAATTATTTAAAATACTAGTTTAAATAATAATAACAATAAAACAGAAAAACAAAAAAAAAAACAATTACAATAAAAATAAAATAGAAAAAATAACAAAAATAATAAACACCCCAAAATAAATAAAATCTGGAGAAAATAAAAATTAAAAAGCAATAAAGAAAATAAATGAAGAGAGAAATTTGAAAAGTAAAAGGAAAAAATTTGAAAATTAAAAGGGAAAAATCTAAAAATAAAAATAAAAATAAAGAACTGAAAAAAATAATAAAAATCCAGAATCTGAAATAATAATAAAAAAGTCAAAATCTGGAAATATGGAAAATAAAAAAAACAAACAAAGATGAAAAATCTGAAAAGAAATAATGAGAAAATACAAAAATCGAAAAATATACAAAAATTTTTGAAAATCAAAAGAGGTGACTTTTGGGGGGGTCCAAAGGGGGCCCTTCTGGCTTTTGCCAAGAAAATAAAGCTGGCTTTTGGCCATGGGAAGATCTGGGCTCTTGTGGCTGGAAAGGGCAAGGGAAAACAAGATATAAAAGGAAGAATCTGTGATAAGAAGGAGGTCTTTTGGCGATTTTTTTGAAAAGGAAATAGAAGTAGGAGAAAGGAGAATCAAAAAAAGGGAAAATCGGAATCCCATAGGAAGGGAGGAGCAAGAACCGTCTTCACCATTGCACTTTGATAAGTTCTTGAACCTTCTCGGAGGCTGCCTCCAGAATCTGCTGATCTTGACGAAGAGAGAAGGTGCCATTGAAACTCATAATTCACGATTCCCCCCACAGAATTCCAGGTAAGATCGTGAATTTTATTACATATTGCATGGAGACGATTCTTGAAAAAGTGCATGTTGATCGCATCTAATGGCACTAATCCATGCATGCCTATGGTTGATCATGAATTTGAAATTGCTCTATTTCTTCGATGTTGCACATAGTCAAGGGTTACGGACTCTCGTTTTGAAAAATGACTTTTGTGCACATTGTATCAGTAGTATCGTTGACAAATTTGGTTATCTTGAGCATTAACTATTACTTAGAAATGTGACAAGCCAATCCGCCTAATGATAATGAACACTCCATACAACTTTGATGAATCAATCACCTTCGTCTTATCACTGTGGCTAGTTGGTGATTGTCCTTGTTTGACCAGTTATCATTTAATAACAAATTCCAAGCAAGGTTGATGCTCATAGAATCGGGACATGAGATTCTGGATCCTGATCTAGTCAAGGTAGTTGATGTTAGTTCGGTTTCAGGAGCTAGACATCAAGGAGTGATTCCGATTGTAGGACTTCAGCTAGGGCTATATCCCCTGTTTATTTGTACTTTCTCGTTGCTGCTAAAAATCTGGTATGATCCTTAATGAGTACCAAGGAGAAGCGCGGGATCTGCCACCAGTTCTTAGCCAATATAAAGGGTCATACAGAAAGAAGCGATACACCTTCCCTCTTGGCTTGGAAAACTCCCAAAAAGGACGTATGTTATTGACAAATGAGAGCAATGGTCACAGATGATAGGGCCTATGTTTTCTTTGGGTAAATTATCCATGAAATGTGAACTAAGATGCAACGGGCCATACAATGAGGTCACGCACCCCTGGTGCAGTAGGAAGGTCAGGCTTAAGAGGCTATTGTCATGACGTACACCCGTACGACCTAGATCAGGCTCATTTTCGTTAAACCTGCCTTCGTCGTCCCTAATTAGATTAAGAAATGTCAAGGTCAACTGACAGCCTAGTTCACTTGACAAACCCATCACACATGACTCACATAACTTGGGTTCAGCTCTCGTTACTATGATCATGTACTGGGTGATTTAAAAGCCATGCATAAAGTACGTGGAGAGGGCCTATGCTGTTGGACTCTGTGGGTCTCGTACGTTTCTGGAGTAAAGGAAGATCAGTTGGTACAGTTGATGGTGAGTCAGTTCATTAAGCACCGACCCATGAAAAAAGTGAGATATGAAATGAAAATTACAAGGCCTTGTCATTACTGATGCAAGTCGATATGCCCGAGCTAGGCTTGCCATTTTGTGGATTCAAAACGTTCTGCACGAGTGCAACTTGGTTTCGTGGAAATGGGCCCGCTACGAAGGGAAGCCACGCAAAATACCATGGTCGCAGATATTTTCCTTGGTGCAAAAACACTTAGGTGGAGTTATTGCTAAGCACGATGTTATAACAAACCACCACAGAGGCCAGGCTAGCAATATAATGGCCAGCACAAAGTACTGTTGTTGTTGCTCCCCCACGGTTCATTGGGCCCAATTTTGGTTAGAAAGCAAGGACAATGGGCAATGAGCTGGTTCATTCGTCAAGTCTCGCTTCGCATACGCCCGAATGGCTAAATTGTGGGGAAAATGGTACTGCACTCAGAAAGACGTGACCATGCATTTGAAGAGCAATGGCCAGAATAACGCCGTCAGGCTAAGATAATTCGAGTCCCTACTATTCTTGGCATTCCTAAAAGCTACTTCCATGCACAACCGTTCCAAGGACGAGTGAGCAACGAAGTTAAGAGACAAAAATCCAAGAGGTCGTTCCCACGACGTATGCCTACATGGCTTGGGGTTATGCCTACCTCTCATGGAAACCTGCCCTCACCGTGCTTGGAATAAAGTAAAGAATGCTATTATCAACAGATGATCCAGCTTAAGTAAGAAGCTCACCACGCCTGTGGCTGGGATTCAAAGCCCGTTAGCTTAAAACCAAGTGAAATGGCTACCTTCGGCCACCACACCCAAGGCTGTGGGGTGAAGCAAACCTCATCGGTACAACTTGCCACCATTTTAAGAGAACTTGAGAAATAGGAAATGTATGCTTTGATTCATGAATTGTTAAACTGGGCATGCAAGTGAAATGTCGTGGACGTCTAGGGGGGTTGAACCTCGTTGATTCTAATTAAAAGAAAAAACGCCCAAATAGTTTGCTGGGAACGTATGGAAAAAGGGTGGGACTCACTGGTCTTTAACATTTAGGGCACATACCATCTTTAACCTCCAACAATTCCAAAATAACCAAACTGTCCTCAAATCCCCAAATTACCTTCATGCCCCAGGAATTCACCTAATCCCTAATCTATTCCCAAAATTAATAAAAAATTCAAAATTTCCAAAAATTAATAAGAAAATTCATCAAAATTAATAAAAATTCCAGAAAATTCATAAAAATAAATAAAATTCCATAAATTAATAAAAAATTCAAAATTTCAAAAATTACAAGAAATTCAAAATTTCTAAAAATTAATAAGAAAATTCATAAAAATAAATAATATTCCAGAAATTAATAAGAAAATTCATATAAATAAATAAAATTCCAGAAATTAATAAAAAATTCAAAATTTTAAAAATTACAAAAAATTCAAAATTTCCAGAAATTAATAAGAAAATTCATAAAAATTAATAAAAATTCCAGAAATTAATAAAAAATTTAAAAATTCCAGAAATTAATAAAAAATTCAAAAATTCCAGAAATTAATAAAAAAATTCAAAATTTCTGAAAATTAATAAAAAAATTCCAAAAATTAAGAAAATTAATAAAAAATTCCAAAATTCCTAAATAATTCATAAAAATTCTACAATTCCTAAATAAATTCAAGATTATCAAATATTTTCATGAAATTCCTTAATTGATAAATTCCCTCCTAAATTTCTAATAATTACTTGTGTCTTGTCTTTTTCATTCATCGTTATTCAAAAATAAAAATCTTGTTTTGCAATTCTTAATCTCACGCGACGAGCTCTAAGCACGAACTGGTAGCTTTTTCTGATGTTCGTTATTTAGAGATTCGTATGGGTCCAAGTGTAGCCGTAGTTGTCTTGGGCCTTGTGCATATGTGTTTTAGGGTTGCCTTTCCTTCTACAAAATAAAAACTTGCTCGCTTTATTCATCGTTCTTCAAAAATAAAATCCTTGTTTTTGCAATTTTTAATCTCACGCAACAAGCTCTAAGCACGAACTGGTAGCTTTTTCTGTTGTTCGTTGTTTAGAGATTCGTATGGATCTAGGTGCAGCCGTAGTTGTCTTGGGCCCTATGCATATGTGGATGAGGATTGCTTTTCTGAAATATTCTCAAAAAAATCAAGCCATTTTCAAACGTTACTTTCCAAGTAGCTCCGAAGGTCAAGCCTTCAAGCTTTTCAAACATTCCTTTTAAACACTTTCGAAGGTCAAGCCTTCAAATCAAACCAGAACTACGTAAGCCTTGAGTTTTCCATTGCACCGGGGAATACGTAGGAGCAACATCAAGTCCTGTCAGGCTAACCTCCATCAAGTTATTTATTTCACATTAATTAATGGGATCAAACAATTTTCAAATAATCACACACTCAGTTCAAGGGTACTGTTCTTCGGAACAGGCGAGTGGGGTGCCTAACACCTTCCCCACTCGTAACCGACTCCCGAACCTAAATCTCTTCTCCGAGTCAGGGTTTTTCCAAATCTTTTTCCCTTAAATAAAAATTTGGTGGCGACTCCACATTAATTCAATAAATCCATTTTTCAATTTTAGTGAGTTCGTCGTCTGGTCAAAATTACGGTTACGACACCTATACCCTTTTTCTTAAAACTTTTTTATAATTTGTATTCATTATGTATATATTTTTAAATAAATAATATACCAAATATATTTTAAATAATATTTAAAATAGGTATTAAAAATTAAAATAAAATAAAAAATTCAATAATAAAATCATATAATCTTAGTTAAATGATATTAAAGTTATTATAATGAGTTTGAGATGGGTATCTATTTTCCCAAATCCAACCTCATCTCTACAAATCAGGTACGGGATGGGTGCAAGTTCTCCTTAAACCTTAGGTGAAAGTGGTATCCACAAGTCTGAATTTTATTGCCCTATGTATGACTGATTCTCCTTTGACTTGTGCACTTTAAAACTTGTCTTATGATCCTATCAAGACTTGAGTATGTTGATTACATAATAGGAAAAAGATAAAGGCAAATTGGGCTTCTTTAAATGAATTCAGACTTAGAATATCATTTAGTGACCCCTTTGAACTTAAAAGATTAAAAGTTACATTCTTTGGTACATCTCAAATAATTATTGTAATTTCAGGTACCCTTAAATTATAACTAAAGCATAGTAATACTTGGAGATGCATAAGTGATCAAAAAAGGAAAAAAAAAATAAAATGGAAGAAAAGTAAAAGACTAAAAATGCTTCGAAAAATAAAATTGTAAATTCATGAATCCCAAGTAAAAATGCTTATAGTTTAAGGGTTAAGATCAATTAAAGATCAAGTTAATAACAAATCCTTTGTGATCCTTTGCTTCCTATATCTTATCTAATTATGTAATTTATTTGGTCATGTTACAACCTTAATAAATATCTTTACAATTTTATGTGTAATTTGACTTTTACTGGAAATTTCAGATTTATTGGAAAGCCTATGATAGTGTAAAGTTGCAAGAAATAGAGCAGTAATGATTTATATCAACATATACTTGAGAAACAATGAGAAGAATGATTCTCTCTACGTACGAAACTTGATTTTAGGGAACTAAGATCTTAATTTAATTATTATGAATTATACCTATTATTATAATTTGTATTTATCTATTGCATATTAATATATGGGGGCAAGTAATGTTTAAGTTTAAAGATATGATAAACTACCATTTTATTGATTTATTTGTAGGAAATTAGTTATAATTATGGTAAAGTTTATGATTATTTAATTGTAATTGTATTAAATTTCCTTTATTTCTTTTATAAATGATCATGCAAGAAAAGAATATGAAACTAGACGTATTTTAGGAAAATAGGGCATAAAAAGAGCTAGGGAACAATAGAAGGATCGAAATATCCTTCGAGGAAGCCAACACGATCCTGCTAAACTTAAGCACACTCTCACAACATCTATGTTTTTTCGACACTGCCATGCTCAGGTCTACATGTCCGTATTAGAATTTCCTTGTCTACCATGAAGGCGTGCTCAACTAGCATAGTCATGCCGACTTCCTCCAAGGGGCAATAAGAGACACCATAAGGGAGAAAGACACAGAAATAAAAGAAACAAATTAGGAAAACTTGATTCAAAAAGGATTATGGTATGGAAACAAAAACTTAAATAAGAAATTGACCTAAACTTCAAAAATCACCATGAGTATAGTTATATATTTTTTTAAGATAATTATTTTCAATTTCTCTTTTTTAACTCTAATTCTCACAATATTATTTTCTTATTACATTTTCATCTTAACAACTTGTTAAAAACTTGGTAGGTAAGATAAATATCTCAATAAATACCCAAATACATAAGAAATTTCTATAAGATAATTGATTGAGCACTAAGTGGATCACAAAGCAAATGAAACAACATTAAATTTTGAGAAAGACAATTTATCAAACACTTTGCAGATGATAACAAGTAGAAACAAATGACAAGGACAATAAACAAGAAAGAGATCGAAACTAAGACCAACAAAGGAAACATAAAAAAAGGGTAAATACAAAATAAGTGTCACCCACTTTTAACATATCAAACTTTAATACCAAATGATGTGACTCCATAACTGGAGAATGTAACCAAAAATTACAAAATATTAATGGAATATCTTAAAAATCAAGATAGAAAAAAAGTAACTTGATGCAAACAACAACCTGTTAGAGAGAACTAGAGTTATCCATAAAGGAACATGACTCTTACCACAACCTTTTAGAAGAATAAATATTATCAAGATAGTTCTATACCCAACCAAGGGAATCAATCCATGTAAAGATGAAAACTCGTAAAGGAAAAATTACATTACTCAAATTCTATCTTACAATGAGTCCTTTAGCCTTATTATACATGAAATATATGAGAAAAATAAAAGCCATGCAACAAAGTGAGAAATTCATTGTTTTCTCACATATGGACGCATTGCTACGAACATAATTAAGCCATGATCATGCATAAATGCTTGGTTGCCTATAAATCGAGTCCAAGGTAAGGCATAACTATGTAATAGGGTGATATGGTTTTATCATGCTTGTCATGGCTATGCATAATTGTAAAACTACTTCTAGTTAGTGCAAGGAAAAAAGATATGGTCATGCATAATTTATAAACTGAAAAGGCATGGATATGCATAAATAGCAAACTATTCCTGATTGTGTGTTGAAGATAATATAAACTAAACAAACATGCCAAAATGCTAACTAAAGCTAATGAAAACTCAAAATAAATATTTTAATATTATTAAACAAATTAACATGAACATAATTGGAAACAGAATAAATTTTATTATTACTAATTCCCAAACTAATGTGAACCTAATTAGAAAATAAATAAAAAAACAATTCTTATTAGCTCATCTCTTCTTCAAGGTGGATAGAAACATTGATCTATCTTGGATTTGTGGTTGGACAATTATGAACCTTCTTTTAAACCTCCTTAACTATCCCTTTAAGTACTTTTTTAATGTGTTTAATTTTGCTCCTAGTCATTAGAGCTTGCAATCATTATAAAAAATCTTTTAAATGGTCACTTTTGCTTGAGGCGTATATATTTTTTTTCTTTTAAAACTAAAATTTCCTTTCTCAAACCAAATCACCAAAAATAAAATCAAGTGTTTTTAGGACCTACATAATTCTTAATTTTCTAGTGTATTTAGAAGGGATACATGTCAAATTAATACTGTAAAGATTAATTAAATATTATATAATTGTTAAAATATAATTATTTTTCAAATAAATGTAGAAAGATGCTAACATCTTTTCTATGCATAAATAACTCCTATACTCAAAATTGATTTTTAAAGATTATTTTTTCAAGTTTTTCTAAAATTTTCTTAAAATAACCTTTGATGACAATTCCTTTATTTTTCATCTTTTTGTTTGTCATCCTATTATATCCTGACTGTAGCAGGAATATATATTTATTTTGGTCCTGAACAAATTAAAGGTTGATCATGTTAGTCCTTTAAAATTGAAATTACTATTTTGGCTCTTAAAAGATGTACTAATCTATCATTTTAATATTGAAAAAATTAAAAAAAATGGTCACTTTAATTCCTATAAAAGGTATAAAATAAATAATTTTTTATTTTGAAAGAATTATAATAATAATTTACATAGTTTTAAAAATTAATATAATTGATTTTTAATTTTAAGAAATTATTATTCGAAGGTCAGAAAGAAAGTTGTGAATAGAGTTTTTATTCTCATTTTAAATCCTTTATTCTCATTTTAAAATTTCATGGCCGAATGGAGCTTATGCTCTTCAAGTCATGAATTTATCTTTTCTTTATTTTAACTTATCTTCTAAATTTTAATATTTGAGTGATTTATTACTCAAGCCTTATCCAAGAATCCCATAGGTTATATACTAAGTCTTTTATCTTATAGGAGTACTTTAGGATATTTTCTCACTCTAGGAAGCTCTTCAAGTCTCTATTCTACTTCCATCTTACTATCTAAGAGGGAAAACATATTCTTGTTTCTCCTCCTCCTAGTTCTCAAACTTAAGGAATTTGGAAGCAACTCAGCAATTTTGACAAAGGTATCTATAGGGTAGAAAAATACTATAAATTTATTGATGCAGTCAATATACACCTAATTTTTAGAAGGTGAATCCAATTATAATATTAAACCTAATCCGTACAGAGGAAACAATTACAATTTAATTCAAATACTTTATCAAGCAAATGGAAAATGAAATTTAAGCAAGATAAATGTTCCTTTATCGGTTTACCAATAGGAGTAGAAATTAATAAATCATATGGAAGTTCAAACATAGATAATCCCAATCCTATCATAGAGTCATGAGAAATAATTGAATGTGTTGTACCAGAATCATACAATACATTTAAAGTTTGACCCTTATTGTTCTTTGATTGCTTATCCATATGGTCCATCATGCCCTGCATGATAGTCACCATGTCCCTAAGAGTGGTGCTCAAGTCTACTAGGGCTCCTGGGTCTCTACATTTCTAGTGTGGCCTCTACTATGCCTTGCCTCTTCCATTGGCTTTTGAACACACATGCATAGAAATTGAAGTGATCAGGTTCAATACTGGAATCAAGCATGTCAGCAACCAATCTTAGAAAGCATAAGGTAATCATGCACTAACATAACTAACTAGATTTAAAGCATGACTTATAATTCTAATGCAAAGAACATACGGATGCTCTAGAAGCATAGTCAAACAATCCTCAAGCTCCTTAACGATGAAGTGTTTTGATACCATAATATAACATCCTAAAAATGAAGTGAGCTTTTATGCTTAAGTCGTACATATGGTTCCATTATTAGACTGTTACTTCATGATGCAAAATCTTTCAAAAATAAGTATTAGTGAAAATACAGTAAGTCTTTTTAAAAACCTTTTGATATAAAATGAAAGTCTTGTCAGAATAACTATCTATCGGAAAATAAATAAACAAGCTTATTTGTTCACTTTAATTCGTTAATGGTCTAGGTTACTTCTATTGTTCCATACTTCTCTAATAAGCATTAATGCAACTTATCATAAATACAAACATACTAAAAGTCATACAACTTATAATTATACATAATTAAGTTAAGACATCAATATCTTTACATACTTAATTACATATATATAATTACTTCTACCATATTCACATTACCTACAATAAAGTACAAACTACATACTACTTGTTTAGTATACAGTTATCCACGGTTATAATTACAAATGTTCATAATTCAGTGAGACAAAATTCCTAGCTACGGTCCAATTGTGATAGCTACGAAGCTCCAACCACTCGGATTGTATTGTTACTCTTTACAAACACCACTGCCTCCATGAATGACATTATTGAATTCTAGGAAGAAAGTGGTAGAAAAGGGGGTGAAAGAATAAGATTCTCAGTATGATTCTACCCTACGATTAGTGATATCATTTTTATCCAAGCCACTTTAGTTTATTTATGAAAATGTGTCAAGCATACAAGTTTATTTCTTAATTTCAAAATATTCCCTTTTTTGAAGTAGTTTTATTTTAATTATAAAAGAGTTCATGTTAAACATAATCATACATATTATTCGTGTCATAGTTTATCTTATTAATATGATGAAACATAACGTCAAAGATACTACTTGACACATTAATATCTCTTAACATCATGCTCATTTATTAGTCACCCTTCCATTGACACTTTAACATATAACACACCACTATACTTTTAATGACACACTATTAAACATTTGTTAAGCAATATCACTTTCGCACATACTCAACTTTCATTAGGATATGAGTTTATTCCTTGATGGTCATCACTATCTTAGTTTGAAGCCATATGGCTTCTAACATGGATAGTCCTGAACTTCCACATATGCATAAGTCCCTGACTTTTACAAGTATGTGCTTATTAAGTTTTCACATAAGATTTTCTTTAGTGATCCCTTGACTTATTAGGTTCCATTTTAAGTCTTTAAAATAGGATGCATGCTCAATATTCAATCAAATTGGTATGCACAAATAGCATCCAAATCATCCAATTGCTCATACAATTCATCTACTCATGGAACCATAATTCAAACTAATTTTTACACCACTATCACATTATTATCCATACATGATCATCATGTGAAAAATCATTATCTAATCATTCATGAGTAATATTCATACACTTCACATTACTCTTTATGTACTCATAAAGTAATATAACAAGTTGACATAATATTCTTAAGCAAAGATTCATCTTTAGTTCAAGACTTACTTATTTTAGCTTGATGTTAATTCTTGGGCAGCATATTCACTTACTTTCATAACTTGTCAAACTTGCTCAATTCTTAAAATTTATGATGAAATACTCATAGGCTATTAGTCCACTTGTCCTTTTAAGTTACCTCTTAATCTTTCCTTTTCTCAAAAGTTAAGTTCTTCTTAACACTTTTCATGAAAGATTATGATGTATAACATCTTCTCTAGATGAGCGAATGACCTTTGTAATTGTTACTTTTTGTGTCCTTAATTGAAAGTCTTATGCGTCATTTATTTAATTCAAGTCTAAGTGTTACATGTTTTATGCCTCTTGATAAATAACTTAGGTAGTTAGATTTGTTTCGTTCATAAACCTACTTACTTGCCTCCTTGTTCATAAACCTTAAGTTTTCTACTCATGGCTTATTTGATTATCCTTAAACATCCAAATTAGTCTATTTGTCTATTTCTTCCCCAAGTGGCCAAATGCACACTCTCCAATCTTAGGCATTATAATTTATTTTTTTTTTCTTCTTTAAGGAAGGTAGTTTACACTAATTAGGATCTAGGCAATTACAACATCTTTAGAAATTTTTAGGAATTTTCTTCCTTGATTACGGAGCATGGTCGAATGCTCTATATCACACTTCTATTCCATAATTAATTTCCATTTACCTCGTTAAGTTTACCTAAATCCTCCTTTAAATTTTTAACAAGATTTTAAGATAGGTCTTACCAATTTTGTGCAATATGACCAAATGGTACCCAACTATTACCAAATCTTTTTTAACTTTACAATTTATTCCTTAAACTTGTCTAGGCTCCACTTTAAACCTTAATTGAAATTTTAACTCAAATTTTCCCAAATTAATGATGGAGTGGTTGAATGTCTTAGATGACTAAAGCAAGGTTCCTTTTCCTTAATTTTTTCGATCATAGTTTTGGTGTTACAGATTTTAGTATATTTTTTTCGAAACTAACCAAGGTGGCCAAATGAACACTTGGTAAATTTCAAACCCCTTTCAAATTTATAATTCTATAATTATACTTCCTTATATTTCTTCTTATACCCTAAGCCAAATTTTAAACTCAAGTTTTCTAATTTACTAGGAGGTGGTCGAATTCTCAAGTGACTTGAACAAGGACTCTTTTTAAAATTTTCTTTCCACATAATCTAGGTATCATGAAGTTTAGCACTTGGTTTATCATATGTTCTTAGATCCATTCATAAGCTGTCCTTACTTCATAGCTTTGATCATGGTCATAGAAAATATTAAGTGATTTGGCCAACTTTGGATCCAAATTCCACATTTACAATTAGTAGTTTTAAATCCATTTCCAAGTTAAGTTTATGGATCTTGTAACATAATTTTTCTTGTTCCTTTAAAGCTTTTATTATAAGTCCAGATCTGGACTCTTAACAAGAACAAACTCACAAGTAAGAATTTTAAGTAAAGACATAACCAAGTTACTAACTTTAAACATAAGAATTTTAAAGAAAACATATTTTTATAGCAAATAAGTGTACATATACTGCTCCAAGATCTACCAATCTCTTAAGCTTAATGTATGTTTTTTTTTGTTTTTGGAGTAGTTTGAGTTTAGAGAAGGATTGGAGGATTTTCCTAAGTGTTTAGAAGATGGAGAATGAAGCAAATGAAACTCCTTAGCCCTTAGATCAATTTTGTGCACTTTAGGACATGTGGGAATTAAAATTCCACTTAAGGATATTTTAGTAAATTTACATGTAATTTCTATTTTTAAAAAATTTAAATGTAAGGAATTATTTTTTTAGGATTAATTTAATTCTAATTATTATGAAATTTCACTAATTAAGATTAACTTATCCTAAACATGATTAATTTAATTAAATAAGATTAATTTACTTTAACAATGGTTAATTTTATCTCTCCTATTTATTATTTTTATCTTATATGTATTTAATTGAGTGATGGCTCATATGGTGAGTTACCACCACATTTTTTACATGAAAATTTCTTGCAAAAGGTGTGAAACTCACTTTCTTGCTTACCGGTCTTTTAGGGGTATTTTGATAATTGTTTTCAACATTTCTCGAAAGGTTCCCAAATTATTCATTCGATGTTTCCAACACTTTTTGATAGGTTTTCAAATCATTTTATTGTCACATTCCATTTTTCTAGAAACAATTTAATCTTTATGGAAAACAGAACTTTTAAGAATATTACGGGTTTCTTTAGAGTTTTATGATGACTTTTCACCCTATCTTTATTTTTATTATTTTTTCGTAATTTTTAAATTATCTTTGATATATTCTAATTTTTTAAAATGTTTTAGTTTTTTTTACACATTATTTGGATTATCCTAGTATAGAAATATTTTTATATTTTCATAAAATTTTCTTTTTACTATATTTTACTTTTATTTTTACTTTAATTTTGTTTTTACTATATTTCATAAAACGGTCTTTCAGTGTATGATACATCTATATTAATTGAGTAAATATTACTTTAAGAACTATACTGAGATGTCTACTTTTACATGTGACCATGCTTTTATGCTTTTAACATAGGTAATGCTAGGCAAATTCCTTTTTGAGAATGATGTTTTGCATTTGAATGCTAAAATATTACAATAATTTTTTATTAGATCAGACGCAACGTCTATCATACTATCATTAAAAAAAATTGAGTTTATACTTAAATATTTTTTAATTTAATAATTGCTAGAAAATATATATATTATTTTATTTGTTATATACGATTTAAAATTTTTTGAATGCTAAAATTGTCACAATATTTTATAATTTTTTTACTTAATATATTGGTTGTAATTTAATTAATAAAAAAATTTAATTTTACACATCAATTATAGTCATGACTCGATAAAAAAAATTCATTAGTGTTCATGGTTGTTGTAGCAATGACTAAGTTTATTTTTATAATTTTTATTTTTCAAAATTTTTATGTGATTGTTATTTTTGTTTTGGTTAAGGTTGTTTTTATCGAATAATTGCGACCATCCTATTTTTTTTTATTATGAAAAAGTTTTAAATAATATGATTTTTATTAAAAATTGAAATAAATGATTTCTAGTTCAATGAAATTTTTTACATTTAAAATAGTTATTTCATAGTAGATTTATAATTTATAATTTTTTAAAAGTTGACATGAGTCAATATATAAAGGATAAAAACACTTAAAATGTATTAAAAAAAATATAAATTCTAAGTCTTTAGATTTTTCTCCAATATTCCTCGCTTCTACTATAGGCCAATCGAACTAAATGATTTTTCTCAAAAGATTCGACACTTTTCACAAACATTGCAAAATCTTAAATCTCTTGATAATTATGTTTCCTTAACTTTATGAATAAATCTTTTAAATAGGTTATAAAATCTACCACTAAATGAATAATAGATTCAAACTTATATATATAAAATCAAAGCATTATATGAAATAATGAAGATAATAATATTATTATTATCATAGATCTACATAATAATATTTTATTATATTGTTTATATTTACTTAAATAAGTTAATTAGTTAAACTTAAAATAATTTTTGAATAACTTAAAATATGATATTTTTAACGAAATAGACTTTAAAAAAATCTTGATTTGATTTATTTAACAAATAAGCCTAACCAGATGTAAACTTGATTTAGGTTAATCATATAAATTTTCATCAATAGTGAATCTAATATAAAGGGAGGGAAAATGTTCAAAACAAAAATTTCAGGATATTAACTTTTAAATTAAAAGTTTCATTTTATTTTTTATGTTAAATTAAAAATTGTTGATAAATATAAAGACATTAATTATACTTAACGTGTAGTGTTAGTGAGTTTAATTGAATGTATTAAATGATCCTTATATATAATTATTGCCTCATGGGTAATATATCCCAAAAATTATTTAGCGCCGAATTTGATCTGTTAAATTTATAATTTTTAATAATTGAAAATATTTTAAGTAAATAAAATTTTCAGAAAAATTTAACCGTATTTGTTTAACAAATAAAATTATTCTAACTTAAATATTTCTGGCTCCAATGAGTTGCTTGCTTATTTACATCCCCACCGGCACACAATGTTAGTCGGATAGAAGTGATTTTAATAAAATTTATTTTAAATCGTTGAATATTTTTAAGATATGTTCATAAATTAATCTTAAATATAATTTTTTTTTATTGAGATGCATATTTTTATTGATAAGTGTGAAAATTAATTTTGTAAAAAAACAATAAAGCACTTTCAATAACATACAAATATTCTAGTAAAAGATATTATATTCTTTCATATATAAAAAAATTATGCATAAAAATAATTATGTTTTATTTTTTTATGATATCAACCATCTTATTAACATGTTCTTTTTTTATCTTACATTTGTTACAAAATTTGTAAATTTATTTTATAAGAATAGAATTTTCAGCCAATAGTGACGCTCAACTCAAAGGAATGTGTGATTTTGTATTTTTTAAAAATTATAAATGTACATTTATAGTAAAAATATATAAAAATATAAAAGAAAGTGAAAGATATAATAGATAATATGATAAAAAAAATATAAAAAAATAAAATTGAAATAAAAAATTAAATATATATTTGTCATTCATTATTTTCATTTATTTTTTATAATCCATTAATTCATTATTGTTATAAAAGGAGTGAGTGTTAGTGTTTCAACATGTGCATGGAATGTAACTTTACACACAATACACATGATATTGTACTTTTGAGTATGATAGTGTTTTATATACAAGATGTTTGGTGGACATCTTAAGAAATGGATATAAGAAAAGAAACAATAATAACATGATAAGTAATATAATAAAAAAAAGATAAAAATTAATGAAAGGTATTGAATATTTATTAATATATTATAGAATGTGTCATTATTGGTGACACATATTTTAGAATTTAGGACAAAGCGTCATGATACTATGTACTGATCAAATATTGAACTAGCTACTAGCTATATAGGATGTGTACTATTGCAAATCTACAAATAAAGAGATGGGAGGGATTCATCTCCTTTAAATTGCAACTTTCTTAGCCATTAATATCAATCATACTTTCAGATTATTTAGTTCCTTAAATTTATTTATGTTCGCAAGCATACTCTTTGAGAAATAAAAATTGTTAATAATAAAATAATAAATCTACATTAATAAAATGTGATAAATTAGCAGTATATATCAATTGTTTATATAAATAAAATTAATTATCTATTAAAATAATGAATGATACTTTTATAATAAATTTATAATATTTATATTAATATTTTAATGTTAAATAAAAATTATACCAATAAAATCAAGATCGATTATTATTTTCTATATCGTTTTATGCGATGAATGGTTATCGTAAATTGTAATAAAGCATGGAAAAAATAAAGGTAATAATTTGATGTTTGGTTTGTAAAAATATTTCATTTTTTAAATTTAAATAGAAAATAAATATAAAAACTATTTTTTATTTTTTATATAAAATATTAAAAATAAAATAAAATAACAGTTTTGAAAATTAAAATTAAATTAAAAACAGTAAATATTTTTTCAAATCAAATATCACACCATATAATACGGCCTTGAAATTTCAGTACCCGAATAGCTCAAAGTCTCAAATCATTTCTGAAAGTAAATTAATAAAATAAAAATTAAATATTTCTTTCAAAATTTTTAAATTTTAATTTTAGTTTCTTATCTTTAAAATTTTGATTCTCCAGACTATTTTTTATGTAATACGTGAACATGTCATCATAACAGATTAAAAAGAATTTATTTAAAAAATAAAGGATAAAAATTAATTATTTTAAAAATTAAAAAATAAAACCAAAATTCAATAATTTTAAAAAAATAAAAAATATATTTAATACATAAAAACTGACTTAGTTATTGTTTACGAAATTAAATTAGAACCTTACATATATATATATATATATATATATATATATATATAGATAATACGTGTCTACAATTTTAGACAAGATTGGAAATAATATCTAAACATAGTCGATGCTGACAATTGAAGGCATGGACACAAAAATTTGTTGTTTTCTTTTCATCAGCTTATACATTCCACCTTTAATATTAAAAAAAAAACTGCTTGATTAATTCATATTTAAAAAGCTTGGAAATTTGCAGAGATCCCTTTTGGTTCTTGTGATAACCTTCACTCTCTCTTTAGTCACTACACCTTTTTCCCTTTTCCTTCACAAAAAAGCTAAATTTGGGAACACATTCTTCTAGTTTCTACTCACTGCCCAATTGCAACCCCCTTTGTTATTTCACTGTCAAGACACACACAGCAGAAAACACCCACTTTCCAACAAGTATTCCCTCTATGCTTTCTTTAGAATCAGTGTATGCATTGCTCAGTTAAAGTAATACAAATTAAATAACAGAAAAATTTTATAAAAAAAAAGAAATTCACAGAGAACAAGACACATCATTGAAAGAGAAACGAATATGCCATTTTCTAATGCTTGGAAACTCACAGAAGCTTTACTTTTACAGAAAATAACAGACTCCAATTCCTTGATGGTCATAAATCACAACTTGCACATCACGTAAGTACACACTGCATTTCTTTCTTCATTACCCATCAGTCACATCCTTAACCTCCTGTTTTCTCTACTTACATGCAAGACACTAAAACATCACATGCATAAAGATCCCAAAACATCACATAAATAAAACCCTACCTCTACCCTCACCATTCTACATCTACCTAGCTTCGTATATCACACAACATTAATGCCCTAATTTTTTTTTTTCCTTTCTACCTAGATGCCCTTAAAATCAAATCTCACAAATACATCCTAGTAATTAAAATTAAAAATTTATCTAAATTGAAATGACTAATGCCTAATTTAAATAAACTTCTCAGTAAATATTTATAGGAAAAAAATAAAAAGATAAATGAATTAATTTTTTTATAAATTAAAATTAATTTATGTATCTCAACTTTATCAAAAAAACTTTCTCATCTAACTTATCCAAAAGCTGAGATTCATAACTTAATTGTAATTATGAGAGAAAAATTTAATTCATTGTACCTTTCTATTTGTTTTTCTATAAGCAGATGCTGTTTAGAAATTTATCCAAATTAAACTTAAATAAAAAGATCTCTTCTTTTTCTCACTTAATCCAAGATTTTAAATGACTCCAATTGTAGCTACAATATCATAGAGATTGGAAGTCTTTGATTATTTTAACAATTTAAAACCTTGAGTTATAAGTTTAAGGCATGAACTTTGGGTCCAAGACACGACGCCGTTTTGATCTGTCACTAGAATTGGAGCGTTCTAACAAAGACTTGAGGGAGTTATGGAGGAAGTGAATGGATTCAACACTATGATCTTTATCGGTTGCCACCACAAGAACGTTTCGTGTTCTTCCTCCAAGCGTTGCCATTTCAGCTTTAAGCGTTTTCAAATGCAAGGAACTGAGAATTTCAATGATATCAGGGATGAGATCAGAACGGTCTTCACAGCACAAAGAAGCCTTGAATATGAGTCTTCCATCACCGGTTCCACTTGTTGATACAACGCTTATTTCATCTGTCTCCGAAGGAAACGTTTCTGATTCTGTGATTTGAGATGTTTGTTGCTTCAACTCTTTCACCCTTTGGACCACTTTACCAAGAAGTGAAGCCTTGTCCGTCTGAACAAATCAATAATAAAAAAGTTATTTGACTTTTCTTAACTCAATTATATGCCCCCTTTCTGGATATTAATTGTCTTTCTTCAACATTTTCGAAAGCATGAGAGAATCCTAGGGACCAAGAAAAGGGAAAATGGGAAAATGAGTCTTTCCTGGAAAATCATATGTAATCGGTTCTTTAATTTTTTTATTTTTTCATTTTCTATTAAATGCAAATTCTGGATTAATTACAATGAATATGCCATGTAGCTTTAGTAGTTATAGTTATATTCTAGTCAACATGTGCAACTATTTTGCTTTGTGGGTCAAAAAGTATACAACCTTTGTGAATAAAAGGCAAAAACGATTTTATATTATACCCTTTTTCTTGGCAACCAAACAGTTTAGCAAGAAAGAGAAACAAACTCAGTGTGTGTTTGCAATAATGGATTATTTTTCAAGCATAATTAATAAAAATAAGTAGAACTTCCAACAAAGTGATGCAAATAGATCGATAGAGTATATGAATTGAAATATAAAATAAAATTAACATAGTAAATGTTTATAAGTATATATAGTTTTATATACCTTGGAATTACAAGGAAGAAGAGTGCGAAGCTTATCAAGGTGAGAATTGATTCTTTCCCTTCTCCTCTTCTCAGCCTCTTTGTGGTTCCTGAGTGCAGCAAGAGCCTTATCTTGATGAGAAATTGGTGCATCAGATGGCTCCAAAGGGTAACAAGAAGAGGAACTGCAAAAGCTATGTTGCATAGTTGAAGCAGCAGAGAGGCCAAAGGATGAAGAGTTGAAGAAGGAATCATTATTACTATTTGTGAGAAATTGGAAAAGCTCAGAGTTCTCCATCTCAAATGTGTGAGAGAAGTGAAGAGAAGTGAGTGTTTGTTGGGGTTTGAGTTTAATTTTATTTGTGTGGTCTTTGATACTTATGATTGTGCTTTTTGACTGACCCCAAGGGAGCTCTTTCACAAGTGTGGAATGAAATCAAAGCCTGGCTTTCGGTGCTCATTTTTCTAATATTTTCCTTTTTAATTCAACTATGTAGCTTTGAACAATTATTATCTATAATGTGGGAATACTT
Organism: Canavalia gladiata; assembly: GCA_037954105.1. Lineage (NCBI taxonomy): Eukaryota > Viridiplantae > Streptophyta > Magnoliopsida > Fabales > Fabaceae > Canavalia > Canavalia gladiata. Next base: position 45,338,779 of record CM075660.1, read on the forward strand.
ATTGTTTTGTGGATAAATTTTGTCGTTGATTATAGGTATATAATCAATTAACGTGTCTACCTTTCTATCCCCCTATCCTTTCATTGGTTATTTCTGTGTCAAAGGGCCCCACTTTTTCCTCGACATAATTAAAGTGTTCCCAACTATTTTCTTATAGACTCGATTTTTTTTAATGCTTAGCTAATCTTAAATTGTAATTTTTGGTAATTGAAAATGATTCAAATGTTTTTATTATTATATACCCATATATAATATTCATTCTGTACGAAGTTGTCTTGTAACACTAGTGGTATATTCCTACCTAGCCTATATAGATGACAGAAGGAAATGAAATAAACACAAAAATTTAATCCCTAGCTAATTCTTTTAAATATTTTATGAGAGTTATGCGCGCGTGGTCCTATTTATATCTTTCCATTTATGTTACCCTTTTATGATAATTTAGGATTTATGTTAATATATTATATAGAAATATGCCCGGGTTATTGTATTTTTATTTGTAAAATATAAACCAGATTTTAAAAATCGAATTAGTCATTAAATATGTTAAGATATTAGTTTAAAGTTTAATAGTTTAAATATTATCAAATCGATATTAATTAAATATTACTTTTAAATTATTTATAAAATAATTAAAGGGATAAAATCATAATATTTATATAGCTTTGTTATTCAACACCAAAAAAATATAATTAGTTTTGTTATTTGTATAGATCCTTTAAAAATCTAATTTCGATGCTCATTGAAATCCAATTAGTGAACCTGGGGGACATCAATTCAAACCAAAATTGAGAATGAACTGATCAACCTCTTTTGGTAGGAGTAGAAAGAAACACTAGAAACTCGAGCAAGAAATTATAGTAAATAATATAAAGATGCTTTAATATTCAAATCAATAATTTATTAAAAATTAATATAAACTAAATGTTCCATTGAAAACAAAAGTTCAATCTACAAATAACAAAATATAAATTGAAAATCATTGTAAAAAAGGTAAATTTAAAATCGGATTTTTGATTAATTCAGTATAGAATTTGTTGAGCTGGATGTGAGTGTATGTATAAAACATATGAATTACGTGCATAATTTAACTTCAGATGGTATTCACGCTTTAGTTTTTTCAAAGCTCCGACATGAGATTTTAGTTTTCCACCTGTAATAGTCATATAAAACGGCAGTACCTCATCAACAAATATTCAGAAAACTGCGGTTTGCAGTTACGCGAATCACGTTGTGAGAATATGCACTTATATGGTTATTAACATATTTTATTTAATAATAATTTTCGGATGAGTGTTTATAAATTTTATTTTAACTATTTTTAGTTAGGAAGTGATCAACTTTACATAGGATTAATTCATGTTATACTTCATTTAATAATTTTCTGTAGTATATCAATTTAATCCAATTATGAAATTAAAATTTTTATTATAGAGATCAAGTATATAAAATTTAAAATCTATTTGATATTCCATCAAACAATATCAATTTAACGAAATATATATATATATATATATATATTTGAATATAAATAAATATTAATTATAAAATTATATGTCCATAAATTTTAATTTTTTTAAAATTAATGTGCATAATATGATATCTAAGCATACACAAGTACACATATATCGTGGATAAAACATATTAATACTAATATGAATGCACATGTGAAATAAAAGAAATGTTTTCAACATATATAGAAGAATCCATTTAAGCAAATACACCACATTTATTCACTTGACAAAGTTAATACACCCTAACTGAGTACTTCATGGCAGAATTCTTGTCTAAATGCTGGGTTAAGAAAGTTACCAATAAATCAAATCTTCATGCCTAGTAACTTTGGTTTCAGCTAGTGTTACTTTTCAATTTCAGAATTTTTGTATCAAGAAAGAGGTGCCACTTCCTCGAAATTTTCAGTCTTACAAGTAGACTATTCTTTAGGGAAAAAGGTCTAAATTCACAAGGTTATTTGATTAGCTAAATTATCTAGGTGAATTTTCTTGGGTAACTGAACGCATGCATCTTTGATTAGCTCATGGTGGTGTTGTCATCCATAGGTAAAGCTTTGTATTAGTGTGAGTAATCTTCCCTCATTTACTATTTTCTATACATTGAGATCAATGGTGAAAAGGTGGAAATTAACTCAACCAAAACCATCATACTTCAGTGAGACACTTAGCAATTTTGGCTAGATTTTCTTGTGATTTTGTAGTAAATAGGAGGTGGTAACTTCTAAGTCTTACTAGGGCAAGTAATTTGGATGATTAATTCTTGTCTTTATCTTAATGAAAGTGGCATGGCAAGTGAAGGAGAAAGAGTGCATTAAAAACTTGGTCAATTTCTACTTAAATTAGTTGAATTCACCTACAAAAATTTCATCAATGGTATAACCAAGTAGGAGGTGACAATACGTGAAACCTTCTAACTCACCAAGGATAAAGGCTTAGAGGCTTGGACTGTGGTTAGAAGAGGATAAAACACTTGAACTTTTACTAGAACTCATCCAATTTGTGACTAAGTTTGGCTAGTTCTTTCCTTAAAGATTTTCTTTATTTTTTACTCAAATTTGGACATGAATTTTTCGCTGAATTATGACTTAGAAACAGGTGCTAGATCCTGATAAAGCTCAAGAGAAACTGACTTAATCATCCTTGGATTCTAATATAACCAAAATTTAGGCTTATGTGCCAAAAACAGAAAAAAATTGACGATTGAATTTTGGAATTATACTTCACTAGAAACTAGATAAATTCCTAATAATTTGTACTGCTTTTAACTAATTTTCTCTAATTTAATTCATAATTTATTTTAACAAATTTGAATAATCATAGAATTGATATTAAACACATACCTAAGGTTTGGATTTCATGTCAATAAATTATTTTGATTCTAGAACATTTTCCTAATAACCTTAGATTAAGTTTTACGAACTACTATCCTAATTTATTTTCAGTTTCTTTGTAATTTTTTTAAAAATAAATTTAAATTAATTAAATCCTTAAAATACTGATGTTCCCCTTAAAATTGTAATTCATTGTTCTAAAAGTTATTTAAGATTATTTTCACTTATAAAATACTAAATAAATAATTATATTTAATATTTATATTTTTAAATATTAATTAATAATTTTATCTTAATGTTCTTAAAACTGACATACTGACAAAACTCTATATTTTAAAAGGCAATACTTATTTTTTATTATTGTAAAAAAATTAAAATTTATAATTTAATATATAGTTTTAATTTACTAAATAATATTTAAGGATTCATATTCATTTATTTCTCTTATTTATATATATGTATGTTTAATTTTTATATATTATTTTAGTGAAATATTATATATATTAATATATTAATATTATATTATTCAACGATTGAATTTATAAAATTTATTTACCGAATGAAATAACTTTAGAATGAATTTTTTAATAAGATGATCCTCCCGTTTTAATTTTATAAAATTATTTTAGTTAAATATAATTTTAAAATTAATTTAAAAATAATTTGAAAGTGAACATTTGTCGACAAGTTAAAAATAAATCGGCATCTTCACTATTTCTTCTTTCATTTGATCTTACAAGACATTGTATACAAGGCTTTTTAAATAATATTTGTTTCATCTTTTTGAAAGATTTAAGTTTCAGTTAATAAAAAATCATCATCTAAAGTTTGATATGATAACTTGAGAAAGAAAATTTTGAATTGTATCTTTCTTCTTAAATTAAAATATACTAACTTTTTTTTAAAAAAAAAGAATATTTTTTTAAAAAAAACTTAACCACATTCTACACATAATGTATGATATATTGGAGAAAAAATATAATCTCTTACTAATTGTGAAGCTAACTTATCTCGTACATCTATCAGAAACAAAATTAGTTAAACATCCATACCATTTTTTATCTTGTATTATATGTTGAGAAGCGATTAAATAGCATTGTTAAACATATTTTTCTTCACATACATCATATTAACATTGTGTTTTACATCAAGAATATACCAAATCTAGAAAATCAAAACAGATTAATCTTTTCTTTTATATATTTTTCTCAGTAGCTTGATTGAGTCTTTCTAAAATGTGTTTACGTGTGTGTTTGAAAAACTTCAAGGGTACTCATGTTTTTTTTCTATTATAATTATGTCTGTGATTTAAATAAAATATTGAAAAAAAGTTGAAAGAAAATGTGATTGGACTTTGCAAAATAAACAACTCTTTCTTTTGTTCCTTTCGGCTTTCTTTTGATGAGTTTTGGGTTAGTCTCTCTTCCAAAATATTGGTCATGCAGTAATTTCATTGTGTAAAAGAATCATGATAATAATATTAAATAAATATGCTAAATTTTTTTCCAACTTTAAAAAGAATTGAAAAAGAAAATAATGAATGCATAAATTTAATGGCCTTTTGTAAATAAATAAGTAAATGTGAATGTGAAAAAAAAAATCAAAATTTTGTATTAGGTTTTACTTTTATTATAGTTATTATTATTATTGTGTATCATGTGAATATTTTGATCTATTTTTCCTAATTCTATTTGATTCTTCCTTGTAAATTCTAATAAATCATTTTCATAAAAATATAAAAATATTTTAATCTCTATTTGATTCTCTGCATTCATATGTTGTAAGAATTATAAAATTTTATACATGGTAGCTGTTAGCTTAAGTGTCATGTAAATGTAAAATTAGATGATATTTTAAAACTAAATTATGTTTCATTAATAAAATTCATGCAACATTCCAAACGTGAATTTATAACTTCTCCACCTTCACATTTATAAGAATTGTAAGAACATATATGTAGTTGTTATTACTTTAAGTTTCGTACAAATATAAATTCAGGTATTTATTTATTTTATTTTAAATTCAAACATTTTAAATAAAATATATACAACAACTTCCAACGTGAACATGTAGTCTTCTTTCGTTTTTTAATACGTTTAATGTCATAAATGCAAAGTCAGTTACTTTAATTCTTATGTAATATGAATTTAAATTTTAAAAGAATAAAATAATATTTATTTTAAAAATATATTTTTCTCTTTATTTGTCTAATGTTTTATAATGTTAATGTGTAATTTACATTACTTTTGAATGTTGTATAAGTCATATTAATTTATGTATGTGCAATATAAATTTCTCAAATATCATCTTAGGTATATCCATAATTTTTAAATTTAATCTTGCAATAACTAACAATGTGGACGTGTGGTCTTGTTCCACCTTTTGACATTATTTATGCAGTAAAGACTTGTGTATAACTGCATTAGTTTGAGTTTTGTAGAATGCAAATTTTTTAAAATAAAACCTCTCTTCTCTCCCAAAAAACTTTCTTTGCAAAAACAAAATCCTATTATTTTAAAAAATATTTCCTTATAAAATACTTATTTAATGCTAAAAATCAATTAACACGTAACTTGTTTCTCAAACCATATGAACATGAGCTTTTCATCATATTAAAGGAACATATAAAGCAAGATTAAATATTTTGTCAAGGTAAGATTATTTTATTTTTTCTTTATTTTTAATATATAAAAAAATTACACAATTGAACTTAAATACTGTTTTTTTTTTTAACCAAACAAGTGAGATATTAACACTTTCTTTAATTATAACGAACTTTTAAATTTAACTTTTTTTAGCGTTTCTTTCAATAAATTTTTCTTAAATAATTAAACCTTAGTGACACTTCCTTTTCAACCTATTTTTCTTAACCTTCGTCTACCTATTTTTTTTTTTTTTTGTTAAAAGGTGAGATTAGAGACCCCTACACAATCATCCAAAGTAATGAAAGAAGATTTTCAACATTAAAACAAGTAAGCGAGCAATGGTGGCCTAAGGAAGCTAGTTGATTTGCATAGCTAGGATACATCGAAGTCCAGCATAGCTAGGAATTTGATCTCTTTGACCAAATCAACACAAGGGTGATAAATTAAATATTTCTCATTAGTCTTGTCCCCACAAGACTCCCTATAATTATACTCTAATGGTAGAAGAATCCATGAACCAACTTCCCAAAAGAATCTCTTAGAAAACCTTCACAAGAAGCTCATCTTTCAAGTTAATTTTAGATATCGTTCATGGGTGGCACCAAAGGAACTAAAACCTCATGCTTCCTAATCAAAATCTTTTCAGTTCAGATAATAAGGCTACTTACTTCATGATTTGCATGGCTAATAATTTGATATATGGTCTTTGAAGGCATCAAAGAATGGTTGTTGAAAACCAAATCATACCTATGCTAGGCAATAGCTCTAAAGAGAAGGGACCAATTTAAACTCAATCTGTTTTCACTAGTTCCTTGCAAATTACTACTCAACCAGTTCAAAAGTCCTTGGTTGAAGAAAATGACAATGGGGGAAAGTATGAGCACACGCCATGCTGTTATGAAATCTTTGTGCATTGGTAAGAAGGGTTCAGTTATTCAGATAGCTTCAAAGAAGGGGTTAGTTAGGAGTACTCATAAGTTGGCCAGTAATCATGTTGTCATCATATTCATATGTGTGCTTGCAATAGGAAACATCATCCTTTCGGATGGAGACTGAGGGATTTACTACAATTTTGTTACATATATATAGTCACAAACAAATGTCAAAATTGATTCAAAGTCCACCTCACCCTCATGATAGTAACTAGAAACCAAATAAATTAGCAACGAATTGGGAAGTTCTTTAGTAATGTAATGGTACCCACAAATCCTTCAAGAAGAGACATTATAAAAAAAATAAAGTTTAGTGACTGAATAAATAGGTCTCTAAATTTTAAAAATTGGTTACTAATTAGTTTTGCAACCGATTTTGCGACCGAATAGAAGTAGTTGCTAAAACCCTAGTTGCAAAAGATGTTAGCGACCGAAATAGATTTTCGGTCGCAAAATCAAGGAAATTAGTGACCAAAATTTTGGGTAGCAAAAAAAATTAATTTCGGTCGCTAATGTGGTCACATAATTTATTTTAAGAGACCAAAATAGCGATCGAAATTTCAGTCACAAAACCGGTTGCAAAAAATCGATCACAAAACCGGTCTCAAAAAATCGGTCACAAAACCGGTTGCAGAAAATTCGGTCGCAAAAATCTGCAGCTAAAATCGGTCGCTAAATTGGTCACTAAAATAATTTGCTAGTGACTAAATTAAAGACGGAATTTTCGGTCGCAAAATCGGTAGCTAAAATCGGTCGCAAAATTGGTCACTAATATATATGCTGAAGGTTAAATTAGAGACGGAATATTCGATCGCAAAATCGGCAGCTAAAATCGATTGCTAAATTCGTCACTAATGTTGTTTAGTGGTGACTAAAATTGTGACGGATTAATCGGTTTCAAAATCGGTCACTAATTATATTTAATAAAATTAATTTATTTATTTTTTATTTACATAAAAATTAATTAAAATAAACCTGGCTATATGAGATTATACACAATCATTATTAAGAAAATTATAAATTCAAAATCAAAAATCATTAAACAAAGAAACTCACATAAATGACATAATCCAAACATAATTAAGTGTAGATAAGTATAAGTCATATAATTATTATACAAACAAACTGACATAAATGACATAAATAAAAATCTCAATGCTGATCATGATCACTACTTGGAGGTTGACTATCATCATGATCATCGCGAACAACAGAAGCATTGTTAGCAGATTCATTCTCATTGGAACTCATGAAATGAGAGCTAGATGGTAATCCTAAATGCTGCACTATTTGTTGAAGAACTTGTTTAGTCTGACTTAAATCTGTTCTTGTCTGAGTTAGCTCGGTTGTTTGCTTATCTATCCTTGAATGTGCCTGAGTTAACTCTGTTCTTGTCTGTTGTAGCTCTTCAGTGAGGTTGGTGATGACCTGCTCATAGTTGGTCCCAACATCAACATTAGGTTGGGAACAATTAGTGGATGAATACACAACTTCATCACCTAATTGACCCAAACCATATACATGTCCCTTCTTGTTCCGTCCTCCAACAACATCCAAAAAAATGACATTGTCAGAGGCTACAGAATGTTCAGTAGAATCATTTTGAACGGATTCAAATCGACGACGAACAAATTCATCCTAAAAAGAAGTATAAGTACAGATAAGTTACGTTTAGAATAAAAAATAATAATCATTTAAAATTGCACAAATAAAACTATAGTTGACATATACATACAACAACATTCTTTGCCTTGTTGTTGATCCATTCTCCAGCTTTATTCTTTTTAGTTCTTTCCATAATATCAAATGCAGTTGGATCTCGTTCAAGCTCCTTACTCTACATAGACAACATGAAGTTAAATTTGTAAATGATTAAAATTAATAAGAATAACTTAACTAGTTAAGTTTTTAGTACCATCCTATTACGATGCACAACAACAGATACAGAACCACTAGTGTAATTTGAGGCTCCACTATCACAAGCTCGATTTTTCTTGCCAATAGTGCTTCTCTTTTGGAAGTCTTGTCCAGCCCAATGAAGTTCCAATCGTTGTCTAACCTCAGGAGTAATCCAAACACCCTTATCCTTTCCAGTCCGCACCTTATTCATTGCATTCTTCATCATCACCGAACCTTTATGTTCAAAGGTTGTTCTGATGGTAACATTATGTTGTGGTAGCCACTTATACATTTTCTGCATCATTTGTTATAATGCATAAAAAATAATGATTAATAGGTAAGTTAGCTAAAAAAATAAAAAAATTTAAATGCAATGTTACCTGAAATTCTTCAAACCACATCTTTCTAACTTCTGCAGGAACAGAACTCCAAGTAGGCCAAGAATCATCAAATTTTGACTTAATAATTTTCGTAATATCTCTACATATATCTGGAGGCAAGAAGCTGTCATAAAATAATGTTAATAGTGATTTTGATTTAAGTAAAAAACCAAAAACGTATTAATCATATGAAGTCTAAGAAAAACAAAATACTTACTCATGCTTAGCTCCTGGACTAATTCATACCCTCCTATCAGTAGGATCTCTACTTCCAATTACTGGTAGAGATGGGAGCATCTGATGAGCAGAATATGCAGGTGTGGAGGAAGGATATGTACAAGATATAGGGGTAGATGCACCCGTGTGGGGGATGGGTGGACCTGATGTATCAATATGTAGCAATAATGATCCTGATCTAACATCCACTCCCATAGCTACAGAAGTCGGAGTATGAGGCATCTCTTGTGGATCAGAAGATCCTACTCCATGTGATGGAGATATCCTACTCCATGTGATGGAGATATCCTACTCCATGTGATGGAGATATCCTACCATAAATTCTACCTCGGCCTCTTGGTCGACCTCGACCTCTACCTCTAGTTGTGTTGTCATCCATCTGTATACATAAAATATTAGAAGTAATTAAGTAAAATGTTTAACATAGCAAAATACAGTAAAAAGAAGATAAAATATTGAAGATTACCTAATTAAGTTGAGTTAGGATCATTTAAATCACTCCCACCTTCACTATCATATTCATTATCTGTTGAGATATAAGTGCTATCACTATTTTCATCCAAATCAGCTTCATTAAGCGAATTTATATCAACTTCCTCACCGACACCATTCATATCAACAAGAGTATCATCATAAACGTTTGCATCAATGTTTAACATGACATGGAGATCATCAAATTCATGAACATCTTGATATGCAATGTCATTGTCAACTTCATTAACTACAGTATTTGTGATCATACTGCGCACCTTTGTCTTAATGACAACTAACCAACCACGATGTCCGTTTGGATATGGTGTATAATAAACTTGCTCAGCTTGTTAAGCAAATATGAACGGATCAAAGTTTCTATATCTTTCTGATTGTTTGAGATGAACAATTCCATATTGATTGTCTATCTTTGTCCCACGATTAGGGGTGTTATCAAACCAATCACACTTAAAAAGAACTATCTTTTTAGTGGGCATGCCAGTATATTGCAATTCAATTATATCAGTTAAAATTCCAAAAAAATCATCTTCTAATTGACCATTGGTGCCTCGTACACACACACCATAGTTAGAAGTTTGCATGCCTTCACTCCATGTCTTGGTGTGAAATTTATATCCATTTACAATGTAAATAGGCCATGATTGCACCATTCTTATTGGCCTCCATGCCAAAGAAATCAATAGTGGATCTTCAATTTGATTTTGTGGATTTTGAACTTATAATAAGCAACTTAACTTTGTTGGAATCGTAAATCTTATTATGAAAATATAATACTATTGGAATAATGTGTATAATAGGGACGTACATATTCTGTAAACCATAAAGGAAAATGAGAAGCAATTTCATTATCAATTTCAGAGTCAGAAATACCGGGTTGAAGCTCTCTTAAAAAATTAGCATACTTGCTACAAAATAAAGCATACATTTGATAATTAGACAATGAAACATGTTTCAAAGATTCAAATATTTAAAGATAATTTGAACCTTAACTTACTCTAGATATGGTTCAACTTCTTCACAATTCAAAAGAACATACAAATGGGCAGCTTTCATTTCACGTTCTTCTAAGTAATATTGAATGCATTTACCACTTCCACGTCCTGGATAATTGAAAATTGAAATTGGTGGACTCAATGAACAACATTCTCCTCCAACATTACGTGGCATTCTACTTCTTCGGGTATTTATGTGCGATGGATAATAAAAAGAAGCAAAAGTTGATGTTTCTTCCATTAAATAGGCTTGACAAATAGAACCTTCTACCCTTGCCTTGTTCTCGATCTTTTCTTTTAAGGAACGTAGAAATCTAAAAATGAAATAATGTATTAAATGATTTTTTAGTTAAAAAAGATTACAAAAAATTAGTAGTGTATAAATAGATTAATATAAAAATAATTGATACCTCTCAAACGGATACATCCAACGATATTGAACCGGACCTCCAACTCGTGCTTCATAAGGTAGGTGAATGGGAAGATGTTCCATAGAATCAAAGAAGCTTGGAGGAAAGATTTGCTCTAACTTACACAATAAAATAGGAATAGTAGATTCCATATCCATCAATTTATTTACATATAAAGTTTTGCAAGTAAGTTCTCTAAAAAAGTGACTAAGTTCAACAAGTGGCTTCCAAATAGCATTTGGTAAAGAATCAAACGCAATAGGAAGTAATCGTTGCATGAATACATGACAATCATGACTTTTCATTCCATGCAACTTTGCTGACCTCATGTCAACACATCGACTTAAATTTGAAGCATATCCATCAGGCAACTTAAGTTGTTTAACCCATTCACAAACAGCTACTCTTTGAAACTTGTCAAATGCATATTTAGCCTTGGGTTTTACATACTTTCCACCTCCAACCTCTTGTAAGTGAAGCTCCGGTCGTCCACATATTTTGGCTAAATCTATTCTTCCTTTATCTGTATCTTTTGTCTTACCCTTAATATCCATGACCGTGTCAAATACATTCATGAACACATTACGTTCAGTGTGCATAACATCAATGTTATGACGAAGAAGATGTGTTTTCCAATAAGGTAACTTCCAAAATATACTTCTTTTAGTCCAATTATGATGTTCACCAAAACCAGGCAATTTTTGTCCATCAAACTCCCATATGAATGGCAATTGCCAAGTTCTCTGCCAAATTTCTTCTCCGGTCAAACGAGGGGGAGAGGAGGATGTATCGACACAATTTCTCTTAAAACCATTTTTATTTCTTCTATACGGATGATCAGTAGGAAGAAATTGTCGATGACAGTCAAAAAATGTATGCTTGCGACTGTGGTATAACCAGCTAGCTTTTGATCGCTCCATACATATTGGACAAGCAAGTCTTCCTGCAGTTGACCATCCAGATAACATGCCGTAAGCAGGGAAATCATTAATTGTCCACATTAAAGCTGCCTTCATTAAGAAATTTTGTCTCAATGATTCATCGTATGTAACTACCCCGTCATTCTACAATTGTGTCAATTCCTCTATAAGCGGTTGCATGTAAACATCAATCTTACTTTTAGGATTATTTGGACCAGGGATAATGATTGTAAGGAACATAAACTCTCTTTTCATGCACATCCCAGGTGGAAGATCGTATGGAGTTAAAATGATAGGCCAACATGAGTATGTCTTACCATATTGACCAAAAGGGGAAAAACCATCTGCACATAATCCAAGCCTTACATTTCGGGTATCATGAGAAAACTCTGGATACATCCTATCAAAATGCTTCCAAGCTTCTCCATCTGACGGATGACATAAGACACCAACCTCTCTTTGGTTCTCATTATGCCAACGCATGTCAGATGCAGTGGCCATTGAAGAGTATAACCGTTTCAGTCTTTGGGTAATCGGGAAGTACCACATTTTTTTTCTAGCGATTTTTCTTTGAACTCCCCTTCTAGTGGTTATCTTATATCTGTCTTCACCGCAAAGCCTACAACTTGTAATACTTTCATCTTCATCATCATTATAATAGAGCATGCATCCACGTGGACAACAATCAATATTTATGAAACCTAATCCCAAACCATCTACTAATTTCTTAGCATGATAAAAATTTGTAGGCATTTTGTTTCCGCTTGGCATGACCCTGCCCATAAACTGAACCCATCGATTGAAACTATCTTCAGACTGATTTGAATTACATTTTATACTTAATGCTTCCATACAAGCTAATAGTTCTGTGTAATTCTCTTATCCATTATACAATGGAGCTTGTGCAGCAGCTAACATATCATAAAATGTTTTAGCCTCTGGATTTGGATCTTCCTCCAAGTTTTCGGATCTCATTCCACCATCATCTTGTTGTATGACATTGACAATCTCTGGACCAACATGATTCATTATCAATTGCTCAAATAGATTGAATTCTACCCTTTCTTGACCATAACTATAACATGGCCCTTCCACTGTAGCAGGAGGATGTAGTGTCCTTGTTTCACCATGATTTGTCCAATAATGGTAGTTTTCCATAAATCCCTTCTCATAAAGATGTACCATGACATCATCTGCATAACAAAATCGTCTACACTGACATTTCCTGCAAGGACACCTCACTTTTGGATAGCTTTGAAAGCTTTCTTGGTTAGTTGCAAATTGAATGAATTCATTTACTCCCTCTACAAATTCATGCCTCACATGTCTATTATGATCCAACCTATTATACATCCATCGTCGATTTTCAGGAATTTCCATCGGCAGTAACTATATCAATAAAAACAATTATTATTTAAAAGTCACCATCTCATTCATATCCCATTCAAGAAGAAAGTTTTTCTGCATTTGGTTAATGGTTAATTCTTAATAGATCTTATATTTAAAAAAATTTCAACAACGTTTTGCATTAGTTTCTAAGTAACACAACTCAAACATGTAGGTAGGTGATCGCAATTATAAACCAAAACTAACCAAACACAATTGATAGTATTCAATTAAAATAAAAAAAGAAATATTTGAGGTCCTAAATTGATAATAAAATTTGTTTGACTTAAGCACTTAATTTGAAAGAACATACCTGATTAAGAGTTTATTTGCTAGTGAAAATGCTAAATTGAAGTGTTAAACTTCTTCCACACTTTCTTGTTGGTTCCTTGTTGGATCCAAATAATTGTAAATCACACAGAAGAAAGTTTGATCTGCAGTGAACAGTTGATAGTAGCAACTATTAAGTAGCGATTGATTATATAAAAATGAATTTCACATCAATGCAAAAGTCATAATAACAATTCAAGACATGCAAAGTGAGATACATAACCCACTCATTGTTTTGAAAAGCGCTTCTCAATTTCAATTTTAGTTTCATATGCACCAATAATGATGCGGTTAATAACATTTTTTTAACTTTATCCTTTTTACATTAAGTATAGTTTCAAGTGGTAAAGCTAATTTATACACATGCCACGTTATCTAAAATTATATTTACTATATGTCATATTAATAATTATTTATTAACAAAATCTGATTCAGTTCATAAATATATGTGACCCACAAGAATAACAGAGGTTGGTTGCTGAGTAATTGGTGGCGCAAAACCATACGTGAGTAACCTCTTCTACAAGCCACTCAAATGGATTAACATGTATAATTTTTTAACAAATTTAAATTTAACTTATTTATTTAAAATAAAATAATAAATTTACATCTATCTATTTATTTACCAAATTTTAAATATATCAAATTATAAATTCCTATAAGATAATTGATTCATTTCCATTCCAATTTCTCACAAACAGTATACATAATTGCATATATCTCTGTAAAAAGAAAACAAACCTACGAGGAAGGAAATTGATTCACTTTCTTTGGACTAAAATTGAACAGTGTAGGTGTAGTAAATTATTTATTATTCCATATAAATAAATAATTATGTTTCTATTTATTCTGTTTTGATTTTTGCCTCACTCTATTATTAACAGAAATAGAGTTGAATTGTTAATTCAATTTCATTAAAGTCTGAATCAGATTTCTGAGCTATACGTGCATTATGATAACTACACGTTTATAAAAATTATCCACTAAGGATAATAGTATATAATTTTTATTATTTAAAGATGATATTTAACCTTCTCCTTCTATGCCCGTGATCTCAATCACTATGTTAGAGAGGACTTTTTGATGGAAAAAAAAATCTATAAATGGTTACTCATTCAAAGGTTCCTAAATAAAAAAAATCACAACCATAATCCATATACAAATTAAGAAATCTAATTATTATGTTGTAACTATTGGATAAATTTTTTAATCAATTCTTTATCTATTTAATTATATTATTTCTTCTTATTTCTCTAACATAATTTTTTCAATATATTTTTCATGATTAGTTGAAATTTATATAAGTTTTATCAAATTATGTAGGTTTCGTTTTTAATATAATGGGACCCACTTCTCATTTGATGATATTCGTATGATTTTTAAGAAATTATAAATAGTATGAATAATATGTTAAAAAATATAGTTAGTATTGTTTTTATATGGATAAGAGAATATTAATGTAAAAATAATACTTAATATTATCTTGATAGCTAATAATATAATTAATTTGTCTGATTTACATTTAAAATTTAATATTAGAGCATGAATATTGGATGTTTTAAAATATTAACATTAGTGTAACATTTAATATACTGTGTGTGATAGATGTAAAATAAAGTCATATGTACTATTTAGTGTTTGATGCTTATTAAATGAAACAAAAATATTGTATTTAATTATATATATATATATATATATATATATATTCATCTTATTCAATAAATTGTCAAGTAAAAAAAATTTAAATTAAATTAAATTAATTAATTATTTTTTACATATATTATTGAATGATTATTAATAATTAAAATTTATAGTTTTTAAAGGAATTAAATATGAAAATTTTAATAAATATAATTTATAAATTAATATATCTTATATATTTTGCTAATATGATATAAATAAAAGGTTTCAAATAATAATTTTAAAATTAGTAAAACGAATAGTAACAAGAATTATAATATCATAATTGGATGGTTATTTGCCTATAAATTTAATATTAAAATACCATAAATTTAAATCATTACATTATATTTATAAATTATTTATTTGAATAGATAATTTAGATATTCAATAAATTTAGATTTCTATGATACCAACTTGTAATAAGTGAAAGAAAGTTGAGTAAAAATAGAGATAAAAAGAAATTAAGTTAATGACTGGGGAACGGGCTTTGTAGTTTTGGCATGTATATTTAATTTTTAACATGTGGGACCCTGGTAACTTTGTTAATAAAATTAAATAAATCATTCTATTTCATTTGTTAGATAAACTGAATTGATGTATTAAATCTGAAATTGAGTAAAATAAATCATACAAAGAGTTTGAATTTATACAAGTCTGAACTAAGTCTGTTATAACATATTAATTAATAGAAAAGTTAGATGTGCTCTACGGTTTTTATCTGTATATTCTACCCTCACTTGATTTATTTTTTTAATTTTATATTTATTTTATTTCTTCTTTTAAATATGCTAAACATTGGATAGAGTTAATATAATTTATTTGTCGTGTTTAAACTTATTTACAAAACATTACCGAAAACTGTAAAATTAAGAATTAATTTAATTTTTTAAAAATAAAAATTTAGAACTAACAACCATATCAATTAAACCCAAAGTTAATATGCTTAATTAATTATAATAAAATAAAATTTAACTTTATAATACATTTTTTGTTATAATACATGTAAAAACATATTTAAAAATTAATTTAAACAAAAATATATTTAAAAAATAATAATTACTTTTATAACTTTTAAATAGATAAATAAATAATAAAATTATTTTAAAAATACTAATATATATATATATATATACACTAGTGGAAAATAAGCTTTTTACATCGGTTGTTATGGACTTTTTACATCGGTTGTTATGGACTTTTTACATCGGTTATAAATACGGTATTGAAGCGGGCGATATAGAAACTTAGACTTTCTACATCGGTTCCACAACCGATGTAGAAAATACACTTTCTACATCGGTTAAAACTTCAACCGATGTAGAAAGTCATACTTTCTACATCGGTTGTGACCATAACCGATGTAGAAAGTCAACTTTCTACATCGGTTGAAGTTTTAACCGATGTAAAAAGTGAACTTTCTACATCGGTTAAACGACAACCAATGTAGAAAGTCTGACTTTTTACATCGGTTGTGGTCACAACCGATGTAGAAAGTAACTTTTTACATCGGTTATGGTCACAACCGAGGTAGAAAGTTTATATTTTTTTTTAAATATTATTTTCGTTTAAGGAAATTGCCATATTGTTTATTCACAATACCTGTGTATATAAACAGAATACCAGGCAGACAATACAGAAATTACAGAGTCTATATAATTAAAGTAAATACATCAATGTTTATTATAAAATATAATAAAAACAAACTAAAAATCTAAAAATCCCATGAATTCAACCCAAATTGGCAACCTCAATCAGAAATTCCCCCCAACGTCTCCTGATATCATCAATTTCTTCATCTAACAGAGGTTGAGGATTGTCAAATATCTACAAGATGTTTTTGATTAAAATTAGTGAACATGTCATGTTATGCATTAAAATTAAATAATTAATTGAAGACAATTGTAATTACCTGGTGCCAAGAGTTAACAATAGAAGCCGAGACAATGAGAAACATATGTCTCATCACATAATATCCACACTCGGTTCCTCCGGGTTGTCTTGGACACTTCAAAAAATAAAAAGAGTATGAAATATAATTAGAGATGTTGATAAAAGAATATAAAATAATTGAATAACTTTTAATAAAGTACTTACCTTTGGAATGATCCATACAGGCTTTTTAATATTTGATGGATGTGTCCCTTTTAACCGAAGTCGAGCATTCATTGCTCTACAGTAAAATAAAAAGCAAATGAATACCTTTGACAATAACAAGTTATATGAATATAAATACCAAAATCATAAAAACTTACAAATCTATAATGTCCTTTATGTCTTTCTTTGGTTTTTGCCAAGCAGAGCATAGAAATACAACTACATTCCGCTTGGGACAAATAATGATTAATTGCCAATGGGCCCTACAAAATAAAGATGACAATGAACAAAAATTAGGAATTTAATTGAATTCATGAAATAAAGCAATTAAGTATTGACTTACGATTGAAAGTAGGGGGCTAGGTAACAGTCTTTATCAGACTGCAATCTCCTCTGAAGATATCCCTGTATCTCAGCTGGCTTGTTCCCAGTTTTCTGCATATGAACTGGGTCCAGGAATCCATATAGGTGTAAGTTACCTCTTTCAGTGCAGATACGATACAGGTACCTAATATTGCGAATAATTTTCATATGTTAGCTTTTGATAATGAAATAATAATTCAAGTAAGGTTTAGAAATTTACTTACATCAACCATAATTGTAGAACTGTTACACATAGGAGATCGTTACCCACAACCAACTCCAATATATCCTTCTTAGTAATGAAGAAGGGGATAGGTGTGGGTTTCCCTATGATATCCGGTTCCATTGTTATTTGCAAAGTTTGGTCGCCCAAGTTCATGGCGATACCAAATAGACGTGTGAGCAAATCAACCTCATATTTCTTTGGAGAAGGCTCAGGAAGATCTGCTTTAGCACTTAAATCAATCTTCTTCCCACGATCTTCCTTATAAACCTACGATAAATTCACAAAATAATAAGAAATATATATATATATATATAGACACACACAATATATATATTAAAAAATTAGTAACATAGGCTAAAATTATCTAATACCTGAGGTTGAACTCGCTGCACAAGTCTCCTCGGCCATATAATGAAATGGTTGGGGGCTTGCCCCACGACATGAACCTCCTGAGTAGGGACAGGAACAGGAGCATCTGCATCTTCAACCCGTTCAACCACCACTCTAACATGATCATCATCAATTTGCTGGTGATGGATGGTTGAACCCAAGGTGTAGACTTTCCCAATTGCTACCAGACGATATGGATCATCAACATATAACTCATAATCGTCTGCCGCTGCATCCACATCCTCTTCTCCCTGTAGTTGTTCCTCCGTCGGAGCACAGCTTCCCTTTGTGCTCACGCGCCTAGGAGAAGGTGATGGATGGTGACCCTGTGTTTGTGTTTGGGAAAGTCCCAAAGATGCAAGCTCCTGCCTAAGCTCTTGCCTAAGCTCCTGCCTAAGCTCCTGTCTGAGCTCTTCTCGAAGTTCTTGCCGCAGTGCTTGCCTCATGTCTTCACGCATGGCGTCCAACTCATCTCTAGACACCAAACCTTCTCTGGATGTCTGTCTAGAAGACAATCCAAAGTACTGTCTAAGGCCAACACCTCTGCCAACTGCACGAACACGCCCTGGATGCTCCGGTTGGCCAATAGCAGTACTTACGATGTCATCCCGGCCAGTTGGAACAAAGACTCCTTGTGAGCTTTGTTCAACCAAAGAATCCTACAAAACAAAAAATGACCGTTATCAGTAATGTAAATGTTTGAAGATAAATAAAATGGAAATTTACAAAATTTTGTGATTATTTACAATCTTCTCAGCAACAATGCGAGAAGGCTCTGATGTGTACTCTCCAGTTGCCTTTTGGCGTGCCCTCTTCCATTTCTCATGGCGTGAAGGTGGAGAGGGTGGAGAGAGAAGTGTAGAGGGGTCTGCTTCAGATGATTGCTGACGTTCTTTCGACTTCTGGTCCATCAGCCTCTCCTGAAGCAACTCATAACCCCCACGAGATAATCTGTGGGGGTAAAAGTTCTTAGCAGAAATCTGTTGAGCCTTCTTTCTTTTCTCCTGTTATAAGAAAGCAAATCAATTAATCATAATATTGCTTATATTAGTCAATTAAAAAAATTAAATATTAGCAAGATACATACAACGAATGCAGGATCCATTCGAGACTCAACAAATCTCAGCCAAGTGTCTTCATCAAGGAACTGGTACTCCTCACAAGGAGACACATCCTTGAGTGACCCATATATATATTTGCTGGTGAGATGTGTCTTGAAGCCCCTCCAGCGCTCACCAGCAAATGAAAGCCACTTCCTCTTCAGGAAGTTAGTGTTTGGTACGTCATATGTAAGCTACATAAAAGAAGATGTAATTGGTTAGTGAATGATAAATTTATGGAAAAACTTAAAGCTTTAAAGTTAAATACCATGATAGTCTCCCAAATTTGATCCTTGACCCGCATCTCAACATCATCCCAATCCTTCTTCAAAATACTGGCCTTGCTTCGTCCAAGGAGGGCCACATAACTCTTAAACTTTGTCTTGTTTGGCCCTAATGGATTCCCAGTGGCCTGATCAAACTGTATGGGAATCCTTTGCTCACCGCTTCGACTAAGGGTTAACTCTCTTAACCGTGTGGCTCGTCTTCCCTTCTTTTGCCGAGAAGAAGGGTTCTCAAACCCACTTTGTGAAGGAGGAATCTCTGAAGGATCAGCCATGTATCTGTTAAAAGCAGAGAAAACAATAAATACAATTCATATTAACATTGCAAATTGCAACCTTAACAGAAGCAGTAACAGAAACAGAAACAGACAAAACAGAGACCTGACTAAGACTAATACAAAACAGAAACAGGCAAAACAGAGACCTAAACAAGCAAAGGCTATAACTATCTACCTCATATATATTAACAGACAAAGCAAAGGCTAGACTAAGACTAATACAAAACAGAAACAAGCAAAACAGAGACCTAAACAAGCAAAGGCTATAACTATCTACCTCATATATATTAACAGACAAAGCAAAGGCTAGACTAAGACTAATACAAAACAGAAACAGGAAAAACAGAGACCTAAACAAGCAAAGGCTATAACTATCTACCTCATATATATTAACAGACAAAGCAAAGGCTAGACTAAGACTAATACAAAACAGAAACAGGCAAAATAGAGACCTAAACAAGCAAAGGCTATAGCTATCTACCTCATATATATTAACAGACAAAGCAAAGGCTAGACTAAGACTAATACAAAACAGAAACAGGCAAAACAGAGACCTAAACAAGCAAAGGCTATAGCTATTTACCTCATATATATTAACAGACAAAGCAAAGGCTAGACTAAGACTTATACAAAACAGAAACAGGCAAAACAGAGACCTAAACAAGCAAAGGCTATAGCTATCTACCTCATATATATTAACAGACAAAGCAAAGGCTAGACTAAGGCTAATACAAAACAGAAACAGGCAAAACAGAGACCTAAACAACCAAAGGCTATAACTATCTACCTCATATATATTAACAGGCAAACCAAAGGCTAGACTAAGACTAAGACAAAACAGATAGAGGCAAAAACAGAGACCTAAACAAGCAAAGGCTATATTTATCTACCTCATATATATTAACAGGCAAAACAAAGGCTAGACTAAGCAAAGGGTATGACTAACAACTAATGCAGAAACAGAAACAGGAAACAGAGACCTAAACGACGTTGTAACGACGTACCGGTGTAGACGACGACGACGACGGCGCAGACGAAGACGACAACGGCGTAGACGAAGACGACGACGGCGACTTTGAGCACGACGGCGGCTTTGAGAACGACGGAAGCTTTGGTAGCTTAGAGGAAATGAGTTAGGGCAGGAATCGGGTGTTTACAGTTCTGAGGACGACAACGGTCGTATCAGCTATATAACAGATTTTCTACGTCGGTTGTTTCAGAGAACCGACGTAAAAAGTACTTTCTACATCGGTTACACTACCCAACCGATGTAGAAAGTCTTACTTTCTACATCGGTTGCTTAATAACCGATTTAGAAAGTCTTACTTTCTACATCGGTTGATTTATAACCGATGTAGAAAGTAACTTTTTACATCGGTTATAAAGCAACCGATGTAGAAAGTTTAAATTTTTTTACAAAAATGCCACCGGCTGTTTTTCTACATCGATTATAAAGAAACCGATGTAGAAAGTGTCAAATTTATTTACAAAAATGCCACCGCCTTTTTTCTACATCGGTTGGCGAATAACCGATGTAAAATCCTGTTATAAAAAGCTATTTTTGCACTAGTGATATAAACAAATAAACTGTTTTTAAAATAATATATGCAATTGTTTTAAAAATTATTTAAATACTTGAATATTTTTTATAACTTTAATCAATTATATAATTTTAACAGACATATATTATGGGAATATTTGTGTTTTAAGATGATGAAAAATACAAATCTACACCTTACAGTCATAAAATGTTAAAGGGTGTATAGGTAAAAATATGTTTAAACTAGTTATAAAGCATTAAGTTGAGCCTGATTTGACTTGTAAATATAAGCCTTTCAAATCGATTTATTGAAATTTTTGTCTAATCTATAAATCTATTCAAAAGTTTGTGTTATATTGGTTTAAATTTATTAAAAATTTACTTTTAAATAAGTTATAAAATCATGGCAAATTAAATAAATAAATAAAATTTATTAATATATTTAAACTTACATATAAATAAACATATTTAAATCATTAAGAAAAACAAATACATAATATTAAAAGGACACAATAATAATACTAATTTTTAATAATAATATTATTATAGTATTTATATTTATTTAAATAGGTTGAGATATTAAACTTAAACAAAAGTTAAAATTGAACACCTAACCTCTTTAATTAAAAAAATTCTTTAAAATTTTTTACATAACTTATTTAATAATTAGACTTCACCTTACCTATAAGGCTATACTCTCTTTACTAGGTTAGTACTATTATTTTTAGAAGACCTGACTATTATTTGACATAAAATAGTGACACGCTCGTCGCAAACGCGCAAAAATAATTTCTAGATTTCCCCCAAACTTTTGGTATAGTATAAGGTGCAACCTAGGTCATCTCCCAAAGACCATTTCATATTCTTAAGCAAATTAGGAGAAAGTTAGAAAAAAGGGGTTTTGTAAATATATGATATTAACTGCTAAATACAAAATACAGAATGAAATTAATTTGACTTAACAATTATCAACTCAAGGAATTCAGAGGCTATTTTCATAACTAATCATTGATCACTAAAATCATGCATTGTGTTTATCAACCTAGGATCATCTGGAACCCCTACAATGATCCTTGAATTCTCTACTGAGAAACCTCTCAGAATTCAATTGATTATGATCAACAAGATTTAGTAACCACTTAATCTTTCATCTAAACCAATTTTATAATCAGAATTCAGTTGAAGTAAGTAATAAAATGAAAACCTTCAATTAAATTACTTAATTTCTACTCTTCAAACTTTTGGAAAATGATTTACCAATCAAAAACCAATTATAAATCAATTATGCATTAATCAAAATACGTCAACCGATCAAACTTTTATTAAAGAATAAAATTGAAGAATATAGTGAAGTAGAGTAGAAACCACTTAATAAGCATGTAAATAAAGATCAAGACCTCAAAGTTAAAATGAAAATAGCTTGAATCCTTGAATTGAAACTACAAACCTAGCCTTCCATGAAGGAGGCAAACTAACAACAAAGAAAGAGGCAAACTAACAACAAATAAATCCTAAGCCTTCCATGTAGGAGGCAACTAACAACAAATAAATCCTAAGCCTTCCATGTAGGAGGAAACTAACAATAAAGAAAAACCTAAGCCTTCCATGTAGGAGGCAAACTAACAAGAAAGAAAACCTAAGCCTTCAATGAAGGAGGCAAAATTAACAAGAAAGAAAGAAAGAAAGAAAGAAAGAAAGAAAGAAAATGGTATTGAAGTTAATCTCCAAAATGGTGTGTTTCTCCTCTTGTAAACCCTTATATTTATAGAGGATTTGTGAGGCATCATCTTCAGAAAGTCACCAACTAGGATATTACTTTTCTACCCTTTTATTCCTTTCACATGGGCTTTGTTGAAAATGCAAAACACTTTTGAATTTTTGTCACCAATTAGCACAACAATTTTGACTTTCTTGCACCGCAATTTCGGATGTTCACATGTCCGAATTAGAACTTCATGTCTGAACAAAAGTTGTAGCCCCGGATCTTAGCTATCCAACAGATTTGATTTCATCTCAATATGACTTCTGTAACTCAGGATATGGCCAGATCTTTGCACACTGTTCAAATTCCACATCAGCAACACTATCTCATCTTTTGAGATAATTTCGGAGTCCTAAACATCCCATTTAGAGTCTACTCTTGCTTTGTAACTATGGACACTTCTTTAAGCTTTCATTCAAGATAGATTTCATGATTTTTGGATGTCTAAAACGCCTATTATGCTCAAAATACTATAATAGTGTCATTTTAATCGGGTAAGCAAAGAAATTCAATTAAACTTCATATGAACCCAAACTCATAAAATATGACAAAGACCACTTAATTGAACATATAAGAAGTCTTAATGAGATAAAAGTGAGAGATAATTATTTATGAAATTTATGCTTATCAAATTCCCCCACACTTATCTTTTGCACGTCTCGGGCAAACTTAAGTGAAGGATTGGTGACTATTTTTTTTTTTTTTTGAAAGAACATCAAAGTTTTGAGTTGATTTCTCAAGAATTCACAAAATTTCATGAAGCATTCTTTTATCACATTTTTGAAATTACTTAGAAAGGCAACTTTAATTTGAAAAACATAGATTGAGAAAGATAAAACCTCACATGATATACTCTGAATCTCTCAAGTGTTTGATTTGGTAAGTGTTTCTCTCAAATTCAATCCATGAAAGATGAACTATCATAGGCTTGCATATCTTCTACTTCTCTACTACTATGTACACATGCAATGCACAAATCAAGAGGTCTTTATTTTGGTTATAACGGGATTAGAAAGATGAAATGATATATTGAAGAGATACAATGTTAGACCAAGGAAAATGGTGAGGATTGAGAACTGAGTCTAAGTGCAAGTGTGAGAAACAGATATTACTTCTTCATTCTTTTTTTTCTTTTCTTTTCTTTTTCAATATAATAGTTTATTTATTAATTTATTGCTTCAGTTTTTTTTTTCAACCATGATATTGATGAACACAACAATAATCTTCCCCACACTTATTGAAACACTTATGGTATGATAAATCCAGTATTCCTCACCTTCTATGGTCAGACAAAGTTATTTTTTTTTTTTGATTTGTGGTGAGCTAAAAAGAAGAAAAGGCTAATCGGCTCAAAGGGCTGATCAAAGGATAAAATTATACGGGTTGGTTATTTGGCCAAGTGGTTTGTTCAAGAAAAAAATGCCTCAATCATTTTTGTACAATTCATGTGAAAATGTAGTTTCAAAAAGAATCAATGCAAGTTCTGAAGTAACATATTCCATGGATGAAAATCACACAAGAAAGAAAATAATAATAAGGCTCAAAATCTCATAGGTAATATATTTATCAAATCTAATCTATCTAGTTCAAATATGTGTTGCCAAACTAATTAATCTCAAAATGTAAATCATTTTGCTTCAATTATTTTATGAAATCTAAAGAAAAACATACTTCAACATTCAAAATTTTTTTTTTAATCATAAGATGCGTATCAAGAGTCAAGTGTAACTCCTTACTCAGCCATCTTACTCAAAGCAAGTTTATGATTCTAACCTAATTTTTTTTTTAAATTTTTTTTTTGTTTTTTGTTTTTTGTTTGTTTGTTTTTTCTTTTTAGATATCGGACCATCCTCCCCCCAACCTATCCAAGACATTGTCCCCAATGTCTTAGATGGAATTTCATATGACAGGAAAAGAAATGTGAGAAAACCACCAAAGTAAGGAAAAGTTATAACCGAAGAGTGGTATCTAGTTCTCTTTTGTCTCTGCCATCCTGATTTGGTTGGTTCACCAGCTGCATTGCTTGACTGAGCTCAGATGTAGGATTTTGCAAAATCTCAAGTAGCTGTTCAACAGTTGAAGCAGATACTATGATGTTGCGCATGGATTGTGGCATGAACTCCTGCTCTACTGCATGATCTAAAAAGGATATCAAACCATTATAAAAGCCATTAATATTCAATAAGCCCAAAAGTTTTTTATGAAAATTCCGATAGGCCCAAAATATAATGGTAAAAATTTCTTCCATTGTTCCAAGACCACCAGGTAATGCAATAAATGCATTAGAATTAACCAACATGTGTCTCATACGGTCATGCATGGTTGCAACCTTCAATTTAGTACCCAGGGTCAAGTAGGAGGTGCTCCCATTTTTTAAGCCAACACCTAAGACGTTACACCCCTTTGTGAGTGCAGATCCTGCAACACATCCTTTTAAACCCTAAATCCCTCCCCCATAAACAAGATTGATTTTTCTTGCAGCTAATGTCTTACCAAGGGTATAAGCTGCATGTTGAAATTCTCCATCCTTTCCAAGGTTAGACCCACCAAAAACACAGATAGTATTGATCCTATCCATATACGATGTTTGTCTTTTTTTTTGAAAAAATATGTCATAGAGGTTGATAATTTATAGGGACTCAATATCAGACAAGGAGATCGCTTGAATAGTGCGGGATCAGGATTTGGTAGCAAAAGTTTGAATTTTTGTTGCAAAAGTTTGAATTTTTTGTTCAAGGAAAATGTGAATGTCAGAGGGGAAAGACTTTAAGCAGGGGTGAAAATTTCAAAAAAAAAATGGTGGCCCAATAAATTGAAAAGACAATGTAAATGACAAACATACACGCATGAGAATGAACAGTAGTTGTGATTGTGGCTCACATCTTCCTCTGGTTTTACGTGCAGTAACGGCTGAAACGCCTTCTAAGAGTCGAGGATGTGCTTCCCATTCAGTTTTCTTGTAAACTGACAAAAGGGTCTTTTAAAGTCAGATTCCCAAGACTATAACGTGTTTTTTCCTTACCGAATAGTTCAAACAAATCAAGAATAGTATACCTAAAAAAAATTGTTAGAAAGGTTAAAAAATTTTATACAAACTCAAAAAAAATTGTTAGAAAGGTTAAAAATTTTATACAAACTCAAAAAATTGTTAGAAAGGTTAAAAATTTTATACAAACTCCTAAATAAGCCTAGCAAACTAAAATGGTCCCCACGGCGCCAAATTTTTTACACGTTCGTCGCAAACGCGCAAAAATAATTTCTAGATTTCCCCCAAACTATTGGTATAGTATAAGGTGCAACCTAGGTCATCTCCCAAAGACCATTTCATATTCTTAAGCAAATTAGGAGAAAGTTAGAAAAAAGGGGTTTTGTAAATATATGATATTAAGTGCTAAATACAAAATACAGAATGAAATTAATTTGACTTAACAATTATCAACTCAAGGAATTCAGAGGCTATTTTCATAACTAATCATTGATCACTAAAATCATGCATTGTGTTTATCAACCTAGGATCATCTGGAACCCCTACAATGATCCTTGAATTCTCTACTGAGAAACCTCTCAGAATTCAATTGATTATGATCAACAAGATTTAGTAACCACTTAATCTTTCATCTAAACCAATTTTATAATCAAAATTCAGTTGAAGTAATAAAATGAAAACCTTCAATTAAATTACTTAATTTCTACTCTTCAAACTTTTGGAAAATGATTTACCAATCAAAAACCAATTATAAATCAATTATGCATTAATCAAAATACGTCAACCGATCAAACTTTTATTAAAGAATAAAATTGAAGAATATAGTGAAGTAGAGTAGAAACCACTTAATAAGCATGTAAATAAAGATCAAGACCTCAAAGTTAATATGAAAATAGCTTGAATCCTTGAATTGAAACTACAAACCTAGCCTTCCATGAAGGAGGCAAACTAACAACAAAGAAAGAGGCAAACTAACAACAAATAAATCCTAAGCCTTCCATGTAGGAGGCAACTAACAACAAATAAATCCTAAGCCTTCCATGTAGGAGGAAACTAACAATAAAGAAAAAACTAAGCCTTCCATGTTGGAGGCAAACTAACAAGAAAGAAAACCTAAGCCTTCAATGAAGGAGGCAAAACTAACAAGAAAGAAAGAAAGAAAGAAAATGGTATTGGAGTTAATCTCCAAAATGGTGTGTTTCTCCTCTTGTAAACCCTTCTATTTATAGAGGATTTGTGAGGCATCATCTTCAGAAGGTCACCAACTAGGATATTATTTTTCTACCCTTTTATTGCTTTAACATGGGCTTTGTTGAAAATGCAAAACACTTTTGAATTTTTGTCACCAATTAGCACAACAATTTTGACTTTCTTGCACCGCAATTTCGGATGTTCACATGTCCGAATTAGAACTTCATGTCTGAACAAAAGTTGTAGCCCCTGATCTTAGCTGTCCAACAGATTTAATTTCATCTCAATATGACTTCTGTAGCTCAAGATATGGCCGGATCTTTGCACACTGTTCAAATTCCACATCAGCAACACTATCTCATCTTTTGAGATAATTTCGGAGTCCTAAACATCCCATTTAGAGTCTGTTCTTGCTTTGTAACTATGGTACTTCTTTAAGCTTTCATTCAAGACAGATTTCATGATTTTTGGATGTGTAAAACGCCTATTATGCTCAAAATACTATAATAGTGTCATTTTAATCGGGTAAGCAAAGAAATTCAATTAAACTTCATATGAACCCAAACTCATAAAATATGACAAAGACCACTTAATTGAACATATAAGAAGTCTTAATGAGATAAAAGTGAGAGATAATTATTTATGAAATTTATGCTTATCAAATAGGTTATAAGCTCCCATATTAAGACAGATGAGCATCTAATTTTACACCTGTGTCGTTCATATTGAGAATTTTTGTACTTTATCATCTTGATTGAATCACAAGAATATTACAAAGCACAAGTGCATGATGATATAATGTTCTGTCCTAACATCCTCTAAGTAGTTTTATCTTCTCCTATTTTTATATGGATTGTTAGAATTAAATGTTAATTGGTAGATATATATATATATATAACTATTTAAAAAATTACATATATGTTTTTATTTTAAATTTTAATTATTTAAATAAATTTAATAGTTTATATTTATTTTTTATTTGAACAGTAATCCTGTATTTTAAATGAATAATGTTGATAATTTATATTTTTAAATATACCATTGGGCAAAGGAGTTGGAATGTCTGATGGAGGGAACAAGGTATATATACCCAAATACCTATCAAATTACATTAAACAAATAGTCATCTTGTTCCCATTCTCAACCCTCTTTCCTTTTCTCCCTCTCTCTCTCTGGTTGTAGCCAAGGCCTTACACAATATTACATCAACCTCAAATGGAAGAGACCAAATCCAGGTTCAACAGGATTTGCGTCTTCTGTGGGAGCAGTTCAGGGAAGAAAGCTAGCTATCAATGTCAGTGAGAACATTCTTGCTTAAAGAGACACCTCCAAGACAAGTTAAGAATATACCAAGGGTGGCTCAAAACAAATGCTTATATAGTCACTGTGAAGGACTACATTGTAAAATATTTGTACATTGTTTTCCAAATTATTTTTTGTTGATGTCCTGGTAAAGGCAACAGGTTTCTGCAACTTTGAAAGAGTTTTCTGAAGTGATGGCATCAAACCAGAACCCTAAAGAACTACAATGGGCTCTGCAAGCAATCAAATCTGAGGGTCTAAATCTGCACAACATTTCCTTTTACCTCTCCCAACCAACTTCAGGTTGTTACCAAGAAACAGACAACTCCATAAGCATAAACATTCCCAAGGAAAATATAGCATATTTTTCTCACCTTTTGACAACACTAGCATCACTGAATAACACCAAATCCACATTGAGAAACTTGGAGTTCCATAGAGTTGAATGGGATTCACAATAGGTAAGAAATCTTGTCATCTTGTTAGGGGGAAACCAAAATATACAGCAAGTTGTTTTTAAAAGAAACAGATTCAATGGAAAAAGCCTATCTGACCTTTCTAACATTCTGAAGGAAAATAAAGTGATCAAAGAGATTATGCTTTCAGAGTCAGGTATTGGTTCAGTTGGAGCTGGACTTATTGCTTCTGCTCTTATGGTGAATGATAGTTTGGAGGAGCTGCAGATATGGAAAGATTCAATAGGATCAAGAGGTGCTGAAGAGCTTTCTAAGATGATTGAAATTAACTCAACTCTTAAACTGTTGACAATTTTTGACTCAAATGCCATCATAGCAACCCCTCTCATATCTGCAGTTTTGGCAAGGAACAGAAGCATGGAAGTTCATGTTTGGAGTGGAGCAAATGGAGAAAAAAGTTCCAAGGTGGTTGAGTTTGTACCTGAGAACAGCACACTTAGAATGTACAAGCTTAACCTCTCAGGTACTTGTAGGGTTACTTGTTCCTTGGGAATGAACTTCACGGTCAAGTCGCTTGACATGACTAGAGTCAAGCCAAAGACACGGTGTGCTAAGGAATTTAGATGGGTTTTAGAGCAAAACCAGACCCTCAATGAGGTCAACTTGTCTAGATCATGCCTTAAAGACAAGGGTATTGTGTATGTTGCAGCAGGCCTCTTTAAGAACCGTAGTTTGCAGACCTTGCATTTAACTGGAAATTGGTTCGGTGGAATAGGTGTGGAGCATCTACTATGCCCTCTGAGTAGATTTTCAGCACTGCAAATGCAAGCCAATACCACTTTGAAGTGTGTTACTTTTGGAGGAGGGAGAACAAGAATAGGGAGGAATGGTATTGCTGCTATTGTACAGTTTCTTATAACCAATGAGACAATGAGGCAGTTGGGGATTCATGATGATGAAAGTTTGAGATCAGATGACTTTGTTAAAATCTTCAACTGTTTGGAGAAGAATGCTAGCTTGAAAAGCTTATCTCTATAAGGCTGCAAAGGTGTGCAGGGAGAGTTATTGCTGCAGACAATTATGGAAACACTGCAGATAAATCCTTGGATTGAAGATATTGATCTCTCCAGAACACCTTTACACAACTCTGGAATGAGTCAGGGGATTTATCAAAGATTCGGCCAGAATGAGAAGACAGAACCAGAAATGGATTTGCTCAAGGACATGCCTCTAACTGAGCCCAAGAGTTTCAGAGTTTTCTTTTGTGGTCAAGAATGTGCAGGTAAGGTTGAGTATAATTGTTCATCTTTAATGTTTTACTATTGGTTAATTTAATGACACCCCAGTTCAAAACTATTTTAAGAAAAATAAGTTCATGAAACTAAATTAACCTCCATTCTTTCTCATATAAACACATGCTAACAATAAATCAACCTGAACCATAGTTCATCGTTTAAATTGATAATTTTTCAGGAAAATCCACACTTTTTCATTCAATATCACAAAATTTCTCTACTTCGGCACTTCCCTACTTGGATCAAGTCAGAACAATAGGACGTCTCTAGGAAGTGTTTCAAAACAGAAAGCTATCAACCCAAGCTATTATCCTACTCAACTAAAGAACTACTAGAATGAAAAATCACCAATTATACAATTGCATACACGCATGAACATATATACACAAATTGTCTCCTTGAATCACCCTCCGCAGTAACAAGCTTGCAGGGAGAAAGACCTTAAACACTAAACTAAAACAAATGTGCAAGAATCTAGCAGGAGCTAATTTTCCTAAAAAAATCTTATTAAGACAAAGTATTTACCTTATATTCCAAAATTAGCTTTTCGTTCCAACAAAGCAAAACCACCAATATTTCTGCACAACAACACCCAGAAAACAAATCAAGAAAAGAAATTTTACAAACTAAATACGTTCCTAGCTCCCTAAATACACAAAAAAAGGAAGAAAATAAATTCACCTTAAACAAATTTCGGAGGAGCAATGATGGAGCCTGGAGAAGAGGAGAAGCTTCAAACACGAGAAGAAAGAAGAGGACCTTCAAAGACTAGGAGAAGTGGAGCTTGGAAGAAGAAAAGGAGTTCTAAATACTAGGAGGCAAAGGACCAGCAATAGCTTACACCACGGGAAGGAGATGAGTACTAACAGACGGTAACAGCGGAGTAGTGACAGCTTACACCCACTGGAAGGAAGACGAGTAGCAATAGACGGTAACAGCGGAGCAATAACAACTTAGGCCACAAGGAGGAAGACGAGCGATGGTAACGGCGGAGGAAGAAGACGAGTAGTAATGGTTAGTAAGAGTTGGGAGGAAGAAGAGCTCCGGTAGCGAGAAGAAGAAGAGAGTGAGAAAGAAGAAGAAGAGAGTGAGCGAGAGGAAGAAGAAAGTGAACATTTAGGGTTCAAATGACCAAAAGGGGGAAAATTGAATACAGCAAAAATTTTGTTGAGACCGAATACATCAGTCACTAAACACTGTTTATTAAAAAAATTAATTAGTGACCGAATTAGCTACTTCATTTTAATTTTTTATTTTGCGACCGAAAATTTAGTCTCTATTTCAGTAGCAAAATAATTTAATAAAAAAATTTTATTTTAAATAATATCGGTCACTAAATTGGTTTCTATTAGTGATCGAATTTATGTAGTTAAAAAATTCGGTCTCTAAATATATAATTTTTTGTAGTGAGACTTGTGTTCCTGTTTCCCATTATCCAGTGCTTTCCTTCCAATTAGGAGAATTTGTTGGCTTTGTCTAGGGGATGGTCTTGGAGGCAACATTCCACTTATATATAACTTCAAGCTTTTTGAATCCGTAAAGCATTTTTAATGACCGATGCTCCAAGAAAGTTTAACAGCCCTTAACATTTTTCCTGTGTTACTAAGAGTTGGGAAGGAGCAAGAAGTCTTAAACACAATAGGAGAATAAGGCTCATCTGTACAGAGAGTTATCATAGACTCATTTCCCTTTGTCATCAACTAGAGCTTTTAGACGATTTTTGTGTTGTCTCCTAAGTACTTGGTGTTTTTATCCCCAATTGTCAACCATTTATTTCAGAACTACTGAAGCGGTTGAGAAGAATAGTCTCATAATCATTCCAAAGTAGCTACCTTTGTAACTTTCTTTGAATACTTAAGATATTTGTATGAATTTAGAGCCAACATCCATCACCATAAGTATATTCCTTGCTACTCTATTTACTAGGAGCCACCAGTCTTTTCATGATCATTACAAGACAATATTGAAGTTGTTTGATATGCACCAAGATCCGCTTATAATATTCTTAATCCTATAAAGTTCTTCTTAGACATAATTCACTAGTAGAAAAATAGTCCTTTATAACAAGATTTTACGTCGGTTGTCCGTGAAATGATGTAGAAAAAAGGTGGTGGCATTTTTGTAAATAAAGTTGATACCTTCTACATCGGTTACTCTACAACCAATGTAGAAAAATAGGCGGTGACATTTTTGCAAATAAAGTTCAAACTTTCTACATTGGTCAACCGATATAGAAAGTGACTTTCTACATCTGTTATAAAGCAACTGAGGTAGAAAGTAAGCTTTTTTTACATCTGTTAAGTAGAGTAACCGATGTAATAAGTGCTTTCTACGTCGGTTCTTTGTAACAACCAACGTAAAATCTCGTTTCCCTCCTCTAAACCTGATGTGACCGTTGTCTCTAATCATAATGTTAAAAACACCATCCGTCGTCCTCCTCTCTGCTAACCCTATCCTATCATTACCGAACGTCGTTGTTACACCGTAATTGCTATCGTCCGAACGTGATTCGAAGCTCGCCATCGTCTGAAACAAGGGAGAAGCTTGCTGTCATCTAAAACAAGGGAGAAGCGCACACCGTCGTCTATCCTTCGTCGTCCTCCGTCGCTAAGGTAGGTAGCACCCTTCTTCAATCACTAGCACGTCGTCGTCTTTTGCACTTTAAATCCATTGCTGCTATTTTCCTCAACACTTAACAGATTGCTAGCTAGTTTCATGGTTGATATATTATTATAGAATATCATGGTTGCCAAAGCTTGAGTAGTTCTCTGATATCATAGTATATTTTTTAACTTTGTGTGTGTTCTACAATTGAAGCGTTTTTTCCTGCTTGAGTTTTGTAAAATTATTAGCAAATTATATAGTATGTGAATGTACATGGACCTCTATGATTAGAATTTTTATGGTTACTTCACTGTATTTTGTCATACTTGATTAGCTTCAGCCATGTTGGAACTTGGAACTTGGAACACGGAACTTGGAGTGCTATTATTGACCTAGATGTGCAAATGAATTGAATTATCGTCATTTTAATTTGTTTTATGATAATTTGATATATGGTATAATATTTAAGTCAATTGTGCATCCATTATTTTATTTTTAAAATCTAATATAAAGCCTGCTTAGGTCAAGATAAAGATATTCATAAAAGACATGCAAATACTTTCACACAACCTAGAAAAAGCACTAACAAAATGAAGCATATTTATCTTCTAATGTATATTAGCTTTCCATGGTTCATTGAAATCCTTTGTTTTGGACTGCAATTAGGCTGGGTTTATCTTTTTTACTATAAGCCTTAAAGACTGAGAATAAGGTAACTAACGAGGGGCTAACTTGAATATGAATGGGTTGATGAATGAATACAAATTAATTGTTTGTAAATAAATACACACACAAGTCAGTGTGGGCATCATCATTAGTGTTGTTTTTTTGACTTCTAGGATATCAGAGAATTACCAAGGAGCCCAAAATGTCCTAGTGTTGATTTCAAATACTAAAGTAGGTGATGTACAACATGAAAATGTGTTCTAGGCTTGGTCATGAATTTTTGCATAGTTAATTAATACCAAATATGATGCTTGGTCAAGAAGTGAGAAAAGAATTAGCAATCTTTTGAGTGTTATATTGTATATTTTCATTAACATAAAAATCTTTTATAGATTTAGCAATCTCCAAGCCTAAGACTTGAGAAAAGAATATAAGTAATTTCCTTGACATAATGCTTAAACTTTGTCTACTAATGCATGAAGTTAGTTTCAACAGTGTTTTTCAATTTTGAATAACATCATCCATTTGTGTCCATCCTAGAACTTCCATGCTAATTGAGTGAATACTAAAATGGCATAGATGCTTATTTTCTATGATCTTATTCCTCACTAGTAATCAAGTTTCAACACATATTAACACTAAGTATTTCATTTTATGATATTCATCTCAGTATTTATCAATTTATTATTTTCGAACTGTACACACGTATCATTTTCTTTTAACAGGTACATGGTTGACCCGTCTAAGAACCCTTCTTCCTAAAATGGGTCTAAGAACCCTTCTTCTTAGTAGAAGAAGGAAAGACGAGCCACACAGTTAAGGGAGTTAACCCTTAGTCGGAGTGGCAAGCAGAGGATTCGCAAAGAGTTTGATCATGCCATTGGGAATCTATTAAGGCCAAACAAGACAAAGTTTAAGAGTTATGTGGCCCTCCTTGGACGAAGCAAAGCTAGTATTTTGAAGAAGCATTGAGATGATGTTGAGATACGAGTGAAGTATCAAATTTGGGAGACTATCATGATATTTAACTTTAAAGCTTTAAGTTTCTCCATATATTTATCATTCACTAACTAATTACATCTTCTTTTGTGTAACTTATATATGATGTACCAAATACTAACTTCCTGAAAAGGAAGTGGCTTTCATTTGCTAGTGAGCGCTGGAGGGGCTTCAAGACACATCTCACCACTAAATATATATATATATATATATATATATATATATATATATATATATATATATGGGTCACTCGAGGATGTGTCTCCTTGTGAGGAGTACCAGTTCCTTGATGATGACACTTGTCAGAGATTTGTTGAGTCTTGAATGGATCCTGCATTCGTTGTATGTATCTTTCTAATATTATGGTTTTTAATTGACTAATATAAGAAATATTATGATTAATTAATTTGGTTTCTTATAACAGAAGAAAAGAAGGAAGGCTCAACAAATTTTTTCCAAGAACTATTACCCCCACAAATTATCTCATGGGGGTTATGAGTTGCTTCAGGAGAGGCTGATGGAGCATAAATTAAAAGAACGTCAGCAGTCGTCTGAAGCAGATTCCTCTACACTTCTCTTTCCACCCTCTCCACCTTCACGCCATGAGAAATGGAAGAGGGCACGCCAAAAGACATCTAGAGAATACACATCAGAGCCTTTTTGCATTCTTGCTGAAAAGATTGTAAGTAATTACACAATTTTTTTAATTTTCTTTTTATTTATCTTCAAACATGTACATTACTGATAACAGTCATTTTTTGTTTTGTAGGATTCTTTGGTTGAACAAAGCTCACAAGGAATCTTTGTTCCAGCTAGTCGGGATGACATCTAAAGTACTGTTATTGGCCAACCGAAGCATCCAAGTCATGTACGTGCAGCTGGGCGAGGTGTTGGCCTTAAACAGTACTTTGGATTGTCTTCTAGACACACTTCCAAAGAAGGTTTATTGTCTAGAGATGAGTTGGACGCCATGCGTGAAGACATGAGGCAAGCATTACGGCAAGAACTTCGAGAAAAGCTCTGATAGGAGCTCAGACAAGAGCTTAGGTAGGAGCTTGCATTTTTGGGACTTTTTCAAACACAGACATAGGTCACCATCCATCACCTTCTCCTAGGTACGTGAGCACAAAGGGAAGTTATGCTCCAAGGAAGGAGCAAGTAGCGGGAGAAGAGGATGTGGGTGCAACTATAGATGATTATGAGTTATATGTTGATGATCCATATCGTTTAGTTGCCATTGGGAAAGTCTACCTCTTGGATTCAACCATCCATCACAAGAAAATTGATGATGATCATGTTAGAGTGGTTGTTGAACAGGTTGAAGATGTAGATGCTCCTGTTCCTGTGCCTACTGAGGAGGTTCATGTTGTGGAGAAAGCCTCCAATCATTTTATTATATGATCGAGGAGACTTGTGGAGCGAGCTCAACCTCAGGTATTAAATAATTTTAGCCTATGTTACTAATTTTTTAATATATACATTGTATATATATATATATATATATATATATATATATATTTCTTACTGTTTTGTGAATTTATTGTAGGTTTATAAGGAAGATTGTGGGAAGAATATTAATTTCAATGTTAAAGAAGATCTTCCTGAGCCTCCTCAAAAGAAACATGAGGTTGATTTGCTCACACATCTATTTGGTATTACCATGAACTTGGGCGACGAAACTTTGCAAATAACAATGGAACCAAATATCATAGGGAAGCTCAAACCTATCCCCTTCTGTTTTACTAAGAAGGATATATTGGAGTTGGTTGTGGTTAACGATCTCCTATGTGTATCAGTTCTACAATTATGCTTAATGTAAGTAAATATCTAAACCTTGAATTATTTCATTATCAAAATCTAACATATGAAAATTATTAGCAATATTAGGTACCTGTATTGTATCTGTATTGAAAGAGGGAACTTACACCTCTATGGATTCTTGGACCTGGTTCATATGCAGAAAATCGGGAACAAGGCAGCTGAGATACAGGGATACCTTCAAAGGAGCCTGCAGGCTGATAAAGACTGTTACCTAGCCCCTTATTTTCAATCGTAAGTCAATACTTAAAAGTTTTATTTAACGAATTCATTTAAATATCTAATTTTGGTTCATTGTCATCCATATTTTGTAGGGTCCATTGGCAATTAATCATTATTTGTCCAAAGCGGAATGTAGTTGTATTTCTATGCTCTGCTTGGCAAAAACCAAATGAAGAATAAAGGATATTATAGATTTGTAAGTTTTTAGGATTTTGGTATTTATATTCATATAATTTTTTATTTTCAAAGGTATTCATTTGCTTTTTATTTACTGTAGAGCAATGAATGCTCGACTTCGGTTAAAAGGGACGCATTCATCAAATATAAAAATCCTTTATGGATAATTCCAAAGGTAAGTACTTTATTAAAATTTATTCAATTATTTTATATTCTTTTATCAATATATCATCATCTCTAATTATATTTGATACTCTTTCTATTTGTTTGAAGTGTCCAAGACAATCTGGAGGAACCGAGTGTGGATATTATGTGATGAGACATATGTTTCTTATTGTCTCGGCTTCTATTGTTAATTCTTGGAACCAGGTAATTACAATTGTCCTAATTTAATTATTTAATTTTAATGCATAACATGAAATTTTCTCTAATTTTATTAAAAAACATTTTGTAGATATTTGAAAATCCTCAACCTTTATTAGATGAAGAAATTGATGATATCAGGAGACGTTGGGGGGAATTTCTGATAGAGGTCGCCAATTTAGGTTGAATTCATGTAATTTTAAGATATTTAGTTTGTTTTTATTATATTTTATAATAAATATTGATGTATTTAATTTAAATATATAGACTCTGTTATTTCTGTATTGTCTGCTTGGTATTCTGTTTGTATATGCAGGTATTATGAATACATAATATGGTAGTTTCCCTAAACAAAAACAATACTAAAAAAATGGATTTTTTACGTCGGTTGTGACTATAACCGATGTAAAAAGTCATACTTTCTACTTCAGTTAAGACCATAATCGATGTTGAAAATGTACTTTTTACATCGGTTAAGACTATAACCGACTTTCTACATCAGTTCTTCCCACAATTGATGTAAAAAGTGTACTTTTAACATCGGTTCTATAACCGATGTAAAAAATCTTATTTTCTATATTGTCTGCTTCAATACTGCTTTCAAATAACCGATATAAAAAATTTATAATAATCGATGTAAAAAACTTATTTTCCACTAGCAATTTTTGATTCACAATTTGCGAGTTTGCACATGCAACCATAATAAATCAACCACCTAAAGGTAGGAGTCAATATAAAGGTGAATAAGCTATGAAGTGATTAGAATCATATGAAAGATACTCTTCCAGCAGCTTTAAATTCCACTTGAGAATCCTGTGGGATCTACTTAAAGACAATCATTAAAACCAAACTTCAAATTATATAA
Source organism: Canavalia gladiata (assembly GCA_037954105.1). NCBI lineage: Eukaryota > Viridiplantae > Streptophyta > Magnoliopsida > Fabales > Fabaceae > Canavalia > Canavalia gladiata. The sequence goes on from CM075660.1 coordinate 45,376,871, forward strand.
TATGATTCACCTATTTCCATCACTGCGTTAGCCACCATGGTTTGGTCTTGTTTTCTCACTTCCGTGTAAGACTCTAACTGCCCCAATCTCTATGAAAACCTTATATACTATTTTCAAACCCTTGACTTTTGACCATTTTTCCACTAAAAATGGCATCATCTCTCTCGCATTGTTCAACTGCATACAAAAGTTAGCATCACAACTTCAACCACACCTTAATAGAAGAAAACACTTGTGCTGCCCTTCTGGCTCATACAAGTTTAAATTTGTATCTATGGCTTAAATATTTATTATCCATGTAACCCCACATATAAAATTAATTTAGCACACTTTTGCTGATCTAAGTGGGGTTGGTCACTCGTGTGGCTTGATTTTCAGCCAATATTAGTTTATATTCGCTGCTTTTACCATTGTTTTTTGGGCCGTTATAATAAAAAAAATTTAAAACCTATAAATTGAATTTATAAGACCTGTTTTGAGTGTTTAGTTTTTAATTTTAAATTAATTTTAAAAATAAAATATTTATAAAAATGATTTTAAAATAATTTTTCTGAAATTTTAAAAATAAAAAATAAAATTTATTCAATAATATTTTTAATTTTAAAATATTTTTATTTTTAATGTATCAAATTTTACCATATCACTATTACTATCATTATCACTGAATCATTACTTCTACCATTATTATTATTATCATTATCGTAACTTTTATTATTATCATTTTCACTGTTATGATTATAATAATAATTTTTATTTTTATTATTTTAAAATAATTTAATTTTTATTTATATTATTTTATATTAAAAATAAAATAAATAATGCTAATTGATATATAAATTATATTAAATTTATAATATTATAATATAATTTTATATTGTATAATTATTTATAATATATATTATTTTTATTTAAATTAAATATTAAATAATATAAAAATAATATAATAATATATAAAATTATTTATCTTGAATATTGAAAATTAAATAATATGTAAAATAAATATTTATATAATTATATAATAATTTTTATATAATAATTATTATATCATTATCATTATTTTAAAAATATTACTTTATTTTTATCATTATTATTATCATCATAATAACAATTTTTATTTTTATTATTTTAAAAAATTTAACTATTTATTAATTATTTATCTATATTTTATAGATTCAAAAATAATGATACTATTTAATATATAAAAATTATATTTAATTTATAATATTATAATATAATTATATGTTAGATAAATTTTATAATATAATACATATTATTTTATTTAAAATAAATATCAAATAATATAAAAATTTATAATAATACTATATAAAATTATTTATCTTATATATTAATTATTAAAGAATATAAAGTATAAAATTATATAATTATATAATATTTTTATTTTATAATCATCATTACTAAAATCAGCACCATAAATATAATTATAAAAATAATAATTTTTTATTATTTTAAAAATATATTTTTATTTTTATTTTTTAATTTTTATATATTAAAAATAAATATATGTTTGATATATAAATAATATTTAATTTATAATCTTATAATATATAAATATTATAATAATAATAATATATATAAAATTATTTATCTTAAATATTGATAATCAAATAATATGTAAAATATAAATTTATATAATTATATAATATTTTTTATATTATAACTATTATATTATTATTATTTTATAATTATTATTTTTATTTTTTTAACTATTATTATCATGATTATAATTATAACTATCATCACCATAATAATAATAATAATATTCAATTTAATTAGTTTTTTAAAATTTTTAATTTATATTATTTTAATATATTTTAATTCTTTAATTAATATTTTTATTTATATATTTTTTTAAAATTATAATAAAATGATTTGACATATTTTTATAACAAATTTTTAAAAATAAAAATTAATTTTAATTTTTAAAATTTTTAAAATTAAATATTAAAAATTATCTCAAACAGAATTAAAAATTATAATAGTTTTTTAATCAATTTTAATTTTAATTTTTTATTTAATTTTGATTTTTATCTTTTAAGAATAATGATATATCTTAATTCAAAATATTATTTTAAATTTTTAAAATTTATCTTTTAACTTTTATATTTATTATAATATAACATCTATTATTAATAATAAAATAAAAATTATTTTTTTCATTTATTTTACATACATTTTATTTAAATTAAAATACATCATTGCAGTATGCATATATTAATAATTTATATATACTTAAGATAAAGTATGATGAAAATGTAATATTTTTATATATATATATATATAATAAAACTAGTTAATATACCTTTTTTAATACATCATATTTTATTTTAAATAGCTATTATACAATTAATGATTATACATCAACAATTTTTTATACAAACAGCAAAGCGAAGCCTAGTGATAGTGATTAAAATAAAGTTCAACTTCAACGTCACACTTATATTTTACTATATCTAAAACAATCTATTAAAATATCTTCAAACTTTTTAAGAATATAATAATTATATTATATATATATTTTAAAATATATTATAATAATTATATTATATATATATATATAATTAAATTATTTTAAAAGTAAATTTAGTTAAAATTATTTTACTCAATAACTTTTATATATTATTAAAATTTATCAATTCAACTAAAATCAATAAATTATATTATATTAATTATTTTTATAAAATTTTAAAAAATTTAATATTTAATTAAATAAATTTAAATTAATAAAAATATTATTTATTAATTTAAATTTATTTTAAACATATCAAATTTTTAAAAAAATTTATAAAATTTTGTAAGAATAATTTATATAATATAATTTATTAATCTAACAATTAAAATTTAATTATATATAAAAATTATTAAGTAAAATAATTTAATTAAAATTATTTTTAAAATAGATTTAATCCTTCCTATTTATATTTATATATATATATATATATATATATATATATATATTTTTTTTTTTTTTTAAAAAAAAGTTTGGGAAGCCGAACTCTCCTTGATCACTGTAAAACTCCACTCTTGATGTGCGGATAAATTTATTTTTCATAATATGTGCAGATAAATTTATCACATCACAAATTTAAAGCACATAAAAGAACATAATATTAACAACCATATATTTAAAATAATAAAATTTAAAGATTTGTCTTTATGTTATTTTTTATTAATTTTATAATTCACAACTTTTAAAATTGATTTTAAGCAATTAAAAATAGTAAGTTTTGATTAAAATAATAATAAAATTTAATATTTTTATATTTTTACATAATAAATAATTTATTATTTAATAAAACTTTACTATGTTTAAGATGTTTACAACCAAATCTAATGATTTCAAATTAACTTTTTTCTTTTAATTATACGTATCCTATTGATTATTTAAATATTTTAATTTTGTTAATATTTTAAAATATTAATAAATTTTTAATTTCTACATTTATTTTTAAAAAATTCTATTTTTCAAATCTCATTTTTTCAATATATTGTAATATACGTTTCCCTCTTACATTGAAAGTATTATTTTTATTCCCAAATCATAATTTACTTACACAAATTATTTTTATTTATCTTTTTTTTTCCGTTCAACATAAATCTTAATCTTCTTCTATTTGTATTACATATTAATTTGGATTAATAACACATTTTTTTATAAATTTAAATATTTTTATAAAAAATATTTTTTAAATCTAAATTTTACTCATTTTTAGAAATATCATTGCTATGCATTGTTTACTTTCTTATTATATGGAGTTTCAAATACAATTATTTGTGTTCATTGATTGTGGGTATTTGTATAAGTTTTGAGGAATATTGTTAATACTGAAGATGTTTACGAGTTAAATTTTTTTAAAATGGTTTAGAAAAAGGAAAAATTAATTTTGAGATTAAAAAATGTTACATTTTTATAATAGTTTGTTTTAATTTTCTTAAATATAAATTTATAACCTTTTATTTTCTTAAACTATTAAAGTAAAAATAAGACTTTAAATTACATAAAATCTTGCATATTAACTAAATTTTAAAATGAATTTGTGAACTAATAGTTATTAAACTTGAACTTTGAGCAACTTCTTACAAGTAGATTGCTTATTTTCATATCAAACGTTCTTGAAACACAGATAATGAGGTGAATAAATTCATTATAATTGAAATGACAATATCTTAAAAAAAAAATTTTTAGTTAAAAATTTTCATAAAAATTAATGTTTTAAAATATTATTAATCTTACGAATTTTATAAATAGTTTTTGATAATTTTTTTCTAACTATGGGTAGAACTACTAGAAATGACAAATAAATTGATTGACTGGTACAAACCATCACAAATGTAAATAAAATTTTCACAATTTTTTCACATGCTATTTGTAACTTCATCTTTAATCCTATTAAATTAATTGATTAAAATTTAATTCCTTCTCCATATTTGGATAAATTATTTTAAGAAAAAAAGTAATTTTTAAAAAAATTTAAAATTTAAATGTTAAAATATATTATTTGAATATTTTATAAAAAATTTAAATTTTAAAAATTTTAAAAAAGTATTTTAATAAAATAAAATAAAAAATTTTAAAATTTTATCAAAATAGATAAAATTTATAAAATTATCCGGTGCCTCTTCTTCCTTTCTTTCACTACTATTGATCAGATGCATCTTTTTTGTTTTTACTAGAGATGGAACTTTTAGATCATTCATAGTGAATCTCAATCCGCTTCTAGTGATTTTGCTGCTTTTTCTATTGTCCCTACTTCTATGATCCATGCGCTAAGAGTGGGTGTCCAACATAAACTACAATTCTTTCCTCATCACCTTCGTCCAATCTAAACAATGAGAAGCTCTGTAACTACTTCGAAATTCTGTATGTTTAATAGATGATGTGACGTAAAAAATGGATATTTTTAAAGTTTACACGTGAGGTGATTGATGAAATGCATGTACAACAAGTTTATATCACACATATAAATTAATTTTTTTACAAATTAATTTATTTAAATTATACATTTTAAATATCTTTATATTATTAAATATTTAAAATTTGGCTAATATTTATTTTAGGTTAATTTTTTAATATTTTGAAATTCTTATAATGATTAATTTTTATTAATTAATTAATTGAAATAGTTAGAATTTGATATTTAAATGAATATAAATATTAATAAAGTAATTTAAATATTTTCTATTTATTAATAAATTTAAATTTTTTAATAAATATTTAAAAATAATTTTTGTTTAAAATTAAATTATTTTATTAAAAAATTAATGTTTAAAAATTTAAAATATTTTATTCAAACAAAAAATTTAAAATATAAAAAATTTAAATTTTTTTAATCTAAACAAACTATTTTTAAAATAAAAGCATTCTACTTAAATATATTTAAATTTTTTAGTATTTCAAATTTTATAAAATGTTAAATCCTTTGTCCAAACATAAGGTTAAAATCTCCAATCCTCTTATCTATTGAATTCTTTTGTTATCTCCTAAATTTTTTTATAAAATATCATTATAAATTTTATAAAATATTATTATAATTTTTTTTCTCTGTCAGACATTAAACAAATTTTCAACAAATTTTCATAATTAATATCCTTGAACTAATAGTTATAATCTTTCATTTCCTTTAATATTATTATGTGATATTAATAGTTTGTTGATAACAGTTAGCAATATCATAATATGTTAATAATTAGTTATCAATTAATAATTAGTTATAAGATTGTTATGTATATAAACTCTATAGCTTATTAATGAACATACAACACAAGTTTATTTTTTTATATTCTCTCATCTTTACTTCTTATTTTTATTTTAATATGGTATTAGAAGATCAATTCTTTTCTTGTGTCTCACCTTTTTTGTTTGTTTTCTTTTTTCCTTTCATGGTTATTGATGATTCTTTAAATCCATACTTCATCCATCATTCTGATAGCCCTGACTTGATTCTTATCTCTCAGCCCTTCACAGGTGACAACTACAATTTATGAAGTCGTTCTATGAAGATAGCCTTGCATGCCAAGAACAAGTTTTGCTTCGTTGATGGATCTTTACCGCATCCTACAGATTCAACTTCACTTTTACTCAGCTCTTGGGAACGCAATAACAACATTGTCAGTTCTTGGATTTTGAATTTTTTTTCCAAAGAACTCTTGGCTAGCATCATCTACTGTGACTTTACTACAACTATTTGGATGATCTTCAAGAACGGTTCAAGAAACATAATGGCCCCCACGCTTATCAATTATGAAAAGAACTCATCATTCATGTCCAAGGATCCATGACTGTTACACAATACTTCACCAAACTTAAAGCTCTTTGGGAAGAATTACTTGATTTTCATCCAACTTGCGCTTGTAGTGGGGTGGTGCTAGTGCCCTTCTTGACTATGCTTAAGAAGAATATGTTCTAACATTTCTCATAAAACTTAATGATAATTTTTTCCTCTATCAACAACCAGATTTTGATTATGGAGTCATTTCCTCCTATTTCAAAAGTTTTCTCCCTTGTTCTTCAAGATGAATGCCAACATAATATTGGTCTTTTGAATCCTCTTTTCCTTGAGCATCAAGCAGCCTTTACTATTTAGCATAACCCTGTTATGCCTCAGGACAATAAGCCGAAAATGGGTAAGAAGAAGTGACCTTCATGCACTCGTTATAGTCTTTTAGGTCACACCATTGATTGTTGTTACAAGATTCATGGATACCTTCCCCGTCATCCCAAATCCAAATCCAAATCATCTACTACCATTCCTTCAGTGAATCAAGTCAGTGCTACACCATTAGATAGAGCATCCTCAGTTTCCTTTACCGCTAATCAATGTCAGATGCTTATTTCTCTTCTACGCTCTCAAATGGTACTTCCAAGCCTCTTCTTGATATATTGACCCTGCTACAAGTTATGTCCTGACCACTTCGTCATTTTCTTCCTTCACAAATAGTTTTTTTAACCATTCTTGGATTTTGGATTTAGAAGCTTCTAAGCATATTATTTGTGATCTTTCATTCTTTACACATTATCACAACACCTTTAATTCCTTTGATTTTTACCTAATGGATCTAAAATTCCTATCCTGGTCGTAGGTGATGTTTCTTTAAATTTAGATATTACTCTTCATGACGTTCTTTATATTTCCTCCTTCAATATTAACTTAATTTCTATAAGTGCACTTCTTTCTTATTCCCTATATTCAATTTCTTTCTCCTCTAAAAGTTCTCTTATATAGGATGATCTTCATTCGAGGATGATTAGCAAGGGTGAAGTTACGCAAGGATTATATGTCTACACTTCCTTTAATACTTGTAACATTGTTTCCTATTCCACTCATCCTATTTCCCATCTCCCTATATTTTCCAATTTACATGATTTATGGCATGCTAGGTTTGTCCATGTGTCTGACCAATGTTTACAAATTTTGAATAAAAATTTTCAACTTGCTATTCCATCTCCTTATTATTCTCATGGTTACAACATATGTCCTTTATCTAAAGAGAAAAGACTTTTTTTTATTTCCACTAATCATTTTGTTGATTCTCCTTTTCATTTGCTGCTTTGCAATATCTGGGGACTATATCAACATCCTACCTATGATAACAAGTGGTTCTTTCTCACTATAATTGATGACCACACTAGATTTACATGGACATATCAATTACAACACAAATTTGAGGCTCTAACTTGCATTAAACATTTTTTTTCTATGGTTACTACTTAGTTTCAAACTACCATTAAGTGTCTCCATTCTGATAATGCTAAGGAACTTGCCATGGTTGATTTCTAACAGTCATAAGGCACCCTACATCAACATAGTTGTGTTAAGAGACCATAACTATTATGGAAAGCAAGCATCAACATTTATTAAACGTAGCACGTTTCCGTTATTATCAATCCAGAGTTCCAATCACTTTTTGGGGAGATTGTTTGAAGACTGCTACTTTTCTCATCAATTAGACGCCCTCTCCTATCCTGAACTTCAAGTCTCCTTATGAGTTGCTATTTAAAATTCAACCTACCAACTTCACACTCAAGGTTTTTGGTTGTCTTGCTTTTATTTCTACTCTCCCGTCCAAACGGGATAAGTTTCCCCCTGTGCCACTCCTGTTGTGTTTATTGGATATCCATCTGGCTACAAAGGGTATAAAGTATAAGATCTTTGTTCAAGAACCTTTTTCATCTCTAGAGATATTATTTTCCATAAATTTGTATTCCTCTTCCATTCTTTACCTAACTTTGACCTCACTATTGACCCATTTCCAAACTTAGTTATTCCTAAGCCTATTGTTGAACCTTCTACTATTTCTCTACAAAGCACTTCTACTAATCTTGTATCTACTCACAAATCCAACAAACCTACCAGGCCACCCTCGTATCTACAACACTATCAGTGCCACAACATCCTCAAATATCCTATCTTTAATTACCTTAACCATTCTAAACTATCCACATCATATATTTCCTTCCTTAATCAAATTTCTAGCTTTTATGAACTAGTATATTACCATAAGGCAGTTTGCATTCCTACTTGAGAATAAGATATGCAAGATGAACTTACAACTATGGAGTCAAATAGGGATGGAAGTAGGCTGAGCCAAACTAAGCTCTGAGTGTTCAAGCCTGACTTGTTTAAAAATTTTGAGGCCTGAGCCTAAGCCTGTTATCTGTTAAAAACTTTTTTTTCTGTCAAGGTCTGGCCTGGTTTAAAGCTTGCAAGACCTACAAGCCTGTTTAAAAGCCTACATTACAAAAAAGATCAATAAATAGACTTAAAACCTATATAAATAATTGATTAAAAAGGCTTGCAAACTTAAAACCTACAAGATAAAAAGGCTATTAAATAGGCCTAAATATATATATATATATATATATTAATATTATGTAAAAAATATAAAATAAATATTATACAAATATAATATATTAAAATAAATATAAATATAAATAGGCCCTTGAATAGGTTAAATAGGTTTTTTTATAAGCTTGAGTCTGACTTGTTTATCTAAAAATGCTTTTTAACAAGCGTGAGCCAATCTATTTATTAAATGAGTCAAGTCAAGTTAGGCCTTAAACGAGCTGAGCCGTAGGCTCCTGTCAGACGGTCTTGTTCACTTCCATCCCTAGAGTCAAATGATACAAGGAGTATTATTCCCATATTGCCAAACAAACATGTTATTGGTCGCAAGTGGGTATATAGAGTGAAAACTAACTCTGATGGGTCCCTTGATCAACTTAAAGCCAAGATGGTAGCCAAAGGTTGTAGTCAACATCCTAGTATTTATTTTAATGCTACTTTCTCTCCTGTTGCGAAGCTTTCTACCATGAAAATTCTCCTTTCTTTAGTTGCTATAAACCATTGGAAGCTTCTTCAACTTTATATCATTAACGCATTTCTCAATGGAGACCTTTTTTAAGAAATTTATATGAACCCCCTTGGTTATCACATTAAGGGGGAGAATATGGTATGCAAGTTACATAGGTTAATTTATGGCTTGTGACAAGCTTTGAGATAATGGTTCATAAAGTTTTCCAATGCCTTAATTGGTTCTGGTTTTATGCATTCAAAAAATGATTATTCTTTTTTACATATGGTACATCCTTCTCCTCCTTTGTTGGTGTCCTAGTTTATGTTGATGATATAATTCTTGCTAGTCCTAATTCTTCTATGCTCCACCAAGTTCAAAGAAAGTTGCAACAACTTTTTAAAGTTAAAGTTCTTGGATATCTCAAGTATTTTTTTGGGCTTGAATTAGCTCAATCCTCACAAGGTGTATGTTTGTGTCAACGTAAATATACCTTATCCTTTCTTAAGGATACAAACTTTATTTCTTGAAAACCTGAAAAATTACCAATGGATCCCAATCTAAAAATTAATGCCTTAGATGGAGAAGAATTACCTAATCCAGAAAGGTACAGATGAATCATTGGATGATTGCTCTACCTCATGATCTCTCAACCTGACATTTGTTTCACTGTACATAGATTGAGTCAGTTCCTTTCTACTTCTTACATAAGTCACCTTGCTGCTGTTCATCATTTACTGAGATATTTGAAAGCAACTCCTGGTCAAGGAATTTTTTTCATCTCACCCTTCTCTTAATCTCAAAGCCTATGCTGACGTTGATTTGGGGATTTGTCCTAATACAAGAAGATCTACTAGTGATTATTGTATATTTCTGAGTGATTCTTTCATTTTCTGGAAGTTCAAGAAACAACTTGTGGTTTTCCGATCATCTACAAAAATTGAATATCGCTCACTAGCTAATGCTACCGGTGAAATCACTTGGATTGCCTCTCTTTTGCAAGATTTTGGAGTCATTTTTGGCCCAATTTTCCTGATTTTTGGCAGCTTGTCTACCATCTATATTGCCTCTAATCCCACTTATCATGAAAGAACAAAACATATTGAGATCGTTCTTTATTTTATTCATTAACATGTAACCAATGGAACTCTAAGGATGATTCATGTTAAATCTACCTACCAGCTAGCTGATCTGCTTACAAATCCTCTTGCTACATCATCATTTCAAGCACTGTTATCCAAGATGGGAATTAGAAATATCTATGCCCATGTTTAAGGGGAGTATTAATAACTAGTTATCCGTTAACAATTAGTTATAGGATTATTGTATATTTAAACTCTATAGTCTCTTAATGAACATGCAACATAAGTTTATTTTTCTGTATTCTTTCATCTCCACTTCTCATTTTTACTTCAATATAGTCCCTACTTGAGCTTGAACTGATGTACAAGCCTATTTGTCTATGTTTCCCTCCATCACTATTAAGGACATCTTGTGAAATGTCACCCTCTAGTACTCGTACAATTTATTCAATTTTTTATTATCTTAAATTAGTGTCAAAATCATAACCATATATACTTAAATCTTATACAAATTAAACAACAAAAATTAAAATTAATTTAGCTTAGTTTGACCATATATACTTGTCATAGTTGCTCTCTAAATGAGAATCCACTAGTTCTTAGAAAGTTCCATTTTCCAATTCCTTGATCCATCCTACTCATGTATAAATATATAATATAAGCAACATTATATTATATTATATATTTTCATTATAGATGTGATAGTGACAACAAATATGAATGGATTACTTGATTAAAATAACTAGCATTGATAAACCAAAAGAATGATCAAATTAAACTAAGAAAAATAATGGACATATACATACCTAGTCAACCAAACTACATATATAGAAGTAAAATCATAAAATCCAAAATATAGAAAAAAATGTATTTAAAACTTCTTTAATATGTATATATAAAAGACATGATATATATATATATATATATATATATATTCACATAAAAATTAATTTTAAACTCATGGTTGAACAGCGGGGTTGTTATTACTCCACACTTTCCTAATTCATTTTAAACTAAGTTTCTAAGCCATCTTTAAAATAGCCAAAAGAAAACGTTAAGAATATTTAAATTTTCATTCATCATAAACAATTCATGCTTAAAATTTAGGGAGGAGCAATTGTGTAATTTAATGAAATAGCTAGCTAAGTACTAGACTCTTCAGTGCATCTCCAATAAGCTTGAACTCATGCACCTCCTTGAAGTTCAACCATGCCTTTTCCCAAACCTTCGTTTCATAAACTTTTTTTTTCCACCATTATTTTCCTTTAAAGTGATGTGGTACAAGTTACCTGCAACCACTTGCGGTTTTGCATTTATCACCCTTCCAAACTCTAGAAGCACATTCTACATAGCCATCACCAATTAAATAAAAAAAAATTAATTTAAAATCCCTTTACCATAATATAAGAAGAAAATGTAAATTTGTTTATGTTTCTAGAATTAAAAAGAATAAAAAAAACTATAAAACTATCAAGTTAATCCTCAAATTTTGGTTATTTTGTAATAAAAAAGACTAAACGAAAAATTATTTTACAAAGTCATAAACTATGAAAGTTTTCATCCCTAAACTTTATGGCTATAATATCATATGCCTTGGCTGCTTCCTCTTCAGTTGCTATAATAATGCAAGAACAAAAAATATTTAACACGGAAAAATGAAAAATAAACATGATATAACATGTAAGAAGATTTGTTTCTAAGTTATGCCAACAAAATAATATTCTAGATTATCTTAAACTAATAACCTTGTAATGCCCTGTAAATCGAAGCTACCCTTGAAAATTTGCTACTCTTCTTACAAGGAGAAGAATAATTTTGGTTTCAAAGTTGAAATATTGTGCTATATATATATATATATATATATATATATATATATGCATATATATAATAGGACTGAAATGGAAGATTGAACTTTCTTTTAGAATAAATATCCTTCACATGATTAAAAAAAGAACCTTGTAAAAGTAAATAATAAGAACATTATTGTATGCCTTGAGTTAAATGTTTTATTTATTTATCTTTTGAATTTGCTTGGACCTCTGTTTCATTTATTGCATATATAACTAAGGATACATTGACCATGGAACTGTACTTACCTCATTAACTTTTTCTTTTGGGAAGAAGAATCAAGTGATGAAGTGAAATCCCGAGTTTGGAAGAGAAATTCCAAAAACAATTATCCCTTTCCCAGACATTCAATATAATCACAAGTGATGTTTCATTTGAGAACTTTCTCAGTTTCTTAATTGAGATCAGTTATCATATGTTGCATAAACATGATTGAGGCATTGTCTTACGTGCACCCACTTGACCAAATGGCTTACCCAACAGAGATCTATCCCTTGCACAGCCTCTTAAGCTTGATAATCCATTTCTATGTAATTAACTCATCTCAAATAAAAGAGAAAAACCATGAAGTTACCCAGTCAAAGAATTAGAAAACAGTTGCTTGCATTAGAGAATAAGTTCGCACCTAAGTTTGGGATTGCTTGAGGACAAGAAACATTTTAAGTTTGGGATTGGGGTACCCACTTACACCACTGTAAATGAACAATAAAGAACAGTAAAATAAAAATCTAAAAAAAAAAAGGCAAAAGAGAAAGTAAGGCAAAAGGAAGAAGTATAGCAAAACAAGTTACCAAAGAAAGTAGCAAGTGCAAATGCAACAAACCAACTGTTCCTAATTCTTTGACTCTTGTAAGCTACCTTCCCAAAAAATACATCCATCCCTTACCCAGACCACATTACAACCCAGAATAAGACCTCTTGATTTTGTGTGCATGAGATTTTCTGTTGGAAATAAAGAATATAGGCAAGCCTATGGTAACAAAATCTAAACTTGATGACATTAAGAGACAACCTTAAACATTTAAGTAAAAAAGTGAGACACTTGCCTATGTGAGGGGTTGCAGGTCCATGCCATCTTACTTGAAATTGTTGAAGTCAGAGTCCTAATACAATCTTAAATCAATACTCTCATGTTGTTTTCTAATTTTGCAAAAGTTCTAATCTATCCTTCATGGTTCACTGAAATTTCCCTTGAAATAAATCTGAAGATTTTTGAGTGATGCAAGTTGGATTGAAAAGGGAAGCAGAAAATCACTTGAAGGGAATGATAGGCATACTGTGAGGGCTGAATGCTCTTTGTAGCTCAATACTTACTTGAGGATAAGCAAGAGTTCAAGTTTGGGGTTGTGATAAGTGTCCAATACAACACTTATTTAGTACATATTTCTATATAATTACAAGCAATTGAAGCATAAAGCACCACTAAAGCATGAGAAAATGATACAAAACTGAGTAACCCATACATAATCTGGAAAATACAGTTTTAAAGCCTTTTGGGCGATAAATTCTTATAAAAATGATGTGTTTTAATTTCTGTAGTCTGTACAGGGTTTCGCATTGGCAACACAACCAGAAATGCACGGAGCACATGAAATTCTAAAAGAAAGAAAGGATTATGTCATTCGCATCGCGTTGGCAACGCAAGCACAGCCGCGTTGGACACGCGATACAACAGAACAACACCTATAAAGGCCCAGAACAGAACGAAACGAGGCATCACTTTATCCATCTATCTATTCAGTCTTTGAGTGCAAACACAGATAACAGAGTCGTCGCTCTTCTAGACACTAGTTCTGTCATGGATGAAGGAAGAACCCTAGGGTTGAGGAAGAAGGATGACCACCATGAGTCGTCATACTCATGACTTCCACCCTCTCCCTTGTTTTCTTCTTTTATTATTATGTGTAACTAGAATCCTGTTAGGGAAGGAGGAAACCATCACTAAGCCTATGTAAACCAGATATATTACATGCATTCATGATTATTCTTTCATTAAAATTTATTATTCATCTCTTCGCTTAATACTTCTATGAATTGGCCACTTATAGATTGAAACTGAATTCTTCTTCACAATTGGAAAATTGGTTTTAGACTTGGACCTGAGATTTAATAACATAACTTTGAATGCTCTAGGGATAGAGATTCAGGATTGTGAGATCGTTTGAATTCTTGAACTTACGGCTCACCCAAATTAGGAATTACTAAGGGATTAGGATTCCTAATTCGAGTGAAGTATTGATGAGTCAAGGGATTGATCTTCAATTAATATTTGTGAATTCGATCTTTAATTATTATTTATCTTGAATGCACGGATCTAATACCTACATAGGTGAATTTTTTGGTGAAATCCAACCCTAACACCTTCCACAAACTAATTTCTCTCACATTCAAATCAAATATTGAGTACTGAATAGTTCTGGGTTTACTTTTAATTAGTTTTATGCATGTTGGAACAGTGTTCCATTTCAGTTAACAAAAACCAGTATTTGCAGTTATTTTACGTTCGCGTTTCCTACGTACACATTTGCGTTGCCTACGCATTTCCATAACTGAGTTCAATTAGTGGACTAGTGGGAATTCAATACTTGATCCAAATCCCTATGGAGATGATACTCTTTCTCACCCTTTTTACTCTGTAAAATAATAAGGTGCACTTGCCTTCATATGGTTATACACCAACAATACTTAAGTCCTTAATTCGATCTCAAATTCCAAGTTCCAAGCCTTGTCTTCTTGAGCCTATTGGGAGTCTTTTCTTTATGCTTAGGCCTCTCCAAGTACCTACAAAGTCATGCACATACAAAGAGAAGGCTTGTTGCTCTACTTGGTTAGTGTTAGCAAAATTAAGTTCAAATCTCAATGTGCCTCACCAAGTGTTTATGCACTCCTCCTTCTAATGTTCTCACCAAGCAAGCAGCCCTCTCACACCAATTCACTCACGCAAATTAGCCTCCAAACCGAGTTGTAATCAAGGAATAATTCAACTCAACCTAGGTGCTCTGGTGATGCTTAGGTGGTGAAGAGAAAAACTTAGAGAAATTTTAAAGACAAGCAAGAAAAACTAATCGTAAAAGAAGTATACTCAAAAATAAATTTAAGTAAGACAAAATTGTAGAAGAAAAAAATGAAGACAAAGTAGAATTAAAATAAGTAAAGAATGTAAGCACACAAAACGAGTCCTAGAAACTAAAAGATACATAAGTCTGCACACACACTAATTTTGGTGCTACTAAGTAAGGATACATGCAAAACGAAGAATTTAAATCCCAAGTTCTACCCCTTACTATTGCAGATATATTTATAACATGCATATGCAATAAGGATAAGGAAATGAAACCTTATGCATTCCTTTTCTTCATAAATATTTTTCTTTTCTTATGTTCTTTTTCTTTTTCTTTTATTTTCTTTTTCATTTTTTTATTTTTTTTATGAATTTCTTGTCCAAGTTCCAAAGGTATTAAGTTCCTCAAAATTTTCTTTGCATAGGATTTTTCTCATAGTCTCAATTCTTATGTCCAATTGTCCAATTTAGTGAAACCATGTACTTTGGCTTCTCATAAGGTATTTTAAGTCCTCAAAGAGTCCAAAATTGTCCCAAAGTGCAGTAAGTATTCAAAGGTCCAGAGTGATTTTTAAGTGTCTTGTTTCAAGATAACTTTAAACTTGCACTTAAGATGAAACTTAATCACTTGACTTTGCATGCATGAGCTAAGCTAGCACCTAATGAATGTAAGCACACAATCATCCAACTTTTGAGAATTTAATTGGAAAAATAGAGATTTCAATTAAAGTAGATTAAGACCTAAAATTAATGAACAATACATAATAGAAACAAGCCTAGAAAAATCTTAAAAATATTGGATCAAGAAACGGAACTCAAACACATACATTCTTGGCGCCAAATTTAATTCAAATCTAAAAAAAAATTAATTTCTTTTGCAGATTAGGAAAATTAAAACTGATTAATGGAAAGATAATATCACAGGAAGCAAGAAAAAAAAAAGTGATAAGATTTATATCAGAAATGAGCAAGTTATGCATAGATTAAATAAGCTAAGTACATTTTCATACCAAGATGAACACACTTTGGTAATTAGGTGATAAAAAATTCATTTCTAATAAAAATCATACAATACAAATGATATCATTCCAAAAAGTATAAAGAAAGATACAGAGAACACAATAAGAATCATAAAAAATAGAGATTGTTTGACCAATCAAAAATGAAAATGAAAACAGAAAAGAAGATGAACTTGAAGAATCAAGAAAAGAAATTGATTAAAATGATTAAAGGTTGGATCTAACCTTCATTGATGTAGCTTTGATACCAGTTGATGTAGAGGTAGAAGGAGGTGGTTCTTCAAGATGAATAGAGGTTGTAATTTGATAGAGAATCGAAAAGGAATTGGATTCAGATTAGGTCTTGACTTGGAAGCATCACCTCTTGTGAAGGATGAGCTTCTTCTCCACCACCATGAGTAGCCACAAATGAGGAGATTTCTCAACCCTAAATCTGGTTTTAGAGGAAGGTTAGAGAGAGAGTTGCTCTTAAAAATCAGTGAAAACTCACAAATTCATTCAAATGAACTTCATGTTGAAAATTATACATAGAAGACCTTATTTATAGGCATGGGTGTGTCTCATGTGGTGTAACTATTATCCGCCTCTAGGATGTGGTTTTGGGCTTGGATTACAAGCCCAAAGAGTGCGTAACTTCCTCCATATGTGCAGCCCAAGTTGGGCTAAGAAAGGCCCAAAACTTCCTATGCTAAAATACAGAGAAAGAGGCACAGTCCTATACACTATGTTGGGCCTACTAATCCTACAATACAAAAAGAATTCTAAAAACTAGTCTAAAATATATAGGGCCAATAGAGAGGTGAATTGGACCTGAGAGTGAGTCTTTTGAAGGTCCAAGAAGATCTCCCCTTCTGTTTGTAGCTTTTTGGTCCTAGCCTTGGTAATAGGTCCAATAGGCCTGAGGATCCTTCCTGGAGAATGAAGGTGCTTTAGTGTAGGTCCATATGTCCCTGAGGATGTCTCTACATCATTTCCATTCCAAATTTCTTGAAATATGTTAACCCTTTTAGCCTTATGTTTTGGTAGCATATCACATACAAAAATTACCACTTCTACTTTAATTAATTACTACTATTTGTGTGGTTGCCATTCTTGTGGTTGTTGAGGTTGTTAATGTCAACACCTTTCCATTTGTTTCAGATGTACATTAGGCATCACATAATAAGTTGTGGACATAGTTCCAAGCATGGTTCCCTTCTTTGTGTGTCAATTAGTGCTGATAGTATAAATGGAGCACTTTCTGGTGAGTTCAAAAATGAAAATCTTCTTCTTCCATGATCTTATATTGAATAATTCTAAATTTTCCTACTTTTTATTTTTACTAATTCTCTTAAGTAATAAATAAAAATATTAAATATTTTATATTTTTAAAATAATAAATATATGCATCTTTTCATTTAATATTTCTTTTATAAAATAGAGTAGGAAAATGTAACATTCTTGATCATATCACTTATGACTTAAACACACAGAACAGATATATTGTATAGGCTCAAGTGCTCACGGTTCGTTGGCTACAAGCTTAGGGCATGCATCTTAACAATTTCATTGTCAATACCATAGCAAAATGATTTCCAGTCCTAGTCAGTCATGCTGTTTCTACTTAGGCAATTTGATCAATCTACGCATTACTCAATCAGTTAATTTCACAAGGAATAAGGAGATAAGGAATGATGCAAGTTAGGAAAGAGGTGGGAGGGAAACACTAAAAGGAAAAGTATTATGTATAGTATGCAGGTGATTTCTATTCATTTATTAATGGTTTGAGTCAAGTAAACTCCCTGTACTGTGTGTATCCTATGAGGGATAGATATTTGCATTATTCCAGCATTTCCAGCAATGTGGTAGTCCTATGTTGTTTGCAGCTCAACATGCATTGGCAACGCATCTGCTAATTGTGTGGGCAACACGTTGTGCCCTATGTCTTTTGCTGTGACTAAGTGACACGCTCGTCGCAAACGCGCAAAAATAATTTCTAGATTTCCCCCAAACTATTGGTATAGTATAAGGTGCAACCTAGGTCATCTCCCAAAGACCATTTCATATTCTTAAGCAAATAAGGAGAAAATTAGAACAGGGGGATTTTGTAAAGATTGATATTGAGTTCTAAATGCAAAATACAGAATGAAATTAATTTCACTTAACAATTATCAACTCAAGGAATTCAGAGGCTATTTTCTTAACTAATCATTGATCACTAAAATCATGCATTGTGTTTATCAACCTAGGAGCATCTGGAACCCCTACAATGATCCTTGAATTCTCTACTGAGAAACCTCTCAGAATTCAATTGATTATGATCAACAAGATTTAGTAACCACTTAATCTTTCATCTAAACCAATTTTATAATCAGAATTCAGTTGAAGTAAGTAATAAAATGAAAACCTTCAATTAAATTACTTAATTTCTACTCTTCAAACTTTTGGAAAATGATTTACCAATCAAAAACCAATTATAAATCAATTATGCATTAATCAAAATACGTCAACCGATCAAACTTTGATTAAAGAATAAAATTGAATAATATAGTGAAGTAGAGTAGAAACCACTTAATAAGCATGTAAATAAAGATCAAGACCTCAAAGTTAAAATGAAAATAGCTTGAATCCTTGAATTGAAACTACAAACCTAGCCTTCCATGAAGGAGGCAAACTAACAACAAAGAAAGAGGCAAACTAACAACAAATAAATCCTAAGCCTTCCATGTAGGAGGCAACTAACAACAAATAAATCCTAAGCCTTCCATGTAGGAGGCAACTAACAATAAAGAAAAACTAAGCCTTCCATGTAGGAGGCAAACTAACAAGAAAGAAAACCTAAGCCTTCCATGAAGGAGGCAAAACTAACAAGAAAGAAAGAAAATGGTATTGGAGTTAATCTCCAAAATGGTGTGTGTTTCTCCTCTTGTAAACCCTTCTATTTATAGAGGATTTTTAAGGCATCATCTTAAGAAATTCACCAACTAGGATATTACTTTTCTACCCTTTTATTGCTTTCACATGGGCTTTGTTGAAAATGCAAAACACTTTTGAATTTTTGTCACCAATGAGCACAACAATTTTGACTTTCTTGCACCGCAATTTCGGATGTTCACATGTCTGAATTAGAGCTTGAGTTCTGAACAAAAGTTGTAGCCCCGGATCTTAGCTGTCCAAAAAAGTTGATTTCATCTTAATATGACTTCTGTATCTCAAGATATGGCCGGATCTTTGCACACTGTTCAAATTCCACCTCAGCAACACTATCTCATCTTTTGAGATAATTTCGGAGTCCTAAACATCCCATTTAGAGTCTGCTCTTGCTTTGTAACTATGGAAACTTCTTTAAGCTTTCATTCAAGACAGATTTCATGATTTTTGGATGTCTACAACTCCTATTATGCTCAAAATACTATAATAGTGTCATTTTAATCGGGTAAGCAAAGAAATTCAATTAAACTTCATATGAACCCAAACTCATAAAATATGACAAAGATCACTTAATTGAACATATAAGAAGTCTTAATGAGGTAAAAGTGAGAGATAATTATTTATGAAATCTATGCTTATCACTAAGTGTGTTAGATTTGTCATGCTCCAATCTGTTCACCTGAGGTATGACCTTGCTTTGGGTTAGTAATGTGTGCATGTGGTTTGGGTGGTGCTCAGTGTGTGCAGTACCTAAGCAAATCACATAGGCAATGCACTCTGTTAGGAACAGAATTTTTAGAATAAGTTTCAGCTGTTTAGAATTAGAATTTCATAACCCAGTAATGTAAACTATGCTATTACAGAATAGGGATCAAACTCCCTCAATTATCAGATTATCCAAGAAATTTCAAAAGAAAGTTGATTCCTATAAAAAGAAAGAAAAAAAAAAGAAAAAGAAAAAATATTTTATCAAATGGAGAAAAATTTCAAAATAGCAGCTGCTTAATCTTCGTCCATGTTTGCTGCTCCTGCAGGTTCAACATGACTTCCGATGTCCTCCAAGTCGATCCACTGTAGGATTTTCTCTTCGGTGATATTGAAGAGGCCTCGTCAGTCAACCCCACATGCTTCCCAATTTTCTTGAGAAATTTTGGTTCATCCTCATTGTAAACACCCATTTATGTCCGAGGCCTCCAACCAGAAAATTAATCAAGATAAATAAATAAATAATGAAAAATAATAATAAGAAAAAACAGAAAACAGAAAACAGAAAACAGAAAACAGACAAACAGAAAACAGACAAACAGAAAACAGACAGACAGAGAACAGACAAATAGAAAAACAATAATAAAGTCAAGTTTTTTTTTACATAATAAAATTCTGGAAAAGTCAAATGTAGAAAAGAAAAAGAAAAATAATAAATAGAAAAAGTTAAAGAAAATTAAAATAAAAAATCAGAAAAGAAAAATCAGGAAAAATAAATATTTCAAAATTTAAATAAATAGATATTTTGAAATCTGGAAAAATAATTGAAAGATAAGTAAACAATTAAAATCAAAAATTTCAAAAAAAAAAAAAGAAAAAACAGAAAATAGTTTTTGAAAAAGAAAAAAAAACAGATTAAAAATAAAAATTAAATAAATACATAAGTGAAATTAAAAAAAAAAAAAACAAAGATACCAAATCTGGAAAAAATAATGTAAAAACAGAAATAATAAAAATAATAATAAAACCGAAAAAAAAAACAAAAACAAAAGATATTAAAAAATATCAAAACAGAATGAGGTAAAGTAAAAAAAAAAAAAAACAGAAAAAACAGAATTAAGTAAAAAAATAACAGAAAAAACAGAATGAGTTAAATTAAACAAAAATCTTTATAGAAAGAAAATAAAAACGAATAAGTTTTAAAAAAAAAAAGAAAAAAGAACGGAGGCAATATAAAAAAGGGATTCTTGGGGGGGTTCTGAAAATTTTTTCGGGATCTCTCTCATTTCTTAGGGGAGGAGCTCGTTTTTCATTTTGGGGGGGGGGGGGAAACCTTTGAAAGAAATTTCACCAAGAAAAGGAAGGATTGCTGGTCCTGAAGTTGCTTTTGAAAGAGAAAAACATTGCTGAGCTTGGCATCAACCCGTGAGGTCTCAATTAAGCAAAGAAGGAATTGGTAGGAGCTACTTCCAGGTTTGCTTTAGCTTAAGAATCATCCTACCAAAATACATTGCATGTGTTCCTTAACTGTTGCATTCATACCTTCATCATTGCATTAGATTCATAATGAATAATAAGCATTGCAAATCAGATGAGAATTGAATTCTACCAATATTCCTTTATACAAGATCTTTATTAAGTTGCTGAAGAATTCGTTGATGCTAATGATCTCCACCGTGAATTCGTGGTTCTTGATCATAGATTGCATGCACTTGGTTAATTCACTCGGCTTAGGCAATTTTCTGCGTTATTGTCCTCTATCAGTTTGAAACTTGGTTGAAATCATGCATGAATCTTGAGAGTAGAGGATAAGTGAATGCTAATGACCTACACTGGGAATTTGTGGTTCTTGATCATCGATTGCATGCGCTTGTATAATTCACTTTACCTAGGCAATTTGCTATGTTATCATCCTCTATCGATTAGAAACTTGGTTGAAGTCATGCATAGATGATGGGAGCGGATCTCCACTGTGAATCTGTGGTTCTTGATCATAGATTGCATGCACTTGGTTGATTCCCTGTGCCTAAGCCATATATGAAACGAATCCGTACCACCAACCAAATGGCCACCCTGTGGTCGTCAAAGACCTATATGGGATTTGCGTGGCTCATGCCATGAGGATGTGGGCGCCGAAACTGGAGCTCAATCCAAGTTATTTTCCTATTGAGTTGAATAGTTACTTTGCAACGTCCAGAATTCGATTACGACATTGAAGCAATAAAGAGCGAATATTCAAACATTTAGCTTTCTGGAGCATAAGGTAACTTTGGAATAGTAAGAAAGAAAGGACCATTCCTTGCCTAGCCATTGATGAGTACTACACATGCACCTCCAAAAGAGGTTGACCAAAAGCGGATGTGGGACCCACTGGCGGATGATGTTGAGAGCAAATGCCATCTCCACCCGTTTGCATATAGAATGAATAAATGAAAATATACCACAAAAGCACATTGGCTCTAATGGCAGGGATGCACACTTTTGCAAGTCTGTCACCTTGAGTTCGAATCCTAGGAACTGGCCTCCAACAATACCAAAGTGCCCTAGGGAATTCAAGTAATTCCCATTCCGCCCCTAAATATAGAATACCCAAAATACCCTGATCATTCCCATTAATTTCCAATATACCCTTGCCATGGCAATTACTACGCTACCCTTTGCCAATTCCATTAATGCTAAATCAGTCCATTTCTTTTAGAAAATTAATAAATAAAATCAAAAAAAATCCAAAAAGTATTAAAAAATCCAGAAAATAATAAAAAATTAAAAAAATCCAGAAAATTAATAAAAATCTAGAAAATCTAGAAAATTAATAAAAATCTAGAAAATCTAGAAAATTAATAAAAATCTAGAAAATTTAGGAAATTAATAAAAATTCCAGAAAATAAATAAAATTTAGGAAATTAATAAAAAGTTCCAGAAAATAAATAAAAAACAAAAAATAACAAAATTTTCCAGAAATTCAAAAATTAATAGAAATTCCAGAAATAAAAAAATTAATAAAAAATTCCAGAAAATCAATAAAAAATATAAAAATTCCAGAATTAATAAAAAATTCCAGAAATTCAAAAATTAATAAATAATTCCAGTAAACAATAAAAAATTCAAAAATTCCAGAATTAATAAAAAATTCCAGAAAATCAATAAAAAATATAAAAATTCCAGAATTAATAAAAAATTCCAGAAATTCCAGAATTAATAAATAATTCCAGTAAACAATAAAAAATATAAAAATTCCAGAATTAATAAAAAATTCCAGAAATTCAAAAAATTAATAAAAATTACAGAAATTCAAAAAATTAATAAAAAATTACAGAAATTCCAAAATTAATAAAAAATTCCAGAAATTCAAAAATTAATGAAAAATTCCAGAAAATAAATAAATATATAAAAAATATAGAAAATTAATAAAAATTCCAGAAAATTAATAAAAATATAGAAAATTCAGAAATTAATGAAATGTTCGGAAATTACAAAAAAGTTTCAATTAAAAAATCTAAAATTCATAGAAATCTCATAAAAATCCCATAGTTACTAAAAATTATATTAAACCCCCAATTGCCTCAAAATCTTGTTTTCTTTTATCCTATGACCTACACCAATTGCGAAATATTTCTTTTTTTTCGAAAATTTAAAAAATCTTTTTTCAAGTATTTTAGGATCTTCGAGTCTCACGCAATGGGCTCTAAATGGGGAATTGGTGGTTTACCTGCTGTTCAACATTTAATAGTTCGTATAGGTCCTTGTGCTGCCTTAGCTGCCTCGGGCCTTGTGCATGAGTGGATTCGAGGTCCTTTTCAAATAAAAAATATATATATCTTTTCCTAAATATTTTGGGCTTCTAGGTCTCACGCAATGGGCTCTAAATAGGGAACTGGCGGTTTACCTGCTGTTCAACATTTAGTAGTTCGTATAGGTCCCTGTGCTGCCTTAGCCGCCTCGGACCTTGTGCATGAGTGGGCCAAAAATCCCTCCCAAAAATAAAACTTTCTCAAAGCAAGATCTTTAAAATAATCTTTTCTCAAGCATTTTCGAAGGTCAAGCCTTCACAAACCAAATAATCTTTTCTCAAGCACTTTTGAAGGTCAAGCCTTCATAAACTAGAACTACGTAAGCCTTGAGTTTCCCATTGCACCGGGGAATACGTAGGAGCAGGATCAAGTCCTGTCAGGCTAACCTCTATCACGTTATTTATTTCCATTCTAATTAAAGGGATCAAGCTATTTTCAAATAATCACACACTCAGTTTAAGGGTACTGTTCTTCGGAACAGGCGAGTGGGGTGCCTAACACCTTCCCCGCTCGTAACCGACTCCCGAACCTAAATCTCATCCAGGGTTTTTTTCCAAATATTTTCCCTTAAATAAAAATTTGGTGGCGACTCCACATCATCAAAATCAATTCATTTTTAAAATTTTAGCGAGTTCGTCGTCTCGTCGGAATTACGGTTACGACAGATGGCGACTCCACTGGGGACATTAGAGAGTCAAGCCTGTTTGATTGAGTGTGTATTATATTTGATCCCTTCTCTGTTTATTTGCTATCTATTTGTTTATTCTTTGTACAAACCTTAGGATAGACAAACATTAAAATACTATATATATCTGTACAATTTCCCCAATTGCAGGTGTCCCAATCATTTGTGTGCCCTTATACATTGCATATGCATTTATCATGAGTGGGGCCCTACACCCGGGTCTGAGTGCTACCTAGGATAGAGGGATCTAGTGGTGTCACGCTGGGGCCTACGTCCTGTGTGGCTATCACGAAAATTCCAGCTAGAGTGTGTCCTATTCATAATGCCCCACAACTAGTGGCTACTTCTACTGTTGTGGCAAGCATTATGGACTGGAACTTGGCTCTGGTGACCTTTATACCCTTAGGATCACTAACCACCTTTGAGAGGTTCATATAAAAGGCCATAGATCCTTAGGACAGGTGACCCGCATAAGAAATAAAGAGGGCACACACACCCCTTTCAAGATACAAGCGATTTGAAGGCTACAATTGGGGAGATACAAAAATGAAATCAAGATAAAAATCAAGAAAACCAAAATAGAAGGAGAAAATTCCTAAGAAAAATTAGAAAAATATTTTGAAAATATTGAAAAGAAAAAACAAAAACAAACTTAAATGGATGTCTTAGAAATAGAAAATTTAGGAAAACAATTTTTTGAAAGTACTGAAAAATGAAAAGATTCAAAAAGAGAAAATGAAATTTCGAAAACCTAAAGAATGCTTTCTAAAAAGATTCTAGCAAAACTAAAAAGTTTTTTCTAAACAAAACTAAAAGTTTTTTCTAGCAAAATAAAAAAACACCAAAACTCATAAAACACAAAAATTGCTAAAAACAAATAAAGAAACTCTGGTTTATTTTCAAAATAGTCAAACTTCAAAAATCTCTAAAAAATTATTTGTACATGGCATGCATTCATTCATTAATAAATTTATCATAAAAAAAAACAATATTTCAAAAATCATTTTTCATCCACATACTCATTTTACCCCAACATCTTTATCATTCATGATTTTTGCATTCAAATTATTTTTCAAAAATTAATTTTTAACTCTAACAGAAAATTGGAGAAACACAGCTTCCTCGACATCCCTATAGGACTCGTACACAATCAAGAATCATGGATGAGCTGGAGAGACAAAATGAGGAACTGAGAAATGAGGTCAAGACTCTAAAGGAGCAGGTGGCCAAGTTGATGGAGGCCATCCAATTGTCAAAACAGAAGGAATCTCTGGGGGAACCCATAGACCCGTCATATCCTCCTGGGTTCACTCCACAAAACCCTTCGCCATCAACTATGCCTCCGCCAACCGAAGGAGTTCATTATGGGTTTCCTCATGGGCATGCACCTTCATACAACCAAACACAAGCCCAAACACAAACCCAAACACATAACCTACCTCCAAATACCACTTCACAAACTTACCAAACAGCCGTTGGAGGAACGCATTCTATGTTCACCCACGGGCCGCACCCTATATACGTACCATCTTCTTATCCCCACCACATGCCTGAGGAATACCCAAGCCATCCTTCAACTGAGGATACAGAAAAATGGAAGGGTCTAGAGGACAGGATCCGGGCAATTGAGGGAAACGCTTATGAAGCCAAAGATGCATCCGATCTATGCTTAGTACCAGACGTGGTCATCCCTCCCAAATTCAAGGTTCCTGAATTCGAGAAATACCAAGGAACCAGCTGTCCAAAGAAACATCTGACTATGTACTGTAGGAAGATGTCTGCATGTACTTACGATGAGAAGCTTCTCATCCACTTCTTCCAAGACAGCTTAACAGGGGCAGCTGCAACCTGGTACACTCAGCTAGAGCGGACACACATCCGTTCATGGAGGGATCTGGCTGAGGCTTTCCTCAAACAATACCAGTACAATGCCGAGATGGCTCCCGATCGAACCCAACTCCAGAATATGGCCAAGAAGGGGAATGAGACCTTCAAGCAGTATGCTCAAAGATGGAGGGAGCTAGCTGCTCAAGTGCAACCTCCACTATCTGAAAAAGAGCTGGTCAGCACGTTCGTAGACACACTCCAAGATCCTTTCTATGACAAGATGATTGGCAGTGTGACTTCTAGCTTCTCTGATGTCATCATCATTGGAGAAAGGATCGAGGGTGGCATGCGTCGAGGAAAAATCATGCACAACGCCACAAGGACAGTTGACGCCTCTACAGAAAAAAGGAGGACAGGTGAAGCTTACAATGTGGCTTCTAATCAAGGCCAATACATTCCTCAAATGGCACAGTATGGTCCAACTGGCTTTCGACCACCACCATATACACCATACACACCCTACATACCATATCCTTACATCGCCGCTGCATACCAAACACCATACCATCCTACTTACAACTATCCGACACAAGTCCGACCACCAACACCATATACGGCCCAAACACAAGCCATAAGCCAAAATACCAACCAAGGTCAGAAAAAGGAGAAGAAGCCTGTCCAATTTGACTCTATCCCAATCTCCTATACCGAGCTGCTACCTCGGTTGATTCAAAACTCTCTAGTCGCGCCTTATCCTTTGAAACCTCAAGAGCCACCATATCCTAATTGGTACAATCCTAACGCCAGATGCGATTACCATGCAGGATTTATTGGTCATTCTACTGAGGATTGCCTAGCATTGAAGCGAAAGGTACAAAGCCTGCTTGATGCAAAATGGCTGGATTTTGGGAGGCTTGCTCCCAATACAGAAAACAATCCGTTGCCAAATCACGAGAGCCCGTCAACCAGCTGAAAGAGACGGGAATAACATGACAGGGTGCCTCGTACAAATTGAGGATATTCATCCAGAAATTGTCGTACTTTTCAAAGTTAATCTTTTGTAAATAAACAACAATGAATAAATACAAAATTACATTTTTCATATCACTTGAGCACGTGCTTTACATCTTTGGCTTTACTTCTAAAAAATTTTACCCTTCCTTTTCATCACTCAAGCCCACTTCTTCTTCCTATATCCAAAAAATAATAAATACCAATTGGTGATAATACCAGTGCTGTAATGGGTAATCTTGAACGTCGGATTAATCAAGCTCAAAGAAAAAGCCCAATGAGGAAGCAGAATAACAACCAGGGATTCTAGATCCCTATTCAAAATGTCCTGTCAAATAAAACATCCTGCTGGAATCAAGTCTAAAGTCAGGCAAAATGTAGGGATGGAAGAAAAGATCCACTGAATTGGAAGCCTAGATGACCCAGGCAAGGTCGATGTCAAAATTCAAAATTCAAAGAAAAGAAAAGGACCTGCTGGATTAAAGAAAAATAATAATCCAGGCAAAATCAAGGTCAAAACACAAAATTCAAGAAGAAGAAAACCCGCTGGATTAAAAGTTAAAAGAATCCAGGCAAAAATAGGGTTAAAGTTCAAAATAATGATTAGAAAAAGGTCTTGCCGGTTTACAACAATAATTCAGGCAAAATTTAAGATCAAGCAAAAGCCCGCTAGGTCAACAATCAAGAACGACCTAGGCAAAAGTTAGGGCACAATCAAGCAAAAGCCCGCTAGGTCAACAATCAAGAATGACCTAGGCAAAAGTTAGGGCACAATCAAGCAAAAGCCCGCTAGGTCAACAATCAAGAATGACCTAGGCAAAAGTTAGGGCACAATCAAGCAAAAGCCCGCTAGGTCAACAATCAAGAACGACTTAGGCAAAAGATAGGGCACAATCAAGCAAAAGCCCGCTAGGTCAACAATCAAGAATGACCTAGGCAAAAGTTAGGGCATAATCAAATAGAAGCCCGCTAGGTCAACAATCAAGAACGACCTAGGCAAAAGTTAGGGCACAATCAAGCAGAAGGCCCGCTAGGTCAAACCCTCAAAGAAGACCTAGGCAAAAGTTAGGGCACACAATCAAGAGCCCGCTAGGTTGAAAACCCGTAAGGGCAACCTAGGCAAAATTTAGGGCAATACAAAAGACCTGCTGGGTTGAAAACTCAAAAGAACAACCCAGGCAAAAATTAAGGTCAAACCAGGAATTCCAGGACAACATGAAATCCTGCACCTCATATATCCCTAAAACTGGGGCAAAATTTTGCCATTTTCTCGAGTTCGATTAATTCGACAATCAAGATTATGAAAAGCAGCACTGGCATTTTTCACCAAAAGGTGCCATTTGGGCAATCGAACTCATATCTTTTGTCATCTTTCCCTTCCAAGTACACTACCTCAAACATCCTTTGCAAACGTTCTCTATATCTTTTCATTAACCATCTAGAATCACTTCGCACCCCTCAATAACGCACATGCCAAAAGAGATGTGAAAAATGTAAAAATAAAAAGGATTAATTTTGAAAAATTATGACAAGTTGGATGAATCCTTGACCGTTGCAACACGGTAGGATTGTTTCCCAAGGATTCATCTTCCTACCAGCCATGATGCCACCAAAGAAGGAGTGTGTCTTAATCAATACTGTTGACCATTGTCGGAAGCTCCAAAGTTGATCAAGAAGCCAAAAGATTGACCAAAACACCGAACTTAAGTCAATCTAACTCATCCTGATTTTTGATTCTTGTCACACCAACTAGGGGGTTGTCGAGGAAGGATGTGTTAAAAAAAAAAATCAAGAGAAACAAAAATTTTTACACCATTCCATGGTTTTCATAGCATTTGTTCTATCAAGTAAATATTTCAAGCATCAAAATAAGAGCCACATTACGGCATACATTCATCCCACAACATCCATTTCATCCAGTAATTATTTGAAACAACAAAAAAAGGTGTTGCATCATTTCTATTCAAGCATCACAACATCGCAATAAGCATTTTGTCATTTCATAACTCATTTTTCAAAAACTAATTAAGACCTGGGTAAAATTGCCTAAATCGATCATAATTAAAAGACTTCCAAACTGGGGCAAGCGCCTGCCCACACAAAAAAGGGGGTGTCAATTTGAGGTCATCCTCAAGTTTTGAATCAACTCAAACTGGGGCAAACGCCTGCCCACACAAAAAAGGGGGCGTCAATTTGAGGTCATCCTCGAATGATGAATCAAGTCCAAACTGGGGCAACCATTTGCCCAAGAAAGATTTAAATTCAAGTTCAAACTGGGGCAAACATCTGCCCGAGAAAATCCAAGTTGAGGCAATCCTCAATTCCTCAACTCCAATTGAGTTCAATAGGGCAAGGTTGCCCAGAAAAATTCAAGTCAAGCTTATTGAAACCCTTCAAACTGGGGCAAAATGTTGGCCCAAAATTCTTTCTAATCAAGATGTCTCTCAGTTATCAAGAAATTTCCAAACTAGGGCAAAATGGTTGCCCAAGTCTCTTCAAGGAAATAACTATCAAGCGCAAGGTAAAGTGTTTCATTCACTCCAGCTCACTGGCCTATGTTGTCAGGCCATAGCATTACATCTTTCCATTCTTGCTCACTGGCCTATGTTGTCAGGCCATAGCATTCCATCTTTGCATTCTTGCTCACTGGCCTATGTTGTCAGGCCATAGCATTACATCTTTCCATTCTTGCTCACTGGCCTATGTTGTCAGGCCATAGCATTCCATCTTTCCATTCTTGCTCACTGGTCTATGTTGTCAGGCCATTAGCATTCCATCTTTGCATTCTTGCACACTGGCCTATGTTGTCAGGCCATAGCATTCCATCTTTGCATTCTTGCTCACTGGCCTATGTTGTCAGGCCATAGCATTACATCTTTCCATTTTTGCTCACTGGCCTATGTTGTCAGGCCATAGCATTCCATTTTTGCATTTTTGCTCACTGGCCTATATTGTTAGGCCATAGCATTACATCTTTCCATTCTTGCTCACTGGCCTATGTTGTCAGGCCGTAGCATTACATCTTTGCATTCTTGCTCACTGGCCTATGTTGTCAGGCCGTAGCATTGCATCTTTCCATTCTTGCTCACTGGCCTATGTTGTCAGGCCATAGCATTGCATCTTTACATATTGCTTTCAGGCCTATGTTGTCAGGCCGCCATAGTGTAGATTTACTGCTTTTTGGCCTATGTTGTCAGGCCGCCATAGTTTAGATTTATCGCTTTCAGGCCTATGTTGTCAGGCCGCCATAGTTTAGATTTACTGCTATCAGGCCTATGTTGTCAGGCCGCCATAGTTTAGATTTACTGCTTTCAGGCCTATGTTGTCAGGCCACCCTAGCTTAGATTTACTGCTTTTAGGCCTATGTTGTCAGGCCACTGTAGCTTAGATTTACTGCTTTTAGGCCTATGTTGTCAGGCCGCTGTAGCTTAGATTTACTGCTTTCAGGCCTATGTTGTCAGGCCACCATCAAGTTTACATTTCTGCATCATGGCCTATAATGTCAGGCCGCCATCAACTTTTAATTTTCTGCATCATGGCCTATGTTGTCAGGCCTTATCAAATTTTTCTGCACATATCCTGTCAAGCAGGATTTCATCATTTACATGTTCCCGGCAACAGCGGGACCCCATTTGCATTCTCCTGTCAACAACAGGACTTCAAGCACGTTTAATTTTCTGTCCACCTGCCAAGCAAGTTTGCATTTATCCTAGCAACAGCAGGATTTCATCATTTGCATCTTCCCGGCAACAGCGGGACCTCATCTGCATTCTCCTGTCAACAACAGGACTTCAAGCACGTTTATTTTCTGTCCACCTGTCAAGCAGGTTTGCATTTATCCTGGCAACAGCAGGATTCCATTTGCATGTTCCCGGCAACAGCGGGATCTCATTTGCATTCTCCTGTCAACAACAGGACTTCAAGCACGTTTATTTTTCTGTCCGCCTGTCAAGCAGGTTTGCATTTATCCTGGCAACAGCAGGATTCCATTTGCATGTTCCCGGCAACAGCGGGATCTCATTTGCATTCTCCTGTCAACAACAGGACTTCAAGCACGTTTATTTTTCTGTCCGCCTGTCAAGCAGGTTTGCATTTATCCTGGCAACAGCAGGATTCCATTTGCATGTTCCCGGCAACAGCGGGATCTCATTTGCATTCTCCTGTCAACAACAGGACTTCAAGCACGTTTATTTTTCTGTCCGCCTGTCAAGCAGGTTTGCATTTATCCTGGCAACAGCAGGATTCCATTTGCATGTTCCCGGCAACAGCGGGATCTCATTTGCATTCTCCTGTCAACAACAGGACTTCAAGCACGTTTATTTTTCTGTCCACCTGTCAAGCAGGTTTACATTTATCCTGGCAACAGCAGGATTTCATTTGCATCTTCCCGGCAACAGCGGGATCTCATTTGCATTCCCCTGTCAACAACAGGACTTCAAACATGTTTAATTTTCGTTCACCTGTCAAGCAGGTTTGCATTCATCCTGGCAACAGCAGGATTTCATTTGCATTTTTTCCGTCAACAACGGGATTCCCATCAAGTTTAAATTTCTGCATTATGGCCTATGTTGTCAGGCCTCTTCAAGTTTCTTTTCTGCACCTTGGCCTATGTTGTCAGGCCTCATCAAATTTATTTTTCCGCACCTTGGCCTATGTTGTCAGGCCTCTTCAAGTTTCTTTTCTGCACCTTGGCCTATGTTGTCAAGCCTCTTCAAGTTTTCTTTTCTGCACTCCGGCCTATAGTGTCAGGCCACCTTGTACATATCTTACATTTTTGTTCTTGCATACTCTCCTACCTCAAACAGGCCCTTCTCACCTCATTTTTCTTGTACTTCAACAGTATTCATAGCCTAATCAGGTTATGCAATCAAATCTTTCATATTTAAACTCTATCGGCACACAAAGCCGGCAACACCATTTAACAGCCACCTTCCAGGCATCCATGAAGTTCACTTTAAGCTCAAGGCTTCTAGTGTTACTCTCGGACTTTCTTCAAAATGCCTGCCTCGGACATAAAGTGTTCACGTCTTTACTCATTTCCTATCCCGATAATTTAGAGAATTAATTCTCATATTATCTGGTAGAAAAATGAGTAAAGAGGGGCAAACTGTAAACACCCATTTATGTCCGAGGCCTCCAACCAGAAAATTAATCAAGATAAATAAATAAATAATGAAAAATAATAATAAGAAAAAACAGAAAACAGAAAACAGAAAACAGAAAACAGACAAACAGAAAACAGACAAACAGAAAACAGACAGACAGAGAACAGACAAATAGAAAAACAATAATAAAGTCAAGTTTTTTTTTACATAATAAAATTCTGGAAAAGTCAAATGTAGAAAAGAAAAAGAAAAATAATAAATAGAAAAAGTTAAAGAAAATTAAAATAAAAAATCAGAAAAGAAAAATCAGGAAAAATAAATATTTCAAAATTTAAATAAATAGATATTTTGAAATCTGGAAAAATAATTGAAAGATAAGTAAACAATTAAAATCAAAAATTTCAAAAAAAAAAAAGAAAAAACAGAAAATAGTTTTTGAAAAAGAAAAAAAAACAGATTAAAAATAAAAATTAAATAAATACATAAGTGAAATTAAAAAAAAAAAAAAACAAAGATACCAAATCTGGAAAAAATAATGTAAAAACAGAAATAATAAAAATAATAATAAAACCGAAAAAAAAAAACAAAAACAAAAGATATTAAAAAATATCAAAACAGAATGAGGTAAAGTAAAAAAAAAAAACAGAAAAAACAGAATTAAGTAAAAAAATAACAGAAAAAACAGAATGAGTTAAATTAAACAAAAATCTTTATAGAAAGAAAATAAAAACGAATAAGTTTTAAAAAAAAAAAGAAAAAAGAACGGAGGCAATATAAAAAAGGGATTCTTGGGGGGGTTCTGAAAATTTTTTCGGGATCTCTCTCATTTCTTAGGGGAGGAGCTCGTTTTTCATTTTGGGGGGGGGGGGGAAACCTTTGAAAGAAATTTCACCAAGAAAAGGAAGGATTGCTGGTCCTGAAGTTGCTTTTGAAAGAGAAAAACATTGCTGAGCTTGGCATCAACCCGTGAGGTCTCAATTAAGCAAAGAAGGAATTGGTAGGAGCTACTTCCAGGTTTGCTTTAGCTTAAGAATCATCCTACCAAAATACATTGCATGTGTTCCTTAACTGTTGCATTCATACCTTCATCATTGCATTAGATTCATAATGAATAATAAGCATTGCAAATCAGATGAGAATTGAATTCTACCAATATTCCTTTATACAAGATCTTTATTAAGTTGCTGAAGAATTCGTTGATGCTAATGATCTCCACCGTGAATTCGTGGTTCTTGATCATAGATTGCATGCACTTGGTTAATTCACTCGGCTTAGGCAATTTTCTGCGTTATTGTCCTCTATCAGTTTGAAACTTGGTTGAAATCATGCATGAATCTTGAGAGTAGAGGATAAGTGAATGCTAATGACCTACACTGGGAATTTGTGGTTCTTGATCATCGATTGCATGCGCTTGTATAATTCACTTTACCTAGGCAATTTGCTATGTTATCATCCTCTATCGATTAGAAACTTGGTTGAAGTCATGCATAGATGATGGGAGCGGATCTCCACTGTGAATCTGTGGTTCTTGATCATAGATTGCATGCACTTGGTTGATTCCCTGTGCCTAAGCCATATATGAAACGAATCCGTACCACCAACCAAATGGCCACCCTGTGGTCGTCAAAGACCTATATGGGATTTGCGTGGCTCATGCCATGAGGATGTGGGCGCCGAAACTGGAGCTCAATCCAAGTTATTTTCCTATTGAGTTGAATAGTTACTTTGCAACGTCCAGAATTCGATTACGACATTGAAGCAATAAAGAGCGAATATTCAAACATTTAGCTTTCTGGAGCATAAGGTAACTTTGGAATAGTAAGAAAGAAAGGACCATTCCTTGCCTAGCCATTGATGAGTACTACACATGCACCTCCAAAAGAGGTTGACCAAAAGCGGATGTGGGACCCACTGGCGGATGATGTTGAGAGCAAATGCCATCTCCACCCGTTTGCATATAGAATGAATAAATGAAAATATACCACAAAAGCACATTGGCTCTAATGGCAGGGATGCACACTTTTGCAAGTCTGTCACCTTGAGTTCGAATCCTAGGAACTGGCCTCCAACAATACCAAAGTGCCCTAGGGAATTCAAGTAATTCCCATTCCGCCCCTAAATATAGAATACCCAAAATACCCTGATCATTCCCATTAATTTCCAATATACCCTTGCCATGGCAATTACTACGCTACCCTTTACCAATTCCATTAATGCTAAATCAGTCCATTTCTTTTAGAAAATTAATAAATAAAATCAAAAAAAATCCAAAAAGTATTAAAAAATCCAGAAAATAATAAAAAATTAAAAAAATCCAGAAAATTAATAAAAATCTAGAAAATCTAGAAAATTAATAAAAATCTAGAAAATCTAGAAAATTAATAAAAATCTAGAAAATTTAGGAAATTAATAAAAATTCCAGAAAATAAATAAAATTTAGGAAATTAATAAAAAGTTCCAGAAAATAAATAAAAAACAAAAAATAACAAAATTTTCCAGAAATTCAAAAATTAATAGAAATTCCAGAAATAAAAAAATTAATAAAAAATTCCAGAAAATCAATAAAAAATATAAAAATTCCAGAATTAATAAAAAATTCCAGAAATTCAAAAATTAATAAATAATTCCAGTAAACAATAAAAAATTCAAAAATTCCAGAATTAATAAAAAATTCCAGAAAATCAATAAAAAATATAAAAATTCCAGAATTAATAAAAAATTCCAGAAATTCCAGAATTAATAAATAATTCCAGTAAACAATAAAAAATATAAAAAATTCCAGAATTAATAAAAAATTCCAGAAATTCAAAAAATTAATAAAAATTACAGAAATTCAAAAAATTAATAAAAAATTACAGAAATTCCAAAATTAATAAAAAATTCCAGAAATTCAAAAATTAATGAAAAATTCCAGAAAATAAATAAATATATAAAAAATATAGAAAATTAATAAAAATTCCAGAAAATTAATAAAAATATAGAAAATTCAGAAATTAATGAAATGTTCGGAAATTACAAAAAAGTTTCAATTAAAAAATCTAAAATTCATAGAAATCTCATAAAAATCCCATAGTTACTAAAAATTATATTAAACCCCCAATTGCCTCAAAATCTTGTTTTCTTTTATCCTATGACCTACACCAATTGCGAAATATTTCTTTTTTTTCGAAAATTTAAAAAATCTTTTTTCAAGTATTTTAGGATCTTCGAGTCTCACGCAATGGGCTCTAAATGGGGAATTGGTGGTTTACCTGCTGTTCAACATTTAATAGTTCGTATAGGTCCTTGTGCTGCCTTAGCTGCCTCGGGCCTTGTGCATGAGTGGATTCGAGGTCCTTTTCAAATAAAAAATATATATATCTTTTCCTAAATATTTTGGGCTTCTAGGTCTCACGCAATGGGCTCTAAATAGGGAACTGGCGGTTTACCTGCTGTTCAACATTTAGTAGTTCGTATAGGTCCCTGTGCTGCCTTAGCCGCCTCGGACCTTGTGCATGAGTGGGCCAAAAATCCCTCCCAAAAATAAAACTTTCTCAAAGCAAGATCTTTAAAATAATCTTTTCTCAAGCATTTTCGAAGGTCAAGCCTTCACAAACCAAATAATCTTTTCTCAAGCACTTTTGAAGGTCAAGCCTTCATAAACTAGAACTACGTAAGCCTTGAGTTTCCCATTGCACCGGGGAATACGTAGGAGCAGGATCAAGTCCTGTCAGGCGAACCTCTATCACGTTATTTATTTCCATTCTAATTAAAGGGATCAAGCTATTTTCAAATAATCACACACTCAGTTTAAGGGTACTGTTCTTCGGAACAGGCGAGTGGGGTGCCTAACACCTTCCCCGCTCGTAACCGACTCCCGAACCTAAATCTCATCCAGGGTTTTTTTCCAAATATTTTCCCTTAAATAAAAATTTGGTGGCGACTCCACATCATCAAAATCAATTCATTTTTAAAATTTTAGCGAGTTCGTCGTCTCGTCGGAATTACGGTTACGACACTCATCTTGATATGAACCTTTCGCAGGTTCCTTTGCAATATTTCCACCTGTGCTCCAATACGGTAGTTGAAGGTCTGCTGGGCTATCAATAGCTCTCTCTACTCGATTAACATTTCATATATCCTGGGTGGTAGAGGCGGACCAGACTCCCTGCGCAGTGGTGGTTCCTGTTCAATGAGTATATGACGTTCTATGTACGTTTTATTGAGCATTGCCTGCGGGGGAACCTTGGCGCAACCTTTAAAACTGATTCCCTAGGCCTAACACAGGGCTGTGATTAGGCTTGAATATCCGAGGGAGGCCTTGGGTTTAGCAGCGATTTCCTCCATTTCTTGGTATGCTGCCCAGGTCAAGTGCGCCTGGTTTCGTAATTACCCAAACCAACACGACTCTATTCTTAGCCAGGTCATTTGAGTGGAGCAGGGGCAACAGATTTGATTGCACAAAAGTGCACCAGATCTTTGTTGTGGGTACCAGGTCAGCTTTATGCAATGACCTTCCGTCTTCTGACTTGTCCTTTTTCTCGTCCCACCTTGCTCCAGGGACACACAGCACCTACAGTGAACCTTCTTTGTCCACCAGGACATCTTTCAGCCTGTTGTACAGACAGCTTCTCCTTGGAGTGTTGACCTCCAACAGGTTATTTATCACTTGGGGCTTGAACGAGATGGTTTTACCCCACACGTATGAGGTATACCTCGATTCTGCCCTAGTCAGCACCAGGTTGGAGTAGAACTCCTTAATTATTTCTTCATAGCCCATACCAGCCAGCCCAAAAAGTTTCTCCTATTTTATTGCTTCAATTTCCGCCGTAATTGTAGGAAACTCTCCAGGTTGTAGGTCCAGCTTTCCATCCCCGACTATTGAATTCACCTTAATCTTTTTAAATCTCTCTTCATTCTCTTGGTACTTGAACCTATGGGTGTCGGATGCCCTTGGTTTAGTCCGCACAGCAGTAGTGGGTGTAGATTTTCGTCGCATTCCTTGCGGTGTAGATGAGGATGC
The DNA here is from genome assembly GCA_037954105.1 of Canavalia gladiata. Classification (NCBI taxonomy): domain Eukaryota; kingdom Viridiplantae; phylum Streptophyta; class Magnoliopsida; order Fabales; family Fabaceae; genus Canavalia; species Canavalia gladiata. Next base: position 45,414,226 of record CM075660.1, read on the forward strand.
CATTCTGGATGTGCTTGTAGTTAAGGGGTAGAGGAATGGTTTGTGCCAATGGAGAGTGAGGAGTTTTTAGTGAGAAGATTCAAATGAATTTAGTGGGAATTACAGTTACCTGGGTGCCTTTTTACATTCAAGTATGTGGGATACAAGAAGTCAAGCGTGTGGGCAACAAGTCAAGGAATTTAATACAGCCCTAATTGCATATGGGCCACAACTGGCCACTTTTGTTGATTACTCATTGGGTCACTCTATGCTATGACTTTGTGTTGGACACGCGGTCTCGGTTGCGTTGGCAACACAAATCAGAGCAAAATACAGAACCACAATTTGTGCATTTACTAACCTCGTTTTTGTTGGCCACACACTTCAACTTACCTCCAGTACATAATTTAGGACAGATTGTAGAACCTTAGGATTCTTCAGCATGTTCTTGGGTTCTTCAACCAAATTGAAAGTTGCAGGGGCAGCTGAGATATGCCTCACAGGCTAGCAGTACTTCAGTCCTTGCATTGGTTATGCCCTGTCAAAGTCTTGTGTGTTGGGATTGATCTGACGCTCCATGTTCCTAACCTAGATTCTGCTCCTTTGCTGCATAACCGTTCTGTTGGACACGCAGATCACCTCTGTTAGCTACGCATATTAGAATAGCAGACTTAACCTGCTAAAACAACACCTTTTAGCAGTAAATGGTTCTGCAACAGAACTCAGCCATGCTCCAATCCTGCAAACCTGCATGAATATTCAACTGTACTGCTTTTAATTATTCCATTTGGTATTTACATATAGTTTTCTCAAAATTAACATAAAAATGAAAAGGAAAAACTAGTTTCCAAGGGTTGCCTCCCTTGCAGCGCTTGTTTAATGTTTTTAGCTTGACAGTTTGAGTTTCAATCTATTGATTGAAGAGTGCATGAAGTCTTCTTCCTACTAATTTCACCTTCATGATAATGCTTGACACGCTGACCATTGACTTTGAAGCTTCTTTGAGACTGCATGTCTTCAAGGGTGATAGCACGATAATCAGAAACTTCCTTAATCACGAAAGGACTTGACCACTTGGATCTCAGCTTTCTTGGAAATAGTTTTAACCTGGAGTTGAACAACAAAACCAACTGCCCCTAGTTCAAACACTCTGTGTTTGATCAGCTTGTCATGCCATTTCTTGGTCTTTGCCTTGTAAATCTTTGCATTTTCATAGGCGTTGAGGCAGAATTCTTCCAGTTCATGCAGTTGTAACAGTCTACTCTCTCTGGCTACATTTGCATTGAAGTTGAGGAATCTGGTTTCCCAGTATGCCTTGTACTCAAGCTTAACAGGCAGGTGGTATACTTTCACAAAAACTAGTTGGTATGGAGACATACCAATCGGAGTTTTGAAAGTTGTTCTATAGGCCCAGAGTGTGTCATCCAACCTGTTAGCCTAATCTGTCCTGGAGCTGCTCACGACCTTTTCCAAGATCCTCTTTATTTCCCTGTTGGAAACCTTTGCTTGGCCGTTACTTTGTAGGTGATATGTTATGATAATTCTTCGCCTAACGCCAGATTTGCTCAAAACTGCTTCCAGCTGCTTGTTACAAAAGTGAGATCCCCCATCACTGATGAGAATGCGTGGGACACCAAACCTAGATAAAATGTTCTTCTTCAGGAATTTTATTACAGATTTGGTATCACAAGTGTGTTGGGGACAACTTTCACCCATTTTAACATGTAGTCCACGACTAGCAATGTGTGTTTATGAGAGTTTGAGGAAGGGAATGATTCCATGAAATCTATGCCTCACACATCAAATAGCTCCACTTCTAAGATATTAGTGAAGGACATTTCATATCTCTTTGAGGCATTTCCGCTGCGTTGGTAGGCATCACACGTAACTACAAAATCCTTAGAATCCTTGAATAATGTAGGCCAGAAAAATCCACTTCGCAGCACCTTGGCTGCTGTCCTTCTTCCATTGAAATGGCCTCCATAGGCTGAGTTATGGCAGTGCCATAGAATGTCTCTTTACTCTTCCCGTGGGACACACCTTCTGAGCAGTCCATCCACACCTCTTTTGTACAGGAAAGGCTCATCCCATAGGTAGAATTTTCTATCATGATACAGCTTTTTCCGTTGCTGCCAAGACCATTCAGCTGGAATGATGCGCATAACTTGGAAATTTGCCATGTCTGCATACCATGGTGTAACAACGATGGCTAACAACTTCTCGTCTAGAAACTTCTCGTTGATCAGAACCTTCTCATCCTCTATGGTTTCAATAGGCAGCCTTGACAAGTGATCGACCACACCATTGTCCTTTCCTTTCCGATCTTGGATTTCAAAATTGAATTCTTGGAGAAGTAGAATCCACCTGATCTGCCTCGGTTTTGCCTCCTATTTTGACAGCAAATGTCTCAAAGCAGCATGGTCAGTGTAAACAATTACCTTGGCACCAATTAAATATGACCGAAACTTGTCAAAAGTGTAGACAACGACCAACAACTCTTTTTCAGTTGTTGTGTAGTTCAACTGTACACTGTTCAGCACCTTGTTGGCATAATATAAGACATGTAATTTCTTGTCCTTTCGCTGTCCTAGTACATCCCCCACAGCAAAGTCATTTGCATCGCACATGTTCAAATGGGAGACTCCAATCTGGGGCTACGAGTATAGGTGCTGTGATAAGTTGTTCTTTGATTATGTTGAACGCCTTTAAACATGAATCATCAAATCTGAACTCAACGTCCTTCATTAGGAGGTCACACAATGGTTTAGATATTTTAGAGAAGTCTTTGATGAATCTTCTATAAAATCCAGTATGCCCAAGGAAACTTCTCACTCCCTTCTCATTCACCGGAGGAGGTAGCCTTTCAATAGCTTCGACCTTGGCTTTATCTACTTACACACCTCTTAATAAAACCTTGTGTCCTAACACAAGACCTTCTTGTACCATAAAGTGGCATTTCTCCCAATTCAATACTAGGTTGATCTCTTCACACCTTTTCAGCACACATGAAAGGTTGCTCAAGCAGTTGTCATAGTCAGAATCAAAGACTGAGAAGTCATCCATGAAGACCTTGATAAAATTCTCTACCCTGTTAGAAAATATGGCCAGCATGCACCTTTGAAATGTGGCAGGTGCGTTGCACAAGCCAAAGGGCATCCGACGATATGCAAATATTCCATAAGGACAGGTAAAGGCAGTTTTTCTTGGTCCTTGGGATCCACTACAATCTGGTTATAGCCAGAATACCCATCTAGGAAGCAATAATAGGCATGTCCAGCTAGTCTTTCCAGCATCTGGGCCATAAACGGAAGAAGGAAGTGGTCTTTCCTGGTGGACTCATTGAGTCTTCTGTATTCTGTGCACATACGCCAACCAGTCACTGTCCTTGTAGGAATGAGCTCATTCTTCTCATTAGAGATCACTGTTATTCCTCCCTTCTTAGGCACAACCTGAACTGGGTTGACCTAAGAGCTATCTAAAATTGGGTAGATGATACTTGCATCTAACAGCTTGAGGACTTCCTTCTTTACAACCTCTTTCATGGTTGGATTGAGTCTTCTTTGGGGATGCACCACAGGTTTGAAATCTTCTTCCATTAGAATTTTATACATGCAGAAGGGAGGACTTATTCCCTTCAAATTTGATATAGTCCACCCAAGGGCAGATTTGTGAGCTCTAAATATTCTCAACAACTTTTCTTCTTTTTCTTCACTTAGGGAATAACTCACAATCACTAGAAATGTGTTCTTTTCCCCCCAAGAATGCATAACGGAGGTGAGATAGAAACTGTTTCAGTTCTGTCTGTGGACTGTTTACTCTTCCTTCTTCCTTCGGTAAGCCTTCAGGGGGTTGTGAGCTTGTCTTCATGGAAGGATTAGCTTCAAGTGTGGTTATGCATTCCTCCACATCTTGGCTTTCTTTTTCTCTCCCTTGATCCATACCTTTAGAATGACACAATACTCCTTTAAGATTTGAGTCATCATCCTATTTTTCAAGAAGGGTTGACAGCGGTGTGGCCAATGCATTTACTGGTCGCATGGCCAACGCATCCATCCTCAACCAATGTGGCTGTTCAATAGGATGTTTCATAGCTTCAAAGACATTGAAGGTTACCTTTTCATCTTGCACTCTCAGCATTAGTTGTCCTTCTTGCACATCAATAAATGCTCGCACTGTGGCAAGGAATGGTCTTCTTAGGATCAATGGTATTTCAGCATCTTCCTCTATGTCTGGCACCACAAAATCCACTAGGAATATAGATCTGTCCACCTTGACCACAAGGTCTTCCACCACACCATATAGATATTTGATCAACCTATCAACCGGCTGGAGGCATATCATGGTAGGCTTCACCTCCTTTATTTCTAGTCTCCTTATTACGGAAAGAGGCATCAAGTTGATACTAGCCCTTAGGTCGCATAATGTTTTTCCAATATGCAAATTGTCGATGGTGCAGGGAATTGCAAAAGAACCTGGATCCTTCAGCTTTTGAGGGAGCTTCCTTTGAATGATGACACTGCACTCTTCTGTGAGAGCTACAATTTCATCCTATTTTAGTTTTCTCTTTCTGGAGAGCGATTCTTTCATGAACTTTGCGTAGGATGGAATTTCTTCCAACGCTTTAGCTAATGGGATGTTAATCTGTAGTTTCCTGAATATGTCCAGGAATTTTGAGAATTCCTCTCCTCTTGGTGTTTTTTCAGTCTTTGTGGGAATGGGATATTTTGCATTGCCAACGGAAACTTTTCCCCGTTGGCAACAACTTCCTCAAATAGTTGCTTTTTGCTTTTTCTTACTGGCTTTCCATGGAATTCCCTCTTCTGGTCTTCCTTGGCTGCTGGTTGCTGAATTTCTACTTAATCTTCTCTAAGTTGCATTTCCTCTTCGTTTTTGGAGGGTTATTCCATTGGATCAGCAACACAATGTGCTTGTATGGATGTGTTATCTCTTGTCTTTTTCAGTTTTGGTGGTCGAGGCTCTATCACCTTTCCACTCCTCATTGTGATTGCATTGCATTGCTCCTTGGGATTCACTATCGTGTCATTGGAAAAGCTCCCAACATTTCTTTCTGTGAGCTATTTGGACAGCTGCCCCACTTGATTTTCCAAATTCTTGATGGAAGCTTGTGTTGACTGCATGAACTAGTTGAGTATGTTTCCCAGTCTGCAAAGTTGTCTTGAGGTTGATTTTCCTACTGTTGAGAGGACTGTTGTTACGCATACTGCCCATTCCTCCTGGAGGGATTATTTTGGTTCTCAAAATTTGGGTTATAAGAGTTAGAAAATGAAGGGTATTTGGGCATTTGTGGTTGGCCCATATAATGTACCTGCCCATGACTAGTTGTTCCTGTTACATCTGTGTCACAACACCCATTTTCATGCTTTTCCCCACAGAAATCATAGTTTAGGGCTTGTGTTTACTGTGAGGTTCCCACGTTGAAAACCTGTAATTGCTTTGTCAAAGCCTCCAACTGCTGTGAGATCAATTTGTTTGAAGCAAGTAATGCAATTTGCGTGTCCAACTCCAGCACACCTCTACTTAGTACGCTTCTGTCATTCAGTGATTGGTATTCATTGGAGGTCATTATCTCAATCAGTTCTATGGCCTCCTCTGCAATTTTGGTATTCAGAGATCATTCGACTGAGGCATTGATAATGAGTCTTGTGGCTGGCTTAACTCCATTGTAAAAAATGTGAACTTGGTGAACATCAGAGAAGCCATGGTGTTGACACTTCCTTAGAAGCTCCTTGAATTGCTCCCAAGCTTCATAGAGCGACTCTCCTTCTTTTTGGCCGAAGCATGAAATTTCTCCTCTCAGCTTGTTATATTTAGAGGGCGGGAAGTACTTCATGAGGAATTTGGATACTAATTCCTCCCATGTAGTAATGCTCCCTCTTGGTTGGGTTTAAAGCCAATACTTGGCACGGTCTCTTAAAGAGAATGGGAGTAGTCTTAATCTGATTACTTCTTCGAATGCTTCGTTCATCTTGATTGTGTCATATATTTGGAGAAAAGTGAAGGTTTGGATCCTCTACTTCACTGCCCCCATACTGGTCCTGCTACACTAGATGGAGAAGTGCTGGTTTGATTTTGAAATTGTTGGTAGCAATCGGTGGTCTCACGATACTTGCGCTGCAACCTGCAAAATTTGGGATAGCATACTCTCCCTATGTGATTCTCTTGTTAAGCTGGTGTTCCTCCATGATGGAGTGGTGTACAGGGTGATCTTCGCTGGCCCCTTGCAGTCTTAGTTGCTCTTGCTGTGCTTTTCTTATCCTTGCTTCCTTTCGGTTTCTTTTTGCTACCTTTTCAATTTCATGTTCAAAGGTTAACTCCTGTTCTTCTTCACCTCGCATAAACAGAGTAGCCGCAAGATTAAAACTCAAAAGAGAATCAGTATTAAAAATAGAATTCTGCAGCAAATCAAACAAAGTTTCTCAATCTAGTGGCATTTATAATACTCATCAATATTGAAAAACAAATCCCCAGCAACGGCGTCAAAAACTTATTGGTGTATAATCGTATGAAGGCAAGTGCACCTTACCGTATTATAGAGTAAAGGGTGAGAAAGAGTATCGTCTCCACAGGGATTTGGTTCAAGTATTGAATTCTCACTAGTCCACTAACTGAACTCAGTTATGGCAATGCGTAGGCAACGCAAATGTGTACGTAGGCAACGCAAACGTAAAATAACTGTAAATACTGGTTTTTGTTAACTAAAATGGAACATTGTTCCAACATGCATAAAACTAATTAAAAGTAAACCCAGAACTATTCAGTACTCAATATTTGATTTGAATGTGAGAGAAATCAGTTTGTGGAAGGTGTTAGGGTTGGATTTCACCAAAAATTCACCTGTGTAGGTATTAGATCCATGCATTCAAGATAAATAATAATTAAAGATTGAATTCACAAATATTAATTGAAGATCAATCCCTTAACTCATCAATACTTCACTCGAATTAGGATTAGGAATCCTAATCCTAATCCTAATTTGGGTGAGCCGTAAGTTCAAGAATTAAAACGATCTCACAACCCCGAATCTCTATCCCTAGAGCATTCAAAGTTGTGTTATTAAATCTTAGGTCCAATTCTAAAACCAATTTTCCAATTGCGAAGAAGAGTTCAGTTTCAATCTATAAGTGGCCAATTCATAGAAGCATTAAGCGAAGAGATGAATAATCACTTTTAATGAAAGAACAATCATGAATGCATGTAATATATCTGGTTTACATAGGTTCAGCGATGGCTTCCTCCTTCCCTAACAGGATTCTAGTTACACATAATAATAAAAGAAGAAAACAGAGGAGAGGGTGGAAGTCATGAGTATGACGACTCGTGGTGGTCACCCTTCTTCCTCAACCCTAGGGTTTTTCCTTCATCCATGACAGAACTAGTGTCTAGAAGAGCGACGACTCTGTTCTCTATGTTTTCACTCAAAGACTGAATAGATAGATGGATAGAGTGATGCCCTGTTTCGTTCTGTTCTGGGCCTTTATAGGTGCTGTTCTGTTGTGTTGCGTGTCCAACGTGGTCGTGCTTCCGTTGCCAACACGATGCGAATAACAAAATCCTTTCTTTCTTTCAGAATTTCATGTGCTCCACGCATTTCTGGTTGCGTTGCCAACGTGAAACCCTGTAACATACTGCAGAAATTAAAACACATCAGATTTATAAGAATTTATCGCCCAAAATGCTTTAAAACTACATTTTCCAGATTGTGTATGAGTTACTCAGTTTTCTATCATTTTCTCATTCTTTAGTTGTGCTTTATGCTTCAATTTCTTGCAATTATATCAAAATATGTACTAAATAAGTGTCGTATAGGACACTTATCAAGTATAAAGTTGAATTAAAGACTAAAGCGAAAGATAGTTGTAATTTTGTGCATTTGGTTTTGAACTTGTAAAATTTAGGTTGAACCTTTATAATTAGGATTGATTTTTATTATAAATCCTATTGAATTGTAGTTGGATTTATTTATGGTGTAATTTGGATTTATCTTTACAAGTTGTGTGTAATAAGGACTTGGACTTTTGGACTTTGGTGTAGGATACTCACCCAAGGTCAAGTTATAGCTTTTGGTGTGCTTTAAACCTAATTTGTGTACTATGTGCTTCTTGTATATTGCAGAGCTAACTTAAGTAGTATTAACCTTTATCTTCTTTTGCAAGGTCAAGGGAGCTAGGTAAATGGCATAACCCTTGTTTTTTTGTGTCTTAGAACACAGATTGAGTGCTAAGTGTTTTAACTTGTGTGACTTGATTTCTTAGCATAAGAAATCTGAATGTGGAGAGATATTTTTCTATTTTGCAAATGAGTATCCATGAACTATTCCCTAGAATCCAAATAGAATAATTGGCTAATAAATTCAAAAATATTTTCCAAACCCAAACAAAGATCATAGAACTAAGACTAGATCATCCAGAAATGAGAAAATAAAAAAATTAACCAAAAAACTAAAGAATAGTTGAAACTAGTGGATCTAGAAATGGGGATGACTATCATGAGGGGGAACATCTAGTGAACATGTCAATTTCTTTGGATAACACATGAGACATGGGGAAAGGAAAATAAACTCTTTCTAAAGGGGAAGACCTTCCTCAAGGGATAGGTCAAACACACAATGGAGGACACTACCCTCCAATGACCATGCACTAAGAGGAGAAAGAGCAAGGGATCATGGGCATAGAGAAGCAACTGGAACTAGAGAACCCATAGGTTTAGGGAACATAGGAGTAGTGTTAGAAATAGAGATCCAAGGAAAAAAGAATACCTAGAGTCCCTAGAGCTACCTAAGATTAAAATGCCTAAGTTCCACGAGGGAAATCCAGCGGCATACCTAGACTAGGAACTCAAAGTAGAACAAATCTATGCTAGTCATGTCATTAGGGAAAAACACAAGGTAAGGCTAGCTACCTTAAAATTTAGTTACTATGGCCTAATTTGGTGGGATAAGCTTAACAAAGAGAGATATAGACCCTTAAGTGAGTGGGAGGAAGTGAAGCATATCATGAGTGCAAGACATGTACCTCCTTATTATTCTATACAAAGGTTATTTCAAGGTTCAAGAAGTGTACATAAATATTATAAAGAGATGGAGGTAGGAGTGATTCAGCCCAATTTGAAAGAAAGTGAGGAAGCCACCATGGCTAGGTTCCTAGATGGATTTATGCATAACATCATGAATGTGGTAGAACTCCACTAATATCTAAGCCTTAATGATCTTTACCACCAAGCTCTAAGGTAGAAGCCCAAATTAATAGGAGCGGTAAAGTCAAATACACTGCATACAAGTCATCTATACAAGATATTTGAGCAAGAAAATGTATTCCAAGTTCAAAACTAGGAAGGGTAAAGAAGCCAAAGACTCCAAAGAGTCTAAGATCAAAATCCCAAACTTACCTTTAGGGAAAGAGTCATTTGTTAAGTGCTTCAAGTGTCTGGATAGAGGGCACATTGCTTTCCAATGTTCAAATAGAAAGATCATAATCGTTAAGAACAATGCTAATTATTCATTTCTATAGTCCATTAGCTCTAGTTTCTCTTCCTATTCATCAAATAATGAATCCCTAGAGTATGCACTTATGGGTGACCTCCTAGTGGTTAGAAGGTTACTGGGTAGTGTTGCTAATGGGGAGGAAGAAAATCAGAGAGAGAACATCTTCTATACTAGAGGTTCTATCAAGGGGTGCACTTGCTCCTTAATTATTGATAGGGATAGTTTCACTAATATAACTAGTACTAGGTTAGTTACCAAGCTAGGCCTAACAACCACCCCATATCCTAAGCCATATAAGCTTCAATGACTTAGTGATAATAGAGACTTGTTGGTTGATCAACAAGTCCTCCTCACATTCACCATTGGGAGGTATAAGGACAATACTTGTGATGTTGTCCCCACGGAGGCTAGTCATGTGTTGTTGGGAAGGTTATGACAATATGATAGGGATGTCCATCATGATGAAAATTTTGATAGGTATTCCTTCTAATTCAACTCCTAGAAAATGACCCTATTACCTCTATCCCTTAGTGAAGTATATCAAGACCAGATGCATATGAGCCAAAAAAAAGCTGAGAGATAGGGTTTGAAAAAATAAAATAATTGAAGAAATAAGAGAAACAAAAAATGCTAAAAATAAAAAGAGAAAGATAGAAGGCAAGGTAAGTAGGAAGTGTACCTTACTTAGAGGGCGAGGGTAGGCTTGTACAAAAGGATGAGGTGAGGAAGATCTTTCTAGTTAGGAAACCTCTTCCTATCATTCTCATTACCTTGGACATCATTGTTTGGGATAGGGCCTGGTGTTTCTTCCATCCTTATAATTAAAGAACCATTTCATCTGGGAAGAGGGAAAGAGTTAGCCCTCATAAAAATCTCATCTTCTCAATCACCCATAGATAGTTGGAGCACCATTATTATATTGCATAATGAGGATTATATGACTAGATTAATTCACTTAGGATCCTCACCTTATATGCCTCATTGTGACAATTGGTCGTCTCATCATTTTTCTAACATGACTCACTGCTTAAGTTATCATAATGCATCTAGGACCTAAACCTCGAACATAGCTTCCTATATCCATAAGTTATGGTTCCTTACTAGGTCATATTGGGAAGACCAAATAAAAGGGTAGAATGCCAAATTTTCACTTCGACACATGGGTATTATAGGAATAACTTACCATCTACAAACTATAGCATGATTAAGGAATTTGAGGCACTATGAAGTAATCTTTCAAACTGTCCTTATTTATCATGTTAGGAGTTGCCAACAAGGGTAACTCCCTCATAGTTGTTTTGACCATCATCACTACCTGGGGCAACTGAACATATGAATCCCTTTAATAGTGCCCTAAAGCATAAGCAAGAAAAGTTCATCATCCCGCTAATGAAAGTTCATACTTTTTATGATGATAATTATGATCTGTTAGATGTAATCTACCTCCTATTCTTGGTTTTGTTTACTAATTTATTGTTAAAAATGTTTAGAATATTCATAAGGTTAGTATTTGATCCTAATATTAGCCTTATTTTCTCTTTATTAATAAGAGTCTTCCTTACTTACTTATATCCTTTTATTGCAGCTACGGATGATGATTACTCTTATTCGAGGAAAAATATGCTCCACGGGGGAGGACTTGATGCAAAGGCATCAAGGACATCTAGATGTATACCAAAGCACTCTCATTCTCCAAGAAGGATCTTCAGGCCCATTGGGCATATTACCAAGGCAAGGGCAAAGAAGTTGCATAAAGAGGTGGAGACCTTCTTGAGCCTTCAGGAGACTTACACCCTACCCAATCCACCTTTCCATTGATCCTACACATTTTAGAATAGGTTTAGGATTCTTTTTGTATGGTAGAAGTAGCAAGACCAACATAGTGTATAGGATTGTGCCTCTTTATTTGTGTTCTAGCATAGGAAATTTTCGGCCTTTCCTAGCCCAACTTGGGTTGTTCATGTGGAGGAAGCTAAGCACTTTTTGGGCTTGTAATCTAAGCCCAAAACCACATCCTAGAGGTGGATTCATAGTCACACCACATGAGACACCTCCTATGCCTATAAATAAGGCCTTCTATATGTAATTTTCAACATGAAGTTCATTTGAATGAATTTGTGAGTTTTCACTCAGATTTTTTACAGAAATTCTCTTCCTAACCTTCCACTAGAACCAGACTTAGGGTTGAGGAAACTTCTTATCTGTGGTTGCTTATGATGGCAAAGAAGAAGCTCATCCTCCATAAAAGGTGGTACTCCCAAGTCAAGACCTAATCCAGATCCAATTCCTCTTTCATTCTCCGTCAAATTACAACCTCTATTGATTTAGAAGAATCACCTCCTTCCACTTCTACATTAATAAAGTAAAGCAATACTAGAAAAGACAACACCTTTTGAAATTCCAAATCTATCCATTCAATGACAACATCGTTGCAGGCCCTCATCTTTACCTCCACTCGTTCCTGATGATGTGGAGGATGTAGCCTTAAAATTGATGAATCTAGATCAGTAAGGTTTGGTCCATTTGTATCCAAAGAGTTTCACAAATATACACAAATTTTGGAAGAAAAATAAGTACAAAAGAAAGTAGAAAAAGAAGCTAAAGTGTAAAATATATTTATAGAAGTTTGGAGGCCCAATAACCTCTATGGAAAAGAGGTTGATGAGCTTGAATTCCACCATAATTGAGCACCTCTCATTGATAAGGAAAAACTTAATTCTAAACTCAAGCAAAAGAGAGAGAATTTGGATTCTCTTTGCTCTCTCAAAAGTGAAGTTCCATAAAATGAATCAAAGTTCTCAAAATGAACTACAAGATATCTTCTTATAGGCCAAAACATGGAAAATTTGGCCAAACCTCTCATTGGATACACCATGCTTTCGAAATTGGGATTCTAAAGCTAAATTCTAGAACCCTAAGGCTACATGCTCAATCTTAAGGTTACATGCCCAAACTTAAAGAAAAGAGTAGAAGAAAATGGTGTCCAAGAACCTATACAAAAATGGACACCCTAATTTGTTATAAACAGAATGTCCTAAACTACTTCCATATGAAAAATGGTCAAGGATTCATATCATTACCCATAACCCAATAATATTAAATAAAATAGCATAAACATATGCTCTTGTGCCCAATAAGCCTAATGGTTTTCTACAACTGGGACCCTGTCATCAACTCCTCCTCCTTTTGAAGCATTCATCCACGAATGTGTAAGCTCAGTGCTTATCTACAAAAAAAAGAATGCTAGTAAGAATAGAATAGAGGATGTTATTAAGGACATAGAATGAGAATTAATGTTAGAATCAAATATTAACCTCTTGAACTGTTCAAACAGTTGTAAGACTCGACAAACAAAATATATTAGGAAGAATAAATTAAGACTGGTCGTAAGCTCATGATTATTAAAAAATATGTGTCGCAACCATAATCACGACGAGACGACGAACTCGCTAAAATTTTAAAAAATAATTTTTTATTAATTGTGTGGAGTCGCCACCAAAATTTATTTAAGGGAAAAGATTTGGAAAAATCCTAACTTGAGGATAAGATTCTAAGTTCAGGAGTCGGTTACGAGTGGGGAAGGTGTTAGGCACCTCACTCGCCCGTTCCGAAGAACGGTACCCTTAAATGGAGTGTGTGATTTTTGAAAATTGTTTGATCCCTTTTATTAGAGTGAAAATAAATAGATTAATGGAGCTTAGCCTGACAGGACTTGATCCTGCTCGTACGTATTCTCCGGTGTAATGGGAAACTCAAGGCTTACGTAGTTCTGGTGTGTGAAGGCTTGACCTTCGAAGGTGCTTGAAAAATGAATAGAGTATCTTGAAAATATTTTAAAGAAAATTCTTAGTCCACTTATGCACAGGATCCAAGACAACTATGGCTGCATTGGGATCCATACGAATTCCTAAACATTGAACAGCAGAAAAACTACCAGTTCGTGCTTAGGGTTCATTGCGTAAGACCTAGAATTAATGAATTTAATTTGAAAATAATGAGGATAAAAAGGGCTTGGGTACAAAAATAATTGGGGCTTTACTCAAATATAAAATAGACTCGATTTAAACCAAAAAAACGAACTTGATTTTGAATTTAAGAAATTTAATGGACTTGATTTAAGATGAATTTGGTTTGAAACGGACTTGATCTAAGGTGGGCTTGATTTTGAAATGGACTTGATTTAAAATGAACTTGATGAAGAAGAAGAATTAAACTTGACTGGGTTTTGAGAGAAAGAATTTAATAAAAAAAATGAAATATTTGAATGAGGAAGAAAAAAAAAACTTTAAAGAGAAGTATTATTTTATATTTTATTTGAAATTGACTTAAGTTTGACTTTGTTTAATGAATAGAAATATTTTTTATTTGAAATTGAATCAAACTTGATCTTATTTAAAGAAAAGAATTATTTTGTATATTACTTGAAATTGAATTAAACTTGATTTTGTTTGAAGAAAGAAAAAAAATATTATGTATTTTACTTGATTTTGAATAATGAATCAAATTTAATAAGTTAAATAATCTTGATGAGAGGTTAAATTAAGATTATGCAAATTAACTGCAAAAGGATTAATTGAAAGCTTTTCATTCAATTTTATAAGCCCTAAAACTGTAAAAAATTATGGCCCAAAATGGTTAGCAAAGACATCGTTCCTTTTTTATTTCAAGGACACTAGAGAAAAAATGCACTAAGCAGGCATCGAACCCACATCCTGGAAGATGTAGTTGGTGGACTAACCATTGAGCCCAACGTTCAAGTTTGCATGTATTCTCGTGGATTAAATTTTAACAGCTGCATAGCCCCACGACCAAGGGTTGGCGTCTAATGCATAAAAGGATTTTCCGCTCAGGGGATCGAATTCAGGGGGCTTGGACTTGCAAGTCGCATGTTTAACCACTAGAACAAGCCTTAACAAGTGAATAAGATCCAAGTGGGTGGAATTAAGTGAAATAAAGGAATGCACCTAATCTTTTAATCAAAATTGACCTCACCGAGTTTCGAACACAGACAGGAGGGGTACAAGGAGCGCGCTTACCATCAAGCCAAGTGCTTGGTTGAGATTCTATCGCTCCAACTAAAGAGTTAAAGTAGGCCTCTGGGGGTACGTAGGGTTTGTATGGGGCCATTTGAATGTTTACATGCTCATGCAAGGGAGTTAATTATGGATTAGGCTTGAGTTTTAACGTTTGTTGCTTTTGACTATAGAGTGTGGCTCGAGTTTTCTCACCATGTACTGTTTTGGGGTTCTTCTTGACCTTTTGCAGAGACTCCCCTTCTTGCCAAAACTGCTTGGGAACCCTACATAAGCACCTATAGGACCATATTGAATGGGTTGGACGCATTGAGTTATCCCACTGAACTAGGCTACCACTAGTGCATGATGCTCATGAATTTCATGGAAGCTTAGCAAAGCCAGAACCAATGAAGAGTGAAGACGTCCTAGGCAGTGCACGTGCACTTCGAGATCGAGCTTCTCTATACATGCATGCATGTTGGGGAAACAGCTCCTAGGCTTTGCTTTTCAGCTACATCAGGGGCATGTATTACAATCCTGGTTCGAGTCAACTTCTAATAAGCTATTGGCTTTTTGAACCCTTACCTTGGGATCAGGTCTTAGCGTATGTACGTCCCTAACCTGCTTTGGCTTCATCGTCCAACTGCCCGAAATCACATGGACTGCCTTTCAACTACACTTGCCGCATCACATCTTAACAGGATTGACGGCTAATCGACCACACTCAAGAAGCATAACACATTAAAAGGGAACCTACCAGGTATAACCAAGTCGGTTTGGAGGTCCTTTACATAGAGGAATTAAAGAATGCCATGAGCTCTCGCCATTTTATCATGGCGTCAATCGTGGTGTTCTTGTTCACGGGGTTTGGTCTCATTCTACGACCATGACCAGGATCGGACGTAACCCCATAGGCCGGAAACTTCCCAATTCGTGCATGGCCTTCTAATTGTGGA
Organism: Canavalia gladiata; assembly: GCA_037954105.1. Taxonomy (NCBI): domain Eukaryota; kingdom Viridiplantae; phylum Streptophyta; class Magnoliopsida; order Fabales; family Fabaceae; genus Canavalia; species Canavalia gladiata. Next base: position 45,429,678 of record CM075660.1, read on the forward strand.
CGTGAGTTGGAGTTCGCATGGCCCTTACATGGCCTTTCCGACGTGAGCCTGGCTTGGTATAGCTGTTCGCATGGTTTTCTTTGGTAAAAACGTGTTCACCATAAGTAATCTGTATGAACGAACTTGATTCGTGCTACTAAACATGCATGCATGACGGGGGACTCCCTCCTTCACGTGAGTGCCGATAACTACACTGTATTTAGTAGACCTGGATCAACCAAGATTTCAACACATGTTGTGCCCCTTTTATTCATACTGAAACAGGTTTATCCAGCAAGATTCTGCTAAGGTAGTTCGGGTTCATTCTATCACTGAACCAGGACACTAAAATTTCCTAAAACAGTTTCCATTATTTCACGTCAAAAGAAAACGTGAACTTGGTGCTTGCGTCATGCCATGCATTGCATGCAAATATTAATTTAACTAGACTCCAGGAGTATCATTATGCAGAGTTTGTAGCAAGGGTTGTGCTCCATTCTATCATATGCAGACTTGGCAATTGATGCAACTACCCATCCTATGATGCGACTCCTTCTAACACCCCTTGGTTCTCCTTATGCTTCATCTATCAATCTCCTATTAGCCTTATTCTTCTACGACTAAGACAATGGCTCGAGAAACATTCAAGATCATGTGAGCAAGAGAGGTTAGTCCTCAATTGTTAATACTCGACATGGGTCCTGATACGGGGATGCCTATTGACCACTAACCTCCGATCGAATCCAAACACCCAGGTGATGATTATTGTGTTCCTAATTCAGGAATCTTGATACAGAATATGCACATCCCACATCTAACTCAAGTATGGGGTATTCTGATTAATTTCTAAAAATATAATTCCAGAAATCGCAATTTATGCATTGAACAAAAAGATAGGTTAGGGTGTTTATGATTCTTACCTGGAGACCTAGCAGATGATCGTTGGGGAGTTTCAATCAGTGGATTCTCTTGAGATTTTGGTCCCTTGGCACGAGTTCTTTTTTTCACTCAAATTGCGGTTGCTCCTCCTTCAACTCCCCAGTCAAGTCCGAGGTGCTGCTTCCCTAAATCAAGAATGCCAAACTTGCTTCGAATTCCAGAAATTCTTCCCCATATGACTATGGATGATAGGAAAAATTCCAGTTCTTCAAAGCAGCGAAGGAGAGAGAACTTTTTTCCACCCAGAATCCCCCAAGAAGAAGGAGAAAGCATAGGCACGTCCAAGAAAGTTTTTTTTTTTTTTTTCGATCACCCTCCCCTCTTACTTTTTATATTTCTCTTTCCTTCTTTTTAAAAAATTGTTATTTCCCACTTTGTTTTATTTTATATTTTCAATTAGTTATTTCTTTTCTGTTTTCAGTTAGTTTCCTTTTTTTAATTTCAATTTTTTTTTTATTTTATTTATTTATTTTATTTTTTCAGATTTATATTAATTCTATTTTAATATTTTTGTTTTTATTTCTTTTATCTTTTTTATTTATTTATTTATATTATATTTAATTTTTTAATTTTTTAATTTTATTATTATTTTTATATATATATATATATTTTTTGTTTAGTTTTCTCTCTCTTTTTTTATTTATTATTGTTACTATTTTTCAATTTTCATTTCTTTTTATTATTTTACTTTTTTTTTCTCTTTTTATTATCTTTTTATTATTTTTTTATTTTTATATTTTTTTAATCCTCTTTTTTGTATTATATGTTATTTTTATTTCAGATTTTATGTTTTACTTATTTTTAATTATATCTATTCTTATTTTTTCAATTTTTATATTTTTCAGTTTTTTTTTTCATTTCATCATCATTTCCTGTTTGTTTTCATTTCTTTCTTCGTTTTTATTTAATTTTCGCCTTCTGTTTTTATTATTCTGCTATCTATTTATTTGTCTTCTTTTCTGTTAATATTTTTGTTTTATTTTTAACTTTATTCTGTTTTTTATTTGTTTTGAATATTGTTATTTAATTATTTTTCTGTTTATTCACTAATTAATTTTAAAACGGAGCCTCGGACATAATTGGGTGTTTACAATATGAACAGTGCCCCTTCAAGATGAGGAAAAGAATAATGTATGATTAAAAGACTATCGCTCAAGGAAGGATTCGATGCTGAAATCATGTCAATTTGTGACAGGGGGTGTAAGATATGTCCATGGGGTCCATATGTGATAAAGTAATTAGGATGTAAACTACTTTATCATATGAGCCATACAATAATGTTAGGTAAGGTGCACTACTATCATATACATATGAGATCATAAATGAATTAAGTAATTTAGATGCATTATGATAAAATAAGGATTGAGGTAATTTAGGAACCCTAATATGTGAACGTGTAATATCACTAGTGGGCATATAAGGTGAGGAATTAGCCATAAGAGTTAATCTAGGCATGTATCCTTCAACAATTAGTACAACCATGGTACCATATTTACACAAGGTTGTGGCAGAAGAGTGGAATTTATCGATGCCATATCTAGATTACCTTTCCAAAAGGATGGAACTCTTGTGATAGGTGAACGAGATTGACATGTATTAGGCAATATCCTAAGATTTATGTTCAATTTAAATTGATATATATGAAGAGTTTTCCTAGTTAAGAGTATTTTTTGCACTTCATGCTTGCCCACAAGAGAGCTGGAGACTTAACTCGCCTTCTCTCTTTCCTTCCTCTTTTTATTATTATTTTCAAGTTCTTTTATTTCTATCTTTTTCAACCCTTCCTTTCTTTCTCCATTTTCTGTTTCATTTTCATTTGATCTCTATAAACCTTTCTAAGGGTAAAGGTACTAGGATGATTTTCTGGAAATTAAACAGGAATGAATATTTATTAGAATGTCCATCATGGTGAACATTCCTATCACACTACAAAAAAAGTTTATTTTAGTGATGGTTTTAAAAGATAAATAATAGAAATTTTAAACTTCATCAGGCCTTTTTTTGATAAATTTATATTTGTTAGAAATTATCCATCAGAATATATTTTAGTGACGGTTCAAATGTTATAACCATGACAATTTAATACATTTTGTGTTGATTTAATATTTTTTTTGTCAATTTATACAATCGTAAAAAATTATCCATTAGAATAATCTTTCTTTTTTGTAGTGTCATATTGTCATGGCCTTCCCAGCAATACATGACTAGCCTTTATGGAAACAACATCACATGGGATATTATCCATATACCTGTCTATGGAAAAATTTATTAAAACTTACCCATCTACCAAAAGATCTTCCTTTTCACTAAGTCATTGAAGCTTCTATGGCTCAATATATGTAGTGGTTTCTAAACCTAGTTTGGAAACTAACTTAGCGTTAGCTACAATTACACAACTACCATTATTTATAATTAAGGAAAAAAAATTATCCTGAATGAAGAATCTTGTATGGAAAATATTCTTCCTTTGACTTTCCTCCTCTTCATTAGCCATGTTATCCAATAACCGTTTAAACACTAAGAGGTCTTCCTTATGGGCATATTCTAATGGAGAAGATATATGACCTCTTCTTAGACATTTGAAACATTTAATGAAGGACTATTTTCCTAAGGATAGGTTAGGTGTTTTTCCCTTGAACTCCTTGGAGTCCTTGGTGTCCCTAATTTTCATAATTTGATTCTTTCTACCTATCATTCCATTCTTTGTGGGATGTGGATTTATATAAGGTAAACTTGTTCTTACTTTTCCTATTCATTTGTTGTTCCATCTTAAGGACTTGGTGATAGAAGTCATTGAGACTTCAATAGTGATGAAACTCAACTATCTCCCTAATTTTAGGATTAAGGCCATCTAGGAACCTAACCATGATGCCTTCACCACTTTTATTCAAATTAGCCCTAATGACTACTATCTCCATTTCTTTGTAATATTCATCCACACTTCTGTATCTCTTAGTTAGCCTCTAAAGCCTATTATGTACTTCCCTAAGGTAAAAGGGAGGTATATATCTTCCTCTCATAATGTCCTTCATCTCATTCCAATCCCTAAGAGGTTGATATCTCTTCTTGCTTAGTTCATCCCACCAAATGAGGGCATAATCACTAAAGTCAAGGGATGCTAACTTAACTTTTTTCTCTTCTCTAAGAGAGTAACTAAAGAAAAGTTACTCTACCTTAAGTTCCTAAACAGCGTAAGTCTCAAGGTCATTTATCCCTTTCAATTTAGGCACCTTGACCTTTACCCTATCCAAATGGTCTTAGTGGTGGTTCCTATCCCTAGAATTTCTATCTCTAGAACTATACTTCTACGAAACCTTTTTTGTAAACTATCCCTAGAAGAACTTGTATGTCTATGCCTAGAAGGACGCCTATCCCTACTTCTATGATTCCTATTCCTAAGTGGTTCTCTATCTCTACTTTAATGACTTCCCTATGTTGAGTGATGTATCCTACTTTATGACTTTGTTTTTGGTGGAGAGTATGACCTATCTTTAGAAGATGGTCATTCTATTAGGATGTTTTTTTGTTGTTCCTGATGTGACTTGTCTTTCTATGTGATTTAAGCTCATTTTCTCCAAACAAGTTGACATCATCTTGAGATATCTCTTTAGTTTCACTATTATACTCACCCTTCCCAAATCTGCTTGTTTCAATTTCGTCATTTTTTTTCTTTACTAGCCCTAGACCTAGATGAATGTTGGTTTCTTTCAATTTTGGCTAGGCATTCCTCTAGATCTTTGTTTTGATTTTAAAACAACTTTTTTAGGTGATTGGTTAACTTAAACATTTGAGTCCTAGGAGAAGATTCTCTTTCACACATGGTTGAAATTAAAACTCTCCACACATAGGTTTTAAAAAGAAAATGCATACCAGGGTTTAAACACTTAGCACACAACATTTTATAAATTTAAGCACACAAAAACGCAACAAGTAGGGTTTCATGAAAGTCCAATATCTTTAGAGTCCACAAGGTTATGAAAAACTATAAAACTTAGGAACAAAGTTGGGAGTATACCTAACCTCTCCAACCTCATAAAACAAGAAAACACAATGTTAGTGTTATTAAGTCTAAAAATTCAAAAAACTACTTAGCACCCCTTATTTCTCTAAGCATACATAAAGAAGATACCATACACACACTTGGTGAGTATCATACAACAATATAAAAAAAGGTCCAAGTCCTTCTACAACAAATTGCAAAACAAAACTTACAAGGTAAAGATCCTATTACAACTTCCCTAAAAATTTACAAACTCAACCTATTACACTTGTTATTTATTACAAGGAATAAAATCCTAAACTAAGCAATTACAAGTGACAAATGAGTCTTCAAGTCTCCAAAACTCCCTTGGTTGAATGGTCTTTCCTCCTTGGTTCTCTGGGCTTCCAAGCTTCCAGCTACATAAACTTATACCAACACTTGCACACAAGTTAAGTAAATGTAAAAATAATCAAAGAGGGAATCTCACCACTCTTTTAAGTATTTCCACTTAACTTTACTCATATTTGGTCTCACTTAGCCTAGGCTTATAGGTTTAGTGTTCATTATTGTTTTTTTCCACTCATGAGCTCTTCTCTTAATCTTGAATGAACACTCCAAGTCTTTCAACCCATCTAATAAAAAGTTCTTGATGTTTCCACTGTGTAAAAATATTAGACTTATCAAGTAATTCATAAAAAATGGAAAATCCAAGACAAAGCACAAGAAATTTTAAATACAAGCAATAAATGCACAAAGAAGGCAAGGTAAACTCAAAGGAAACCAATGTGACATGACTAGAAAGATTTTAAACAAGACAAGTAACAATTAAGGGATATTTAAAAAGGCACTAAAGGGAAATATTATAGAGGTGACAATATTCTAAAAATATGCTCCAGGCTTGAAATTCAAAATCTAAACTAATTTAGAGAGAATTAGCCAAATGGTTTAGAATTTTGAATTTGTAATTTTCATTTAAACAACAATTAAATCACAAATTGTAAAATGAAATTAAAAAAAATGAAAATTATAACTCAAATCACAAAAGAGATACTACATGTGTATTTTTCTTTTCTATTTTTTTTTATACTTCTGAATATTGCACTTTAGGTCTTTTCTTTTATATATTGCTCTTAGATCTTTTTATTTTTCCTTTGTTTTTAAAAAATCTTGAGACCTAAACATGACTATTTCATACACACCAAGGCTTTTACATATTGAATTCTTGATTCTTTACAAATTTGAATCAAATATAAAAACATGCACATGCTAAAAAAAATTTTCTTTCACCTGAATATGTAAATTTTGATCTTGAATTTTGAAAAATCTAAAAGCAATTTGGAAAAATTTCCAACATAAAAATTAAAGTAAAGATTCATATCTTTCAAACACATACTTCTTTAACATATTTTTATATCAACAAATATTTTTTACAAATTAAATCACAAATAGAAGAATCTAATTCAAGAACACACATGAACAATGAAGAACACCGTAAGTACATCTGATCCAAATCATGAAATTCCAAAAGCTAATCCAATTAAATGGTTCTAAACATCATTATACATCATTTATTATTCATCGTAAACATTAATTTTAGATTCAATTAGTCTAGATCTTAAAAATCAAGTTGAAGCATATTTGGAGGATAATTCAAATTTCTATTTTTGAATTTGAAGATCTAAGTTTTTATCTAAATTTGATCAAACAAATTGTTTTTATTTAATTGATTTGAATTTTATACACAAAAAACTCATTGATTTAAGAGCGATTTACCAATTCTTCCAAATTGGTTTTGAATTTTTCTCAGATTTATTTGTGGTGCCAAGAACAAGGTGGTCTAATTTTGAATTTTCAAGTGTTTTGATGGAGTTTAAGGTAGTTTTAACCAATTAAATAGATCAAACTTATTGGAATTAGTTCAATTCGCTTAGATCTAACAAAAATAACCAATAATAAGGAAGAACAACACCAAAAAAATGTAGAAAAAAATTGAGAAAAAGAAAGAGTAGAAGAGAAATGGAATTGATTGAATCTGAAGATGAAAATGATGGAGAATACTTTGAGGATCAATAATCTCTTAATACTACTTGATATAGAGATGGATGCAGCCTCAAAATTGATAGATATAAATGAGAAAGGTCTAGTCCATTTGCATGCAGGAAGTTTCATAAACATACACAGATTTTAGAAGAAAAACAAGAACAAAAGAAAGAAGAAAAAGAAGATAAAGTGTAGAATAGATTTATGGAAATGTGGAGGGACCACAACCTCTATGGAAGAGATGTTGATGATCGTGCATTTCGTCACAATGGAGCATAATCCATTGATAAAAAAAACTTAAGTCTAAACTCAATAAAAAGAGAGAATTTAGATTCTCTTTACTCACTCAAAAGTGAAATTTCATAAAATAAACCAAAATTTTCAAAATAAACTATAAGGTGCCTATTTATAGGCCAAGGGCATGGGAAATTTGGTCAAGTATCTCCTTGGATGCCCTATGGTTCCTAAATTAGGGTTCTAAGATCTAAAACCTACAGATCTTAAGACTACATGCTCAATCTTAAGGCTACATGTTCAAACCTAAAGAAACTATTTTCATGTGAAAAATGATCAAGGATTCATTATCTTACCCATAGGTCCAATAGTATACAAGGAAAAAGCACAAATATGTGCTTTTGGGCCCAATAGATCGAATGATCTTCTACAACGTGAACCTTGCCATCAGTTCCACATTGGATTGCCTTCTCAACTATATTTCAACTACAATTCTAGGTGGTGGGCTTCCATGGTACAACTTACTCCTCTTTTCCTAATAATTTAAAAGTAAAAAAAAAATTCTTAACAATTTTTTTCTTCTACATTTTTAACAATATAAAGAAAAATATTATTTAATGGTTCTCTTGTAATTATAGAAAATAATATAAAAAAAACAATTTGATTATTAATATTGATTATGAAGAAAAAATATTTTTGTGAACATTATTACATTTATTTTTCTAATCAAATCAAATTGTTACATAATTAAATTTTTTTTTAACATATAATAATAAAATTAATAAAATATAAATTTAAAATCTTATAAAAGATATTTTAATTAGATAAATTCTAATAATTTTAATAATTTTATTTAATTATTATATTTATTTTTTATCTTTTATAGAAAAAAAATATAAACTTTAAAAAATATAACTATGTTGTTAATTTTTTTAAAAATAATTTATTTTTTGTAAATTTGACTTTTATCTTTTGTTACATTTATTATAATTTTAATATTTTTCTCATATGTGAATAATAAAAAATACTCAATAAAAAAATTATTAACAAACGTAACTATAATAAATATAATAATGTACATCTTAAAATTTATCTAAATTAAACAATTAAAAATAATATATAATTGGTTACATAATCAAATTAACTACCATTTTATATTAAGATAATTATCATATATTTTTTAATTAATTATATATTTTTTATAATTAATTATCGTTTAAGCTAATCGATTATAAATAATATATGTAATTGATTGTAAAAAAAATATTATAATTATTTTTATATTTAAAATATGGTTAATTTAATTATATAATTAATTATGTATTTAATTATTTAAATTAATTAATTAATTAATATCTTAAATTTTAAAATATAAATAGATTAGATAATATTTATGTGTTATCTGATCATTATTTATCAAAGTTAATAATATCTAGATAAATATAAAAATAATATTGTTTAAAAATCAAAATTAACAAATAAATAAAAATAAATATTTTTTTTTTATTTTGTGCATGCTTGAAAAAATCGGAAAATATATTTTAAAAGAATATAAGATTGTTAAAAAATTAAATTCATTCTTATTTTAATTCTAATATTAATTAATTTCCCAACATTAACTCTGCGATGACAAATATCTTTCTTTTATTTGGTGAAATGAGAGGTTTCTTGGATACAACCTCCACATGAGTTATTAATTGATGCATCTTCCACTTCAACTTCCGTTTAAACTTCCATGCAATGCAATGCTTATTAGTGGTTGTTAACACCAACCCACACTCTCTCCTTATTCCCATTCTCCAAATTTATTTTCTTCTATAAAATCCCATTCTTTATAATTCACAGATTCAATTCAAGCACCGGATCCATGGCACCGCAAGTTTCCAACCTCCTCGAACCATGGCACACTCTCGCCGGAAAAGTTGTCATGGTTACCGGCGCTTCCTCCGGCATCGGCGCCGAATTCTGCCTCAACCTCGCCATCGCCGGCTGCCGGATCGTCGCGGCGGCTCGCCGGGTTGACCGTCTTGAGTCTCTATGTGACGAAATCAACCGGATGGCGCCGCCAACGGACACCGGCAACGGTGACCGGAGCCGTCGTGCCGTCGCCGTGGAACTCGACGTCGCCGCCGATGGCCCTGTTATCGAGAGATGTGTTCAGAAGGCGTGGGACGCGTTTGGCCACATTGATGCGTTGGTCAACAATGCTGGTTTTAGAGGTAATCAACATATTCGCTTGAATCTTGTGATGAATATTTTAGGGTGTGTTAGAAATTTGAGAAATTAATAACAGTTTTGAACAATTGCATTCATGTTCTGTAATGATAGTACTGAATCTTTGCTTGATTTCAACGTACATGGGAATTTGTGATGTTAAATTTCCTCAAGGATGATAACTGCATATGTTAAACTTAAATTTTAGAAATTGTAAAGTAAGTAGTAGTTTAATTTCATTGTAAAATATGATTTATTTTGAACTTGTGATGGAAAATGTCTCTTTTCAATAAGAATTTCATTATCACTGGCTCTGACAACACTATTATCTTTTTGTTTTAAGAGACAAATTAATTGTTTTGGACAGTTGAAATGTCCCCCCCTCCCCCCATAGAAAGATAGTGGACGCACAACAGGGTAGTCTTTTTTTTTATTTATTTACTTCTTTTGACTGTTGCTATTTACTCTTGCCTGTGCAACAAAAGTAAATTTGGTAGCTGTACCCAAGCATTTTGAGAAATTGATGTTGATCAGTGAACTACTGCATTAATTCAAGTCATGTAAAGATAATTCTAAAGTTTTATTATTTTGATATTAATGTCATTTCTATAGATAGTTCTTAAGTTTTATTATTTTGATATGAAAAATGTTAATCAATGTGATTTAAATTGATTGAGGAATTCAAAGTTTATTTCTTTAAATTTTTTTAAAATTATATAAAAATGATTTACATTTTAAGGATTTTATAAAATGTATAAGTTGTATTTTGTTTCTTTACAATTATAAAAATATTTTATTTTAAAGATAATTATAATTTTAAATTTTTTTAAAAAAATTATTCAAAATAGCTTCTCAAAATAATTAAAGATCTTATTTTTTAAAAAAAATTTAAACAAACAACTGAAATAACTCGGAAGTGATTTTTTTTAAATAAAAAATTATTTTCTTATGGAATGATTTAAATAAACAAACTTTAAAATTATATGTTTATTAAAAATATTACTAATAGATATTTTTCATAATTTTAAATATATTTTAATGTAATTTTTACTAAAATATTTTTAAATTTTTTATTTAATTGTCTCAAAACATTTGTTTGCATGATTCTTTAAAGTAATTGTTGGAAAAAAAAGGGTAACTCGTTTTTTTTAAGTTTCCAAACAGGCAAGTAATGGTTGAAAGGATAAAGTTTATACTTAATATTACAGGTAGTGGTGGTAAAAAAATCCATGTCCAGCTCATTCTATTTTGATAAAAAAATTCTTAATTTTTAAAAATGGAGAAACGGAGACAGATACCTGTGCTGCCCTTCCTTTAAATTTTTTATATATAAGATTACTAAAATATTTTTATTTTTATTAAAATATTATATAAAATTAATAAAATTATAAAAATAATAAAATATATAAAATTTAAAAATATAATAATTTAATAAATTATAAAAAATTAAAATTAAAATATAAAAAAATTGAAAACGAATGGAAGACGGGTTTTTCTAAATCCACTTGTAAATGAGGATGGAAGTTATTGTTTTAAATCCAATAAAAATAAAAACGAAAATGGGAATGGATTTCAGAAATAGCAAGAAACTTCGAAAAATAAAAACGGTGATAGAAATGAGTATGAGAGTGAGTAACAAAATCTACTTCCAGTTCGGTTGTCATGTCTAATTATATTTATTTTAGTATTATTTTTAATTAAAATTAAAGTATTACATCAATAACCCAGCTAATAAAGGTTAGCAGAAAATAAAACTTCAATTTTAATTTTAAAAAATAAAAATACTTATGATATTATATTTTGTCATTATTGTAAATGTTCAACGGTTCTGGCTGACATAGAACTGTTATTTTAAGAAGCAACTGGTACTTTTCACACTTGAAACATGTGCCATTAGAATGGTGATTAGCAGTTAGCATAGTTGAAACGTGTGCCATTAGAATGATGGGTTTGGAACCAAGTAAAAATAATAATTGATTGATGTATGTAATAGTGATGTTTGATGCGTTTTGTTTGTGGTGTAGGAAATGTGAGATCACCCTTGGAATTGTCTGAGGAGGAATGGGATCAAGGGTTCAGAACAAACTTAAAGGGGACGTGGTTGGTGTCTAAATATGTGTGCCAACGGATCTGTGATGCACACCGGAAAGGATCAATTATCAACATTTCTTCAATTGCTAGTTTGTCTCGAGGTCAATTGCCTGGAAGTCTTGCCTATTCTGCTTCTAAGACAGGTGTTGATATGCTCACAAAGGTATATTATTATTATTATAAACATCAATATCTAAATTAGTACATTTTCTTTTTTGATGTTGCAAATGAATTTTCATCTGTTGTTGTTCACTTGTTGAGTTGAGATTCAGTTACTTAAAATACACCAAATGAAGAAACGCATGCTGTTGACTTATTCAATTAAAATTAAAAAACACACCTACCCTCGAGCAATTTTTGCTATCACTAAAGTCTCTTTCAGTATGACCAATTTTTTTCTAATTGCATTAACTTGATGATATTTTGTAGATTGATTTTCGAGCAAAAACTAAAGTGATGGCAGTTTACATAATTAAAAGATGTTAATTAATACAAATTTGAAAAATGTTTTAAAACCAAAGTTGTCTTGAAGGATTCAGTAGTTTAAAAACTTGAAAAATAGATTGACAAATAACTGTAGGAAAGAATCTATTTCTTATCATATATGTAGTAGCCTTATTCCGCTAAAATTGTCTTGAAGGAGATTTAACTTCTTTCAAAATGAATATATCTAAAAAATGAAAGTAAGAGTATATTTACTTTTATTTTAAATTAAAATATTTATATATATATATGATTAATTTTAAATCAACGATAAATGTATTTGTATATATTTACTTTATAAATTTGCTAAGGATTGCGTGTATTAAGGATTACCCTTGTGTGTTAAAAGTGATAAGTTGGGATTTGAAAATTGAGGGAGGGATTGCGTTTTGTGGCTTTGTGCTCTCTAATTTTATATTCTTTTCTGATACTCAAATAAACATATATATGTTTGTCGAGTTTTTTTTTTATTTATTTTGTTCACAATGATTTAAAACAAAGCCATTAAATATTGATATCAGTTTCTGTTTTTAACTGTGTGATGATATTTGACAGGTCATGGCATTGGAATTAGGGACACACAAAATCAGAGTGAATTCCATATCACCTGGACTTTTCAAATCTGAAATCACCGCAAAATTAATGGAGAAAGATTGGTTGAATAATGTGGCCCTGAAAACTGTACCCTTGAGAAAATTTGGCACTATTGATCCAGCATTAACGTCGCTGGTTCGCTATTTAATTCATGATTCTTCTGAATATGTGTCTGGCAACATTTTTATTGTTGATGCCGGAGTCACCTTACCTGGTGTGCCTATTTATTCATCCCTATAAACAAAGAATAAATTCTACACTAGCCTAGCTAGCAAGATATTTTGGGCTTGATTCAAAAACTATTTTTGGAACATATGGTGTCACATCTTTCTATACATAGAGAAAATGTTGATTTTGTTCTCCAAGTTTTCAAATAGAATAATATGGCAGTGTAATTAATGTTCAATTCTACATTCACATCATTGAGCAATATATTTTCATTTATCGCTGAATTAATTTTTGTGATTCTTTCGAGATGTTCTTCCACGCAGCAGGTATACATACTTATTGTAGATCTTAGAACTATCTAAATTTATGCTATATATGGGATCGGATTTGTTATCAGGTCGTGGATGCCAATATAGATCCCATGTCAAAGGCGGTGTGTAGATTGTAATAGCAATTCTAGCGATCAAGAAAACATTTGAGTGAGGCCGAAATGAGAAAATGTAGAAAATTTACAAGAAAATTTGTTTTTTAACATTTTATAATTGGTTTAAATAATATTTTGGTTTCAACATTTTAACATTTTTTGTGGTTTCCAATTTTTCAACTTTTATGTATGGTTCATATCCTTTATTTTTTAAAAGTGATACGTTGTAGATGATTAATAAAATTTTAAATCATCACTTATCACTTTTTCAACTAATTTAATATAGATTAATAATTGATATTTTTATCTCTATATTTTTTTATTTAGTCACTCAAATAATTTGAATAATTTTTTTATCTTAATATTTAAGTTAATAACATAAAATGGTGCTATAATTTTTAAATGTTTATTGATTATAAAAAATAACTGTCAACTTCACACAAGGTTCAAAAGATAATTTAAAAAAGTTCTTCAGTTTAAAAGTTTGCAAATATTAACACTTTAACGAAAAACAACATATTATATTATAATTTATTTTGATTCATTTTTAAATTAGGGCTACATATAGTTTCAAATATTATTTGATTTTGAGGTTATTAAATTTTAAATATTCTTAGTTCAGTCTACTAAAATTTTAAGTATCACGTGAAAGAAATAAGGAATATAAATTACAAGTGATAATATATATATATATATATATATATATATGAATAATATTCAAATCATTTTTAGATTAGAATAAATTATAAAGGAAAAATTTATTTCTTGAAGTTTGAATTTATTTTTAAAAAATTAAAAAGTAAAAAATATTAAAAATTATTTTTAAATTTAAATCACATACTCAATCAACATTCTAGATATCCATTACAAATTAATTTAGAAAAAATAATTAATGTAAATTATAAATGATAATATATATATATATATATATATATATATATATGCATATTCAAATTGTTTTTGGAGAGGTGAAAATAAATTAGACTAGGTTAAGTTGAGTATTTATATTTAACTTGATTAAAAATTTAAAAGCATAAACTTGAACATGTTATTTGTTGTAATTTTTTTTTTAAATTAGACCTATTTAAGGTTTACCAAACTTAAATTTGCTTAAAAATCTACTATATAAAGATCGTTTGGTAAATAGACCTAAAGTGTATATACATTAATAATTAAAAAGATTTATAAATTTAATATATTAACATAAATATAATATATTTATATATTATATTAATATTTGTATATTATATAATATAAATATAAATATATAATATATTAAAAATTATAACAAATTTATATATATAAATAAACCTTTAAATAAGTTAAATAGGCTATTTTACAATTTAATACTAATTTATTTATTTAAAAAAAAATTCAACAAATTTAAATCTTAGATAGATTAAAATAGATCAAATTTTAAACAGATTAGATTGTAAGCTACTATCATACAACTTGATTTATTTTCATCCTAATCCTAAATTGAAAAGTATAAATCAAAATTTACTTTTTAAGATCTAAATCTAATTTTAAGAAAATAAAAAAATTAAAAACTACTTTCAAAAGTTCAACAAAGATTTAATATAAATCGTTGTCAATTGTTTATATTATAAAAGAATTGAAAACTACCTTTTTGTAAAAAAAAGTATTTTTCTTCTATTTTCTACATAAATTTCATGATTAAAGATATTTATAGGATTTCCAACCTTAACATGTATTTTAGTTAAATGGAAAGACTTCACTTTTAGTTTTTATATTATTTTGATTAAAGATTATGATATTTATCTTTTCTTAGTGAGTAACAATTTATAGTTAGTAGCCTTTTAACTTTGACCATTTCAAATTTCTTTTTAAAAGTAACGTTTCAGAAAATATTTTATTAAAAAAATCTATCTTTGACTTATTTAAATTTTTTAAATATATTTGTGATTTAAAAATAAAATTTTTTATTAATTTTTGACATTTTCATTCATCATTCACATTATTTTTTGAGGTCATTTTATGATAACAACCAGTTGAGTTGGAACGTTAAGTGTCATGTAAGATATGAGTATGTGTCAAAACAATGTCATTTAAATGCTTAATCAACCGCTTAGCATTTGAGGATCCAAAACAATGATATTTGACATGCTCAATGAACTTTTGACCTTCAGCATCTACAAAATGTGGAAAATTTATACACTATTAGAAGAAAATGATGATATTTTAGTGGTAATAGATTAGGTAACCATTGTATTAGAAGAAAAAGGTTGTGGTTAATTTACGGGTCATAAATTATTTGAAGTTGCTAAGGTTACAGTCATAACTTAAATTACAACAAGATGACAAATTCATAAAAGTTAATTTAAATTAAAATTGATAAAAAAAAAAGTGGATGCACCACCAAATCTTATTTTTAAGTTAAAATTTTTGAAAAATTTTAAAAAGTTCTAGATTTAAGAGTCAATTACGAATAAGAAAGGTGTAAGTACATTATTTTTCCGTTCTAAACAACAGTACCCAAAGTTAAATGTAAAATTTTAAAATAATTTTTTTAAAAAACTCATTTGATCCTTTCTAATATAGAAACTAAATATTTAAATAATTTGTTTATATATGTGATAAGAATAAAATATAATATATATAGAAAATAGTCTAACAGAATTTTTTATCCTACTCTTACATATTTCTTAGTAGAATGGAAAACTTAAAACTTAGTTCTATCATATAATTTGTTTGAAGAGAAATTTTGTTGAGGAATAGTTTGAAATTAGATTTGACAAAGAAATTTGTAAAATAAATATTTTTAGAATAAATTTGATTTTTAATCATTTGATAAAGCAGTTGCAAAAAATTAAATATGGAGGAAATATTTTTTAAATTAATTTTAGAAAAAGAATTCAGATAATTTCTTATTAAAATATTATTGTATTTTGATATTTTAATTTTTTTTATTTTAGTTAATTTTCTAAATCTACATACGTACACGGTCCTAAAATAATAAGGATTACATTGAAACCTATACAATTTTTCAAACAGCAGAGAATGAAACCTATATGATTTTTCAAATAGGATAAGCTACACGTCTATACTTACAATTCGCTATGTATGATTTAGAATTTATTTATTTAAAAATAAAAATAAATTTAAATAAAAATAATTTTAAAAAAATTATTTATAAAATACTATAATATTTAAATAATTTTCTAAATTTACATATGCACAAGATCTTAGACAAACGAGATTGCACTAGGACTTATACAATTTTCCTAGCACTAGATGATAGAATATGCTACACATCTATACTCAAAATTTATTGCATGATATTTAGAATTAAAACAAAGATAAATTTAAATAAAATTTTATTTCAAAAATATTATATAAAAAATTATTATAACAATATTTTAAATCTAGATATATACAAAGTTTAAGACAAACGAGAGTTTTTCTTAAACCTATACGATTTTTTAAATATAAGATAATAGGATATATTACACATCTGTATTTAGAATTTATAACATCAAATTCAGAAATTATTTATTTAGTATATTATTTGAAATTTTAAAAAAAATGTATAAATATACATGAAAAGAGTTGCAAATATATATATATATATATATATATATATATACATATTATCTATAAATATAAAAATAAATTAAAACATTAAGATGAGGACTTATCAAATTAAATATATTCATTATGATAATTATTCTTCTTACTATTGTTACTATTACTAACAAGAATTCTAAAAATTGATACAAGCAATTCTATTTTACTTTTCACAAATTAAGTTCATCTTAAAATTTAAAATGTTGAGTCTATTTTTATTTGCTAGGAATATATCAAATAAGTTTAGATACACGTTTTTAACTAACATGAGCCATTACCAATTCAAACATACAAGATCCCATGTGTAGTTTAATAAAATGAATCCAACAGACTCACATCAAGGTATTTTATTTTCATTTATGCATCACTTTAAGTATGCAATCATCAAATTGAATTTAGATATCAATTTAATGAATAAGAAAAAGTAAAAAAAATTGACAAAGGTTATTAAAAAATAATTAAAGGTACGAAAAATGGTATTAAAAGATGAAGGAGGTCCTACAAGTAGAACAAACCTTTCATTTTGTCAATGACAATGCTAGTGAGGTACATTCATATGGGCCTATGTTGAAATTCAAATGGGAAAAAAAATTCCAAGATCTCTTGATTATTGTGCTTTATATATGGATCAAATGGCATAGATTTCGTGGTTTAGTTTCTCTTTCCAGCCATCCTCATTGAGAAGATATGGACAATGTCTAAGTTATCCTTTCATAATAAGGAGAAGGTGATGAGTGTGCATGTTCATGTTAATCCAGAGACCATGCTACTGTGCAGGGTTGATTAAAGAAGAGGAGCCAAGGGTTATGTGAGATGCTCTAGGGGCTGAGATGAATGAGGGAACGAACCTTGTTGTCTAGAAGAGAAGAGGACCGAATGTGTGTAATAGAGGGGGATAGGAGTGTGGGTTCTTTTAATGGGAAGAGAATGATGTTTGTTATGATCCTCAACTACTAGATGCTGGTATTGAGTGAAATGGAGCGAGAGTTATCCAAGGAAGAATGTGAACAGTAAGACTCAATCTATAAGGGTTTAAGTGTGTATGACGTGGAGAACAGGAGTGAACAGAGAACAAGAAATTTTGAGATGAATGGTTGAGGGATGCAACGTGTCTTGGGAATGTTGCTTTTAGTGGGTGTGAGTATTATTAAAAAAATGAGAGAGAAGTCCTAGGTTTGTTGATGTGAGTCTCATAAAATATGAGTGGGTATTTTTCGTTTTAAGGTATCTTTTGAGAGAGAGAAAGAATTTTTTTGGGTATTTTTTGTTTTAAGGTATCTTTTGAGAGAGAGAGAGAATTTGTTTGATATGAGGGATCCTTTATAACCAATTAAAGGAGAAAGGGAATAGAGTGGAGAAAGTGAGAAGGGTGTTGTATGTGTGGAGTGTCCAAGAATGTAGGTCTTTTTTTTTTTTGTTTTCTAGTGGAGAGAAATCCAAAGAGAGAAAGCCATATGCATTAATGAGAGTATCTTTTCATGAAATTAGAATTCATGAAATCAAGTGTGTGGATTGAATTTTATTTTTTTATATAGGCGGTGTGCTTGAGATTTCTTGTTAAATCTTTCGCCTTGCTGTACAATATTGGGAATATGAGGTGAAAGTTAAGGAAAATGATGGATTTATGAAATTTTTAAAATTGGAGAGAAAGTAGGATGAGTATTGTATTTTTGGATTAAATATTTTATAAATATAAGATTGTATTTTATTTTTAACTTCTAAAAAAAAGAAATATTTTTAAGTTTTTATGAAAATAAATAATCTATTATTTTATTTTTTATTATATTTATTAAAAAAGAAAATAATAGAAGAGGAGAGTCTCGAATAAAATTAGGTTACTATAATTACCAATTGAAGAAGGAACTAACTGCTTGATGTCTGCTATATTATGTTGATAGGGTTTGAAGAAGAAAAAATTCAATGAAAAATAAGGTAGCATCAACATTTTCTATCTTTAATGTTTTATTTAGAGTTTATTTTTTAGTTTATGGTTTTGCAAATAGGTCCATATTGTGTCTTTTGTATTATTTTGAATATTATATGTTTGTAGATTTATACTAATTCAAAAGTATAGTTTATTATTACTGTATGTTGTTGTCCCATTTGAAATATTGAATGACTAAAACTAAATTAGGAATGGTGCCTCACTGTCAAATGTTATTTTTATATTGGTCCCCCATTATCAGTTGGTGTTTTGTGCAGTAGTAAAGTACATGGATTTTAAATTAATAATTTTAGTCTTTTCTATATTAATATAGATTATTGATATATACATTCATTATGATGGAAATTGTGTGAATGAAGAGAGTGAAAGAAAAAGATATAATTATAATTATGGTAAGGTTGAAGTGTGAGAAGATTGTGATGAGGACACATTAGATATTTTTAGCTTCACCAAGTTTGATGAGCATCTAAGGTACATGAACATGAAGAATGTTTTTGGTATGACCTTACCTACAAGTTTGATGAAGGTATTAAGTCATTGTAGTATAATATAGACTTGTTAGAGATGGTTGTTGTTATAAAGATGAATGGTGTGCAAATTGAATGTTTATTTTGAGCATGATATGGAAGAGGTGGAGGAGATTGACCTTTAAGTGATGTTAAAGAATGTTGAAGATGGGGTTGAGGATGAGAATAGGAATAAGGGTAAGAATAAGAGTAGGGAGGAAGGAATAAGGATTGAATGAGATGGATAGGAACATGAACTAATAATTAGGAATGTGTTGGAGGCAATGAGGGAGGAGCTGAGGGTTAGGAGGGAAAAAAATATAAGGGTTAGTTTTGGTAGTGAAGAAGCTAATGGTGAAGTTGTTGGTGAATTTAGTGGTGAAGCTGCACTCCATCATCATGTTATGGAAGTTGTACATAAAAGTAGGAGTCGGTCAGATAAAAAGCTTATAAGAAAACCTGTAGGTAAGAGAGGAGTGTCACAAAAACAACTACATAGAAATGTGAGAGTAAAGAAAAAGAATGAAGTGGTCCTTGAAGAATATGATGTTGTTAGTGTTAGTGAAGCTGGGGCTAAAGCTATTGTTATTAAAGATGGTGATGGTGAATTTATTGTTGCTGAAGCTAGTGATGATGAACTTGTTGTTGTAGAAGTCCAAGTTAAAGATAATACTGCTACTGCTAATGTGAATATGGAGGAAGTTAACGTGAACAACCTTAACCCAAGAGAAGCATTAGGAGGAAGGTTTTTCAGAAAAAGCAAACAACAAAGAAAGGAGAAGGAACATGAAATAGAAAGCTCAACAAAGAAAAATTATCATGACTGATCATTCTTCTTCTTAAGAACATGATAAAGGAATATGACATTGGAGAACATATAGAAAAGAAATAGTTATTAAAGATGAACATTCATATTTATGGAAATTTAAAGAAATGAAAACTCCTAAAAACTCAAATGATGAGTCTAGAAATATAACATAATACTTAAGTTCAACTAAAGATAATATCCATTATGGTGAAAGAAAGGTAGATTCTTCATGAAACATTATCATTTTAAGTTTTTCTTTTTTAAAATATCAAAATAACTTCATTTTATATATGCAACATTTTATGTTTTAAAATTTAAAAACTAAAAACTACTTATTCATCTTAATTTGCCAATTTTTTATTGGTTTTATCGATTCTATACAATTTTTTTTACTTGAATGATTATGGTCTAAATGTGTTAACTAAATGCTTGTGTAATAGCCCCTAAATCATTTACATAATTTCTACACAATCAAGCCTATGCAATCTAGATTGGTGTTAGTATGATAAAAAAAAATAGGATTTACCAAGATTCACTTCTTTGACTTCTCTTCTATCACCAGTATTCTTACCTTATAGTTGTTGCTCACGGTCACAGAATATGAAAACCATGATTCAGCCTCTACCTTGACAATCACTTCAACATTGAAGGGAGTGCAATCCATGGTACAGTTCTACTGTAAAATCCATAGTCACATACACATGAGTAAAGTAGAGAGAAAGTGAGACATTTCATTCAAGTAAAATCTAAGTACAAGTAGTACACTACATTACAAATTAACATAACAAACACAAAAGTTCCTTAAGAAATCACAAGAAGCTGTCACAAAATCAATCTTAGCATACACTATTCATAAGATTGTTCTTTCATCTTCTTCACCAATCATACACACAGGTTTTACTCTCTCATATATCCAACTGATTTCAAGTTTAAACAAACGACATATGATTTCTTTGATGTTTACAAAGAACTACCATAACAATAACCATCGTATGCAATATATGAATATGTTTAATCTATCATTTTCTTCAAAACTTTCTATAATGATAGACTCATGATTAGATTGAGGTCTACTGTGTCTTGTACTATATAATCCTTATTAATTTGGAGTTGGTCTTCTCTATAAGATGCAAATACATGTGGGTCCAAAATATCATCGTCACGTATAAAAAAAATAGGGGTACTAGGATCCAATTTCCACAACAATAGTATGCTATGACAACATTCAAATCATCATCATCATCATAACATCATCATCATTTCACTTTTCTCAATAAGAGAAACCAAAATTGATCAACTGATAATGATAATCACTTAGGATCTTATCGAGATGGCTATGTTTGACCAGAGCAGTCTTGGCTACATTGAGTAACCTCATGTCATTGGAGAGGCCCAGACCTACCTCGTGTTCCTTGTAGGCTTGGAAGTGAACTATGGTTTACCTTCATGTGAACTGACCTTTAGATTTTCCAGATTCCTTTTACAGAAGGATTTGCAGATTATCCCCTGCATTGATGATTCAAAAAACAAGTTTTTTATGCATATGATAGATGATAGACATTCTATTCGTTTACTTTATTCATCGTTCTCAACTGAAGGTCACGTCTTCTTCTCAAAATCTAGGATCTTATTTTCCTCTTTCACTCATTCATGATTCTCAATCAAAGGTCACACCTTCTTCTCAAAAGTCAAGACTTCATTGTTCTTTTCCAATGTGGATAATTATCTCATTAACATTAATATTGAAACACATAATCTTTTTCCACTGGAAGAGACCTCCATCTTACACTTGGCAATTCATCTTCCAACAATACGCATTGTTAGTATTTGAGACATTTAGTCCATTTAACATAAACACAAAATATTCATTCATTAATTCAATTCACCTAACAGTAATACACAATACTAATGTTCCAAAATTTTAAGTCCATTCAATAAAAGAATATGCATAACTTTCAATCATTAAACAAGGGATACGTTCATGCTCAAAATCTAACTTATACACGATATTGCATTATTGTGTAGGTTTTTCGCGTAATCTTATATTTTCCTTTCTTGTATACTTGCGTCCATTTGTTACAAAAGGTACAATCTTCAATCTTCAAATTATTTGGACACCTTTACTTGATATTTTGCATGACTGTATCATTACAATGTTACATAGTCGCATGGATTTTAATGTACCACTGTGTCCTTCTTGCTTTGCACATCCATGTTGATCCTTGGTGAGCCTTTGTTGATCTTTAGAATGCTCATATTTTCCTTTATCTTAATTGTCTTGATCTTCATCATTTGATAAGATATTGTTTAACGTGTGCATGACTATGCTCATTCATTTAACAGAGTTTCGCTCGTTTATTTAGTCACTTAACATAACCTTACTTATTCTTATAGTAAGACCTTGCACATTCATTGAGTAAGACCATATTTGCTCAATTTGTTCTTAGCAAGACCATGCTAACCATGAGCAAGACTATACTAAATTAACGATCGTGCTAACCATAAGCATCACTGTTCAGAATCTTTAAATCAAAAAAAGACATATCAATTTGGCTTTAACATGAGTGTACTCTGTAATCAAAATAACATTTTAAAAATATCTAAAATATCCTTTGTTAACTATCAAATTTAACATAAAACCTAAATTATGCTCATAATTAAATTTTAAATATTATTATGCATCAATTTTAATTTTTTAAAATTAAATAAATTTAAATGTAAAATTAAAAATATTTTAAAATTACTTTTAATTTTTACTTGAATCTTCTTCTTTAAAATTAAAGATCACTCAATTTTTTTAATTTTTTTTAATACTTCTACATGATCAATTTTTAAATTTTACGATCAAATTATCGAAAAATTATTAAAAGAATTTTTCCAAACCCAACTCGTATATTGCGAATCCTTCAATTTGCAAGGCAATTTTCCTTGTCTCTCCTTTTCTAATTAAAAAGCCAATATTTAGTGACTTTATTGCTGATAATGCACTTAATTATGGCTAGAATGTGGCAGTCTTACGATTGCCTTCCCAACAACTTGCATGTAATTTCTTTTTAAGTCGAATGTTAGAGTTTGATTTCGATTTAATTGATCAAACTAATATAATAGATTTAATTTTTATATAAAATATTATATTTATACAATTAAATATCTAATATTCATATTATATATTATTTTATTTTTATTATATATTTTTATTTTATCTTATATTTTTCAATCGTACCTTTCTTTTTCTATTTCTTTTAATAATTGTATATAAATTATTGTATTTGTTTTTAAATTTTAGATAAATAATATTTTAAAAAATAATAATAGTTATATATTTATATAATATTTTTTTATTATTTTCTTTTATTCTACTTAATACATCTAAAATGAGAGGTACAACAACTATTTTCCCATTTATAATGGGTTACGGACAAGATTCAGTGTATACTTAAAAAAAAAAAAAAAACCGTATAGAAAGAAATATGAAGAAAGAAAAGTGAGAATAAAAAAGAAATTTTAAAAACAATACAAAGAAAGGAAAACGAGAATGAAAAATGAAAGGGAGTTTTTCTTTTAAAAGTTGCTGAGGAAAAATGGCTTGTTTTCTTTCCTCCGTTCTCGGTGGGCCAGTTCCCGTTCTTTGTTGACTTGGGGAGTCTCTGCAGACCTTGGCACTCAAAACATTATATTGAAGCCACAAAGCAAATTAATGGATAGAGAACAAGTCTCGGAGCAGCTGGAGCCATGGCACAAGCTGGACGACAAAGTCGTTTTGATAAATGGTGCTTCCTCCGGCATTGGACTTCACTTCTGCCTTGATCTTGCCAAAGCTGGTTGCTACTTCATTGCAGCGGCTCGCCGCCTCGATCGCCTCCAAGCTCTCTGCCACCGCCGGAAACCTCCGCACGGTGGCGGTAGAACTCGACGTCTCCGCAGATGGCACTGCCATCGACAAGGCCGTGCAGAAGGCCTGGGACGCCTTTGGCCGTATTGATGTCTTGATTAACAACGCTGGTGTTAGAGGTAATTTCCGCTTAGAATTTTTGTACCTTTAATTCTTTTAAAAAATTAATTATATTTGAGAGACCAATCTATTTCTTTTGGAAATGGTTGGAAAATAAAAAAAAATTCTTAGAAATTAGGAGAAAAGTGCATTGGTATATCTTTTAATAGAAGATTTTTATTTTGAAGAAAATGTTAAGAGCATTCTTTCAAATACAGTTTTCTAGTGACATTCTTTATCATAGGATAAAATTTATTTGGAAATTATGAAATTATGAGTTTTACTTATCGCGTGCAGAAAGTGTTTTTGGTATTTTCTGCTTTTTTCAATGGTTTTTTTTTTTACTCAATTACAATTAACTGAGGTTGACATGTGGCTTCTAATTGTTCGTGACTTAAAAAAGGATATATAAGTTCTATTCTATTTGACAGGAGAAAATTTCTGTCTTGAACAATAAACCTTAAATGTGCTTCTTCATTTTGCATCTACTGGCAGTTAAATGGTCAAATAATAAATAAAGAACAAATGATTTTGCTTATTTCTAACATTGACTGCATATATAATAATTTGCTTAACTTGTGGGGATGGGGTTGAACATATTGAAACTTTGTAGTAATGATTCCTATTGCTGTTTTGTACAGGAAGTGTGAAATCGCCCTTGAAACTGTCTAAGAGGAGGAATGGGATCATGTTTTCAAGACTAACTTAACTGGCTGTTGGTTGGTGTCAAAATATGTATGCAAACGCATGTGTGATGCCAAGATTAAGGGATCAATTATTAAAATTTCTTCCGCTGCTGGTTTATATCGATGGAAATTGACCGTTGTTGCCGCCTATGCATCAACGAAGGCGGGTGTCAACATGCTGACTAAGGTCTCCAACTATGCAAATTTTATTTTAATTTTTTAAAAATTAATAAAAATGGATGGTGCTCATTTTTAATTATTCAAAGATATTTTTGAGCTCTCATAAGTTTAAATAAAACGAGATCTATAAATTTTTAAAAAAATTCATAAAAAGAAGAAAATCAACCATAAAAATTTAAATTTAAAATAGTAAAATTCTACTTAATGAAAATTTGGTGTAAAATTTTTGTGGGATTATGGGTTCCTTCTTAATGGTTCAAAGAACTTTTAATGATTGTGATGAGACTAGATGATTAGAGATTAATTTTATCTTAAATTTTAAAGATAGAAACTTAAATTTAAGATAATTAGATTCAGCTTTAAAAAAATTTGGAGAGCTTTTTTAAAAGTTTAGGGATTAGAAGTTGATGCAAATGAAGTTTTCCAAGGTCCTTAGTAAATTCAGCCAAGTTAAGATAGTTTAAGGATTAATTTTCTACTTAAGGATATTTTTATAATTTTACATATAATTTTTATTTTTTAAAATAATTAAAAATATGAAAAAATTAGTGTTAATTAGGATGGGTTTATCATTAATCAAGTTTAACTTATCTTAAACATGATTAATTTTAATTAAATAAGATTAATTAATCTTAACCATGGTTAAAGAAATCTTTACATATATGGTTTTTGTCTTATTAGACATGAATAAGGTAATGACTCATATGGTGAGTTATCACCATATTTTGCATATAAAATTTTCATGCAAGTAATGTGGATTCCACTTCTCACTTCTACTTTACATTTTCTTGCTTTCCTGAGCATTTTGGTAGTTTTTCTCAAATTATCTGAAAGGTTTCCAAATTGTTCCCACGATATTTCTAATACTTATTGGCTCATTTCTAACCCATTCTAATGTCATTTGATATTTTTTAAGGAACAGATTAACTTTTTGCAGAAAACAACTTTCTAAGGACGTTTTGAGCGTTTTCGGAGTTTTCTAACAGCTTTTTCGTCCTTTCTCCTTTCCTATTCTTTTCTCATAACTTTTTAATTATTCTTGGTGTATTTTAATCCCTTAGGATATCTTTTAAATTTTATCTTAGGTTTCCTGCACATTTATTTATTAAGGTTACCAAATGTAGGAGCATTTTCGTCATTTACTAAATTTCTCTAATTTCCTTAAAGATTTCAGGGGAAAGTTTTATAATCATTTATTTCTTGGTCATACAACTCAAGCAAGAAATTTGGGATATTACAAGATATATGGCTTCTTCCTAAATACTTGAAACATGTAATGAAGGACTATTTTCCTAAAGGTAGGTTAGGTGTTTTTCATGTGGACTATTTGGAGTTCTTAGTGCCCTTAATTTTCATAGATTTGAAATTTGATTCTTTCTTCCTATCCTTTCATTCTTCTTGTGATGTGGACTTATATAGAACTTGCTGTTAAAAACTTGATGATATAAGTCATTGAGACCTAAATAGTGATGAAACTCAACTATGTCCCTAATTATGTTTAAGGCCATCTCGAAACTTATGCATGATGGCTTCATTTTCATTCAAATTAGCCCTAATGACTGTTATCTTCATTTCTTTGTGATACTTATCCATACTTCTATATCTCTACATTAGCCTTTAAAGCCTATTGCGTACTTTCCTAAGGTAACAAGGAGACATATATCTTCCTCTCATAATGTATTTCATCTCATTTTGAATTCCTAAGAGGTTGATATCTCTTATTGTTTAATTGATCCCACCAAATGAGGACATAATCACTAAAGTCAAGGGATGCTAACTAAACTTTTTTCTCTCTTCTGAAATAGAGTAACTAAAGAAGAGTTTCTCTATATTAAGTTTCCAATCAAGGCAAGCCTTGAGATCATTTCTCCCTTACAATTTAGGAACTTTGACCTTGACCCCATCTAAATGGTTATGGTGGTGGTTCCTATCCCTATAATTTATATCTTTAGAACTATGCTTACTTTTACAAGATCCTTTTTTGTAAACTACCCTTAGAAAAACTTCTATATCTATGCCTAGAAAGACACTTATCCATACTTCTATGATTCCTGTTCTTAAGTGATTCTCTATCTCCACTCCAATGACTTTCATCCCTGGAGTGATGTGTCCTACTTGATGACTTTCTTTTTGGTAAAGAGTATGACCTATCTTTAAAAGATGACCATTCTCTTAGGATATTTCTTTGTTGTTCTTTATGTGACTTTTTTTCTATATGATTTAGGCTTATTTTCTCCAAAGAAGTTGACATCATGTTGGGATATCTCTTCGGTTTCACTATTATACCCATCTTTCCCAAATCCACTTGTTCAAATTTCATCATTTTTTTTCTTTACTAGCCTTAGATCTAGATGAACATTGGTGTCTTTTAATTTTGGCTAGGTGTTCCTCTAGATCTTTGTTTTGATTTTAAAACAACTCTTTTAGGTGATTGATTAACTTAACCATTTGAGTCCTATGAGATGATTCTCTTTCACTCATGGTTGAAGTGAAAATTCTCTCCACATAAGTTTGAGAAAGAAAATGAATTCAAGAGTTTAAACACTTAGCACACAAATCTTACAACTTCAAGCACACAAACACACAAAAAGTCCTCCAGAAACCTTAGAGTTGAGAGTCCAATGTCCTTACAGTCCACAAGTTTATGAAAAACTATAACACTTAGGAATAAAGTTAGAAGTATACATTGCCCTCTTCAACCTCACAAAACAAAGAAACATAATGTTAGTATTATTAAGTCTAAAAATTCAAACAACTACTCAGTACCGCCTTATTTCTCCAAGCATACATAAACAAGATACCACACACTTACTTGGTGTGTATCATACAGTGATTTAGTCCAAGTCCTTTTACAACAAATTGAAAAAAAAAAATTACAATGTAGAGATCTTATTGCAAATTTGCTAAAAATTTACAAAATCACAACCAATTACACTTGATACCTATTACAAGGAATGAAACACCTAAACTAAGAAATTACAAGTCATAAATAAGTCTTCAAGTCTTCAAAACTCCTTTGGCTAAATGCTCCTTCCTCCTTGGTTCTTTGGGCTTCCAAGATTCCACCTACATAAACTGATACCCACACTTGCACACAAATTAAGTAAATGTAAAAATAATCTCTCCACTCTTTTAAGTATTTTCACCCAACTTTACTCATATTTGATCTCACTTAGCCTAGGTTTTTAGGTTGAGGGTTGACTCTATTTTTTCCACTTAAAAGTTCTTCTTTTAACCTTGAATGAACACTGTAAGTCTTTCAACCAATCTAATATAAAGTTCTTAATGTTTCCACTGTGTAAGAATGTTAAACTTATCAAATAATTTATAAAAAATAGAAAAATCAAGACAAAGTACAAGAAATTTTAAAGACAAGCAATAGAAGCACAAAGAAGGCAAGCTAAACTCGAAGGAAATCAATGTGACATAACTAGAAAGATTCTAAACAAGACAAGTAACAATTAAGGGATATTTAAAAAGGCACTCAAGGGAAATATTACAAAGGTGAAAATATTTTAAAAATTTTCTCTAAGCTTGAAATTCAAAATCTAAACTAATTTAGAGATAATTTGTAAAATGATTTAGAATTGAAGTTTCCATTTTGCACTTAAACAACAATTAAACCATAAATTGTAAAATGATATAAAAAAATTAAAATTACGACTCAAATCATATAAGAAGCACTACATGTGCATTTTCCTTATTCTGTTCTTATTTTTTTTTTATATTTTTGAATATTTCACTTTAGTTTTTTTATTTTATATATTGCTTTTAGGTCTTTTTACTTTTCCTTTTTTATAGGTTTTTTAAACATTCAAAGAACTAAACTTGACTATTTCATGCATATCAAGGTTTTTACATATGAAATTTTTGATTCTTTACAAATTTGAATCAAATAAGCATAAAAATATGCACATACCAAATTTTTTTCTTTCACCTAAACATGCAGAATTTGATCTCAAATTCTGAAAAATCTAAAAGGAATTTGGAAAACCTTCCAGCATGCAGATTAAATTAAAGATTCATATCTTTCAAACACACACACATATATATAAATATATATATATATATATATATATATATATATATATATATTTAACATATTTTTATATCAACAACTATTTTTCACAAATTAAATCGCAAATAGAAGAATCTAGCTCAAGAACATATATGAACAATGAAGAACACCCTAAGTACAATTGATCCAAATCATGAAATTGCAAAAATTAATCCAATTAAATGGTTCTAAAAATCATTATAAATCATTTATTCTTTGTCACAAACATTAAATTCAGATCCAACTGGTCTAAATCTTAAAAATCAAGTTGAAGCATATTTGGAGGAAAATTCAAATTTCTATTCATGAATTTGAAGATTTAAGTTTGACCAAATAAATTGATTTTATTTGATTGATCTAAACTTTATACACAAAAATTCATTGATTTAATAGTGATTTTCCAAGTTTTTCTTATGTGTTTTGAATTTTACTTGGATTTATTTATGGTGTCAAGAACAAGATGGTTCGATTTTGAATTTTCAAGTGTTTTGATGGAGTTTAAGCTAGTGTTAACTGATTAAATGGATCAAACTTATTAGATTCACTTTAACTCATTTAGATACAGTAAAAATCAACCAATAATAAGGAATAACAACACAAAAAAAATGAAGAAAAAATTGAGAAAAAAAAGAAGTAGAAGAGAAATGGAATTGATTGAATTTGAAGTTGAAAATGATGGAGAATACTTTGCAAATCAATAAGCTCTTGATGCTACTTGATTTTGAGGTGGATGCAGCTTCAAAATTAATGGATCTAGATTAGAAAGGTCTAGTCCTTTTGCATCCAAGAAGTTTCACAAGCATACACAAATTTTGGAAGAAAAACAAGAGCAAAAGAAAGTAGAAAAATAAGCTAAAGTATAGAAGATGTTCATGTAAATATGGAAGCGCCACAACCTTTATGGAAGAGATGTTGATAAGCCTGTGTTGCATCACAATGGAGAATCATCCATTGATAAGAAAAATATTAAGTATAAACTCAAGGAAAAGAGAGAGAATTTGATTCTCTTTACTCACTCAAAAGTGAAATTCCATAAAATGAACCAAAATTCTCAAAATGAACTACAAGGTGCCTATTTATAGGCCAAGGACATGAGAAATTCAGTCAAGTATCTCCTTGGATGCCCCATGACTCCTAAATTAGACTTCTAAGGCCTAAAACCTACAAATCTAAGGCTACATGCTTAATCTAAAGGTTACATACCTAAACCTAAAAAAAAAGAGTACAATAAAATGATGCTTAGGAACCTATACAATGAAGGACAACCTAATTTATTACAAACAAAATGTTCTAAACTATTTCCATGTTTAAAATGGTCAATGACTCATATTCTTACTCTTACCCATAGGCCTAATAGTATACAATGGAAGAGTACAAAGATGTGCTCTTGGGCCCAATAAACCTAATGATCTTTTGCAACTGGAACCTTGCCATCAATTTCATATCGGACTGCCCTTTCAACTATGCTTGCAACTACGATTCTAGGTGGTAGATGATCACATACAAACAGATTGACAATTCCAATATAGTATAGTGAACACCACATGATTAAAAAAATGCAGAATAAAATGAACTTATAGAGATAAGAAACTCTGGGATGAATCTTTCTTATCTTCCTTATCATTTGATTCCACCTCTTTGCTCTCATTCTTCGACTATGATTTAAAAAACTACAGGGATATTTGAGGTTCAAATTGATAAAAATAATTTGAAATAAAAGATTTAAAATTTGATGATAAAAAAAATATATTTCAACATTTGAGATAGAAAAAAAATATGTTAGAATATAGAAATAGAAACCCTAAAATTAAAAATTTAAATCTTATTCGGTGCAAAGTAAATGCGATTGATATTACATTAAGAACAATGATATTGAAAATTGATGAGCAAAGATAAATTTGATGTATACAAAAAATATAATTTATGGATTAAAAAAAATAAACTTGGAAGCAATATGTATTTATCATCAACCCAAGTAAAATTATAAAAATATTATTTTTATTAATAATGGTTAATTAAGCCTACACTAATTCGGTATGCTTGTGGTAATTTCTTAAAATCACCTAAAAGTAATTGCAAAAGATTTCATTATTTTTATAGTGTGCCAAGCCAATGTGATTTATTCCTTAATTTATTTAAGTTATAGTAGTATTTTATAAATATTTCAATAAGATTATAGATAATATTTAAATGCCATATTTATACTATATCTCATTAATGTTATAAATAAAAAATAATTGTACATATTAGGTATTTATTTAAAAAAGGAAGTAGTATTACAAGGGTATAAATATTTTTATATAAAAAACACTTAAAATTTTTTTTCTTAAATAAAATATAATCTTAATTATTATCTATAAATTTATAGTTGTGTATTTATAATATTAATTGGAAAGGATACTCAAGTATGAATTATAATGGTCAATTTTTAAGGGTTTATTTTTTAAAACTAATATAATAATGTTAGTTAATTAATATCCTCGAATTCTTAAGAATCCATTTTTCTAACAATACCCTAAGGACCTATGTTTTTGAGAAAGTGTTTTATTATTTTATAAACAACTAGAAAATATTATCTTATTTTATTTTTTAACAAGAAAACTTTATGTTTTTATAAATACTTCATGTTTGTATTCTAAAAATTCTCCTAATACTTTCTAGAGGATATTTCTATGTTTATAATAATTTTTTTTAAGTAATGTAATTTTTAGTTAAATTGTTAGTAAAAGTAAATAAATATTAATAAAAATTTGTTGTAAATTTTAGATAATTTATTTCAACATTTTTAAAAACTTATATTTAAAATTAAGATTGGACAAATATTTGCAAGTGCAATTATTCATACATTTAAAATTCATTTTTATTATTGTGTTGTTTTATTATATAACTGTTAAAGATTTATTACAACTTTATTCTTAGAATTGATGAAAAATTATTGGAACATTATTGTACCATTAATTTTTTTATTCACAATTTTAATTTTTTATTATTGTAAATTTAATTTTAAACGTTGCAATATTAATTTTAAACTATTAGCTAGATCAAAATTTTATTTAAATAACTTTTGATGCTTACAATTAAGAGACAAAACATATATTTTTATCATTTAAATTTTTTCTTCAAAGTATTGAAAAAAAAATATTGTTGTATAAGACACTAGCACATGTCCGTTTTGAGTGTATAATTCATTATATGTCATTTTTTTAATTTTGGAAAACAAAGTTGAATCAAGTTTAACCGAGGGTTTATTTAAATTTTGCTATCAAGACATAGGCCTTTTTAGAGTGCAACTTACTCTTTTTTTGTTTTTCAACAATTTGAAAGCAAAAAGATATAATTTTTCTTCACAATTTTCTTCTTTTAGATTTTTTAACAATATAAAAGAAAATTTTTTTATGGTTCTCTTGTAATTATATAAGATAATATGAGAAAAAAAACATATTTAATTCTTGATATTAATTATAAAGAAAAAACATATTTTATAAAAATTATTACATTTTTTTTAATCAAATCAAATTGTTACATAATAATTTAAAGAAATAAGAATAAAAATTTATAGAATTTAAGTAAGAAAGAAGTTGTTTTGTATTTTAATTTATTTGAAATTATTAATCATATGACTTTTTTTTTAAGTTTGATCTACATTCATTTGAAAAGTATTTATCATAAATTTGAATTAGAAAGAAAGAAACTAAATAAATATGATAATGAACACACATAAAGAAGTTAAACAATGATTTTCTTTATTTTTTTAAAGACATTAAAAGAATTTACTTAAAGATAATTCAATTGATATAAAATTTTTTTTTTATGATATAAATACTTCTTTCTCTATCATAATAATAAGTGTTGAGTTAATTTTAATTATTACATTTTATTATAATTGTCTTTAAAAAAAATGTATTGATTGATGGAATATCATGAATTAATAGGTTAAAAATTATGGAAGAAAACAAATGATATTCTTTAGGAAAATATTTTACGTATGTGATCTTCTATATTTTGTTTGATGATGATGTAAAAAAAATTAGAAAATAAAAAGCATGAATATAAGATATAGAATGAAAATATTATTATCCTATCCTATATATTATTATTAATTATTATTATCATTATTATTATTTCAGTTTTCATTACAAAATAATTTTATTAAAATATCATATTATATAAAATGAGACCAAAATGTTTTATATATTATGGTAATATATTTATTGCGTTATTTTCTTGAAAAATTAATATGTTGAATCTTAATTGTTGTTAACTTAATAACCAATACATGATAATAAATTGTATCATGATTTATTCTAATTAATTGGATAATAAAAAGAAAAAGTACCATATATTTGATTAATTTACATTTTATAATAAAAATATTTGATCCATGTTGTTATCTTTAATTTTTATATACATAAAAATTTTAAGATATTTTTAGTATATTAGCCAATAAATATGGATGTATGAATATTTTATTGATGATATATGATTTGAATATATTTATTTAAATTGAAATCATAACTATATGAATAAGAACCATGAAATATTCGAATTCTATTGTTGTCTGTATTATATGTGAAGTGTAATAGATAAATAAGTTATATGACTTTATCGTTAATTCAAATATGATTAGAAAAATAGAATAATAAATTTTTTTATTAAGATAACGCATGGTTTTATTATAATAGAGCATAATGTTTTGTGATTGTTTCTAACACATGCATGTATATAAAACTATTTAAAAAAGATTGAGTTATAATATGGTAATAGATGAGTAATATGCTAATAAGAATAATTTCAAATGAGACAAATAAAATAAAGTCAATTTTATATTTTAAATTTAAAATGAAAGATTTATAAGAAGTTGAGGTAATTTAGAGAATAAAAATAAGGAAAACAAATAATAATTTTTTTGTGAATTAATGGCATTATATTGAGAAATACTTAAAGAAATGTAATAGTAATAATGCATGTTAAAACTTTATATAATGTCCGTATGTGTTTAAAAAAGAAATAATAATAATGTGAGTAGGTTTCAATTTGAGTATACAAAAAATATTGGTATTGTTATAATTTTAATAAATTATAATCCTAATGATGAACTTTTGAAGGTTTAGCATCTTTTTTTGAAATACTCGAAAGATATTATGAATTTGAGTTTGTATTTTCTTAAATTTCCTTGAGTGTTGCAAGGTTTTCAAGATAATATTTAAGTTTCAAATAATGATGAGGTAAGCTTAACAAGTGGATATGTTTTCATTGTATGTAGAGATGTTATATGCAAAATTGACTTGTATAACACATTCTATTTTTAAATAAGAGTTTATGTGAGTGATTTCTCTTAAGAGAGAAAATCAAGAAGCAAAACGTCTAACAAGTAGACATACTTTTATGGAAAATATCTACACCATTAGTTTACTACGATTCACAAGAAGCAATTGGAGTTGCTGACAAGAATGCTTACAATAAAAAGAAATTCCAAATGTTTTAGATATGATATTGTTAGGTGATTACTTTGAAATGATGTACTGTTTCTTGAATATGTGAAAAATGAAAAATATATAAAATAAGAAAAAAAAATCTAGCTAATCCTTTTAGTAAAGGATTAACTAAAAAAGTGGTATTGGATTCATCAAGAGGGATAAGCATTAAGCCTTAAACATGAAGAAAATATGATGAATACCAAATTATTAATCAAATTAAGTCATATGATTACTATTATGCATTACATTTCTATCTCTATAGCATGAGGTCATGCTCCTTTAAAGGAGGTATGTAGCTCTTAGTGATGATGTTTCTGAGATGCTCCTAATGTATTTGTGACTCCTTTGAGAGAGATATATAATTCTCAGCGATGGTGCTTTTAACACATACTTGATGTATCTAAATGACCTTTAAAATAGATACATAACCTTTAGTGGTGGTTATTTTAAGATGTATTTCATGTATCTATAAGATAGTGCGTTTTCATATGCACTTGAAGTAGTTTTTCTTTAAGGAGATACATAACACTTTGTGGTAGTGTTGTTAAGGCACACTTGATGTATATGTAAGAGTGATTTTGAGATACACTTGACGAACTTTCAAAATAAATTATGAAATAAAAGTTTATTTACAATTCGAATATATGGAAATGCTTTTTGAAAGACACTTAATAGATAAGAGATGGATTTAGTAATTATATCTGTGTAAATAAATATGTGAGTGAGAAGGTAAAAGTCTCTTTGTGAAATATTAGGCTATCTTTCTAAAATATTTACACAAATTTCAATATAATATGGGAATGAATTTAAAATTATTTTGTTGTGAAATCTCTACCTTTTAAAGTTTTAGTCTATGTAGTGAGGGTTCTAGTCTAATCCAAATAGTTCAAGAGTAATTCACTTTTTGAATAAAAGTTGTTGCATCACTTCAATACATGTTAATTTAATCCTTTTGACATTAACACTTAAGTCTAAAATTAACTTTCTATTCCTAGAAATTGGTCACTTATTAAATCTATTATAATCATAGGAGATAATGATATTATTGTTTTATTTTACTATATAGACGTTAAGCATTTAATATGACTTATTTCTATAACTGTTGAGAAATTATATTATTGCATTATTATTTCTAATTGTTACAATTTTAATTTTTTACCATTGTGATATTACTTTTTTATTGTTGGTTAGATAGAAATTTTCTATAAATACCATGCGGTCCTTAAAATTGAGAGATAGAATATAAATTATTATCCTCTAAATCTTTTCATTTAGACTTAAGATTCTACCACGTGTGGGTTCTAAATGTAAAATTCCTGATATGCTATTATGTTAATTTCGGAGAGCAGAGCCAAAATCAAGTTGTATCATAGGTGTGTCGGATTTTTGCTTTCAAGGTGTGTCCTCTTTTTTCAATAATAAACATATACTAAGAGCTTGCATTGTGAAAGTTTAGATTATGTGTGATTGATGTTTATATGATTCAATTGATTATTGTTCATTAATGAAGATAGCTGTTTAATAAGGTATGGTTGTATTAAAATTCAAAATATTGAATATATGCTAAGATTAAATAATTTTTTTATGTATTTATTATTTTGAATTATTGTTTTTTGGTGGATAGCAAAGTTTAATAGGGTGTGATTCTTCTTAAGGTAATGATTATGTGTTAATAATTAGCATAGTTATTTATGTTTTTGTTTTCTTTATCTGTTAATATACATCTATACTCTTTTAAACATATGTTTAATGTTAGAATGATTTTTGTTTCTTATCTGTTCAAGATTAAATTAGTGGAAATTATGATTTCTTTTTTAAGGTTCAATAGAATAAGTGAACCGTTCATTCTATTGAATGTTTAATTGTTCAAGTTGAACGCTTTGGTAAGAAAAATTATTATTTATTAATTAGTAGTTACTTAAATTTTATAGGTTATAGTTGATGAAATTGATTAGGATAAATAATATAACATTCAGATTGTGTATTTGTAAACTAATGTAAAATGTTGTTAAAATTTTAACAAGTATAATATTCAAAATTTAAGAAGCAACTATTAACTAAAAAATTAAATTTTTTCTTCTTGAATGAGATCGAGCACTACCAATAGGAAAGTTGTTGGCTTGTGATTATGAATGATCATTATCCTAAATTTTTGCTTTTGATTCCTTTATAACACGGATCTTTGTTGAATAAATTCTAGATACACAAACAATGAAGATAAGAATAGGATGGAAGATTTTTCTAAACTTGCTAAAATAATCTCGCTGGTAATAGAAACTTTTACTATCCTACTATTAATTATTTAAAAGTTGAGAAAATTTAAAATTTGAGAAAATTATATAGCCTGTTCTTGGCAATAAATTTTTTAATATTTATACAAAATGAACATTGAAAAGTGAATTATTAGACACGTGAAACATGTCTCGAAGAGAGAAAGTTGATGTCAATATTGAAGATCAAGTAAATGATATGATTTATAATATTGGGCAATTTGATAATAATGGTTAAAAAAATAGTTGATAGTGTAATGATGGTTAATGAGATAGTTAATGATGTAAAGAGACAGAAAATACCTTGCCTATTATTTAAACAGGAATTTAAGAAAGAATACGATTCAATTAATTAAAAATTCTTATTTTATATGATGACATTTCAATTAAAAATGGATTAATTAGGTGAAGGGTTACTTGGTTCCCTCTACCATCTAAGTGTTGGTAAATGGAAGGCTAATGGTGGATTTTAATGTCACAAAAAGGTTGAGACAAGGTGATCGTTTAGTCCTGTTTCTCTTCCTTGTAGTAGCAAAGGGTTTGAATGGTTTGATAAATAAGGCGTAGTAGGATAATCTCTTCTATGGATATAGAGTTGGAAAAGATAGCATAGAAATTACTCTTCTACAATTTGTTAATTATATGGTCTTTTTTTATGAAGTGACACAATCAAATATGGTAACCTTGAAAAACTTGTTAAGATGCTTCGAGTTGGTATCTGACTTGAGGGTAAATTTTCTGAAGAGTAGGTTAGGTGGTTTGCCCTTATAACTGTGGTGGATAATCTGACAGATTATCTTCACTGTAAAACCTTATAACTCCCCTTCTTGTATATGGGAATATTACTGGGCACAAACCCAAGATGCTTAACTAATTAAAAACTAGTTTTAGATAACACTTAACAATAAGTTATCCCTTTTGGAAGAATCGCCATCTCTCTTTTGATGGATGAATGACTCTCATCACATGAATATTAACTTCTCTTCATCTTTTCTACTTTTCTTTCTTGAAAGTTCCCAAACATGTTGCTAATCAACTTACATCTTTACAAAGAAATTTTCTGTGAGGGAGAGGGGAATGAAGATAGAAGGAAAGTGTAATGGTAGATTGGAATACAATTTTACGGAGTTTAGAGTTTAGGGATGAAGGGATTAAGTATAAAAAACATGGAGAGTTTTAACATAACATTAAAGTTCATATTTCAAAATACGGGAATGATGTGGGATATGGAAAGGAAAAATCTTTTAGCCATGACTCTTTTCGGTTTAAAGATTTAGACAAATGTTGTGGATAGGGATTAGGGGTAGGTGGTTCAATAGCAATATAAACAGAAAATAGGGGATGGAGGACATATTTGGTTATACTAAGATGTATGGAGCGATGTTAGCAAATTGTGTGAGGTATTTCTAAAATTATACATATGTAAAGATAAAATATGGTGATAAAGAAGGTTGGAGAATGGGATGGTGGAGTATGAAAACGAAAACTAAAGTGGAGAAGGGAGTTCTTTGAGTGGGAAATAGCTCTATATCACAAACTTTTTTGCATTACTAATGAATGTGAAAATGAGGGAATACTAACCATAAATGGTTGGATATGGACAAGGATTAATTTGAAGTTTTATTTAGTTAACAAAGCCTACACAAAATTATGGAATCATATTGTGTATCTAAAGGTTAATAGGTTTGCTTAGAGATTGACTCTTGATAGATTATCAACCTATGTCAATCTATATAAAAGGAATATCTTACTTGACCAGCAAGATTTCCTAAGTGTCTCGAGAAGATGAAATTTTTTATCGTTTATTCTCCAATGTTAATATTCTTATTTGATTTGGCAAGCATGTTATAGGTTATAGGTGGTCAGGAATTATTCTTATTCATACATACTTTGAATATCCAATTTTATTGGAGTAAAGTTAAATTATTTTTATTTTTATTTCAAAAATAGAAAATTTTTTCAAAAAGAGAGAAATAAAAAATTGGTTAAATTAAATTAAAAAATTCCAAAAAATAAAAATAAAATAAAAAACTAGTCTCCAATTATTTTATTGAATAATGGGCCAGTTTCTCCGTTGGTAGGGATGGTGAACGTGCTTGAAAAAAGGAGATACATGAGGAGTGGATAAAGGTAATTGTGGTCCTCAAACTGAGATAAAAAGGAAGGGAGAGAAACATCAAAATAAAAAAAATAGACAACAGCAAATTGAGAAAGACAGAGAAAAAGTAAAAAAAAATTACAGCACAAAACACAAAGCAGAATAAGAGAGATCAAATTGATAAATTAGCAAAGTATATAGAGAGAAAAATCCAAAGCAACTAGAGGGAAAAATTAAGAGCAAGATACTTTCGAAGTTGAAGGTAGAAAATACATAAAGATTAGAGAAAACATATCCGAAAATTCTTGAAGAAAAACAGAGCAAAGAAGAGAAATAAAGGTACTTGGATGTGGAAGTACTACTTTTTATATTTTATGAAGAAAATGTTGATGTAACAATAGCCTACACACCTAATTAAATGGGATAGATTACTTTATTATAAAAAATGGGTCAAGTTTCTATTTACAATTTCAATAAAAAGAGAAAGAGATGCGCCTAGAATTACATACATGTATATTGGTAATGGGCCAGGTTTCTTATTCCAATTCCAATAAAAAAAAGTGATGCACCTAAGGTTATGTACATAGGCAGTGAACAAAACAATTTTGATAACGTACAATTTGTTTCTTTTAAATTCAATAATTAAACTAAAGGAATAATAATGATAATCAGGTTTGTTTTTAATCTTGTGTTAGTTCAACTTAAACATAAATAAAAATTAAATCAATCATAATTTTATGTTAATTTTAGCAAAGTATTTGTAAATAATTTTAGAATAAAGAATATGATGTTTTGTGACCATCATTCCTCGTATGGTTGTTGTCATGGTATAAAATTCATGGAAATAGTCATGTAAATAATATACTTTTATGTTAATTCTTATTCATTATCAGTGTCGCATGTATGATATATATTGTATGTTATGTTTCATAAAGAATAACTTATTTTGTTTTTTACAAAATTAGAATTAATATATTTTACTTTAAAAATTAAAAGTTTTTTCTTCAATTTTTTAAAAATTAAAAATTAAGTTTTTTTCAAAAATATAAAAATTAACTTGTAAATTATTTTATGATATTGTTAATTTAAATTTACGTAATAATGATTTAATATTAATTGAGTGGTTAAGTATTTTTTATATCATTTTAATTATAAAATTTTATTTAATAATTATTTGCTATCTTAAATTATATGCTTGATGAATTAATTCTCTTAAAAATATATTTCTTACCATATTAAAAAATTAAAAAATTTTAAATTAATTTTAAATTCACATAATGAATAAACAAAATTAATTAAATAATTAATCCATCTTTAATATAATTGGATGATAAGAGTTTATTAAGTATTAGTTTGTTATCTTAAATTATATGTAAGGATGGATTTATTTATTTTAATAGTTTAAATATTCTACTTTCAAAAAATAAAAATGTAATAATATTATTTTAAGTTTAAATTTAAATTTTTCAAAACTATTATCTTATATACAATTTTTTTAAAAAAAATATAAAAATAATTTTTTTGTTGTGGAGAAATTAAAAAACAAAAAATAATAACAATGATAAATAAATAAAAAAAACAAAATAAATAAATAAAATAATAAATCAAAATACTAAAAAACTAAAAAAGGAAATAGAAACAAAAACAGAAAATAGGAAATAGGAAATAGAAAATTAAAAATATATAGAAAAGATTACTGAAAAAAGTAAAAAATAAAACAAAAAAAATTCAAAACAGAAAATAAAATAGAAAAAAATAAAACAAAAACAACAAAAAATAGAAAATAATTAAAAATAAAAAATAGAAAACAGAAACAAAGAAAAACAAAAAAAAATACTAAAGAAAAATGATATAGAAAAGATAAAAAACGGAAAAGGGGCCCGCCAAATTTTAAAAGGTACAGGGGTGATATATAAGGGGACTTTACTTGAAAATGAAGAAGGAAAAGATACAGCTTCCCCAATTTCTCCAATTCTGAAAACTTCTAAAGGCTTCTCGCAATTTCGATAAGGGGAGGAATTTCTTTCCTGGTTCCTTATCCAAGTAGGGCTTCAACTAGATCTTGATCTTCTGATAAAAAACGAAGGCTTCAAATCCCCCTAAGTTCACGGCGTTAGGGAGGCCCGAGACTTCCTGGTGTTCAAAAACGTTGATTCGCCAGCTACGGTCGGCGCCTAACCAAAGCGGCACCAAGCCTTGATGTTCCCTAGCAAACTTCCAGGTGAGATCAAGAATTCCTCTGCATGTTTTCATGATGTGGTTTCTACATGCATCAATCCACATTTAAAGTTTGAATTCACAATTATCATATGAATCTTGGAACATGATAAATTCCGATTTGAGTTCGATTTAGTAGTTCATATTCACACATTCACATGAGAATCGGTTTGAATGAGGCAAAAAGATCATGCTTATGCGAGCTTCAAGAATCCCGAACTTGGAAAAAGCCACCGATAAATGTAGAAGAGACGTAAGAACTTAAATCCAGTGTCATGAATTTGGCAAATTTAGGTCAAGACGAGCTACCTTGGATTTATTTCTTGAAATGTGGTTTTGGTCTGTGAAGTATATTTAAAAGCTTGCGGTTTCTACGCATAAGATTCTGATGTCTGCTGTAATTTCTTGAGTGGAAGACTTGGCTCTGGTCCGTAATACACTCTAATGGTCTTGGTAGATCTTTGTACACTGATCCGACTTCTTGACTCGTAGATACTGGGTAATTCGCCGAACAAGATCTTGGTAGATAATCTGAAACATAAGGCGTAATTATGTTCTGATTAAACAGGGATACAAATATTCTGTTTCAAGACTTGAGTCTATAGAAGGAGTTCAAAATCGGATCTATGTTTAGCTGAAATAACTGCACATAATGGAATAAGTTGTAATTGGTGCACTGGAAAGAATGGAAAAAGGATTGTACAAGACTCCATAACTGTTTATCTCAAGGAGATAATTACATCCATCGAGCTCCTCAAGGAAATTCCCCTCTCTGGAGAAACAGCCATAGTAGTAACAAAAAAGGACACATCGGTACCCCAAACGATCAAGGCTAGGGGGAAGAATGCCAGTAATTTGCCTATGCTAGTTGTAGTAGGAGAAAAGACTCAGTAGAGGCTGCTATAGAGATTGCATGAGTTGCTGCTCCTTTTCTGGATAGTGCCCGTGACAAAGCTTTTGTTTTAGGGAGCATATCAGACTTGGCTCTAAGAGAAACTGCAGTTGTGATTCATAGCAAGAAGTCGAGATGGCTACGTAGGGTTCTGTGTTGGCTTTAAGGTGTGCTTATGATTACTTTGTAGAGGATCTTGCTCAAGGGTGCATGCAGCTTGATTGGCACCACCTCAATTCAGTCACTGATACACAATCCGGACATTCAGGGGATAGTTCTGATCGTAAGGGTACATTCTTTCATCATAACCTGAGGAAGACTTCCAAGGAAGTTGGAATTATGGAGCATTGATGGAGAATTAACCAGGGATCTTCGTGACTTGCTCCCCTGCCGAAGACATTCTGATCGCGTTCAACAGTGTGTGAAGAAGAATATATTCCATTGACAGGTGGGTAGACAATTCATCAAGTGGGGCATTCCTTTGCTGAGGTTATTGATACTACTAATTTCCGATGAGTAAACATGCTCGAACTTAGTCATACAGCTGTCAGTAATAAGGGACTTCCAGCCAATAATCGAACTACTACCTGGTGCAGTTGTGTTTGAGGGTATTAAATGGCCTTGGACACAATTTAAGACCAGTAACTTGCACTGAAGCATCTTGACCCATGTGCAGCCGACTGTGGAATTAAAAGTAAATTAAGGGAGAAAGTTGTGGCTCTTGTTGAAGAAACAGGGTATGAGGGTTAATATATGTAGTGATGCTCAATCCTTGTTCAGTAAACGTGATCCTCATTAATGAGTTACTTGCTGCCTATATTAGCTTTGACAGAGAAGAAATATGCTCTCCCATGTTAATAAATTGAAACATATTTTGGCCTCTAGAGATCCTGCATGAACTGCTCAGGCCAATTCAATCAGTATACCTTAAAACTTAAAAGAATGTCCTAAGGATTGAGGATAGGTCACTGCTACCCTGCACCAGTACTGATCATCCACTTCAATATGGAGTACTGTGTTCATAATACCGTTGCTGAATACAGGTTAGATCAATGAAAGAATAGTTTAGCATTCCTGAGTTGAATAATGAAATTCTGAAATTAGAAGAAGGTACGGCTATTCCAGACCTTTCCAATGGTCATGTGGTTCCTTATATTCTCTCGAAGCCAAGTTCGTGCCATGACTATGAAGCTGAGGTTCCTCTGCTGTAATATTTATCTTAAACAACTTCTACTCCTTTTGTCAAGACTTACAACAGCGACTGGAACGATCCTCACCTCGGTAAAGGCAACTGTAAGGGCCATTTGAAAGCATGACCTTGAGGTGGTGGATCCAATATGTTCCTTAGCTGGAAGCACGAATTAAATCAGCCCCATACATTGCGGATTTTGTACATGCACGTATGTTTACAATGCCCCATGCAAATCCCATGCACCCCTGAAGCATTGGTTTAAGTTTGATTATAGGCGCTACATACCCAACCAGGTGCTTGGCCCAGTGGTTGGGGTGCTGCTGGACCCTCCGCGACCTTCGCCATTTTATCACAAAAATCCTTCTCCCCATCACGCACACCCCACGTCCTCATAGCCAAGCCGCCAAACCGAGCCAATAGTAGCTGGATTGGGCTAGGCCTGAATTTGCACAACACACCCTGTCGAGCCAACAGTAGCTGGGAAATAGGCCAAACCTTTTAAACAGTTCAATTAATTTTTTAAAAAAAACACAAACAAATAAAATTTCTTTTTATTCAAATTCAATTAAATTCTTTTTCTCAAAGACAAATAAATTTTTACCCAAATTCAATTTAATTCTTTCCCTTAACTTTCTTTCATAAATTTCTTTTTACTCAAATTCAATTAAATTCTTTTCCTCAAAGACAAATAAATTTCTTTTTACTCAAATTCAATTGAATTCTTTCCCTCAACTCTCTTTCATAAATTTCTCTTTTACTCAAACATAAAATCAAAATTCTTTTCCTCAAATACAAATGAATTAATTCTCTCCCTCAAGGTTCAATTCAAAGTCATTTTGGTTCAAATCACATTTAATGTCTTTCCTCAAGCTTTAAATCTAGTCCAATTTTTTTTTTCCTCAAATCAAAAATCAAGTTTAATTCCTTTCTTAAAATTTCAAAATCAAATCAAATTTAAGTTCCAAAATAAATTCAAGGCCTTTTTTCAATCCAACTCAAGTTTTTTCCTTTTTTTTTTCTCAAATTTCCAAAACAAAGTGAATTCCTTTTCCAAGTCAAATTTAATTCAAACCCTCAAGATTTAAATCAAGTCCAAAATCAAGTCAAGTTCCATCTCACAAATTCAAAATCAAATTCTTTTTCCTTAAATCAAATTTTTAATCAAGTTCATTTCAAACAAAATCAAGTTTAACTCTTTTTCCTAAAAATTTCAAGTCAAGCTCGTTTTAGCTCCATTTCAAAATTCCAATCGAGTTCAAGTTTTAGCCCAATTTCAAATCCAAAGTCAAAGCAAACTCATCCTAAATCAAATTCATTCCTTATTCCAAATCAAACCTAATTCTTTTTTCATCCCTTTTATTTTTAAACTAATTCTTTTTGGAAATCACAAGTCTCACGCAATGAGCTCTAAATTGGAAACTGGTGGTCTTCACTGCTATTTGATATTTAGAGATTCATATGGATCTCAGTGCAGCCTACGTTTGCCTCGGATCCTGTGCATAAGTGCACTGAGGATTCCTCCCTAAGATATTTTCAAAA
The DNA here is from genome assembly GCA_037954105.1 of Canavalia gladiata. Lineage (NCBI taxonomy): Eukaryota > Viridiplantae > Streptophyta > Magnoliopsida > Fabales > Fabaceae > Canavalia > Canavalia gladiata. Next base: position 45,474,272 of record CM075660.1, read on the forward strand.
TACTCTTTTTCAAGCTACTCAAAGGTCAAGCCTTCACAAACCAGAACTACATAAGCCTTGAGTTTCCCATTGCACCGGGGAATATGTAGGAGCAGGATCAAGTCCTGCCAGGCTAACCTCCATCAATCTATTTATTTTCACATTAATTAAGGGATTAATCAATTTTAAAACAAATCACACACTCAGTTTAAGGGTATTGTTTTTCGGAACGGGCGAGTGGTGTGCCTAACACCTCCCCCACCTCCTTGAGTCAGGATTTTTCCAAATATTTTTTCCTTAAATAAAAATTTGGTGGCGACTCCACCCATTATCGAATAAATTCTCATTTTAAATTTTAGCGAGTTCGTCGTGGCGACTCCGCTGGGGACATTAGAGAGTCAAGCCCGTTTAAATTGAGTGTTCATTTTATTTGATCTCTTCCCTGTTTATTTGCGTGATTTATTTATTGCACTATTCATCTATTTGTTTATCCATCTCTTGTTTGTTTATCTATTCGTTGTACAACCCTAGGATAGATGAATAATAAATTGCTATATATATAATTGCTATGATTTTCCCAATTGTAGGTATCCCAATAATTTGTATGCCCTCCACACATCATGCATACATTCATCTCATGAGTGGGGCCCTATACCCGGGTCTGAGTGCTTTCTAGGATTAGAGGGATCTAGTGGTGTCACACTGGGGCCTACGTGTTGTGTGGCTATCACAAAAATCCCGGCTAGAGTGCGTCCTATTCATAATGCTCCGCAACTAGTGGCTACTTCTACTGTTGGGGCAAGCATTATGGACTGGAACTTGGCTCTAGTGACCTCTACACCCTAGGATTACTAACCACCTTCGAGAGATTCATACATTAAAGGCCTTAGACCCTTAGGACAGGTAACTCACATAAGAAGCAAGGAAGGCACACACCCCTTTCATGATACAAGAATCATATACCGCGGCTGGGTATTTATTTGAGCTGAATCATCTGAAGTGGCAAATGGGGTCGAAATATGAAGTTGGGGAAATAAAAGCAAAATCAAGAAAGAAAATCTAGGTAAAAGAAAAACACATAAACCAAAATTTGAGAAAATACGTAAACCAAAATCTGAAAAAATTAAATCAAGCAAAATGAGAAAAATCTAAACAAATAAAAATTTCAAGAAAAACCAAAATAGAGGGAGGAAAATAAAAAAAAACTCCTAAGAAAATTGGAAAATGATTTTGAAAATGTGGAAAATGAAAAAAGAGAAATTTCGAAAACCTAAAGAACGTCTTTAGAAATTTTTTTAGTAGAACTAAAAAGATTTTCAAACAAAACCAAAAGTTCTCTAGAAAAATAAAAAAACATCAAGATTCATAAAAACATAAAATTGTTAAAAATCAAATGAAGCAACTTTCAATCATTTTCAAAACCCTCAAATCTCAAAAAATTATTTGTGCATAGCATGCATTCATTCGTTCATTCATTCATAAATTTATCATGGAAAAAAGGGAGATTTCAAAAACAGTCCATATCCTTTTCATTTACATACTCATTTTACATCAACATCTTTATCATGCTTGATTCTTTTGCATTTAAATTGTTTCTCAATTTTTTTTTACTTTAACAGAAAAATTAGAGAAAGACAACTTCCTCGACATCCTTATACGACTCGTGCACAATCGAGAATCATGGACGAACTGGGGAGACAGAATAAGGAGTTGAGAGATGAGGTCAGAACTCTAAAAGATCAAATGGCCATACTGATGGAAACCATCCAACAATTAAAGCAAAATGATGTAAGGGAAATCCCTTTTGGAGAACCAAATGACTCATTACATCCTCTTGGCTTCAATCCGCAAAATCCTTCATCGTTAACCATGCTTTCACCAATCGAAGCATTCATTATGGGTATCCTCATGGGCATGCACCCTCACAAACCCAAACACAAGCCCAAACACAAACCAAACACATAACCTACCTCCAAACACCACTCCACAAGCTTACCAAACAGCCGTTAGGGGAACGAATCCTAGGTTCGCCCAAGGGCCGCACTCTATATACATACCACCTTCTCAATCTCACCACATGCCAGAGGAATACCCAAGCCATCCTTTTAAGGAGGATACTAAAAAGTGGAAAGTCCTAGAGGAAAGAATCAGGGCAATTGAGGGAAGTGCTTATGATGCCAAGATGCAGCCGATCTTTGCCTGGTCCCAGACGTGGTCGTCCCTCCTAAATTCAAAGTTCTTGAATTCGAGAAGTATCAAGGAACTAGTTGTCCAAAGAATCACCTGACTATGTACTGCAGGAAGATGTCTTCCTGTATGCATGAAGATAAGTTGCTCATCCATTTCTTTCAAAACAGCTTAACCGGGACAGCTGCCAACTGGTATACTCAACTAGAGCAGACGCACATCCGTTCATGGAGGGATCTGGCTGAGGCCCTTTTGAAACAATACCAGTATAACATGGAAATGACTCCTGACAGAACTCAGCTCCAGAATATGGCCAAAAAGGGAGACGAGACTTTCAAGCAATACACTCAAAGATGGAGGGAGTTAGCCGATCAAATACAACCTTCATTATCTAAGGAGTTAGTCAGCACGTTCATTGACACATTCCAAGATCTTTTCTATGACAAGATGATTGGCAGCGTGACCACTAGCTTCTCTGATGTCGTCATCATTTGAGAAAGGATCGAGGGTGGCATGCGTCGTGGAAGGATCACGCACAAATTCGCAGGAAAAGTTGATGCCTCTGTAGAAAAGAAGAAGATAAGGGAGACTTATAATGTGACTTTTGGTCAAGGAAAATACATGCCTCAGATGGCACCTTACGGACCAATTGGCTTCCAAACATCCCCATATACACCTTACACACCATATCCTTACATCGCCACCACATACCAAACATCCTACCATTCAGCTTACAACTATCCAATGCAAATCTGACCGCTCACACCATACACGATCCAAATACAAGCCATGAGCCCAAATCCTAGCCAAAGCCAAAAGAGGGAGAAGAACCCTGTCTAGTTTGATCCCATTCCAATGACCTACACTGAGCTACTACCTCAACTAATCCAGAATTCCCTGGTGGTCCCCTATCCACTGAAACCTCAAGAACCATTGTACCCTAAGTGGTATGATGCAAATGCCATATGTGACTATCACGCATGGTACATTGGTCATTCGACAGAAAATTGCCAGGTTCTGAAGCGAAAGGTGTAGAGCCTAATTGATGCTAAATGGCTAGATTTTGGGAAGATTGCTCCTAATGTGGGAAATAATCCAGTGTCGAATCATGAGAACTCATCTACTGGCTAAGAAATTGGAGCAACACAATGAGTTGCCTTGTACAAATTGAGATATCGAGGAAAATCATCTAGGATTTGTCATATTTTTCAAAATCAATCTTTTGTAAATAAATCTCAATGAATAATACAAAAATTACATTTTTCATGTTTCTTGGACACGTGCTTCACATTATTGGCTTTACTTCTAAAAGTTTACCATTCTTTTCATCCATTCGACCTGTTTCTTTCTATACCTAAACAAATAGAAACCTGATGGTGACAATGTCGATGCTGTAATAAATAGTCTTGAATGTCTGATTAATCAAACTCAGAATCCTTATATTCTCTCGAAGCCAAGTTCGTGCCATGACTATGAAGCTGAATGTGGTTCCTTATAATCGGAACGGGCGAGTGGGGTGCCTAACACCTTCCCCACTCGTAACCGACTCCCAAACCTAAATCTCATCCTCGAGTCAGGGTTTTACCAAATGTTTTTCCCTTAAATAAAAATTTGGTGGCGACTCCATCCATTATCGAATAAATTCTCATTTTAAATTTTAGCGAGTTTGTCGTCTCGTCGTAATTATGGTTGCGACACTCATGAAACTTCGAATAATGTAACTTATTCATTCTTTAGATCACCTTCTTATTATAACATAGAAATTATTCAACTCTTACTCATTTTATGCCTTAATTATAATTATTCACATTCTCTAGTCATCCTATTCAATTCAGTTTTATTTAAGGTATATTATTCATAATTTAGTCAAATAATATCTTTCACTTGTTCACTACTCTATCTTTTGATATATGATATGATCTCATTATTTCATTATTGTTACCATCATAATTTTTGAAGTCCTACAGATTCACCATAGAAGGATTTTTTATGGCCTGGGACTTCACCATAGAAGGACCCTCGCCTTCTGAGTATGCATAAGTCCCAAACTGGGCATAGTAAAAGTAGTGTTAAGTTTTGACATAGGGTTTTCTTTAGTGATTTCTTGATTTATTCGGTTTCATTTTAAATCTTCATGATAACATGCATGCTCAATATCCAACAAGATGGTATGCACATATAGCATTCAAACCATTCAGTTCTCACATAATTTTTCGACATACAAAACCATAAATTAACATCAATTCATTGTATCATTTAAGATAGAATGTAGCACACTTGTACATAAATAGACATACTTAAGTATCATCATGATAAAAAGGATGTAAACAGTTATCCACAAATTTATTTTCTTAGTAAATATCCTTTCTAGTGCATGGTTCTTAAATTTTGAATAGCATGCACACTTTTTCTAAAATTGTCCAAGTTATCTACATTCTTTATGTTTTATGAAAGTTTATCAAAGAAAACATATATCACTCATTTTCTCTAGGTTCTTCTCAAAATTTTCTTATCTCGAGAGTTTGTTTAGTAGATCTTATTTAACTAATTTTAACCTTCCTTGGCCAAATGTCCCTTTGTCAAATTTATGTTCATCATTCTTAGTCTTTATGAAAAATTTTCTATGTCCAATGCATCAGGAGAATAGTTTAATTAGCCTTATATCTAAGTTTGGTTGAATGGTCTCAGTGTCTTTTAAGGGCTCGTACTCTATTTTTTCTTGTTTCTAGATGTTTTTTCCTTGAGGTTTTGGCTTAAGTTCTTAGACTACTAATTGGTCTTAAAAATTTGTAGCCCCATCACACCCTTCCTTCTAAGGTATGACCGAATGGTCTATATGCATTTTAAAGGGCACTAATTTTATTTTTCTTACCTCAAAAGATTATTTTCTTAAAGTCATATCTTAGAAGAGTTAACCAATTAATTCTAAACAAATTTCAACCATTCCTCCCCTAATTTAGGAGCTAAGGCTGAATGGTCATATTTACTCCCTAAAGTCTCTTGATTTAATTTTTCCTAATTTCATGTGTGGATATTTTATGATAAAAATTATGGAGGATATTAATTATCATGTATTTGTAAATTTAAAGTCTTTTCTTCCTCATGGAAAAGACCATGGTTGAATGGCCAATCTTCCACCAACATAACGTTTTTACCAAAATTTTATCACTATAACTTTCAGATCTAAAGTCAAGGAACTTAGAAATTTAATTTTTGTCTTAATTTCATCCGGTCTTTACAAATATTTGTCCTTAGTCCATGTCTTTATCCTTGGATAAAGTTTAGAAAATTTTCTTACATTTTCTAAGTCTATAAGTCATTTTCTTTTCCTTTTTGTCCTAAAGAGCCAACCTTTACTTCTCAAGTTTAATTTGTTTGGCTTTCACATAAAGTATTTGGAACTACCATTATAGTCCAAGTTTAAGGTTATTTAAGTTTTAAAGACCAATATCTTAGTTTTATGTGGTAGAAAGGGCAAACCTTCAAGTTTAGAGAGAGTAAGACAACATAACATTACTTTGAGCTCAAATAAGGTGATATTCACAAGATCCACTTTAAACTTAAAATATCCTCCACTTGAGAACCTTATATACTTGAACAAACTTTCTCATATTTTTCCAAAACTTTTAAAATTTATTTTTAAGAAGATTTAATTGATTAAAATGCATAAAGGATTTCAATAATTACTTTAAACCATTAAAGCTTAATTTTGAACTCTTAAAATTATTTAAAAAGTATAAATTATTTTTTAAAAGTTTAGAAAAGTTTTAAACCAAATAATACTTAAGAAAGTTGGATCTTAAAGTTTAGAAAAATGATCCACAAAGATGAAGAAGAAGAAGAAGAAGAAGAAGAAGAAGAAGAAGAAGAAGAAGAAGAAGAATAGGAAAAAATATTTGAAGAGAAGAACATCCTACTGTTTGAAGCTACAAAATATGCTTGGTGGGTTTTGTGATGATGATTCACCTTCTTGATGGTCCCAAAATAAAAATCCTTCAAGAGGAATGAAGGATTTTTTTTTTTCCTTTCTTAATTTATGGCTTAAGCTTCAAGGATGGAAGCTTAAACTTCGTTAGATCTTGGTTTAGGGAAAAGTTGGAGGTGGAACCTTTATTTTTCAAACTTTGCTAAGTTTTTAGATGAGTGTTTATGATACAACAAGGATAGATTTTACATTAGTAAAATTCGGACACCAAAGGATTACCTAGGGTTTAATTTTTTACCTAGGGAAAAATCATCATTTTACTTATAATTTACTTTTTAAAATTAATTCTAAATGGTGAAACTTTATCCTCTAAGGTTAACCATGATTTAATTAACTTAACCATAGTTAAATGTTAATCTAACCATGGATAAGTAACTTAACTATGGTTACTTTCTCTCTTATCATTATATTTTTTGTCTTTTAGGGATTTATGGCATGGATGACTCTTCTTCCTCATTAATGGAACACCTATCCACTTGTCTTACATCTAGAAAAAATTTCTTGGAGATAAGCACAGGAAGCGGGCCTTTACCAACAGATTCTGACCTGCTTAGTCTATAAAGGGTATTTTGGTTATTTTCAAAAAAAATTATAAAAATTTCTAAACTTCATTTCTACGAATTCTATTATTTGATTAGTTCCTCCTAGTTTATTTTTAGGTCATTTACTTGTTTTCCAGAGTAGTTTAGCACTCACCAGAAAACTCAAATTCGTTGGAAGTTTCCTAAATGTTTATTGCAAACTTTCTACCTTTTATTTGTTACAAGTTTCTTCCAATGATATTATAGTAATTATTGATAAGTTTGAAGTTTATTGGGTATTTCTAAGCTCCTATTTATGATGCCTACACTTTATTTGTTCTTATTTTTAACTTAGGGGCATTTTGGTCATTTCAAAAAAAGATTTCTAATTTCTCTAAAATCTTTTGATTTTAAATTCTATTTTTTTTTTCTATTAAGAATTATTAATTTCTAAATTATAAAATCAAGAAGAGGAAATTTGCGATGTTACAATAATAGCTTATGTAGTAATTGATATAGAGAATAAGGATACATGGAAATGATTTTTGACCCACTCCATGAAGATATTAGTAATTATAACCTAAATAAATAGAATTTTATCTTTGATATGCAAAAGGTAACTTTTTTTCATGGATTGAATTTAATGCATGTTTATAGTGTATTGATATACAGTATTTGAAAGTGAGAACAATTTGCATGATTTTTAATTTGTCAAGGACTAATGTGCACTAAATTGTGTTATAGGACATAAGTAAGCCATATAAGAGGTCATGTCAGGTGCCCCTCACAGGTTCTATGTATAGCATATCTAGAATAACATCTCTGAGCAATGGAAAGATAGGGAACATAGAAATTTGTTGTGGTAGTAATATACAAGGTCAACAACCCTAAGTGAATTCTAAAGAAACATGAATATCACTCTCCATTGATACATTAGAGCATATTAGAAAAGGAAAATTAGGAAAGTAACAAATGGAGAGAAACCTAGTTAGGTAATGGAACTTACTTGTATGATGTATAGTTATGCAACTCACTCTGAATGCTTAATGTTTGGAACTTATTATGTAGGGGATAATTACGAGCATAAATTTGAAGCTCATTATTGGTTAACTAATGTGCCAGTTAATCTTGGAACACAAGCATGCACTTGTAGATTCCAAGAGCTGATGGGTTTGTAAAAGAACATTTTCATTCTAATTTTTTTATTGGTTTGTAAGAAGGTTAAGTTATTTGTTTGACCTATGATTTTTAAGTATATCTTACATGCATGTTATTGTTGCAATAGCATATAAAAATGAACAAACTGAACACCACTGTCATGCTTGGTTTACCATAGGGTCCTATCAAGAAACATACAAAAATAATATCCAGGCATTGCTTAGAGAGGAGTTCTAGGTTCATACTAATCCAACCCTACCTAATATTAAAAAGAGAATTGGAAGACTCAAGAAGAAAAATAAGAAAGACGAAAATGAAGACACAACCAATCCTTATAAGTTAAAGTGAACATTGAAGGAGTTTAACAAAAAAGTATATGGTTAGCCTAATCATAACAAGCAAACTTTTCCTATTACAAAACAACCAAGGTTGGAATAGTTGCAGGCCCAACAAGCACAAATAACTACTACTAGACCTAGTGGGCCTAATGTTGGACCTAGTGGACCTTCTATTGGACTTGGATCTAGACCTATGGGAGATGAACCAAGACTTGCTACTACTTGAGCTATGGTTGTTGTACCTACATCACTTGGACCTACTACACTAGATAAGATCAAAATCTCATAATCCCAGACACTCCCTAAGGTTGAGTCCCCCAAAAAACATAAGATGTTACTAAGGCCAAAGTTAAACATAAAAAAACTAGATGCAATGGCAATACTTAACCAAGATTCATAACCTAAGAAGATACATACATCATCTCCACCAATAACACTACTAGCTCTAGATGTTGAAGACTCGAAGAAAGCCAAGAAATTTATGTCAACCCCAAATTTAAAGGGTTGAACCTTTTATTTATTAATTTGTATTTTAGACATAATGTGATGGAAATTATGTAATGGGGAAATACTTATTTATTGTTGATTGTTTTAGACATACACTGTAATACTTAAAAAATTACATGATCAACTCCATAACTCATGAATTAATATTTGCAAAAGGGAAAACAAGGATAGAAATTGAAATTTAGAGAAATTAGAAATCTTTTTAATTAATAATGAAAATATCCTTGAGCGGAGGTAACAACAAATGAAACATAAGAAAATCAAAACAAAATGTATAAAATTCCTGAAAAATTTAAAATTGATCAATAATTTCTAAGAATTCAATAAGACAAATTAAATACAAATAAAAGACAAAAATATTGTCGTAAACGCTCAGAACATCGACAGAGAACCCTAACTCCTGTTTGAGCTAAACTTATAACACCCTAAAAATGAATACCGATTTCACGCTTAAGTCGATCATTCAGTTCCATTTTTAGTTTGTTATCTCATGATGCAGAATTCATTTTAGAAAATACTTATATGAAAATATGGTAAATTTTTTTTTAAAGCTGTTTGATATAAACTACGAGCCTCGTCGATTAAACGTGCATAGCGGTAAAATAAATCATTAAGCGGATTTCTACATACGTTTAAAACCTTAGGAATACTAAGTGTTTATATTATTCTTTTCATTTATCATTTTCCTATAATAAATAAACAAGATTCAATCATAACACACACGTCACACAATAATTATACATAACATTTCATACATACCATAAGTCATAGGCCCGTGGGCCTTATCATGTAGTTACTACAAACCATAAACTTATAACTATTATACAATATTTATACATAAGTTAGCTAATACTACATATTGGTAGTTAGGATGCTTCCATCCAATTATTATTATTTTTTTTACATAAGTGCAATGTACATCTTCCAGAGAGTGCCTCACGTCCACTTCAAGTACGTGAATTGCTACCATAATGAACAACATCCGAAATGTTTGGGAAGAAAGTGGGAAGAAGTAGGGGTGAGAAACTAAGTTTCTTAGTAGTCTTTCTACTTAGTTCTAATGTCATCATTTAAATCCCAACCACTTCAATTTATTTCAAAAAATCATTTCTTGCATAAAAGGTTACTTTTAATTCTTTGTAAACATTTCTTTGAAGTGGATACATTTTATTATCGAACATACATCTGAGTGCTTAAATATGCATTTCTCTTATCATTCATAAACTACGGTGTCTCAACATACATTCTTATTAACATTCATAACTTTGGGATCACACATAAGATATCATTTGACATACAATTATTCTATGCCTTAAACTTCATTCTTTATTACTTATCTTTGTCTTTATCATTCCTTTGTCCAACTTTTGGGACACTTTATGAATCTAGTTTCGCCACCTTAGGGAGAAACAATAAGACATAGACTTGCATTAAATTTGTCAAACAATATCTTCTCACTGACTCTACTCTCACCTCCTACTAAAAATTAAGGATATGAGCTCATTCCAGGGTGGTCATTGTAAACACTCAATTATGTCCGAGGTTTCTTTTTTTTTAAAAAAATTATTTAATTAGTGAATAAATCATAATTTAAATAATAAATGAGAAAAGTATCTGAAAATAAAAATAACAGAAAATAATAATGAAGAAAAAGAAAGAATAAAAGCGAAATAAAACAGAATGAAAAAAATAATAAATGATGAAAATAAACAAAAATAAATAAAGAGAAAAATTGAAATAAAACTAGGAAAAAAAGAATAAGAAAAACAGAAAAATTGAAAAAAAATGGAAAAAAGAGTAAGCAAAAATAATATATATATATATATATATATATATATATATATATATATATATATAAAAGAGAAAATAACGAAGTTGGGAATATTAGAAAAAAAAAGAATAAAATAACGAGATAAATGAATAAAATAAAAAAAAATAATAAACAAAAATTGAAAAAAGGAATAAAGCGGGGAAAATGTTTGAAAAACTCTATAAATAGGAGAAAGGAAATTGGGAAGGGGGTTCTTTTTCTCATTTTTTGAAAATTCCTAAGAGGAGGACTTGGACTCTTAGGAGGGGATTTTTCAGAATTTTCGAAGGGAGGACCTAGGACTCTCTACCTCAACCTTCAATTCAGCCCTTGGCTTCCATGAAACCAGTTCTTCATCACCTTCCAATGGAGGATAGATCCGACTTTTATTCCTCTTAAGTTTCTTGTTTCTTCTCAGATTTCCGAGTTCATTTTCATTTTTGTTTTTCGTTTTCATTTTTGATCGGCCAAATGATCTCCGATTTTGGCGATTTTTGTTGCCTTGTCTTCATCTTTCTCTCTAGTTTCTAGAATGATATTATTTGTCCAATTTGGATCTGAAATGAAATTTATATCGTCTGAGTACCGGATCATGTCCATCCTGGTGCGCAAATTAACCTAGCTTGTTTGATTTATGCATATCTTGCTCATTTCTTATTGGATTTATGTTAAACTTATTTTGTTTGATTCCTATAATACGTACCTTTCAATTTATCGGTTTTTATTTTTTAGATCTACCAAAAAATATTCTCTAAAAATTCTGAGATTTGAATTCAAATTTTGGCGCCAAAATCTTGTGTGTTCTTTAGGTTGATCTTCGTCTCAGTTATTCAATTTTGTTTTTAATCAGTCAAATGATCTCATATTTCTGTGATTTTTGTTGCGTTTTCTTTTCCTTTCTCTCTAGTTTCTGGAATGGTATTATTTGTTCAATTTGGATCTGAAATGAAATTTTTATCGCCTGATTACCGAAGCATGTTCATCTTGGTGCTCAAATTAACCTAGCTTGTTTGATTTGTGAATATCTTGCTCATTTCTGGTTGGATTTATGTCAAACTTGTTTTATTTGATTCCTATATCCATATATTTTAATGGAATGGTTTTTATTTTTCAGATCTACCAAAAAATATTTTCTAAAAATTCTGAGATTTGAATTCAAATTTTGGCACAAAAAACTCTTGTGTTCTTGTGGTTCATCTTTGTTTCTATTTTTCATTTTTGTTTTTAATTGATCAAATGATCACTAATTTCTGTGATTTTGGTTTTGTTATCTTTGTATTTCTTTCCAGTTTCTGGAATGATATTATTTGTCTAATTTGGATCTAAAATGAAATTTCTATCGCTTGATTACTGAAGCATGTTCGCAATTCTTTTCCTTAATTTCAAATCAAGTCAAGTTTATTTTAAATCAAGCCCAAAATTCAAATCAAGTTTATTTTATTTTAAGTGAAGTCCAATTTTATTTCATCAAATTCAAATCAAGTTTATTTTATTTTAAATCAAGTCCAATTTTATTTCATAAATTCAAATCAACTTCATTTTGTTTTAAATCAAGTCCCATTGTGCATTCCTTAATCTCATGCTACGAACTAGTAGCTTTTTCTGTTGTTCATTGTTTAGAGAATCGTATGGGTCCAAGTGCAGCCGTAGTAGTCTTGGGCCCTATGCATATATGGATTGAGGATTTTCCTTCCCTTTTGAAACAAATAAAAATGTCATTTTTCATTCCTTAATCTCACGCAACGAGCTCTAAAAATGAAATGGTAGCTTTTTCTGTTGTTCGCTGTTTAGAGAATCGTATGGGTCCAAGTGCAGTCGTAGTTGTCTTGGGCCCTGTGCATATGTGGTTGGGGATTTCCCATCCCTTTTGAAACAAATAAAAATGTCGTTTTGCATTCCTTAATCTCACGTGACGAGCTCTAAAACGAACTGGTAGCTTTTTCTGTTGTTCGCTGTTTAGAGAATCGTATGGGTCCAAGTGCAGCCGTAGTTGTCTTGGGCCTTGTGCATATGTGGACTAGGGATTATCCTCCTCTTTTTTTTAACAAATAAAAATCTTATTTTTCATTCCTTAATCTCACGCGACGAGCTCTAAGCACGAACTGGTAATTTTTTCTGTTGTTCGCTGTTTAGGGATTCGTATGGGTCCAAGTGCCGCCGTAGTTATCTTGGGCCCTGTGCATATGTGGATTAGGAAGCGTCCTTAGAATATTTTTTAAAAAAAAAACAACAATTCATTCGCCCTTTAAATTCAAACACCTTTCGAAGGTCAAGCCTTCAAATCAAACCAGAACTACGTAAGCCTTGAGTTTCCCATTGCACCGGGGAATACGTAGGAGTAGGATGAAGTCCTATCAAGCTAACCTGCATCAACCTATTTATTTTAACATTAATTAAGGGATCAAACTATTTCCAAATAATCACACACTCAGTTTAAGGGTATTGTTCTTCAGAATAGGCGAGTGGGGTGCGTAACACCTTCCTCACTCGTAACCGACTCCCAAACCTAAATCTCTTCCTCGAGTTAGGGATTTTCCAAGTATTTTTCCTTAAATAAAAATTTGGTGGCGACTCCACATAATCACAAAAACTCTTTTTCAAATTTTAGCGAGTTCGTCGTCTCGTCGCGAGGACGGTTGCGATAGTTGTCACCATCTTATAACTTGGTGAAGAAACTTAAGTCTTCACAGTAGAAGGATTTCTTGGAGAAACTTAAGTCTCCTAGAAGCAACTTTAGGCTTCTCTTCAGTAGAGCTTTTTAGGGCCCTCTGGATACTAGTGCGGATAAGGCACAAAGAGAGTAGCATTACGTTTTCACATAAAGTTTGCTTTAGTGATCCCTTAATCTTTTTAAGTTAATTTTAGTGACTTCCAAATAATTATGCATGCTCAAACAAATTTCCAATCAATATGGAATGCACATATAGGTTTCAAATTTTCATCTCAATCATCGTCATAAACAAATCTCATACATGATCATCATCCTTTCTCATTCATGAGTATCCATCATTTATTCATTCATAGATAGTGAGCATTCATAATTAATAATGAAATTTGATTGGTAAATCACATAGCATAATGTCACATTTACACAACCAATCTAATGCCTCAATTTGGTTTGATGTTGAAATCACATAAGGGATTTACATCACTCATCCTTCTAAGTTACCTCTCATCCTTTCCTTTTCTCAAATTTATATTTGTTCATTAAGATTTTACGTCTTAGCATCTTAATCTAGGTGGTCGAATGGCACCTTTTAAGTTCTTTACTTTTTGTGTTCTCTTTTGGTTCAAGTCTTATGCATGTCCTAATTATTCTAAGTTCAAATATTAAGTATTTACAAATTTTTACTTATTTAGGATATTTTAAGTAAACATGGTGAAACGGTAACTTGTACCTTTGTCTACATTCTTTTAAATTTTTAATTCTTCCTATATCATTCTAAGATTTCTTGAGTTATACACATTAAGAGTTTTAAACTTCTTTTCTTTTATCAACCTTGAATGGCCGAATATAAGCTCTAGGATCCTAATTTCTTCTAATTCACTTCCTTCCTTCAAATAAGTTAATTTATATTATATGAAGTCTAACTTCTTCATTTGAATCAACTTATATACTTTTAGAACTTCTTCTCACTAAGGTAGGCTATGATCAAATTACTTAGTGAACTTCTAACTTCAAGTTTAAGTCATACCCATCCTTCTTAATCATGCCTCTAATAAACCTTTGAAATATATTACCTTATGTTATCCTTTTTACTACCTTAATAATTAGGTCTAATTGACTCTTAAACCTTTAAAGTATCTTTTATTCTAAACCAAATAATATCTAAGTAGAAATTAATTAATCTTCTAGGTCAATTTATTCCTAAATGGTTGAATGACCTACTTCCTCAAATTCCACCTTTCATACACCTTAATTATATTTTTCTTACATATTTAGGATAATTATTTGGGCCTAGTTAAGGATTGAAACTCATTCTTAGTTAATTCAAAACATGGTAGCCGAATTCCAACCTCCTAGACTTAGGTTTCCACAATTTCCTTCTTCACCATAAGATCAATTGCCTAAAAAAATCAATAGGTCTCTTCATCCACCTTAAAACTTTTTCATACTTTAAATTCGTCCTATTTACATAAAAATATGGTCCTTAATTAACCATAATTTGAAATTAAAACCTCCTTTAAGTTAATTAACTACTAAGTGGCCAAATGCCACTCTTTTAGGTTTAGGATTTCCTTCTTCTTAGCCCTAGTTGACTTAAGTTGACCATTTCTTAACCCTAGTTGAACTTTACTTAGGGGCCAAGTTTAAACTTTAGAATTGACATATTATAAGGTAATCTTAAGTCTTTTACCCAAAATTTAATGGCATGGCCGAATTTGACATTTACCATTGCTTAAGTTATGGTAAATTTCCTAGTTACCCATTTTAAGCTTATTTGGACATTTTACCACTTAGTAGTTTTGAGATTTTTCCTTAAGCTTACCTAGGCCATGTATTCTGAAACTTAACCTTTTACATATTGATTAAACCTCCAAATAAGTTATTTACTTGTTGAAACTACTTGATCTTTCCTTAATCACATTTTAAGCGTATTTTTGCTAAAATCTCTCTACGGTGGCCAAATGCACTCCTAGAAGTTTTTAACTCATTTTTGTTTTGTTTGACATTGTTTAAAGATTGATTTAGTTCATTTAAAACCTTATTTCAGAGCTTAGGTTACTTAGAAAAATTTTAACGAAACTAAAGCTTGCTTGGGAGTTGTGGCCGGAAAACCTTCCTTGGTTTGTCTAAGGTAATTTCTTCAAATCTTCCATCTCACACCCTCTTGCCTCTGGTCCATGCTTATTTCATGTTTTGATGCTTAAGTGCTGGCCATGATGAGTCTAGGGTGCCATACAAGGATTTTAGCCACTTATGGCTACAAATTAAATCATTTTCTTGGTAACTTTCTAACTAATGTCCAAAGGAAACCTTTGGAACTTATTATAAAACTTTATTCCACCTCTTAACATGCATACTCAGAGGTGCAGATCCAGAACATAGGTCATACCAAACTCATCACACAAGAAAATCACAAGGTTAAAACGTAAGCATAAAAACAAGCATGAAAATAACAACATAGTATATTTTTCCAAGCCACAAAGAGTAGATTTTCATGATCTACTCCAAGATCCACAAATCCTCTTTCAAATAAGCTTCAAAAACCTTTCTCATGATAGCATAAAACTGATCAAAGCTTCAAAAATAATTTTAAAGCAAAACCCACCGATTAAATTTCTTCTAAGTGCCTTAGAAGCATTTTTAACCGAACAAACTTTTTTTTTATTTTTAAAAATAAATAAAAATGGGTGGGGCTGATTTTGAACGGTTAAAATACAATTTTAAACTCTCACAAGTGAAAACAAAAGAAGAAAAATAGATCTTGGAGAAAAGATGCATGAAAGCAAACAAACACACCATAAAAAGACAAGTTAAAAGCATAAAAAGACAAGTAGAAAGATCCTACTTGTTGAAGACCTCCGTACTATTTTTGTGGGCTTTAAAGGCTTCCTTGGGTCCCCTCTGGTCTGCTCTGGACGTGGACAAAGGATGGTGGTGGGGCTTAAGTGTTTATAGCTTTAATATAGCTTAAGTCTTAAAGATGAAGACTTAGGCTTAAAGTGTAAGTTTTGGGTGTTTGGAGTTATGGCAAGCTTGGAGAGAATAGAGAGGATTTTTATCAGTTTCTAAGCTGAAAAATCTGAAGCAAATGGGGTCCCAAGGGTCCCAAAAAATTTGGACTCTTATGGGCCAAGTGGAATTAGTTTTGCACTTAGGGGTATTTTGGTAATTTTGCCTAGATTTTTCCTATTTTCCAAAATAAAAAAAAATTAAAGGAATTATCCTTTTACAATTAGATTAGTGTTAATTAGGCTGATATTTTCTATAATTATGATTAATTTACCCTAAGCATGCTTTACTTTTAATTAACCAAGGTTAATTAGTTTTAATCATGGTTAAAAGAACCTTTTTACTATTCATTTTCATCTTTTTGTGGAAGACTTTGTTGACTTCATTTTAGTGACTCACCACCACCTTTCCAGCTGTTACATTTCGTGCACATGGTTGTGGGGCCCACTCTTGGCATGCTTATCACCTTATTTTTCCCTCCCGGCCTTCCAGGGGTGCTTTCGTAATTTTTCTCAGCATTGCCGGAAAATTTCTCAAATTGTTCCTCTGATATTTCTAAGACTTTTTGGTTTGATCCCATGTTAATCTAAGGTCGTTTGCTATTTTTATGGGAGATGACTAGCTTGGTGCAAAAAGTACAGGTCCGAGGGGCATTTTGGTCATTTTTGGGGTTTTCAAAGGGCGTTTTCGTCCCTTCTCAGGTTTCTAATTTTTTCTCACTAATTTTAACCATACATGATGTTTATAATCCCTTTAGGATATCTTATACTTGTATTTCCATTTTTCTAGCTCATTATTTGAGCTGCTCAAGTGCAAGAGCATTTTCATCGTTTGCACCAAACTTCCTAATTTCTCTGCTTTTGGTTTCTAATTTCACCTAGTTTTATTCTAGAAATTATTTGTAGCCTCAAACATTTATCATTGGAAAATTGGGATGTTACAAAACTGCCCTAGAAATAAACAATTAAATGACTAGAAAAAGAATTAGGAAGGACTAATTGAGGATTATAAACTTTAAGAATGAAGTTTAGAATTTTTTTTGGAAAATTTTGAAAAAATAAAAAAAATGCCCCTGATAGACTAGGCAGGCTAGAAACTACTAGCGAAGACCCATAACCCATGCTTATCTTCAAAGCACAAATTCCTAGAAGATTTGATGAGGAAATGGTGTGCTATTATGAAGCTAATGAGTCACCATGCATTAAAGAGATAAAAAGACAAAAGCATTTATGAAGAAAGAGAAAATTAATTATGGTTAAGTTAAAATAATCATAGTTAAGTTAAAATATAACTATGGTTAGGTTACATTAAATATGATCAGGTTAAATAAACCATGATTAAGTTGAGAAGATAAGTTTCCATAATTTAGAATTAAATTAAATAAAGAGAAATTATAAGTGAAATGATCAATATGTCTCCTTTGTCTCGAATAATACTCCTCAAAAACTTGTTCAAGTCCCCCATAAATCAAGCTTGCACCTTCAAACACTCTTAAACCAAAAACTTAACCAAGTTTAAGTTTTCACCTTTGAGTTTAAACTAAAATATAAGTAAAGAAACAAAAACCCCCCACCATCCTTTCTCAAGGTGTTTGCGTGGAGATACAAGGGAGGTGTACCCTCATTCCAAAAATTTATCAAGAACCTGTTCTAGTCTTCAAGAAGTAAGATTTTTTACCTTTAAATTTTTGTATTTTTATTAAGTATCTTTGCCTAATCTTCCTCATCTTTGGGAACACTTTTCTCTAAACTTTAGGATCCAACATCTTTAAGTATTGTTTGATTTAAAACTACCGTAGGCTTTTAAAATAAACCTTTTTAACTTAAAATAATTTTTAAGAGGCCAAAACATAGTTTTAATGGCTTAAAGTTCTTATTGGAACTCCTTAAGCATTTTAATCGATTGAATCTTGTTGAAAATAATCCTTAAATGTTTTAGGATAGATTTATGAAGCGTACTAAGTCTTGAAATATGCTCAGGTGATGGTGGATCTAGCTCTTGAGAAAACTTGAAAGCCTTGCTTTATATGAGCTTAAACTTGTTTATATGACATCTTATTTCTTTTAAAAGTTCAAGCTTGTCATTTTTCTCATGATAAGTTAAAGTTTTAACCTTTAATTCTTAAAAGACTAGATCTGAACTTTTATGGACAAAAACCTAAAACTTTAAAGATTAAGATACAAATATTAAATTTAGAAAGTAAAGGTGGGATCTTTATGATAAAAGGATGACGAAATGGACTTATGGACTTAGAAAAAGAAGGAAGCATTCAAACTACTCATATCTAAGACCAAGACCATGGACTAAGGACAAAACTTAAAAGATCCAAAGACAAAATATGTTGACCAAGTTTCTTGGTCCTTGATTTAAGAGTTAAGGGAGAAAGCTTGGTGAAAATGACCTCTTTGTGGCCAAGGGAGCCATTCATCCATGGACAAAACAAGAGAGAATAAAAATTTAAAATTTACCAAGACATGAAAATAACTCATTCATGATTGAAAAAATCACAAATATGCACAAGAAGATGTAAAATAAAAATCTAGAGATCTTGGTGAACCAAAATGGCCATTCAACCAAGCTATGCAATTAAGGAAGGAAAGCTTAAAACCTCCTAAGTTTAATTAGTTTAACTATCTAAATCATAATCCCTTAAGAGACAATTATTGAGGGAATAAAAATTAACCATAAAACCTTAAGAGTAACCATATGACCATTCAGCCAAATCATAAAAAAACTAGACAAAAATGGTCAACAAATTCTGAGTTTAAGACATTAGGTGCTTTAAAATACAGAGATGATTTCAAATAAATGAGTATGAAATCATAAGCAAAGATATAAGCAATTGAACCCTAATTAGTAACCAACTTAGTAATTAAATTAATAGGAAAAGACCAAAGGATCTTCCTCCTTAAGAGTTGGAGCATAATTAATGATCATGAATACTTAAATGATGAATATCAAACTTATATGGAGAGAAATGGGTCATTTGGTCAGGTGACCTTTCAAATAAGAGATTAGTATAAGAATTTAAACAAAAAACCTTAATAAACCTAATTTCTAAATAGAATCTAGAAGGAATAAGTGAATTAGGTCTCTTATGAGAAACCTCTCAGAAAACATCAAGAATGTATAATGTCTAATTATCATGACAATTCATGATCATGTTTATGTATATATGCAAGTGTGTTATGTGTCTCTTGATTGATGCAAAGAATTCATGTGAATTATGGTTCTATGCGTTTATGAATTATGTGAGAATTGATTGATTTAGATGCTAAATATGCATACCATATTGTTGGATATCGAGTATGTATGATATTATGAAAGACTTAAAATATAACCTAATAAATCAAAAGATCACTAAAGAAAAGTTTATGTGAAAACTTAACACTACTCTCAATTGTGAACACCGAATTATGTCCGAGGATTCAAAACCCAAAATAAATTATTTTGTTTTTAGCCAAAAGCTGATTTAGTCTAAAATAGTTCAAAAAATAAAAATAAAAGTAATGGAAAAAATGAAACAAATGAAATAAATAAATAAAAACATAAAAAAGAAGAAAAAAGAAAAGAAGAGGAAAAAAATAAGAAAAGAGAAAAAAGAATCCCACACTAAATAAAATAAGAATTCCGAAAAAGGAAAGAAAAAAGAAAAAATTATCCTATGTCGGAAAGAAGTCCCACATTGGACAAGGAGGGCTTCTTTAATTCCTCCTCGTTCTATATAAGGAGAGGTCCTCCACCAAAATGGGGGAAGAGGAGCACTTGGAATCTTAGGGAGGATTTTCAGAATTTTCGAAGCGAGGACCTAGGAGACTCTCTACCTTTACCTTCAATTCAGCCATTGGCCTCCATGGAACCAGTTCTTCATCACCTTCCAATGAAGGTTAGGTCCGACTTTTATTCCTCTTAAGTTTCTTACTTCTTCTCGGATTTCTGAATTCATTTTCATATCTGTTTTTAATTTTCATTTTTGATCAATCAAATGATCTCCGATTTCGGTGATTTTTGTTGTGTTCTCTTCTTCTTTCTCTCTAGTTTCTGGAATGATATTATTTGTCTAATTTGGATTTGAAATGAAATTTATATCACCTGATTACCGAAGCATGTTTGTCCTGGTGCGCAAATGAACCTAACTTGTTTGATTTGTGTATAACTTGCTCATTTCTTGTTAGATTTATGTCAAACATTTTTTGCTTAATTCCTGTGATCCATATCTTTAAATTAATTTATTTTAATTTTTCAAATCCACCAAAAATATTTTCTAAAAATTCTGAGACTTGAATTCAAATCTTGGCGCCAAAATCTCGTGTGTTCTTGAGGTTGATTTTCGTCTCTGTTTTTCGTTTTTGTTTTTAATCAATCAAATAATCTTCGATTTCCGTGATTTTGTTGCATTCTATTTGTGTTTCTCTCTAGTTTATGAAGTGATATTATTTGTATAATTTAGATCTAAAATGAAATTTCTATCACCTGATCACCGAAGCATGTTCGTCTTGGTGTGCAAATGAACCTAGCTCGTTTGATTTGTGCATAACTTGCTCATTTCTGGTTGGATTTGTGTCAAACTTATTTTTTTTATTCCTATGATCCATATATTTCAATTGGTCGGTTTTAATTTTTCAGACCTACCAAAAAAATATTTTCTAATAGTTCTGAGATTTGAATTCAAATTTTGGCGCCAAAAACTCTTGTGTTCTTGAGGTTCATCTTCATTTCTATTTTTAATTTTCGTTTTTAATTGATCATATGATCTCTGATTTTAGTGATTTTTATTGTTTTCTCTTTTTATTTCTCTCTAGTTTCTATAATGATATTATTTGTCTAATTTGGATCTGAAATGAAATTTCTATCACTTGACTACTGAAGCATGTTGCAATTCTTTTCCTTAATTTCAAATCAAGTCAAGTTTATTTCAAATCAAGTCCAATTCAAGCCCAAAATTCAAATAAAGTTTATTTTATTTTAAATTAAGTTCAATTTTTTTCATCAAATTCAAATCAAGTTTATGTTATGTTAGATCAAGTCCAATTCAAGCCCAAAATTCAAATCAAGTTTATTTTATTTTAAATCAAGTCCAATTATTTTCTTCAAATTCAAATCAAGTCCATTTTGCAACTCTTAATCGCACACGACGAGCTCTAAGCACGAACTGGTAGCTTTTTTTGTTGTTTGATGTTTAGAGATTCGTATGGGTCCAAGTGCAGCCGTAGTTGTCTTGGGCCTTATGCATATGTTGATTAGGAATGCCCCTTTTAACAAATAAAAAACTCATTTGGCATTTCTTAGTGTCACGCGACGAGCTTTAAGCACGAACTGGTAGCTTTTTTTGTTGTTAGATGTTTAGAGATTCGTATGGGTCCAAGTGAAGCTATAATTGTCTTAGGCCTTGTGCATATGTGGATTGGGAATGCCCCTATTAACAAATAAAAATCTCGTTTTGCATCTCTTAGTCTCACGCGACGAGTTCTAAGCACGAACTGGTAGCTTTTTCTGTTGTTCGATGCTTAGAGATTTGTATGGGTCCAAGTGCAGTCGTAGTTGTCTCGGGCCTTGTGCATATGTGGACTGAGAATTCCTTCAAAATGACTTCAAGAAAAAAATTCATTTTGGAACCCCGAGTCTCACGCGATGAACCCTAGACACGAACTGGTAGCTTTTTCTGTTGTTCAATGCTTAGGGATTCATATGGATCCCAGTGCAACCGTAGTTGTCTTGGATCCTGTGCATATGTGGACTAAGGATTCTCTTTAAAATATTTTAAAAAAAAACATGTTCACCTTTAAATTCAAGCCCCTTCGAAGGTCAAGCCTTCAAATCAAACCAGAACTACGTAAGCCTTGAGTTTCCCATTGCATAGGGGAATACGTAGGAGCAGGATCAAGTCCTATCAGGCTAACCTCTATCAAGTTATTTATTTTCACTCTAATAAAAGGGATCAAACAATTTTCAAAAGTCACACACTCGATTTAAGGGTACCGTTCTTCGGAACGAGCGAATAGGGTGCCTAACACTTTCCCTATTCGTAACCGACTCCCGAACTTCGAATATTTTCCTTGAGTTAGGGTTTTTCCTAGTATTTTCCCTTAAATAAAAATTTGGTGGCGACTCCACATTATAAATATATTTCATTTTCAAGTTTTAGCGAGTTCGTCGTCTCTTCGTGATTACGGTTGTGACATCAATGTGCTAAGTCTGGGCTTGTGCACACTCAGAAGGTTATAGGTTATTCTATGGTGAAGTCATAGGTCTTCACTATTTCTTCTATGAAAAATCGTAGGTCTTCCAGAAAGTATGATGGTGGAAACCATCAAGGAATGAGCTCATGTCCTAGATTAGAAGATAGAGTAGTAGACAAGAAGAAAATATTTTTTGACTAAAAAATTGTTGATAATATACCTTAACTGAAACTATCACTGAGACGATGACTAGAGAATAAGAATAATTATGATTAAGGAACAAAATGAGTACAAGTCAAATAATAATTATGATATGATGAGAAAATTATGTAAATAATAAATAAGTTCTAAGCTATGATAAATTTCATGAAAATATGATTTAAGAGATAAATGATTTATATGCTTGTATGAGATTTATTTTCTACTTTTATTAAAAATAATCCACTTCAAAGAGCTTATTTAAAGGACATTAATTGAACTTGTATGATTGATACACTTTCATAAACAAGCTGAAGTGGTTGGGTTAGAAATGATGACACCAACCTTAGGGTAGAAACCTACTGAGAAATTTTAATTTCTTATGCCTTACTACCATTTCTTTCCCAAATCCTAATCATGTTGTTCACCACTTCATCAATGTTTCTTGAGCTTCATAATGTACATTATCTTGTCAATGCTCACAGGCTAATGATCGTTGTCAACACCAATGCTAAGGTCTACTTCTCTTCAGGTTAGATATTTATCTCCCTCATCTTGAGCCTAGAGTTCTCCATTGCAAACTTCGCCATACCCCTTGAGATATTCCACACTGATGTGGCTTTCCTTCCTCCTCCAGGTTTTCAAGCCCTTCTAGTTCCCTTGGAAGAGGTGGTAGTATCTTCTGATAGTGAGAGAAATCCTCTCATGTTGTCCCACTACCATAGCTCTTTGCATGCTTGGTCTTCACAAGAGAGTCCCCCTTATCTTATGTCATATTCGTTCCAAGCATATTAAGGGTACAAGGAGGCTGCGTTCTGCGTTTTACGCTCTAGATGAAGGCATGTGGCTAGAGCCTCAAGGTCCTCACCTTTGAACCATTGACAAGAATTTTGGCATCATAGTAATGCAGAATATGTAAATTTTATAATGGATCACTGTAATATAAGTAAGCCACTGAAGCCCATGCTAATCTATAAAGGACTCACTATAAGCCTTAAATTTCTATGTTTTCCATATGTATGAGATAACTATATAAATAGTATATACCTATTGTCACACCTCAAATTTTTTTTCTTGAGTTAGTGATTGAGAAATTGATCATTACGAAATTTCCCCTAAAATTTGTAAGAAAATTAGAGAATTTTTAATAAATGGCGAAAATGATCATGCACTAGGTAGACACAAATAAATGCGTAGGAATCCCAAAATAAAAGAAAAATATTATAAAGTTTTATAATCCATCAATGATGGTTAGAAAGTCAGAAGAAAAAAATAGAAACAAAAAGAGAACGAAAATGTCATTGAAAATGCTTAAAAATATCCAAAACGCCCTTAAATTGCTTTAGCTTCTATAAGGGCTAAATTGTTCCCGAAAAATGGAAAATGACATAATAATAACTCGGGAATGAACCAATAACTGTTAGAAATATCAGAAGAACAATTTGGAAATTTTATGAAAAATTCTCAAAAAATTACCAAAATACCCTTAGAAGGCTTGGGGGCCAAGAAAATGCAAAGTTGAAGTGGAGAAATAGGCCCCACCCATTTATAACGAATTTGACATGGGAAAAATGATATGGTGACTCACCCATGAATCATCACTTCATTAATTTCATATAGGACAAAAATATTACTAAAGAGAGATAAAAGTAATCATGATTAAAGTAAATTAATCTTGATTAATAAAAGTAACCATGCTTAGAATAAGTTAACCTTGATTAGTGTTAAATTTATATTGATTAGTGTTAAACTAATCCTAAAGGAAAATTTCTTACATTTACATTTAATTTGAAAAATGGAAATTATATGTAAATGGACCAAAATGCCCTTAAGTGGAAATTTAATTACCACATGCCCAAGGTAGCCAAATTTTTTTAGGAACACCAAGGCTCATTTTCTCTATTGGCACTCTTCTAAACACTTATGAAAACTCTCTAAACTCACTCAAAACTCTAACTTCTCTCAAAACACCAAAATCTATACTAAGCTTGAACATCCATTTTTTAAGTTTAAGTTAAAACAAAACAAACCAATCAAGCCTCACCACCATCATTAGAAGATATTTTGTGGACCACCAAGGAGAAAGGAGACCAAATTCAAATATCCATCAAATCCTTTCATAATTCTTCAAAAAGTAAGGTCTTTACCATACATTTTTTCTAAGCTTTTAAACATGTGTTTATAGCTTGTTTTTCTTCTCTTTTTGATGGACCTCTCTCTAAGTTCTATGGATCCCATTTGTTTGAGTTTTATGGAGATCAAAACTACCATTGATGGTTAAAAATGGGCATCACCAAGTTTTTTGTTATTTTTAAAAGTTAAAGAAAAATTTTAATAGATTAAAGTGTTTCTAGCAACTTTTAGAGCAATTTAACCGGTTAAAATTTCATAAAAATTATTTCTTTGAAGTTTGGAAGACTTCAAAGTTTTTATGAAAACTTTTGAGATGATCAAAGTAAGGGATAGATAGATCTTAGAATATATCGACACTTGGTTGTCTTGAAAATTGACTTCTTTATGGTCTTTACGTTCAAAGTTGTGAACTTACTATGTCTTCTCTTAAAAAGTTTTAATCTGGAATTTGGACTGGATAAAATGTCAGATCTGGAGCCCCATAACCATAACTATACAAGACTATAAAAGCAAACTCCTAGAACCAAAAGTGGATCTTAAAGTTAATATGAGGAAGAGTGGACTTACAGATAAAAACTTGATTAAGACTCTTAAAACATTCCATTATCATGATTCAAGCTATGGAGCAAGGACAAGTCTTGATGGACCTAAGAGAAAATGATGCAACAAGTGTCAAAATTCATGGCGCAAAGGTCAAGTGGGAAGAATTTTAACAAAATGACCTTCGGTGATCAAGGGTGTGATTTAGCAAATTCATATAAATTAAGAAGAGTTGAGTTAAAATTTTTGGTTAAGAAGTAATAAGGAGCCTGTCGCAACCGTAATTACGACGAGACGACGATCTCGCTAAAATTTGAAAATTGAATTTATTTGATATGTGTGGAGCCGCCACCAAATTTTTATTTAAGGGAAAAAGTTTGGAAACCCTAACTTGAGGATAAGATTCTAAGTTCGGGAGTCGATTACGAATAGGGAAGGTGTAAGGCACCCTATTCGCCCGTTCCGAAGAACGGTACCCTTAAATTGAGTGTGTGATTTTTGAAAATGTTTGATCCCTTAATTAATGTAAAAATAAATAACTTGATGGAGGATAGCCTGACAGGACTTGATCCTGCTCCTACGTATTCCCCGGTGCAATGGGAAACTCAAGGCTTACGTAGTTCTGGTGTGTGAAAGTTTGACCTTCGAGTTGCTTGAAAAGAAGGAAAGGGTATCTTGAAAATATTTTAGGAAGGAATCCTTAGTCCACATATGCACAGGATCGAAGGCAAACGTAAGCTACACTGGGATCCATATGAATCTCTAAATATCGAACAGCAGTGTAGACTGCTAGTTTCCCATTTAGAACTTACCGCGTGAGACTATTGATTCCAAAAATTTGAAAAGGGTTTTATTTTTTAGTAGGAACTTTTAGTCCACTTAGCATAAGGTCTGAGGCAACTAGGGCTGCACTGGAGCCTATATGAATCTCTAAATATCGAACAACAGTGAAGACCGCCAGTTTTCCATTTAGAGCTCACCGCGTAAGACTACTGAGTTTCAAAAAGAATTGGTTTAAATATAATAAGGATAAGAAAATGATTGGGTTTGATTTGAGATATAAGAAATGAAATTGATTCAAAATGAACTTGATTCGATCTTTGAAGAAAAGAATGGAACTTGGTTTAAAATGAACTTGATTTGAAGTGAACTTGATCTAAAAGATGCTTGATTGAAGATGAACTTGATTTGAAAATTGATTGAAAATTTGATTTACAGAAAAAGAAATTGATTTTGACTTGGAAAGATGGGACTCAACTTGAAATGAATTTGATTTCTGACTCGACAATTTGAACTAAATTTGGTTTGAGAAAAGGTATTGAGTTTGTCTTGGAAATTTGAGAGCAAAAGAATTAAACTTTATTTGAAGAAAAGAATGACACTTGGTTTTATTTGAAGAAGAGAATTAAATTTGATTTTATATGAAATTGAATTGGACTTGACTTGAAGAATATGAACTTGATTTAAAAGCTTGAAGAAAAAGGATTTTAGAGAATTTTGAAGAAAAAGAAGTTGATTTGAGAAAGGAAGAATCTAATTTTAGAGAAAAAGAATTTAATTTGGATTTGAGGAATTTGGTTAGAATTTGAGGAAATTAGATCAAGAGAAAAAAAAATTTGAAACTGATCGAGAGAGAAAACAATTTGAAACTTGATGGAGAGAATTGGATTGGGGCAAAGTGTAAAATTTTGAGGAAGAGCATTGATTTTTGGAGAAAAAGAATTTAAATTTGGTGAAAGGGTGAATTAAATGGACAAATTAAAAGTAAGAAATCTGCCCCGCCAGCAAGCATTTGCAATTAGTTGCAAATTTCGCTATTGCATGGCCCAATCTTGTTAACTGTATGGCCCAATTTATAGTGGCTTAATTCGACTATTCCCATGGCTTGGCTTGGTTTGGCTGTTCTGTTGACATGGTGGCTCGATCTTGCTGCTTGGATGTGCGTCTAGTTGGCTGGCTTGGCTCAGTCGGTGGCTCACTTTGGCTTTTGGCACGTGAGGTGGCTTTGACTGCCTGCTTGCATGACTCCCTCCCTGCATGGCTCAATCCGCGCGGCTTGGCTACTGAGGCATGAGCTGCACATGACGACGAGGAGGGATTTTCTGTAGTAAAATGGTGAAGTGGTGCATGAGGGATTCGAACCCTGGTCGCGGAGGGTCCAACGGCACCCGCAACCACTAGGCCAAGCGCTTGGTTGGATATGTAGTGCCCTCAATTAAACTTAAGCCAATGCTTCAGGGTGCATGGGATTTGCATGGTGGCACGGGACTCACGTCCTTTTAACCATTACCTTGCTGCTGCCATTCTAGTCTCGATTTGGAAGCCCAAATTAAATGTTCAGCCTTCTAGAGCGAAATACGCATATGTTCATGGATAAAAGACATCTGAACCAACTTTGTAGATCACCTTCCTGCATTCGACTCATTTGACTACGAGCATATTCTGAAATCCGATTCTGCCCTGCTCCTTGCTGATAGATAATGTCAAGACCCTATTAGCGTGATCGAGACTCGAACCGTACTTGGCGTGGCTCGCATTACGGTTCTTTGGTGGGACCTATTGCTGACTCTAGAGCTTTTGAGTAGTGGTGGTAACCCCTATTGTGTGCAATCCCAACCTTTCCCTGCTGTCTAGCCTACAAAGCCAACTCACAAAAGGCCAATTTACATCACGTCGCTTGCATGAAGGAGCAAGGTGGAATCAGGGTTATGGAGCGTTCCTCCCATCACTGGTAGTGAGAACACAGCACCTTGCACCAATTCATTTACTAGGGAATCCTACTAGTTCGCTGCTTGCGTTGCTAGTATCGGCCTTTTGTATACCTTGAGATTGTTTAACAGAGTAGCTAGAACATCTTGCGGTCCAATAGATTTTTACAATATATTCCATCATGTTCACTATAGCCCTACGGACTACTTACTTACATGTTTTAAGCCCCTCAAGAAGTTCAGAACATCCCCTCGAATTCAGAACTTCTATAAGTATCCAACTCTCTCAGTTCTCATTGTTTTGACCATACTCCATCCTGCCACAATTTCTACTTCGACAAGCAATCCTTCAGAAATGAAAATGGTACTGCGTTACCTAGCACAAAGGAAACCGAGGAGTGATTTTAAGGACATGCTCTAACATTAGAAGAAAGAGCTATATAAAAGAGACAATGGGGTTTTCCGTGGATCATGCTGATGCGGCTCGAAGGGATGTGATAAGGCACTACTGCCTTGCTGTTTGGAAAGCAGCCCCTCACCTTTATGAAATGTTATAGACGTTGCTGCCAGGTCTTGATAACATCTTTTGGACAGATTAGCGCTTCCCTTAATTACATATTCGCCTGATAAACTCATGGCCATTTAAAGGAACTCGTGGTCATTTAGAGTTTCTTGAATGGTGACCAGCCAACAATCATACAATCACATCAAAGAGTCAGTATCATAATTCCACCCACATGTACACGAGATTGATGAGATGCAATAATAAGGTACTGGGTCTTCTAGGTATCATGAAATCTGCATGTTGAACCCATCTGAGAATACAAGAGTTCCAATAATATCCGAATTTTACACATTTCGCCAATTGGAACTACGTCTCAAGAAATAAATACAAAGTAGTTTGTCCAAGCCTGAATGTTTCCGCTCTTATGACATAGGATTTAAATTCTTATGGCTATAATAATGTCACTCGGTGGCTTTCCAAGTTCAGGATTCATAAAATTTGCTCAATCATGGCTCATTCGAGCCAATCCTCAGGTGAACACAGAATATGCACTACTTAATCGAACTCAAATAGACATTATTCTCGATCCACGACTCATGCAAATTTAGAGATCTAGATATGGAAGAATGCATGCAGAAAATATATCAAGAAAATACACAAAGGAGTTCTTGATCTCACCTGGGAGATTGCAGAAGAATGTCAAGATTTGGTACAACTCTGGCCAAGCACGATCGTAGCCAAAGAATCAACGCCTTTGAAGATCCTGATATCCTAAGTTTAAGAGAGAGATCCAAGCTTTTGTTCCTCCAGAAGATGGAGATACTACCATCTCCCCAGAATTCTCCCCTCCACCAGGTTATAAGAAGTATTTCCAAGCCTTTTTTTCTGAAGAGAGTTCGAGAAGCCCCCCTTTTTTCATCGAAGCCCCCTTTTTCTTTTTCTCTTCTTCCCCTTAGAATGGAGTCCTCCCTTCTCTGTCTTGGTCCCCCTCTTTTCACCGAGCGTTTTCTTTTTTTATAGCCCCCCTTTTTAAATTTTCTCTCGCCCTTTTTCTTTTTTTGTTTTTTCTTTTGATTTTTCTATTTATTTAATTTTATTTTTTTCAGATTTATTTTTATTTTATACATTCCCGATTATCTTCCTTCTTTAATTATATATTTTTTGATTTTTCAATTTTTATGTTTTTGATTCCCTTTTTTTTATTATATTTATTTCCAACTTTATATATATTTTTTGTTTTTCACATTCCTTCCTTTCCTTTTCCTTCTTCTTTTTTCCAATTTCAGTTTTTACTCTTAGATTTTTTTGTAATTTTTATTTGTTCTATTTTTTTTTATTTTGCTTCTGTTTTTGTTATTTTTCTGTTTTCTGTTTATTAATTCATTTATTTTTTAAATTAGTATTGGTTTCTTGATTAATTTTAACAATTGGGGGCCTCAGACATAATTGAGTGTTTACAGAGCCTAACCAAGTATAATGAAGAAATTAAAAGTTTGGTAAAGATTTGGTGATGGTTTGGATAACCATTCGACTGTACTTAGTGAAATTAATGAAAGTAAGTTAAAATATTGTTAAGGCCCAAAAATGAACTCAACCATGCACAACGTGGTAATTAAAAGTAAATTATAGAATTGTGGGAGATTAAAGAGCCATTCGACCAACACCTAGTAATTAAGAAGGAAAGTCTTTAAAATTTCCAAGTTGGATCAATCTAGCAATATAAGCTATAACCTCTCATAAATCACCTCTTAAGTATAAGAAAAATTGATCATAATGCCTTAGAGACTTAAAGAATCAATTCAGCCAAGTCTTGGTTAAATTTACAAGAGAAACTAATTTTGATGTTTAACGATATTTAAGAGAAGTATGAGTAAGTGGACATAGTTTAGGGAGACAAGATATAAACACTTTGACATACATTGGTAAGAATATTAGTAATGTAGTCCATTAAGTAAAGGATCAATTGTTCACTCTTAATAATATTTGATTTTAACATATTGGCCACAAGGGCATAGAAATATGAACAACAACCCCTTTGAAGCTCACAAGGACATTCAGCCAAAGGAGGAAAAATTAGGCATGATAAGATTTTAATAAGAAAAAATTTTGTGTTTATCTCTCCTAGGAATATTTTTTTTAAAAAAAATGGTTATAAGGTTTAGAAGAACATAAATTATAATGAATTAGAAAAGGATCATTTGATCAAGGAGAATTAAAATTAGTAAATAAGATTCATGTCTACTTAAGAGGTATAATGGCCATTAGGCCACCATAAAGTTAAACATAAGAAGAACATCAATAAAATCTTTGAGAAAAGGAAAGGTTGAAAGAAACCTAAAAAGAATGAGTGCAATAGGTTTCCCTTGAGAAACTTATCATAAAACATAAAGAATAAGGTCAACTTGAAAATTTTAAAATAAAAATATGCATGCTGTCCAAAATTTAAGGACCATTCTAAGTAAATATTTTTACTAAGAAAATGAACTTTTGGGTAACTATTAATGCACTATTTATCATGGTGATGTTTGAGCATGTCTTTTTATGTGTAAATGTGTTATGCGCTCTCTTGCATGATGTAATGACTTGTGTGATCTCTTGGATTACATGATAACTTGTGTATGTCTATATGATTCCATGATTTGGTCTTAAATAAATGAATTGGGTACTATATGTACATAGAATTTTAATTGAATATTAAGCATGCATCCTATCTTGAAGACTTAAAATGGAATCTAATAAGTCAAGAGATCACTAAAGAAGAATGTTATGTAAAAAATTAACAATACTCTTAGTGTGCTAAGTTTGAGACTAGTGCATACTCAAAAGGTGATAGGTTCTTCTATGATAGTTAGAAGGTACATAACCATCTATGGTGAAGTCATAGGACTTCAAATAAATCCTTTTATCAGTAATGAACTCATATCCAAGATCAGGAGGTGGAATAGTAGACAAGTGGAAGATATTGTTTGACTATATTGTTAAAGTTATGCCTTAAATAAAATTGTCACTGAAAGGGTGACTAGAGAATAAAAATGATTATGATTAAGACATAAAATGAGTAAGAGTCAAACAATATTTATGTTATGATGAGAAGGTGATCTACATAATGCATGAGATTTATGTTTAAAATATTTTATATGAAAAAAGGCTTCAAAATATGTATGAATTGCATGTTGTATGAGATTGAATTTTTATGATATTATTAAAAAGAATCCACTTTAGATAAATATAATTTCAAAAACCAATAATTAAACTTGTATGTTTATCACCTTTTTTAAATAAACTGAAGTGGTTGGGTTGGAAATAATGACGTTAACCATAAGGTAAACACCTACTGAGAAATTACAATTTCTCACATCCTTCCTCCCATTTCTTTCCTAAAGTTTGATCATAGTCTCTCTGGTGGTAATGGTCTATGTGAAATGAATCACTCAAACTAAAGATAAATGTTCATGGAATGGAATACAGGAAGAACTATAAAGAACCGTATTTGGTATTGTCCAAATTTGTACCTTTTGCTTTGGATGACTATAACTTGTAAAGGGCATTGAAGGAGTCTGTGAACATTAAATTATGTTCGAGAGTAAATTGTTATCAAAGGAAAATTAAAATTAAAAATGTTTATCCAAAATTATATATTTAGTACAAAAGCATTAAAAAAAAAATATAAGGAATAAAACACAAGACAAAATAAAAGGAAATAAAGAAATAAAAACAAAGAGAAGAATAAAAGAATAAATAAATAAACAAGAAAAAGAAGAAGTGAGAAAAATAAAAGAAAAAGAACAAGAAATCTCAATAAAAAGAAATGGGTTAGTTAATTTGTTGAGAGTTAATTAGTTTGTTAAAAATTAGTTACTCATAATAATTAGAAAAAGAAAAAAAGGGAGAATTGAGGCCCCCGCCAAAATTTAAAAAGGAAAAACAAATAAGAGGGGGGTTGGCTCTCGGTTGGGGATTTTATCTTTCTGATGCTGAGAGGCCTTTTGGAGCTCCCGAGGACTTTTTTTAACCCCCAACTTTTATTAAGAAAAGGTCGCATCCTTGGAAAAGGACTGGACTCAGCAATGGGAAGGGAGAAATCTTGGGCTTTCGCTTGTGAGAATCAAGAACGAAGACGGAGATCTTTGGCTCTCGCTGGAGAGAATCAAGAACGAAGATGGAGTTTGGATGAATCTTAGCTCTTCTCTGCAAATTTTCTAGCAATCACAAAGGCTCATAAAGGAAACTCATCCTCAAAACTTCCAGGTAAAAGCTTGACACTCCAATCTCCCTTGTTGTTTGCATGACTAGGATCAACTTGCGCATTTATGCTCCTGATTAAAATGCATGATTCATTCCTCTTGTATAACGAATATAGGAGTATCAGTTGTTTCAATTTGAGATCACATATTCGTAAAATTTCCATTGAAACTCCACAACCGTTAGGTGAAATTGCAATTAATTAAATAATCTCAGCATCTGTGGAATCTCTTCAGAACCTTGGTATAATTGGCCTTCGATCTTCACTGTGTGAACTTTTACGACGTTAGTAAAAGAGGAACTAGAAACAGAAATTCTAAGGCAGAGATCAGCCTCTGAATCCTGGCTTGAGATCCTCAGTAGCATAACATGTCATGTAGGTATCCATGGATTCAAATTCATTAAACTGTGGGAGGAAATGTCTGCAAAGAAGTTTTTATGATTTGATTATTTGGCTGAGAAATTTAATTGCAGAACCTTAACTCCTGCTAGAAACAGTAAGTGTGAAGCTTGGATAACTACTGAGGTAAGACTTCAAACCATAGAGCATGGTCAAGAAGAAAACTTGAAATCTGGTATGCTAGTAATAGGTGACAATTTGATAGAAATCTTAAAATTAAAAAAGGTCTGTAGGATTCTGCAAGTTTATCCCTCTATTTTAGGTCTTGTTTGGACAAATGAAAAACCTATGAATGGCTTGAATTTATGAAGTTCAAGACTTTATGAAGTAATATCGGTGTCACCTTTAAACAGGTAGGGGGATGTGATAGAAGCATGTAAAAATTTTAATGAGAGAGATCAAATCAGAGAGTTGTTAATGGCTTGAGTCGCTAAATCCACAAACCAATGTTGATCCTCAGTGATAAGTACTAATCCTTCCAAGGGTATAGGTGTCTTCATGGCCTTAACCATTCAGGCTAGCAACTGTGGTACCAATGCCATACTAGCGATTAAAGGAGAAAACTGAGGATTGTACCTGGCTCAAAGTGATACAACATACATAATCCTGTAACCAGTAGCTTCCAGGTGATATGCCAGCAGTTATGGAGTCATGACACTGCATCTTTGCGGTTCAACCAGTCCACATTGGCCCATTTAATTCTCTAAATTAATGCCCCCGATACTGTCTTTTTCACCTAGGAAAAGAGCAGGGATTAATGTTTATTGCAGTTCCAAGATTTAGCTTCCTGCATCATTGTAATCAGAACTAATACTTGCAGGATAAGTTGCACAATCAGTAGGCCAATATCACTGACACTTAAGGGCTTATGAGGTCCAGTTTAAACCAATGCCAGTGTTTGAATAACCATACCGATATTGGTTTGGAGGGGACCTATTACTTGTCTTTATAGCTGGTGTTGGTTGGGTCATATTTAGCATTGATGAAAAATCCTGTCCCCGAATCAAAGCACTGTGAGATTGGAGCATTCCTGAAAGTTTCTTAATTGAAACCAGAAAAGGAATACACTGTAGAGGGCCTGGACAAGGTTCATATCACGCAAAAGTGTCATGGTACAATCTTTCTTATTACTAGGGATGTGATTCCAGAAACAAAAGCACTAGGTGAAGGTTCACTGGCCACTTTATAAAAGACATGCAAACAGAGTTACATGACATAATTTAGCCCTCACTAATACCGTCTTCTCCAGTTTTAAGTTAAGTTAATAAACACAAAGACTAAGTTGGGCTTCCAGGTTAGTGGTTAGCTCATCGTCTGCCCACCGTTAGGCCCTAGGTTCGATTCCCACTGATGACCATTTTTAAAATATATATATATATCCTCACCTCCTGCTTATGAATATTAGAGTGTGCTACCCGTATACCATTGTGGGTCACGCCCTGAATGAATCCAGCTCCCTTGTATCTGGGCCAAATTAGGCCATTCATATGTCATTTAGGTCAGCCTGGTCTTTTAGGCCACACAGATTTGAAATTGGGCCATGTCAACCTTCAATTAGGCTTGTTGTATTTTCAAAACTGGCCACTCTAATTAATTTAAAACAATCAATCCTTTGTTAAATCTTTTTATTTTAAAATCAAATGTATTTCTAAAATGGATCAAGCCCAATTTTCAAATGTTAGTTTAATTATTTTGAAATCAAAATCATGTTTTTGTTATCATTTTAGGTCAAGCCCAATTCTTTCTCTTTTATTATTTGAGATCAAGTCTTTCTTTATTATTGGGTCAAGCCCAATACTCTTTAATTGGAAATCAAGTTTTGGGCCAAGCCCATTTTTCAATTTTTCTTTTAAGAATATAATTCAGTTTTTCTTTTTATGTGGGTTAAGCCCACTTTTCAATTTCTTCTTTTAAAAATATAATTCATTTTTCTTCTTATGTGGGTCCAACCGAATTTCTTTTTCTTTTCTTTGGGTCAAGCCCAATTTCCTTTTTATTTATCTGAAGTCAATTTTTTATTTTAAATCAAGTCTTTCTTGTAAATTTGGATCAAGTCCAAGTGTTTTGGAAATAAAATCAAATTCACTTCTTTTCCATAATTATCAAATCAAGTCCATTTTTTATTATTTTGGGTTAAGCCCAATTTCTTTTTTTAATCACTGTTTTTACTAACTTCGTCAAAAAATGTCTGTTTTTTTTTTCTTCTAAAATTCGAGTATTCTAATGCGAGCAAGCAGCTTTCTCTGTTGTACCATATTTCAATTCGTGTGGATTCCAAATACGGCTTACGACAATTTGGATTTTGCAAGCACGTGATTTCAGAAAATCACTGTTTTTACTAATTTCGTCAAAAAATCGTCTGTTTTTTTTATTTTATTTTCAAAATTTCGAGCAACAGATTCTAATGCAGGCAAGCAGCTTTCTCTGCTGTACCATATTTTAAATTGTGCGGATTCCAAATACGACTTACGATTATTTAGATTTTGCAAGCACGTGATTTCAGAAAATCACTATTTTTACTAACTTCGTCAAAAAAACGTCTATTTTTTTAATTTCTAAAATTCGAGCAACGGATTCTAATGCGGGGAAGCAGCTTTCTCTGTTGTACCGTATTTTAATTTGTGCAGATTCCAGATACGGCTTACGACAATTTGGATTTTGCAAGAACGTGACTTCAGAAAATCACTGTTTTTACTAACTTCGTCAAAAAACGTCTGCTTCTAAATTTTATGAAATTTGAGCAACGGATTCTAATGCGGGCAAGCAACCTTCTTTGTTGTATCATATTTTAATTCGTGCGGATTCCAAATACGGCTTATGACGATTTGGATTTTGCAAGCACATGATTTCAGAAAATCACTATTTTTATGAAATCCGTTAAAAATGTCGGTTGTCAATTTTTATGAAATTCGAGCAACGAATTCTAATGCGGGCAAGCAATTTTCTCTACTGTACCGTATTTTAAGTCGTACGGATTACAAATACAGCTTACGACGATTTGGACTTTGCAAGCACGTGATTTCAAAAAATCACTGTTTTCACTAATTTCATCCAAAAATTAATTTTTTACCTATAATCATCCTTTGATTTTCCAAAAGATCAGGTCTCTTAACCAGAACTACGTAGTCTTGAATTTCCCATTACACTAAGGAATACATAGGAGCAAGATCAAGTCCTATCAGGCTATCTTCCACAAACCTATTTATTTTCTACTCTATTTAAAGGGATCAAACAGTTTTAAAAAATAATCAAAATCATACACTCAGTTTAAGATTTTATTATTCGAAACGAGCGAGTAGGGTGCCTAATACTTTCCCTACTCGTAACCGACTCCCGAACCTAGATTTCTTCCTCAAGTTAGGATTTTTCCAAATGTTTTCCCTTTAAAAAAATAAAATTTAGTGGTGAGTCCACAAACGAATTAAATTCTTTTTCAAAATTTTAGCGAGTTTGTCATCTCGTTGTATTACCTATATAACTAATGATGTAAATATTATTACAGAAATAAATGTATAGCCCGTCAAGTAAAAGAATGCAAGTTTTCAAAATTGACATGAGTGACGACACCAAAACTTTCATTATATACAACATTAATTACTATGACGAGGCTTACATATTCAACAAAAATTTTAAAAGAAAATTTTATACCGTATTTTCTGTAACAGTAATTTTATAAATATATTCTGCATCATGAAGTAACAAACTAATAATGAATATGCAATACGACTTTAAGCGTAGGATATGTATCATTATCAGGATGTTACACATATTATTATATGTATGAATGTATATTAGATATTACTAAGTATTTGAAGGCAAGTTTTCAAAATGGGCATTGGTGAAAACATCTGAGCATTTATTTTTTGCTATGATAATTACTACGACGAGAGTTACACTTTCAACAAAAGTTGTAAAAAAATTGTACCGTGTTTCAAATAACAGTATTTTATAAAGAAGTTGTATATCATGAAGTAACAAACTAGTAGTTATTTGTGATATGACTTAAGCATAAGACGAGTATCATTATTAGGATGTTACATCCATTGATATAAATCAATGGGTGGCTTGATCTTCATGGTGTAGGTTTAATAAGAAAATTATAAAATAATAAATAAAAGATAATTAAATTGTTCAATGACCTGGCACGAACAAATATCTAACCAACATTATAAGGAACGTAACCTGCTAGTTAGACCTCTTGGCGTTGAAGCACAAACTGAGGGCTCTTATAAATTTGAATCACCAACCTTACAGGGAATATTGACAAGACAAGCACAAGAGACAAGAAAAGATATGACTCTCACCATAAAGAAAAATCCTTATTTAGGTTAATAGAAACTCTAATGTTTGATGTGTATTCCATTTCTCATAGATGAGCCATTTATACTTGTACAACTACAAATATAAGGAAACTATAAATAAATATTAATAGAATTTTTCAATCTCTTATATGATGAAATTATGATCAATACTAATAGAATCTATCTATAATATGATTCAAATATTCAACATGATCCTTATTAAATCTTAACAAATCTTAGTTAAATAATTTTATAAAATCCTAACAAATTGAAAATTAAATCTAATAAAATAAGTGACATATCTTTTTAAATATTATAGTCTTTTCGTGGAAATCTTCCTGATTTGCATCCATAAAAATCACAATCTTATCTACCTCTTTTTCTTGGAAATGCATTTACATTGATTCCAATTACCTTTTTTTATCTCTTTTAACCTTCCTCTTCTCAATAAGTCTTCTCTTCAAGTTTACGTCTTTTTTTAGGTGCGCTTGATCATTGAAGGTGGTATCAAGGTTCATATCATACACCATCAATGAATAGTCTTTATTGTTCTTTTCCTTATTTGTATATTTATTTTAAATGAACCTGAATTACTTTTTTAATGTTGATTATGTTATTACTCCTTTTGTTATACATTCCTCTCCATATGATCATTACTATTATATGCTCATTTTGTATCCTTTTTTTATGAAACACTTAACCCAAATGCATAACCAAAGTAGATTCATACATCAACTCCACCAGTATCACAACTAGCTCCAGATGTTGAAGACTCAAAGAAAGCCAAGAAGTTTATGTCAACCCCAAATTTAATGGGTTGAATCTCTAATTTATTAATTTGTATTTTAGACATGTAATGGAAATTATGTAATGCAACAATACCTATTTATTATTGATTATTTTAGACACACACCAGCAATGAATGATCTTTGTTGTTATTTTTCCTTATTTGTATATTTATTTCTAATGAACCTGAATTAAATTTTTAATGTTAATTATGCTATCACTCCTTTTGTTGTACATTCCTCTTTTATATGTTTATTACCAATATTGTGTGTCAATAATAAAATATAGATCTTAGTAAATGAATAACATAGGATTTCATTAAAATATAGAAAACATTTTATGCATAAAACCTAATAGATCTATTACATTAAAAAAAAACTTCAATAAAAGGATATTTCTCCCACATTAAATGAAAAAACATATAGCACCAAACTTGAATTCTTACACAAAATCCCAAACAAAATGATAAAAGGAAGACCATCAAACCACACAATAATATCACTATGAAAGTGAGCCTCTTAATTTCAGTATGCATAGTCATCATATTCTCTAGGATATTCTTTAACCATTCATCATCTCATTTGCAGCAACCTGCATGGCTGATGTAGCTTCGAAAGCAGCTCCCATGTTGTATTTAGGAATAGCATAATCTTCATGCCAGAGGAAAATTCACATCTACCATCCACGTGAAAGAATAAGGTATTCAAGTCGTCAACAACAAATAATTCCATTGCAAAACAACAAATAGGGAAAATAAGCCATGAATTTGATGAATCTCACAAGAATTAACAAAAATCCTTTTCAAACAGAGGTTGATGATGAAGCCCCTTTAATGACCTAACTACAACCAACAAAGAAGATCCACAAAATGACATCATTCAATTAAAATATGTGAAACTCTACGTTGAACTTAACATGCCAAATCATAATGATGCTAAGTTATAACTAACGAAAGGATCGATTTGCAAGATAGATTAAGAAGTGAAGGACAAATTGAGGCATTATAAGAAGTTAAGAATTATGAATACCCAATTTTTGAGTTATTGAAAATAAGAAAACCAAAAAAGGATATAACAAAATAAAAAAATAAAAATAAGAAGAAAATAAGGGAAATAAAAGTCCCACATCAAATCAAATTGAAAACTCAAAACTTACTTATGAAGTCCCACATAAAAAGAATGAGACTCCTTCAATCTCTCCCTCTCTTGTATCAGGATGCACAAGTACCACATCAATGGGGGGAAACTCTTTCAATCTCCCATTGATAAGCATAAATTTCATAAATAATTATCTCTCACTTTTATCTCATTAAGACTTCTTATATGTTCAATTAAGTGGTCTTTGTCATATTTTATGAGTTTGGGTTCATATGAACTTTAATTGAATTTCTTTGCTTACCCGATTAAAATGATACTATTATA
This sequence comes from Canavalia gladiata, assembly GCA_037954105.1. NCBI lineage: Eukaryota > Viridiplantae > Streptophyta > Magnoliopsida > Fabales > Fabaceae > Canavalia > Canavalia gladiata. Next base: position 45,513,847 of record CM075660.1, read on the forward strand.
GTATTTTGAGCATAATAGGAGTTTTAGACATCCAAAAATCATGAAATCTGTCTTTAATGAAAGCTTAAAGAAGTGTCCACAGTTACAAAGCAAGATCAGACTCTAAATGGGATGTTTAGGACTCCGAACTTATCTCAAAAGATGAGATAGTGCTGCTGACGTGGAATTTGAACAGTGTGCAAAGATCTGGCCATATCTTGAGATACAGAAGTCATATTGAGATGAAATCAAATCTGTTGGAAAGCTAAGATCCGGGGCTACAACTTTTGTTCAGACGTGAAGCTCTAATTCAGACCCGTGAATATCCGAAATTGCGCTGCAAGAAAGTCAAAATTGTTGTGCTCATTGGTGACAAAAAATTCAAAAGTGTTTTGCATTTTCAACAAAGCCCATGTGAAAGCAATAAAAGGGTAGAAAAGTAATATCCTAGTTGGTGACTTTCTGAAGATGATGCCTCAAAAATCCTCTATAAATAGAAGGGTTTACAAGAGGAAAAACACACCACTTGGAGATTAACTCCAATACCATTTTCCATCTTTCTTTCTTTCTTGTTAGTTTGCCTCCTTCATGGAAGGCTTAGGTTTTATTTGGTGTTAGTTTGCCTCCTTCATGGAAGGCTTAGGTTTTATTTGTTGTTAGTTTGCCTCCTTCATGGAAGGCTTAGGTTTTATTTGTTGTTAGTTTGCCTCCTTCATGGAAGGCTTAGGTTTTCTTTGTTGTTAGTTTGCCTCCTTCATGGAAGGCTATGTTTATAGTTTCAATTTAAGGATTCAAGCTATTTTCATTTTAACTTTGAGGTCTTGATCTTTATTTACATGCTTATTAAGTGGTTTCTGCTCTACTTCACTATATTCTTCAATTTTATTCTTTAATCAAAATTTGATCGGTTGACGTATTTTGATTAATGCATAATTGATTTATAACTGGTTTTTGATTGGTAAATCATTTTCCAAAAGTTTGAAGAGTAGAAATTAATTAATTTAATTGAAGGTTTTCATTTTATTACTTACTTCAACTGAATTCTGATTATGAAATTGGTTTAGATGAAAGATTAAGTGGTCACTAAATCTTGTTTATCATAATCAATTAAATTCTGAGAGGTTTCTTAGTAGAGAATTCAAGGATCATTTTAGGGGTTCCAGATGATCCTAGGTTGATAAACATAATGCATGATTTTAGTGATCAATGATTAGTTAAGAAAATAGCCTCTGAATTCCTTGAGTTGATTATTGTTAAATCAAATAAATTTCATTCTGTATTTTGTATTTAGCATTTAATATCACATCTTTACAAAACCCCTTTTTCTAACTTTCTCCTAATTTGCTTAAGAATATTAAATGGTCTTTGGGAGATGACCTAGGTTGCACCTTATACTATACCAATAGTTTGGGGGAAATCTAGAAATTATTTTTGCGCGTTTGCGACGAGCGTGTCAAAAATTTGGCGCCGTTGCCGGGGACCATTTTAGTTTCCTAGGCTTATTTAGGAGTTTGTATAAAATTTTTAACCTTTCTAACAATTTTTTGAGTTTTTATAAAATTTTTAACCTTTCTAACAATTTTTTGAGTTTGTTTAAAATTTTTAACCTTTCTAACAATTTTTTTTTAGGTATACTATTCTTTATTTGTTTGAACTATTCCGTAAGGAAAAAGCACGTTATAGTCTTGGGAATCTGACTTTAAAAGACCCTTTTGTCAGTTTACAAGAAAACTGAATGGGAAGCACATCCTCGACTCTTAGAAGGCGTTTCAGCCGTTACTGGACGTAAAACCAGAGGAAGATGTGAGCCACAATCACAACTATTGTTCATTCTCATGCATGTATATTTGTCATTTACATTTTATTTTCAATTTATTTGAAATTTTCACCATTTTTAGAATATAGCAATGCAGCTGGTGAACCAACCAAATCAGGATGGCAGAGACAAAAGAGAACCAGATACCACTCTTCAGTTATAACTTTTCCTTACTTTGGTGGTTTTGTCACATTTCTTTTCCTGTTATATAATTTCTATCTAAGACATTGGGGACAATGTCTTGGATAGGTTGGGGGGAGGATGGTCTGATATAAAAGAAAAATTAAAAAAAAAACCTAAAAAAAAAATTAGGTTAGAATCATAAACTTGCTTTGAGTAAGATGGCTGAGTAAGGAGTTACACTTGACTCTTGATACGCATCTTATGATTAAAAAAAAAAATTTGAATGTGGAAGTATGTTTTTCTTTAGATTTCATAAAATAATTGAAGCAAAATGATTTACATTTCGAGATTAATTAGTTTGGCAACACAAATTTGAACTGGATAGATTAGATTTGATAAATATATTACCTGTGAGAATTTGAGCCTTATTATTATTTTCTTTCTTGTGTGATTTTCATCCATGGAATATGTTACTTTAGAACTTGCATTGATTCTTTTTAAAGCTACATTTTCACATGAATTGTACAAAAATGATTGAGGCACTGTTTTTCTTGAACAAACCACTTGGCCAAATAACCAAACCATATAATTTTATCCTTTGATCAGCCCTTTGAGCCGATTAGCCTTTTCTTCTTTTTAGCTCACCACAAATCAAAAAAAAAAAAAACAACTTTGTCTGACCATAGAAGGTGAGGAATACTGGATTTATCATACCATAAGTGTTTCAATAAGTGTGGGGGAGATTATTGTTGTGTTCATCAATATCATGGTTGAAAAAAAAAAGAATGAAGAAGTGATATCTGTTTCTCACACTTGCACTTAGACTCAGTTCTCAATCCTCACCATTTTCCTTGGTCTAACATTGTATCTCTTCAATATGTCATTTCATCTTTCTAATCCTGTTATAACCAAAATAAAGACCTCTTGATTTGTGCATTGCATGTGTACATAGTAGTAGAGAAGTAGAAGATATGCAAGCCTGTGATAGTTCATCTTTCATTGATTGAATTTGAGAGAAACACTTACCAAATCAAACACTTGAGAGATTCAGAGTATATCATGTGAGGTTTTATCTTTCTCAATCTATGTTTTTCAAATTAAAGTTGCCTTTCTAAGTAATTTCAAAAATGTGATGAAAGAATGCTTCATGAAATTTTGTGAATTCTTGAGAAATCAACTCAAAACTTTGATGTTCTTTAAAAAAAAAAAAATAGTCACCAATCCTTAACTTAAGTTTGCCCGAGACGTGCAAAAGATAAGTGTGGGGGAATTTGATAAGCATAAATTTCATAAATAATTATCTCTCACTTTTATCTCATTAAGACTTCTTATATGTTAAATTAAGTGGTCTTTGTCATATTTTATGAGTTTGGGTTCATATGAACTTTAATTGAATTTCTTTGCTTACCCGATTAAAATGACACTATTATAGTATTTTGAGCATAATAGGAGTTTTAGACATCCAAAAATCCTGAAATCGGTCTTGAATGAAAGCTTAAAGAAGTGTACACAGTTACAAAGCAAGATCAGACTCTAAATGGGATGTTTAGGACTCCGAACTTATCTCAAAAGATGAGATAGTGTTGCTGACGTGGAATTTGAACAATGTGCAAAGATCCGGCCATATCTTGAGATACAGAAGTCATATTGAGATGAAATCAAATCTGTTGGACAGCTAAGATCCGGGGCTACAACGTTTGTTCAGACGTGAAGCTCTAATTTGGACCCGTGAATATCCGAAATTGCGCTGCAAGAAAGTCAAAATTGTTGTGCTCATTGGTGACAAAAAATTCAAAAGTGTTTTGCATTTTCAACAAAGCCCATGTGAAAGCAATAAAAGGGTAGAAAAGTAATATCCTAGTTGGTGACTTTCTGAAGATGATGCCTCAAAAATCCTCTATAAATAGAAGGGTTTACAAGAGGAAAAACACACCACTTGGAGATTAACTCCAATACCATTTTCCATCTTTCTTTCTTTCTTGTTAGTTTGCCTCCTTCATGAAGGCTTAGGTTTTATTTGTTGTTAGTTTACCTCCTTCATGGAAGGCTTAGGTTTTATTTGTTGTTAGTTTGCCTCCTTCATGGAAGGCTTAGGTTTTCTTTGTTGTTAGTTTGCCTCCTTCATGGAAGGCTAGGTTTGTAGTTTCAATTCAAGGATTCAAGCTATTTTCATTTTAACTTTGAGGTCTTGATCTTTATTTACATGCTTATTAAGTGGTTTCTACTCTACTTCACTATATTCTTCAATTTTATTCTTTAATCAAAGTTTGATCGGTTGACGTATTTTGATTAATGCATAATTGATTTATAACTGGTTTTTGATTGTTAAATCATTTTCCAAAAGTTTGAATAGTAGAAATTAAGTAATTTAATTGAAGGTTTTCATTTTATTACTTACTTCAACTGAATTCTGATTATGAAATTGGTTTAGATGAAAGATTAAGTGGTCACTAAATCTTGTTTATCATAATCAATTAAATTCTGAGAGGTTTCTTAGTAGAGAATTCAAGGATCATTTTAGGAGTTCCAGATGATCCTAGGTTGATAAACACAATGCATGATTTTAGTGATCAATGATTAGTTAAGAAAATAGCCTCTGAATTCCTTGAGTTGATTATTGTTAAATCAAATAAATTTCATTCTGTATTTTGTATTTAGCATTTAATATCACATCTTTACAAAACCCCATTTTTCTAACTTTCTCCTAATTTGCTTAAGAATATGAAATGGTCTATGGGAGATGACCTAGGTTGCACCTTATACTATACCAATAGTTTGGGGGAAATCTAGAAATTATTTTTGCGCGTTTGCGACGAGCGTGTCACCCATTCTCCTATATAAAAAGGTGCTTTCCTCCAAAAAAAAGGGGACACTTAAGCTTAAAAGATTATGTTTGAAAGTACACATTAAAGCATAAACCCATCTTATACAAATTCTTTTTATTCTTGTGTGAATGGTTTCCAAGTTTTCCAATACACAGAAAAGCAAATGTGTCAACTCATACAGTCTTCACTTTAAGAGGCAAGTTTGTTAGTCACTCTGGAACATTTCCTAGGTAAGTAAAACTAACTTTTTCTCTAATTTTTTATTTTTTTTATCATGTATTATTCTATTAGCTTCCTATATGTTTCTACTTTAGATTTTCTATTTTCTAATTGTTACTTTTTCTTAAAAAATAAAATATTCTATTTTAAATGTACACAATGATCAAATGAGAGGTAGATTCATCTTTGATGTTGCTTGGAAACATAAGAATTTATTGAGTAGTCATTTCGCTAACTTGAATTTTGTGCAATGGTAAACTTGTTTCAATTTAAAAATTAATGTTCATAAAAATTCTAAAAATATTTTATTTCTAAAAACTTATAAAAATGAAATAAATAATATATCTTTTAATTTTAAATCCAATATTTTCAAAATTATTTTTATAAAAAAATAAAAAATTCCAAAATAAATTTCTCTACAAAGTTGGAAATAAATAATTATCAAAAAATATTCCATATAAAAATTAAAGTTCATCATTTCAACATTGTAAAAGAATCTCAAAAATCCTAAAACTCATTTCTCTCCAACTTTTCGAAAAAATATAAAACATATATCTCTCTGTTTAAAAAAATTCTAAAATTATTTTTGAATCCGTGCATTGACCAAATAAGATTGATTAAGTAGTTGATCCACCGTTGGTATATTTGGGTCAGGGAAATTTATTGAATAGTCATTTGCTAACTTGAAATCTTGTACAAATTTCATTCTTTTTAAAATTAATCTCATTTAAAAAATACATATATCCTTTCCAAAAATTATAATAAAAACTTCTCAAATATTAAGTCTATGTAATGGATAAAAAAGGTCCATCAAATGGTAGGTTCATCTTTGATTTTACTAAAATCATAAGGGTTCATTTAGTAGTCATTTGCTAAGTTGAACTCTCTGCTTAAGCTAACCTATTTTCTTTTTAAAAAAATTACAAAATCCAAAAAGCACCTTATATTTAAATATCAAATAAATATATACTTTATTTCAAAATTAAAACCATCATTTGAAAAAGAACACCAACAAATTCAAATTCTCACTTCAAGCTTAAAAAAAACCAAAAACTTCAAAATCCTTTTCCAAAAATTTAAAACTCGTCAAATTTATTTCCTCAAGAACTATGTGGTTTTCATTTTCTCACTACACTTGAGGATATGTAGGAGAAAGAATTGGATACTTCAAGCCCGAATAAAACTTTCAGACTCTTTTTTACTTATTTCATAAAAAAAATCAAAACCTACTTTAATAATTTGCATGAAATAAAATAAGTTAATAAAAATAACTTTTCCTTTGAAGTGAAAGAAATACTTTTAAATTTCATCATACTTCTATAAAATTAATTAGAAGGTAACTTTTTTAATAGACTTCACAAGGTATTAATGCCTTTCCTATATATATAAACGACTCACAAATCTAAACCAGATTCAATGATCATATTTTAAAAGGTTTTCCAAAATTTAATTTCTTTAATAAATTTTGGTGGCAATTTCCTCTATTTTATAATTTTTTTTCATGTGTCATTCTATCATGACCCCAATTATGATGAAGAAGGATGATTTTGCAATATCATAAAAAGTGAAGAATTAATTTTCTCCTTTACTTAAATTAAAAATGTAATAAACAACAATTAAATCCATAATTGTAAGAAATAACACTACAATAATTTCTTAACCATAAAAAAGCATAATAAATCCTTAACAATCAAGTAAATAAATAATTCATAAATTAAATTTGAAATAATTAATAATTAATTCTAAATATTTTAGAATTATTACAATGATCATATTTAATTTTATATATTTAAAATCAAAATAATAATAATTAATGTAGGATTTTTAAAGTATTTTGAAAAAAAAATAATTTTTGCAACAATCTCCCACATATTTTAAAAGAATTTAAAAAATTTATAAAATAAAATATAAAAGATAATTCTTGTTCAGTTTACATCATGAGTGTAAATGCATTAAATTTGGAGTCTTTTGGACAACAAACGAGACCCTAGATAGATAAAATGAAACACCTGTAATTTTTCATAATTAACTCTTTATGGTACAAATAACCTTTAGTGAGAAATAAAGTAAAGACAAGAGTAAAAGATAGCGAAATTAGAATATTTCGTACAAATAACGAAAATATCCCTACACTTGGGTAAGCCTAATAATTGTTCAGGAAACTTAAGATAAAAGTTAAAATACATCCTAAGGAATTAAACCACACCAAGGATGATGGAAAAATTATGAGGAAATAATAGGAAAAGAGAAAGGGAGAAAAAGCTTAAACAAAACTCATAAAATGCCCTTAGAAAGCTCTGTCTTTTACCAAGGCTAAATTGTTCTTAGAAAAATATTAAATGATATAATAATGATGTGGGAAAAAATTAATAAATTTTATAAACATTAAAGGAACAAATTTTGAACCTTCTAGGAAATGGTAAAAAAAATTACGAAAATGCTCCTGAAAGACCAGTGGGGCAAGAAAATGCGAAACAAAAGCCAAAAAGTGGGCCCCACATCTCTTGCACGAAAAATCCATGTAGAAAACATGGTGATGACTTACCATATGAGTCATCACTAAATTAAATTCATAAAGAAAAAAATAATAAATGCAAAGATTCATTTAACCATGGTTAAGGCAAATTAACTTTGTTTAATTAAAATTAACCATGTTTAGGATAACTAAAACTTGAGTAGTGACAACATCATCATGATTAGTCCTAAGAGGATAATTTATTATATTTTGAATAAATTTATAAAATTAAAATTACATACAAAATTATCAAAATGCCCTTAAGTGGGAAATTAATCCTTAAATTACCCTAACTTGGCAAAATTCACTAAGGACTTTGGGAGGACTCATTTTCAGAATTATAAAGCTTATAAACACTTAGAGAATTCCTCTAAACTCCCCCAAATCTTAATCTTACCCAAAATTTCACCTTAAGCCTAAGTTTCCATCTTTGACATTTATGATAAATCAACTTATAATTACCAAGCTCCACCGCCACCATTAAAAGATCTTTGTGGACCACTAAAGGGGGACCAAGATCAACCATAAAATCCCCACAAATAAACATCATCAAGTCTCCATCAAGTAGGATTTTACTACTTATGTTTTTAAGCTTTAAATCTTAATTTCCATAGTTTGCTTTTTTTATTTTGTGGATCCTTTCTCTAAGGTCCACGGATCTCATTTTGTTAGAACTCGTGAGAGACCAAAAATTTATTTTAACGGTTAAATATGAGAATCATCCATTTTTAGTGATTTTTTACGGTTAAAGTGGAGTGTTGATGGATTAAAGTGCTTCTAGCCACCTTAGAAGCAATTTAATCAGTTAAAATTTCTTAAAAATCAATTTTGATGATTTAGGGAAGATTTGAGAGTTTATCTAAAAAAATTTAAATGTTCATGGTATGGGATGGATGGATCCTGTAGTAGATCTAGTGGATCTACACTTGTTTGCCATGAAAAATACTTTCTTTAAGATATTAATGCTTAAAGCTTGAAAACTTGGGAATTTTCTTCATAAAATCTTTAATTATGAAGTTATGTGAATAAAAATACAAATCTAAACTCATGGATTAAAATTCTTAAAAGACCATAAATTTGAGAAAATTACCTTGAATTCTCAAGGTGAGCATTTGGCCACTTATAGCAAGAATGGAGTAAAAGCCCTAATAATTTTTAAGGATGGTTTGAACTAATAGATTAAGTCTTAATTGATAAAAATCAACTCTTAAGAGAATAAAAATTGGACCAAAATACCCTAGGACTAAAGGGTGTGCATTCGGCCACTATTTGTTTAGTTAAGGATAAATGAGTTTAAAATCTTGATTAGGATTAATTAAGGATTCTTAATATGTAAATGAGAATAACTAAAAATGTAAGAAAGGTTTAGGAATGGTTTGGATGACCATTAGACCATAATGACCATAATTGGTCAAATTAAGTTAAAAATTTTAATTAAGACTTAAGCTTGATTCAATGATGCATAAGGGGATGATTAAAAAAGAATCATGGTGTAGTGAATAAGAACATGACCATTCAGCCATACCTTCCAAAGAGTGAAGGTGAAGACATAAAATTCTCCAAACTTGGTAATGTTTAATGGCATAAATCTTAACTTATAGAAATTACCTTCTAAGTTAAGGAAAAGTGAACTATGATTCCTTAGGATTTGTGTGTATGCACTCGGTCACTCCTTAAAAAATTAAGGGAAGCTTGAGTTTAAAAAATTAAGGAATTCTTTTTTAAGTTTGTAAGAAAACTAGCCTAAAAGTTTTCAAAAATTTAAGAATGGATTTTATGTGAACTTAAGAAAATGATTTGAAACCAATTATGGAGTAAAAGTGAGATCTAGTGCATTTAGTCACCTTGATATTAATTAAGGAGAATTGATTTTAAAACCTTGATTAAGGCATAATAAGGATGCTTACTATGTAAAAGAAATGAAACAAAGGTTTAGGAAAGGTTTGGCAATAGTATGGATACCATTCAACCATGTGTGGTTAAATGGATGCAAGTAAGTTAAAATCTTTCTAATACATAATCCTTAAACTTAATTTAAGTAGGATATTCAGAAGACATACAAATTGAAGCATGCAAAAAGTAAATAAATTAAGAGCTTTCATTCAGCCCCCTAAGGAGAAATTCTAAGTATCATGATTTTTCATGAAATTATGTGAAACAACTTAACGTTTGAGAAAAGGAAAGTTTGAGAGATAACTTAGAAGGATAAGTGAAATAAGTTGCCATGAGTGATTCATCATAAAATGTTATGAATTAAACAAGTTGGACATGTTATGGACATATAAGATTAAGTTGTCCAAGAGTTAATGATAAGATTAAGTAAGTCTTGATTTAGGAGATGATTATATGCTTGAGAATGTTATGCCAATTTGTTGTACTGCTTTATGAATGCATGAAGAGTAATGTGACATGTATGATGACTACTCATGGATGTTTAGAGAATGATGCTATGTATGATAATCATAAATGAATGATGATGTGAATATATGCATAGCGTATTGGTTGAATATTGATTGAGCATGCATGATTATCTAGAAGCTTTTAAAAGTGAACCTAATCAATGCATGTCTATGCCTTAAAATTTCTTTGAAGGTGTGGAATAGTAATTAAATTTCCCCGAAGGTGTGGAATAGTAATTGAATTTTCTCGAAGGTGTAGAATAGTAAATGAATTTTCCTAAAGATGTGGAATAGTAATTGATTTTACCCGAAGGTGTGGAATAGTAATTGAATTTCCCCAAAGGTGTGAAATAGTAATTTCATTTTTCCGAAGGTGTGGAATAGTAATTGGATTTCCCTGAAGGTGAGGAATAGAAATTAAAAATTTCTTAAAGGTGTAGAATAGAGAATATTTATGATTTATGATGTGTAAGCAATTGATATGTTTAATTTAGATGATATTATTTGACTGATATTATTGTATGCCGATGTCTTAAGATTCCCCAAAGGTGTGGAATAGAAATTGAATGAAATATTATGAAAGGAAAAGAGGAGATAATAGTCAAATGGTAATTATAATGTGCTTCCAAAGATGTATGATGTTCAAGCAAGTTATGTGTTTAATTCAGTTAATATTGTTTGACCAATAATAAGGTATGCCTATGTCTTAAAATTCCCTAAAGGTATGGAATAGAGAATGAATGAGAAATTATGTAAGACATAGAGGAGATGATAGTTAAATAATATTAAGAAATTATGATGATTAAGGAAATTATACATAAGTAAAGGAAATCCACTTCAGCAGCTTTTTCAAAAGGTAAAAATCAAACTTATATGCATGCCATCATTTTTAATAAACTAAAGTGGCTAGGATGAAAGTGATGACACTAAGTTTAGGGTAGAATCCTACTGATAAACTTAGTTTCTCACCCATACTCCACCATTTTCTTCTCAAGCACCTCAGATGCTGTTTGTGATGGAAGAGATTCATATACTTGAAGCATGTTGATAAGCATAAATTTCATAAATAATTATCTCTCTCTTTTATCTCATTAAGACTTCTTATATGTTCAATTAAGTGGTCTTTGTCATATTTTATGAGTTTGGGTTCATATGAAGTTTAATTGAATTTCTTTGCTTACCCGATTAAAATTACACTATTATAATATTTTGAGCATAATAGGAGTTTTAGACATCCACAAATCATGAAATCTGTCTTGAATGAAAGTTTAAAGAAGTGTCCACAGTTACAAAGCAAGAGCAGACTCTAAATGGGATGTTTAGGACTCCAGAATTATCTCGAAAGATGAGATAGTGTTGCTGACGTGGAATTTGAACAGTGTGCAAAGATCCGGCCATATCTTGAGATACAGAAGTCATATTGAGATGAAATCAAATCTGTTGGACAGCTAAGATCCGGGGCTACAACTTTTGTTCAGACGTGAAGGTCTAATTCGGACACATGAATATCCGAAATTGCGCTGCAAGCAAGTCAAAATTGTTGTGCTCATTGGTGACAAAAATTCAAAAGTGTTTTGCATTTTCAACAAAGCCCATGTGAAAGCAATAAAAGGGTAGAAAAGTAATATCCTAGTTGGTGACTTTCTGAAGATGATGCCTCAAAAATCCTCTATAAATAGAAGGGTTTACAAGAGGAGAAACACACCCCTTGGAGATTAACTCCAATACATTTTCCATCTTTCTTTCTTTCTTGTTAGTTTGCCTCCTACATGGAAGGCTTAGGTTTTCTTTCTTGTTAGTTTGCCTCCTACATGGAAGGCTTAGTTTTTCTTTATTGTTAGTTGCCTCCTACATGGAAGGCTTAGGATTTATTTGTTGTTAGTTGCCTCCTACATGGAAGGCTTAGGATTTATTTGTTGTTAGTTTGCCTCCTTCATGGAAGACTAGGTTCATAGTTTCAATTCAAGGATTCAAGCTATTTTCATTTTAACTTTGAGGTCTTGATCTTTATTTACATGCTTATTAAGTGGTTTCTACTCTGCTTCACTATATTCTTCAATTTTATTCTTTAATCAAAGTTTGATCGGTTGACGTATTTTGATTAATGCATAATTGATTTATAATTGGTTTTTGATTGGTAAATCATTTTCCAAAAGTTTGAAGAGTAGAAATTAAGTAATTGAATTGAAGGTTTTCATTTTATTACTTACTTCAACTGAATTCTGATTATAAAATTGGTTTAGATGAAAGATTAAGTGGTTACTAAATCTTGTTAATCATAATCAATTGAATTCTGAGAGGTTTCTCAGTAGAGAATTCAAGGATCATTTTAGGGGTTCCAGATGATCCTAGGTTGATAAACACAATGCATGATTTTAGTGATCAATAATTAGTTAAGAAAATAGCCTCTGAATTCCTTGAGTTGATAATTGTTAAGTTAAAATTAATTTCATTCTGTATTTTGTGTTTAAAACTCAATATCAAATCTTTACAAAATCCCTCTGTTCTAATTTTCTCCTAATTTCCTTAAGAATATGAAATGGTCTTTGGGAGATGACCTAGGTTGCACCTTATACTATACCAATAGTTTGAGGGAAATCTAGAAATTATTTTTGCGCGTTTGCGACGAGCGTGTCACATGTGCAAGGTCCCTTTGAAGGAAAAGGGAAGATGTCATACCAATAATGTATAAGTTGTAAATAGATGGTTATATGTATGATTAATAGGTATTACATAGTGAAATGATATGTGTAATTTTAAGTATGTAAAAGCACTAATGCCTTAACTTATTCAAGTATGTAATCAAGATGTGTGATTATGAAGTTTATGTTATGTGAACATATGCACTATTACTAGAATATACATAATTAAAAAGTAATAAGCCCGTAAAGGCAACCTAAGCGCATTTGAATTAGACACAGGTGAGGACATCCGTTTATTTATTTTCTACTACAAAGAGGCTTACCTTTTCAGTTAAGGTTCTTTTTAAAAAAAATTAATCATATTTTCACTAATAGCTCTTTTTAAAGTTTTCACATCATGAGGTAAAAGTCTGAAAAATGGAACCATGTGTATGACTTAAGCGTAAAAATGGACTTCAATTTTATGATGTTACATAAACTCAACAAACAATGTTTTGGTAAAGTAGAACTTCTATGAACAAAAAAAAAATTTGGTGTAAGTTAAATGCTTACCTATTACATTAAACCCTTATAACTCTTGTCATTTTCATCATTTCTGAATGAATAGGCCATGGACGTGTCTGGTAATTCATAGGATCTAGAGACTATGACACAATCTCATGCAGTCAGCTCCACTTGACATTCATATAGGTGATTTTATCAAGTGTGTCTTGTATTTGATACATCAAAGAAATATTGTAATCATTAGAAACATTAAGTTTAACCTCTCATTCAATCTATCCTAACACTCATTACACCATATGAATGATAAAATTAGTGGTGTTAGAAGAATTAAGAATAACTTGTTATTACTTATATGAATCTTCTATATGAGGTCTCAAATCACAAAGGTTGAGTTTCCATTTTTGTTGATTTTATTTTGGCTAAAGCTTATTACCCTTGATATTTTATTCACTAAGCTTTTAAATTATAACAAATATGATCAAATTAATTTTTAACATCATATTAATTAGGGATATAACCATAAAAGTATTTAATAATTATTTCACAAGATTTTGGTTTAAATTTAAATTTATATTTATTAACTAATTTCACCACGGTTGATTATCAATTATAACATAAGTATATAAGAAATATTAGTTTCTTACATATTAAATATTTACTAATAAATATTCTTAATATTCATATTCACATTCTCCCAGGGAAAAGTAATAACTTTGTCTCATCTACTTCGATAATCCAAGCGACATTATTTTTTTAAGATAAAAAATAAATTTGTAATTAATTTATTTTGGTATGAAAAAAAATTAATCAATATCATTATTTTATTCTAATATTATGAAAAACTTATTAATATCATAGTTTATGGTTTTTTTAAAATATTTTGAATATTATAGGTATAGAAGAATATTTTTACAATAAACTTATAATACCTGTTATCAATTAAATTTTTAAATAACTTTTGCATGCTCAACAAAATTAATTATATTTTTTTATTTTATTTAGTACTAGCATAATGAGAAATTTTTAATAATATAACTCTAAGATATTCAAACTTCTCAAAAAAAAAATTATAATATTGTAATTTTATGATATCATTATTCTATCATTTTTCTTATGATTTTAACATCAAAATATATTTGTTACAAATCTCTTTTAAATTTTGGCGTGCATAAATTTAACTTATATAAAATTTCAAAGATCATAAATTATGTAAATATAGGATTCACGTTTGCTACATGAAGCATCACATCAAGTAATAATCATTCGCTAAGAACTTTGTTTTATTATCATATCCCTGCTGCATAGGTGATTTTAATCAAATTTGCGGCATAATAATATAATATAATTTTCATTTCAACCAATATATACTTTATAAGAATATTATGTTAAAACATTCAATTATTTCATCATACATAAAAATATATTAATACACCAAAATCATCTTAATGATCATGCTAAATTTAAAATATTCATACCAAATATCATAATCAAGTAATTATACATATAAGCTTTACTAACATTCTATGATTTGTAACAAAATAAAAGATAAGTTCACAATAAAATAAAATATAAAAAATTACTATACTTATATATACATATATCAATAAGATTTTATACAATTTGTATATTAATAATTAATAAAATATATTTTTTCCCTTTCTTATTATTATTAGACAAAATATAATATACAAGATACTTGAAAATTTTGAATTCACATATATAAGAATAATTAACTAATTTTTTTTTAAAAAAAATTAATCTCCAATTTAATAGTATAAGTATTAAATTTATATCAATTTAATAATATTTATATATATATATATATATATATATATATATATATATAAAGACAATTAGTTAAAAGCATCTTTGTTTTTCAACGAAAGAAATATCATTGTTATGAAGAATCAACATCCATCACATACATATAAAATATAAAATATACCATATAAAATCATACCTATATAATTAAATTTGTATTACTCAAAAGCATCATAAATTTATGAATGTGTATAGTAGTAAAAATATTAATAAATAAAAATAGTTCAACAAATATAGAATACACATTATTATAGAGATAATAGTGTAAACATTGTTAGAAATTTTGATGTCTTGTAGTTTGAGACATGTACTAACACCAACATTTATAAATTAAAGTCCAAACTATCAATAACTAAAACTATTATGATAAGATAAAGTTAAAATAATTTTTCAACACTCAAAAAATTAAAACAAACAACAAATCTTTACCAATCAAATAAATATTTAATTTACAAATTAATTTAAAATAAATAATAATTATAATTGATTTTAAATATTTAAAAACAAAATAATAATTATAATAAAATATAAAATTAAAATCATTTAAAAATTCAATTTTTACAACACATACAATTATATAGATCACTTTTTTCCATTACCCTATCACACATTAGGTAGAAAAGATCAAAGCATTTTTCTATAAAAAAAATTATCATTTATCAATTTAAAATATATTTTTTGACGGTTAAAAGTTATTAAAAATTTTAATGCCAGCATTTTAAAAAATGTCAATTCTAAGGATGCCAAAAATGTTATCTTTATTAGCAGGTAAAAGCTATCACAAATTTTAAAAAAATTGTCACAATTTTTTTTAAATTAATAAAAAAGTAAATCTCAAATTAAAAAAAATATTTTATTAATTAATTAAATAGAAATGGCAATAATCATTCTATAAAAAGAACTTTTACCCAATGAAATCAAATATGTTGTAAAGCTTATTCTAGAATAAATGTATTTATAAATAAAAAAATTAAAATATATTCACATTTAATTTATTTTAAAATACATAATGATCTTACTAAAATTTAAGACTGAATTCCAATGTATTTTTTTTTCATGTGGTCATACAACAAACTAGTCCAATCAATATTAAAAATTACAATTGCTGTGAAATAAATGAGTTGCATAAATTTCAACTACTTGATTGTATAGGGATACAAAAGCCACATAGTCGGAGTTTTAAAATCCAGTTTTCCATATGAGTAATATAAATACAAATGAAGCATACAGACATGTAACCGATGAAACTTACATGGATCATGTACAAATTGCCTTTTTCCATTGTTATTCCACCAAGAAACAGCCATCATGCACCTAGAATAGATAAATTATAAATAGAGATCCTAAAGTGTTAAAAACACCAGAGTATCAAATCAAAAGTAAATAAATTCAGCATTCAACTCTTCTTGAACACATACCTATCCTTGTCAAAAAGAGGTGCAGCAAGTTCAAAATAATCAAAGAAATCAGCTGCTATTTCCATGTCATCTAAGATTGGATAAAGATGTTCCATCAACTTCCATATGTTGTTACCGATGATAGAAGACAAAAACTACATAATTTTGAAAGATACAACCCAATTCACCTTCAAGAATGATTGTTTGCCTGAAGTTATGCTTGAACAACAGTTTGATCCAGAGCCCACTTATAATGACATGATAAAGGCATCAGTTGAATGTTATTTTTAAATGAAGAACACAAAATACGGGTAAATCAAGAACAAAACTCTTACGTGAAATCTTGTAGTGAGCAATTAACTATTCTGGCTGTTCAATTTGAACAGGTTCAAAATCCAAGTGTTGCATTAGATGATGATTATTATTATCATTAAAACAGCCTAGTTTTTTTTATTATCAAACTATTGGATACCTCAGTAAACCACAAATCACAATTATTGAGATCAAAATAACTTTATTGAGAATACTATTTGTTTGATACTCTAACACGTCACTATGAAAAATTTATCACTATTTTTTTACTTTTCTTTTCAAACAATTTATCAAATTATTTTAAAATATTTAATCTCATTCTATTATTTTCTCTCTGATTCTTGTTTCCTAATACAAAATTATAAATTAAAGAAATGAAATTCAAACTTAGAAGCGAAATTTCTTTTATTTTTCCATTATCCAATTTTGGCAGAAAAAACGGAGCACTTGAGATTGTGTATCATTAGCTAAGTTGCAGCAATCATCATCATTACAACTGATTTTCAGTTTACTCATGTTCTTGATATGTACAGAAAACAAGTAATGGGTATATGCAAATATACTGAGCCAAGTTTCTAAATACAGCTCGTTTATGTAAGTGTATATACCTGCATATAAGATAACTGATCATGGTCTGAAGCCTTACTTTTAACATTTGGATTTGATCCATGTTGAATAAATATGAACAATCACAATTAATTATTTATGTTGTATTCACATTTTTAAAATAATACTAGTGAAAAATAGCATTTTATAATAGGAATTTACATCGGTTATTCAAGAATCAATGTAAATAAAAATGCGGTGATAATTTTGTAAATAAATATGAACTTTCTATATCGGTTTAATAAAGAATCGCTGTAAAAAGTACATTCTACATCGATTACAGAACAACCGCTATAGAAAGTACTTTCTACATCGGTTGTTTCGAGAACCGATGTAGAAAGTAGGTTTCTTTTTTACAACTTTCTACATCAGTTTTTTATATCAATTTTTTACATTGTTTCTTAGGGAACCAATGTAAAAAGTTGGCAATGAAACTTTTGTAAATAAAATGACAAAGATTCTACATCGGTTATTATTTTAACCGATGTAGTAAGTCGTTTCTATATTGGTTCTGAGAAACAACCGATGTAGAATGTCTTCCCTTATCACTTTTCTTTCGATCCTAGTCGTCTTTAACCTCATTCTCTAAAATCCCAATTACTCGTTTCGGCCTATTCTCTCTTCTTTCATTTACATCTTATCCATTTTCGTCGTCATTGTTGTTCATTGTTGCACTCCATCCTTACGTTCGTGGTCGTTGTCGTCAGTGTGACCATTGCCTCCGTTCGAAGTCGTCGTCGTGCACCCTAAGGTATGAGCAACCTCCGTCACCTTTGTCATTATTTATCTATATCCTTCTGTTATTATAGTTCAAATTTACATTTATTTTGGTTATATTCTATAATTTGCAAGCTTTTTATTTGGCTACTGTTGTACCTTCGTTCGACAACCGTTGTGCCTTCACTCGGACACCGCTCTGCCACCGCTCTACCATTGTTGTGTTGTGTTAACTGTGAGATATTTTCTATGCACCTCTACTTTGTCATTGTAGATGTGAAAGTTTGCTTGTGTTAGCTTGAACAAGGAAGCCTTTGCACCTTTGCTTTGTTAGGTTATATATATATATATATATATATATATATATATGTTATAGTATTGATTTCGTTTTAAATATAGGTAACACTTGAGTGCATGAACCTGGTTTTGAGTTCAAATGTGTTGGTTTCTTTTCTTGAGTTCAAATATGAGCATACCCTTAGTTTCTCGTTCAACGTTGAATACAATGAGTATATTACTAAATAAGTAAATCATTCATTGTATTCAATCTTGAATTGTCCAAGTTGGACGGTTTAAGACTAAAGTTTTTTATTCAATGGTTAACAATTTCTTCTTAAATCTTGTAAATTGTACTTGATGAAATTTTGGTAGAGATGCTTCCGGAAGGTAATACATTACCAAAGCGTAATTATGAGGCGAAGAAGGTGATGTGTCCAATGGGTATGCATTATAAGAAAATACTTGCCTGCCCCAATGATTGCATGCTATATAGAAATGAGTTTGAAGGATTACATGAATGCCCTGTATGTCAAGTTTCACATTATAAACTAAAGGATGGTGATTCTAGTTGCAATGAAAGCACAAAGCGGCCTCTAGCCAAAGTGTTGCGGTATCTTCCAATAATTCCAAGGTTCAAAGGATTGTTTTGTAATAAACATGATGCAAAGAACCTTAGATGACATGTAGATGAAAGACAGATTGATGGAAAACTTCATCATCCAGTTGATGGTTTGTAATGGAAGATGGCTGATCAACTATATCCGGATTTTGGAAATGAGCCAAGCAACAGATGGAATGAATCCGTATGGTAATTTAAGTAGTAAGCATAGTTCATGACCTGTACTTTGACAATTTACAACCTTTCTTCGGAGTTGTGCATGAAACGTAAATACATCATGTTGCCTATGATAATTTCAAGTCCACAACAACTTGGAAATGACATAGACGTTTATCTTGCTCCCTTGATTAAAGACTTGCGAAATCTATGGGAAGATGGTGTGGATGTGTTTGATGGGTATGGTAATGAAAATTTCAAGATGCAAGCAATGCTTTTTTGCACTATTAATGACTTTCTAGCATATGGAAAGTTATCTGAATACAGTGTTAAAGGGCACAAAGCATGTCCTATATGTGAAAAAGGCACAAGTTACCATCAATTGCATCACGGAAGGAAGATAATTTATCTTGGTCATTAGAAATTTCTCAGGACTAATCACCCTTATTGTAGATTAAAGAAAGCTTTTAATGGGTTGCGAGAACATGATGTTGCTCCAAAAGCCTTAACTGGACAACAAGTTTATTAACAGGTTAAAAATATCAAAACTATTTGGAAAGACTCAAAAGAAGGCCACCAAGACAAGGATATGGAAGAAAAGATCAATATTTTTTTTATCTTCCATACTAGTGCAATCTTGAAGTTAGACATCGTATTGATGTGATGCATGTGGAAAAGAATGTGTGTGATAGCATCATTGGAACACTTCTCAATATACAGGGCATGATTAAAGATGGTGTCAATTCTCGACTGGATTTGGTTCAAATGGGTATACGACATCAGTTAGCTCCACAGTCTGTAGGAAAATGGACATATTTTCCTTCGGCATGTCATACATTGTCAAAAAAAGAGAAAATAAGTTTATGTGAGTGCCTACATATGGTTAAAGTGCCACAAGGTTATTTTTCAAATTTTAAAAGACTTGTCTTTATGAAAGATTTAAAGTTAGTTGGGTTAAAGTCTCATGATTGACATTGTCGCAACCGTAATTCCGACGAGACGACGAACTCGCTAAAATTTTGAAAATGATTTGATTTATTATGTGGAGTCACCACCAAATTTTTATTTAAGGGAAAATACTTGGAAAAAACCCTGACTCAAGAAAGAGATTTAGGTTCGAGAGTCGGTTACGAATGGGGAAGGTGTTAGGCACCCCACTCGCCTGTTCCAAAGAACAGTACCCTTAAACTGAGTGTGTGATTATTGAAAATTATTTGATCCCGAAATTAATGTGAAAATAAATAGATTGATGGAGGTTAGCCTGACAGGACTTGATCCTGCTCCTACGTATTCCCTGGTGCAATGGGAAACTCAAGGCTTACGTAGTTCTGGTTTGTGAAGGTTTGACCTTCAAAAAGTGTTTGAGAAAAGAGTATTTAAAGATTTTGTTTTTGAGAAATTTCTTATCTTTTGGGGGATGTTCAGTCCACTCATGCACAAGGCCCAAGGCGGCTAAGGCAGCACGGGGACCTATACGAACTACTAAATGTTGAACAGCAGGTGAACCGCCAGTTCCCCATTTAGAGTCCACTGCATGAGACCTAGAATCCCAAAATATTAGAAAAAGAGATTTTTATTTTTAATTTTGAAAAGGACCTCAAGTCCACTCATGCACAAGGCCCGAGGCGGCTAAGGCAGCACGGGGACCTATACAGCAGGTGAACCGCCAGTTCCCCATTTAGAGTCCATTGCGTGAGACCTAGAATCCCAAAACATTAGAAAAAGAGATTTTTAATTTCTTGAAAAGAGATGATTTGCAAATGATATTGATTCTTGAGTAAAAAGAAAACTTGAATTTGAGAGAAGAATTTCATTTTGGATTTTGAGGCAATTGGGGTTTAAATGGAATTTGGGGTGATTTTGTAATTATTAGGAATTTTGAGGATTTATTGGCAATTATGGAATTTTTGTGAATTTATTTAGCAATTATGAAATTTTTATGATTTTTTTAGCAATTAAGGGATTTTTATGAACTTATTATTAATTATGGAATTTTGAAGAACTTGGAGGGGTAAACTAGTAATTATAGAGCTTAGGGCAGATTAGTAATTAATGGGAATAATAAGGGCAAATTGGTAACTGCTGAGCAGGGACCTATTAGGAATTAAGGGAATTCTCCAGGGGTAGTGTAGTAATTACCCTGGCATGGACGTATTAGGAATTAAGGGAATTCTCCAGGGGCAGTATAGTAATTTGTATGGCAGGGACGTATTAGGAATTAAGGGAATTATCCAGGGGCAGTATAGTAATTTGCAAATCGTCCATCACGTAGCATCTTAATTCCCCACGCCCATCTTAATTTATTTCAACCTTTGCATGCAATTCCCCTCACGTAGCAGAGTTTACCATGCACATCCTTCTCTGGATTTAGAGCCTGAAGTCAGAAAATGTACACTTGCTCGTAAAAGTGATTTTCCGATGGGATTAAGTCCATCAGGCAGGAGAAGTCCCATGTGATCGACGCCATGGAAGGGGCAAGTGATACCCATCTTGTGATCAATAGTGTGTTTAGCTCAGGGTATATTGGTTATTGAAAATTTCCTTACCCCAACGTTCGAAGAATCTACCCTACTCCAAAGGAAATCTTTTGGCTTCATGCCAAAATAGTTGTTTTGAAAGTTCATCTACTATTTCACCCAAGGATTTGACACTGTGGGAGGAACGTAAATCTGTATTCTTGACTTACGAGAACTATGCATAGCTTTAACCAAATTAGGCGCTTCTGAGTAGTGCAGATTCGACTTGATACAAGACCAATGCTTAAAGGCAAGAAGGTTCATAACGTACCTTGAGTACTGCACACCTGGCTCTTGAGACATGGTGAGCGTATGCATGAGTTACAGAAGGTCAAGACAGCGTCTTGATTACCAGCCTTCTTTTAATCGATCATTTATAAGGACCTTCTTACACCTGATACCGCCATGCATGACTACAAGCATGGTTGCACCTTTCGAATGGAGATCTAGATGATGAGGTAACAGGTGCTGTAGCAGGTATCGATCCATAGCCATGGGAGATTGCTTGTGGCCTCCTAATCAAGGTGCTTGGACTTGATCGTGACGAGAAGGCCCCTGAGCTTGGGTGATCCTGTGAGATTCTTGACTTGTGTATTAACGTAGGGCAGGGACCATGTCTATCAGGACTGCCCTATTTTGACTTACTGTTTGTCGTGGTTAGCAAAGTTAATGACTAGTCAATGCGGGAGACAATACGGTCTTCATGTTCTATACCCATAACAAGCCCTTTGAGAGCTCACAAAAGAAGTCTAGGTGTTGACTCGTTTTGGGAGTAGTGGTGCAAGTATTCCAGTGGTTGCCTCTCAGGAACGAGTTCTTAGGGTAGGATGATAACAAGGAGGGAGTCAATTATCTGTATCTAAAGGTCTGGGTATCTAAGGCCCGGTTATCTAACGAGTATATATGGGTGGCTGCAGAGGAGGACTACTACGAGTGGATACAAGTAACTAGATTCGAACTCCATAGCCAGCTCTGGCTTAGGCTCATATTTCTATCATGGATGCCCCTGTAATTGTCTCGGGATCCCTCATATGGTGCCGAGGGTACATGGTGATCTTGACTAGAGTTTGAAAAAATTGGTTTAGCGACGATGTGGCTGTAGATTCATCCAGGGGCTCCCTGTCCCTGGGTCACTTTCATGCCTCTAACTGGAGCCAAAAGGAGGACCCACCTCGCTCTGCGACCCTGCTTCGGTGGGTGACATAGACCATGGTGTACGATAGCTGTGCTACCTAGGGGAAGAAGGACCAACCTATGTCACGTTTGGCTCAATGGTATAGGCCCTCAAGTTAGTAGTAGCTGTTTTCCAAATTACCAAGGGGAGAAGCAGTATCGGGTAGTTGGTGGTATCACTCCTCCTTTCATGGCTCGGCCAATCATAGCATGGCTTTGCTTGAGTATGAAGATGATCTCAGAGTGGAGGTGCAGCTATAATCAGCGGGCGAGACTTCTTTAATGTACCTGACACCCCACTTGTAGCCCATGCATAACGTTTCCCATAGGATGGTAAATCCATACCTTTATTACCTTTGCATGGGAGGTTTAGAGGGCCATGCAATCGACCTATACAATGAGCAGATCGAACGTCGACATTTACTCGTGACAAGCTTTCTAGGGAGAGACGTAAGAACGCGAACATCGGGCCTGCAGCAGAATGAGCTTATCGACCCTTTAAGCTACAGTTCCTAGATGTCGCCAAGACCCTAAAACAAGGGTTTGGTAGATGAACAGTAAGGAGAGACGAGAACTGCCTATGGCATCGATACCCTTCCCTAACCAATCTTTCTTTTGCTCTATTTTAGGTTCGAAATTGTTCTAGAAGTGTGATAAGGATTTTAGGTTTACAATGATTATGGACATTCAGTAATATACCCCAAAGCTTTCCACTCCCCATGATTCAAACACCTTCTGCTCATCTATCTTTCTCAAAGAATGCGACCTCTACTCACCAAATTATCATACTTGGTAAAATCGATTTGATTCATTCTCATGCATAGCTAGAACAAAGCAACCATCATGCAAGATTGGTGGGTTCGCTTATTAAAATTTTCAATCTACTATGGCTCATTCTAACATCCACTCACCAATTATCTTGCTACGTTAACTAGCGATGATTCTTTCTAATCAAGAATTAATGATCGTGTGAGAATGGATCTAATAATGATATGAGTTATTATTCTTGAGGTCAAGATCAAGAGGAGAAGCCACCAACCTGGATTGAATCAGTGATCGGATGAATCCTTCTCTTCTCCCAGAAGGCCACGAGGCTATTTGCTCTTCTCTTCCTCCACCGAGTTCCTTCTCTTGTTATCTCTGCTTCAGGCACAGAGCCCAGCGTCTACGAGTTCTTTGAAAGAAAGGGTGACGCAGTTCTTCTCTCAGAAAAATTTTTCCAACCCCTGTTTCGAGTCTGATACCTCTTTTTATATTGTTTTCAGGCTCTGCTTTTCCTTTGTTTTCCTTTTTTAATTTTTTAATTGCTTAGCTTTTAATTTTATATTTCTTTCGAATTTTAATTTTTGTTTTATTTTATTTTTGCTTGATTACTATTATTTTCCTTTTTTCTCAGATTTTAATATTTATTTATTTTTCCATATTTTTTATTATATATTTTTTCTTTTTTGATTTTCTCTTTCTGATTTTCCAGATTTTTAATTTCCCTTAATTTTTATTTTCATTATTAATCATTTTTAGATTTTAAATTTTTATCATTTTCAGATTTTTCTTTCTTCTTTTTTTTAATTTTCTATTTTTAGCTTTTCAGATTTTAATAATAAAAAAATTATTTTTTCTGACTTTATTCTCATTATTTTTCCTCTCTGAAGTTTAATTATTTATTATTAAACTTTTTATTTTTCCCATTTTTTCTTTTTCCTTTTGTTTTTTCTTTTATTTTTATATTTTCACTTTCTTGGGGTTTTTAATTTAGGTTTATCCACTAATTGACTTAAAATGGGCCTCGGACATAATTGAGTGTTTACAGACATGTGTTGATGCAACAACTACATCCAATGGTTATTCGTGACATTTGCCTACAAAAGTTAGACATACCATAAGTAGGTTGTGCTTCTTTTTCAATACAATATGTAGCAAAGCCATTGACCCTCTAAAATTGGATGAGTTGGAACATGAAGCTTTTACTGTCTTATGCCAATTGGAGATGTATTTTCCTCCATCATTTTTGACATTATGGTTCACTTGGTTGTTCATATAGTGAGGGAGATCAGATTATGTGGTCCTGTTTATCTAAGGTGGACGTATCCAATTGAACGATACGTTAAAATATTAAAAGGGTATGTGAAGAATCCACGCCGTCCCGAGGCATCTATGATTAAAAGATACATTGTAGAAGAGGTAATTGAGTTTTGTACAGAGTATTTGTCAGAGGTGGAACCCATAGGAATTCCTATGTCTCATCATGAGGGAAGACACGGAGGTAAAGGTACACGAGGCATAACTGTGAAAAGCATGGGTTGTGCAGAAGTCCTTCAAGCACATTTGTATATTTTGAATAATACCGATGAGGTTCAACCTTACTTATCTACTCACAAAACCATAATAAGGGAAGAGAATATTCAAATGAATGAGAAATAGTTGTTGAATGAGCATAACAAAACGTTCTTAAACTGGTTTGATGAAACAATTAAGAAAGATGATGGTGCCTCTGATACATTGAAGTGGCTAGCAAATGGCCGAAACTTTGATGTCATATGTTGGACTGGATACGATATCAATCATTTTTCATTTTACACAAAGTCTCAAGATGATAAAAGTACCATGCATAATAGTGGGGTTATGATGGTAGCAAAGTCGATGCATTTTGTAAGTTCGAAAAATAAAAATCTTGTAATGGCATCCACATCTTACTTTGGAGTGATTGAAGAGATTTGAGAGATTGATTACACCAAATTTAGAGTGCCTGTTTTCAAATGAAAATGGGTTGATAGTAACAGTGGTGTGCAAGTTGATGAATTGGGATTTACATTGGTAGACCTTCAAAAAATAGCTTACAAGGATGACCCTTTGACACGCTCGTCGCAAACGCGCAAAAATACTTTCTAGATTTCCCCCAAACTATTGGTATAGTATAAGGTGCAACCTAGGTCATCTCCCAAAGACCATTTCAGATTCTTAAGCAAATAAGGAGAAAATTAGAACAAGGGGGTTTTATAAAGATGTGATATTGAGTGCTAAACACAAAATACAGACTGAAATTAATTTCACTTAACAATTATCAACTCAAGGAATTCAGAGGCTATTTTCATAACTAATCATTGATCACTAAAATCATGCATTGTGTTTATCAACCTAGGATCATCTGGAACCCCTAAAATGATCCTTGAATTCTCTACTGAGAAACCTCTCAGAATTTAATTGATTATGATCAACAAGATTAGTAACCACTTAATCTTTTTATCTAAACCAATTTCACAATCAGAATTCAGTTGAAGTAAGTAATAAAATGAAAACCTTCAATTCAATTACTTAATTTCTACTCTTCAAACTTTTGGAAAATGATTTACCAATCAAAAACCAATTATAAATCAATTATACATTAATCAAAATACGTCAACCGATCAAACTTTGATTAAAGAATAAAATTGAAGAATATAGTGAAGTAGAGTAGAAACCACTTAATAAGCATGTAAATAAAGATCAAGACCTCAAAGTTAAAATGAAAATAGCTTGAATCCTTGAATTGAAACTACGAACCTAGCCTTCCATGAAGGAGGAAAACTAACAACAAAGAAAGAGGAAAACTAACAACAAATAAATCCTAAGCCTTCCACGTAGGAGGCAACTAACAACAAATAAATCCTAAGCCTTCCATGTAGGAGGCAACTAACAACAAATAAATCCTAAGCCTTCCATGTAGGAGGCAACTAACAATAAAGAAAAACTAAGCCTTCCATGTAGGAGGCAAACTAACAATAAAGAAAAACTAAGCCTTCCATGTAGGAGGCAAACTAACAAGAAAGAAAGAAAGAAAGATGGAAAATGGTATTGGAGTTAATCTCCAAGTGGTGTGTTTCTCCTCTTGTAAACCCTTCTATTTATAGAGGATTTGTGAGGCATCATCTTCAGAAAGTCACCAACTAGGATATTACTTTTCTACCCTTTTATTGCTTTCACATGGGCTTTGTTGAAAATGCAAAACACTTTTGAATTTTTATCACCAATTAGCACAACAATTTTGACTTTCTTGCACCGCAATTTCGGATGTTCACATGTCCGACTTAGAGCTTGACTTCTGAACAAATGTTGTAGCCCCGGATCTTAGCTGTCCAACAGAGTTGATTTCATCTTAATATGACTTCTGTATCTCAAGATATGGTCGGATCTTTGCACACTGTTCAAATTCCACGTTAGCAACACTATCTCATCTTTTGAGATAATTTCAGAGTCCTAAACATCCCATTTAGAGTCTGCTCTTGCTCTGTAACTGTGGACACTTCTTTAAGCTTTCATTCAAGACAGATTTCATGATTTTTGGATGTCTAAAACTCCTATTATGCTCAAAATACTATAATAGTGTCATTTTAATCGGGTAAGCAAAGAAATTCAATTAAACTTCATATGAACCCAAACTCATAAAATATGAAAAAGACCACTTAATTGAACATATAAGAAGTCTTAATGAGATAAAAGTGAGAGATAATTATTTATGAAATTTATGCTTATCAAATTCCCCCACACTTATCTTTTGCACGTCTCGGGCAAACTTAAGTTAAGGATTGGTGACTATTTTTTTTTTTTGAAAGAACATCAAAGTTTTGAGTTGATTTCTCAAGAATTCACAAAATTTCATGAAGCATTCTTTCATCACATTTTTTAAATTACTTAGAAAGGCAACTTTAATTTGAAAAACATAGATTGAGAAAGATAAAACCTCACATGATATACTCTGAATCTCTCAAGTGTTTGATTTGGTAAGTGTTTCTCTCAAATTCAATCCATGAAAGATGAACTATCATAGGCTTGCATATCTTCTACTTCTCTTCTACTATGTACACATGCAATGCACAAATCAAGAGGTCTTTATTCTGGTTATAACGGGATTAGAAAGATGAAATGATATATTGAAGAGATACAATGTTCGACCAAGGAAAATGATGAGGATTGAGAACTGAGTCTAAGTGCAAGTGTGAGAAACAGATATCACTTCCTCATTTTTATTTTATTTTATTTTTTTCAATATAATAGTTTATTTATTATATTGCTTCAGTTTTTTTTTTCAACCATGATATCGATGAACACAACAATAATCTCCCCCATACTTATTGAAACACTTATGGTATGATAAATCCAGTATTCCTCACCTTCTATGGTCAGACAAAGTTGTTTTTTTTTTTTTTGATTTGTGGTGGGCTAAAAAGAAGAAAAGGCTAATCGGCTCAAAGGGCTGATCAAAGGATAAAATTATATGGTTTGGTTATTTGGCCAAGTGTTTGTTCAAGAAAAAAAATGCCTCAATCATTTTTGTACAATTCATGTGAAAATGTAGCTTCAAAAAGAATCAATGCAAGTTCTGAAGTAACATATTCCATGAATGAAAATCACACAAGAAAGAAAATAATAATAAGGCTCAAAATCTCACAGGTAATATATTTATCAAATCTAATCTATATGTGTTGCCAAACTAATTAATCTCAAAATATAAATCATTTTGCTTCAATTATTTTATGAAATCTAAAGAAAAACATACTTCCACATTCAAATTTTTTTTTTAATCATAAGATGCGTATCAGGAGTCAAGTGTAACTCCTTACTCAGCCATCTTACTCAAAGCAAGTTTATGAATCTAACCTAATTTTTTTTTGTTTTTTTTTTTGTTTTTTTTTTGGGTTTTTTTTTTGGGTTTTTTTTTTTATTATTATATCGGACCATCCTCCCCCCAACCTATCCAAGACATTGTCCCCAATGTCTTAGATGGAATTTCATATGACAGGAAAAGAAATGTGAGAAAACCACCAAAGTAAGGAAAAGTTATAACCGAAGAGTGGTATCTGGTTCTCTTTTGTCTCTGCCATCCTGATTTGGTTGGTTCACCAGCTGCATTGCTTGACTGAGCTCAGATGTAGGATTTTGCAAAATCTCAAGTAGCTGTTCAACAGTTGAAGCAGATACTATGATGTTGCGCATGGATTGTGGCATGAACTCCTGCTCTACTGCATGATCTAAAAAGGATATCAAACCATTATAAAAGCCATTAATATTCAATAAGCCCAAAGGTTTTTTATGAAAATTCTGATAGGCCCAAAATATAATGGTAAAAATTTCTTCCATTGTTCCAAGACCACCAGGTAATGCAATAAATGCATTAGAATTAACCAACATGTGTCTCATACGGTCATGCATGGTTGCAACCTTCAATTCAGTACCCAGGGTCAAGTAGGAGGTGCTCTCATTTTTTAAGCCAACACCTAAGACGTTACACCCCTTTGTGAGTGCAGATCCTGCAACACATCCTTTTAAACCCTGAATCCCTCCCCCATAAACAAGATTGATTTTTCTTGCAGCTAATGCCTTACCAAGGGTATAAGCTGCATGTTGAAATTCTCCATCCTTTCCAAGGTTAGACCCACCAAAAACACAGATATTATTGATTCTATCCATAAACGGTGTTTCTGTCTCTTTTGAAAAAAATATGTCATAGAGGTTGATAATTTATAGGGACTCAGTATCAGACAAGGAGATCGCTTGAATAGTGCGAGATCAGGATTTGGTAGCAAAAGTTTGAATTTTTGTTGCAAAAGTTTGAATTTTTGTTGCAAAAGTTTGAATTTTTGTTCAAGGAAAAGGTGAATGTCAGAAGGGAAAGACTTTAAGCAGGGGGTGAAAATTTCAAAAAAATTGGTGGCCCAATAAATTGAAAAGACAATGTAAATGACAAACATACACGCATGAGAATGAACAGTAGTTGTGATTGTGGCTCACATCTTCCTCTGGTTTTACGTCCAGTAACGGCTGAAACGCCTTCTAAGAGTCAAGGATGTGCTTCCCATTCAGTTTTCTTGTAAACTGACAACAGGGTCTTTTAAAGTCAGATTCCCAAGACTATAACGCGTTTTTTCCTTACGGAACAGTTCAAACAAATCAAGAAGGACTCCTTGTACATGCCCACTAGGATGCGTCTCAAGAGTCTGAATGATATCATCCAATGACTCCTTACTCAGTTCGTCCTTTATGAATTGAATTTTGTCCTTTCGATTTCTTGAAACCATTCCAGGGTTCTTGCATCTTGTGTTACAGGTCCATCTTGCACACCTGTAGCAAACTCCAATTCTTTTTGCCCTTCTCTTCTTTGCATAGGAACTTTTTCCCATACCTGGCATGTTTTTAACAAATGATTCTTGAAATTCACCTGCTAAACGTACCTTAGCTTCAATGATCCAACGGACATCTTCTGGAAAGCCTAAGAGTGTTAATGCCCTCAATCGTTCAAGTCTGCAATTGTAAATGTCTTTAAGAAAATTTTTGGGGAGAGTAGGGAACAAAATTTTGATCCTGGTGAGAGCTTTCTCCATTTTTTTCTTAAAACACTCAAGTTATTATTCCTGCAAGCTCAATGTAGTGTAATAGTTGGGATGATTTAAAAGGTGAAGAAGGAAGTTGAGAGATTAGTTGAAACTTATAAGCGAGGAATGTGAGAGAGGGAGAGAGAGAAAGAGAGAGAGAAAGAGAGAGAGAGAGAGAGAGAGAGAGAGAGAGAGAGAGAAAGAGAGAAAGAGAGAGAGAGAAAGAGAGAGAGAGAGAGAGAGAGACTTCTCTTGAATTTATTGCAAGTATGTGGCATTGTGCAAATGCACTTCTTCTACCGTGTGCTTTTGAAAACCTTCGAAAAATGGTTTAAGACGATGTCCATTCACCTTGAAGATTTTTTCAGTTACCTCATTTTTTATTTCCACTGCACCATAAGGAAAAACATTAGTAACTACAAATGGTCCTAACCATCTAGAGCGTAGCTTACCAGGCATAAGCTTTAGCCGAGAATTGAAAAGGAGAACTTTTTGTCCAACGGAAAACTCCTTTCTTGCCAACTTTTTGTCATGAAGAGCTTTGACCTTTTCTTTGTAAATTTTGGAGTTTTCGTAGGCTTCCAATCGAATTTCTTCAAGTTCCTGCAATTGAAGCTTCCTATGGATTCCTGCTTGGTCTAGATCCATGTTGCATTTCTTTACTGCCCAAAATGCTCTATGCTCTAATTCAACTGGAAGATGACATGCTTTACCAAAGACAATCCTGTAGGGAGACATGCCAATGGGTGACTTGTAGGCAGTCCTATATGCCCATAAAGCATCAACAAGGCGCAAGCTCCAATCCTTCCTGTTAGGCTGAACTGTTTTCTCTAAGATTTTCTTGATCTCTCGATTAGAAACTTCAGCTTGACCATTTGTTTGAGGATGATATGGGGTGGAGACTTTATGCATGACTCCATATTTGCGGAGTAGGGCTTCCATTGTGTGGTTGCAAAAATGAGTACCTTGGTCACTAATTAGAGCTCTAGGAATGCCAAACCTGCTAAAAATGTTAGACCTGATAAAATCTGCAACAACTCGAGCATCATCAGTACGAGTGGCTTTTGCCTCCACCCATTTTGAAACATAATCAACAGCTAGCAGAATGTAAACAAAGCCAAAAGAGACAGGGAATGGACCCATAAAGTCTATACCCCATACATCAAATACCTCACAAAAGAGAAGTGGTTGTTGGGGCATCTCATTTCTGCGCGAAATACTCCCTATTCTTTGGCACTGCTCACAAGTTATGCATAATTTATGTGCATCACGAAATATTGTAGGCCAATAAAAACCTGAGTCTAGTACTTTTCTAGCTGTCCGTTGTGGCCCAAAGTGTCCACCACAAGCTAGGGAATGGCAAAAGGTAAGTACAGACTAAACTTCATGATCTGGAACACATCTTCTAATGATTTGATCACTACATGTCTTCCAAAGGTATGGTTCATCCCATATGTAGTGTTTGGCATCACTTTTCAACTTGGCAATTTGCGATTTGGTGAAGTTTTTGGGTATTTCTTTAGCAACCAGATAGTTTACCAAATCTGCATACCAAGGATCCTTCCCGTGAAAATGATAAAGATGCTCTTCTGGGAATGAATCTGCAATTGAAGTTTCTTCACAAGGTTGCTGGATCCGACTTAAATGATCTGCAACAAGGTTCTCTGCACCACTCTTGTCTTTAATCTCTAAATCAAATTCTTGCAACAGAAGCATCCAACGAATCAGTCTTGGCTTAGCATCTGCCTTCTTCAGTAAGTATTTCAGAGCTGCATGGTCAGAGAAGACAATAACTTTAGATCCAAGCAAATAGGAGCGAAATTTATCTAATGCAAACATAATTGCCAAAAGCTCCTTCTCAGTAGTTGTGTAATTGGATTGGGTTGCATCAAGTGTGCGAGAGGCATATGCAATGACATGAGATCTCTTGCTAACTCTTTGAGACAGTACAGCACCAAGGGCATAATTAGATGCATCACACATTAATTCAAATGGAAGCATCCAATTAGGTGGTTGAATGATGGGAGTGGTTGTCAACCGCTTCTTTAGTTCATCAAATGAATCCTTGCATGCTTGATCAAACACAAATTTGGTATCTTTTTGTAGTAGTTTAGAAAGAGGTTGTGCAATCTTGCTAAAATCCTTGATGAATCTTTTGTAAAAACCTGCATGACCAAGTAAAGAACGTACTTCTCGCACAGAAGTGGGGTAAGGTAGAGAAGTAATAATGTCTATCTTGGCCTTATCAACCTCTAAACCTTTGCTAGATACCAAGTGTCCTAAGACTATACCTTCTGTTACCATGAAATGACATTTTTCAAAATTCAAAACCAGGTTAGTCTCAATGCATCTGTCCAAAACTTTAGAGAGGCTTTCTAAGCATGCATCAAAGGAAGAACCATATACAGTGAAGTCATCCATAAACACTTCCATGCAACTTTCTAAGAGATCAGAGAAAATGCTTACCATGCATCTTTGAAAGGTTCCAGGGGCGTTGCATAGACCAAAGGACATCCTTCGATAGGCAAAAGTACCAAAAGGACAAGTGAAGGTGGTCTTATGCTGGTCTTCTGGGGCTATATGTATTTGAAAATAACCTGAAAAACCATCTAGAAAGCAATAGTGAGATTTTCCTGCTAATCTTTCCAAAATTTGGTCTATGAAGGGCAAAGGGAAGTGATCCTTGCGAGTAGCTTGGTTAAGCTTCCTATAATCTATGCACACTCTCCAACTGTTTTGTATTCTGGTAGGGATTAGTTCATCATTGTGATTTTTGACTACAGTCATGCCAGTCTTCTTAGGAACTACTTGCACCGGGCTTACCCAATCACTGTCTGAGATGGGATAGATGATACCAGCTGCCAAAAGCTTACCTACTTCCTTCTTTACCACATCTAGGATGGTTGGATTCAAACGCCTTTGTGGTTGTCTAACAGGTCTGGTGTTTTGCTCCAGCAATATCCTATGCATACAAGTAGATGGGCTAATGCCTGGAATATCAGCCAAAGTCCATCCAATTGCTTGTTTATGGCTTTTTAAGGTTTGCAACAACCTTTCTTCTTGTTGTGGTAGAAGGTTCTTTGCTACAATGAAAGGAAGCTTCTCATTTTCCCCCAAATAAGCATACTTTAGATGTTCAGGCAAAGGCTTCAACTCCAAAGGAGGTGGTTGTATTATGGAAGGAAGAGATCTATCTGAGATTGAAATGTCTGCAACACTTGCATCTAACATGTCATCTTTCAACGAAGGTTGGTCTGCAGCATTAATCCTGGAACACACAATACATGGATCAAATTCATCACATGTGCAAGTAAAATTATCTAAGTAATCTAAATCAAAATCAAAAAATTCAAAAAGTAAATTGTCAATAGAATAATTATCTGCAAGAAGGTCTATGGCATCAAGTTGAAAGAGTGAATGGTTCTCTATAGGATGCTTCATGGCTTCAAATATGTTGAATTGGATGATATCATCTCCAAATTCCATAGAGAGAGTCCCCGTATGCACATCTATCTTTGTTTTTGCAGTTTTGAGGAAAGGTCTCCCTAGGATCAAGGTTGCTCTATTGATGGATGACTCATCTTCCATATCCAAAATGTAGAAGTCAGCTGGAAAGATTAGCTTATTCACTTGAACTAGCACATCTTCAAGTACTCC